>CP092882.1:38967641-40454843 GCA_030710605.1 Cordylochernes scorpioides | reverse complement strand
ATCCGTGACAGAACCGGCCGGCCCGCCCGCCCGCCCATGACGGTCGTGACTATATATGTTGATATATAAAATTCAATGTCTGTTGTCTGTTTCGCGATAAACTCAAAAACTACTGAACCAATTGGTTTTAAATTTTGCATGTCACTTTTTATACACCGGTGGAAATTTTTCGACTACATTTTGATTAGTATTTTGGCTATTTATTTTTTTCATTTGAAGAACTATTTTTTTACGCGGAGTAAATACGAGGCGAAGTAACAACACCAGGCCAATTAAGCGACCAATAAGCGTTCTGCATTTAATTTTTTTTTTTTTCAAGTTGCTTGCGTACTTTTTTGAAAATATTTTTTATACGATGCTACTTTTCTTTTACAAAAGTATTGAGTATTGAGAGAGAAATTTATATTACTTAAGTTACGGTAAGTGAACACAATGAAGTTTTAAAAAATCTTTACAAAAATAGCGTTACTGTATGTAAATAATGGCTTTCGTGTTTTTATTAATTTTTGTTCTGGCCTTTGTTTTTTTATCTCTCTTTTGAAAAGATTCGTTTAAAAGGCAGTCGCAGTCATTAGCAAACACATATGTTTGCCTAATTTGCATGTGCTCTTTTATTTTTTACAGAAAAATATTTACATGCCAGTTTTTCGGATTAATATTTTTATAAATCTTTTTTTTTTTCTTACTGAGAAAATGGGCATCGCAGTCACTCGCTCAACTCATGCAATTTCAACGGTTAATGCGCTGGGGCGGGTACTTCGGGGGTTGGGTGGAAAAGCTGCCATCTATTCAAACTATATTGATTTTGAAACAACTAAATGGGGATTGCAAAAAAAAATAATGAAATGAAGTATCTAAACACTAATAAAATTTTTGTCTGTGGTTTATGTGTTACTTCTGTATTGCTATTCTATGACACTTCTACTATTTATTATTGATGTACTTTCAGTATGAAGGAAATTGCACTCGGCGGGGGGGGGGGGGGGGATTCTCGGGCGAAGCCGGGTCATTCGTCTAGTACTTGTAAGCAAGTAATTTATAATACAATATAATGCGGCTTATGATTGTAAAACGACATTTGAGCATTATCCCGCATGTGTTTCTTTTAAACGAAAAATCGAAATTTATTCTCAAGGAGAAATAACGATTATTTCTAACCTTGTGGGCTCGATTCCCATCCCTGGACACTTTTATTTTTCCGTTTATCATTACTCTTCACAATTCATTCTTTCATACTTCATCCCTATGGTTAGAAATAATCATTATTTCTCCTTGAGAATGAATTTCGATTTTTCGTTTAAAAGAAACACATGCGGGATAATTTTCAAATGTCGTTTTACAATCATAAGCCGCATTATAGTGTACTAGCGGATGTGTACCCGGCTTCGCCCGGGTTTTATCCGAGTGAAAGTTTGCCTAACGAATATTATATATTATGAAGTATAATAAACAATGTTAAAGATTAGTTTTAATTATTAATCAAGATTGTGTGTGAATATGTGAGAAAGATGTAATATCGTTGTTGTTTTCTTGGCTGACTGTTTTACATATGGTGTTATCTTAAAATTGCTTGTTTTGAATATTTTTTTAGATTGAGATTATTAGCTAGTATGTAAAAAAATAACTCTGTTGAATTTTTTTTGTATTTATATATAAATAAAATTAACTCTGTTGATTTTTTTGTATTTAATCGATAACACCGAAGTTACGCATGTTAATGTTAGGAAAAATATTTTGATGTTAAGCAAAACCTGCTCCATCTCGTTTTACATAAATGTTCAAAATTTGGTCGAAATTGATGCATTGTAACGAAAGTTTTTAGCGAACAACACTTATGAAATTTGCATTTTATTAATATTGCAACGTAGAAATCAAGCCTTGAAATATCCTAAGATGTAAAAGTATTTATTGATGACGTCACGGCGACTAGTCTACAATTATTAACAACTCAGCCAAACTATCTACAGCTAGAGAATCTTAAGCAAGCAAGCAAAGAAATATTTTAAAGATGATTTCACAAATACAGATTAATATATATTTTTATAATCTGTTGAATATATTTTCATTGAATAATATTAATTTAAATAATAAAATATTTCTTCGCCACATAGCCTCCTCCTATAAAGAGCATCGACCCGATGCTCAGCAGGAGACTTACGTCGTCAGTCTTAAGAACTAGTACTATGGCCAGGGATATTTTCAGGTGACTGCGGTGGATGTCTTCTTTCAGTTGAGATATCTTCTTCATGAGGACTTGGTAGGTCTATGTTTACGTCAAGGTAGCTTTTTCTAATTTCTACTGTGGTCGGCAAGGGGGGATTTTATAACTTTGCGGCCTCACCTCCAATGTGGTCTATCATCTAGTTTTAATGGCGGGGTGTCCAGCTAGATCTTCTAGCAGGTGAGAAATGTTGTCTGTTTCGACCGCGATATAAAGTAGGGCTTCGGTAGCGAGTGAAAGTTTTCCTCGATGATTCGTCATTGGGGTCCTGAGATTCAGCTCGAGAGTTGTAGGATACCATTGCGTCTTGCTTTCTTTGGAAATAGTCATTTCTCCTTTCCTCATTGTGTCTCTTCCTGTCACGGCAATAGCGGACGACGTGACCTGGGCGTCCGCAGTAGAAACAGATAGGCCTTCCCTCAGTTGTACGCCAATCATTGGTGTCGCGTCTTCCTCCTTGTTTTGGGTATCGAGGTTCAGGGTGCGGTCTTATCGTTTCGGCCTCATATCTAGTATTTAAAAACTGTCGGGGTCTTTCCTTCTGAGGGGGACTTCTCCTAGACTTTGAGATTGGCGCCAGGGTTCTTCCAATCTCCTCCTTTACAATTTCTTCGATTGTAGCATTTTTTGGTTCCTCCCGAGGAGAGCCTAATGCCCGCTGTACCTCCTCACGAACAATTTGCCTAATCATAGATGACAGATCTTCTCCGTCATCCTGGTCACAGAGAGAGGCTACATTTGGTAGGCGCTCGTACCTGGTTGGGGTAACTCGCCTACAACGGAGCGCTTCGACACGGCGACATTCTGTAATGAATTGCTCGGTGCTCTGTACATCCCTCGGTAGGAGTGCTTGATAGAGCTCCTCAGCTATCCCCTTCATGAGGTGGGAGATTTTATCTTCCTCACTCATTTGAGGATCAACCTCTTTGCACAAGCACAGGAGATCCTGGATGTAACATTCGGTACTTTAACCTTTTAATTGTGCCCGTGTTTTAAGTTTCTTCTCCGCTTGTAATTTTGAATTTTCTTTTTTTCCGAACACATTCTCTAATTGAGATGTGAATTCCTTCCAAGTCTGTATGCTTTCTTCGTTGTTCTCAAACCATTTGAGAGCAGTTCCAGACAGATAAAAATAAACTTTAGTAAGACAAAGGGTTTCGTCCCAATGGTTGTACTTTGCCACACGTGCATACCCTTTTAACCATTTTTGGAGATCTTCACCATCCTCCCCGGAGAAAATGGAAGGGTTCCTTGGCAGATGTTGAACAACGTTGTTGCTTACCTGAGTACCTTCCTTCTTTACATTCATAGAAGTTTCTTCTGGTTCAACAGAATCAATTTTTCTTTTATTTCTTAATGGGTATCGGTCCAGTCTCTCCACCAGTTGTAACGTAGAAATCAAGCCTTGAAATATCCTAAGATGTAAAAGTATTTATTGATGACGTCACGGCGACTAATCTACAATTATTAACAACTCAGCCAAACTATCTACAGCTAGAGAATCTTAAGCAAGCAAGCAAAGAAATATTTTAAAGATGATTTCACAAATACAGATTAATATATATTTTTATAATCTGTTAAATATATTTTCATATTGAATAATATTAAATTAAATAATAAAATATTTCTTCGCCACAATATAGATTACAGAGAGATTGACCTTCTTTATTACATCGTTAATTTATGATTATACATATGGTAAAATACAAAAATTGAATATAGAATATTATATAATTATGAATATATGCATAAAATAAATGCAAAAGGTATATTAAAATTATCGATAAATATACATATATACAAGTACTAGATGAAATGACCCGAGTGCAATTTCCTTCATACTGAAAGTACATCAATAATAAATAGTAGAAGTGTCATAGAATAGCAATACAGAAGTAACACATAAACCACAGGCAAAAATTGTATTAGTGTTTAGATACTTGATTTCATTTTTTTTTTTTTTTTGTAATCCATTTAGTTGTTTCAAAATCAATATAGTTTGAATAGATGGCAGCTTTTCCACCCAACCCCCGAAGTACCCGCCCCAGCGCATTAACCGTTGAAATTGCCTGAGTTGAGCGAGTGACTGCGATGCCCATTTTCTCAGTAAGAAAAAAAAAGGTTTATAAAAATATTAATCCAAAAAACTGGCATGTAAATATTTTTCTGTAAAAAATAAAAGAGCACATGGAAATTAGGCAAACATATGTGTTTGCTAATGACTGCGACTGCCTTTTAAACGAATCTTTTCAAAAGAGAGATAAAAAAAAAACAAAGGCCAGAACAAAAATTAATAAAAAATACGAAAGCCATTATTTACATACAGTAACGCTATTTTTGTAAAGATTTTGAAAAATTGCATTGTGTTCACTTACCGTAACTTAGTAATATAAATTTCTCTCTCAATACTCAATACTTTTATTCTCAATGAGCCGAGAGTAGGCGTTGAGACATCCACGAAGCGCAGCTTTGACACCTTTCATACACGCCAGTCTCAGCAGCTGCGTGCCGACGTCGAGGAGGCCGAAGCCACCCACGGAGACAGGACGTGCTAGGACACCTCCCGGCAGCCAGGCGGTACGCTCAGGTCCCCAGACGAAGCGCACCAGTCCGGCTTGGAGCTTAGAGATGGTTGAGACGGTGGGCAGGTATCAGTGAAGATAGTGTGTCACTGTGGAGATGCCCAACGACAGAGAGGCTGTGGATGAAGAGGAACCATCTTGCAGCAGCCGTCTCCAACAGCTCCACGAGATGGTTCTCCTGGACTGATATTCCTTGTCCTGTACTCACTAGACAGCCCAGCACCTTCAATGGTGCTGTAGGCCAGCAGATGTCCAAAGGGGTATCGACTCGGTTTCACCATGCACCACACCAAAACCTTTTCTCTTGTTGCAGTTTGCTTGTACTCCCGACGCATGCCGGAATTCGTCGAAGATGTTTTTGACAAATTGGAATTGCTCCTCATTCCGGATGAATAGGTTGATGTCGTCGCGCTCTAGACGACGCAGGAGTGGTCCTGTCGCAAAGCTGAACAAGGCGGCGCTGGTGTTGTAGGGTATTTCATCTCATCCAGGTACCCTTACGAGCGGTAGGCAGCGGATGGCTGCAGAAATCTCCTCCTAAGAAATCTCAAGCCTGTGTAAGGGTCACTGTTTTTTATAGTGGTGGAGGGTCGTTACTTCACGCAGGAAATCCATGGCAATGTAAGGGTCGCAGGGCGGGCTGGAGAAGCGTTCCCGGAAGGGATCTTGCGACGCGACGCCTGATCTTCCATGAGACGCCCATTCTCGTCGTAAATGTTGTTCAGTCCCGAGCGATGCGCACGAAACGCTCGGCTAAGGTCCGATAGTGATGGATAGTCTGCATCCACGCAGAGGGCTTCGAGCCTGACTTGTAGGAACCGGCTGGCACAGTTTACGTAATCATCTTCAGAGACGCCGGGAACATCAAGGCACTTAATCTGTGAGACTATATTTGCTTTGATGGAAATACAATTTCTCCAGAGTTCCCTATTACACAAATCCGTGATAGTCCTCGATGTCTCTTCGAAGAGCGTTTTCACCCTGGCAATAACAATACTCGATGCATGGCGGGTGTAGAGGAGGTAGTTGGCTCAACTGAAGAATCACAGTACGATGGTCCGACAGCCTGTAATTAGTTGTCAGGTAATGGATGACGTGGCCAGAGAGCCTAGATGGTAGAAGAACTCGATTAAGACGACTCGTGTCGATCCGGCTTCCGAGTGTGGCGACCCTAGTTGGCAGGTGTCTATCCTCGAAGATGTATGCAGCGTCCACGAAGTTGGCTTGGTAAAGGAGTTCTGTTAGGGCTTCTACTGAACCGGAGCTGATATCACTTGTATACTCCTCGGATATATTCAGGTCATCGAAGACCCAGGCATCTTCTCTGATGCTTCAGCCGCAATGGTCTGTAGCTGTAGGAGCCGCACGCCTAAAGCATGGAAAAGATGACAGTTGACGAAAGCCATTTTGTCGCCCCAGACGTTGGAGCTGTCGACGGCGATCTTCCCTGACCATAGTATGCGCTACCACAGGATGGTGACGGCAGAAGCGGTGACACAGCCAATCCCAAATCCAGATGGCGCGATTGTGTTGCTCTCTAACCAAAACAGAGATCTTGTTGATCTTGTCTGAGTCGATGGTCGTGACGTTAACCTCCTGCATGAATTCGAGGTCAACGGCATTGGAGGAAGCAGCAGAGCTCCATGCTTCTACGGCGAGCGGCGAGGCCGCGTACGTTGAGCGTTGCAATTTGGAAACTCGTTGCTGTTGTTTAGCAGAGGTTCTGGCTCTTGGCATATTCTTGTATAGAGTACACGAAGTATCCCCCAACAGAGCCATGAGCCTAGTAACCAAGATGTCGATGGCTTCTTATGCTCAGGTTCGATAGTCCCAAGAGAGAGTCTAGCTTTCCATTCATGGTGAATGCTATAAGAAGTGTTTCTCTCTCTCGAGCCCCAGTGAAAATTTTCATTATCCCATTGTACATATAATCATAAAAGGTCATGGAGACTGAAGCCCCAGTGAATGAAAATCATCAATGGTCGCCACTGTCTTTTGGTTCTCAATCAAAGTATATATTTTCTGTCGTGCCTTGGATTTTATCGGTTGCTCTTTGTCCTGTGTTGAAGCTTGATCTTCACTTTGGGAGTTCCATGCATATTTGTAGAGGTGTTTATCTCGTTTGGCACTTTGTCCGTATTGGTTGTTGCAGGGGCTACCTGGGCGAGAAGAAGCGCGTACAACCGGGAAAGAAGCTGTGCCGTGGTGGCAAGAGCGGACAGCATAGAATCAGGAGCGGGTAACCGCGCGGCAGGAGAAGCGACGGTGAGCGTTTGCATGTTGTCTATACTTATGGTCGATCTATGCGGAGAAGATACTAAGGGTTCCGCTGTCGCCTTGGTGTTCTGTGGGCAGTTAACACGGAGGTGGCTCATCTTGTGGCATTTGTTTCACCGGACCTCGTGGGAAAGGAATGCCGGAGTATTCTTTCCTCCAACCTTGTTGTCAAGGCACGTGGGGAGCTTATGGATACTGTACGTCGTTCAGCTTTATGAAAGCCTCCCGCCTGCTTTCCATGACTGTATATCGCCCGATGGTAACGTATATGGGGGCGATGGGCGTCACCTGCCCTTAAGGTCGCAGGGCCGCGATCACGTCACTGTCTTGGACACAGAAGGGCAGGTTGCTGATTATTATCTTCTCAGATTTCTTCCGGTATGGGTATGCTTTGGGGAAGACATCCTCGATTTTCAGACCCTCATCGATCAGGCGCTCAGCGAAGGTGGTGGTTGACAGGCCGACGTAGGATGACCTCTTTACTCCCAAACATCTTGTCCGGCACTTGAAGGTACTAAGTTAGGTGAAGTCCGGGCAAAATTCCACGTGGACACAGTTATCGAAAGAACTCGATTGTTGTATTGCCCTGGTCTCGGCAACCAGTTGTTGCCTTGATTTCTTGAGGTTGGGGCCTCTGGAGGTTGACGAAGTCTGACCTCCAGTGTTTCGCGACGCTCTGTTTGAAGAACAAACCTCAGTTCTGTTGGCCGTGACAGTCGCTCGAGGTAGGCGGGAGTCAGGGGTGAACCATCGCCGCTCATCCTCTTGTGTTTAAGTTGAATAAGCTGCCCTTGTCGGCTACACACACTCGATTTAATAATTTCAGCCAGTTTTTACCCCGTCTAACCGGCCGCACGTGGTTGACCTTGGACTGACCTCGAGGGGAAGTCCCCATTCGTTGTTCTCCTGGCTGTAGAGAAGTTAGAAAATTCTTCCGACGATCTCTTGGCGTCGGTAGTTGTTTCCTGGATAGGAGTTGCATCATTATATTCCAAATCCTCTCGGCTCTCTGCAAGTACTTGATAGGAGTTTGATAACTCCATTTAAAACATTCCTTTTGCCGAAATGTGCGATACTCGCGCGCCGCACGGCCGAGTTGACGAGAGAGAGATAGGCAATGGCAATGAAAAAAAGTTTATTGATTTCTAGTGAGTCAACAGTCAAAAATAATAAATATAATAATAAAATTTAAACAAAATTTAAAAAAAAAAACATACATTTAAATTAAAATGATCTACACCAGACCAAATCTCCCAATGAAAGGACGCCTGGAATCCATCAGCTGTCACAGGCCGCCTTGATATCGGTCAACTTCTCGATTAGATAGTAGTTGTTGTCCTCAACATTAACAATCGTGATGTCAATAAATCCACATAAAATAATCTTCTGTCCAGGTGGAAGTATCTCGAGGCGTTTTACCCTGTCATGGCGGCATAAAGCCGCGTTTGCATATGGGGGATATAGGAAGGAGTCAGCGTCCAGACTGTGAAAGAGCTCCTCTGCCCGATTCTAAGCGGTCTGAAGAAGCTGTGTTTAGCCTTGGGTGTGTAAGATTTGATGGATGCAGTCTTGCTTTGGAACCCTTGGCAGGGGCCGCTGTTGGCGCAGTGAATGTCTTGGAGGGTGCTGGTAGTGATGGTAACGGGCTGGTGCTCGGCGCTGAAGCAGAAGACTCAGGGAGAGTAACGGGATGAATTGCCGATGGTGAAGACTTATCAGGGCTTGATGTTTTTACAGGGATTACCTGGATTGTTTCAGAATCTCCCACAACTAATGTAGGCACTGAGGATAGGCGGGAGGGCGTGGGCTGAGAGGGTAGAGGCGTCGACACCGGTCCAATCCTGGTGTCTTGAAAATAGGCAGGATCACTTCCGTGGTTTCCCAAGGGGCAGGTGACTCGCTTATCTCCTTGGAGATGAAATTCGCTACATTTTATTCCGTAGGTGTAGGCGGGTGTAGACTCTCCTTTGGAGATGATCACTAGCTTGGCAGGGAGCTGGAATAGTTTTCCATCCTTCATTCAGAAGGAGGAAGGCCTCCCTGTTGCCGGTGGTCCTGGTGTAGCTACTGCTGGACAAGATTTCGTTTGTCAGGGAAACAAACCTGCAGTAGGGCCGCAGAACCGCGACAACGTCTTCGTCCTATCTGGCAAGTGGGAGATTATTCACTACTATATTTTCCGCCCTTTTCCTATATGGAAAAACTTTCAGGAGTGTGGTTCCGATTGTGAGGCTCTCCTCAAACAGGCGCTCCGCCAAGTCAACGCTGGCCAGCTCGATCAATACCTAACCGGATATCTTATCAGTTGGTACCTTTCCTTGCGTCAATTGTTAGTCATGGAAATTTAAAACTTCCATTGGAATTTGTTTTTCCTTTAATACCCCGATCACCGAGTTTTCTATCTTGGTAAAAATCACATCATTGTCAGAGTTATTTTCCAGCTCCTGGAATGAATTAAATGTTGGTATTTTACCCCTCTCCATCGCCGAAAACACGGAGCTCGCAGAGAATTTTATTAAATAAAAAAAAGTTGAGGCGTCTTATAATTTTTGTAATTTGTCGAAATCCACAATCCTAGAATAATGAATACACAAAGAACAATTAGGAGAAGTATTTGTGCTAGGAGTCCATACAACCAACCTGACTTACCTCAGTAGATTTCAGGATTGTCTCAGCAGTTTTCTGGAAATCACACTGGTAGCGCTTGATGGCTTCAAACTCCCTGTTCTCATGGTCGTCAGATGGTTTGATATCAAGACTGGACGGGGAGTCACTCACCTGTCTGGATTCCTGATGGGACGGAACCCCACCTGTCGGACCACACTACTGATGACAACACGTATGAGGAGATACTTTTATGGCAACAATGATCTCTGTGAGATTTTGGAATATATCTAAAATGGAGAAAAATAATGGAAATTATATGTAGGATGCTTCATTGGGCTTCAAGGAGAACCAATGCAAGCATCCTAAGCAAGTAATTGGTTGAAGGTTGTGGTACTCTCAAAAAGATATACTAGTTTAGATTTCAATCATAAATGTTTAACGATTCCCATTTGTAATCTAATTGATGCCATTTTCAAAGGAGAGCAGTAATATAAAATAGAGAGGACACCTTGAGGGAGGCAGGCTTGCGGATGGGGGGCGGGGGGCTCCAGACACCTTCCTACACCTCCGGTCAACCTGAAGCTGTGTCCACACTGCGGTGGGGACCTACCTTGGTGAGGAAGTACACCAGGCACTTGCTCTGAGAGAGGAGGGGGTGGTTCTTTAGGCGGTCCATAAACCTCTGGCACAAAGTACCATCTCTACAGCGATTCCAGGGACATACTACAACATAAACAACTAGGGCCAAATTGGCTCAGCTACGCCTGGGTATTATCCTGGTGAATTTCAGCTAAGTTTTGTTAGGGCGCCTCATCACAGTTAAATACTTTTAGATTGAGAACAAAAATTATTGTGCAAATATAACAACCGAATTTATATATTTATTATCCTCATCAATGCTACCCAAGTGGTAAAAAACAGAATTACAAAAAAATCAGCGTTTACAATTTATTAAAATTACTACATTAATTTTTTTAGGTGTTGAATTCTCTATATTTTAAACTATAACTATATTTTAATGTTCACAAGAGTGAAATTTCAGTAGTTGATTGATTCAGCAGTTGATTGGCGAAGTAAGGTAACAAATATCAATCAACCTCCAGTGAGAAGCCATCTTTAAGAGAAATATTAATATCTAGGTCAAGTGATCCTCAACCACTGGCCTTTAGAACCAGTACTGGTTCGTGGTAAATAATGACTGGTCCTCTGAGATTTTTACCTGTCAACATTAAAATTAATTATTATTGAAAAAGTCTGGTATTTTTTTATGTTAATGCCTTAATTTTAGTATCAATAAAATTTTGCAATTCAATTATGTAGTAGTTATTTAATAAAGTCATTTTTGTAAGGACAAAACACTGGTCCCCCCTCCCCGTGTTTAATTTTTTTTTCACAAATTTTACTAATCCAAGTTCCAAAAAAAAAAGTTGAGTAGCGGTAATTTAGGCTATGTTCTCTCTTAGGAAGTTTAAGCATATCACATAAAATACAAAACAAGAAGTAAGAGATCTCTGTACCCTCTCTACTATATACCTCCAGGGTACGACGGCGGTGCTCCAGCAGGCCAGACTCTGAGGCCACCAGGCCACGCAGTTGAGAGGGCAGGATGGAGGAGATCTTGAGCTATAGCAAGTACAGTAGAAAGGTTGGTGGCTGTGAGGGGTGCAAGGTTACCTTCTTGTCCAGGGGAAGCAGGGGAGGAATGACCATAGAGGGGTGAGTCGTGGCCATGCATTCGCGCAGGGAACAGAACTCAGAGTCAGCCCGCCACACCATGGATATCCGCGGTAGTCCCGTGAACAGCCCGTTGATCACCCTGAGCACACACTGTCTGTTTGTGACAGATGAGAAATGGCTTCACATTCCAACATGAAACCCTGGAAGGCCATCACAATAAGGTTTCAAATTCCAGTACAGGAACTTGTGCCATGGGGTCTGACAGGCCTCAGAACAAGGGTTTCAAATTCCAGCATAGGGACTTGTGCCATGGGGTCTGACAGGCCTTAGAACAGGGGTTTCAAATTCCGGCATAGGGACTTGTGCCATGGGGTCTAACAGGCCTAAGAACAGGGGTTTCAAATTCCAGCATAGGGACTTGTGCCATGGGGTCTGACAGGCCTCAGAACAGGGGTTTCAAATTCCGGCATAGTGACTTGTGCCATGGGGTCTGACAGGCCTCAGAACAGGGGTTTCAAATTCCAGCATAGGGACTTGTGCCATGGGGTCTGCCAAGCCATTAGAACGGGTTTCAAATTCCAGCAGTTAGTAAATTGCCCACACACACACATCTATAGAACTTAAATAAATAAGAATAAGAGCCATCAAAGTTACCGGGTCTCCACTAAGTAGGCATAATGGTCAGGAAATGGAGGATGGCTGGTGACTTTCCTCTCGGCGTCCACAATCCTGATCTCCACAGAGCTGGAGAAGGTGACCTGCCATCACACCACCAGCCTGGTGGAGAAACAATATTGCTGTGTGATCCCACTCACTCTTCCCCGGGTGTTGGGAAAGAGGAGAGATGGTTAGACTGCCCTTAACAAAGAAGAAATTATAATAACAAAGGTCATCTCTCCCATCAAAATCCACTCAAAAAGTAGGCGCCATAATAAATGAAAACAGTGAGGCACGAGTGTTTCTTTTACACATAAAATAAACTAATACTGTTCTTACTGCGATGAAAAAATATTGGGAGTGAACCCTCCGAGCGGTTTCGCCAATTTAATCCACAAGACCGCTTTTTAGAGCTTTAATACTGTATTGGACGATTCTGCTTATATATTCTACACTGAAGGGTGGATTATCATAAATGGTATTCAAGAAAACTATGAAAATAAGATTTTAGAACAGTATAATTACATGCAAATAATTGCAGCAGGATTAAATTGGCGAAACCGCCCGGAGGGTTCACCAAAGATGAGCCAAGCCCTCCCAATATTTTTCATTGCAGTAATGACAGTAAAGTTTGTTTAATGTGTAAAAGAAACATTCATGCCTTAATGTTTTCATTTCTTGTATATAGATGGCGCGGGTTACTGGTTGATATCAATTATGCGTCATCTAGCAACCGTCTTAGAATTGGGTTGATGACAAAGCCACAACATCAGCTTTGAAAAATTCGAAACTCCCACTCGGAATTTTACAAAGAGGATGTTGAGGCTTCGTCACTGCTCTGATTATGATAGTTTTCAGAGACGGTCAATAGATGGTTCATAGTTTTGTGTCGATTTTGACGGGAGAGATGACCTTTATTTTTAGAGATTAATATCCTCCCAGCAATATGTTTCCATGGAAGATGGAATTGTCTTTGGGTCCAAATATTCAAGATACAGCCATTAAAAGAAAATAGAAGTTTGCAGGACATGTACTCGGAGGATCTTTAACTGGCCAGAGTTAAGGGATACACCATGAAGAATGAAGGAAGAAGTGTACAGCAAGGTGAGATTGGTACAATAATCTAATAGAATGTGTGGTCTGTAATTAGAATATATGGATATTCTCAGAACAGGGTGAAATGGCATTCAATGATGGTCAACCGTCATATTGAAGACGGCTGTGTCATCTGGTGATCCTTTTGTAGTTTCACTACCTGGATGGCAATATTGGTTTGAACTAACTTATTCTCTCTCTCTCTCTCTCTTCTTTCTAAAGAAAAACTAAATCCCTTTTTCAAATCAAACTATATAGCCAAATAACTGAATTAAGGATGAATGATTCGGATCTGATATGGTTTCTGGAACATTATATGTAATTTACATTATCTGGTATTTTTATATTTCTAGTTTTCATTTTTCAATTTAAAGTGTGAATCACTAAATGTATACCTATTTGGAGAATATTTAGTTCGACATTGATAAGAATTTAAAATGAAAGTGATAATAAAATTATAAGTATTCGTTCATATTTGTATAGTTTGAATATCAATTTCAAATCACAATGATTTTTGACAAATAAACAAAAATATTATTATTATTATTATTATTGCAAGCATTTGACAAGTCTTCAGGTTTATTTCCCCTCCAAGTTATCAACACATATAACTTTTCCGTATTCCTGAAAATATTGACTATTTAAAGGGCAATGCCTGAAAGAGCATTTTAAATTCTTTGTAAAACTTTTAGAATATTTTGTGTTTTGAAAAATGAAAAGTTTGCAATATGGCAAGGTGACCACAATGACACTCATCACTCCTTCTAGCGACCATTGTGTGATAGTTGGGATGATTTATTCTTATGCTCATTGGATCAGGTAGAGAGAGCATATTCTCTTGTTCTAAAGAGATTCATCAATATTTATTATGACCAAATATAAATAAATGAGCTATTGTCTCATGTGCTTAAATGATGGTTCACTAAAAATAATACTCAAGATCAAATAGAGAGATTGCTACGGAACAATAAAGTTTATTTGGTCACTGTCATTGTTGTAATATTCCCATTGAGTTGATAAACAATCCATTCAGAGACGTCGGAGCTCTGCTGGTACAGTTCTATTTGAAACACTAAGTGAAAACACAAGCGTCCGCCACCATCGGCAACAAAACCAACACTCTCAGCCGCCGTAAACCAGTCAATGTCCTGAGATGAATACGTCTCACTCAGCTGTCGTTGGGACGAAGCCAGATGGAGTACATCCTGTAGGTCCCTACAGGAGTTTTCGCGATGTATGTAGGGTTTTGAGGCCTCAATGACGTTTCCCCCACGCTCGAAGATCCTTGACCCAAACTTTCTCTCCTGGAAGTAGTTCCGCCTTGTCTGTTACTGCATCGCGTCTGTCAAAATCCGTTTTATTTGCCAACTTATGCTGTTCCTGCTCCCCTCCTAGTTTGGATTGATCCACTATTTTAGAGGTTAGTGACAATGAAGTGCAGAGAACCATTGTGCGAATTTTGCGTCCAAATAGAAGTTCCGCAGGGGAGAGTCCGTTTTCCAGGGGTGTTGCCCGATACTCCATGAGTGCTAGGACTGGATCTTTGGTCTTTTCATCAAGTTTTTAACAGGTTTTAACTACATCTTCTGCTTGACCATTTGATTCTGGCTGCTTTGGGCTGCTAGAGGTGATGTGTTGAAGCCCAACTTCAGAGACATAGTTTAAAAAAGCCGAAGTTGTTGATGGGATAAATTGTGGTCAGTTATCATTGATTGAGATGTCTGGGATGTCATGGAGAGCGAAGATGGCTTTGCAATGATCTACCACAGTTTCTGACAAAAGTTTAGTTAGTCGCGTGACCTCGATAAAACAAGAAAAATAGTCCAGACGACTAAATACTCAGTTCTTTCCTAATGGACGATATCCATTCTGACTTTTTGCCACGGTCGTTCTGGAAAGAGGTTTCCGAGATTGCCTTTCGAATTATTTTTCACAGGTATTACCATATCCTGGATATCTTCATCTATTCCTGGTCACCAGGCATGATCCCTTGCTCTTGCTCGACATTTTGTTATTCCTTGATGAACTGCATGGATGAGGCTCCCAACATATTTACGTATGTTAGAGAGGATGGTCATTCTTTGTCCTCTCATTAGTGAGCCGAGCTCTTGGCCTTGTGGCAGCCGTTTTGGCTCCTCTCTGCCCCCGCGGCTTCATGCAGGACGCCGAGCTTTCCTCTGTTAATCCTCAACTTCCCCCTGGTCCTGGTGCGGTCTGAGACGTTCTGGAAGAGCGTCCTTTGATCCCAAACTCTGTCCTTACTGTCCGATGCGGACTTCCCACTCTGCACGCCTTGCCACTCAACCCCGACTGCTTCCAACTCACTTGTTGGCTTACTCGGGTTTACGACAGTAGACCCGTATAAGTCGACAGGATTATGATGGCGGACAGTGGACAAAGGACTATGGACGAGGACGGGGAACGCTACGTGGACGCTTCTGAGGTGCCCGCCACTTACATCCGGCCCAGCGTGGAGACCTTGATAGACTGACTGACCGAGGCCCTCCAAGAAGTGACGGCTCCACGTGCCTATGTCCCCCCTATGGCACCCATCCGGCGGAACACTTCTTCCAGCAACTGGAAGCCGTGCGGAACGACATCGGTTACGGGTCCGCGAGGCTCCACGAGCTCCTCAAAGGTGAGCCCCTTTAGCTCGAAAGAAGCTCGAGCAAAGAAATACAAATATGGCGGCCATATTGACTTTTCCAATTTCGTTCCACCACCGCCGATCATCGCAGTACTCCTATACCCCAACACACGCAGCCATTATAAACCATCCAAGCCAACATTATTATATAGATATTATTGTTATTGGTCATTATATCTTAGAATATTTAACCATCAGCAATCATTTGAATTATTACTATTCGAGTATTTTTCATCTCTGTCATTATATATAGATTTTAAAACTTTAGAAATTCAAGCTTTTTAAACATCATTTGTGTTTATTTCAACAGTATAATATTTTTTTTTTTATTACCTTAAGATCGTCTTATTTCTGATTTCATTGTTTTTATTAGATTATTATTTTTATTTCATATTGAGGCCTCTCTCTATCTCCCAAACCTATATTCCTATATCACTTGCTCACACCTCCTTAACCCATTTCCTCTCAACCTCATACAGTTTCCCATAGGGTTCCTGTTGCCACCCATTTTTTTTTTATTAATTCATCTATTGGACCATCTTCCTCGGTATACAATTCCCGATAACGAGTTCAGGAAATCCAAAGATTCTTTCTTTTTTTTTTATCCATCACCCGACAACATCATTCATTACATTCAACCATGTCGTGTTGTTCAATCATCAATGGCAACAGTACCCTTTACCTTCCACAATCCTCACCTTTCATATTTACCGCAGTCAAGAGTCTCCTGCTCGCCAACCAAACTTTTATTTTATTTTTAATTTGATTCAACCAGCTGGCTCAACCTTCCTCGCTGTACATTTCCAAACAGTGAGCTCAGGCGACCAGTTCGAGTTTTTTTTTTTTTTTTTTCTAAATGCTCGGATCATCATTACAACTATCATTTTTACCATTTTGACGTGACAACGTCTTAAATTAGGTTGCGGCTGGGAGTCACTTATGAAAAAGTGTAACGCCCGGTAACGTTACGATGAGTCACCGAACGAGAGTGCTGCGCGCGCAGCTGCGCGCGCAGCGCTAGAGAATTAGGCGCATTGAATCGGCGCATGCTTGTCTCTGTCTTTGTCTTTCTCGAACGTTCTTGGCGTTGGAAAAACAAGAAAGCGTCATAATACAAGTTCACGTGTGGTTAAAGTATCGTCAGCTGTGTCTGTAGTGAAAATGTGGAGTGCTTAGATTCGTCATTTACAACAACTACAACAATAAAGGTAAATAATTGTACACTGATATTTCATTATCGTAAACTATGATTGATTGATTAATTGTTAGATTGACACAAAAGTTGAGAAACTGAGTTTATAGGTTATGTCATACTATTGATAAATGTTGATAGTGTTAAGTAAATTATTAGTTTAAAATTAATTAATTAATTAATTATTATTTTACAAATTTTAAATAGTTTCAAATTTATTTAGCAAAAATTTGAACCTTCGATCTGAATAAATGTTTTGATTTTCGAATTGATTATTTAAAATTACAAATATTAAGAAAAAGTGGCAGATATAAGAAAACTTTATTTAAACTGTGTTGAGCAAGAATTTTAACATCTAATATAAGTAAATGTTTTAATTTTCAACTTCATCATTTACAATTACAAATTTTATTTAATTTCAAATTTATTTAGCAAAAATTTGAACCTTCGATCTGAATAAGTGTTTTGATTTTCAAATTGATTCTTTAAAATTAAAAATTCATCCATTCAATTTCAAATGTTCAACAGGAATCACCACTCTCAAAACAATGGAAACGGTGCCTTCAACTTCCAGTACTTCAATGGAGACGGAGGATATCGTGCCGTCAACGTCTGCAGTACCTTTCGTTGTTCCACACACCACCTCTACCGCCAGAACGAATGCTCAGCGACAACGTGAGTACAGACTACGAAAAGCATTGACCAGAACTCCTGAACAAGTAAGAGCCTTTGCAAAAGCGGCTGCGGAGAGGCAACGCAGGTTCAAGCTACGTAAATCTGCTAACATAGCCCTCACCAGCGGTACGTCAGAGTCACCTGCTTCAACGTCTTGTTCTGTGGTGGAGAGAACAAGCGTTCCTGTCGTGGCGGAGAGAACGAGCGTTCCCCTAACTAACGCTCAACGGCAACGTGCATTCCGACAACGTAGAGCAGCATCTTCTCGGACTGATGTACAACCGACTACTTCTTCAAGCCAAACAGCAATACAACTGGAACAATCCACCTGGTATACCAAATGGTCATCGTCAATACGGAGATTTCAATCTACTTTCCTGGACAACGATTTTGGCCATGCTTGCTCGGTTTGTGACAGATTGTGGTTCAAGAATGACCTTAAAACCATCACTGCACTAAAACTGAAGGTAATCTCGGATTGGTACGTTAAGGAAAATCGGCAGCTACGCAAGGAGGATTATACAAAGTCTTGCAACACCTGTACATTCACAACAGCCAGTACGTGCCACCGTTCGTGCAAATTGATTCTAGTATACCGATTCTTCTGTGTGGTGATTTTAACAAAAACGTAAAGCCTGACAACTCGTTTCTTAATTTCATGAAAAATACGTATAATCTTGATTGCGTATCAAACGTTTCTAAGTCAACTACGTTAAAAGGAACAACTATCGACTTGACTTTCGCAAGACACATTACAGCAGAAACACTTCCTTTCATTTCATATTTCTCCTATCATCGTCCTATCCTCAACAAAATCACTCAAATAGGAATTAGTTAAGTTTAAGTTTACATGTACAATGTTTTAGTAAACAAAATATATTTCTATAGTTAAAATTTGTGCAATTCTTATTTTCATTCAATTCCTTGTTCCTATTGTGCAATTTAATTATATTCATATCAATAAATATTCTACCGTTGTCACGTAAAATCTTCGCCCGTAAAACCGACTTTACAGGCAACCATTGTTTTTATTACTTTTTTCCATTTTCATCCGAGCTCAATCATCATTGGCAACAGAGCAACTCTTGACTACACCTTTCTCATTCCTCCACTTTCAACTTACCTACCTCCCCCGTCTGATCTAACGTTGATTATGGAACATCTTGGGAGTTCGGTCAATGAAAACAATACCTCACTTACACAGGCACGTATTGCATTGCCGAACGCCATTGCAAGAATCAACTCGGACTTGCTCTCTTTTTACCACTGCGTCACTTTAAACCTTCAGATATCCATTATTAGTTTACTTGTAACATTTTACTATTTTTGATAAGTTCGTTTTCCTTTTTCTCCCTCTCACCATGTGAGACGTCTCTGACATTTCAATTTATTATGCTGTATATAGTGATTCATATCCTTACATTTATAAACGTGTGATTTTATTTGCTTATCTGCTCAAAATTTTATATTTATATCTATGGCCGTCCGCAATGCAAACAACTTTAGTCACATAAGTCCAAGTCTATTCAGCTAGAAACCCATGTTAGAAATCTTCCTCGGATAAGTGGGAGAACGGAGAGGTCAGATATCACCCTCGCTGCTATTTTTAACTTCCTCGCTTTCCAGGAGGCCTAGTCGTTACACCCGGTTTGATAGCCTCCCCCCCGTTTGACCTCGTTTTAACTTGGTGACAATTCTCGTCCTTTGATAGGATCTCACTTCTGCGTACAACGTTCGATATTTCCAATAATGAATACCTTTATCTTCCCCTAATCATCTTCACAAATTTTAATCTTTCAAAATTTTAAACTTCTAAATTCTTTATTTACCACTTTTGACTTTTCCAAACATCGTCTATTTTGCGTTTATAAGCGTTACATCACGTGGGGAACACACTAACCTAAATACTTACTATATTTTAAAATCTTATTCATTTATATTTTCAGGATCCTTGATGTGTGCCATTTTATATTGTAGAATCACAATCCATATATTTTTGGATATTTCTTTTACATTATGATACTTCTTTTCCTTCCATCCCTAAACAGCTAAAACCATTAGCCAAACTATATAAACATCACCTGAAATCCTATATTCTTTGACATCATGTATTTTAATTTTCCATAGCCTACGTCTAAGATAATTTAACTTTAAAAATTTTGTTTTAACAGTGAGACGCCTTTCTAACAACTGCCCCTTCTCATATCTTGATCCTTCCAACTCTGCCTTCCATACTTCTTTCATCTCTTGATCCTTCTCCTTAGGCCTTCTATGCTTTCTTTCTAACCATCCCTCGTCCATCGCAGAGTTCCTGTTCGCCGACTTTTTTTTTTTTTGTTATTGATTTGCCCCAGTGGACTACTCCTTCCTTGCCATCCCATCCTGATGGTGTGTTCAGGAAAATCCATGGCTTATTTTTATTTTTTTATTTACACCAGGGTCACCGTCCCAGCATTCTTCATTTCATTCTTTTTTCCTCAAACCCGGGTTCAATCAATCAATGGCAACAGTCGAACCCTGTTTTCACAATCTACCTCCATCCTCTAACCTCTTCAACGGTTCCTGAGACTCCTGCTCGTCAACAATTTTTATATTTTTTAATGATTCATTGACCTGGTACATTCTTCCTTCTAATGTTAACTCCACACGGAGAGCTTGGCTCTCGGCTCCTGACGGAATCCAGATGTAAATATTCCATTACTGACTCTTGACTGAGTTTAATTGTTGACTAAATAGTCAATAAAGTTTATTTTCATTGTCACACGGAGAGCTTGGGTAACCAGAGAGATATTTTTTTTTCTCACGCTCGACCCATCGCCATCATCAGCATGATGCGCCCACTCATTTTTCTTTTAATTTTATTTTTTATCTGGTCGAGCTCAATCACCGACAGCAGCACAGCTCTTGAGCCTCCATCTCTTTTTAACCTCTCTCAGCCAATTTTTCTCTTTTCCATATTCTCCCATTACCTACCTTTCCTTCGATCTTCACGCCTTTTGCCCATCTGATCTAATGCTACTTACAGGGCATCTTGAGATTTCTGATCCCTGCAAACAATACTTCGCTTCTAAGCTCGTATTGCAGGGCAGGACTCCTGAGATGTCCTTTGCAGAAACCAATTCAGACCCTCTTCCTTTATTCTTCACTGCGTCACTGCCTATCCCAGACTTATTGCTTCAGTCAATTTTATTTTATATTTTATATCACTTTTATTATCTCTACTTCTCCTCCTTCCTGTATTACATCCCTGAAACTATGTTGTAAATACTCATAGCACCTTAAGTAACAAAAAACTGTAAATAGTATACCTAACTTTCCCAAATATTTACCCTCGCTATTGTGTGTGTTTACTTTAAATTTATCCTTTCTATGTACTCCTTATATATATATTTTTTTATTTTTATAATATTATATCAGTGTGTAACCACTACTCTCTCCCCTTTATCTTTATTTTTATCCTAGTAACTAATTTGTGCCACAAATTATTTCCCTTTTAATAGGTTTTCTAGCTTTTCGCTCCATTTTATTTCACTCCCCTAATCAAACCTTTCTCACCGGGGCACATTCTATCGTAATTTAAACAAAGATATGTAAGAGTAATAAAGTATGACGTCTTTTCTAGTTGTCTCAAAGTGACACCAGTTTACCACCGGACCCCAGGGGAGGGGAGAATGATCCACATAAGACTGACCAATGAGCATCAACACCGGGGGATCCAGAGAGGGACAAAAAGGGGTGTTTGTCCGGATGTTCACAGTTAGGTTCTGGTGGATATTTCGGACAGGCCCGCTCAGTAATAGGTCCGTTGTCATATACGAGGCCCTCGTGTGGCTGCTGTTTTGGCTCCTCTCTACCCCCGCGGCTTCATGCAGGACGCCGAGCTTTCCTCTGTTAATCCTCAACTTTCCCCTGGTCCTGGTGCAGCTTGAGAAGTTCTGGAAGAGCGTCTTTTGATCCCAAACTTTTCCCTTACTGTCCCGTGCGGACTTCCCACTCTGCACGCCTTGCCTTTCAACCCCAACTGCTTCCAATTCACTTGTTGGCTTACCCGGGTTTACGACATATATATCCATAAAAATAAAGGTCAATAGTCTCCGCAAACTAGCGGACTCAGGTCGATGACAAAGTCACGACACCAGCTTTGGCAAACTGAGAAGCGTACACCTAGAGACCGTGGTTTCGTGCTAAGGATCCTCGTCAGTCCAGGGCGGATTCAGTCATGGTTTTGTCACCTACCTGAGTCCGCTAGCTTGCAGACTGTCAATAGGTGGCGGCGCTTAGTTTTAGATGCCAGGAGAGATGACGTTATTTTTATGGATCAATTTCTTCCCGAAAAAATCTCCATCTATATATATACGACGCTGACGAGCGCCAACAGCGCGAATCTTTCTTGATTTATCAAGAAATTGGGTTGGCCAAATATAAGGGGACAGGTTAAATCAATGTTTAGTTGATTTCTGTTCCACCAGATGGCGCTCTACCTTCTGAAAAGCATGTGCTCGTGGTCATGATATGCTTTCTTTATTTTTTATATCAACACCTGACCCACTTATTATTTATTTTTCTATTGTTTTTTCATGTGTTAAGCGTATTTACGCAAATTTGGCTTTAAATACCCATTTCTTGGTTTCTCAAGAAGCCTCTGGGACCAAAAATCTTTTTGGTCGCAGTGGTACAGCCTACTTTACGCTGACGAGCGCGAAACGCGTTCGTGGATGTCTTTTCCTGATTTATCAAGAATTTGGGTTGGCTAAATATCAGGGAACTGGCTAAATCAATGATTAGTTGATTTCTGTTCCACCAGATGGCGATCTGCCTTCTGAAAAGCACATATGCTTGTAGTCAGGATATGCTTTCTTTATTTTTAACTAGCCGAATGACCCGGGCAACGCCCGGGTTTTACCCGATTAAATGTTTTTATTCAAATACTATTCGTTACAATTATAAATTGGCGCCGTGGATGTCACTCTTGTGAAACGTCCCGCTCCAAACTTTGTGTCTGAGAAGCGATATTTTTATAGAAAGTTGATCTGGCTTTTGTTTTCTGCTCGAATGAATGTTTTTCTGTTAGAATTTTGTTCCTGCGTACAAAATAATGAACTGGTTTCTCCCGTGGTCTCTGCTTTTTGGAATTTTTCCCGATATAATTTTGTATCTGATAATCAAACATGATACAGCAATATCGTCATCATCATTTTCTGACTAAAAATATATAGTTTTAATAATTGATTTATATATTTTTTAAAATAGCCTATCGTCTTCCCCGTATTTTTTTTACCTATGTATAGAAATTTTGGTTTGAATTAGTGAACTACTGTGAATTTGTATACCAGACATACAAACAAACAGACAAACATACAAACATTCATTTATATATATATCGAAGATATCAACATCTGACCCACTTATTATTTTTTCTTTTGTTTTTTCCTATATATTTATACACTTTTCAAGAAAATAGGAAATTATTGTAAATATTTATTATCATGGAAGCAAGAAAGGAAAAGTAGTTCAACTACTGTTCTCAAAAATACTGTAAATGTTCTTATTTAAATCTAGTAGAACAAAGCTTAGTTTTTTTAATACTGGTCAAAAATCATTTTTCCTGAATGAAATTTTGGCGAGATAATTATTTCTGCGGACTACTGGAGGTAACATCCGCCGATTATATCAATTATTTAGTTTAGGTTAAGTTGTTTTAAAAAAGAAACTATATTTTTATTTGCAGCAAGCATTGAATAATACAATCGCCAACGTGTATTTGCGGTCCGCAGAAATGAGTATCAAACCGAAATTTTGTGGTTCAGGCTACTAGATTATTTAACAATGCACCGATATCTTTTACCTCATCTCAACTATAAGTGCTAACAGCATTTTAAAATAAGTTACAGATCTCTCTCTCTCTTATTTGGGTAGAGTCAATATGATAGTCAAAAGGCAAAATAACTTTCAAATACCACCCTATCATTTCATATTAAAATAGAGAAAAATAATGTGAAGAGAAAAATTCGTTTCTGTGTAGTAAGTACAATCGATATTTTTGTTAAATATTCTTTAAAAACAACGTGTATTAAAAACTTAAAAAAAATTATAAATATTTTTTTTTAGAAGTAGCGACATTTAAATCATTAAATGACATACTTTATTGCCAAGTTTTTCATAACTTTTGGTATCGATTTATATACTTCGTTTAATTCTAATGCGATTACATTTTGGCTAACTAAATAATGATATTACAAAATAAAAATTACATTTGGTGGGATGAGCGCAGGCAATTTTTCTATATCGTCGGACTTTTCTTTGAACTCAATAGCTTCAAAGAATTCATCAGTTTTGTCCTGTTCAATTTCGCCCATATCGTCTTCCTCCATAGTGTTTATTTACAAATTACTATTTTAAAAAGTCAAAAGGTTTTCTTTAAATTTATTTTATTGAGAATTATATTTTAAATAATAAATATATTTCACAAATATGAAATTTTTGTTTAAAATATTTAACGTTAGAGTGCATTAGGGCTTTATAGACGCTATCTAATTAACGTTCTTTCAAAATTATTTTATAATAAAATTTAAATATCAGAATTTCTGACTACTCAAGAATGTACTCATCGTATTTAAATAATCAAAGCTCCTTGGAGCGTATCCATATATCGTTTTTTTTTTTAATAATTAAAATTCATTTTAAAAAAGTATATAAATTTTTAAAACAGAGTTTAAATATTTCGCTAAAGCTAAAAATATTTATCATCATTCTAAAATTTTGTAAATAAACATGTGTGTTTCTGAAGCGTGACGTGCAAAAGCGATTCTATTAAGTCAGTTTTGTTTTTATATTTCTATATATTTTATTACTCCCCAATTCAAATATAACGAAAATTCAGAAGACAATGACGAAAACAAAATTCACCCTTCCAGCTTTTCCCAAATCTTTCCTTTCTCTTAAGTTCCAAAAAATTTACGAGGTATGTTAATACCTCCGATTTTAATTTTTGGTGTTTTCAAACCTGTAACATTCTTTTTTTTTTTTTTCGTCTTTAGGGTGAAGCCCCGTCTGCACCACTTCCGAAAAATAGCTTTCCTGCAGAAATTACATCAGCCAAGTATATTGCGCGCCATTCATTAGTTAAAACTAAAATCGAACTCACGTTTCATATCAAGGTAAGTTATTTTCAGACATTATATTCTTTAAAATTGTGTTTAACACACCTTTGGTTTGAAAAGAAAAAAAAAAATATAAATGGAAGAATGATAAAGGACAATTTGGATTATAAATGAGAAATACAAGATAATAAGACCAAATCCAAATTAATAAATAGTCTGTGAAGTTTCTGTAACAACGCTGTTAACGAAACGTCACAATATTTATTTATGTGGATTTGGTCTTATTACCTTGTGTTTATAATTGGAGGAACTGTATATATTTCAAGGTCACATACATTTCCACAACTTAAGCCACATATATAGGAATACTAATAGGAATCCCTATGTAATGACATCATGAAATCCAAGGTAATAAGACCAAATCCAAATAAATTAACAACAGTAACAACACTGTTTATATTTATAATATTTGGTGTTATTACCTTGTGTCTCTAATCTTTAATCCAAATTGTACATAATCAGTAATGACATCATTGAATGGCAACATTCCCAAATCATATAATAAATCCCAATTTAGGAGACATTAACAAATAAGCAGGAGTGATGGTAAAAAGAAGTCAAGGCCAAAATTACAAAGATGATTTTTAGGAAAATGAAACGAAATAACCTCAAAACCCAATGCCTGCAGTAATGGAAATCTAATGCTGTACATGACTGGTAAAGAGCAGGAGGGATAAGCACCAGTTCTGTCCTCCCAAGAGAACAACAGTCTGATTTCCAGACTTAAGTCTGGTCATCTACTGACAATGACTTTCCAGAATGGTTGCAAGGTTTTCCCACTATGTACTAAATGCAATTATCAACCTGCAACTCCAAAACACATTATTGACTATATTGACACCATCAAAAGTCTCAAGCTTTACAAGCTTGATACCTTAATATGATTGAGTGGAGATAAGAAAGAAGAACAAGAACAAGGAAAATGAAGAGCTATTAGAGGATATTTATATATGGAACTAAGGAAAATATACTTAAACTAGAACATTAGTCTGTTCTATGAACAGGTCTAGAGCAATAGCCAGTTCTAAGGCTTATTAAAGTTTGATTTTAAGCTAAATAATAAAGCAGAGAACACTTCAGCACATGTAAAGGAAAATTATAAGAATAAATAAACCAACAAAATCTAATTACTCTCGTGCCACTAAAATTTTCCATCACATAATCAGGAGATCAAGCGCCATATCCTCATATAATATGCAATGAAAAAAGGATAAGGCACAATTTGGATTAGAAACACAAGTTAATAAAACCAAATACAAATTAATAAATTATACTATTTATTTATTTGGATTTGGTCTTATTAACTTGGGTATGCAATGAAAAATGTTTAATAATATTCTGCATGTCTTTGGTCTTCTGTCTTAAAATTAATTTACAATCTTTGTGCCTCTGATATTTGTTGTAATATCACTCAGGTTTTTTTTTCTACTTTTATTTTCTTGACATAACCTTTTATGGGAGAATCTTTAAATTCTTTCTTTTCCACATTTTTTTGCTCACTTCTCTCTCCCCATCTTTCTGCATTAACATCTTTACTTTTATATTTTTAGTTTTTTTTCTCATTTTCTGTTTATTTTAAATAATATATTGTTACTTTGAAAATGAGAAAATACAAATCAAAGAATGACAAGGTAATTAATTTTATTTCAAGACAAAACTTTAAAATCTAGAGGAACAGCCCATTCAATGAATGGGTCTACAATCACAGACAGTCCTAAGTCTTATTAAAGTTCTAATAAATAATAACTATGCGCACCAGAGACTATATATTTTACTAATAAATTTAGATAACTTATCTAATATATAAAATAATATGAAAAAATAATTAGTAGTAGGGGGTTAAGGCCTTTTCTGTATTTTAAATAGTACATTATTTTGCCTTTAAACCAAGGATTTGGTTTTGAAAATTGAGTACAAGGGTTTGGGCTAAATTGTAGCTGTTTTCTAGGAATTCTGCTGACTCATGTGAGGTCAGTGTCATTCCATTGTTTGTTTTTAAATTAATTTCTCTTATTTTTTTTCAGTACAGGAGAGGCGTTTGATGACTTTCCATATGGTTTGGTCAGATACATTAAGATTTTCAATGTAGGAGTCTCAGATGGTGTTGTCATGTCTTGTACAGTTTTGGCAATCTCTCCCGGCTTTGAGATAGGCCTCTTTGTCTTGAGAGTCACATGATCTTTTTTTTTTTCTTAGGCGGTTTGTAAGGCGAATCTTTGACATCTGGTGGGTATCTTCTATTTAAGTCAAGGTTTTTATAGGTGATCGCGTCTTGCATATTGTTGAGAATGCATTGTTTGAGGGTGGTAAGAAGGGCTTGATCTATGTTTTGGGGTGTATTCAATTGGTAATTTGTTATCTCAATCTTTTTTCTCCATTTTGTATTTTAAAAGTTCTCAGTCTGTGATTTTATTTTAGTATTTTTATTTATAAAAAAAAAAAAAAAAAAAAGGCTCCAATGGCCCCCCGATTCTTGCAAAAGTCCAACCCCACCAGCGAGTGCAAGTAACCAAACGGGGCTCTGGCACATTTGTAAGTGCAAAGTCGAACTGCTTTCACATGTGTAGACATGTGGTGCGCTTACAGTAAAAAGCAGTCGCTAACTACCCACCATGATTATCATGGCCTGTACCACATGTACTAGGGATAAGCAAAAAAAAAATATAATAATAATTTTAGTATTTGAACTTGCCAGTTTGAAATTTTGTAGGACAACTAGTATAGGGAGATGGTCAGATGTCAATTCAGTAGTACATTAGAGGTGATATTCTGGGTTAAATTCTATGGCAATATGAAGAATGTCAGGTGGGGAATCATGGATGGGTTCGTCAGGATAACTGACTCCAAGATTCCAGATTGAATAGGAATGTGTACATACTGGGAATATTGGCAGAGCTGAATTAGAGGTAGACTGGCTTGAAGTCTAGGGTTGTTCCATTACTTTCTTTCTTGAATTCATCTATCATGAATTAAATCTGAACAGTTTTTTGAATAAATAGTACAAATACGACAAATTTATTAAACAAATCTACCTCAATGACCAAAAATATTGTTGAAGAGAAATCAAGAAATGGGTATTTAAGGCCATATTTACATAAATACACGAATCATGTAAAAAAAAATAGAGAAAAATACAAAAAGTCAAGTGTTGATATTAAAAACAAAAGCCATATCATGACCACTCACATGAGCATTTTAGATAGATGTCAGAGCGCATCTAGTGGAAAATCTCAACTAAATATTGATTTAGGTTTGTTCTATGATAGATGGCACTCTGCCATCTAAAATGCTCATGTGAGAGCAGTCAGGATAGGTCTTTTTTGTTTTTATAGAATTTAGTGAATTGATCTAGAACTAGTCAGAATTCTATATACAGTTATCAGCGTCATGCGTTCTTAATTCTGTCATCGTTTGCTTTTGGTTCAGTGGTAGAATGCTCGCCTGCCACGCGGGCGCCCCGGGTTCGATTCCCGGCCGATGCATTTTTTTTTTACAATTTTTAAAACTCATTTATATTATTAAAATATATGTGCTTTTCCTGTCTATGTATAAAGGAGTTTATATATAAGAGATTATAAAAACAAGGTAATAAGACCAAATCCAATGATAAGGTACAATTTGGATTATTAATATATACAGTTATCAGCGTCATGCACAATTCTTTCTTAATTCTGTCACCGTTTGCTTTTGGTTCAGTGGTAGAATGCTCGCCTGCCACGCGGGCGCCCCGGGTTCGATTCCCGGCCGATGCATTTTTTTTACAATTTTTAAAACTCATTTATATATTATACAAGAATGACATCCACGGCGCCAATTTATAATTGTAACGAATAGTATTTGAATAAAAGCATTTAATCGGGTAAACCCCGGGCGTTGCCCGGGTCATTCAGCTAGTATTATTATAATCCCATTTACTTTAACTATTTAACCGACTAGAATTCAGCACCTACTTTAATACAACTAAAAATTCTGATTCATTGCGATGTTAAATGAAAGAAATTGGACTGCATGTGTGATATTATTTTGATACTAGCCGAATGACCCGGGCAACGCCCGGGTTTTACCCGATTAAATGTTTTTATTCAAATACTATTCGTTACAATTATAAATTGGTGCCGTGGATGTCACTCTTGTGAAACGTCCCGCTCATAAATTTGTCTGAGAAGCGATATTTTTATAGAGAGATGATCTGGCTTTGTGTCTTCTGCTCGAATGATTTTTTTTTTCTGTTAGAATTTTGTTCCTGAATACTAAAAATGAACTGGCTTCACCCGTGGTCTCTGCTCTTCGGAATTTTTCCCGATATAATTTTGTATCTGATAATCAAATGATGATACAGCAATATTGTCATCATCATTTTCTGACTAAAAAAAACAACAACTATTTTTGCCCAAAACCTGCCAATTTCAATTTTTCTTGGCTAAAAATGCGACAAATATCCCTTCCATATTTTTCTCTATGTCCTGTTAAAACCCCTTTTTACATGTACCTTAGGTCAGATGATATTACCTTCCATCTTCACCGCTAGAGGCTCTGCTTGTGAGAGAAAGGGCAAATTTGCAACGCAATTTGCAAATAACTCGACAAATATTCGGAATAGAGACCTGAAATTTTCACTATAAGTTTTTTCAGATTCTACTCTATATACTGTTAAAATTTCAGTCAGATTAGTAATGTATTGTGGACGTGTATAGCAGACATAGGAACAAACACACATACATACATACACTGACTTTTATATATATAGGGATTAGTCTTATAAACACAAGGTTATAAGACCAAATTTGGTCTTAGACCAATGACCAATGGTCATTCAGTACTTTTGTCTGAAGATGGTAACAACGCTGTTACCGAAACGTCACACAGTATTTATTTATTTGGATTTGGTCTTATTACCTTGTAGTTCTAATCTATAATCCAAATTGTGCCTTATCAATTTGAAATGGCAAAACACTTTTTTTGTTTTTGGTAAAACACCTGGCCTTTTTATTATTTTTCTCACTATTTTTACAGATGAACAGCATATTTACACAAATTTGGCCTTACATACCCATTTCTTGATTTCTCAGGAAGCCTTTAGGACCAAATTTTAGGTCGTAGAGGTACAGCCTGCTTCACGCTGACAAGGGCCAACAGCCCAAAACGCATTCGTGGATGGCTTTCTTGATTTATCAAGAAAATGGGTTAGCCAAAAATCAGGGAACAGGCTAAATCAACATTTAGTTGATATCTGTTCCACTAGATGGTGCTCTGCCATCTAAAATGCTCATGTGAGGATATGCCTTATCCTTATATCTATAAAAATCAAATCCAAAATCGATGTTTGTTATCGCGTAGCGCAAAATCTACTGAATCATTCATTATGAAATTTTGCATGTAGGTAGCTGAAGATTTCGTTTAACATATAGGCTATTCAAAAAACTAAAAAGTTGATGTGCTTTTTTAAAAAAATAAAAACCAACAAGCGATAGTTCCAGCCTTTTACTGCTTGAGCGCAGCACTGGTCGCGACGATAAATGAATTTGATTGGTTAATAATTAACACGTGGTTTGTTTACACGTTGAATGTTAGTTTGTTCACACGATGAATGTTTTTAAAAGGTTTTTTTTTTTTTGCTTATCCCTAGTACACGTGGTACAGGCCATGATAATCATGGTGGGTAGTAAGCGACTGCTTTTTACTGTAAGCGCACCACATGTCTACACATGTGAAAGCAGTTCGACTTTGCACTTACAAATGTGCCAGAGCCCCGTTTGGTTACTTGCACTCGCTGGTGGGGTTGGACTTTCACAAGAATCGGGGGGCCATTGGAGCATTTTTTTTTTAAACAGAAAAAAGTGTCCAATGCGAGGATCGAACCCGGGTCGTAGTGGTCGTAAACCAAACGGTTTAACCAGCCTTCCACCGACCCCCTTTTTTAAAAGGTAAGATTATCCAATCGCCGTGAAACTTTAGGATGTGTTTTACTATACTACTGGGAAGATTTCTGGTTTGAAATCGATTTGAAATAAATATTCTTTGCAATTTTATTTGCAAATTTTCTACTTTCACTCACAAGCAGCGCCTCTCGCGGCATCTGGTGAAATTACATTTATAAGTTGTAAAAATGCTAAAATGTGTTCCAAGTATAATAAATTTAATTAGAAATATAGTAATATAATATTCCAAAGACGTTGTAAAAAACTTGGCACTTCAATATTAATATATATTTAAATAAAATATTGTAACGTTTTTGTGTTAAATGTTAAAATGTTAAAATATATTTTTACATTGTTAATTTAATTAGCTGTTGTTTTATAATAACGAAGATGCAAATTTAATTGTTGTTGTTTTTTGTCGTTTGTTTATATAAAAAATTACATTGTATGTGATGATGATAACAAAAAAGAAAATTTTTAAATTAATATACATAACTAGCGGACGTACCCGGCTTCGCCCGGGTTTTACCCGAGTAAAGGTTTGTCTAATGAATCTCTCGATAAAGTGAACATTTTTTCCCGGTCCCTTGAAAATACTCGATAAGTTGAATAAAATCAATATTAATTGGTTCCCTCGGTAATTGGAAGTTAAAGGAATAGTATCTTGCCTTGAAATTGTATCATTATTCTTGTATGGACGTACCCGGCTTCGCCCAGGTTTTACCCGAGTAAAGGTTTGTCTAACGAATCTCTCGATCAAGTGAACATTTTTTCCCGGTCCCTTGAAAAATACTCGATAAGTTGAATAAAATCATTATTAATTGGTTCCCTCGGTAATTGGAAGTTAAAGGAACAGTATCTTGCCTTGGAATTGTATCATTATTCTTGTCTCAAATAAATTGCCGTGTCATCCTGAATTTTGTCTTTCCTAATTTTCTACATTACAAAATCATCGTATCATCATGATAATATTTAGAGCAGATTGTTGAATTATAACAGATAAATTAGAATATTTATCTTGATTATTTTAAAGCGAAAAGTTATTTCAAAAATTTTATTTGCTAGAAACCTTCCAGTACTATACTAAATAACTTCCCAAAGTTTCATGGTGTTCCAATGAGTGGTTTGGTCAGGCATAAAGGACAAACAGACCACACACATACATTCATTTTTATATATATAGATTCATTGAGAAAAAAAAGAAGTAATTAATTATAAAATAGCCAACCAATAGGAGGGCGCCATTCCAAAAAAAAATGCATCGGCCGGGAATCGAACCCGGGCCGCCCGCGTGGCAGGCGAGCATTCTACCACTGAACCACCGATGCTTAAAAAAAAAGGTCATATTTAGGTATTCATTCCATTCCGGATTAGTCCTCGTAAAAAAAAGTTCTTCAAATGAAAAAAAGAAATAGCCAAAAATACTAATCAAAATGCAGCCGAAAATTTTCCTCAGGTTTATAAAAAGCAACATGCAAAATTTGGTACCAATTGGTTCAGTAGTTTTTGAGTTTATCGCGAAACAGACAGACAGACATTGACTTTTATATGTATAGAGATCTATATTAATAAAATGGAAATTTCATAAGTGGACATCACTAAAAACTTTCGTTACAATGCATCAATTTCAACCAAATTTTCAACATTTATGTAAAACGAGATGGAGCAGGTTTTGCTTAACATCAAAATATATTTCCTAACATTAACATGCGTAACTTCGCTGTTATCGATTAAATACAAAAAAAAATAAACAGAGTTAATTTTATTTATATATAAATACCAAATTAAATTTCAACAGAGTTAATTTTTTTACATACTAGCTAATAATCTCAATCTAAAAAATATTCAAAACAAGCAATTTTAAGATAACACCATATGTAAAACAGTCGGCCAAGAAAACAACAACGATATTACATCTTTCTCACATATTCACACACAATCTTGATTAATAATTAAAACTAATCTTTAACATTGTTTATTATACTTCAACTTTTATTTCTACATTTGTTTTTAAATACCCAATTGTTTTATCATGTTTCTAATTTCGCCTAACAAATATACAAATTTATAGTGACCAACATATGCAAATTTTATCTTTGTTTTTATTTAACTTGATATCGTAAACATAACATCCATTGTAAGCATTTTTCTGTTCACCTTCCGTGGTTTCTCTTTTCTCTGATAGTTTTTAGGTGTAGTATATTTTCTTATTACTAGACTACAAACATTCCCTCGAGAAAAACCTGGGCGAAGCCGGGTACATCCGCTAGTATAAATATATAACGTAACGAATATTATTATCATTATTACCATAATATTCTGTGTGTGTTCCGGAATATTTTTATCAATTATCAATAATAAATTATTATCAATAATATTCGTTAGGCAAACTTCCACTCGGATAAAACCCGGGCAAAACCGGGTACACATCCGCTAGTATATATATATATATATATATATGTAATAATATGTTGGGGTTTGGTAAGCCTGTTGTAGAATCCTGTCGACTCTCTGTAATAATGTTGAAATGTAGTAGTAGTTTATGCTGTTGGATGAATGCAGTGTGGCATGTTGGCTAGAAGCAGTCGTAGTTGTTGAGCGATGGGTGGTAAGGACACACACATAAAACGAAGCCACACAGTTGTCGAAGGAAAATTTCTAGAATAGATAAAAAGTCGAGCCAAAAGCAAAGATGGAGATAGAAGATTCCTTACTGTTTTACATGGTCGATGAGTTGGTCCCTGGAGACGACAAGGGGTGACGCTGACCGGAAGATTCACTGCAACTGACTGTTGCTACGTGGGGTCCTATTTATACAACAGCTCTGACAAAGAGAATTGGGTCATGCACGTGGCACACGTGTCGATGGACACCGGACACTGGCGACAGTCTGACGGGGTCCAATCTATCTTTAGAAGTTACTTTGTAAATCTCTCAATCTTGCTTTTAACTTAGCTTTTAATCTATTCAAGAAATTTTCCTTCGACAACTGTGTGGCTTCGTTTTATGTGTGTGTCCTTACCACCCATCGCTCAACAACTACGACTGCTTCTAGCCAACATGCCACACTGCATTCATCCAACAGCATAAACTACTACTACATTTCAACATTATTACAGAGAGTCGACAGGATTCTACAACAGGCTTACCAAACCCCAACCTATTATTACAGAGAGTCGACAGGATCTCAACACAATATTACATATATACTAAAAAAAAATTTAAAAAATCATTTAAAAAATATAAAATTATAAAATATAAAATTATAAAAATATATATATATATATACTAACAATCTTATCTACCTTCTTTACAAAACTTTTTTTTTTTCTTATTATTAGTTTGATTAAAAGTGCATGGTTCTGTCTTTCTCTCTTTTCTCTAACTACTAAAATTTATAATATTAAATATATTCTCACTTCTATTATTCTATATATAAATTAGAGTATGTCTAAATGACGTGTAAAAGCCGATGCAAAAGATGTTACGTTGTTAAATTTTATTGTTATTAATTATAAATATATAATTAACTGGATGATGTGTTAGAAGTAAAGGATTTTTTTTTTCTCTCTCTCTCTACTAAATAATAACAATTTACAAATTTTATAATTTGAATTTAAATAATCAAAATAATGAAGATAATTTTAATACAAAACTAAACCATAAAACTAAACAACTATTTATTGTTATAATTAATTTAGATTTAGCTTGCTAATCTAATCAAATCTACTTGATAATAGTTATCATTCTTATCAGTTTGCTCCTTGAGTTTTAAATGTGGAATCACTGTTATATTTTTGTTATATAGAAATAAAAAAAAAAAGATAAGTGGGTCAGGTGTTGATATTAAAAATAAAGAAGGCATCTCCTGACCATGAGCACATGTGCTTTTTAGATGGCGCTGATAAATCAAGAAATTGGGTTGGCCAAATATCACAGAGCAAGCAAAATAAATTTTTAGTTTATTTTTGCTCCACTAGATGGCGCTCTGCCATCTAAAAAGCACATGTGCTCGTGGTCAGGAGATGCCTTCTTTATTTTTAATATATATATATGTAACTCTATTTAATACATGTATATGCCACAAGGTCTGATATTGAGCAGCATGGCATGATTCCAGGATGCCCCCCAGCCACCATTCCAGGCAGGAGATGCAGTGGGAGTGGTGTGTCAGAATGTCCCGGAGGAGGTGGACTGGTTACTGGAGAGGTTGGTGTCAACTCTGCTCTAAACTTCCATACCAACACCTGGCTCAAGTAGCCACTCGCAGACAATATGACTGGATTTAAAAAGACAAAGATCACTTCTCCCGTCAAAACTAGATGCCATCTATTGACCATCACCACAAACTAGTGGCTTCAGGTCGATGACAAAGCCACAACACCAGCTTTGGCAAACTGAAAAGCGTACACTTAGAGACCATGGTTTCGAGCTAATGGCCCTCGTCTGCCTAGGGTGGACTATATTCCATGAGATCCACAAGGGATCTAATGGAATCTTGACAATCTGCCATAGAATTGGCTCAGCCAATTAGCCAGCTAAACACCTCTTCAGCAGATTGTCAAGATTCCATTAGATCCCTTGTGGAGCTGGTCTTGTGGCTTTGTCACTGACTCGAGGCCGCTAGTTTGCGGTGACAGTCAATAGATGGCCTCTAGTTTTGACATCTATTTTGATGGGAGAGGCGACCTTTGTCTTTTTAGATCAATATCCTCTTGTCAAAATTTCCATCTATGACTGGATATATCACAGGTTTAAGTACACCAACCAGATAAATGAACTACTTGGTTTTTGGCTGCAGGTTTCTCCATTAGATAGACCTCATACTGTGTGTGTATGATAAGATTTTTCTTCATTAGAGATCACCACCAACCTAGAAGATCAATTCCATGAGAAACTCTAACTAAACCTGGTCTTTCTAGGAGGTAGTCTCTTAACAGAGACTCTATCATATCAAGAGAGGTATTTCAAATAATAAAGAACCTCTAATGAGAGACCAGGTTTAGCTATGTTTTTAGGTTATGATCTCTCATGGGAGACTCTACTGTAAGTATTCTATATGTGGAGTCTCTCTCAATGGCCACATTGCGGCTAGGTGCCCTACTCTAAAGAAGGTAGCAATCCTGCTACCTTATACATATATAAGTTCACATAACTATAATTATAAAAAGGTCATTTATAGAAAATTTAAACTATTTTGACACCTGATAAGGTACAATTTCGATTATAGATTATAAACACAAGGAATAAGACCAAATCTATTTATTTATTTGGATTTGGTCTTATTACCTTGTGTTTATTTTGACACCTATTTTTCTTTTTAAATAAAATAATTTTCTACTGCTGCCCCCCCCCTGCTGCAATAATAAAATAATGGAGGGCCTGGCTCATCAGTGGTGAACTCTCCCAGCAGTTTGGCCAGTTTAATATACTATACCACTCTATTCCCAATATAATATTTGAGCAGTTTTGTAGATTAAACTGGCGAAAACTCTGTGAGAGTTAAACACTGATGAGCCAGGCCCTCCCATTATTTTTTTAATCATTGCAGTAAGGGCAGTAGAAATTTGTCTTATTTAAATAGTAAGATATGTGCCAAAAATTGTCAAAATTTTATATAACAGATGGCCCACTAATACATCATGTTTATTATGTCTACAAGTCATCTATATAGAGAAGCTTGTGTTTGTTCCTATTACACAGCATTTGACCTATCCTAATGGAACTTTGACAAAATATAGAGTTAAGTCGGGAACTACCACAGTTTCAACCCTGGGAAATATGCAAATTGTTCTACATACATATCGGCAATATTTGACTTGTTCAGATGGAATATCAAAGCAGTGGAACCTCCCTGTAAAGGAGAGGTATCCTCTTACCTGAGAGTTGCTAAATTGTAAAAATGGTAATTTTGTAAATGAAAACTGTCCTTTGTGGAGAGGTGTCTGCTAAAGGGAGATTCTACTGTACTATGCAGTCGAATCTTGCTATAATAACATCACAAGGGACTGTGATTTTATGCTGATATAAACATGGTTAAAACAATTTGAACTGTTGTATATTCTATTCATTTTGCATGCCTGGTTGAGAATCTGGGTTACTGTATATGTCTAGAATAAAATGCTTAATGGATTTGGTCTTGCTAACTTCATTCTGGTCCCTTGTAACAATCTACTACGATGTTGCTGCCTCACAGACTTGGCCTGGAGGATGGAGATGCTGTCTGTGAGCTCCACCCTCTAGAAGGAGCTACACCACGCCAGAAGGCCGCCATAGATTCCCTCCCGTCCTGTTCCACTCCTCGCATCCTCCTGTCCAGCTGCTGTGAGATCCGTGCTGTCTGTAAGAAGGTATTGTTTACTCTCAGGGAGGGGAGGAATAGTTTCCCCACACAGATGTTGGAGATGCTCCAAATGAGCTGGTCCAACAATGGACAACTTAGAGCAGTCCCCAGGTTTCCAAATTGGTTCTCTGTAACACCTCATTAACTCCTTCACCTTGGAGATCTCGTCTTCCTCCCTTCTTCCATGTCCCACACTTCTTAGATTGAACCATCTTTCAAATCCCAATTACCCTTTTAAACTTATATCTAATTGGCTATAATTCAACAGACTCTAACCTATTTATTTCAACCATTTTCAAATTCTTATCAGCCACTTTACATATAAATATATTAAGAAAAAGGCATCTCCTTATAGTGCAACTGAAAGTTGCTGATGGCTTGCGCCATCTATCGGAATAAATATAGACTATTCTCGTTGATTTTTAATTATTCCAGAATAATTAGCGTTCTCACGCAATTCTGGCCTTAACTACCCGTTTCATGATTTTTCAGGATGCCTTAATGACCAATTTTTTTGGTCGTTGAGGTACAGCTTGCACCACACTGATGAGGACCAACAGCCCGAAATGCGTCCGTGGTTAGCTTTTCTTGATTAATCAAGAATGGGTATTTGGCCAATTCTGGAATAATTAAAAATCAACGAGAATAGTTGATATTTATTCCGATAGATGACGCAAGCCATCAGCAACTTTCAGTTGCACGATAAGGAGATGCCTTTTTCTTAATTTATGCACCTTATCCCAGTACAATATTACATTTGTACTATTTTTTCATATAAATATATATTTTTTATTAGCCCTAGTACACGTGGTACAGGCCATGATAATCATGGTGGGTAGTTAGCAACTGCTTTTACTACAAGTGCACTACATGTCTACACATATGGTGAGCTTACAGTAAAAGCAGTTAGCAACTTCTACCCACCATTATATCATGGCCTGTACCACGTGTACTAGGGATATATTTAAAAAAAAAAACTTATATTCAACTGGATATAATTCAACCAGCCACAGTCTCTAACCTAGTTATTTCAACCAATTCTAATTCATTTTTTCATGTCTTGACCTCCAGCCTATCAAATCACCAATGTTAATTCGACCAACCTTTATTTGACACCATTGATAAATTGACCATATTTTAAATCAAATTTCAACAACAATATTAGTGTTAATGTTGTTTAAATATACAGTTAAACCTGTCTATAGCGCCCCCTCTAAATAGCGCCTCCCTCTCTATAGCGCCTGATTTTAAATACGTAGTACGATGCGATTTACATTAAAAGTGACCTGTCTATAGCACCCTAATTTGGTGAGTCCCAAGAGAGGGCACTATAGACATGTTTAACAATATCTTCATTTCTAAAAATGCCACAGCACTGCCACCATATAGTGCATGTGCACCATAGGTCTGTCACATTGTGGTGGCACCGGCCATATGTCACACATGATTTACTTATCTCATGGATAATTTAAGTATTGTACAGCTGCATTGCTTCAATGGTCACAAGTCACTGACTTAAAAAATGAGGTGTCTTGGAGAGAGAAATGCTCTGCTATATAGTGTAAAGAACTTACAGGTGAGGAAAGACATGCGTGCCTTTTGATCAGCTAGTATGCACTTTGAATAGGGTTCTTGTACAAAAGTAAACAACACAAAGTACACACAAAGTATTTCTTTAAAAAAATATTCATTATTTAAAAAAAAAAATTGTTCAGCTTTTCTTTATTTCCTAAATGTATTCAATTTCTTCCCACTGCAATTATTCACATAGATTAAAAGGTATTAAAGGTATTTTTTATATGTTCAAAAATGCAATTTTACCCATCACTAAAAGTTAAGTTGATTTGCATATATGCAGTAGAACCTATGTTAGCAAACATTCGCGCTAGCAGATACCTCTGAACAATGGACACTTTCCCAACACATTGTTTTTATAAATAATAGACAGTCTTTCTAGCTGACAATTAAAAAAATTACCAAAAGTTAAAAATTAAGTAGATAAAAAAATACCTATAATTAAAAAATTATATAATTTTTTTACATTTTTTTAAACAATTTTCGTTTGACAAACCTCTAAACTCTGGTGGAACTTTGATGATAACTAGTAGAACCATGGTACACAGGTTGTTGACTTTTGTATGAATTTTCCAAAACTGGTGTTGTGGCACATTCTTTATCATCATCAGTATGTTCTGTACTGGGGTAATAAATTGAAATGCATTGTTTTAATGCATTTTTAAAGGGAGAGGTGCCTCTTTTGGTGTATTTATATGGCTATTTTTCATAACAAATGGCACTCTAATGCATCATATTTATATCTTTTTGAAAATAGAGCAATCCATAAATCAATCTTCAATTAAGAAGGAATATATTGGATCAAAATATGTTGATCCAATATATGCCTTTTTAATTGATACTTATATCTATATTTATATATACAGTTAAGCCTTTCTATAGCGCCTCCCTCTCTATAGCGCCCAATTTTAAATGCCTAGTACGATGCGATTTACATTAAAAGTGACCTGTCTATAGCACCCTATTTTGGTGAGTCCCAAGAGGAGGCACTATAGACAGGTTTAACTGTATATCAAAATTGTATGATTGTAAAATTTTTACCCTTTGTGTGTTAATATAAACACTTCTATTATCTCTATGGAAATGGAAAAAGAAATATTGAGAGGGGATTTGCTCATCCTAGATACTTTTTATATCTCTAATTCGCATGGTACCTGCCTTGGTGGATAGTTAGCGACTGCTTTTACCATAGGTACACCACATGAGCCATACCAGGCTGACCATCAGCTGCTGACTTTTTAAAAAATCCTGAGTTCAACTGATCCAGTTGATAGACCTCAGCAAGGGTCCCTCTCCAGGTATACAGAGGAGCTGTATCTGTACTTATGTTAGAGTCGGCAGCAAAGGTGTCTGCTTCCATTTTAGGAACGGCCTCAAACTACAGGCATAGTCAGACTTTCACCAAAGTGTGCCTGGATCATGATACCATGATCAACGAAAGCCGCACCCCTACACCCCATTCCAAGAGATTAGATGCATGAACTCATGGAATTTGTGTAATATTCACACAAGGAGAAAAGAAACAACAACACCACATCTCTACATATATGCTCATCATTGAGGAACATTTCTAGTGATTTTTGCCAATTTAATATCTGCAGATTACTCTGAGGGGGTTCTTGTTTTGACTTTTTTTTAACCAAACACATTTCACTTCTAATTATTTTATTATAATTCCTATGAATATACAAGAGGTCAGGCTTTTATGTTCTAAGTGGTTGTAGACATCACACTGGAGAATTTACAGCACTAATATCTCTTCCTTTTATAACTCAAGGGAATGAGAAAATAATGGCTGGATAGGTAACATCAGTTTCTGCTAATACCTGTACAAAGTACAATCAAACCTTCTTATAGCAATACTACTAAGGGCCAAGATATTTTCACATTGTTAACAATCGGAATTTAAAATTTAGGATTTTATAATTATGATGTTATAACCAGTTATTGTTATCAAAGAGGCTGTTATAACAAGGTATCCATAGGACCATGTGGTAAAACCACATATGCAACAGGATTTCACTCAAAATAAGGCTCACTTTAGACAGATTACTGATCATAGCTCAGAGAGAGTGATTGTTTTTTCCCAGAAACTCTTCAGTTAATGAGATTGGACAGTAGTGAAAACTGGAGGATGGATGAACCTGTGTAGTCTCAGAGTGAATCTTTGCTCACAAAAACATTTTATTTAAACAACAACAACAATAATAATAATAATAATAATACAGTCAAACACCTCATTATATAACAAATTACTTGTGACCAAGATTTTATATTATTATTACTTTGTTATAAATTGGTTAAAACAATTGGGGCCTTATAATTATAGTGTTCTAACCAAGTTGCTCACATAAAGGAGGCTGCTGTAACACGGTAATTAGAACTGAGAGTGCTGTGTGATGTTCAATCACTTGGAACATAGAAGTCTAGCCTCTTCTATTCAATTCTAGAAATGGCTATTGCATGACTCTTTTATCTCACTGGAGCCTCCGAAGTAGAGTTGGTGAAATACCAGCTACCAAAATAGATAACAAATTCAAATTATACTTGAGAGTCAGGTGTGCTGCCAATTATTTCTATATTATGGGGTATGGAAAAAGTGAAAAACCTTTTTTTAAGCCAGAAGAGGGCGGCTGTTGGAAGTGTCAAGTTGTAGTTATTTTTTATTGTTGCTCTCTCACCTAGGTGGCTGTTTGGCTCTGGGCCATCACTTGGCAGTAGGCCACCTCTTCTCCATCTGTCCTCGCAACATGTGTGTGCTCCTCGTAACCTTGCTGTTGTTTGGGTAAGACATGTGGGCAAGTAATCTTACACTTGGTGGAACATACCACAGCATGCAACAGACATTGCTACAGAGTGTAACAGACATTTGTGTGATGCCTGTCACAACATGCCACAGAGTGTAACAGAGATGGAATGTAACATAGTGTTTCCGTAAGGTATTTGTACGGTGCCACACAAAATGCGGTGTATGTGGCACTCCTGATGGAATGTGACACAGTGTGTACATAGGGTATTTGTATGATGCCACACAAAATGCGGTGTGTATGGCACTCCTGATGGAATGTGACACAGTGTGTACATAAGGTATTTGTACGGTGCCACACAAAATGCGGTGTGTGCTGCAGGTGTTTGTGCGATGCCTGGCAGAGCATGCCACAGACCCAGAGGACAGGGAGGGGCTCCTGGAGCTGTGCAGTCGGGAGGGAGCTGACAAGTACCGCCGGGCTGTGGAGGAGTCTGGGCTATCTGTGACAGAATTATTGCAGCGGTTCCCCACCTGCCGCCCACCGCTGGTTCTCCTGTTGGGTAAATGGATTCCCACTCTACCACCACCTTGTGGTCAACAACACTGATGCCTGCAGAACACCTGCCCCGACTGTGTCCTCGCTACTACTCCCTGGCCAGGTAACTTGACATCCTGCTACTTGAACCAGTTCTCTTTTTCATACTGGGGGTGCTCTCCCATCAGAGACTTCCTAACAACCTGGCTAAACCCGGTCTATCATGGATGGGATCTTTCATCAGATACCCTGTCATGTCAGACCAAGTCATGAGGAGTCTTTCAACCAAACAGAGCTTCTGAAGAGAGTCCACCTCCAAGAGAGACTGGGAAGACTCATGGGAGACTTTATTGGAATCTGCCTCCATTGGGTTGATGGAGGAGTGGTACCCACCTCTGATTTTGACAACCTCCACCCACGTAAGCTTTTATGAATAAAATAAAATGCTTGAATGGCCCCTGATTCTTGCAAAAGTCTAATTCCTCTAGTGAGTGCCATTAAGAAAACAGGCTCTCTCTACTACCTTTTTAGTGCAAAAATCTAAATGATTTCTACATGTGGTACACTTATAGTTAAAGCAAATGATAACTACCTAACCATGATTATCATGGTCTGTACCATTGTGTACTTAAGATAAGTAAAAAATAAATCTACCTTCTCTCTCTTCTGCAAACAATGGCCTTCTATATGCCTCCCCTTATATAATTACACAGTAGAACTTTTTAAATTTATTTTAATATACAATTCAACCATTTGTTAAACCTCCCCAACATACAATCCAATTGAGAAAAGTTGGTGTTGAATTATTGTCATTCAAATTAAAGTCTTCTCTTCTTTGATAAGACACAATTTGGATTATAGATTATAAAAATAAGGTAATAAGACCAAATCCAATAAATAGATAGTGTGTGACATTTCAGTAACAGCGTTGTTACCATCTTCAGACAAAAGTACTGAATTGTACATTCAGTATACACCTATCCCCCCGATTTACACGGTAGATACGTTCCTGAGAAAAAGGTGTAAATCGAAAATTAAAAATTTTCAAATCAAAACCGTGTAAATCGAAAAGCTTGCAGAAAATGCATAATTTTGCTATTTAACAGTTGTGATTTTTTCAATATTTTTAGGTGTACACAGAAATAAAAATAAAATGCATTGACAGGTTAAAATATGTAATATATTACGGAAACACTGTTTTTTTATATAAATACAATACATACATAAACAGAAGAACAAAAAATAAAACCAAAGGTGTTTTATTATCCTTCATCACTTTCAGAAATTACTCTCATTCTTTTTTTCAGAATCGAAGGTTCGAATTCACTTTCATCACTCGAAGGTATTTGTGCCGATTCGATGTTTGAAGCAGAAATATTTACATTATGAGAGATGGTAATAAAATCGGTTATTAACAATTGCTTAGAATTTTTTGTAAGATCTTTGTAAACTTCTTCATATTGAGCCAAGCAGCGATTTATGTCACGTTGGAATCGTAAAGCCCTTTCAACGTTTGTGTCATTTTGCATAAAATGATTACCCAGCTTTCTTCCCAATGCGAGTCCTTCACGGATGACTTTAGCAGTGAATGGTACTAATTCCTCTTCATCAGATTTGTCAGACTCACTTTCGCAAACTAAGTTAACTAAATCATCCTCACTTAGTTCTTTATCAGCCATTAACTCTGCGATATCACCATCAGTAAAATCATCAAAACCTTCTCCGCCCAATGACTGCGTCATCTGTACTATCTGCGAATATTCATTTAACGTTGAAATGGAATGTTCATTTTTGACTACATTTGGCCACAATTTTTTCCAACAGCTATTGAGCGTTGTTTGCTTAATCGCAGTGTATGATAAGGCGATATGCTTCACACAGTCTAACATTGTAAAATTTTTCCAAGCACTAATAACTGTTAAAGATTCATTGTTCTCCATTTGTTCCAAAATATATGTAAAGGCTCGTTTTATGTACAAAGCTTTAAAAGTAGAAATTATGCCTTGGTCCAATGGTTGTAATAATGAAGTTGTATTTTTTGGTAAAAATTTTACTTTAACGTTCTCATATTCTAGATCTTGTGGGTGACCCGGCGCATTGTCAATTAACAAAAGCACTTTAAAAGGCAATCCCTTTAAACTTAAATATTTTTTGGCATCTGGGATAAAACATTCATGAAACCATTCAGTAAACATTGCAGCAGTAACCCACGCTTTCTTATTAGCCCTCTAATAAACGGGAAGATTATTGATGTTTATTCCTTTAAAGGCACGGGGTATTTTTGATTTGTTAATCACTAATGGTTTCATAATATAATCTCCTGAAGCATTGCTACAGAAAAGAATTGTTATGCGATCTTTTGCTGCTTTATGCCCACTAGCCGATTTATAAAATTTTGAGACATAAGTCCTTCCAGGCATTTTTTTTCCAGAATAACCCTGACTCATCAGCATTGAAAACCTGATCAGGGGTGTATGAATTGTCTTTAATAATTTCTGCAAAATTTGCTCGATATTCATGGGCTGCATCTACGTCGCCAGAAGCGAGTTCACCTTTTAATTTTAAGCTGTGTAAAGAATGTCTTATTTTATATCTTTCAAACCAGCCATGACTTGCCAAAAAATTTGGCATCTTTTCAGTTGAAGAAGAAGATGGCAATTGCTCTACAATTTTTTCATAAATTCATAATGCTTTATTTGTTATAGCGCCCATATCAATGGGTACTCTTTTTGTGTTTGATCTTCTATCCAAAGCATTAACGCTTGCTCCATATTTTCCATTGCGATATTTCTGGTGTATGATGTTGTGCCCATACTCGTTGTATTGCCAGCTGCAACACTCTTTCTAATTGTGTTTTCATTTGTTCTAATAGCTCTTATTGTAGCTTCGTTCATGCTATATGATTTTGCAACATCTACTACTCTATCTCCCTTTCGTAAGCGATCCAGAATTTCAATTTTAGTTTCTAAAGAAATAACTTTTCTTTTAACTTCTTTCTTCATTATAAGCCTTTAAATTTTTTAAATTTATGTTAATATGGCTGTGATTAAAGTAAAATTCAGAGGGAAAAAATGAGGGAAATTTTGGAGGGAAGATTAAAAACTTTTATTTAAAAAAAAATATTTTATATTATAATTTTTATTCAAATTAAAATGTTTTAATTTTTTTATTTGAATTAAACCTATTTGGTAAATTGCCATCATTTCCCTCCAAAATTTCCCACATTTTTTCTCGCGATAAAAAAAAAAAAAACTTATTTGGAAAACCGTGTAAATTCAGTACTTTTGTCTGAAGATGGTAACAACGCTGTTACTGAAACGTCACACACTATTTATTTGGATTTGGTCTTATTACCTTGTTTATTCTCTTCTTTCTTATCTCCACACTGGGTGAAGTAGAATGCGTTCTGCCTTTGTCATTAAGACTGGGAGCACTACTCAGTGGCAGGCCGACTTAGTTCCAAAAGAAATGGCCGCCTCTGAGGAACAGACGCCATGTGCAGCCGCTCCTAACATGGAGTACAAACGCTGCTCATCCTGTATCCCTGGATTAGGAGCCCTTACAGGTTACTATCAGCCAGGCCAGCTGAGCCTAAGTTTTTTAGTGAGCTTGTTACTGCTCCCCCTCCTCCTTTTTCATCCGGGCTTGGGACCGGCAAAGGCGGAGTTTAAAGTAAATAGTCTGAAGTGAAAATTGGTTGAATTAAAGGAAAAGTTGAATTAAAGTTGTTTGATTTATAAATGATATAAATTATTTCATTCAACTGTGTATTTGATAAGGTACAATTTGGATTATAGATTAGAAACACAAGGTAATAAGACCAAATAAATAAATAGTGTATGTTGTTTTAGTAACAGCATTGTTACCATCATCAGACAAAAGTACTGATTGAGAAAAAAATATAGCATGCTTTTAAATTGTTAGCACTGTTATCAAGTGTGTAAACAAGATAGAAGAAAATTATTATCCTATCTGCCGAAATATTATATTTTAGGGTTCTCCGAAAACTAATTTCTTCATATATGCTGCTTGTCTACACACTTAATAACAGTACCAACTATTAACGAGAATGCTGTGATATTTTTTCCTTATTCAGCACTTTTGTTTAATGATGGACGTTGATACCGAAATGTCAGACACTATTTATTTATTTAGATTTGGGGGGTCTTATTACCTTGTGTTTTTTAACCGAGTATATATAATTCAAACAATCCCTTGGGGTATTGAAGAGGTTAAACTATGGAGTTACAAATATGTTTGTGTTGGCTCACATGAAGCACCTATTAAGCTTTGTTATCACATGATGTGCTCCTCCAATCTAATAATTGTAACTCCTGATTGAAAGAAGTACCTGATGGATATAAGAAAGGTAACTCTACTCCCCTGTTGCAGCTCCCCACTGAGATCCCCCCAGGACTTCACCATTGTGTTCACCGAGGCCACCCTGCCTGGGACTCCCTCCAGACAGGGAGTCTGCACTGGATGGCTGGAAAGACACTCCGAGTCCCTCCTGGCTGCTTCCTCAGATGTGGAGACAGCGATGGACCGCCTCTCTTTGTCCCCCAAGGTGAGATCTGTGGGTGAACAACTGGGGCTTTTCCAGAAAGTCCTGTTGATCCATTGACTTGTGCTATTTCCAGCAAGTCCTGTTGTTCAATTGACTTGTGCTATTTCCAGCAAGTCCTGTTGTTCAATTGACTTGTGCTATTTCCAGCAAGTCCTGTTGTTCCGTTGACTTGTGCTATTTCCAGCAAGTCCTGTTGGTCCATTGATTTGTGCTATTTCCAGAAAGTCTTGTTGATCCATTTACTCATGCTATTGATATGCTGGAATAGGTTAAGAGAAATATCCATAAATACAGGAAAACCTATTGGACTCTGCAGAACTATTTTAGCAATTTACTACCAATGCGGCCTTGCCTGGACAAACAATGCTATCGACTATGAGACCATTCGAAACAAATTTCCAGGGATTTTTCGTACAAAAACTGAACAATTAATTCAGCAGGACTTAGCAAAAATGAATCATACAAAATCATATTCTAATTATAAATTACTAGCCGAATGACCCGGGCAACGCCCGTGTTTTACCCGATTGAATGTTTTGATTCAAATACTATTTGTTACAATTATAAATTGGCGCCTTATATAAATGCATATGTTAGTTAATAACTATAGCCTATGTGCTTTATCTGTCTATGTACTGTTGGCTTCCGTAGGCGTCTCTTACTGGGAAAAAGAAAGAGAGGATTCCATTTGGTTATTATCTAATATATGCATTTATTTAGGGAGCCACCCGCTCCAACACAATGGTTACAAAAACGAAAAAGCGAGTGGGGGGGGGGGGCAAAGGTGGCGTGATGCTGTTGTTCCATTGACTTGTGCTATTTCCAGCAATTCCTGTTGTTCCATTGACCTTTGCTATTTCCAGCAATTCCTGTTGTTCCAATCTCTTGTGCTATTTACAGCAAGTCTTGTTGTTCCATTGACATTGCATGAAATACACTGAATCTTATTAGAGCAAATCACTTCAGACTGTTGTTTTCACCATGGTGAAAACAATTGGGACTTTTGAATTATCATTCAATAACTAAGTTCTATTGTATTATATATTTTTGTTTGAAATAAAATGGACAAGTAATGTTTGAAATCAACAGATTTCACACAAATACACTTTAAAACCCGGAAATACTGTAATTTGGTAAAGTGATCTACTGATATTTGGGGGTAATTTTAGCCTTACCATCAAGTAATGAGATAAACACTAATTTTACATTTTTATCATCTCATTGCTTCCTTGAAAAAGGTTTCATGGCCAAATAACCCCGCGACAATTAAAACTTTTTAAATTCAATTTTTTTTTCTGAACTAAAGTCTGAGTTGAATTATAGTCAGTTAATATATGATTTTCAAATTATCAAAACATTGGGGCATCCACAGCTATAGTGGATTTTCTTGCGAGATATTTTGTTGTCAGATTATGGTGTACAGTTACAGGTTGTCACTTAGATGAGCTGGTTGGAAGGGATAAAGGAAGCTATTGGAAGGTCAGATGTGCTGTGGATTCAATTATACAGGTTATAAATCATCATCCTTTAAGTGCTGACAACAACATGTTTTACATAAATGTCGCCACTAGCCGTGTTTGTTACACAATGAGATATTGAATTAAAGATGATAGACTGTATGATGACCCAAGTACTTGAAGTTTTTGATACAAAGCACTTGTGCCCAAATCAGTTGTCTTTAAAGAGAATGCAACTTTTTTTTTCCCCTATGTAAACATATTTATTTGGGCTTTCTAATATTTTATATAAAATCTTCTTTATTATTACTGCTCTCCAATTTTCTATTGGTTCTGGTCTAAAATTTGCACATAATCTTGTCGTTTATACAAACAAAACCTTATGGTCCTTTTGAAACAAACAAGCTGGAATGATATGTATGATTACCACAAAGTTGTTCATTTTTTTGCATATTTTTTTTTAGAATACAGAAATATTCCAAATAGAATACTTGATTTGTTTTGTTACATGTTGAATACTATCAATTATCCACATTTCTCTAATCAGTTGAAATGCTGCTGCAGCCCATCTCGTGCTGGTTGTACCGTAAGGAAGACCACTCCTTCCCTCTACCCTCGGACCCAGGAGTTCCCCTGATCCTGGTGGGGCCAGGAGCTGGAGTGGCTCCGTTCCTGGGCTATCTGCAGCACCGGTGAGTTTCCATCCATCCACCTATCACATGTGGTACTGACTACTGTTGGCTGTAGACAGCTACAGAAGGAGCAGGGCCTAGTACTGGGAGACATTTGGCTCTTCTATGGCTGCCGTCATCGCAACCATGACTACATCTACAGGTGAGCTCTACACAATGCTGAATTCTTCTCACTGTTGGAAGCTGTGTCACCCACCACCACAGGCTGGTCTCTCATTGGAGGTTATGTGATTTATATCAGACCATTTGATTTAGCAAAGATACTGTTCATTGCCACACAGCATACAGTTAAACCTGTCTATAGCGCCCCCTCTTGGGACTCACCAAAATAAGGTGCTATAGAGAGAGGGTGCTATAGACAGGTCACTTTTAATGTAAAATGTTTACATTTTAATGTTAAAATCGGGCACTATAGAAAAGTTTAACTGTATATATTATACAGATTTATAAACACATCACTTTTATAATATTTATAAATCATATTTATTCTATATAATTATTGGTATTTACCGTGTTACATGGAGTTTTGTGGGTATTAATTTTCAATGTTTCTTTTGCTCTCCATTAAATGCATTTTGTGCTAACATTACAAGCAAAATTACAATTGAAGAAAGTTTCGATGTTAATTGATTTTCTAATGAAGCATTTTTTTAACTTTCCCACTCAAAAAAAAGTCCAAATAATTTTACTCAGACTCGCATGAATTTGACCTGAGCGATTTTCATCAGTCTCACCTACTGCATAACACTTTGTAGCATTACTCTTTTTTTTGCTTATCCCTAGTACACGTGGTACAGGCTATGATAATCATGGTGGGTAGTTAGCGACTGCTTTTACCACATGTCTACACATGTGAAAAGCAGTTCGACTTTGCACTTATAAATGTGCCAGAGCCCCGTAGCATTACTCTAGATAAAGAATAAGATAGAGGCCATTCACACTCGTGGAAAGTATTACACCCAGAAGGAACTGATGGAATATTAAGAAACATGGAATGAATTTATAAACCATGATATAGACCAAAATATTTTTTAAATGAAAAGAGTTTCAATTTAACTATTTTTTATAAATAGATTTTTCATACAAAATGCAATCATTTATTACACATTACAAGAAATAAAATTGTGTTAAATTCCATGTTTTTTTCTTCTAAGTGTGGCACTACTAGTGTAGAGAGTAATTCCACCAGTCCAGACTATGTATGTGACAGAGAGAAGTTGGAGAGCTGGCAGGACCAGGGGGTGCTGACAGAGCTCCAGGTGGTGTCCTCCAGAGACAGTGATCCCCTGCGCTACGTCCAGCATGCCATCTCACACCATCTACCACAGCTGCTCACACTACTGACAGAGAGGAAGGCCCACGTCAGGGTATGTGGTGACGCTGTTGCCATGGCCACAGAGGTCCTCCACACTTTCAAGTCAGGCTACCAGCAACATAAAGGTGACCTCTCTACCTTTGTGACACAGTGATATAACAGCCTCTTTTATAACGAATGAAGACAATTATGAAGCGAATGTTTCTTTTCACAAATGAATCAAACTTACACTCTCCTTACTGCGATGAAAAAATATTGGGAGGGCTTTGCTCATCAGTGGTGAACCTTCCCAGCAGTTTCACCACTGATGAGCCAAGCCCTCCCAATATTTTTTCATCGCAGTAGGAATAGTGAAAGTTTATTTGTGAAAAGAAACATTCGTGTCTTAATTGTCTTCATTCGTTATATATAGATGGCGTGTTAAATGCTTTGTATTAATTTAAACCTCTTTTATTATAGAAATTTGGTTTTAGTAAGCAAATATTTAGTCCCCAATTATTATTATTATTATTTTTAACAATTATTGTAACATCTTGATTATCTAACAACATAAAATCTGGTCCCATGTGATGTTGTAATACTGAGGTGTAATTCCTATTAGCTTATGTATTGCTTATTCTTCAGAAACATTACCAACACACTCCACGGGAGAAGTTTGAAATCAATGTTTTGTGCCACCCAAACATCAGACATGGCTTAGTTGAAAAATCTCAATCAAAATTGTACCATTTTTGAAAATTGCAGACATGGATATATGAGAAAAATAGATTAAATAAAAATTTTAAAATATTTTTTTTTCAAAGGATTCATCCCTCAATTTTATTTACTACCTAATTAAAAACCTGAGAGGGAGAAATATTTTCAAATTTTATTATAATATATTTTTACACTTATGTATTTTTTTTTAACTTCACAAGACAATGCTTTAAAGTACTATGAAAATAACCTTTTCTTTCCAGCTTAACACTGAACATTATTATTAAGAATGAATCCTTAAAATGCAAAATAGTAAATAGAAGTTATTTCAACTGGTGTTTGAAGTTATAGAAATTTGTCCTAGAAAGATATTTTTTTTCTAATGAGCACCACAGAATGGTTTAATACACATGTTATGGTATTTGAAAATAGAGCAATCCATACTTAATTCATTAGATAATAAAAGGCATATATTGGATTTGAAAAAATATTTATTTTGCCAATATTTCGGCTGGCTGAACGCCAACCTTTATCGAGGCATCACATTTTTGTATACACAAACTCAGCGCCGCATAGTGTTATAATATCACAGTTGAAATCAATTAAAATACAGAGTAGGTGGGAGAAATTTGTGCATGAAAAAATTATTATAAAAAATAAAAAATGCAACTAAAAATGTAAAATATCTTTAAAAATAAAAGGAAAAAAGTTCTATCTTATATTTAAAAAAAAAAATTGTAATAAGTACATAAAAATAATTCATTAATAACTCATAAAGAGATAAATGTAAAAAATGTATGTATCTATTAAAACATTTGAAAATAAATTTAAAATGATTTAAACAATAAACTGTAAGAACCTTATAAAAAGTTTTAAAAAAGTGGGTATTAAAAAATTCATTTAAAAATTTAGGAGATCGATTTAAAAATAAGTAAAAAATATTTTATAAAAATGCATTAAAATGGAAGTTAAAACAATTTAGGATGAATAAATGAGAAAATGATTTAAAAATGAAAACTAAAAAGTTTAAATTATTGCATGTAAAATGTTATATATTTAATGTATCAATACATTTGCGTTTTGAAGCGATAAATGTGAAAATAATTAAACAAGTGGTATGTATTGATTACAGGTAATTACTAATGTGTGAAAATATAATTTAAGAAATCGCGGGTATTACAACAAAATATAAAGTAAAGTTAAAGCAAAAAAAATAAAAAAGCAAAGTTATGAAATTTAAAAAACGGCACCTCTCCCTTTAAAATAGTACATAATAAGTCAATTAAAAAATAAAAATTAACTAATTGAAATTAAAATAATTAGACAAAAATATTAAGAAGATCTAAATGGTGTGTAGATGTCTGGTAAATCAATTTTCCTATTTATGCTTTCTTTGTCTTCTACAGAGGCCCAGCTTTCTAAGAACAATCGGCAGTGTTTTTCTTTAATGTTCTGGTATAAAATAGCTGTATTTTCGAAATCCGGAGTGTGGTTGTTTTTTAGTGCATGATCAACAAGGAGAGATAGTGGGTTGTAATTCCTTAGTCCTGATTTGTGTTGATTTATACGATCTTTGAGTGGTTTGCTGGTTTCCCCTATATAATTAGCTTGGCAATTGTTACAAGGAATTTTGTAAATTACGTTGATTTTGTTTTCCATTTTGTTAATTTGTTTAGTGTCTGGCTGGCGTAGGGCCTTTTTTTAAATTTAAAGAAGATTGATAGGTGGTTGTGATGTTGTATCTCTTTAGGACTCTGGCGATGCGTTCAGAGCCGTAGCTGTAGGGGAGGGAGCAGAAAATCTTTTTTGATTGAACAGGGGTGTTATTTAAAGGTGGAGATTTTGGTTTATAAAAATGTTTTTCGATAAATTTGCTTGGGTAATTGTTGTTTTTTAATTCACTGAATATTCTATTTCTCTCCACTATATCATTAATTTTTGACGAGCAATGTGTATTTAATCTTTTGGAGAGAGATTTAACCACAGCGATTTTATGGTGAACTGGGCCAAAAGAATTGAAATTTAAATAATTACCTGTGTGGGTTGATTTTCTAAAAATACTAGTTTCTATTTGATTAAAATTTCTTTTGAGCTGTAAATCTAAAAAGGCCAGAGAATTATTATTTTCAATTTCATGTGTAAATTTTAAAAATGGTCTTAAATTATTTAAAAAATTTGAAATTACTACAAAATCTGATTCTGTAATGCAAAAAATATCATCTATGTACCTTTTCCAAAAAATAATTTTGAGTTGCTTTGATTCTGTGACAACTTGATCAATTTGGTCCATGAAAATGTTTGCTAAAGCCGATGAGATAGGGTTTCCCATCGGTAAGCCTTTGATTTGTCTGTAGAATTTATTTTGGTGGCTAAAATAATTGTGTTCCAAACAAAGTTTAATTAAATCAATCAAAGCATCTGTGGAGAAAGGGAAATCTAGATTTTGATGGGTTTCTGTAAATTTTTGGAGTGCTAGAATAGCTTCATTGTGGGGGATTGAAGTGTAGAGTGATTCAACGTCGAAAGATACCATACGGCTGTTACTAGAAATTGAAAGGTTTCTGATTGTTTTTGCAGCTACTGTAGAATTAGGGACAGTGTGGGGAAGTAATTTCTGGAAGGGAGAGATGATGGATGAAATAAATTTAGTGAGGGGGTAAAGAGGAGAACCAGCATAGGAAACAATCGGACGTAAAGGTGTGTTTGGCTTATGTACTTTTGGGAGGCCATAGAAGTTTGGTAAATTCTTGTCCTCAGCCTTTAAATTTTCAAAAGTTTTTTTGTCTAATTTATGTGAACGTATGATTTTATTAAGTTTTTTATTAAAATCTTTAGTAAAATTAGGTGAAGGGTTTTTTGTTAAAGGTTCATAAATTTCTTTATCTTGAAGTAACTCTTCTACCTTAGTGTTGTAATCTGTAGTGTTCATAATTACTGTATTTCTTCCTTTATCAGAGGGTGTGATAACAATATCTTTATTTTGCTTTAACGATCTAATGGCGATCAAATGAAATCAACGTAATTTACAAAATTCCTTGTAACAATTGCCAAGCTAATTATATAGGGGAAACCAGCAAACCACTCAAAGATCGTATAAATCAACACAAATCAGGACTAAGGAATTACAACCCACTATCTCTCCTTGTTGATCATGCACTAAAAAACAACCACACTCCGGATTTCGAAAATACAGCTATTTTATACCAGAACATTAAAGAAAAACACTGCCGATTGTTCTTAGAAAGCTGGGCCTCTGTAGAAGACAAAGAAAGCATAAATAGGAAAATTGATTTACCAGACATCTACACACCATTTAGATCTTCTTAATATTTTTGTCTAATTATTTTAATTTCAATTAGTTAATTTTTATTTTTTAATTGACTTATTATGTACTATTTTAAAGGGAGAGGTGCCGTTTTTTAAATTTCATAACTTTGCTTTTTTATTTTTTTTTGCTTTAACTTTACTTTATATTTTGTTGTAATACCCGCGATTTCTTAAATTATATTTTCACACATTAGTAATTACCTGTAATCAATACATACTACTTGTTTAATTATTTTCACATTTATCGCTTCAAAACGCAAATGTATTGATACATTAAATATATAACATTTTACATGCAATAATTTAAACTTTTTAGTTTTCATTTTTAAATCATTTTCTCATTTATTCATCCTAAATTGTTTTAACTTCCATTTTAATGCATTTTTATAAAATATTTTTTACTTATTTTTAAATCGATCTCCTAAATTTTTAAATGAATTTTTTAATACCCACTTTTTTAAAACTTTTTATAAGGTTCTTACAGTTTATTGTTTAAATCATTTTAAATTTATTTTCAAATGTTTTAATAGATACATACATTTTTTACATTTATCTCTTTATGAGTTATTAATGAATTATTTTTATGTACTTATTACAATTTTTTTTAAATATAAGATAGAACTTTTTTCCTTTTATTTTTAAAGATATTTTACATTTTTAGTTGCATTTTTTATTTTTTATAATAATTTTTTCATGCACAAATTTCTCCCACCTACTCTGTATTTTAATTGATTTCAACTGTGATATTATAACACTATGCGGCGCTGAGTTTGTGTATACAAAAATGTGATGCCTCGATAAAGGTTGGCGTTCAGCCAGCCGAAATATTGGCAAAATAAATATTTTTTCAAATCCAATATATGCCTTTTATTATCTAATGTTATGGTATATATAGATTTGGTTTAAAAGTTTGGATAGAGAAAACAAAACAAACTTGTTAAGAAGTAATGTTTTAATTGGTGCTAATGCATCATGTTTTAATGTGTGCTATGCAGGTTGCACTATGGAAGAGGCCGAGCAGTACTTCAAGAGGCTGAAGTTCGAGAGACGGTATTTACAAGATATCTGGGCCTGAGTTCTGCTGCTTGTTGTACAAAATGTGAATAAACCTCCGTCACTCCAGACTCTCCATCTGCTTCTGGGCTTGTTTCAACTCTGCACAACACTCAAGTTGGGAGATGCTCATGAATGTTGCTGATGGACCACTATTGAGAAAAACACCAACTCAATATTGATTTTTTTTTAAATTTCAGATACAGTAGAATTTCCATGAGAGGACACTCGCGCTAGAGGACACCTCTTTACAAAAGATAGTTCTCATTTGCAAAAATTACCATTTTTACAATTTATCAAGAGGACACCTCTCTCTAAAGACACTTTGGCTCTGCAATTAGGTGTCCTTTACATGGAGGTTCTACCGTATTAACAATTGAATTATCAAAAAATGCCAACCATGTATGCCATTCAGGCTGTTGATGCCCAAAGACCCCAAGATGGTTTACTTTTCCTGATAACTTAAAATTTTCTGATAGAAGGCAGTGGACCATCAGCAACATTCAATGCAGGAGATTTCATTAATCTCTTATTTTTATCATGTGTGCAAAGAGGGCACTTTATAATTTAGAAATGCATCAAAACAAGGCAACAACGCCAGCTTGGCTGAATTTGGACTGATTTCCTAACATTTCTTGAAGGATGTTATGAAATTGAAACCATCGCACTAATGTGGGCCATAGTCTGAAACCATGGCATACAGGTTGTCGAATTTGCCAAAGCTGGTGATGTGGCGCTACTATGCAATCTGCACAAGGGTGACACAACATTTATTTGAAGCATTTTTAAATATGAGAGGTGATATGGTGAATATTTGTTGTACACAAACCTTCAATATACAATCTGCACAACATTGATCAGGGCCAACAGCCTGAAAAACATATACGAGGTGTGTTCAAAAAGTATCGTGACTTTTGAATTTTCGCGGGTTACGTATATTCGAACTTCTCTCACTTATGCCGACAAGCTCGGCCATTTTGAATGTTCACTTAATTGTTGACAGCTGCTTTGCTTGCAGGTGTTTTGGATCGTCTTCGATTTTTACCTATTAAAAAAAATGGATCAAAGAACCTGTATCAAATTTTGTGTGAAAAATGAAATTAAGTGCGCGGATGCATTCCGAATGTTGACTATGGCATACGGAGAAGCTACCTTGGACCGAAGCAACGTTTATCGGTGGTACAAAATGTTCTCAGAAGGCCGAGAAGATGTGAACGACGAAGAGCATGCTGGACGCCCGAGCACTTCAACAACAGATGAAAAAATTAATGAAGTGGAGAAAATGATATCGGCCAATCGTCGAATCACCGTTAGAGAAGTTGCTGAGGACCTAAACATATCGATTGGCTCGTGCCATTCGATTTTTATCAATGATTTGGGCATGAGATGGGTCGCCGCGAAATTCGTACCAAAATTGCTCAATTGCGACCAAAAACAGCATCGCATGAACATTGCTAATGAGATGTTGGACTCTGTCCGCGACGACCCAAATTTGCTCCAGAGGGTCATAACTGGTGACGAAGCGTGGGTTTATGGTTATGACGTGGAAACCAAAGCTAAATCATCTCAATGGAAGCTGCCGCACGAACCAAGACCGAAAAAAGCGCGCCAAGTTCAGTTGAATGTGAAAGTTTTTCTGACAGTTTTCTTCGATTGCAGGGGCGTGGCGCATCATGAGTTCTTGCCACAGGGTAGAAGGGTCAATAAGGAATATTACCTGCAAGTTATGCGCAATTTGCGCGAAGCAATCCGCCAGAAACGCCCGGATTTGTCGAATAACAAAAATTGGCTTTTGCACCACGATAACGCCTCTGCTCACACATCGTTGCTTGTGCGCGACTTTTTGACCAAAAACAACACACTAATGATGCCACGCAGCCACCGTATTCCCCAGATCTGGCCCCCTGTGACTTTTTCTTGTTCCCTTAACTGAAGAGGCCCATGAAAGGACGACGTTACGCTACGCTTGACGAGATAAAGACGGCATCGAAGGAGGAGCTGAAAAAGATTTTAAAAAATGATTTTTTGAAGTGCTTCGAAGATTGGAAAAACCGTTGGCACAAGTGTATAATATCTCATTGGGATTACTTTGAAGGGGACAAAATAGGTATTCATGAATAAATAAATAATTTTGAAAAAACACAAAAGTCGCGATACTTTTTGAACACACCTTGTACAGTAGAACCTCCATGAGAGGGCACTCATGCTAGAGGACACCTCTCTCTACAAAGGACAGTTTTCATTTGTAAAATTACTATTTTTACTATTCAGCATCTCCGGTAAGAGGACACCTCTCCCTGAAAGACACTGGCTCTGCAATTAGGTGTACTTTATAGGGAGGTTATGCTGTAATTGGTTTTACTTCATATTTCAAGAAAAGGATATAGACCAACTCTGAAAAATGTAAAAAATCAACACATAGTTGATATACAGTATGGTCTGCCATGAAAGGCCGACCAAAAAACATGGCAATCCCCTCCGGTCTCTCAAGGAGGTCATTGGAGACTCGGCCATATCAGGCCAAGTTATGATGGATGCTTTCAACCCAAAATTGTGTTTTACTTTATCATTTATGTGACCTACATAAGTTTAATAAGTATACACTCTATATTATTAAAATGTTATACACATTGAAATAAATTTTATTTATCCTTTCTGTTTAAAAAGTTATTAAAAGAGTTGGTTTTGAGGAGCTAAAGAATCCTTGTACATTTTATATTCTGCATCTATTTTAATTTAGAATTTTTTAAATAATGCCTTGATCTAACAGCTGGCACTTACTTGTTGTATTGGGAGGAAAATATAGAAATATTTTATTTATTTTCCAACTCCAGTCCTATGTGTCTTGATACATTGTCCAAATTTAAAACAACATTCCTATTTTGAGCAGCCTTCATTTTATCATGGAATAGTTTCATGTATTGTTCAAAATATGTTTTTTTTTTAATCCCTAGTACAAGTGGTACAAGCCATGATAATCATGGTAGGTAGTTATTATCAACTGCTTTTACTGTAAGTGTACCACATGTCTACACATTTGAAAAGCAGTTTGACATTTACACTTACAAATGTGTCAGAACGGGGTGTTTGGTTACTTACACTCACTGGTGGGGTTGGACTTTTGCAAGAATCGGGGGACATTGGAGCATATTTTTTAATTAGAAAAAGTGGCCAATGTGGGATTCGATCCCAGGTCGTAGCGGTCGAAAACCAACAATTTAGGCCGCCCTTCCACCGACCTCCTATGATATGTGAAGTCATTCAAGTTTTTTTTAATTTTAAAACTAATAGAATGAAAACTTTATCCCATACTTTGTAACACCTAATATAATTGATTAATAAAGAGTTCTCCTAAAAGGTTGGTTAAAAATAAAATCTTTATTATTTTTGGAAGTTTTTTTTTTTCTTGCAAAAGTCCAACCCCACTAGCAAGTGCAAGTAACCAAAAAGGGCTCTGGCACATTCAAGTGCAAAGTCGAACTGCTTTTCACATGTGTAGACATGTGGTGCACTTACAGTAAAAGCAGTCGCCTACTTCTACCCACCATGATTATCATGGCCTGTACCACATGTACTAGGGATAAGCAAAAAAAAAAAAAAGTGGTACAGGCCATGATAATTATGGTGGGTAGAAGTAGGCGATGCTTTTACTGTAAGTGCACCACATGTCTACACATGTGAAAAGCAGTTCGACTTTGCATTTAAAAATGTGCCAGAGCCCCATTTGGTTACTTGCACTCGCTGGTGGGGTTGGATTTTTGCAAGAATCGGGGACCATTTTTTAAATCAGAAAAAAGTAGCCAATGTGGGAATTGAACCCGGGTTGTAGTGGTCGAAAACTAATGGTTTAGACCACCCTTCCACCGACTCCCATATTTGACAACTAAATTTTTATTTAATTTTTCGCCTGAATTATCAAATTTTATGTTTTAAATAGTCTGTTGTGAGGGATCAAATTTTTCGTGAGTGCTGGTTGTTCACAGAGTCCATGGGAGACTCCTTATAGTAGGCTTACAATTAAAAAAAAAATTATTAATCAACCAGACGCGATGTTGAAATATTTGTGCCTATTACAAAGGAAACAAACAAAAGAAGAAACAAATTAAAACTTAGAATTAAATATTTACAGATTTACATGTATTATTCGGCAGAGTTCATAAAATTTATATAGACAATGTAATGTAAGAAAGTTAAATGATTTAGATTAGGGAACAATCAATGTCCCACTTCTGTAAAGTTCAGACAGTCATAGATGAGGTGAAGAGCAGTTTGTTCAGTTTCTCCGCAGGAACAATTTGGTGTTTCTGATAGACCTCTTTTATATAAGTATTTCTGGAATTTTCCGCGTGATTTGACAAATTGTGTGACTATAAAATTTGGATGGAACTGTGTAGAAATTCAGTTTGAAAAATGTGCGAATTGTATAATTAGCATTATGAATGGATTGATACAAAATATTCATAATAATAGTTTTTCTTGGTGAATTATTGCTGAAAATATTTCCCTTGGTAAATTTTATTTTTTCAGTTCATATTTTATGGTTTATAGTAGGCTTACAATGGAAAGTTTATATATATATATATATATATTGATTATATTCATTATTATCAAGATGGTCTAAACCAGGGGTCTCCAAACTACGGCCCGAGGGCCACATCCGGCCCGCAGACAGATTTTGTCCGGCCCGCGGAGACATACTTGAAAACTCCTTTTAGAGAACAAATATTTTTTATAGCAAATAAAATGTTTGTGATAAGTTGGATAAAGAAACACAGAATGGTAATGAGTAAAGACATGTATAATTTATGCAGTAAATTTAACTTCAGCATATAATAACTAACAAATTATTGAAATGAATCCAACTTACATTTTATACATTGTAATGTATAAAGCCTTAATAATGTATAAAGCCACATACCTTATAACATGACATATGAAATGCTAATGAGATGTATGTAATTGAGATTTTCCACCGACAATAGTTTGTAGTTGTGGACTAATTTTACTTGTACCAATTATTAAAAGAGATTTAAGATGCTCGTCAGTTAATTTAGATCTGTATACATTTTTTGTGTACTTCATTTTGGAGAAGGTTTTCTCACACAAATAAGTAGTACCAAAAACGGAAAACAGCCCACGAGCAAATTTATGCAAATTATCAAATTGTGTCAGTGGAAGACTCTTATAAAATTCCAACAAAGATGAGTTTTCATATTTGTTCTTAATTATATCACTGCACTGAAGATCAATCATTTCCATTTGAAGTTCCGGGGCTAGGGTTTCAATGTCAGCATCAAAAGGATTCTGAAAAATCTTAATTTGATTCGCAATGGCATCAAAGTCCGAGAAACGAGTATCAAAATTTATCTTCAAAGCACTCAAAGTTTCGATTGCAAAATCGATAGGAAACTCAGTCTCAGTAGTGTGGCTGAATATTTCACATGTTTTAAAATGTGAAAAACATTTACTTCGTAGTTGTGATTGAAACAGTATCAATTTCATCCGGAATGACTTGATATTAGTGTATGATTCAGGAAGATGCTGGTTTTCTCCTTGCAATCTCAAATTCAGTTCGTTCACATGTTTTGTCAAATCAACATAGAATGCTAACTTCCATAGCCATGCGTTGTTTTGTAATTCAGTAAGAGGGCGGTGCTTTTCATTCAAAAAAATTTCGATCACTGCTCGAAGTTCAAAAAAGCGCTGAAGGACTTTCCCACAACTAAGCCAGCGTACGGCAGTATGATAAGGTAAGTCTGTTTCTCCAATCTCTGCAATAAATTGTCGGAATTGTCGGTGATTCAGCCCAAAAGATCTGATGAAATTAACAGTTGATATGACTGGTTTCAGAACGTCAGACATATCCAAACATTTTCCGCACAAAGACTGTTGATGAATGATACAATGTAAGACTAATGGTTTTGAGCCGCCGTCATTTTCTACAGCCTTTGACACAAGAGCGACCACTCCTTTATCTTTCCCACTCATGTTTTTGCCTCCATCAGTTGTAATACATTTCAAGTTTTTCCATCGAAGGTTCTTTTTATTAATGGCCATTTCAACTCCTTTAAAAATATCGGTACCAGTAGTTGTGCCATGAATACTATACATATCAAGAAGTTCTTCGTGCACTTCATAGCTTTTATCTACTCCTCTAATATAAATCAACACCTGAGCAGTATCTGACACATCCGTTGACTCATCCAAGGCTAAAGAAAACCACTCAACATGTCCATTTTTGTCGAACAGTTGAGAGGATATATTTTCAGCGATGTTTTCTACCCTTCGAGCCACAGTGTTTGCTGACATACTGACAGTTTTTAATAAATTTACCTTTTCAGGGCACATTTCTTCGACTACTGCAATTATGCATTCCTTGATCATTTCTCCATCGGTGAATGGTTTTCCACGTTTTGCAATTTCAAGAGCCACACGAAAGCTGGCACGAGTTGCCGCCTCTTGTTCAGTTTTGACTTTTGTAAATAAAGATTGCTGCGATTTCAATCCGCGCTTCAAAGCTTCGAATTTTTCTGTCCGCACAATTCCTGTATATTTTGAGTAATTTTGAGAATGTTTTGTTTCATAATGACGTTTCATGTTATATTCTTTGAGAACGGCTATGCTTTCATTGCAAACAAACATAGCGCCTTGTTACTGGACTCAATTACGAAATACTGAATGTTCCACTGATCTTTGAATTTTCTGCATTCACTATCAATTTTTCGCTTCTTTTCCATTCTGCTAAATCACACACAAAAGCAACAATTAATAATAACATTTAATAACAAATAAACATAACAATTAATACAGGAAAATTAATAATATGCAGTGTTGCCATCTTGGCCCTCGGAACTTACTGGAGTAATCAGTATGGCCCTAAGGCTGGAAAGACCCCATCAGTATGGCCCTAAGGCTGGAAAGTTTGGAGACCCCTGGTCTAAACCATTGTTTTTTGACCACTATGACCCGGGTCGATTCTCGCATTGGTAACTTTTTTCTGATTAAAAAAAAAAATGCTCCAATGGCCCCCGATTCTTGCAAAATTCCAACCCCATCAGCAAGTGCAAGTAATCAAACAGGGCTCTGGCACATTTGTAAGTGCAAAGTCGAACTGCTTTTCACATGTGTAGACATGTGGTGCACTTAAAGTAAAAGCAGTCGCCTACTTCTACCCACCATGGTTATCATGGCCTATACCACGTGTAATAGGGATAAGCAAAAAAAAAAAATCCTTTAATATACCTTTCAAATACACTTCAGTTATTATTTTTATTTTTATTATATTTACCCTTAAATCCATTGTGTTATTCAGATCTTTAAATTCATTTGTCTTTCTGTCATTCATTCTTAAATTCATTCATATGTTAAACTGACATTTATTCCTTTGTCAAATATTTGAAAGATGTCTTTACATGCATGGAAGCACCCCTTCATAGAATAAGTTTGAAAAAAAAATTGTGTTTCAAATAAAATGAAAAATCAATCTAATACCCTCTCTTATGCCAGTTGATTTGAAAATAAACTAATATAAGAGTGGAATATAATATGCCTACAAAAGAAAGGAAAATGCTTTTCCTAGTTAGAAGCAAATATCGCACACTCATATAGCCAGGATAAACGTTGGTCTCTCCATTTCAAACATGGGCTGTTTGGCATTTAGGGTATCTTCTCCAGATTCATATACAGAAGTATGTTATCTTCTTTAGGGTCCTTTATTATCACAAAGAGCAATATTGAAAGATCAACGATTCATCCACTTGATAAAACAACATTGAAATTTAGAATGTTCCTTGGAATAGACCCAGGAGGAACTCTGAACCTCAGAGAGCACCAAACAATACCAACAAGATTTAGTAACATGAACCCATTAAAGCTAGAAAATAACAACAAAATCTACCCTACTTGCCCAAAATGTAGCTTGGCACCTGCAGCTCCAGAACACATTTTGGCTTGCATTAGATGCACTAAACAGGACCTTTGGGAGAGGCTACTACTTAGCATAAAACAGCTCGAGAAGCATGGAATAGGGAATAAGAAACAGAATCTTGCCAACCTACCATAGAGCAGGACCCTCAACTTGTCCAGGGTCAGTGACACCACCTCAGTGCGGCCCCCGGCCTGCAGTTGAAGTTGGAGGGACGGCTGGGCCACCTGGGAGGAGGCCACGATGTAGTCAGCCCTCCACCGCACACTTTCCAGTCTGTTCACTGCACAGCCTAGGTCATCATGCAAACCTAGCTAGTCTCAAACTTTGTTATAGCACCATAAGATATGGAATTGTTACAACCAAGGTTAAAATAATTGGAATTAGAGCTTTAGAATATTGATGCTATAACATAAAGAGTGGACTTTAGGGGCAATTTTTTTACTTCCCTATTGAAAATAATTTTTAAATGCCCATATACAGGGTGTACCAGGTAAATTGGGACTAACTTTGACAGTCCATAAAACAAAAACTACTTGAGATTAAAAACTTGTTTTTTTTTTCATTACGTAGCCATATTCATGTAAAATGCAACAGTACATGTGTGCGCAGTGTAGTGATGAAGAGTAACCGAGAATTTGAAAATCGAGCTGCCATCATCGTTGCTCTGCGCGCCGGAAGGAGCCCCAAAGAGATAGTGGATTTTCTTAAGTTGCCCAAAACCACTATTTATCGTGTCAAGAAGCAGTTTGATGAGGCCGACAGTAACAAAGAGGGGATAGCTACAAGGAAAAAGCACTCGCGTCGATCGGACAGGATAAGAGGCGAAGAATTTGTCAAAAATGTCAAGGAGAAGATTGATGGAAACCCTGGGAAGAGCATGAGGGCCATAGCCAAGGAAATGGACGTTGGCTCTATGACAATTGTCAGAACTATCCATGAGGACCTTGGTCTCAAGTCTTATGCCCTTCGGAAAGGTCAGTTGCTGACTGAGAATATGAAGAATAACAGAAAAGGAAAGGCTGCTGCCTTCCTCAACAACCTGAAACACGACTCTTTTGGCATGCTAAGGTTCTTCTCTGACGAAAAGAACTTTGACGTGGACCAAAAGGTAAATCCCAGGAATGATCGCTGGATCTGTAAAGACCCCTCAGAGATACCTGTCGTGATGCACACAAAATTTCCTGCCTCCGTAATGGTCCTTGGCGTTATCAGCAGTGAAGGTGATGTCATGCCTCCCCATTTCTTTGAGAAGGGCCTTAGGATGAACGCTGACACCTACATCAATGTTCTGGAGACCGTTGTGAAGCCTTGGATGGACATGGTGGCCACAGGAAGGAAGTATGTCTTCCAACAGGACTCAGCTCCAGCCCATAAGGCAAAAAAGACACAATCGTGGCTGACACTTAACGTCCCTAGTCACTGGGGTCCTGATATTTGGCCCCCTAATTCTCCAGATTGCAATCCCCTCGACTACTATGTATGGGGCGTTGTTGAGAGAGATGTCAACAAAGCTCCTCATACCACCATCCAGTCTGTCAAGAAAGCAGTTCACACGGTGATGACCCAAATGGACAAGGTCATCGTCGCCAAGGCCTGTGCTTCATTCCGCACTCGCCTCGAGACTGTTGTAGCTAATAATGGAAACTACATTGAATAAATAAAAACTATATCCTTTTATCTACTACTGTGTCAAATTTCATTCGGATATTTTAATTTTTACTTGCAAAAAATTTCAGTTAAAATACCATTGTTGAAATTCCCAATTTAAGTGGTACACCCTGTATATATCTATATATATAAAAATGAATGTTTGTTGGTCCGTTCGTAAGTGATAATCTTCTACATCGCTCAACCGATCGTGATGAAACTTTGGGAAGTTGTTTAGTATACTACCGGGATGGTTTCTGGCTAATTACTCTTTAGAAATAACCTTTCGTTGCATTTTTATTTACAATAAAACGTAAATTCACTCGCAATCAGCGCCCCCTCGCGGCAGGCGTATGGCCTGAAATAGCCTCGCATGAGCGTATTTGTAACGTCAAGCTTAGCCTATAGGTTAGGTACACAGCTTCGTACCCCCACAACCTAGGTTCGAGGCTCAGCGTGGGTGTTTTTTTTTTTTTTTCATTTCTTTTATATTATTGTAGCAAATTATTAAAAATATTATTTTATTTAAAATGTAGACTTTTTAAAATAAAAATTAACATAAACAATTTTTAAATAATATTTATAACAAACCTAGGTTCGAGGCTCAGCGTGGGTGTCTTTTTTTTATTTTCATTTCTTTTATATTATTGTAGCAAAGTCTTTTTTTACAGCATTATTATATTTTAATTGGTTTATTTTAAATATGTTTGTTATGAAGGCTCTATGTAATACTATTTAGAGCACATTTTACATTTTAAACACCTAAGCACCCCTCTTTTTAATATTGTAGCAAAGTATTAAAAGTATTATTTTATTTTAGATGTTTGCCATGAAACTTTGGGAAGTTGTTTAGTATACTACCGGGACGATTTCTGGCGAATTATTTTAAAATAATATTTCTAATAATAATTATAGCAAATTTTAAGACATATTTTTAAATTCTGTGTTTGTGCATATATAAATATTTTACAAAAATTGTGAGAACGTTCTATTAGAATATCTCAAAAACAAAAAACAATACATATAAACAAGTTCACTGACATTTATTAATGCAGTGATTATAATCAATAATTACAATAAAGGGCTATATTATCTATATATATAAAAATCACTTTCAAATTTTAACGTAACGTTCCATTCTCAATCCCGTAGGGCTTTAGATCGGCTAAAACATTTTTATCTTTATAAGTGAATCTTAACTTTACTGTACTGAATAGTTTAGTATAATATTAATTTAACATATTACAACTTAGCCACAGCAACGCGTGGCCGGGTTTGCTAGTATATATATATATTATATTTAAAAAAAAAAGATGAGAGTTTCTGCTTGATATTTTGGATTGTTTTGAAGATTGGTATGGCGATGCAGTCGTGGTTGAATAATCTTGAAATAAAAATAATAATATGGTTTGATCAATAATTGCTTTAATTGTGATAAAGGAATATATAAAAACATAATTTGGTAAAAAGTAATGCCTGTCTTAAGGCGAGTAGAATAAGGAAACAAAATAATATTTACATAATGTACAAAAGTTTTGGGTCGGCCAACGGGGAAGAACAACAATCAGTTTATATAGTAGTAGCATGACCTCTGACGGTCGATTAAAACAGAGTATTTATATCTATGAAATTATAACTTTAAATAAAATAACAATTTAACATATAACATTTTTAAATAAAATATTTCAATATAACATATATATATATATATACTAGCCGAATGACCCGGGCAACGCCCGGGGTTTACCCGATTAAATGCTTTTATTCAAATACTATTCGTTACTATTGTAAATTGGCGGCGTGGATGTCATTCTTGTATAATATATAAATGAGTTTTAAAAATTGTAAAAAAAAAAAAAAATGCATCGGCCGGGAATCGAACCCGGGGCGCCCGCGTGGCAGGCGAGCATTCTACCACTGGACCAAAAGCAAACGGTGACAGAATTAAGAACGCATGACGATGATAACTGTATATTATCCGTGACAGAGGCCACGACAGACGGTCGTGACTATATATATATATATTTTTTTTTTTAAATAGAGCAATCCATAAATAAATCTTTAATTAAAAAAAAAATATATATATATATATATATTAAGAAAAAGGCATCTCCTTATCGTGCAACTGAAAGTTGCTGATGGCTGGCGCCATTTATCGGAATGAATATCAACTATTCTCGTTGATTTTTAATTATTCCAGAATTGGCCAAATACCCATTCTTGATTAATCAAGAAAAGCTAACCACGGACGCGTTTCGGGCTGTTGGCCCTCATCAGCGTGGTGCAAGCTGTACCTCAACGACCAGAAAAATTGGTCATTAAGGCATCCTGAAAAATCATGAAACGGGTAGTTAAGGCCAGAATTGCGTGAGGACGCTACACAATGTGAAAAAATAGCACAAATGTAACATTGTACTGGGATAAGGTGCATAAATTAAGAAAAAGGCATCTCCTTATCGTGCAACTGAAAGTTGCTGATGGCTGGCGCCATCTATCGGAATAAATATCAACTATTCTCGTTGATCAGCATCAGCAACTTTCAGTTGCACGATAAGGAGATGCCTTTTTCTTAATTTATGCACCTTATCCCAGTACAATGTTACATTTGTGCTATTTTTTCACATATATATATATTGTTGTGTGGGAGCCTGGAAGTCACAGGGCCGTACTAAGGGATGTAACTTTTTATTGGTGCCAGGGTTGGGGCTGGTCCGGGGATGCATCTTGTCTGTAGCTTCTTGGCACTCGGGTCGGTCCTCTGTAGGGTTGGTCAGTGTGGGTCGGGCCGTCTTCATTTTCCGTCGATCCAAAAATAATAATAAAAAATAAAGAGAGCAAGCAAGAAAGTTGGTCCGTGGTCAGAGTGCAATTTTTCGCCGAACTCTGGTTCGATGACTCACAGAGAGAGTTTAAAATTAATTAAAATTTAAAAAAATCTTAATTAAAATTTAAAAAAATTTCAAAATCGTGAGCTTTGCTAGTTAAGATAGCGGGAGTGTGTTAGTTGCGCCCACGTGTCCGGCGTTCAGGGTTGCGCTGTGGTTACACAACAATATATATATACAGTCTAACTTATTTAATTCAAAACACACCAAGGGATCAGAGCTTTCAGGTGATTTAAAGTTTGTCGTGAATTAAAAGTTATATAAAATATCATCATCAACTAAGCGCCCTCTATAGCTGAAAATTTGAAATATATTTTAAGTGCTATTTTGTAAAATAACATGTATCTTTAAAATATATTTCTACAGCTCTTATACTGCATTGATTAAAAATTGAAAGAGGGAAGGCATGGCTCATCAATGGTGAACCCTCCAAGCCGTTTCACCATTTTAATCTTCAGACAGCTTCACTATTGTATTGGACTTGTTCTTCTTGTTCCAAAATCACTTTATTAGGTACCGCTCAAAAAGAGTAACCTAGTTTATGATATTTGAAACAATGGATAATATGTGAAGGTTATTTAATTTTTAATCATTGTAGTATAAGGGCTGTAGAAATAGATTTTAAATATACACGTTAAAAAAATAAAGCCTAAATATTTCTCATTTTCAAAGATAGAGGGTGATGACAGGTTCATTTTGTGATATAGTGGAAGAGCATTGTCAATGCTTTAAAATCTTCAATTTATATAACCAGTCCTAGAGCATAAGTTCATAGTTGTTTCAAAACACCAATTCATTGTACTCTATAATAAATGCATGGTATATACCAATTCTCAGTCTAGTACAATAAAAAAGTCTTAGGACGAGTGGGTAACCCCCTCGATTCCCGACAGTCATGAACCGGGATTGAATCCCGCGTTAAAATTTGTTTAATATGTGATAACCTTCACATATTACACAATGTTCAATTATCATGAACTAGGTTGCTCTTGCTGAGCGGTACCTATTTATGTGAATTTGAACCAGTCTAGTACAAAAAAAAAAGAAAGAAGAAATTCGAGTCCCACACAAAAACCCGAACCATGGAAGACCTCCCTGCACCAGAAGCCCCCAAAACTAATTTTACCAACCCAAAATACCCAGTAGGTACCCGTAAATATTCAATTTGGAAACTTCCAGAATGCCCAGAATTAAAAAAATGAAGAAGATTCTCAAGCTTTGAAAAAATACTCCTGCGCGGTCGAAACCACCTTTGCCGAGCTAATAAATTTTATTGACTTTTACGAAAGGGAACTGTGCGAACTGCGCTCCAACTACCTAGAACACAATACTACAAAAGCTCCCGCGAAGCGCCCAAGAGAAAAATCACCAGTTGCTGCAAAGGAAACAACAACGCAAAAAACAACCTGGTGCTCCAACCAAAAGTCACAAGGTAATCCTGAACCAAAATTACAATCTAAACAGCCTGAAAAACCTCATGAAGCAGAAACAGTCGAAATTGATATCGAAGTGACACCAAACAAAATGCCAAATCATGAACAAAACCATAAAAACTCTAACCCATCAAAGAAACCTAACGAAACATTGAATAACAAACCTAACAATCCCACCCCTAACCCCAAGATCAGAATACCACCAATTAAAATAAGCGGAGTAAAGGAATGGTCAGGCCTTAGAGATGGTCTTGTCAATTGTACAAAATAAAAGCCAGAATTTTACACATCAGGCCGATACATCAACGTTCAAACTCACACAACATCGGACTACCGGATAGCTACCAAGTGGTTGGAAGATCGCCACTACACCTTCCACTTCAAGATCCTAGACGACGAAAACTGCCTTAGAGTGGTCGTCAGAGGTCTCGACCGCTGCATCACCATCCCCGAAATACAAGAGGATCTGTAAAACAAGGGATTCGAGATGTCCAAACTTGCAAGACTACGAAATTCAAGAACAAAGGAGGAGCTCCCACTAATCCAGGTAACCCTTCCCAAGACTGCAAGGAATAAAGAAATTTACAATATCACAGATCTCTGCGACATGAAGTGCAACGTCGAGGCTTACAGGGCTCCCAAAGGCCCCGGACAATGCCATAGGTGCCAAAACTTTGGGCACTCTCAGTTTGAATGCAGGGAAACTCCCAAATGTGTAAAATGTGCAGAAAATCATTTCACATCCGAATGCGCCAAAGAAAAAGAAGTCCCACCTAAATGTGCAAACTGCCAGGGTCAGCATACAGCAAGTTGGCGTGGTTGCCCACTATACAGAAAAATAAATAGAGTGCCCCAAACCCAAATTAATAAGAAACCAAACCCCAATACAGAAAAAGAAAAATCCAACCCTACAGGTCTAAACCCTTCTGAAATTCCCCAACCCATTCAAAACAAGAATAAAACTCCATATGTCAATAAAGAACGTCCCAATCCTCCTTCAGCCACTAAGGTCAACCAACTAGAGAGCGCTATCAAAAAGGCTCTCAGTGACCCCGCAATAATAGCCTACATCATGAAGAACGTTGTAGACACAATTAGATGTAAATGAATTACAAAAATATATATAAAAATAGCCTTCGAATCGTTCACTGGAACGCGTGCAGTCTCTGAAACAAAAAACAACAATTCTCAGAATTCCTTAACGACCACGACATCGACCTAGTGTCAGAAACCTGGCTTAAGCCGTGCCATAAAATGAGGATTCAAAACTTCATCACCCTGCGCAACGACAGACTAACCGGACAAGGTGGTGGAACTGCCATATTCATCCACAAGAATTACAGCCATGCACCTATTCATGCCACCACCTCAAGCCTGGAAACAACAGGAATTTCTATTAAAAACAAAAATGGGTTAAATATGAACCTGTATTCGTGCTACAAACCACCAAACACCTATCAAGATTAAACCGATATCTATAACATTTTTTCAACGGACACACCGACCATCATAGCAGGGGACCTAAACTGCAAACATCTTGCCTGGGGTTCCACCACCACTAACCCAAGCGGGAGAAGGCTCCAAAACGCAATCAACGTTATGGACCTAGATGTGAGCTACCCCGACGAACCTACTCATGACTCACCTCCAGACATCATTGATATCGCCGTGCACAAAAAAATCTCCCAAAGCGCATACTCCTGCGCGAACTAACCTCTGATCATCTCCCAGTACTACTTGTGCTACAGGATTTCAAAATCTCCTACTCAAATACAAAAATAAAAATTACAGATTGGGCCCTATTCAAGTACAAAATGGAAATCGATGAACCTCCTGAACTGATGCTAGACACATCTTCAAAAATAGACGAGGCCATTTACACACATTGAAGAACAAATGGTGCGAAATTTGAAAGATTCAACAAAATATAAGGACCCGGAACTAGAACGAAGTTATTCACCTCACATTAAAGAAAAAATACAATCCACCAACAGACTAAGAAAAAAAATGAAAAAAAACCTGCAACCCCAGAGATAAATCAGCCTACATGACGGCCCGGAGAGAATCACAGAAACTTACAAGAGAGCACGATAATACTAGCTGGGACCACTTTATCGAAAACTTGAAAGTCACGGACCAAACCATATGGAAAGCCATCAAACGATTATCCAACTCTGAAAAACAAGAAATAACACTGAAGACAAACAATGGGCAGACACTAACCACAGAAGAAGCAGCTGAATCATTTGCCAACAACTATGAAAAACAGTTCACCCCCAATCCCTATACATCCCACTCCAAACCTACTCGTACATACATAAAACGTGTGAATTCATACATGGAAAAAAATAAAGAAACAGGACTAGAACCAACAAACATTGGTGATATAAAAGCGATTATTGAATATCTACCAAATAAAAAAGCTCCCGGAATCGACGAATTGCCTAATGAAGCTCTCAAACTGCTCCCTAATCATATACTAGCATCAATAACCGAAATCTTTAACGCCTCACTGCAGCTTGCCCACTTCCCTGACAGATGGAAAACGTCTATTATCTGTCCCATACTTAAAAAAGGAAAATTCATGCATGAACCAACAAGCTACAGGCCCATTTCGCTGTTACCTGCCATCTCAAAACTATTCGAAAGAATTGTTTTAAGAAGACTCAGAAAATCCCTAGAAGAAAAGAATCCACTCAGACCTGAACAATTTGGCTACCAAGCTAAGCACTCAACATTGTACCAGCTAGTTGTTGTCACTGAAAAAATAAGAAAAGCCATGGACCTAGGCCAAATAACAGGAGCCGTATTCTTCGATATTGCCAAAGCATTCGATAAAGTCTGGCACGAAGCCCTTCTCTACAAAATGTGCAAAAAGCACCTTCCTGGAGACATCATGAAAATAACGCAAAACTTCTTAACAAATAGAACATTCAAGGTACGAGTCAAAGACGAACTTTCAACAGCTAGGAACATCCTTGCCGGGGTCCCCCAAGGATCAGTCACAGGACCAACCTTATTTGACATATATATAGATGACTTCCCCTGTATTGAAGACACCTCTTTACACCTATTTGCCGATGATACAGCCATTTTGGCCTCGACATACGACTTCGACAGACTCCACATGAAACTTCAAGAGGCCTGCATCTTTTCCACGCTCTGGTGTAAAGAATGGCGAGTCACAATGAACCCCCAAAAAAGTGAAGCAATAATTTTCGCCAGAAAAAAAGACAAAATTAAGAAACCTTTAGATGAACTTTTTGTTTTCGAAGACAATATTAAATGGAAAGAGAACATCCGATATCTAGGGATGACCCTAGACGAGCACCTAACATTCAAAAAACACATCGAAAACAGAATTAATTTGGCGAAAGAGGCCCAACACCGACTATCCCTACTTCAAGGACCGAAAAGCAAATTATCCCTTCATTGCAAAAGAACCATTTACACATCAATAATAAGACCAATACTCATATATGGCCACCCCATTTTTATGACAGCACATAAGACCATCCTTAAAAAGCTAGAAGTCTTCGAAAATAAAATGATCAGAAAAATCATGTCTCCACCCTGGTTCGTTCGGAACACAATCCTCAGGAACGATCTTAAATATCGAAAACATAAATGACTACATTATTAGACAATCATTTAAATTCTATGAAAAATCCGAAAAATTAGAAAACCCCACCTTTAAGGAAGCCACAAACTACAAATGCCGAAAAAGGAATATAAGAAATTTAAAACCTAGACAAAATCTCCATCAATTAAGCCAGAATGACGAAAAGTGGAAAAAAGGAAAAACAAACCCACCTTGAATATCAAACAAGCCAGAAAAACCTTCTCAAGAACAATATCTCCAAGGACCTGAGAATCCGGACCCAACGACATCATTATAAATTATAATTGTAAATGAGAACCCCTGTACAGTCTAGTACATACTTACCATTGGGACGAGTGGGTAACTCCCTCGATTCCCGACAGTCATGAACCGGGATTGAATCCCGCGTTAAAATTTTGTTTAATATGTGAATAACCTTCACATATTATTCACTGTTTCAATTATCATGAACTAGGTTGCTCTTGTTGAGCGGTACCTATTAATGTGATTTTGAACCGGCAGTCTAGTACGAGAAATCCAGGAATAATGAGTCCCGCACGAAAAACCCGAACCATGGAAGACCTCCCTGCACCAGAAGTCCTCAACACTAATTTTACCAACCCCAAATACCTGTTAGGTACCCGTAAATATTCAATTTGGAAAAACTGCCAGAATGCCCAGAATTAAAAAATGAAGAATATTCTCAAGATTTCTTTTTCTTCTTTCTTATCTCCACTCAATCACACTAAGGTATCAAGCTTGAAAAGCTTGAGACTTTTGATGGTGTCTGCCGGGGAAGAGTAGAGCTCATCAATGGATGAGTCAATACAGTCAATAATATGTCTTGGGGTTGCAGGCTGAGAATTGCACTTAGTACATAGTGGGAAGACCCTGCAACCATTCTGGAAAGTCATTGGCCGTAGATGACCAGACTTGAGTCTGGAAATCAAAGACTGTTGTTCTCTTGGGAGGACAGAACCGGTGCTTGTCCCTCCTGCTCTGTACCAGTCATGTGCAGCATCAGATTTCCATTCCTACAGGCATTGGGTTTTGATGGTACGGAGGAGGTCTCTTTTGTCTAGTTGGGTGGTAGATTCTCTTGCTTCAGGTAGGCCAAGAGCTCCAGCCTCTGCCAGAGAGTTTGCCAGCTCATTACCAGGAATTCCAACGCGAGCTGGAAGCCATTGCACTGTGACTGAGCTGTTGGCTGGGAGTCGGTTTACAGACTTAGCAATGCTCTTGAGGAGAGGTTCTTGACTGGAGAAGCAGCTTTGAAGGGTATAAATGGCTGCTCTTGAATCGGAGTAGACTATTATTTTGCTTGGCTAGTTGATGTTGATGTCTTTTAGTGCCATATCTATTGCAAAGCGTTCCGATTTATAAACTGAAAGGTGTCTAGGGTGGGAGAGGGAGATTTTTTCCAGGATCTTATCTTTGTAGATAGCAATTCCACTGCCAGACAGTCCAGTTTCAAGTTGGCTATCGTCAGTGTAAATTGTGATGTCGAAGAGGGAGCTATTTTCCTCAATGATTTGGAGGCCAAGAGCTTTAAGTAATTTTGGCTGAGTTTCATGTTTGTGGGGATTGGCTGGTAGATGAGGGAAACAGATGAGTTTGTTGCGAGTTTTGTGTGGGGGATAGGAAGTTCTGTGTTTGGGATTAATTGGGATGTCTAAAAGATTAGAGTTGTGAGCCAGGTTGAGAGGAGTGGGCCGTTTTAGTCTTTGGTTTGGGACCCAATTTCTATTAAATTTTCCTGTAAGATGTTCTTTTGGAGAGTTAATCTTTTTCGTTATAAATTTTGAAAAGCAGATTTTTCTCCTTAGGTGCAGGGAAAGAAGGTTGGATTCGAGTTCAGCAATGCGATTTGGGCAGGATCCTCGAAGTCCGCTGATGATTTCAGCTGCGCTTGCTTGGATTCTGTCTATTTTGGATAGGTTAGTTTTACTTGCATTGACCCAGGCTGGTGTAGCATATTCCAAAATAGGTCTTATGAGTGCAAGGTATGTTGTGTGTAAGATATTGGCATTTGCACCCCAGTTTAAGCCTGATATTTTTTCATGATTTTGAGCCTATTTTGGCTTTGCTTATCATGGTGTCAATATGTTTTTTAAAAGTGAGCGCAGGGTTGAGTGTGACACCAAGATATCTTGGGGAATCTGAATATTGGAGTTTTGAATTATTTAAGGAAATATTTGGGGTCCAGTGGCGAAGGTAGTTGTTGATGGTGAAGAGGCCGATTTCAGATTTGCTGATGTTGATGGATAATTTTAGTTTCTGTGTTACCTTTTGCAGACCTTTCATGGTTTTATTCAGATAGTGTTCTGCATCGGAGAGGTTGTTTTTGGAGACCCAGATGATTATGTCATCTGCGTAAAGGGCAATTTTAGCTGGTGGTTTGATAAAAGTGTGTACATCATTTAGGTAAATATTGAAGAGAATAGGGCTTAGGATTGATCCTTGGGGTAGACCTTGGTAAATACGAGTGGTTTTTGATTTAATGTTGTTGAAGTTAACCTGTATGGTGCGTTTGGATAGAAAATTGCTGATCCAACTCAGCATACTTCCCTCTATCCCAAGTTCATCGAGTTTGAGAATTAGCTTTTCCTTCCAGGCTCTGTCGAAGGCTTGGGAAAGGTCGATGAAGGCTGCTATAGTAGATTTTGTAGGTTTATGTAGGAAGCTGTCCTGGATTTGTTGAACGAAGTAAAAGATTGAATCTTCTGAGCTTTGATATTTTTAAAAGCTCTTTGATGAGGGTCTAGTAGGTTGTTGAGGTTAAGATAAAAAGTTAACCTATCGAGAATCATGTGTTCCATGATTTTTCAGGGAATAGAGGTCAGAGAGATAGGTCTGTAGTTGGTTGGGTGGTTCTCAGGCTTGCCTGGTTCGTGGATGGGGATAATTTGGCATGTTTCCCACTCTTTAGGGAGGGTAGATGAGCTCCAACTGTAATTGAAAATGTTTAAGAGTTCTAGTTTGGCATGGGAGCAGAGGTTTTTCAACATGGGTCCAGTGATGTTGTCTGGACCAGGAGCTTTTTTCACAAGCTTTGAAAAAATACTGCGGCGCGGTCGAAACCACCTTTGCCAAGCTAATAAATTTTATTGACTTTAACGAAAGGGAACTGCGCTCAAACTACCTAGAACACGATACTACAAAAGCTCCCGCCAAGTGCCCAAGAGAAAAATCACCAGTAGCCGCAAAAGAAACAACAACGCAAATAACAACCTGGTGCTCCAACCAAAGGTCACAAGGTAATCCTGAACCAAAATTACAAAAGAAACAGCCTGAAAAACCACATGAAGCAGAAACAGTCGAAATGGAAATCGAAGTGACATCAAACAAAATGCCAAATCATGAACAAAACCATAAAAAGTCTAACCCATTAAAGAAACCTAATGAAACATCGAATAACAAACCTAACAACCCCACCCCTAACCCCAAGATCAGAATACCACCAATTAAAATAAGCGGGGTAAAGGAATGGTCAGGTCTTAGAGATGGTCTTGTCAATTGTACAAAACAAAAGCCAGAATTTTACACATCAGGCCGACACATCAACGTTCAGACTCACACAATATCAGACTACTGAACAGCTACCAAGTGGTTGGAAGATCACCACTACACCTTCCACTTCAAGATCACAGACGACGAAAAGAGCCTTAGAGTGGTCGTCAGAGGTCTTGACCGCTGCATCACCATCCCCGAAATACAAGAGGATCTGGAAAAACAAGGGATTCGAGAGGTCCAAACTTGCAAGACTACGAAAATCAAGAATAAAGGAGGAGCTCCCACTAATCCAGGTAACCCTTCCTAAGACCGCAAGGAATAAAGAAATCTACAATATCACAGATCTCTGCGACATGAAGTGCAAAGTAGAGTCTTACAGGCTCCTAAAGGCCCCGGACAATGCCATAGGTGCCAAAACTTTGGACACTCTCAGTTTGAATGCAGGGAAACTCCCAAATGTGTAATATGCGGAGAAAATCATTTCACAGCTGAATGCACCAAAGAAAAAGAAGTCCCACCTAAATGTGCAAACTGCCAGGGTCAGCATACAGCAAGTTGGCGTGGTTGCCCACTATACAGAAATATAAATAGAGTGCCCCAAACCCAAAATAATCAGAAACCAAACCCCAATACAGAAAAAGAAAAACCCAACCCTTCTGAAATTCCCCAACCCATTCAAAACAAGAACAAAACTCCACATGTCAATAAAGAACGTCCCAATCCTCCTTCAGCCACTAAGGTCAACCAACTTGAGAGCGCTATCAAAAAGACTCTCAGTGACCCCGCAATAATAGCCAACATCATGAAGAACGTTGTAGACACAATTAGATGTAAATGAATTACAAAAATATATATAAAAATAACCTTCAAATCGTTCACTGGAACGCGTGTAGTCTCCGAAACAAAAAAACAACAATTTTCAGAATTCCTGAACGACCACGACATCGCACTAGTGTCAGAAACCTGGCTTAAGCTGTGCCATAAAATGAGGATTCAAAACTTCATCACCCTCTGCAACAACAGACTAACCGGACAAGGTGTTGGAACTGCCATATTCATCCACAAGAAGTACAACCATGCATCTATTCATGCCATCACCTCAAGCCTGGAAACATCAGGAATTTCTATCAAAAACGAAAACGGGTTAACAAACACACCTACCATCATAGCAGGGGACCTAAACTGCAAACATACTGCCAGGGGTTCCACCACCACTAACCCAAGCGGGAGAAGGCTCCAAAACACAATCAACGTTATGGACCTAGATGTGAGCTACCCTGACGAACCTACTCATGACTCACCTCCAGATATCATTGATATCGCCGTGCACAAAAACATCTCCCAAAGCGCATACTCTAAAGTCCTGCACGAACTAACCTCAGATCATCTCCCAGTACTACTTGTGCTACAGGATTTCAAAATCTCCTACTCAAATACAAAAATAAAAATTACAGATTGGGCCCTTTTCAAGTACAAAATGGAAATCGCTGAACCTCCTGAACTGATCCTAGACACATCTTTAAAAATAGATGAGGTCATTACACGCATTGAAGAACAAATGGTGCAAAATTTGAAAGATTCAACAAAATATAAGGACCCGCTACTAGAACGAAGATATCCACCTCATATTAAAGAAAAAATACGATCCACCAACAGACTAAGAAAAAAAATGAAAAAAAACCTGCCACCCCCGAGACAAATCAGCTACATGACGGCCTGGAGAGAATCACTGAAACTTACAAGAGAGCACGATAACACTAGCTGGGACCACTTTATCAAAAATTTGAAAGTCACAGACCAAACCATATGGAAAGCCATCAAATGATTATCCAACTCTGAAAAACAATAAATAACACTGAAGACAAACAATGGGCAGACACTAACCACAGAATAAGCAGCTGAATCATTTGCCAACAACTATGAAAAACAGTTCACCCCCAATCCCTATACATCCCACTCCAAACCTACTCGTAATACATCAAATGTGTCAATTCATACATGGAAAAAACAAAGAAACAGGACTAGAACCAACAAACATTGGTGAAATAAAAGCGATTATTGAACATCTACCAAATAACAAAGCTCCCGGAATCGACGAATTGCCTAATGAGGCCCTCAAACTGCTCCCTAATCAAATACTAGCATCAATAATCGAAATCTTTAACGCATCACTGCAGTTTGCCCACTTCCCCGACAGATGGAAAATGTCCATTATCTGTCCCATACTTAAAAAAGGAAAATCCATGCATGAACCAACAAGCTACAGGCCCATCTCACTGCTACCTGCCATCTCAAAACTATTCGAAAGAATTGTTTTAAGAAGACTCAGAAAATCCCTAGAAGAAAAGAATCCACTCAGACCTGAACAATTTGGCCACCAAGCCAAGCATTCAACATTGCGCCAGCTAGTTGTTGTCACTGAAAAAATAAGAAAAGCCATGGACCTAGGCCAAATAACAGGAGCAGTGTTCTTCGATATCGCCAAAGCATTCGATAAAGTCTGGCACGAAGCCCTTCTCTACAAAATGTGCAAAAAACACCTTCCTGGAGACATCATAAAAATAACGCAAAACTTCTTAACAAATAGAACATTCAAGGTACGAGTCAAAGACAAACTGTCAACAGCTAGGAATATCCTGGTGGAAGAACTGGAAGTCTGCAGTCCTAATTTCTGCCAAACAAAATATCCCCAGAGGAAACAGAAAATTCTACATTCCTGGATATAGAGAGGTACTAGATCTTTTGAACGATGAAATAGAAGATAGGAACCAAGTTTACCAAGAACTCATTGAAAACAACAACACCCTCCTCATCAGAGATTACAATCACCTTGCTGCAAAAATTAAGCTTAAGGCCGACCAAATCAAACAGAAAAAGTGGATTGAACTCTGCTCTTCAATTGACCCAAAAATCAGCGACACGAAACTATGGAGACTGCTACATGCCCTCAATCAGGACACTCCATCTCACAGCAGCTCGAATATCTTCAAGGATAATACTGGTAATCCCCTTACAGATAAATACAGCATAGCAAATCATTTTGCCCACCATTTCAGCTCCACCGCATAACTTAATTTTAATTTACAGGATAAAAAATAGGTAGAAAATCTAGGCTCACCAGAAACCTTGCAAAATCCAAACCCAGCCACAACATTTTCTAGTAAACCTTTTCAAGAGCATGAACTGGACGAAGCTTTAAGTCATCTTGACCCTACAAAAGCTCCTGGTCCAGACAACATCACTGGACCCATGTTGAAAAACCTCAGTTCCCATGCCAAACTAGAACTCTTAAGCATTTTCAATTACAGTTGGAGCTCGTCTACCCTCCCTAAAGAGTGGAAACATGCCACAATTATCCCCATCTACAACCCAGGCAAGCTTGAGAACCACCCAACCAACTACAGACCTATCTCTCTGACCTCTATTCCCTGCAAAATCATGGAACACATGATTCTCAATAGGTTAAATTTTTATCTTAACCTCAACAACCTACTAGACCCTCATCAAAGAGCTTTTAAAAAATATCAAAGCACAGAAGATTCAATCTTTTACTTCGTTCAACAAATCCAGGACAGCTTCCATCATAAACCTACAAAATCTACTATAGCAGCCTTCATCGACCTTTCCCAAGCCTTCGACAGAGTCTGGAAGGAAAAGCTAATTCTCAAACTCGACGAACTTGGAATAGAGGGAAGTATGCTGAGTTGGATCAGCAATTTTCTATCCAAATGCACCATACAGGTTAACTTCAACAACATCAAATCAAAAACCACTCATATTTACCAAGGTCTACTCCAAGGATCAATCCTAAGCCCTATTCTCTTCAATATTTACCTAAATGATGTACAAACTTTTATCAAACCACCAGCTAAAATTGCCCTTTACGCAGATGACATAGTCATCTGGGTCTCCAAAAACAACCTCTCTGATGCAGAACACTTTCTGAATAAAGCCATGAAAGGTCTGCAAAAGGTAACTCAGAAACTAAAATGATCCATCAACACCAGCAAATCTGAAATCGGCCTCTTCACCATCAACAACCACCTTCGCCACTGGACCCCAAATATTTCCTTAAATAATTCAAAACTCCAATATTCAGATTCCCCAAGATATCTTGGTGTCACACTCAACCCTGCGCTCACTTTTAAAAAACATATTGACACTATGATAAGCAAAGCAAAAAATAGGCTCAAAATCCTGAAAAAAAATATCAGGCTTAAACTGGGGTGCAAATGCCAATATCTTACGCACAACGTACCTTGCACCCATAAGACCTATTTTGGGATATGCTACACCAGCCTGGATCAATGCAAGTAAAACTAACCTATCCAAAATAGAATCCAAGAAAGCGCAGCTAAAATTATCAGCGGACTTTGAGGATCCTGCCCAAATCACATTGCTGAACTCGAATCTAACCTTCTTCCCCTGCACCTAAGGAGAAAAATCTGCTTTTCAAAATTTATAACAAAAAAGATTAACTCTCCAAAAGAACATCTTACAGGAAAATTTATTAGAAATTGGGTCCCAAACCAAAGATTAAAACGCCCCACTCCTCTCAACCTGGCTCACAACTCTAAACTTTTAGACATCCCAATTAATCCCAAACACAGAACTTCCTATCCACCACACAAAACTCGCAACAAACTCATCTGTTTCCCTCATCTACCAGACAACAAACAACAAAAAAAAAGCCTTTATTTAGGGTCACTGACCCTATACAGGATTCACCAGAGGTATGCATAAGAAAAAGCAGTGAGACAAAGGAAATAACGATATATACAGAAGAAAAAAAAAAAACAAGAAGGAGAAAGAGGGAAGCAAGAAAAACAACACAAAAAGAGTGGCAGTAAGAAAGTGAGGAGTGAGGGTCACTTGGCCTTCTTCTGAGATATGGACTTGTGGAAACCATAAAACGCCGTAGCAATATACTTATTCTGGGTCATATTGTCAATTATTGATGGAAGTGAAGCACAGAGTTGCCCAGTTTTGAGCATAAGGGTTCTTCTTTCAGAGCAGAGCAATCAAAAATATAGTGAGTGATTTCATTTTTTTGTTTTGAATTACAGAAGGTACAAATCGGGTCCTCACCGCAGAGCATCTTGGTGTGGTTTTCTCTAAAAAAACTTGCAAGTATTCTAACTTGTGTGAGTAGTCTTACAACCGGGAAAGGAAAATCCCCTAAAAGGTATCCCTCCGCCATGAAAGATATGTGAATGTCTTTGTAGTGAGAGTATAGCTTAGATTTATCCATTCTTGTAAGGTCGTTTTGTATAGATTGGTCTGCCGCTGTTTTTAAGAGCCCCGTAATTGCGCCCCTCAGCGTTTCAGGATCATCACAGGAAACAAGTGCAGGGGATCCATTATTGTTAAGCAGATTGGTGAGCTTTTTAATGAAACCGATGGGTGTGCCCGAAGCATTAGACAGTTCCCGTGTTCTATTAAAACATATACGCGGCAATCTATCACTGCTCATATTCAACACCCGCAGCCAATACTTCAGGGTTAATTTTAAGGCTGTTACACTCAATGATATACGACCGGTTTCTAATCTGATTATGTAGCCTGGAGTGTATCTGGGCAGATTCAGGAACCTACGGATAAATATGTCTTGTATACTGTCCAGTAAGTCTTTATGCTCTGTTGCCCACAATGGAGCGGCATACATCAGGACAGCTCTCACTATTGTATCAAAGAGTTTGATTGATAAATTTATTGACTTTGCTTTTGATTTGATTAATATTGGGTGTGTGGCGTTAATTGCTGTAAGTGCTTTTCCTTTAAAGTAATTTGCCGGGTGAGTAGTTGTTATTGTTGGTGTCAGAGAGAATCCCAAGTATGTATATCTTGAAGTTATTGTTATGGGTTTATCATTCCAGAACCATCTATCCTTATTTGAGGGTTTACCTCCATTACGGAACACCATAATCTTTGACTTGGACTCATTTAGTGCCATTAAGTTCTCATCGAGATATTCTTTCAGTATTTTGATCTTCTTTTGGAGGTTCATCCTGGACTCACCTATAATTGCTATGTCGTCGGCGTACAGCAATAAATGGATATCTCCAAATTCTGGCAAATTTACACTCGGCAGGTCTGAATTATTATAAATTTCGATTAAGTCCGTGATAAATAATATAAAGAGCAGTGGGGAAAGTGGTTCTCCCTGGAGGACTCCCGAGTTTATCTTAATACTTTCCGTAAATGATCCCTTCCATCTGATAGCTATAGTTGCTTGTTCGTAGTAACTTCTGATCGTACTTATGAATTGGTAACTTATGCCTAGGTTGTAAAGTTTTTTCCAAAGTATTGAGTGAGGTACAGTATCAAATGCCTTCCTTAGATCGGCAAAAAAGACATAGTTTTCCCCTCTTTTTTCTTAATGATAGTTGGATTAAAGTAGTTAGTGTAAATATGTGGTCAATACATGATCTTCCTTTTCTAAATCCCGCTTGGTTTTCCGGTATAACCCTTTTTCCCTCGACCCATTCCTCCAGTCTTGATCTTAGGATTGAAGTGAAAAGCTTTGATATATTGCTAATCAGTGCAATACCTCGGTAATTGGAGGGGCTGTTCTTATAACCATTTTTAAAAATTGGGTGTATAGTAGAATTAGTCCAAATTGCTGGGTATTTTCCAGTCGTCATAACACTATTGTAGAGTTGTTTCAACAGCAGTATGTACGAATCAGGGAGTATTTTTAATACTTCATTGGGGATGCCATCAGGCCTGCATGCCTTGTTACTCTTCAAACCAGCTATCTCCTTGTATATGTCTGCATTGGTTATCTATGAGTCCAATATAGGATCGTTCTGAGAAATCACATTATGTAAATTACAAATTCTCAAATTTTTCTATGTAGCCATTAGTTCGCGGTAAAAGTTCAGCCAGACCTGTATAGCTATTTCTCCTTGGATTATAGATGTGCTTTTGTAGAGCGCAATAGTTTTCCAGAAGGTCTTTGAGTCTTTAGCATTTCTGAGTATTTCCTGTTTTTCATTATCAAAGCCTTTCCTTTTTAGATCCAATAAAGCGAGATATTTCTTTCTGGAAGAAGCATAACATTCCCTGTCTTCCAATCTATTTGTTTTACGATATTTCTTCAGACTTTCTTTTGCCAGTTTTTTCATATCATAGCAGTCCTTATCGAACCACGGCTTAGATTTCCTGGGGCCGCCCTTAATTGAGTACGTTATTTTTGCAGATGACATAGCTTCAAAAATTCGCTGATTGAAAGTGTATACAAGGTCATCGGAGGCTGGTATGTTTTTTTCCCGCAGTTCTTCCAGTTTCATTTTAAACATTTCGAGTCCCTCGGCTAACCATCTATATCTCGTAATGTTATAATCTTCCCGTTTGGTTTTTTTCTCATTAAAGTTTTGGCCTTTTATCGTTAAAACCAAAGGGTGGTGGTCAGAGTACAGTTGGTCATCGACTTTGAAGTCCAGTAAAATTTGTAGTGAACCCTGTGAGAGTATGCAATTGTCAATAGTCGAAGAGCCTCTTTCAGATATGTATGTAAAATCTCCATCTTTATCCCCTCTAGTTCTTCCATTAACTATTGTCAAAGAATTATCTTCCAGGAAATCAAGAAGTTTATCAGACAGAGATGATATTATATGATCTTTGGCCCTTCTTTCCGATGTTAGAAGGAGCTGGAAATTAAGTGGATTGTGTAGTCCTCCCAACTTCCCAGTTCTGATGTTTAAATCTCCAAGTAAATTATTTCCTTTCCATCTGCTATTTGCTTTTGAATGTATGTTGACAGTTTATCTAAGTTATGCAGCTGTATTTGGTTTGGAGGAAGGTATACAAATATCAAAGAGATAACATGTTGGAGGGCTCTTGTGTTTGTTGATAAGAAAATAGATAACCAAGTGCCATCCTTTTCTGAACTGTCTACTCTATATTGCCCGCCTTTCCTAAAACCTACAATCATACCCCCTGACCCTCTTCCCCTTCCAGATTCTTTGGTGGCAGGTAATTCGAAAATTTGACGATCTTTTAGTGTTATGTTAGTCCTGTTCTCAGGCACCATGTTTCAAGTAGAGCAAAAATTTCGTAGTTCTTTATGTGCTCGAGGAGTGGAAATACCGAAAGAATCCTATAGAAACCATTCATATTCTAACATATTATTTTTTCCGCGATCTCATCTACCAGACAATCTCCACAAACATGAAACTCAGCCAGAATTACTTAAAGCTCTTGGCCTCCAAATCATTGAGGAAAATAGCTCCCTCTTCGACATCACAATTTACACTGACGGTAGTCAACTTGAAACTGGACTGTCTGGCAGTGGAATTGCTATCTACAAAGATAAGATCCTGGAAAAAATCTCCCTCTCCCACCCTAGACATCTTTCAGTTTATAAATCAGAACTCTCTGCTATAGATACGGCTCTAATAGACATCAACATCAACTCGCCAAGCAAAATAATAATCTACTCTGACTCAAGAGCAGCCATTTATATCCTTCAAAGCTGTTTCTCCAGTCAAGAACCTCTCCTCAAGAGCATTGCTAAGTCTGTAAACCGACTCCCAGCCAACAGCTCAGTCACAGTGCAATGGTTTCCAGCTCACGTTGGAATTCCTGGTAATGAGCTGGCAGACTCTCTGGCAAAGGCTGGAGCTCTTGGCCTACCTGAAGCAAGAGAATCTACCACCCAACTAGACGAAAGAGACCTCCTCCGTACCATCAAAACCCAACACCTCTTTACACCTATTTGCCGATGATACCGCCATTTTGGCCTCGACATGCGATTTCGACAGACTCCACATGAAACTCCAAGAGGCCTGCATCTTTTCCACGCTCTGGTGTAAAGAATGGCGAGTCACAATGAACCACCAAAAATGTGAAGCAATAATTTTCTCCAGAAAAAAAGACAAAATTAAGAAACCTTTGGACGAACTCTTCGTCTTCTAAGACAATATTAAATGGAAAGAGAACATCCGATACCTAGGGATGACCCTAGACGAGCACCTAACCTTCAAAAAACACATCGAAAACAGAATTAATTTGGAGAAAGCTGCCCAACATCGATTATTCCTACTTCTAGGACCGAAAAGCAAATTATCCCTTCATTGCAAAAGAACCATTTACACATCAATAATAAGACCAATACTCATATACGGCCACCCCATTTTTATGACAGCACATAAGACCATCCTTAAAAAGCTAGAAGTCTTTGAAAATAAAATGATCAGAAAAATTATGTCTCCACCCTGGTTCGTTCGGAACACAATCCTCAAGAACGATCTAAATATCGAAAATATCAATGACTACATTATTAGACAATCATTTAAATTCTACGAAAAATCCGAAAAATTAGAAACCCCACCTTTAAGGAACCAACAAATTGCAAATGCGGAAAAAGGAAAATAAGAAATTTAAAACCTAGACAAATTCTACATCAATTAAGCCAGAATAACGAAAAGTGGAAAAAAGGGAAAAACAAACCAACCTTGAATATCAAACAAGCCAGAAAAAACTTTCTCAAGAACAATATCCCCAAGGACCTGAGAATCCGGACCCAATGACATCATTATAAATTATAATGTAAATGAGCCCCTGTATATACCCTTCCCTCTCAGTATATTGTAAATATGATGATCTAGGTTGCTCTTTTTGAGCGGCACCTAATAAAGTTATTTGGAATTGGAACAGTCTAGTACATAAAATAAGTTGGTGGACGAGTGGGTAACACCCTCAATTCCCAACAGTCATGAACCGGGATTTAATCCCGCGTTAACCTTTTGTTTAATATGTGAATAATTCACATATTTTTCATTGTTTCAATTATCATAAACTAGGTTGCTCTTGTTGAGTGGTACCTAATAAAGTGATTTTGGAATAGTCTAGTACATATAAATTAATAAAAACAAAGTAGGCATATCCTGACCAGGAGCACATGTGCTTTTCAAAAGGCAGAGCGCCTTCTGGTGGAACAGAAATCAACTAAACATTGATTTAGCCTGTTCCCTGATATTTAGCCAACCCAATTTCTTGATAAATCAAGAAAAGCCATCCACGAACGCGTTTTGCGCTGTTGGCGCTCGTCAGCGTGGAGTAGGCTGTACCACTGCGACCAAAAGAAAGCAAGAAATGGGTATTTAAGGGTTGGCTAAATATCAGGGAACAGGCTAAATCAATGTTTAGTTGATTTCTGTTCCATCAGAAGGCACTCTGCCTTCTGAAAAGCACATGTGCTCCAGGTCAGGATATGCCTACTTTGTTTTTAATATCAACACCTTTTATACGATATCAACACCATCTTTTTAATTTTTTTTCTATTGTTTATTCATATATAAATTAATATAAATTTTAATTGTAAATGAACCCCTGAACATAACCATCCCCCACAGTACAGTATAACCTCGTTAATTCGGCATATGCAAATTCGACACTATCTTAATTCGACCATATTCTGATGTCCCGACCTCCGGCCTATCAAATAACAAACCGTAATTCGACAGTATCGATAATACGACAGTTCCGATAGTTCGACCATTTAAAAATTTGAATTTCGACAGTTGAGTGTTTTTTTACTTGCAACTTTACCGCTAACCGGTATTATGGCGGCGACGATCGGCATCGGCGGGCGCCGATAAGATCGCGCCTGCGCACTTTTGGTTTCTGTTAGTTTAAGTTTCACTTTGCGGTGCCATTGCGCAATGTCGCGAGTGTTTTTTTTTTTTACACTGGAATTTAGGCTTCGTGTGCTAATTAATAATATTATTTTCTTTTAATTTTCAGCATTGAAGTATTTTAGTTATTTTAAAATGTACAAATAATTTCTTTTTGATATAAATAAATCTTCATAAAATGTAGCCACAATTATTATGATAACATTTTATTTCAATATTCCATTTCCATGTTATTATAAAATATTTAAACACAAAATCAATAACACCTGCAGCAGCAGTGGATGCCTTTAATACAATAAAAGCCCTTTGTTATTTAAAACACATTCCAGAGGAAGAAAGACATGCATGTTTTTTTTTAAATAGACCCTCTGAAATACATTTTTGTTGAAGATATTAATCTGTGATTTTAAATGTTTCTTTTTGACCAGTACTTTTGTTTTTGTTTTTGCCTTTTTCCTAAAATGTTTCTTTCTTCTTCTTAATTATTATTTGTTCTATATGCAAAGCTTTGTTTTTGATACTTGAATAAACGAATTCAAGTTTATAATATTTTTTGTGTGCTTTTAAAGTTGAAACACAACAGGTTATGGACCCAACCACGCATTCACTGCGAAATAGAAATATAACAAAGCAACGGTAAGCCTAAAAAGAATTCTATTTTGTTTATTACGTTAAAATTTATATTAGTAATGGCTGGAATGGATAATATTAAAATGGGTATGAATATTCCCAAATTGGAAGGATTAATAAACTGGCCAGAATATAAGAAAAATATAAAATTGCTTTTAACAATAAACAAAGTAATAGGCGTTGTTGATGGAACATATAGAAAGCCAATAAAACAAGAAACAAATGAAGAAAAAGAGGCATATGTAAAATGGGAAAGTGAAGATGCAATATCCCAATTGTTATTTACAACAAGTGTGATGCCTGATGTGAGTCAACTAATCATTCCCTGCTCAAGTGCTAAAGATATGTGGGACAAATTGTTAAGTGTCTATGAGCAAAGCTCTGGTCAAAGATTAGACATGCTCTATAATCAATTCTTTAATTTTAAGAAGGATCCTACAGATGATATTTCAAAGCACATTTCAAAACTAGAAAGTTTATGGAATGATATGCAAAATGAACTTACTAAACAAGAAAATTTGAAATTGCCAGAATCCATGCTGATGTGCAGAATCATAAACACCTTGCCTGATGAATATTTTGATTTTAAAAGTGTTTGGGAATCAGTGTCTAAAGAAGAACGTTCTGTAGACAATCTCACACAAAGGCTTCGGTTACTCAAAATAAGAATTCAACAGCGAGATGAATGCAGCGCATCAAGTTCGACAGCACTAATGGCAAATGCATATGAAAATAAGCAAAATATGAAAGAAAAAGCTACCAAAAGTAATGAAAAATTTCAGAAAACAAGAGAAACAAGAGAATGTTACTTTTGTCATAGAAAAGGACACTTGGCCAAAGATTGTAGGTATGCAAAACAGAAGAAACTAAAGGATAAAGAAAAGGATGAAACTAAATTAAAACTTAATTCAAAATTAAGTGAAAGTTTAATCAGTGAAAGATTCAATGAACAAGATGAAGACATTTGGATTGGTGACTCAGGAGCTACTAACCACATTACAAGAAATGCAAGTTTTTATACTTCTTATAAGGATTTTCCTACCCAACAGACTGTTAAAGTTGGAAGTAATGAAAAATTGATAGCTTATGGAAGTGGAACTATAACAATTGAAACTTGTGTAAAAGGTAAATGGCAAACTCACTACCTAACTGATGTATGGTATGTTCCCAATTTCAGTCGTAATGTGATGTCATTACAGTCCACATTGGATAAAGGGTTTGAAATGAAAATGGATAAAAAAGGTTGTAAACTTTTTAAGACAACAACTGGAGAAGTTATTGTAGAAGGGAAAAGACTACCAGGAGGCTTGTATGGTATGTTAATAACAAGTATCAAACCTGAAAATGCTGCAGAAGTCAATTTAGCCAAAACCCAAAATGTCAATATGCTACAACTATGGCATGAAAGATTTGGACATCAAAATAAAAGGCATGTTCAAAAATGGCTTAAAGAACAAGGAATAGATGCAGTCATGGACAATGAACCTTGCGAGGCATGCATTTATGGCAAAAAACATAGACTGAGTTTTGGATCAAGAGAACAATATGCTTCTACTCAACCTGGAAACTTAATTCATGTAGATGTATGTGGCCCTATGCAGGAGGTTTCGAAAGGAGGGATGAGATACTTTGTGTGTTTCAAAGATGATTTTACAAAATACCGATCAGTGTATTTCCTAAAAGAAAAGTCACAAGTCATTGAAAAGCTAGAACAATTTCTCTTGGAAACAAAGACTACAGGACATATAGTGAAAGAAATTCTCACAGATGGAGGAAAGGAGTTTGTAAATAAAGAAACCTCAAAAATTAAAAACAAGTATGGTATTAATCATAGGATCACAATGCCATATACTCCACAACAGAATGGTTCAGCGGAAAGGGAAAACAGGACTTTAATAGAAGCAGCTCGTTCAATGATATATGCCAAAAATATGAGCCTAAAGCTTTGGGCAGAGGCAGTTAATACTGCTACATATGTTTTGAATAGAACAGGACCAACACTAATTGAGGGAAAGACACCTTATGAACTATGGTTTGATAAAAAACCAGCAGTTGATCATCTTCGAATATTTGGAACTGAATGTTTTGTTCATGTGCCTGATGAAAAGAGAAGAAAGTTAGATGCCAAAAGCGAAAAAGGTATTTTAGTTGGTTATTGCAGTAACAAGGATGGGTATCGAATCTGGATGCCGAACTCAAACAAAGTTGTCACAAGTAGGGATGTAATATTCAAGGAAACTATACCAACATTTAGCCTTGATATTGAAAAGAGAAATAAGGAACTTTCAAGTAATCAGATTGATGAACAAAATGATACTCAAGATATTGAGAAAATTGAAAGCAATGTTCAAACATCAGACGTATACAATCTAAGAGATCGATCAAATATATCAAAACCTCAAAGGTATATTGATGCTGAAATAAATATTGCAGAAGGTCTTGAACCCAAGACATACAAAGAAGCAATGGATTCTCCAAATGCACAATTTTGGAAAGAAGCAATGAATGAAGAAATGAATTCTTTAACGGAAAATGATGTATACGAATGCACAACATTACCACCTGGCCAAAAACCAATTGATTGTAAATGGGTATTAAAGACCAAATTGAATTCTAAAGGAGAGATTACAAGATATAAGGCAAGACTGGTGGCAAAAGGGTTTGCACAAAAGAAGGGTATAGATTAAGAAGAAACATTTAGTCCTGTGGCAAGACATGACACCATAAGAACTCTTTTAGCAATTGCTGCTAATGAAGACTTAAAATTGGTACAGTTTGACATAAAGACAGCCTTTCTCTATGGAGACTTACAAGATCAAATTTATATCAAACAACCTGAAGGATTCAACAATGGAACAGATCTTGTATGGAAATTGAAGAAAAGTCTCTATGGACTTAAACAGTCACCAAGATGCTGGAATCAGAAAATAGTCAACTTCATGAAAGAAAGATGTCTGAAGGAAAGTACAGCTGACCCCTGTTTATTCTTCCAAAAAAACAAATGATCATCTACTCATTATTGCCATATATGTTGATGATGGAATCATTGCTGGTACAAATGAACAGGAAATCAAAGAATTTCTTGATGAACTAATGTTTTCATTTAAGATCACAAGTGAACCATTAAATTACTTTTTGGGTATTGAGATAGAGCGGCAACCGGATGGGTCAATCTTTATAAATCAAAAGGCATATATAAAAAGAATTCTTGAGAAATTCAATATGTCTCAAGCGAATAAAGTGGGAACACCAACTGATAATTCTACTGTTCCTGGGGAAGCAGAGATTCTAGAAAATGTTCCCTTTCGTGAAGCGATTGGTAGTCTGATGCATCTGAGCTGCTTAACAAGACCCGATATCACTTTTGCACTGAATAAAGTTTCTCAAAAACTTGCAGCACCAACAAAATATGACTGGGAAGCAGTTAAACGAATCTTCAAATATCTTGTAGGAACAACTGAATATGGAATTATGTACCAAAAGGGTCATAAAGTAGGAGTTTTGGAATCTTTCAGTGATGCAGATTTTGCTGGAGACCCAGAAACTAGAAGATCTACCAGTGGAGTTGTGTGTAAACTGGCTGGTAGTGCTATTTCTTGGCTTAGCCAAAAACAAAGATCAGTATCTTTGTCAACAACTGAGGCCGAACTCGTGGCAGCAAGCAATACAGCAAAGGAAGTCATTTGGTTAAATAGACTTTTCAGTGAAATTTCTCCACTAAAAGAACAACCAATTATAAAAGTTGATAATGCAAGTACAATTAAATTGATCAAAAATCCTGAATTTCATAAGAGAACCAAACATATAGAAGTAAGACACTATTTTGTGAGAGAAAAGTATCAAGAAGGTATTTTCAATGTAGAACATATTTCTGGAAAAGATCAAGTTGCTGACATTATGACCAAAGGGCTCCCTAAGCCGCGTTTCCAAATGCTGAGATATCTACTGGGTATGAGGGACATTTGAAATCTGATTAAGGGGAAGTGTTGAAGATATTAATCTGTGATTTTAAATGTTTCTTTTTGACCAGTACTTTTGTTTTTGTTTTTGCCTTTTTCCTAAAATGTTTCTTTCTTCTTCTTAATTATTATTTGTTCTATATGTAAAGCTTTGTTTTTGATACTTGAATAAACAAATTCAAGTTTATTATATTTTTTGTGTGCTTTTAAAGTTAAAACACAACAATTTTGAATAGGATTTCAGTGAAAAAGCAGACATCTATAAAGGAATTTTAAAAAAGATATTCATGATTATTTTTTAATATACATATTTTTTTAATTTTATTTTTATTTTGCATATTTATTTCTTTTCAACTGCTATATTCTTCAATTAGAATAAAATATTATTTGTAATTATTTATGTTTCAAAAATACAGTAAAACCCCGCTAATACGAACCCTGAATATAACGAACCTTCCCTTATAACGAACCCACGCCGATTCCCAATTCCATTCCATTGAAAATACCATCGTTATAACGAACTTTGCAATTTTTAGAATAACGACTACCCCTATAACGAACCTATTTTCGGTCCCAAAATAATAAAATCTATTTAAATTACTATGCTTATAACGAACTTAGAATTGTAATTTAAAAAAAAAAATTAAAACAACCAAATTTTGAGCATGTTTCAGCTCGCGGATCGCGATTTCAAATCAATACATTTAGCGGCATTGTTTGTTTTGAATTTTGCACTTTATTTTTGCTGTATGTTGTATAAATTTTAACATACTTTTTATTAAATATAATATATTTGCATCCATTAAATTTGAAATATAAAAATACAAATGGGTTCCAAAATGAAGAAAACAAAGGCATTTTAAAAACAAAAGCGTTATTTCTTAACCCTTAGTTACTGGCGCCTATTTTCCTTACACAATTACTGGCGTTCGGCCTCTCAGGCCGTCTTTTAAAATCAATAATAAACCATGTTATTTATAAAATAAAAATGAATTAAACGTATACACATAATTTCCAAAGAATAAATATTTTGTTTTTTTTCGAATAAACAGAGCTCTAAACAAAATTAAATGAAAATGTACAAGAAACTCTTTCTATCTAAAATATTCTATATATAATCTAAAAAATTCTATCTAAAATATTTTATTCAAGATTAGATGCACAATTCAAGCATATTTCAATAGAATGATCTTTGCAGATTGGTTCTTTGCATTTTTTGAATTGCATTTGAGTTCGACAATCTTTTTTACATAGGTAGCATCTTTTGTGTTTTTTGGACCAAGGACTGCCGCTTGTGGATTCCTAGATAACACATATTATTGATATTTCATTTGAATATCAAATAAATATTTGCCTACCTCAAGTGATGAAGTTCCAGCATGCTTCTGAATTAATACTTGCAGATCTCTTGACAAAATTTTGGCTTGATTTCTCATATTCAAGGCATCTCTCATTAGTTGTAGAGCAAGCTGCTTTATAAAATCTTTTCGAGCCATTCCACCGTCTTGCTTGACAGCCTTATAAATTACTGCTGAATTTATTGCAACCACATCCAAAAAGTTGAAAAATAAACACAGGGGCCATCTTTTGGTTCTTCTTCCAACTGAATACATGTCTGATCAACTACATCTACACCACCTTTGGTCATATTATAAAATGTGATTATCTCGGGCTTTTATTGTTCAGCAGTTTCTTGATCAATTGTTGTGGTCGAATGCATTGTGGAGAGTAATATAACAGATTTTCCAATTTTAGGGACATAGGATATACCAAATTTTTGTTTTTTGAAAACCAAAAGTGGAACCGAACTTCTATTATATTATACAAAATTACAATCACAAAACACAATTTAGAATGCATATAATTGAAGCAAGAGTACTAAAAAAACGAATGCTCAACTTATTTGTTGTGTTTGAACGTCTATAAAACCAAAAGTGAAACGGCCAATAATAGGGGCGCTAAAATTCCCAGTGACGTAATTACTGGCGCTCGGCTTTAAAGGCCGTTTGATTTAATAACTCGGGGTATACAAAATAGATTTCTCTTAAAATGAAAAGTTCTTCAAATAAATGCATTTCATTAAGCTACCTAAAATTTTGATGAAAAATATTGCATTTTGAAAATTTCGCAAACATTTTTAATTTTCACACGGCCTTTCAAGCCGAACGCCAGTAATTACGGGTTAAAAAAAAAAAAAAGGCCATTTTCAGAACTTTTCAAAGTGAAACAACACAGGCAAAATGTTAAGAACATATTAAAATAAGATAATATAACTTTTCTATTATAAAAGATAAAATATAAAGCTATTAAAAATTGTTACAAAGAGGAATCGACCTCAACTTTTGCCGCGATCGCGATCGTACGTTTTAGGGCTAAAAAAAAAAAAAAATTCAAATAAATGGTCCCGTGATGAAACAAAAACTATTTTTATGCCATTAGCTATGGTGATTTTAAGGTCAGCAATGTTTTGCATGACAGGTTAAAAAAAAAAAAAAACGAAATCTAGACCTAGAAGAATATGTGGGAAAATGAAATGGAAGAAAAACACTAACTTTATTTGAATGGTGCAATGCTTGAAGAATGTTTTGAAGCAACAAGGTGTTAGAGCCATTTTTCCAAGTAAACAATGTATTATATAATGTGATAATGATGTTTAAAAATCATTTTATATCTTTGAATATATATTAAATAAAACTTTGCCTAGGATTTGTCATGATTTTTAAATTAGACATAGAGGTACATGTATGTTAATGATAAGAAGAACCATCATCTAATGATTTCTATTATTATCCAGTATTAATGTAAGGAAATTGGTCAATTAAGGGAATTAAAACAAAGTGACCACTATTAAGAGGAAGCCTCTTCTTGTGTGTATAGCTGTCCTTTAATTATACGGTCTAAAAATTTTGAAAATTAAAAAAAAATGGCCAAACTGTGGCTATAGTGAACCAAAAGCTCTGTCCCATTGGGGTTCACTATAGAGGGGTTTTACTGTATGTAGTATTGCCATTTTGTCCCTGATACTAAATTTAATCATGAAAATAAAAAATAAATAGAAAAAAGTACATACAATCCCTTGTAGTACATCCCTTGGGGTGTTGAATTAAAGAGGTTCGACTGTATATTGTAAATATGATGATCTAGGTTGCTCTTTTTGAGCGGCACCTAATAAAGTTATTTGGAACTTGAACAGTCTAGTACAACACAAAACAGAAGCCGTCCTTTTCTCAGACAAAAGACTAAAAATAAAACAGCCCCCAGAAGATCTAGGCTTCTCTGATAACCCATAAAATGAAAGGACAGCGTCTGCTACCTGGGCGTCATCCTCAATAAACATCTGACCTTCCAAAAACACGTCCAGAAACAAATAAACCTAACAAAAGCAGTCCAACACAGACTAGCCCTACTTTTGGGAAACAAAAGAAAATTATCCCTACACTGCAAATGCACATATACACCTCTATTATAAGACCAATTCTAACCTAAGGCCACATAGTCTTTATAACCGCAAACAAAACCACGTCGAAAAAATTTGAAAGCTTTGAAACCAGTTAATAAAGAAAATAATAGGAGCCCCCTGGTTTGTCAGGAGTAGTATTATTAAAAAGGACCTCAATATAGATAACATAAATGATATCATAATAAAACCAGCTTTTAACTTCTATAAAAATCAGAAAATTTCGAAAACATAACATTCAGAGAAGCCTGTAATTACAAACAAGAAACAAAGAGAAGGAAACCCAAGGCAACTCTTATATCAATTGAGAACAAATGTTGAAAAAGGGGGGGAAAAAAAGAAAGAAAAAAAACTTGTACCTAGAAAAAAAAAAGGATAACAGCCCACCTCAGAAGAGAGAACACTCTGAATTCAGGACCCTGGCTAAGACTCTAACCTTGTAAATATGTGAATACAATGTAAATGAGAAGAACCTGTATATATTATTCATTGTAAATATAATAAGCTAGGTTGCTCTTTTTGAGCAGCACCTAATACAGTTATTTTGGAACAGTCTAGTACAATATTGAAGCTGTTCTGGAGATTGAAATATGCCTGAAAGGTTCACCACTGATGAAATAGTACTTTAAATATATTTCTAAATAAAAGTCATTGTTGTGAGAAATTTTGTCAGGAGGATATATTGATCTATAAAAAGAATTGGAATTACTTAAGATGATTATCAATTCATCACTACTAGTGGATGTTTTATTTGAGGAAGTTTTTATAAAACTTTTAACAATTGACCTTATATAGTGGAAAAGAAGTCCAGGTGATGCAAAGTACACATGTACAATGTTTTATACTTTCAAATAAAGTATGTAAATAGAAGTGACCTGGGGTTCCGAGGAAGATCTGCTACCCTGTCATAGGGCAGAATCCCTTTGTAAGGCATGAAGCACAATATTATGTTTTTTAAAATCTATTTTGATATGTAAAAGATGTTATCATTTGAGAACTTTTATCTTTAAACATAAGTTATCAAAAATATATATAGCTTCAATACTTACAGCGCAGACTTTGGCTCTTGAGCTTGTCTTGGATCTGAGAAAACTTGTTGGAGTACACTCTGCACAGGGCTTGGGAGTGTTCTGCCACAGACACAGCCATGGTAGCACAGGTTGGGAATAAAGAGGTTGTCTCATATGGTTGGACCATTTTATGGCCAAGATATAATTTGTTTATTTACCAACATTTCAGCTACCCAATGTCATGGCAAAATATACTAAAACTGGTATGAGATTCAAGCCAAGGTTCAAATCTTGGCCCAGCTTTAGCAGATTTTACCAGGAGAGTGGTGGGTGCCCAAAATGTCAGTAAATAACTTCCCACACAAGTCCTATCTTCACCAGTATTACAACACCCAACCTGCCAACTAAGTGATTTCTCTCGTTATTAAAATCATTTAAAAAATTAAATATTGATCATAATTAGACACCAATTATTTATTATAATCACATTATAAAAAATAACAAACATACCACCATATTATATAAAAGGGCGTACCTGGATCTGGAAAGAAAAAAAATAATAATAATAATTTTTTTCTTAAAATATTTCAAGAGATTGCTCCCTCTTTATCAATTTATTGCACAGTGAATTCATATGATGTACAATAATTTGTAAATTAAATTCACTGTGCAATAAATTGATAAAGAGGGAGCAATCTCTCGAAATATTTTAAGAAAAAAAATGTTTTTCTTTTTTCTTTACAGATCCAGGTACGCCCTTTATATAATCTTAATTAAAGGACCGCCTTTTGACTCAAATACCACCATATGCCTACATTCTGAAAAAATGTCATTTTATAACAAATGGGGAGTGTTTTTAATAAGCATGAACACTGACCTCTCTTCTTTACCTACATTTTACAATTCTACCACTCCAACAGATGAATACAGGGTCAAATTGATCAAATAACCCCCTTTTAGTTCCTTGCAACTATCACTATTTGGACATCTAAAATATATTTGAAAGAAATGAACATTTGAAGATGAGAATGAAATGATTGATGTTGTTGTGGACATTTAGCAGGACAAAGATGAAATCTATAAAAAAGAAAAATAGGAATTGAATATTTAATACCTTCTAAAAGGTTGGTGAAAAATGTATAGATTTACATGAGAAGAGAGACTAAGTTGAAAAATATAATATTATATTTGGAATACAGTGGACCCTCGGTTTGCGAGCATAATCCGTTCCAGAGCCATGCTCGTACTCCAAAACGCTCGTAGTGCGAAACTAATTTCTTATTTTTAATAATTGAAACTCGGGCAATTCTTCCATGAATTTTAGTTTAATTAGAGTCGGTAAACACTTCGTGATAAGTATAAGAGAAGCTTGTACTCCATTCAATATTTGAAATCATAGCTATCATATTTTTAATGAAAGATTCGAAAGAAAAATTTTACACGTGATAGTTACTGAATTTCAAACCTAGTGATAAGTAAATAAAAAGATAATGCATAAATAAATGTATAAAAAAAGATAAAATAAACAAAAATAAAAGATAATGTTGGGATGGCTGATGCAATTGCGTTAAAAAAAAAACACTATTTGAGGGAAAAATGGCATAAAAGGGTTATTTTATAACATTTTATTTTTTTCTTTCAATTTTATCGAAGAACTGGTCCAATGACTGTTGCTTCTGCCTCTTTTTGAGAATTTCACGGAAATGCGACATCGCATTATCGTTGAACTGATCCGTCGCTCGCAAAGCAGCCGGCTTATTCGGGTGGTGCTTTGCTACGAACAATTGCACAGTTTCCCACATTTTACATATTTCCCGAATCTGATCTGAAGGGAGGGATCCCAGTGAATTTTCATCCTCCTCTTCCCCAGACGAGATCACCTCCTTAACCTCTTGGTGTTGCTCGCGATGAAGATCGATCAGTTCATTTGTGGTAAGCTCTTGATCTTCTTCCTCCACAAGCTCTTGAATGATTGGCTCATTCACCTCCAGTCCTAAAGTTTTCCCCAGAGACACAATAACATCGATAATTGGTGGCTCCTGTTCACCAGACAACCCCTTAAAATCATATGCATGGACGATGTGAGGCCACAATTTTGTCCAAGCAGAAACGAGAGTTCTCTGGGAGACTCCATTCCATGCTTTATCAATGATCTTAAGGCAGTGGACAATGTTGAAATGATTCTGCCAAAACTCTCGGAGAGTAAGGTTTGTTTCTTCAGTTAATTCGAAGCATCTCTGAAAAAGTTCTTTGATATATATTTTCTTAAAGTTGGAAATGACCTGCTGATCCATAGGCTGCAGTAGTGGGGTGGTGTTAGGAGGGAGGAACCTGACCTCAATAAACTTGAATTCATCCAGTAAGTGATCCTTAAGGCTTGGTGGATGAGCAGGAGCATTGTCCATAACCAGCAACGCTCTGAGTGGCAGTTTTTTTTCCGAAAGGTATTTCTTCACTGCAGGACCGAATGCTTCGTTCATCTACTCAACAAACAACAAACGAGTGACCCAAGCCTTAGTATTCAACTTCCACAAAACGTTCAATTGGCTCTTTTGCACTTTGTGTTTCTTGAAAGCCCGTGGATTCTCAGAATGATACACGAGCAGTGGCTTTACTTTCAAATCTCCACTTGCATTAGCACACAGCAAGAGGGTGAGACGGTCTTTCATGGGCTTGTGACCGGGCATTGTATTCGCTTCGGCTGTAATGTAGGTTCTCTTCGGCATCTTTTTCCAAAAAAGTCCTGTTTCATCACAGTTAAAAACTTGCTGTGGGAGGTAACACTCGGTAACAATGAGCTTCTCGAACTCGGCAGTGAATGTCTCAGCTGCTTTAGCATCCGAACTTGCACCCTCTCCATGCCTCGTGACACTATGGATGCCACTTCTCCTCTTAAAGTTTTCGAACCACCCCTTGCTGGCTTTGAAGTCTGCATGTACTTCGTTCTCTATTGATGTACATGGTATTTTACTCCCGAGTTCGGCGTACAAGGCCTTTGCCTTTTCACATATTAAATTCTGGGTTATGGTATCACCTGCTAATTGCTTCTCGTTTATCCATACAAGAATCAATTTTTCAACTTCTTCTAGAAGACGTGGACGCTGTTTTGATAGTCTTGTGACTCCTTTTGCTGCATCTAACTCCCTTAATTCCTTTTTCTTCTTCAATATTGTGCAAATCGTTGATGTCGACTTCTTATAAAATCTCGCTATTTCTGTCACCCGCATGCCACGTTCGTGCTTTTCAATCATTTCCCTCTTTGCCTCCATTGTGATAATATCCTTCTTCTTACCCAATTCTCTTTCAACATATTTCTTCACGGGGCCCATTTTGCAGTGGTTATAGGATTTTTATAGCAAGAGAGGTAGAAATTGTCACCAATTTTTGAAAATACATATATAATCTAAAAAATAAATAAGAAATTAAAAAAAGCTATTCCTTTATCATTGAGAGATAATTTTATCGTTGAATTAAAATTAGTCAAAATGATATACAGAGTATTTTAAGATTAAAGAAAACTTTTTAACTTTAATAGCAACTTTTTAAATTTTAATAGCAACTTTTTAAATTTTAATAACACCTTCGAGCCTTTGTTTACAAATGGAAAAAGTTATCTTAAAAATTAAAAAAGTTTTCTTTAATTTTAAAATACTATATACATGTATATATATATATATATATGTATCGATTTGAATATATACATTATAGTATGTATTAAATACATATACTGTACTTATATTATAATGATTAATAACAATCCATAAATAAAATAATATTTAATATAAAAATATGACCTTATCCCGCCGCTAAAGGTGGAAATGGAGAAGAGGGGCAACCATCACGAGTTGCTCGTAATGCGAAATTTCACTCGTAATCCGAGGTAAAATTTTTCAAAAAATTTTGCTCGTACTGCGAAAAGCTCGTACTCCAAGGTGCTCGTAAACCGAGGGTCCACTGTATATATATATATATATGATTAAAAATTCATATATTCAATTATTTAAAAATGCTAATTTTGGATCATATATTTTATTTTCCAATATTTCGTATGGCACGCCAAACTTCTTCTGGGAACAAGATTGTTTTGAAATGCTCGCGTATCAATTCACGAGAGAGTATACATATATATATGTCATAATATATGCTCTTTCAGGAATAATAAAGAAAACCTACAGTCAACCCAGAGAGAGAGGGCGGGTAAGGATCGGTCACTTGAGACAGCAGCGACATTCCAAGAGGCGACCACAGGGGCCGTTACTTGGAACCTCAAGACTAATTAAGACAGTTGAGGATTTTGTGTGCGATACGAACGGCCGGCTGCTCAGCGGCGGGCAGGCCGGCTGTCCCCCCCATCTCTCTCTCTGGTTGTCTGGGATTTCTCTACCAAATTGTGGTGTGATTATTTCTCTTCCCCCACATTATTATTATATTGTCACATAGAAAGTCGACAGGATAAGACCTGGCCGGGAAGCAAATCCCTCATATACCAGAGTATGAAGAAAAAAGAAGCAACACCACGATGATCGGACAAACCCACAATCAAGTTCCGCAATACTCAACGACCTACTCTACTGTAGCCGTTTCTCTTCGAGCTCTCACCCTCTGTCTCGACCAACTTTTGAACCGTAATCCCGAAGAACCAATCACCTACGACGGAGATGGAGCTCCGCACCCTTCTCCCAGCACTAGATCTGCCCAAGAGCGATCATCGCGCCAGAGCAGGACACCTTCCATCATCATGGACAAGACTCCGCCATATCCCTGACACTACTGTGGCGGACAACACTGTCCCGTACAATATCAGCAGAAAGAACCCTCCCTCAATGAACTTAATGAATCTACTTGCGCCCTCAACCAGCATAACCTGTGAGTGTAATTGTTTTCACCCCTACCATTCATTCTTCAAAAAAGTCCTTCCTTGTAAACTCTGATGCCAATATTTTCTATAATTAGTTTAGTTCAATTTATTCTCTCCACCCCTATTAACAGTGATCTTATTATCCATACTATATCTAGCTATGTGAAACCCACTGGATTAGTAACCTTACCATTCTAATTTAATATAATTGTCTTTTTGTTGTGTGAAATATTCCTATTTTAAAGTCATCCCTTAAAAATTGGATTTCTACCTATTAATGCTTTACGATTTTAACTATTAACAATAGATTTTTCATAATCAATTTATCTATAAAAATAGTCCTCCAGCACCTAAACATTTGTATACTTATTTGTATATGACCTTCTCTCCTACTTGTAAGCATGGCTCACGAAAAATAATTTCTTTCCTTAAACGACTCAAAATTCCCTCTGTAATTCAGGCGTCGAAGAATTCCAACCACCACGTGAGCCTTGCTTACAACCAACCCTTGGTGACTCTATCTATCTTCCCCTTAATGTCCCACTCATTCTTACAACTTTGTCAACCTTATACCAGCTCAGCACCTTTTATAGAATTATTGATTAATCAATTATCGATAATTATTGCCAATAATATTGTCATTTCAAAATCCTAATCTTCACCCTTGATTTATGATAATATATTTTGTATTTTCTCTCTAGCATATCCACCGACCCACACCATCTAGCCACTGGTGTGTTCGTCACAGGATGCAGATTGACTAACTGCTAGATGTTTATCAACTCCTTCTTTGTTCGCACTTGAACAATCTGCATCGAGCGGCACAGTTCGCTCCTTCTTCTCGCGCCACACGTTCGCCACACGGACCCTGTCTTCAAATCTATGTTTGTCCCTTGTCCAAACCAGCACGATATAACCTACTTCCGATATTTCCCACAGATGTACGTTAAACATCGTCGCTGATTTTGTCCGGTCCGTCATTATTTGGCGCAGACATGGGTTTTACGTTCAACCCATCGCGAAATCATCGCCTCGCACAAGCTCCCACGATGGTTCAAACACCTCGTGTCCGAGCAGCTTGTCACCTGTAAAGGACAACGCCATCCTCGTCCCAATTTTTGGCACAGTGCGCGCATACTTTCCTCCAATTAGTTAAAACTACTAAAGTCTCATAGTATCGAAATAATTAAGGTGGAAAGGCCCAAAGCAAGTTTCCCCTCGCTCTGTTCGCCTATATTCTACCTTTGTATCTCGAACTATTTTATCTTCTCAAATTAACTATAAGTCCATGCAACTTCCTCACCTACACACGGGACTTTTCTCCTCTAACTCGCTACACGAGTAACTGCATAGATAAGGTAGAATGGCCCATAGCAAGTTTCCCCTCGCTCTGTTCGCCAAAATTCTAACATTGTATGTAGTTCTATATTTACCTCAATCCTGAGCTCACGCAATTTCGAGCCTCAACCTCATTTCTCGTACTCTACATCTAATAGCATAGAAAACCCATGCCAAGTCTTCCCCTTGCCATGTCCGCCTGAAAACATATCTTAAAGTGTAGAGTTCCCCAGTCTTAATGGCTCAATATTTTCATCATGTGTATGTGACTCTTCTTCTCCTTGTTCACACTTCTCAATAGCATTTCCCTTATAATACATTAGAATTTATTGTATATAGCCTTTTTTATAACCTTGATATTTTCAAAAATTCCCATAAATATCAAACTCTCCGGTGTTGTAAAACTGCTTGTAAATAATATTTACTTGTGTACTATACAATATTTTATTTACATAAAACTATGTCACCATAACCTTAATTAATTTCAACTGTAAAATTATCTTCTCTATTCCTGGCTTCACCAGCTTTAAGTATACTCAAACCATGTTCAGCCTTCTTCAACGGGGGCCATATGTCATAATATATGCTCTTCCAGGAATAATAAAGAAAACCTACAGTCAACCCAGAGAGAGAGGGCGGGTAAGGATCGGTCACTTGACAGCAGCGACATTCCAAGAGGCGACCACAGGGGCCGTTACTTGGAACCTCAGGACTAATTAAGACAGTCGAGGATTTTGTGTGCAATACGAACGGCCGGCCGCTCAGCGGCGGGCAGGCCGGCTGTCCCCCCCATCTCTCTCTCTGGGTGTCTGGGATTTCTCTACCAAATTGTGGTGTGATTATTTCTCTTCCCCCACATTATTATTATATTGCCACACTGAAAGTCGACAGGATCTTATCTCATATATATATATATTAATTAAAAAGGCATATATTGGGTCAAAATATCATTTATTTTACCAATATTTCATATATTTCAAAACGATATATATATATATATGTATAATAATGGCCAGATATTTTTTAGATAACCCTTGTAAAAACTGGCACATTGGCACCAAAACAAAGATGAAAAATGGTACACAATTGTGTTTAAAAATCTTTAAAAGGCAGTGAGAAAACAAGATTGAATGGAATAAAAATCTTTCATTTTATTGAGGTCTACCAGTACTGCCAGTTTTAATTGGATCAGTGATAATAACTGTAATGATAACCATCACAAGGTCAACAAAAAAAATCCAAATATGAAATGCTTCAACACTGTCACCATCTTCAGGTAAAAGTACTTTTTTTATGTCTGAAAATAGTCAAAATGCTACTGTGCAAAAATCACCTAGAATTTATTTATTTGGATTTGAAATGAAGGCGATAAAAACGTCGTGATTTTCTTTTAATGGTAAAAACAAGCTTTCAGGCAAGAATGCCCTTCTTCAGGTTACAAAATTTATTTGGATTTGTAGTCTAGTTATCTAGTGATTCATATCTATAATCCAATTGATAAGGCACAATTTGGATTATAGATTATAAACACAAGGTAATAAGACCAAATCCAAATAAATAAATAGTGTGTGATGTTTCGGTAACAACGCTGTTACTGAAACGTCACACACTATTTATTTATTTGGATTTTGTCTTATTACCTTGTGTTTATAATCTATAATCCAAATTGTAGCTTATCATGATGGGGTAATTGTGTGATAAACCTAGACTATCACTTGAGAGAGAAAAAATCATCTAGGTAAGAGCTTCTTGCAATTTTTTTTTTTTCAAAAATAAAATTTAATAGACTAGAGCACACACGCAGAACAAAGACTAGGTCTCAATTATCTAGGAACATTCTTTATAACATCATTGCTAGACTCACAACCCATTTCCCTAACAACATGTGTCATAATTGAACTAGATCTTGGTGCCACTCCACCTATATGATGATAAGAAATGTGCACTCAATTCCAAAATTAATATTGATTTGGTGTTTGATTGAATTTTTTAAATATACAGTAGAACCTATCTCTAAAGGACAACACCTAGTTGAATAGCTAAAGTGTGCTTTAGAGAGAGGTGTCCTCTTACCAAAGAGCAGCTAATTGGTAAAAACTGTCCATTGTTATAGAGGTCTGCTAGTGGAAGGGTACTCTAATGGAGATTCTACTGTATTTTGATGTTTTAAAGAGGTTTTAAAATAGGGAAGGTGTCAGATATTTATATTGATGCAAAAATACATCTCCTGATATCTCAACGTGCATATAGAGATGGCAGATCTATTGGAATAAATATCAACAAAATGTTTTTATTCCTAACTATTGGCCAAATGCTGTTTCACTCATCAAGAAAATCCAACCATGTAAACATTTATGGCTTGGCTCTTGTCAGCATGGTGAAGGCTGTACCTTTTTGACCATCCAAAGAAAAGTTGAAACATAATGAAAGTAGAGTATTTTAAATCCTAATTTGTTCTTAAGAAGAAGATTGGATATTTAAATGATGAAAAGAGAGGCATGGTTGGGGGATATAAATTAGAAGAGCACGACATTTGAGCCTTTGATTTGAGTACCAATTGCAACTAAAATTGCCTATAAGATCAAGGTAATAAGACCGAATCCATATAAAATAAATAGTGTATGACGTTTCGGTAACAGCATTATTACCAAAATGTCATACACTATTTAGTTATTTGGATTTGTGATCTTATTACCCTGTTTATAATCTATAATCCACAAATTGTGCCTTATCATTATCTATAAAGTATTCCTTGGGAGTATTCATCTTTGTGAATAGAAGAATAGATTTAAGAAACAAATTTTTGCCGTGTATTGTGTGATTTGGGAAAGATCCATGAAGTCTGCTAATTATTTTGGCCCTGCTGGCTTGAATTCTGTCAATTTTAGATAGGTTGTCTGCATCAATCCAGGCTGGGACAGCCTACTTCAAAATGGGGGCGGGGAAATGGTCTTCTTCTTCTTCTTTCTTATCTCCACACTGGGTGAAGTAGAATGCGTCTGCCTTTGTCATTAAGACTGGGAGCACTACTCAGTGGCAGGCCGACTTAGCTCCAAAATAAATGGCCGCCTCTGACATGAGGAACAGATGCCATGTGCAGCCGCTCCTAACATGGAGTACAAACGCTGCTCATCCTGTATTCCTGGATTAGGAGCCCTTACAGGGTACTATCAGCCGGGCCAGCTGAGCCCAGGTTTTTTAGTGAGCTTGTTACTGCTCCCCCTCCTCCTTTTTCATCTGGGCTTGGGACCGGCAAGGGCGGAGTTGGGGAAATGGTGAATATAATATATGCATCAATTGATATCAAAGTTCTTCACAGCTATTTGGTTCTCTACTTTCACATGTCCTTAATCAGCCAATCAGCATTGAATTCATTAGCCAATCAGTGTATAATGTGTTTTTTTTTTAGCTCAGTGGTTTCATCGATAAACAAAATACTATACAAGATCATGGGTTCAAATTTTAGAATTTATCACTTTTTGGTGAAAAAAAAATTTTTGTCATTATTTTTTAACTTTTTAGAATGTATTACAGTGGAAACCCTCCATGAGAGGACACCTATCTATAAGGAACAGTTTTCACTTTCAAAATTAATATTTTTACTATTTAGCAACTCTCTGGTAGAAGGACACCTCTCCATAAAGGACACTACAGCTCTGCAACTAAGTGTCCTTTACAGACAAGTTCTACTGTATTAGGATCTGATGCTTGATTTTTAAAAAAGAGTAAATATTTTCTGCGTGAATAGTTTACTTTTAGAGAGTACATTGACATATTTTTAGGTTTAATTACTTTTGAAATGTTGTGTGGCATGTGTAACACAGACTGATGTTCTAGTTAGTTACAGTATAACCACTTCAATTCAACTAACTATAGTTCAACTGGTTTTCAAATATCCCAAATAAATCATTTTAATTATTTAATTTAACAGGAAGCACTCTTCTCCCTTTTTAAAAATTTGTATTATCCCTAGTACACGTAGTACAGGCCATGATAATCATGATGGGTAAAAGTTAGCGACTGCCTCTACTGTAAGTGCACTACATGTCTACACATGTGAAACGCAGTTCAACTTTTGCACTTACAAATGTGCCAGAGCCCCGTTGGGGTGTTGAATTGAAGAGGTTTGACTGTATGTGTTGATTGGCCCACACAGGCTAACCTGGGATTCTCAGTTTGGGTATAATGTGAGTATTTCTGGGTGGTTGAACCCACCTCGCGGCAGTCCCAGCTGTTGCAGCTCCCCCGAGAGAACCTCATCCTCCTCCAGGCCATGCTTGGCAGCACTGCACAGGATGAAGTCCAGGGCTCCCACTGCGGCTTTCACATCCCCCAGTTCTGTGTGCTAACAGGTCAGCCAAACATTGACCACAGTACAGGGACACTCACCGTATTTGGCATCAGCTGTGAGCCTGCACACCTTGTCATACTGCACACCCATGTACTACATGTAGATAGAGGTGAGGGCAACCAGAGTGTTGACTCACATCCATGTTGCCACTGATGATGCCTGCCACCACCTGGTTGCAGAACAGCCTCATCTTGACAGAGCTCTGTGCAGACAACCACACAACTACAGCTTAGTAATCATCTAAACAGCTTGTTTTGTTTGGCAACCAGTACTTGGTGGACTGGTGCAAGAATCAGGGACATTGAAACAATTTTTTTTTTTATAGAAAAAAGTGTTCAATATGAGATTTGATCTCAAATCCTGGTTGTTTTAAAAATAAACAGTGTATACCACCTTGTCCCAAAACACAATATAGAAAATGCTTCAATGGATAGCCCATAACCCGCTGCACTTGTCCAGCCTCACCAGAGATTGCAAGTAACCAACTGGGTGCTGTTCTTTGTTTGTCAAACTTATTCTGTAGATAGTGTAGACAGGTTGTACTTCCAGTATAAACTGTTGAAAGAGGAGTAGTAGTACACACTTTCAACACTTCCAATCCCGGATCAAATCCTGCTTTGAGCACTTTTCTACTTCAATGGCCCTGTTTCTTGCACATGTTCAATCCCACCAGTGAATACAAGTAAAGAAGATCTTTCAAGTGTAAAAGTTGAACTTCTTGTGTACATGTGCACACATGTGGTGTACTTACAGTAAAGGGCAGTCACTAACTAATTATAATGATTATCACGGCCTGTACTATGTGCATTTGAGATAAGTGAAAAAAAAAATTGTTGCACAAACCCTGGGGAAGAGCTAAATCCTACCAAGCAGGTCCCTAGGTGGCAGATAAGGCCAATAGATACGGTGGCTAGCTGCCGATATCTATCTATTAGGCAGTCCAAGACATCAACACACAACCCCAGTCATCAAGAGTGTGATGGGCTAGTTTGTGGTGGGGACAGACCCATAAAATGTCACAAATACAATGATGAAACTAGGTGAATGGTAAAATTATGTTTCATCAATAAAAGTAAGCACAACCAAGATGTCAGTTCTCCATGTTAGAAGCAACCTCATCTGAAGCCAAGTTGACTGCCACAGTATGTGTTCTTCAGGTTCTTTGAATCAATGGTAGATGTCATGAAGTCTCATCCATTGACTTCATATATTGTTCAATTTTCAGGCATTGTGCGGAATGACAGATGGAAACCCAACAATGAATATCTTTTTTTTTTTGCTTATCCCTAGTACACGTGGTACAGGCCATGATAATCATGGTGGGTAGTTAGCGACTGCTTTTTACTGTAAGCGCACCACATGTCTACACATGTGAAAAGCAGTTCGACTTTGCACTTACAAATATGCCAGAGCCCCGTTTGGTTACTTGCACTCGCTGGTGGGGTTGGACTTTTGCAAGAATTGGGGGCCATTGGAGAATTTTTTTTTTTAAACAGAAAAAAGTGTCCAATGCTGGAATCGAACCCGGGTGGTAGTGGTCGAAAACCAAACGGTTTAACCAGCCTTCCACCAACCCCCCATGAATATCATGGCCTGAACCATCTGTACTTGGGATATATAAAGCTAACTATGGGTGAACTCACCAGCTTGGAGATTGTGGTGATTTCAGCCAGGACCCAATCTGGGCAGTCCAGCTCCCCACAGAAACGGAACCTCTGGAGACACACAACTGGAGTGAGACAAGTTTACAACCAATGAATTCTAGAGACTACACTCCTTTCCTCATATTTCCTCTCTGTGTTGAAAGGCTAAATAAAGTGAGCATACTGAAGTAATGGAGGAGTGTGGGAGAAATACTTTAATATAAGGTACAATTTGCTAAGGGAAAATTTGGAGGGTGGACAATGCCCTAGAGTGACCATGGAGGAGGGCTCTCACTTGAAGTTGAAAACATTTCTAAAGACAGATGTAGGTCAACACACACACAGCATATGGATGCAGAAGGCAAGGGGAACAGTCATCACCTTTTTCCCCACAAAAATCTTCAACGAATGGACCATCTTGCCCCCAGACTATGTTTATACAAGGTGTGTCCAATAAATAATGAGACCGGTCAAAAATAAAGAAAAAATGAAATGATAATTTTTTTTTAAAAAGTTTATTAAAAAAATAGAAAGCTTCAGCTACACTGCGATATAACACATCACGTGATTGCGCGCGCAGTCGATAAATTGTAAGCTTGTAAAAAGAACGCCTTGCACAACAACTTCTAATTTGTAATGGATAGAAAATTCGAACAACGAATTTGTATTAAATTTTGTCACAAAATTGGGAAATCGGCTTCAAAAACTTTAGATTTGTTGAAATTGACATTTGGAAATGAAAATGTAAATAAGCCCACCACATTTAGATGGTTTTCATGATTTAAAAATGGAATGGAATTGGTGAAAGATGAGAAGCAGGTTGGACGTCCAATTCTGCACAGGAACCCTGAAAAGATGAGCCAAATTTCAAATTTTATAAAAGAAAATCCATGAATAGGGTTACGGGACATTGAGGAAGAAACAGGGAAATCAAAATCATTAGTTGGATCGATAATTAAAGAAGACTTGCAGTTAAAGAAGACACCTTCATAATTTGTCCCTAAAATGCTCACAATCCAACAAAAGGAGAATCACGTTGAAGTTTCCAAAAAAAATGCTTGAAATGGTGGAAGAAAACCCTAATTGGAAGGAAAAAATAATAACTAGAGATGAGACATGGGTTTACAGGTATGACCCGGAAACAAAACGCCAATTCATGGAGTGGAAAGGAAAAGATGAACCAAGAACGAAGAAATCCCGACTTTGCAAGTCAAAAAACAAAGTCTTATTGGTCACGTTCTTTGACATTAAGGGAAGTGTGCATTATGAATATCTAGAGGAAGGTCAAACAATCAATAAGGAGTCTTATTTAAACATTATGAGACTTGTACGTGAATCAATTCATCTGAAAAGAAGTGAAATGTGGAGTTCCAAAAATTGGATTATCCATCATGATAATGCACCACCACAACACACCGCTACATCTGTACTGACTTATTTGGCTAAACACGGCATCCAAATACTTCAACACACACACACAACCTCCCTATTCCCCAGACCTAGCTCCAAATGATTTTTTTTTTTTCCAAAACTCAAAATGGCTCTAAAAGGAAGGAGATTTGACACTAGAGAGTCCATCATAGTGGATTCGAAAAAGGTCTTGAAGAACATTCCGAAAGATGCCTTTACTAAATGTTTTAAATCATGGGAGAAGAGATGGAAATTATGTATAGATGCGGGAGGGGACTATTTTGAAAAATACTAATAAAATTTTTTTTTAATCATTCTATTTTTTCTTTATTTTTGACCAGTCTCATTAGTTATTGGACACACCTTGTAGATGTGGCTGTCTTAGAGGAGCTTGAATGAGGAGGCTTACCAGTATAATTCACCTGGAATTGGAAAAAAAAAAAACAACAATCTAAGGCCTTTCTCCTTGAAGAAACCAAACAAAAAATCATGGATGACGACAGAGTTGTTTAATGAATGGCTGACTAGTTAACAGTGACATGAAAAAGCAAAGATGTAAAATCTTACTGTTTTTGGACAACTGCACCGTGAATAATAACCCACCCCCATTAGACCACATAAAATTGATTTTTTTTTTTCCAGCCAACATGACATCAAGTTGCAACCGTTGGACCAGGGAATAATTCAAAATGTTAAAACTCTAGCATTGAGAAATTGTTTCTCTGGTGCTGGATAGGAACTTATAACTGCTTTAGAAAGTGCAGGTTTAAGCACACTGAAAGCATAGAACAGTCATGACTCAGGGTGGGGACATCTACCTAACTATGGAGAATTAACATTTGAGGATTATTCTCATGTCAACAATGACATCAGTGTCCACGGTGCCCTAACTGATGCCGAAATATTGAAAATGGCCCACCTGGCGGAGGATGAGGAAGAAGACAAAGAAGAGCAACCGCCAATTCCAGTCACATTGAGCGAGGCAAGGAGATCTCTTACTACCCTACGCTTCTACCTCCTCAGAACCGACACAAGTGACGATTTCTTCGCAGCTCTCACTACTATCAAAATTCATTGAACAATGATAGACTGAAGTCGCTCACTCAACAAAAAAAATATGGAATTCTTTTTAAAATTAACATTTGCGAATAATTGTACAAATCAAAATTCGAAACTATTTTAAAGGCGTAAGATTCTTTTTGATATTAAACAATTTCTACTGCCCTTACTGCAATGTAAAAATTAATGAGAGGGCCTGGCTCATCAGTGGTGAACCCTCTCAGCGGTTTTGCCAGTTTAATAGTTTCGAATTTTGATAACAGATGGCGCGCTAGTGCATCATATTATAAATTGTACAAATGTTTAAAATAATAAATCACAAATTTTGATCAAACTCTTGTTTGAGAAAAAGCTCCCAATGAATTTATTACTTTAAAAACTTGCAAAAAGTCACTTATTTAATCTTGTATCAAAATAGTATGTATATCCCGAAACTGCCAAAACTTCAAACTCTTGTACACTTGATTTTTTTCCTTCCCTACCTCTTTGCTGTTTAAACTCCTTTTATTTTGAACTCTTGATAAATTGAAAATTTTCTCTGGTCCCTTGAGTTTCAAATTATCTAGAGTCGCGACTGTACTTATTTTGATTTAGTCATCTTATAAAGTACAGAAAGTACTTTTACTATTTAGTACTGCGAAATGAGGTTTTAAACACTGGTTTTATTCAAATGTGATAAATGAATTACTTATTGGATTAAGTATTGCTGCCCTGTGATATTTTGTTATAATCTAAATTGTACGGTTATCTGTTTTTGGATTAAAAGGTCATATAAGTTTTTAAAAAATGAAACGATTGTCTAAAGCTATTCAAAGTCAGAACTAATAAAAAAAAATCGAATATGTATACATATTGACAAAATATGTTTTTAAAATGCATTTCTTCTTAGACAACATGCATACCATTTTAGGAGGAGGAGGTGCCGCTGCTACAAATCTTGTTTACAAATACAATCCGAATATAATACACAGAGTTGTATTTCTCTTTTTGTTTATAAGCTTAATATAAGAATTTTGAGAAAACCGTCTCTACCGTATTTTTATTCATTTTAGGGTCAAGAAATCCCATTTAGTTTTACTTTATTCTCTGTTTTACTATTACCATTTCTTTATGAAAAAAAAAAAAAAAAAACAATGGTTGCCTGTAAAGTCGGTTTTACAGGCGAAGATTTTACGTGACAACGGTAGAATATTTATTGATATGAATATAATTAAATTGCACAATAGGAACAAGGAATTGAATGAAGATAAGAATTGCACAAATTTTATCTATAGAAATATATTTTGTTTACTAAAACATTGTACATGTAAACTTAAACTTAACTAATTCCTATTTGAGTGATTTTGTTGAGGATAGGACGATGATAGGAGAAATATGAAATGAAAGGAAGTGTTTCTGCTGTAATGTGTCTTGCGAAAGTCAAGTCGATAGTTGTTCCTTTTAACGTAGTTGACCTAGAAACGTTTGATACGCAATCAAGATTATACGTATTTTTCATGAATTTAAGAAACGAGTTGTCAGGCTTTACGTTTTTGTTAAAATCACCACACAGAAGAATCGGTATACTAGAATCAACTTGCACGAACGGTGGCACGTACTGGCTGTTGTGAATGTACGAACCGAGTCCTTGCCATAGTAACATTCCAATATCCTGCATACTAGCTCCTGGATGAATATATACAGCACCGAGTATAAACTTGAAGCTAGTATTAGCGGCGAAGCAAGTAACTTCAGTCATGCACATGTCACCCTTGGTTTTAATGACACGAGTTACGTCTGTAATCGCAACTTGGAACACTTCCGCCGTAGATGTCGATGATAATTTACGATAGATCGCCACTCCACCAGCCGCGTTGGTATTTGAAAATCAAAACACTTATTCAGATCGAAGGTTCAAATTTTTGCTAAATAAATTTGAAATTAAATAAAATTTGTAATTGTAAATGATGAAGTTGAAAATTAAAACATTTACTTAAATTAGATGTTAAAATTCTTGCTCAACACAGTTTAAATAAAGTTTTCTTATATCTGCCACTTTTTCTTAATATTTGTAATTTTAAAGAATCAATTCGAAAATCAAAACATTTATTCAGATCGAAGGTTCAAATTTTTGCTAAATAAATTTGAAACTATTTAAAATTTGTAAAATAATAATTAATTAATTAATTAATTTTAAACTAATAATTTACTTAACACTATCAACATTTATCAATAGTATGACATAACCTATAAACTCAGTTTCTCAACTTTTGTATCAATCTAACAATTACTCAATCAATCATAGTTTACGATAATGAAATATCAGTGTACAATTATTTACCTTTATTGTTGTAGTTGTTGTAAATGACGAATCTAAGCAATCCACATTTTCACTATGTTGGGGCACGTTTTTGTAACCATACCCCAACAGAAGGCGTATGTATAATCAAATCAAATGGATACATGGCTTCCCTCCCACATAGACTTACAGACCACTTTTTGCCCAGAAACCTAGACAATTGATGACACCAGACTTCCATGCCGAAAGCTGATGCCTGGTGAAGAAGACACCAGTGACATCCAGAGACATCCGCGCTGGAAGCAGTTGTTCCATATGTACATATATTCCCCTCACCAAAAATTTAGGTAAAGGTGACCAGAAAAAAAAATGGAGAAGGAAGATCTCTAAAAGACTGAACCTTATAAAATATCCTTCCCGAGAAAGGAAAGCGTTATATTACAGTTCAAGTGAAAAGGGGCCTGTGTCGATTTTTAGCTAAGACGGAGGGGGGGCGATATATATATACCGTCCCGAGAAAAAGGGAGGATAGTATTTCAATCCATGTGGAGGGGGGGCCTGGGGTCTGAAATCTTACACTAGGGCCGTGGCTGTTTCTCTCTTTAGATTTTTTTTGTTTAGGTAATACTATATGTTCTATTTTGATGGGAGAGGCCTGGGGCGTCGATGAAATTGTATACTGGAGCCGTTGGCCATTTTGATTGGTGTTTCTTTCAGCGAATGAAAACGGAGAGAGACATGAATAAAAGAGGGTTTCTTGGCCAAAAGGCAGATTGAATCGGAGTCGCTCAGTGAGAGGACAGTTTTCAGACGGGAGACCAGACCTTTGCCGGCACTTTCGAGAAAAGGTAAGCCATTTGTCATTATGACTTAGCCCCCCCCCCCTTTTTTTTTTTTTGTGTAGTAACCAACCTAGATTTCGCATGGGCCCTAAAGGGCTATAAAGTAACTTCAGGTCACCTCTATCTAAATTTTTACTATGTAAATAGTATATCTCGTCAGTATAGACATATTCCCAAATTTTAATTTATTAAATAAATATCTAGAGAAATTTTCTTGTTTCCTCTCATACATATTTCATTCCTTTTGCTTTATGGTACTACCCCCCACACCTTAATTTCACAAAGTGTACAAATTATAGAACAACCGACTCTGTTGAAATAGAGTTGTGTACTATATCTTTGCTGTGATATATTGACACAGCAACAGTTGCAAAATTACGACTTTATTAGGGCTACTTTGAGGGTAATTATCTGTCAGGTTTTAGTAATGTTTGTACTTTTATGTGTTTCAGTGCGTTATTCCATCATATTTACCATTATACCATATTTTCTGATTCCTCGGGCTATTTTTACGCTGTTAGGAGGGTACGGCATGATGCAAACAGATTTGTATGTTTGACTATTGTTTTTTGTTATTTGGGCTATAAAAATGCCTTAATGTGAATCTATTTACAGTTGATCTGTAGAAATTATAGAGTTCTGTTGCTATAATTTTCCTCTATGAAATAGCTCCCAGCGTCTTCAGTGGGTTGCTAAACCTCCAGAAGGAGTCTTTTATAGATTGCCCAATTTAATAACGATTTCATGGGTTGTCTGATGAAATTGTATACTAGTGTCGTGGTTGTTGTTATGATTGATCCGGCAACACTGCCGACTCGACTTGAAAACACTCTTAGATATATAACCAGGTTATAATAAATAGATGTTAATAAATAAATACTTAGTTCAGTTGCATTCTGCGTGATCAAATAGACACAAGAACAACATAAACAACATGGTGGCAGCGGAAAAGTGAGTACTTTTTCAAATAAATATATTATTGAAAAATATTAGTGAAAAAAAGAAAACATGGACTTTGTTAGGCCTAGCGAACTCGCCCTGCACGGAAATGTAGCGGAAAATTGGCGAAGGTTCAAACAGCGATTAATTTTTTATCTTGAAGCAACAGAAAAAGCCACAAAGCCTGATAAACTGAAAGTTGCCATTTTATTAAATTTTATTGGCGAAGAAGCCTTGGAAGTTTTCAACACATTTCATTTAAAAAAGATGAAGCAGAAAATTTCGATCTTGTAATAAACAAATTTGATGATTTTTGCGAGCCTAAAAAGAACGTCATTTTTGAAAGATTCAAATTTTTTTCAGCGACCCAGAAGGATGGTGAATCCATCGATAGTTTTATAACAGAACTAAAAGGATTATCCACATCATGTGAATTTGAATCACAAAAGGATAGTTTAATTAGGGATCGCATTGTGTATGGAATACAAGACAAGGCTTTGCAGGAACGCCTCTTAAGAGAGCCCAATTTAACTCTTATAAAAGCCATTGAAATGTGCAAAACAGATGAAATAAGCAAGCAACAGATCAAGATCATGCAGAACAACCAGAACATCTGTCAAATAAGAAAATATGAAAAGAAACACAGTCCAAAACAAAATCAAGAATCTGAAAAAGAATTCAAATGCCAAAGGTGTGGGAAGTCTCACAGAGCAAAAAATTGTCCTGCATGGGGTAAAAGATGCTCCAAATGCAAAAAGATGAATCATTTTGCAGCTTTCTGTAAAGGTTCAGCTATCAGAAGTCTGAATGATGAAACAGAAGAAACTGTATGGTCAATACATGAAGCAAAAGTAGTCCATACTTTGGAATGGAAAAAGTCCATCATAGTGAATGGAAAGGAAATATGTTTCAAGTTGGACTCTGGAGCAGAAGTAAATGTTTTGCCATACACATTCACCAGACAAATGAAAGGTTTGGAAATATTTCAGACTAACCGAAAGCTAACATCATATATGTTGGGGCACGTTTTTTGTAACCATACCCCAACAGAAGGCGTATGTATAATCAAATCAAATGGATACATGGCTTCCCTCCCACATAGACTTACAGACCATTTTTTTTGCCCAGAAACTTAGACACTTGGTGACACCAGACTTCCATGCCGAAAGCTGATTCCTGGTAAAGAAGAAGACATCCAGAGACATCCGAGCTGGAAACTGTTGTTTCATATGTACATATATTCCCCTCACCAAAAATTTAGGTAAAAGTGACCAGAAAAAAAAAAAGGAGAAAAATGGAGAAGGAAGATCTCTAAAGACTGAAACTTATAAAATATCCTTCCAGAGAAAGGAAAGCATCACATTACAGTCCAGGTAAAAAGGGCCTGGGTCAATTTTAGCCAAGACGGGGGGGCGATATATATACCATCCCGAGAAAAAGGGAGGATTATATTTCAACCCATGTGGAAAGAGAGGGGGGGCTGGCGTCTGAAATTTTACACTATCGTCGTAGCTGTTGTTCTCTTTAGATTTTCTTGTTTTGGTAATACTATATATTCTATTTTGATGGAAGAGGCCTGGAGTCTGAAATCTTACACTAGTGCGTTCTATTTTGATGAGGCCTGGGGCGTCTATGAAATTGATACTGGAGCCGTTGGCCATTTTGATTGGTGTTGTTTTCGGCGAATGAAAATGGAGAGAGAGATGAATAAAAGGAGGTTCTTTGCCAAAAGGCAAGATTCGATGGGAGTCGCTCAGTGAGAAGGACGATTTTTAGACGGGCCTGAGACGTAGAGGAGACCAGACCTTGCCGGCACTTTCGAGAAAAGGTAAGCCATTTGTCATTATGACTTAGCGCCTTCCCCCCCCCTTTTTTGTGTAGTAGCCAACCTAGATTTCGCATGGGCCCTAAAGGGCTATAAAGTAACTTCAGGTCACCTCTATCTAAATTTTACTATGTAAATAGCATATCTCGTCAGTATAGACATGTTCCCAAATTTTAAGATATTTAAATAAATATCTAGAGAAATTTTCTTGTTTCCTCTGTTACCTATTTCATACATAATTTACCTTATGGTGCTATTCCAATTGTTTAAATGAAATGTTGTATGTTTATTACCTATTTGAAGGGAATGTTACTAATAATCAAGTCTCCCATAAATTACCGGCCACATACATTGCCGCGAGTGTCTGTGTTTCAGTGTTTTATAGATTGCCCAATTTAATAACGATCTCGTGGGTTGTCTGATGAAATTGTATAATAGTGTCGCGGCTGTTTCCATCTTTAGACCATTGTACTGACAATATTATATGCTCAATCCTTGCTTTAGCTCAACTCTTAATCAATTACAGAGTTTTTTTTCCCTTTCTTTTTTATTTATTTTATTTATCCTGTTTGCACAAATTGCATTACATGTGATGATGTAAAGACATATGCCGATAGTGCATCACTGACAGCTGTGCTGCTATTATACAACATTAAGATCTTGCTGCGGGTTATATACATGGGGTTGTTGGCCTAAATTGCTATATATATATATATACTTAAGTAAGGAAACTTTTAAGAAGTCACATCGTGTATCCTCCCTTTTCATCTATCCAAACTGGGATACCAACAATGGCGCCCAACGTGGGGCTCGAATTTAGTATATGTTTCTTCCCCTATACTTTAGAAATATATACCTAATGAAAAGCCATACTATTTTTAAGTATTGGTGAAGTAGTCCACGCATCCTGAGATTAACAGTCTATTATAAATCGTGAATTTTAATTTATGCTTTCCGTTTCACGGGCATTTTATCAGGCAATGAAAGTTATGTTGAGGCGGTGTATACCGCATCTCTCGCCGCTGTCTTTTACGATTCACATTGTTTGTGGCAAAACCTTAATATTATCATTGATTTCTGATATCAAAGTAAAACGTCTATGGGGATGAGTATCTTTTATTCTGGTCTTCTCGAGCTTTCGAGCTTGTCCGCCCTTCTACAGGAGAAACATATACAATATATCAAGAAAATATGACGTCGCCTGATGCTAAAACTATTATGATTCTATGTACATATATATATATACATTAGAAAGTTTTGCATATTATTTGTTTTCTTAAGACATATTTTTTTGGATTAAGGTATTACACATATTCTACTATTGTTTGCTATATTCTATGAATTATCTTATAGGTTAGAAATTCTATTATTTAAGTAGTTTTATAATAGTTATTGGCTATTACATATAAGTTACTTATATTATTGTTGATATTATTAGCTGGTACTAGGATATATTGTGTTATATGTTTCGGGCAAATCTATTTCTATTAATGCTATTGTGTTTTCTGAATAATAGAGAATCAATTATAAGCCTTTGATATTTGCTGTTTATGTTATTGTAATGTATTCTAGGTTCTCCTAATGCGAAAGTGTGACCTGTTCCTTTGCAGTATTGGAAAATTAGAGACCTATTGTCTTGATTAATAACGTTGCGTCTATTGCAACCGACCTTTTTTTTTTTTTTTCATGATGCCGCCAACTGCATATGATCTTAAATATCCTATATACACTCTGACAAGGGAAGGTTATCCTGAATTGACAAATGTACAATTTTTGTCTATAGTAGAGATTTCCAAGATTCTATTTCTGAAACATTTTTTTTTTGGATGAAGACAAATAAAACCATCTTGATAGTATTGAATTTTACAGTAAATACATTTGCCAGCAGAAGGCATGATGAGATTACATGAAATTTAAACCAGTTATATGCTTAGTATGTTCCTTCAGTTGTAATTTGACACCGTCTTGAAATAAAGAAATTGGACGGTGCGCTATATCTTGATGCTGGATATTTCTGTGTCAGAAAGGTGTAGTTATTCTGTTTAATGAGAATTCCAATAATTATCGAAATTTAGCAGATTATCATTGGGGATTTGAACAACTGTCTTGAAAATTTTTGAACAGCCCGAGTAGATAAAGGAGTCCTGGAGTTAGAGTGGAGAATTAGTAGTACAGACTGACCACTCGACGCAGATAACTCTAGGGAACAATTATTGTGTTAATCCGCCGTAGACAAGAAGAACATTGATTCTCAGGATACTCGATAGGCAGAATTTTGAGAATTGATAAGGTCATGATTAAAGTTTACACAGGCATGTGGGAGTAAAGACAGTGATTTAAAGAGGCAGCCTTATGCCTTAAATACTTTCAGTGGAAGTAGATGCCACTGCAAATATTCAGGTCTAATAATTTCTAAATTTGAAGTCATGCATGACGGGTTAGCACGGGATTGACGCCTGGACGGGTTTTCACTGGGATTAATCGAGCCTGCGAAAGAACTAGAAGAAGTGTGACATGTCACACCACTGTACTAAGATAATAATTGAGAAGATTTATGTTGAGCCAACTGAAATTAGTAAAGAATTAAGAGATTAAGGTCTTATTCTTTGAGTTTTACACTAATTTCAATTACGCGATATGGACGGCGTTATAAGTTGGGTGGAAATGATTCGGCCGCAATGGGATGGTCTCCTGGAGATTGGTACGATCAAATAATACTTATTGAATGCCGGGCGGGATCGCATAAAGCATTAAATGACATCGAGAAATGCTTAAAGAAACACCCTAGAAGATTGGGGATCGACAAAATGACGACATGGAAAATGCTCAACATTGTACATTGGCAGCAAAATGATATCTTGCTATTGTATGGACGACCACTCCTTCCTGAAATGTGCAGCGGATGTTAGTCCCAGAATTAGGTCCTTTGAGGCGACACTTTCCTTTGCAGATGACATAAAGACGCATGACAAAACAGCACACGAGCATTTAAACTAGCTTCAATTCCTGCCATTAATTAATTTAGTTGACCAATAGCTATAGAACCGCTGGAGACCTCCATACCCTGTGTGAATATTTTAGTGAGAAATGAGCGATTCAATTCCATGAGCCATGAGGTATCCTGTAAGATCAGAGATGTACCCCATTCAATTTTTTTTATAGTAGCCAGTGCGAGATATTTCCAGAATGTTTTTTTTTTTTTTTTTAACTGTCATATAATTCGGAAACTAGAAAACTACACTATTTTGATACAGTTTACATCTAGCATCCATGTGAACTCAATATGACTATTGAACGTAGATTGAAGATTAATGAGCGAGCCAACCTAAAGAGAACGAGTTTAATAGGCTTACAATCAGTAGTTGAAACAGACTATTCGCACAATTTTGTTATGTTCTCCCTCTAGCTGATCTATGACATTATAGATTTTTTTTTTAACAAGGTGACTACCCCGTCGAGTGTATATGAAGGTATAAAGGTTTAAAGGTCATAGGCTATTGGAATAATAATACACTAGTAATAATTATAGTCCATTCTGATGTACAGTAGAGACAGTGAGAACAGCGCCTCTACCATCATGGCTAGTTAGTTTCAATACACCCAGAAAGAGCATTGATCTAAGATTACTATCCACCCACATGGATGAACATGTACCTCTCCCATTTCCTTTCCCTTTTGGGCCATGAACCCATCTTTCACCCCTCGGTTCCCTGCCCCCATTAATACATGAGATTCTCTTCTCCAATCCCCACTACTAATCTGGAATATTTCAGACAGCAGACTGAGAGAGAACCATGCACCCTGGAGATGACCCCTCACCCAGCCAGACGCCGTTGCCGTCTGCGCTATACCATTTGGAGAAGTTTGAGGGAAATGGGCTCATACCATTCGACAAGTTCATCCGGGACTTCGAATTGGTCTACGATGTGAAAGCCCTGGATGATTCTAGGAGAAGGATCCTCCTGGACAATCACCTTCGAGGAGCTGCGAGAGAGTTCGCCCTCCAGGCCTCCCAGATCAAACTGGGATACAACGAATTAAAGGAAAACCTGGAACAGAGATTCTCCAGGAGGGCCCCCAAGAGAGAAGCCAGGAAGAAGTTCTTCTCCTGTAGACAAAGGCCCGGAGAAAAGGTTAAGGAATACGCGAACAGAGTGCGGAGCCTTGCCTCAGAAGCCGAGTCAGATGGCCTGAGGATCGACATCACTGAGGTCGCTGATATCTTCCTCACTGGACTCTGTCCAAACCTGTGGCAGAGAGCCCACCAACTCCAGAATGAGTCATGGGAGGTAATTGTGAGCAGTCTCCACCAGATCGAAGAAAGGGATGACGAGTACTCCAGATGCCAAATGGAAGATGAAGAGGGGAGTGCCAGGAAGTTGAGGGAGTTGACGAGCCAGATGGCCCGGCTGGAATCCAAGTTAAAGAACCTGGAGACGGAAAACCAGGACCTGAGGAGGACCCACAGGGAGCAACCCAGGATGAATATGGGAAACAGGTGGGACACCAACCAGGCCAGAGGTTTCCAGCGGAGAGGAGGTTCCGCTCAGAACAACCAGCCCACTATACAAGGGACCAGGCAGGAGAGACCCCAACAGAACCCCAACGGTAGAGCCCCACAAGAACAGCGCAAGGAAGGCCCTCCAGCAACAACCAAGGGAGGAGCGCCAAGGGGGTATGAGGGCCCCGAAGCAACGCGGACACCCATCAGGTGCTTCAGATGCGGGGAGACAGGCCACATGGCAAGGATTTGCACAGCCATGACAAAAAAATAGGTCCGGCTTGCCTCAAAGCAGGGAATGGGGGAACTCTAGCCGGCCTACCTGTAATCACTTGTACATTTGTAGATAAAGGTTGGTCTCTGAGCAATAGGACTATCAGACTAATTATCGATACAGGCTCAGAGGCCAACATTGTAAATATAGATTCCTTGGATATTAGCGCTGAAGGTTTGGGTAAACCCACCTTCCTTAAGGGGATTAGTGGGAGTGAGTTAAGGTCACTGGGGAGTGAGTTAATAGAGGTTAGGGCCTATATCAGGGGAAAACCCATCTGGGAAGTAAAAACAACATTTGAATACTGCCATCTAGGTGGGCTAGGCTTTGATGGAATCCTAGGTATGCCAGGATTCAAGGCTCTAAGACTCACTCTCAACCATGATGGAAGCGTCAGATCAGACTTTGAGCAGGACGAAGAACCGACTAAGTCGGCCTTCCTGTCCTCGTTACAGGCCAGTGAGGTGCCTGTCAGACCACCCAGTATACCTCTACATAAAATCAGGACAGGGGAAGACGTCCTTAGGGCATATAGTCACTGTTTCTGTGACGACATCTCCGATATGGGCGATGGGTCAACCATCATTGCCCCTAAGTTAAAGATACTGACTGGAAAGCCAGTCTATAGACGTCAGTATCCGATCCCAAATAAGCTGGTCTCAAAGGTGAAGGCCTTAGTAGACGAATTGGAAGAAGCTGGAATTATCGAGGGGAGTACATCCTTATGGAATTCTCCCCTATTCCCTGTTGCTAAAACAGACGGCAGCGTCCGCATTACAATGGACCTGCGATTAATTAATGAGGTGACAGAATTCTTCCCGTTCCCAATACCTCGTGTTGAAGACAACCTGCGTGCTTTTGCAGGCGCAAAGGTCTTCAGCACATTAGACTTGACCTCTGGATTTTTCCAGATTCGCATCCCGGAGGGTGATAGAGATTATTTCACTTTCTCTCTGCCCTGGGGGAGATATCGTTTCACACGTCTACCACAAGGAGCGAAGAACTCAGCTCAGATCTTCCAATGGGCCATGAATTTGGTCCTAGGGGATTTGTTGTATAAATGCGTTCGTTTGTACATCGATGATGTCATCGTCTACAGCGACTCTCATGAGCAGCATGTGGCGGACCTTGCCGCTGTACTCGAACGCCTGAGTCGCTTTAATCTAAAGGCTAGGCGTGGGAAGAGTTATTTCTTCAAGGGCTCTGTAGATTACCTCGGTCATGTAATTGATCAGGATGGGATAAAACCCATGTGGGATAATGTCGCGGCTCTCAGGGATTTGAAACGTCCCCACAACATCAGGGGGGTCAGAAGTCTTTTGGGTACTGTAAACTACTACAGGCGCTTCATACCCAACGCAGGTGAACTCCTAGCTCCACTAAGTAACTTATTGAGAAAGGGGCGAAGATTCACTTGGGGTACAATAGAGCAGACAGCCTTTGAGACCATAAAACAAGTACTAACCAGTGAGCCTTTACTGGCTCATCCAATGATAGGGCGACCATTTATCCTCAATACAGACGCCAGTGGAATAGCGGTTGGCGCTTGTCTCCAACAGGAGATAGACGGGGTTGTCAAGCCAATAGCTTACTATAGCAAACGGTTGATAGGCCCCGAAACTCGCTATTCCACAATCGAAAAGGAGGCTTATGCCGTAGTGTTGTCTCTGCAGCACTTTAAACACCTCCTGGCGGGCAGTAAGGTTGAGGTGCATACCGATCACAAACCGATCACTTATAACAAGGGGTCTGATTATAAGAACGCTCGATTGTCTAGATGGGCAGAGATCATCCAAGACTTCAATGTGACATTTGTGTATGTCCCAGGGAAAGAAAACACGGTAGCCGACTTCCTCAGTAGGTTCCCGTGTGAGGATGATCCTGAACCATCACGAGATAAGAGAGTTGTGGCCGCAGTAATTAAAAATCGTGGGCCCCCCTTGATAGATAGTGATCGGACGTGGGAAGGTTTGCTTAAGGACAAGAAATGGGCCCCCTTATTGAAACTAATAGGTGACAGACGGTCTACCGAGACTGTAACTTATAAAAATAAGGATTATAAAATGCACGAGGGTTACCTTGTGTCTAAGAACAGTGGGGGTATCTGGGTGAAGGTGGTTCCGTCAGACATTAGGGAGATGGTGATTAAATATCACCACGACGTTCCGACGGGAGGTCATTTTGGGGTCAAGAAGGTAATGAGAAGGCTGAAGGACGATTATTATTGGCCGGGTATGAGGACACAGGTCCGAAACTATATATACAGATGCGAGGGTTGCCAGCTCTCAAATCAAGGTGTAACCAAGGCTGGTAATGCTCCCCACTTCAGGCCTGGAAAACCATTTGAGCATCTTGCTCTAGACTTCATAGGACCCTTAGAGAAGACTTCCAAAGGACATTCTAGCATCCTGACCATAGTCGATTTATTTACCAAATTCCCTATTTTAATACCTACAAGAGACCAGTGTGCCAGTACAGTGGTTAAAGCGCTGTTGGAAAGCGTAATTACTATCTTTGGAGTACCGAAAACTATACTTTCGGACCGGGGTTCGGCATTCATTAGCTGTATTTTCAAAGGGATTTGCAAGGCCATGGGGGTAAGTGCAGTGAACACCACTGCTTGGAGACCTCAAAGTAATGGCGCTGTAGAAAGGCTCAACAGAACAGTAATTGAATCTTTGCGTAGGTGTGAGGCAGGTTCTAATTGGGATGACATCTTACCCATGGTAGCTTTAGCTATCAGAACCACTGAACATTCTAGTACAGGATTTACGCCAGCGAAACTCGTCTTCGGACATGAGCTGAGGCTCCCGCAACCCTTTCAGGAAGCGGGACAAAGTCCTGTAAGCGAAGATTTGATTGCTCAAACGGCAGCCTTCTACGAGCGGGAACTAACAGAGGAGGTCGAGAAGATAAGAGAGGTAGTAAGGCAAACCTACTTGAATGAACAGGAAGAAGCTAGGATTAAGTTCGAAAACAAAGGGCTGAGAACTTTCAATAACGGGGACTTAGTCCTAGTGGAGAGAATGCATGAGACAAAGGGGCGTCACAAATTTGAGCCAAGGTATGGGGGTCCATATGAGGTACTAAAAAGAGCTGGTGATACTGTATATCTCTTGAAGAATCTAGAAACTGGGAATTTGGATAAATACCATATAGATAGGTTAAAACAATACCATATACCAATTAGGATTTTCCCCACAGAGGAGGAGGAGACTAGTGATGGTAATTCAAGTCAAGGTTCCAGTGATGAAGATCATTGGATTCATCTTACAGGTCCAGCTTATCTCCCTAATAGGTCCGTTAATGTAGTGGTTCCACAAGGGGTGACAACCAGAGCGAACTCAGAAGTAATGAGACGAGAGGAAGTTGACAGAGTTAGTGTGAACAGTTTAACTTTACGCAGGTCTACAAGGGTGAAAAGGCCCACACAGTGTAAATTCTGCTTAGACTGTCGCCTCTAACTAGGATTTTGGAGTGTGTACGGAGAATCAGCTCGATAGAATGAGAAGTTTAGAGATTTCAACCTTTTTTTTTTTAAACCTTTCTTTTTTTTTTAAAGTAGAACTTCATTAGGATTCCTTTTTTTTTAATACAAACTATTTCTTGTTAAAACCCGAGTTTCAAAGACCAATGAGAATAATGTATACCATTGTGAATTAACTATTTAGTGTAAATCTGAAATTTTAGTTATTATCAGGAGTAATAGGTGAAGGAAGGTGTAGGAAATCACAACTTAGAGGGGGGCTATGTCTAAAACAACAAACCTAATAGGCATCCTATGGCTTGTGTTGGGTAATTCAGAAACCCTATAATCCCTGGCCTTCAGGTAGTAGCTTTGAAATAGGTTTCTAATGAGGACATGAAAGGTCAATCTTTCAGAGTAAAGTTATGAAGTATAGGGACCCTAAGCCAGGGGTAGAAGTTAAGTAGGCCCAGACCGTAGTCGATCCTTGGAAAGCACTTGAGAATGTTAGTGTTGGGTAGTGAATCGTAAACCCTATAAATCCATCTTTCAATAGAGTGCTGAGGTCGGACTACTGCAAAGGGGGCAGACGCACGAGGAAGAAAGTGACTTCACCCACGGTGGCTAGGGGAGTGACTCAATTCCGCTTTTATGAGGTGTCACGCTTAATGGTCCTTTGTTCGCCATTATAATTAGTGTATGTCTTTATATAGAATTGTCGTGAAAAGTCGCTTGGTGTCAAGGCAAGGGCAGTTTTTGAAGTTACACTGATTTTTTTTTTAGTAGGTTAGCTTCCAGATTACTTAGAATTGTTAACAATTATTGTTAACAATCATTTATCGAGTATAAAGTATTAGTATATATAGAGCTTGTACAGAGGCATTTTCTTTTGAGTAACTTAGGGCTTTAGTTCCCAATTTGTTTTAATTTTATTATTTTATTTGATTTCACATTTTGTCCTGGAAGATTTTCATTATTGTTAAGGCCTATTAATAATGATATTATAGTATTTTGGTTTTTATGATAGAGTCTAACTCTAGTTTGAATGCGATCGTGAATGAGAGAGTGAATGTAATGATCAATGAATGCGACCACAAAGTTAAAGTCTAACATACTGTTAATCCAAAAATACATTAGAATAGGGTTAAGGATTTTAATAGGTTCGATTTTTAAATTTGATTTCTTTATTTGTTAGGAACGATAGCCTCACAGGGCTGTGCAACTCTATTGTTAGGAAAGGTATTCGCTCCATTTTGTTAGGTCTCCCCTTTCGGGAGTATAAAATTTTAATATCTATTACTAGGGTAATCAAGTACTCTTTGTTATTTATATCAACTTGAATTTTAAGAGTCGTAGATAATGATCATATCTTGATTCTCAGACTGGAAGGTTGTGGGAGGTTATGATCAGACCAGGAAACCCACAAAACTTCTCCTCATTAGAGGAAACGAAGAGGTATAGATTGAATTTTATGCAGGATGGGGGATTTGTTTTAGCCATGCCGTATAGCCTGGGGTATAACGGCGCGACCTTGGGTAACCGATCTGACACCGTAGTGTCGACGTTTTTAGCGTGGCTGGAGCGAGGGTATTCCAGACGGGAGGTCCTGTAAGATTGGCATGTAGGCAGAGATTGCCCAGTTATTCTAGACGAAGTAGTTTCCGTCTATTGAATTTTTTGGTACCAGTTTGATCCCCCATAGCTAGCGGAAGTTTCTTCTAATAAAGGATTCGCCCTGCCATACGTTTTGTTGGAATGAATTCGAGCATAAGACCGATTCGAGAGGCAGAATAAGTAATTATTAGGACCTTCAACGAGTTTAAACTCGTTTCATGATAGGATAAGATTTTAAAGTATTAGTTAACTATAAGGACCGCGAACGAGACGCCAGAACGAGCCAATGAGTCAGAGTTTTAGAAGTGTTGTATTGAGGACAGTAGAATTAAGAGCAGTTATACAGGGAGTAGAATTCTGAAGGAATTTGTAAAAGAACCAAAATTTCAGATTGATAAAATTCAAATTTATAAGATGTAGATTTGTAGGATTCAGGTCAATGAATAGAGGGTATATTAGTAGATGAAAGTAATATGAATTTCTTGGAAGGGGGAGGTAGCTGAACTGTACACACCCCAGAGACAAGGTAAACGGAGTCACAAACAAAATAGTAGAAATTGATTAGTCGCTCTGCCAAAACAGAAAAATTCTCTTCATACTGTTGTCACCCTAGATTTAAATGGACTGTGTAGTTTAATAGAGGTCTGGGCTATGCTCCATTTGACCAAGATTCTAAATGACGTTCCCATTTGGGTTGAGAGAGTATTGTAATTAGAGGAATCTAACACACAAGAGAGAACCCACCCTCCAGTAGGATCGGGATAGACGAATATTACCCAGTGACCAACTCGTGATTCCAGACTGAATAAGATTGAAAAACTTAACTGAGATACTAAACCTTGAACCTTCAGCGCACAAATATATATAATGTGTTTTCATTTTCTAATTGAATATGTTATTATTTTATATCTTATATATTATATTATAATCATATGCTATTCATTTCAACAATTTTATTTCCTTTGATATTCATGATATTAGTAATATTTACCGGCCATGTTGCGATTTTTTTTTTTAACATGTTGTCATGGCTTATTCTTCCCTCAAGGTATGATCTATTTTATCCTTATTGTCTTTTATCCGCCTTACTTGTATAAGTATATATATTTTGTCATCATATATAATTTTGTAAGTAGTTTTTCTTTTGTCATCTATCATGGGATGATTTTTATCACTTATATCTTAACATATTTAATCACTATCTACATGATATGTTTTTTTCTTCAATATATATGTTATACTCATCATATAACATGGAAGGATTCATTTTATCATTACATATTTCGTGCCTTATTTAATGATTACTTACATAATTTGTTTTCTGTAATTTTTATTTAGCAAAAGTCATCATGTCATAGGCTAATCATTATGTATCAAGATATTTCTTTCAGCTAACTATAATTATCCTTTCCTTTGATTGTATATGTATAACTATACCACACGAATGTCTTGATTGGTACTTAAATAAAGATGCTGGCATGTTTTAGGAGTTGGACTAGTCAGTTATTTCTAAACGACTCCTTGGCGCCCAAATTTTTATATATAATATGTAATAGGGAAATGTTCTAACTGTATTGTTAGCAGAAAGAAGGTAGCAATGAATCCAGCACCACAAGAGGCAAGGATGGGGTTGAGAGGACTTACCACTAGGAAGGCCTACTCCTCAAGACCAAAGAAGAAAGTGGAAGGGTGGTATATATACCCATGAATGGTAAGACAGATGACCTTGCTTACTTCCATACATATGATATGACTGTCCCCAATAACCTATTTTGATAACAGTGTTCTGACAGAATAATAGCACATAAAAAACCCTTTGCCAGGATGCGCAATGCCCACTAATGTTCGGAATAATAAACATCTAGAATGGCATACCATCATTTTGACTAGCCTTACCTTCCCTATAGGTTTCGGTACATCTGGCTTCACCTAGTAATGGAAAATGCATTTTGCTAGAAATGGGCCTGCTTTCATAGTAACTGATGAAAGGCAGATGAATAATGAATAGCACAAACGCATTTGTCCATTACTTGGCAGGGGGAGGATTGTTGGGGCACGTTTTTTGTAACCATACCCCAACAGAAGGCGTATGTATAATCAAATCAAATGGATACATGGCTTCCCTCCCACATAGACTTACAGACCATTTTTTTTGCCCAGAAACTTAGACACTTGGTGACACCAGACTTCCATGCCGAAAGCTGATTCCTGGTAAAGAAGAAGACATCCAGAGACATCCGAGCTGGAAACTGTTGTTTCATATGTACATATATTCCCCTCACCAAAAATTTAGGTAAAGGTGACCAGAAAAAAAAAAAAGGAGAAAAATGGAGAAGGAAGATCTCTAAAGACTGAAACTTATAAAATATCCTTCCAGAGAAAGGAAAGCATCACATTACAGTCCAGGTAAAAAGGGCCTGGGTCAATTTTAGCCAAGACGGGGGGGCGATATATATACCATCCCGAGAAAAAGGGAGGATTATATTTCAACCCATGTGGAAAGAGAGGGGGGGCTGGCGTCTGAAATTTTACACTATCGTCGTAGCTGTTGTTCTCTTTAGATTTTCTTGTTTTGGTAATACTATATATTCTATTTTGATGGAAGAGGCCTGGAGTCTGAAATCTTACACTAGTGCGTTCTATTTTGATGAGGCCTGGGGCGTCTATGAAATTGATACTGGAGCCGTTGGCCATTTTGATTGGTGTTGTTTTCGGCGAATGAAAATGGAGAGAGAGATGAATAAAAGGAGGTTCTTTGCCAAAAGGCAAGATTCGATGGGAGTCGCTCAGTGAGAAGGACGATTTTTAGACGGGCCTGAGACGTAGAGGAGACCAGACCTTGCCGGCACTTTCGAGAAAAGGTAAGCCATTTGTCATTATGACTTAGCGCCTTTCCCCCCCCTTTTTTGTGTAGTAGCCAACCTAGATTTCGCATGGGCCCTAAAGGGCTATAAAGTAACTTCAGGTCACCTCTATCTAAATTTTACTATGTAAATAGCATATCTCGTCAGTATAGACATGTTCCCAAATTTTAAGATATTTAAATAAATATCTAGAGAAATTTTCTTGTTTCCTCTGTTACCTATTTCATACATAATTTACCTTATGGTGCTATTCCAATTGTTTAAATGAAATGTTGTATGTTTATTACCTATTTGAAGGGAATGTTACTAATAATCAAGTCTCCCATAAATTACCGGCCACATACATTGCCGCGAGTGTCTGTGTTTCAGTGTTTTATAGATTGCCCAATTTAATAACGATCTCGTGGGTTGTCTGATGAAATTGTATAATAGTGTCGCGGCTGTTTCCATCTTTAGACCATTGTACTGACAATATTATATGCTCAATCCTTGCTTTAGCTCAACTCTTAATCAATTACAGAGTTTTTTTTCCCTTTCTTTTTTATTTATTTTATTTATCCTGTTTGCACAAATTGCATTACATGTGATGATGTAAAGACATATGCCGATAGTGCATCACTGACAGCTGTGCTGCTATTATACAACATTAAGATCTTGCTGCGGGTTATATACATGGGGTTGTTGGCCTAAATTGCTATATATATATATATATACTTAAGTAAGGAAACTTTTAAGAAGTCACATCGTGTATCCTCCCTTTTCATCTATCCAAACTGGGATACCAACATATACAGGACATGAAATCAAGATAAAAGGAATTGCCACACTAAATTGCAAAACTAAAAATAAGACGGAAAGTCTAGAATTTTTCATTGCTGATGGATACTATCAACCAATTTTAGGAATATAAGCTATTGAAAAGCTTTCACTAATTAAGAAATGTGATGCTGTCCAAACAGAGCAGAACAATTCAGCAAAAGAAATTTTGAACAGGCACAAAAATATATTTGAAGGCATAGGAAGACTGCCAATTGAACACAAGATTAGACTAAATGAAAATACAACTCCAGTTATTGCTCCAAGCAGAAAAATTCCTTTTTCCATTAGAGAAAAAGTTAAAGCAGAATTGGAACGGATGGAAAAACTTGACATTATTGAAAAAGTTGAAGAACCAAGCGAATGGACACACCCTATTGTAGTGGTACAAAAACCTTCTGGAGATGTCAGAATTTGCATGGACCCCAGGGAACTGAACAAATATGTTCAGAGAGAGCGCTATATTCTGCCAACAGCTGAAACAATATTTTCTGAACTGAAAGGTGCTACAGTTTTCTCTGTATTTGATGCATCATCAGCTTTCTGGCAAGTCCCATTAGATAAAGAAAGCACCAACCTGTGCACCATTGCGACTCCCTTTGGAAGATTCCGGTTTAAGCGACTTCCCTATGGATTGAACAGTGCATCGGAGGTATTCCAGCGATGCATAAACAATATTCTTTCAGGTCTCCAGGGAACTGCTTGCTATATGGATGACATCTTGATCTATGGAAGCACAATGGAAGAGCACAACCGAAACCTTGAAACAGTTCTTCGAAGGTTGGAAGAAAATAATGTCAAGCTCAATGCTAAGAAGCAGCAGATAGCTGTCGACGAAGTAAATTTCTTAGGCCATATAATCAGTCGAGATGGAATAGCCATTCAAGCTTCAAGAGCAGAGGCAATACAAAAGTTGAAAAGACCTGAGAACAAGACTGAAGTCCAAAGATTCTTAGGTATGGTAACGTACCTTGGCAAATTCATTCCTAATCTTTCTGACAAGACTGCACCTCTAAGGAAATTGATAAGCAACAAGAGTGAATGGAAATTTGGAGGCGAAGAAATTGATTGTTTTAAAAAACTCAAGGATATGGTCTCGAATGCTCCAATATTGACATTTTTTGACCCAACCAAGCCAATCACCATTTCATCTGATGCAAGCCAATATGGTATTGGTACAGTGCTCATGCAAGGGGGACATGCAATTGAGTATGCGTCCTTCAGCCTGAATGCAACTCAAAGAAAATACGCACAGATAGAGAAAGAACTTTTGGCTATAGTCTTTGGATGTGAACGCTTCCAGTATTATATTTGGGGAAATGATGTTATTGTGGAAACTGACCACAAACCTCTCCTGAGTATTGTTAAGAAACCTTTAGAAAAGCTTTCCCCAAGACTGCAAAGAATGGTCTTACGTCTCATGAGATTTCAAATATCTTTGAAGTTTACACCAGGGAAAAACATGTTTGTAGCTGACCATCTGTCTAGAGATCCATTAAAAGATGAGGTGGACACAAGCTATTTAGAAGGTCAAACTGAATCAGTGCACATGTTGCTGGTTACCACAGATGAAAAAATAAAGAGACTACAAAAGTAAACTCATGGGGACCACACCTTGATACAACTAATAGAGTATGCGAAGAATGGATGGCAGAAATATAAAACTAAGGTCTGTGATGAAGCAAAACCCTACTGGCAATTTCAAGATGAAATTCATGTGAGTGACGGAATTGTTTACAAAGGAAATTGCATCATGGTGCCATCGACTCTTCGAAAAGAAATCCTGCAGGTTGTTCATTCATCACACCAGGGCATAGCAGCTTCCAAAGAAAAAGCAAGATCAGCATTTTACTGGCCTGGCATGATAACACAAGTAGAAAATGAAGTGGAAAAGTGCAGAACATGTCAGGAATATTCAAGAAAGAATCCTGAGGAGTCAAGAATAGCTCATGAAATCCCTGAATTTCCATGGGAAAAAATTGCTGTAGATTTCATGGAGGTGAGTGGAACCAGTTCCATCTTGGTTGTCGATTACCACTCAAAGTTTGTTGAAATCCGGAAATTATCAAGCAAAAGAGAAACCGAAACCATCATGCAGTTGAAAACCATTTTCAGGACTCATGGAATTCCAAGAACTCTAGTTTCGGATAATGGACCCCCTTTTAACTCTACTGGATTCAAAAATTTTGCTCAGAAATATGAATTCAAACACCAAACCTCCAGTCCCAAATATCCAAGATCTAATGGACAAGTTGAGAGGACAATTCAAACCATCAAAGGACTGATAATTAAAGCTGTGAAGTCAGGAAGAGATCCCAATCTGGCTTTGATGGAGTTCAACAACACACCTAAGTATGACTTGCCATCTCCGACCCAAATGCTTATGGGAAGATCTGTGAGAACTCTTTCGACACCCGACAACAGTTGAAACCACTGTTTGACACAACAAAGAATTATCAAAAATTGAGAGACCATCAACAAAAGTATGCAGGAAGTCCAAAGAGAATTTTGAGACCTTTGGAAGTAGGAGACAACATCATGTTGCAGGAAAGGCATAGAAAATGGGTTCCGGCAACAGTGACCGCAAAGCATGAAACTCCACGCTCATATATGGTGAAAACACCAAGTGGTTCTGAATACCGCAGGAACAGGTCTCACCTTGGACCGAGAAAGTTCAGTGTAGAAGACTCTGCCCCAACAAGTCAAAGTCCAAGCATTCCTGGATCTCAAGCAGGGACAGCCATGGATGACAACATACAAGATCATGGAAGACCCACTTCTGAAAACAGAAGAGCATATGATCCAAGGGAGAACGTTGCCAAGAAAGGTGAAGAATCATCTACTTCTCCTAGTGTGCGAACCCGCAGTGGTAGAACAGTGAGAAAACTCTTGCGTTATAGAGACTAGGAGAACTGCAATCCTTTTTATTTTTGTTTAAAGGAAACATGTTATGATTGATCCGGCAACACTGCCGACTCGACTTGAAAACACTCTTAGATATATAACCAGGTTATAATAAATAGATGTTAATAAATAAATACTTAGTTCAGTTGCATTCTGCGTGATCAAATAGACACAAGAACAACATAAACAACAGTTGTTTCCATCTTTAGACCTTTGTCCTGACAATATTATATACTCGATCCATGCTTTAACTCAAACTCTTAATCAATTACAGAGTTTCCCCCGTTTTTTTTTTCTTTATTTATCCTGTTTGCACAAATTGCATTACATGTGATGATGTAAAGACATATGTCGATAGTATATCATTGACAGCTGTGCTTCTATTATACAACATTAAGGTCTTGCTGCGGGTTATATACATGGGGTTGTTGGCCTAAATTGCCATATATATATATACTTAAGTAAGGAAACTTTAATAAGTCACATCGTGTATCCTCCCTTTTCATCTATCCAAACCGGGAACGCAACAACTACAGACACAGCTGACGATACTTTAAACACACGTGTGAACTTGTATTATGACTCTTTCTTGTTTTTCCAACGCCAAGAACGTTCGAGAAAGACAAAGACAGAGACAAGCATGCGCCGATTCAATGCGCCTAATTCTCTAGCGCTGCGCGCGCAGCACTCTCGTTCGATGACTCATCGTAACGTTACAGGGCGTTACACTTTTTCATAAGTGACTCCCAGCCGCAACCTAATTTAAGACGTTGTCACGTCAAAAAAAAAAAAAGACTTTAAACAACTTAATTTGTAAAGTGTTGGACAAAGGTCACCTCTATAAGTAACAGAAAGGCTACCATTATCAGACGTTGCTGCTAGTGTAAAGTCAAGGAAAAGGTATAGTCACCAAACATGGAAAGAAAAGTTTGTGGTGAACCTTTTGAATTCCAAGAAAGGACAGAAAATATTTAGGAAGTCTTATTGATATAATTAAGGCCACTTAAAAAAAATCAATATAAATAACACTATATATAAAATAAAAAATAAAAAAAGTACACCAAAGATAAAGAGTAAAAATAGAGGAGTGAGGGACTCGAGGTTTAATATCTTATTGAGCCAACAATAATCGTTCCACATTCACAAAAACATATTCATAAAGCGCTTTTAAAAAACTTAATGCAAATATTCGTTTGAAACGTCGAATCTTCAGTTTCTCGACATCATAATTAAAAATAAGTTTTCAAATATGAAGAGTAATATTTGACTTTAACCCTTTGTTTTCTTTTACTCTTTTTTTTAATTTTGTTGTTAACTTTTTTTTTTACGAAGCCGGCTTATCAAAAATATATATTATTCCTCTTTTCACAAAATGACTGAAATTAGCAATATTTTTACGGGTTATCAAAAGTATCTTGAAGATGAACAAGATACGAGAGAAGTAAGTAAACGTTAGAAATGTCATTTGCGTAGACCTTTCACTTGTGACAAAAGATTATTCCAAACTCTGAAATTAAGCCTTACAGTTATAAATATCGAAAATAATATTAAAAAATACATTGCTAGAGCTGTTTATGAGTATTATGGACTATGAAAATTAGTCTTATATTCTGCTATGTATACCCATCTATATATATTTTATAAACATTGATAAGACTTTCTCATTTACCTTTAAAATCCATTTAACCCACTAACAAAACCTTTCAGCATAATAAAAAATTTGCAGGTACATTGAAAAAAGGCTGTATTTGTGAGAGCAGACCCATTTTTTATGTGATAGGCATACACAATTGAATTTTCAAAAATGATGATAGTCTGAAGTAAAAAAATATATATTTTTTTATATTTTGTGGCTAAAATTAATACTCTATTTTTATCCCATACATAAACACTGCACTAATCAAACTAAAATGAAAATAATTATAATGAATACCTGAAAAAAAAAAATTAAATATCCTTTATTGGGGAGAGTCTCATTTCAGCGGACTTCGGTGATTGTGTTATTTTGAGATAATCTTACTTGTGGTAAACATTTTTCAAATAATCAAATTTTTTACCTATCTGAACCTAACCTAGTGTATTGTAATTGTTGCAGCATAATGCCACCAGTGGTCAGCAAAATGATAATCTTTGCTTTTTATTTATTCAAAATTTATATAGCTACACACAATTAAGGAGTTATTAATGGATTTACAGTCAAATTAACTATAACAACATCATTTGGGACCAAGATTTGTTATAGTACACCATGTCGTCATAACCATGATTGAAATATTTCTTTAAAAAATAGACACTTCTGCCAAGTTAAAGTTTTATTTTCTCAACGTTTCAACAATAGTCATAAGGTAATAAGACCAAATCCAAATAAATAATGTGTGATGTTTCGGTAACAGCATTGTTGCTAAAACGTCACACACTTTATTTATTTGGATTTGGTCTTATTACCTTGTGTTTATAATCTATAATCCATAGGTAATAAATTGTGCCTTATCAAATCTATAATCTAAATTGTGCTTTATCATTTCAATAAAAATGTTTTGTCTTTGTCAGGAGAAATAAAAGAAATACAATTTTTGAAAAATCTTGTAAGAATGTCCTTGCAACCTCAGAACAATTTTTAACACCTTTCCAAATAATTTATTTTCATTTCTCCTGACGAAGACAAAATATTTTTGTTGAAACGTTGAGAAAATAAAACTTTAACTGGCCGAAGTGTCTATTTTTTAAAGAAATATGAATGCCGGCCAGGCAGCCTCTTCCTTCAACATGATTGAAATAATTGAGAGTTCTTGGGATCTTAGAATTACATAACAATGTTCTGAAGAGGGCCTGGTCCTCCCAATATATATATATATATAATGACAATAAGGGCAGTAGGAACTTGTTAAAAAAAAGAAATAGCTAATCATGCTAAAATAGTTAGAAATATGTGGCAAACTTATGTCTCTCTGGTAATTAACTTGAAGATATTACTAGTTACATTATAAAAAAAAAAACACTAAGCACAAGGTAATAAGACCAAATCCAAATAAATAGTGTGTGATGTTTCGGTAACAACGTTGTTACAGAAATGTCTCACACTATGTGCAGTAAAACCCCTCTATAGTGAACACCCCAATGGGACAGAACTTTTGGTTCACTATAGCCACGGTTTGGCTATTTTTTTTTTTACTTTTCAAAATTTTTAGACCGTATAATTAAAGGACAGCCATACACACTGGAAGAGGCTACCTCTTAATTGTGCTCACTTTGTTTTAATTCCCTTAATTGACCAATTTCCTTACATTAATCTATATATATAAAAATGAATGTATGTGTGTGTGTGTGTGTCTGTCTGTCCTTTATGCCTGACCAAACCACTCATTGGAACGCCATGAAACTTTGGGAAGTTATTTAGTATAGTACTGGGAAGGTTTCTAGCAAATAAAATTTTTGAAATAACTTTTCGCCTAAAAATAATCAAGATAAATATTCTATTTTATCTGTTATAATTCAACAATCTGCTCTAAATATTATCATGATGATACGATGATTTTGTAATGTAGAAAATTAGGAAAGACAAAATTCAGGATGACACGGCAATTTATTTGAGACAAGAATAATGATACAATTCCAAGGCAAGATACTATTCCTTTAACTTCCAATTACCGAGGGAACCAATTAATATTAATTTTATTCAACTTATCGAGTATTTTTCAAGGGACCGGAAAAAAATGTTCACTTTATCGAGAGATTCGTTAGACAAACCTTTACTCGGGTAAAACCCGGGCGAAGCCGGGTACGTCCGCTAGTACTGAATAATAACATAAATTATTTGATGATAGGTTCTTCTTATCATTAGCATACATGCACCTCTATGTCTAATTTTTAAATCAAGACAAATCCTAGGCTTTTAGGCCAAAGTTTTATTAAATACAGTCGAACCTCTTTAATTCAACACCCCAAGGGATCAGAGCTTTCGGTTGAATTAAAGGAAGTGTTGAATTAAGGTTAGATGATTAGCTAATCATCTAACTCGCTTAAATAATATTTTTTAAAAATAGCCTTGTAATATAAATTAATGATATTAATTGAAACCATTGTGTGTTTTTATTTTCATGATTAACTTTTAGTATCAGTGACAAAATGGCATTAATACATATTTTAGAAACATAAATAATTGTAACAAATAAATTTATTGGCAATATGTTTCTTTTAAGTAATATAATCAAATATTAACTCTACAGACATTAAAATATTAATTTTATATTTATTCTAATTGAAAAATATAGCAGTTAAAAGGAAATAAATATGGTAAATATAAAAAGAAAATTTTGAAAAAATATGCATGCCTTTCTTCCTCTGAAATGTCTTTTAATAATAAATTTTAATGTATTAAAGTCATCCACTGCTGCTGCAGGTGTTATTGATTTTATGTTTAAATCTTTTATAATAACACAGAAATGGAATATTGAAATAAAATGTTATCATAATCATTGTGGCTACATTTTAAAGATTTATTTATTTAAAAGGAAATTATTTGTAAATTTTAAAATAACTAAAATATTTTAATTCTGAAATTTAAAAATAAAATATTATTGTTAATTAGGGCACGAAGCCTAAATCCTAGCGTAAAAAACAAACAAAAAAAAGAAACAATAACACTCGCGACATTGCGCAACGGCACTGCAAAGTGAAACTTAAAATAACCAGGAACCAAAAGTGCGCGCGCGCGATCCTATCGGCGCCCGCCGATCGCCGCCGTAATACCTTTTTGGCGGAAAGTTGTATGTAAAAAACATTCAACTGTCGAAATTCGAAATTTAAAATGGTCGAACTATCGGAAGTGTCGTATTATCGATATGTCGAATTACGGTTTGTTATTTGATAGGCCGGAGGTCGGGACATCAGAACATGGTCGAATTATCGCCGAGTGTCGAATTGGGGTGTGTCGAATTAACGAGGTTATACTGTACATATTTAAAGATATAAAATGATTTTAAAATATCTTTATCACATTATATAATACAATGTTTACTTGAAAAAATGGCTCTAATACCTTGTTGATTCAAAGCACTCTTCAAGCATTGCACCTTTCAAATAAAGTTAGTGTGTTCTTCTTCTATTTCATGTTTCCACATATTCTTCTTAAGTCTAGAATTCCATTTGTTTTGAACCTGTCATGCAAACCATTGCTGGCCTTAAAATCGCCTTAGTTAATGGCATAAAAAATAAATTTGGTTGCATCACGGACCGTTTATTTGAACTTTTTTTTTTTTTTTTTAGCCCTAACACATACAATTGCGGCAAAAGTTGAGGTTTTTTCCTCTTTGTAAACAATTTTAATAGCCTTCTATTTTACATTATAAAATGGATTATTATATTCTATTATAATAGAAAAGTTATATTTTCTTATTTTAACATGTTCTGAAATTTTGCCTGTGTTGTTTCACAAGTTTAAAAAGTTTTGAAAATAGCCTTTTTTATTATTATTTTTTTAAGTAATAACTTTTTTTATTTCAAATTTGATGGTTACAAAGATATTCTATTTAATAAAAAGTATAATGTGTAAAAATTTATACAACATACAGCAAAAATAGAATTTACATTCCGCTAAATTTATTGTTTTGAAATTGCGATCCGCGAGCTGACTCTTGCTCAAAATTTTGTTGTTTTAATTTTTTTTTTAATTACAATTTTAAGTTCGTTATAAGCATAGTATTTTTAATATATATATATTTTTATTTTGGAACCGAAAATAGGTTCGTTATAGGGGTAGTTTGTTATATTAAAAATCTCTAAGTTCGTTATAACAATGGTATTTTCAATGGAATGGAATCGGGAATCGCCTTAGGTTCGTTATAAGGGAAGGTTCACTATATCCGGGGTTCGTATTAGTGGGGTTTTACTGTATTTGGATTTGGTCTTATTACCTTGTGTTTATAATCTATAATCCAAATTGTGCCTTATCAAAAAAAAAAATCCCTAATTAATTTGACAAACAGAAAGACTTGAATCCCTCATCTTTAACTGTTTGAGCGCTTGGTGTCATTTTGTCGTTTAAGTTGTTTTTTTTTTTTCAAAAATGATCAGAATTCATTTTTTTCTAAAATTGATTTTTTTTTTCATCTAGTTTAATGTATCCATAATTGTGGGTATAGGGATTGAAGAGTAAACATAGATTCAACATCTAATGATATGATTCTTTGATATCCATTTATGTTCATGTCAATAATGTCTTCTTTGAATTCATAAGAGTTAACAATTTAATTTTTCATTTAATTATAGATTTGATACATTAGAAAAGTAGATATTTATCTTAAATATTGATGATAATTATAGATTATTACAGTTAATATGTAAAAATTTGACAATTTTAATGATTTAAATGGAGGTTATATACAGTCGAACCTCTTTAATTCAACACCCCAAGGGATCAGAGCTTTCGGTTGAATTAAAGGAAGTGTTGAATTAAGGTTATATGATTAGGTAATCATCTAACTCGCTAAAATAATATATTTTTTAAATAGCTTTGTAATATAAATTAATGATATTAATTGAAACCATTGTGTGTTTTTATATTATTTTCATGATTAACTTTTAGTATCAGTGACAAAATGGCATTAATACATATTTTAGAAACATAAATAATTGTAACAAATAAATTTATTGGCAATGTGTTTCTTTTCAGTAATATAATCAAATATTAACTCTACAGACATTAAAATATTAAATATAATATATTAAATAATATTTTATTCTAATTGAAAAATATAGCAGTTGAAAGGAAATAAATATGGTAAATATATAAAAAGATAATTTTAAAATAGTATTTTAAAATAATCATGAAGAGATCTTTTAAAAAATTCCTTTATAGATATGTTTTTGCACTGAAATCCTATTCAGGATGTATTCCAGATGGCATTTTGAAAAAACATGCATGCCTTTCTTCCTCTGAAATGTCTTTTAATAAATAAATTTTAATGTATTAAAGGCATCCACTGCTGCTGCAGGTGTTATTGATTTTGCGTTTAAATCTTTTATAATAACACAGAAATGGAATATTGAAATAAAATGTTATCATAAACATAATGGTGGTAAACCCTCAAGAGAAGATAGATGGTACTGGAATGGTAAACCTCTGATGGTAACAAGAAGATATATCTACTTGGGATACCCTCTGGTCAGTACAACTAAAACCACTCAAGCCGCAAACTTTTTCAAAGGAAAAGCACTTGCGGCAATAAATGCTACAACCCCAATATTGGCGAAATCAAAAATTAATTCACTAAACTCTGCAATGAAACTGTTTGACTCAATTGTGATGGCTGTTTTGATGTATGCTGCTCCAATTTGGGCAACAGAGTATAAAGATTTATTAGACCATATACAAGATACATTTATTCGTAGGTTTTTGAATTTGCCTAGATATACACCAGGATACATAATAAGACCAGAAACAGGCCGCGTTTCATTAATAATAACAGCTCTGAAATTGACCTTGAAATATTGGCTGAGGGTGCTGAGTATGGATACAAATAGACTGCCTCGAATTTGTTTAACTAGAATGAGGCAATTATCCTGTGCTACAGGTGCGCCCATCGGTTTTATAAAACAATTAAGCAATTTACTTAATAATAACGGATCCTCGTGGCTTACTTATTGTAATGATCCTGACTCACTAAGGAATGCTATCCCTGGAATATTAAGAACTGCGATAGAGCAAACAATACAAAACGACCTAACAAGAATAACCCAATCAAAGTTATATTCCCACTATAGAGACATATATACAACCTTTACCACCGAAGAATACTTCTTAACTGAACTCCCTTTTCCTATCATCAGATTAATTGCACAATTTAGAACCCTTTCAATTTTTTTCAGAGAACACCATTTGATTTTATTGAGGCGTGAAGACCTGAAATGCACTTTCTGTGGATCAGGAATAACAACGGAGATGTTGCATTACTTATTTGACTGTGCTGCTCTGTCTGAGGAAAGACGAAAATTAAATGATAAAACGGGGCAACTTTGTCCTTCATTTCCGGCACTGATTAATGAAATATCAAGGAATAGGTATATAGCGATGACGATATTTGGATTCCACAAGACTATATCCCGGAAAAAGGCCTCACAGTGTTCTCCCTATCCCTTGTGAACTGGCGAATCCTGTATAGGGCGAGTGGCCCCAATAAAGGCTTTTTGTTGTTGTTGTTGTTGTTATCATAAACATTGTTGGATAATTTTATAAAGATTTATTTATTTAAAAAGAAATTATTTATAAATTTAAAAATAGCTAAAATATTTCAATGTTAAAAATAAAAAAATAAAAATTATTATTAGTTAGCGCATGATGCCGAAATTCCCGCGTAAAAAAAAAACAACAATAACATCCGCGAAATTGCGCAACGGCACTGCAAAGTGAAACTTAAACTAACCAGAAACCAAAAGTGCGCAGGCGCAATCGTATCGGCGCCCGCCGATGCCGATCGTCGCCGCCGTAATACCGTTTAGCGGTAAAGTTGCATGTAAAATAACATTCAACTGTCGAAATTCGAATTTTAAAATGGTCGAACTATCGGAACTGTCGTATTATCGATACTGTCGAATTACGGTTTGTTATTTGATAGGCCGGAGGTCGGGACATCGGAACATGGTCGAATTATCGCCGAGTGTCTAATTGGGGTGTGTCGAATTAACGAGGTTATACTGTATATTTAAAATATATAACGAATGAAGACATTAAGACGCAAATGTTTCTTTTCACAAATAAATAAAAAAAAAACTTCTTTAAAATATATCTATATATTTTTAATTAATTAAAATAAAAATTATTTTCAATATCCAAATATATAATAGAGTATGATATACTTGAATTGGACAGTTACAGGATTTTTAAAAATTGCAGGAAATCTATATACAGTAAAACCCCGCTAATACGAACCCTGGATATAGCGAACCTTCCCTTATAACGAACCCACGGCGATTCCCGATTCCATTCCATTGAAAATACCATCGTTATAACGAACTTTTCGATTTTTAAAATAACAAACTACCCCTATAACGAACCTATTTTCGGTCCCAAAATGATAAAATCTATTAAAAATACTATGCTTATAACAAACTTAAAATTGTGATTTAAAAAAAAATTAAAATAACAAAATTTTGAGCATGTTTCAGCTCACGGATCACGATTTCAAAACAAAAAATTAGCGGCATTGTTTGTTTTCATTTCCATTCTAGTTTTGCTGTATGTTGTATACATTTTTACACATTATACTTTTATTTAATAGAATATCTTTGCATTCGACAATTTTGAAATAGAATAAAAATACAAATGGCTTCCAAAATAAAGAAAGGAAACAAAGAATGGCGTTCTAAAAGAAAAAAAACAACAACAACAAAAAAATAGTGGCAGCATGCCCTTTTAGAAGCGTTCTATATCAAGTTTAACCTAGACTAAAACCTAATTCCAAATAATTTTAAAGCCTGAAATGGTTTGAATAACAGGTTAAAAACAAAATTTAATATACACTTCAGAAGAATATGTGGAAACTGGAATTGGAAGAAGAAAAAAAAAATAGTTTCCCCAAGTTCCCCCGTGTCTCATGAGCCACAAACAAATCGACTTATAAATTCTCAAAAACTACCACTACAGTTCTATTTTTAGAATGGAATTCTTGTTAGGTATATGACTCATTCAGGGTTCGCGGATATTCCCTCCTGGCCCCCCCTCGCCGGCTGTTTTACCACCGATTTTGTGTTATCAAATTGGCGTTTTTTATTCACAATTTTACCGATCGCTCTATCATATAAACATGTTTCGCGTCTGATTTTTCTGAATTGGATACTTTTGATTCATCTTCAATTGATTCAGAATACACGGGGCTTTATTCCTTTGATGGAAATAACGATATTTTAAGACAATTCCGATTTTCAAATTTCACTTTTCACTTTCAAACAACAAGGTATTAGAGGCATTTTTTTTTTCAAATAAATATAGTATTATATGTAATATAGTCCAAAGTTATTACACTGCAATATTTGATGTATTACACTGTTGTAGAATCCTGTCGACTTTAGGAATAGCTGTGGTATTCTACTATGTTGGGAAACCTTACTCTTGGTGTTGAAGGTTGTTGAAGTGGTGACGCAGTCGTGGTGAATGATGCAGTCGTGGTGGATGATGCAGTCGTGGTGGCTGAGTGAAAGGATTACACACAGGGGAATTAAGCCCGGACACTTGATGGTTGAAAATATAAGGCAACGGGTTGGAGGAAAGAAAGCTTTTGAGAAAGGCAGAGCGGTTTTTGATGATTAATTAGTTGATCACATGGCGATGATTGGATTTAGATGAAATGAGCAGAGGGAGAGAGGTCTCGAGAGTAGATGTTACCTTGTTGGAAGCGAAGGAGCAACTAACAATTCTTGCTTTTCGATTTAACACCAAGACTCAGTTTCTTTCTGATTGGTCGAGAGATGATCACATGATCTTTTCCTATTGGTCGACCTATTTAGGTACTGTCTTCTGATTGGCCGGCGGTTTCTTTTGGTGTTGCTTTTGCTGGAAGATATATCCGATTTCGTCAGGAAGTGTTGGGTAGCTTGACGCTTATAACTTCGACGGATATTAGATACGTCCTGTCTTTGCCGGAAATATTGGGTGTTAGCTTAACATTTATAACTTCTGGTCACCAGATACACCCTGCTTTGTCAGGAAGTATTGAGTGCTTCTTGACTAATATAACTTCTGCGGTCACTAGAGACGTCCGGTCTCTGCCCCTGCAATATTGACGGGGGTGCCAAGAATAGTCGTGCCAGCTTTAGGCCTACTTCCTATGTCTTATTGCTACTTGCTTTCCTCCAGTTACCTTAGTCTTTTATTAAATCTTTGAAAATCATACATTTGTACATGCATAGTGGGTCGGGGAGCATACAATTATATACAAATTATGACAGATGCGCCCCCTACATGTGAAGAATTCAAGAAGGGGTTAGCCTGAGAGAATTCTGTAAGGTGAAAAATAATTTTGTGGGAAAATTAATTGTGGGTATTGAGTTTATATACAAGCATTGGTGGCGATATAATAAGTAAAATAGAATGGTGTTGATGATATAGGTTGAGTATAATTAATAGAAATCAAAAAATTTTTAATTGTAAGAAATCAATGAATGCTATGGTACATAGTGGGCTAAAAAGAAAGGAAAATGCGCCTAAACGATTTCTACTCGAAATTGGAAATAAAAACGAGGGAGTTCTATCAGGGCTTTTGGGAAATCAAAAATAATATAAAAATAAAAAGTTGGACGAAATCAAAGTGAATGCTTGGTTGTATGGTGAGAAAAAAAAATTGAAAAATGCCTAACCATATTCTAGCTCGAAATTGGGAATGGAAACCGAGGTAATTTTATTAGGGCTTTTGAGAAATCAAAATCAAAATAAAAATAAAAATAGTTGAATGAAATCAAAATTGAATGTGTTTGGTTGAAAAAGAAAAATTGTTTTGTTGCATGGTGATAAGGGAAAAGGCCTAGTTACTTTTTTGCTCGAATTTTGGAAAAGAATTCGAGGAAATTTCATAAGGTCTTTTGAGAAATCAAAGTAAAATAAAAAGTTGGAAGAAATCAAAGTGAATGCTTGATGCATGGTGAAAAAAAAAAAAAAAAAGGAAAAATGCCTAACCATATTCTAGCTCGAAATTGGGAATGGAAACCGAGGGAATTTTATTAGGGCTTTTGAGAAATCAAAATAAAAATAAAAATAAAATTTCATAAGGTATTTTGAAATCAAATAAAAATAAAAAGTTTTTGAGCGAAATCAAAGTTGAGTGCTTGGTTGAATGAAAAAAAAAAAAAAAGGAAAAATGAAAAATAAAAAGGTTTCAAAAATAGGATGATTTAATGTTTTTAGTGTAACCGAAAACCAATGAGTTTTCGTTGATAATGAAGTTATACTAATATAAGCTAAGTGGTAAATAGAATGATAATTGATAAATAAAATGATAATATAAACTAATTGGAAAAAAAAATGATAATTAATGATTAAAAGTGATAATAAGTTGAATAAATTGATAAATTGATTATATATTTAAATTTTAATTGAGAGAAAATAATGAAAGTGATTAATATGAAAAATAAGGTGTATTGGTTTGAACCCTTTTGTATCTACATGCCCTGATCTAAATGTTTTAATTGCTCACTTATGCCCTAGAAATTTTTTGTCTTTGTGCGTATTGTGAAAAATGTTAGTAGTTTTTGGTGTAAGAAATGTGTGTGTGAATTCTATGTGTTGTCGAGATCCTAAGGTCTGTGGTATTTATGTGTAGATGGAAGGTGTAGCGTTTTTTTGAAAGTTTGTAAAGTATTTGATCAATTATGATGGGAGTATGAACTCATTTAAATGTGTGTGACGTCTTGTACCTTTTTTAGATTTCCGAGTGACAGTTGATTTGACTACATTGTAAAAATCGATACGCAGGCTTGAACTGGAATCCAAAATTGGTGGCATAGAGGAATCTGTGGCTGGGGAGAGCGGTGACCTAATTTGGATGAGCGGGGCCCTGTAATGAGACGCCGGAAGCGGGACGTGTCGGGGACGCGAGGTCCGATCTAAAAATTACCCTCCCACACTATTTGCATGTAATTTGAAGTAAGGGCGTCACGTCTTTGTCGCTGTGTCTCAAAATTCTCACTTCCTTCCGCTTATTTGTTTTGGGGTGCGGCTCGGGTCTTGTTTTTGGAGTATGACTTCTCCGACATTGGTTGGTCATCCTTCAATTACTTCTATCTCTTCGGAGTCTATTTAGATTTTCTGCAAAGATGTTTCCTAATGTTTGTCCAAAATTAAAAACTGCCTCTTGTAGTTCGAAGATTTTATGAGCGGGCATGGTATAGATAAACAAGTAATTAATGAATAAAATTGGGATACAGTTGTATGGTAGAACTAACAAACAAAGGATAAAAATCAGATGAAAGATAGGATATTGCCCCATGTTCTCCCGTATTTTTGTAAATGGGGATTTTGAAATATTTGCTTGATCCTTATTAATTGTAGAATTTAAATGATTGGTAGGTTCGCAGTTCTCCTGTTTGATATCTTTAGGGAGTGGTGTGATATGATTGAACTGGTTGTCAGGTTTACAGTTCTCCTGTTTGATCGTCAATGGTTTTATTAGAGATATGTCGGCGGTAATTGGTTTAGGTTGAGATGTGTGATCGTTTCTCTGACGTGGATGTGGTAATTTTGGCATTGTTTGTGTTGTGTGTACGCTGTGCTTTATGTACGAATTTTGTTTTGCTTTGGTGCCTGTGTCGGTATTTTTACGTGAAGGTTGGTTGTATTCATCGATTCTTCTAGCGAATCGGCAGGTGGGGCAGGTTTTTACCTGTTTTGCGATGTCTTGTGTCATGTTCTGCCAATAATATTGTGACGAGATGAGTCTCGTCATCTTGGAGATGTTTGGATGGTGGTGTTGAGTGTGTACGGATTTAAGAAGTCTGGTTGTAAGTGAACTTGGGACTATAGTTTTAAGTACTCCTTTTCGGGAGACGGTGCGCAGTTTATTGTGATCCATAGTCACGTGAGATTTTCCCGGTGGAGAAGACTGTTGGCTCTGTATGAGTGGCGCATCTAGAAAGCCACAAAATGGGATACGAGTTCCAACGCCCGTTTCATATTGTTGTACTCCATTTATGCTACGGACCTCATATTCGTATCTTGACAATCTTAACCTCCATCGAAACAATCTGCCTGACGGAGCTTTGATCTCTTTCAACCACTGCAATGCGGGATGGTCAGAAAATATTGTAAACTTTCTGCCCATTAGACAGATGCGGAAATTATCCACACTTTCCACAATGGCTAGGCATTGTAGTTCCAAGTCTGAATAATTTCGCTCGTGACTACGCAGAGATCGGCTGAAATGTTGAACGGTGTATGTCTTCCCATCAGGGTAGACTTGTTTAAGAACGCCTGTAATGCTGAATGTTGAGGTGTTACAGTACACCTGGCATGGCAGACCTTCCTGGTAAAGGTGTAATGTGGGGTGTGTGGTAAGGTTTTCTTTCAGGTTAGTGAACGCTTTCTGGCATTCGTCATCCCAGACCCACATGACATCCTTTTTTAGAAGGTTGACAAGTGGCGTCCGCAAGCGGGCGTGGTCTGGAATGAACTCTTTATAGGCGTTCACAGCTTTTAGGAAAGATCGTAATGTTTTTCGATTGTGTGGTTGTTTGGTGGCGTGAATTTTTTCTATGTTTTGTGTAGACGGGATGATTGTATTATTCTTAACGATTGTGCATGTGTTTACTGGTTGGTGTCGCCTTTTGGTGTGAGTGTCGCGCTTGTTGGGCTGGTTGTGTGTGTTACCGTTGTGTGACGACGTATGGGTGCGTGTGTTGTGAGTGTGAAAACCGTCCTGTGGTTTTATGTGTTGTGGGCATAAAGTATTGGCAATTGGATTGAGTGAAAAGTTGCGTGGTGTGAGATTAGAATGGTGGCATGTAAATATTTGGGGTTTGGGCAATGAATGCAGGCAAGGGTTTCCATGTGTGAAAGCTTTGGGTGCTGTGCGAGTCCTTTGGGACAGGTTTTGGCCTAGCCCGTGCTTGCATTCATTTGACACATGTTTAAAGTGGTAGATAGTATTAGACAATGGGACGCCAAGTTGAAAAATAGTGCCGTGATTATAATTTAATTTTAATTTATACTGATAAAGGGTTTTTAAGGTAAGAACTCCAAATGGTAAGGATGCATTTACCACGTGGAAGTTCTCTCTACGGGTTATTTGGCCTATTGTCAGAGGGAGAGTTAAATGTCCTATTATTTTCGTAAAACTATTTAGGGTGGATAGATCAAGGGAAGGTTTTTTAATACTTAAGTTGGGAAGTTGTGCTTTTAATCTATTGTATAAATGATACGGCAATATGTTCGAACCTGCGTCTGGTTCAATTAGAAAGGTACATGGTAGGTCCTGGGTCAGATACAAGTCCAAAGTCAATTTGATGGTGTCATTGGGTGGATTGCCTACCTCAGTCTCGAAAGGTCTCCACTGTGGCGTCTTCGGCTTGGGATGGCTGGCTTGGAATGTCTGTTGGGCCGGATCGGGACCGTTTGCACTGTCCGCGCAATTGAAAGGGAAATCTAGCCATTTGTACTGCTTCCATTCGAGTGGACCGTTTTCGGACTATTTGCACTGTCCCGGTTCGCGTGGGTTGCTTCCGGGTGCACGGGTACGGCATGGCGGGTGGCGACTCCTCGGTGGGCGTCAGGTTGTTCGGACATGTACCGGCGGCGCGGGCGTCGGTTGCCCCGGGGGTGGCGCTCCGGAAGACCGTTTCCAGTTGCGTGGATCTTGCCCCTTGTAGCGCGGCGGTCAGTTCTAAAATTACCGTCGCCAGGGTATGTCTTGTCGCTTCGTTCGTTGTCAGTTTCTTTCCGCTCGGTTTGTCATTCCCTTTTGTTTTGCTGGCGCCTGGGCTAATTTCCATCTGAATCCTGTCGACTTTATGTAATATAGTCCAAAGTTATTACACTGCAATATTTGATGTATTACACTGTTGTAGAATCCTGTCGACTTTAGGAATAGCTGTGGTATTCTACTATGTTGGGAAACCTTACTCTTGGTGTTGAAGGTTGTTGAAGTGGTGACGCAGTCGTGGTGAATGATGCAGTCGTGGTGGATGATGCAGTCGTGGTGGCTGAGTGAAAGGATTACACACAGGGGAAATAAGCCCGGACACTTGATGGTTGAAAATATAAGGCAACGGGTTGGAGGAAAGAAAGCTTTTGAGAAAGGCAGAGCGGTTTTTGATGATTAATTAGTTGATCACATGGCGATGATTGGATTTAGATGAAATGAGCAGAGGGAGAGAGGTCTCGAGAGTAGATGTTACCTTGTTGGAAGCGAAGGAGCAACTAACAATTCTTGCTTTTCGATTTAACACCAAGACTCAGTTTCTTTCTGATTGGTCGAGAGATGATCACATGATCTTTTCCTATTGGTCGACCTATTTAGGTACTGTCTTCTGATTGGCCGGCGGTTTCTTTTGGTGTTGCTTTTGCTGGAAGATATATCCGATTTCGTCAGGAAGTGTTGGGTAGCTTGACGCTTATAACTTCGACGGATATTAGATACGTCCTGTCTTTGCCGGAAATATTGGGTGTTAGCTTAACATTTATAACTTCTGGTCACCAGATACACCCTGCTTTGTCAGGAAGTATTGAGTGCTTCTTGACTAATATAACTTCTGCGGTCACTAGAGACGTCCGGTCTCTGCCCCTGCAATATTGACGGGGGTGCCAATAATAGTCGTGCCAGCTTTAGGCCTACTTCCTATGTCTTATTGCTACTTGCTTTCCTCCAGTTACCTTATTCTTTTATTAAATCTTTGAAAATCATACATTTGTACATGCATAGTGGGTCGGGGAGCATACAATTATATACAAATTATGACATATATTATTTGAGAAAGATGTTCTAAATACTTTATACCTTTTAAATATATAATTAATAATGTTTTGCCTAGGGGATTTGGCTTAATTTTTAAATAATACATAGGTTTATATATAAACACTAGACGAATGGCCCGGGCAACGCCCGGGTTTTACCCGAGTGCGTATATATTTTAAAAACGTTTTAATTAAAATTCTATTCGTTACAATTATAAATTGGCGCCGTGGATGTCTCTCTTGTGAAACGTCCCGCCCCAAACTGTGTGTGTCTTGAAAATATAAAAATAAAAATGTGAATTTTCATAAAGATTTCATCATGTCGATTTTTTTTTTGCATTTCACCTACTAAATTAACTTTATGAACGGAAAAATATGTCCAGGGTAGCCTAGTGGTCATGGCATCTGCCCGGTAAGCGGAAGGTCGTGGGTTCGATTCCCATCCCTTAACATTTTTTTTTATTTTATCCATTCTGACCAAAATCTATCCGTGAACTTCACACAGTGAACTTCACACAGACAGAATAAGGCAATTATATAAGTAGATAATTAATTAATAATAATAATAATAATAATTATCATTAGATAATGATAATGATCATAATGATGATGCGCGCGTTGATGACCAAAATCTATCCGTGAACTTCACACAGTAAACTTCACACAGACAGAATAAGGCAATTATATAAGTAGATTAATAATAATAATAATTATCATTAGATAATGATAATGATGATGCGCGCGTTGATGACCAAAATCTATCCGTGAACTTCATACAGTGAACTTCACACAGACAGAATAAGGCAATTATATAAGTAGACTAGCGGACGTACCCGGCTTCGCCCGGGTTTTACCCGAGTAAAGGTTTGTCTAACGAATCTCTCAATAAAGTGAACATTTTTCCCCGGTCCCTTGAAAAATACTCGATAAGTTGAATAAAATCAATATTAATTGGTTCCCTCGGTAATTGGAAGTTAAAGGAATAGTATCTTGCCTTGGAATTGTATCATTATTCTTGTCTCAAATAAATTGCCGTGTCATCCTGAATTTTGTCTTTCCTAATTTTCTACATTACAAAATCATCGTATCATCATGATAATATTCAGAGCAGATTGTTGAATTATAACAGATAAATTAGAATATTTATCTTGATTATTTTAAAGCGAAAAGTTATCTCAAAAATTTTATTTTCTAGAAACCTTCCCAGTACTATACTAAATAACTTCCCAAAGTTTCATGGTGTTCCAATGAGTGGTTTGGTCAGGCATAAAGGACAGACAGACACACACACACATACATTCATTTTTATATATATAGATTAAAATATTAAAATTGCTTGTATTGAATATTTTTTAGATTGAGATTATTAGCTAGTATGTAAAAAAATTAACTCTGTTGAAATTTAATTTTGTATTTATATATAAATAAAATTAACTCTGTTGATTTTTTTGTATTTAATTGACAACAGCGAAGTTACGCATGTTAAAGTTAGGAAAAATATTTTGATGTTAAGCAAATCCTGCTCCATCTCGTTTTACATAAATGTTGAAAATTTGGTCGAAATATATGCATTGTAACGAAAGTTTTTAGTGAACAACACTTATGAAATTTGCATTTTATTAATATAGATAATTATTAATAATAATAATTATTATTATCATTAGATAATGATAATGATCATAATGATGATGCGCGCGTTGATGACCAAAATCTATCCGTGAACTTCACACAGACAGAATAAGGCAATTATATAAGTAGATGTATGCTAATGATAAGAAGAACCTATTAACAAATGACTTCTTTTGATATTCAGCATTACTGTAAAGAAATAGGTCAATTTAGGGAATTAAAACAAAGTGACCATTATTAAGTGGCTGCCTTTTCCTGTTTGTATGGCTGTTTTTTAATTATACAGTCTAAAAATTTAGAAAAGTTTTAAAAAATGGCCAAACCGTGCCTATAGTGAACCAAAAGCTCTGTCCCATTGGGGTTCACTATAGAGGGGTTTTAGTGTAAATGCTTAGTAAACTGGAAGAAAAGCTTGGATTTGCCTGAATGACTGTACCAAGCCATGAGCAATTTACTATTTTAATCTTGTATCAACACAAAACACTGGCGTGAGAAAATCTAAAGTGTTTTCCATTGTTTTTATTTTGAACTTAGCAAGTTTCTGTTAGAAAGTAACACTTTACTGATTAGAAAAAAATAAAAAGTGTTCAAATTAATTCAAGCATATTTCAGTGAAAAGTTCCAGATCCAGATGTTTCAGTATGTAAGTTAGGCGAATAGTGTATGGATCCAGCAGGATAAAATGAAGAGTCAATATCTACACACACTACCTCAAGGAACATAGACAATTGGAATTTATTTTATTTCCTTACTTCTTTGGATTCTCCGTGTGTGTTTATTGAAATAAAGACTTAAAAATCACCGACCTACAACCCGAGAAAACCCGCCCTGTGTTGGAATGTCTCTTTACTCTCCAGAATGACCTAATTTCTTGAAATACAGAGGTCAAATTTCAGCCTTCATATTGAGAAAAATTAAAATTTGGAAATTTGTGCCTTATAAAATCATAAAAATATAATTTACAACACTCTCTGTAAATGTCCACTATTACTTCTAAGAAAGTCTTAGTAAATGTGGGTCTATTACAGGATACTAAGTCTATGTAACGCTATGTCTTGGCTTACATATAGTGTAACCTTGTTAATTCAACAAACAATTATTCGACACTTGCGATAATTCGACCATGTTTTCATGTCCCAACCTCCGGTCTATAAAATAACCAGTGTTTGGCACCTTTGATAACTCGACCATTTCTTAATTCAAATTTTGATAATATCACAGCATTCGGCGTATTTAGTGCTTGTGCACCGTAGCTAAATGACTTACTTTTCAACAGTGCAAATGCTGCCGCCAACACTGGCCTTGTCACAAGCCATTTTCATTTTCTCATGGATGATTGAGGCGTCATTGTTTCAATAACCTTACCAAAGTAACTGCAGGTCACCAATGTAAACATTCAGATATTATGGAGAGTAACATTGTGGTATATATGAAGGGACTTACAAAGGAGGAAAGGCATACATGCCTTTTAAAGATAGATCAGCTAGAATTCACCACAAATATGGTTATAGCCCAAAAGAAACAACCATAAAGGATATCTTTTAAAGATCATGATTTTTTTTTCATGTCTTGGTGTTCGAAATGATCAAAAACAATTTGATTTTATGATAAAGCACAATTTGGATTATAGATTATAATAAAAGAAAATAAGACCTAATCCAAATAATTTATTAGTGTATTATTTGGATTAGGTCTTATTTTCTTTTAATTTTATTTTATGATATTCACATAGAAAAGACAAAAATATAATTTTTATATCCACATCTTTAAAGTTCTGTACACATACCTAGCTTTGATTGTTTTTGCAGGAAATCCGAAACATAGTCCGAAACCTGGACCAGTGCGGCAGGGATCAGCTGGTCATTCTCCACAACATCCATACAGTGGAGGGCATCAATCAGAGTAAATTTATACTGGGGCTGCTGCTCTGTGGACCTCTTGTGAACATGCCCTTTCTCACTTCTTCTTTCTTATCTCCACTCAATCATATTAGGTTATCAAGTTTGACAACCATCATGATTGGGTGAAGTAGAATACGTCTGCCTTTGTCATTAAGACTGGGAGCACTACTCAGTAGCAGGCTGACTTAGCTCCAAAAGAAATAGCTGCCTCTGACATGAGGAACAGATGCCTTGTGTAGCTGCTCCTAACATGGAGTACAGACGCTGCTCATCCTGTATCCCTGGATCAGGAGCCCTTACAGGGTGCTATTTTTGGTCATTGAGGTACAGCTTGGACCACACTGACAAGGGCCAACAGCCCAAAAACGCATATGCCCGAAACATGGTGCAAGCCATCAGCAACTTTCAGTTGCACAATAAGGAGATTGCCTTCTTCTTAAACCTATTCTTGTAAATTGACACCTGTCAGGATAAATATCTTGACACAGATGTGATAACCTTTGTTGGGATTGTTGATTAGAAGAATTTTGTTGCTGTTCCCTCATACACTGGGAGGTGCCACACAAAATGTTTCGATTCTTTTTTTTTTTTTTCATCTTGAAAAGGCACACAATTTTGATTATAAGTAATAAGATTAAATCCAAATAAATAAACATACTAATTATTTTTATGGTATTATTACTTTGTATTTTTCCAATCTTGTATACTCCTTGGTCACATTCTCTTTCACAACAGCAACATGGTTATAGCATCTTAATTCTAAAGTCCCCACACACACACACACACATTGTTATATCCATCTTTTTGTCATACCATTTTTAAAACAATTTTGGAATATAAAACTTGGGTTCCACTGGATATACTCAATCACAATGGAATTTAAGCACCAAGAAGGAAACATGCTACAAATGCTATTCTATGCAAAATATATAGGTTAAATTTAAATGCATTGTTTTTAATGCATATTTTTAACAGAAGTGGTACCTCTTTTGGTACATGAATATCATCCTTCTGAACTTTGTCGTAAAGGTCAAGTTAAAATATTCAAATGATCCCAGTTTATGCAATGACATTGGAGTGATGCAGAAAGTTTTAAGTGCTACAGTAAATCCTCCCTAAAACCAATGAGGATGTAGTGAACCCCTCCATATGAATTACCCATATAGCAAACTAAATTTTAAGTTCCAAAATAATAAATTATTAAAAATACTAAGGCTTATAACAAACTGAGGACAAGTGGTTAAAACCCTCGATTCCCGACAGCCATTAACCGGGATCGAATCGAGCGTTGGACCCTTTGTTTTAATATGTGAATAACCTTCACTCATATTAGTCATTTTTTTGCAAATATCAAGCTAGGTTGCTCTTTTTGAGCGGCACCTAGTAAAGTTATTTTGGAACAAGATAACAAACTGAAAATTTTAACTCAATTGATTTTCAAATCAGAAAAAAATTTGGGCATATTTCAGCTCACAGATCACAACTTGAAAGCAATACATTTAGAGGCCTTGTTTATTTACGAGGGCCATCCAATAAATAAGTTTCCCTATTTTTTTTTCTGCAAATGAAACGTTGTAAAAATTAGTTAGTAGTGTAAGAAATGGTCACTAGGATGCGTTGGAAGCGTGTGACCTTCAAAATCACGCTACTCGTACGCGCAAGTCCGTAGCGCTTCAGTTTCCATAGAGCTACCACTGGTGAACGTGTCCACTTGCGAACTCCGTTCTGTAATTTGTTTTTTCACGGCGAAAAATGAAACTGCGGTCAATATTCATCGCAATTTAGTGTCAGTGTATGATGAAGGGTGTATGAGCATCCAAATGGTTCACCGATGGCGTTCATTGTTCTTGGAAGGACGGCAAAACGTGCATGATGATGAGCGAAGCAGCAGGCCTGTTACTGCTACAGACAATGCAGCCGTTGCTGCTGTTCGGAATGTGGTGGAAGCAGATCGCTGCATCACCATTGACGAAATAATGATTTGACTGCGTCCTGGAATCGAAATTGGACGCTCTTCGATTGGAACAATCATGTCAGATGTTTTGAATTTTCGCAAAGTCTGCGCAAGATGGGTCCCGCATTTGCTCTCGGTAAATCACAAGCAACAACGGATGGAGACAGCCCGAGCTTTCCTGGAGAAGAGATGGAGATCAACTGTTTTCCCGTATTGTCACTGGAGATGAAAGCTGGGTGCATCATTCAACTCCAGAAACAAAACGACAAAGCATGGTGCGGAAGAAGCATGAGGAAAGTGCACCAAAAAAAGCGAAGGTCACAATCTCTGCAGGCAAAGTTATGGCTATCGTCTTTTGGGACTGTAAGGGTATTTCATTGGTTGACTACTTGCCCCCAAACACTACGGTTAACGCTGCGAAGTACTGCGAAGTCCTCACTAAACTCAGAGCTGCAATAAAATGGAAACATCCTGGACTTTTGTCTCGGAAAGTGTTACTCGTCCATGACAATGCTCTCCCTCACGCAGCTCGAACGACCCAAATGTTGCTGGAAAACTTCAAATGGGAAATTTTCACACATCCACCTTATTCTCCGGATCTTGCCCCTAGTGACTTCCATCTTTTTCCAGCACTCAAGTTGCACCTTGGAGGCAAGCACTTTGCGAATGATGACGAAGTGCAGGCAGAGGCGAACCACTGGCTGCGAAGACAGGACACGGCTTGGTACAACATTGGTATCAAAAAAATTGCTACAACGGTACCAAAAATGTTTGGACAGAAATGGTGATTATGTAAAGAAGTAGTCTATGAGTTGTTTAATGAAAATAAAATAACCGCATAATTGTAAATAATGTTTATTTGTTAAAAAATAGGGAAACTTATTTTTGGATGGCCCTCGTACATCCCTGTTCTATTTTTGCCACATGTTTTGCATTATACTTATCATTCAACATGATGCATTAGCACTCCATCTGTTATAAGAAACTCAAACATTTTTGACACACATGTTTCTTTTTAAACTAAATAATTTTCTACTGCCCCCCCCTACTCCAATGATAAAATAATCTCCTCGGACTAATGAGCCAGGCCCTCCCATTGTTTTATTATATTGCAGTAAAGTCAGTAGAAAATTGTGTATTTTAAAAATAAACATTGAGGTCAAAAAATAGTTTGAATTACTTATTATATAATAGACTATCTTTGCATTCATCATATTTGAAATAGAAAAAATGCATATGACTTCCACAAAATAAAGGGAAAAAATCCAATAATAGGGGCTCTTAACAAGGTGAAGGCCATTATCAAAGTGAAACAATGGAGCCAAGAGAGATAGCTAGTTTAACCTAGGCTAAAAAAGTTTCAAATAAATGGACCATGATGAACAAAAGTGTTTTTTTTTATATACCATGAACTATGGTAATTTTGAAACCAGCAATGGTTTGCAGGACAGATTCAAAATCTAGTGTTCAGAATGGATATGGAAGTAGAATACTTATTTATTTCATTTGAAACACAATTAATGCTATCTCCTATCATCAAAGCACTTCTTTTCACATGATTTTTGTGGTCATTTTGATATACAGTATTAATGTATGATCAATTTAGGGAATTATTGTGATAATTATTAAGAGGTAGCCTTTTTTTCTGTGTTTATGATTATCCTTTATTTAATTCTAAAATAAAAAAAATTTGAAGAGTTAAAAAAAAAAAAAAACCTAAACACTGTAGCGAACCCAAAGTTCTGTCCTCATGAGATTCACTATAGAGAGGTTTTACTGTATTATTACAGAGTCTAGATGATTTATTAAAGTGAATAGAATGTATATATATAGATATCACAGTAGGGAATAACAAGAATGCCAACCTCTTCAATTCAGAATCTCTTTAATTCATACCTCTTTTTTCAAATCCCACTAAGGCTAGTTTCTCTAATTTAATTGACTATAATTCAACACAGAGACATTAATTCAACCTAAATTTCTGATCCTTTGGGGTGTGGAATTAAAGAAGAAAGACTGAAAATGCAGCAGTTTATTCCTAATTGATGAATTTTTTCAGAGAAGCATCATCTTTAGTCTGAAAATTGCAGGGTAGTGGCATTATAAATGTGGCACATCATGTGAATTGTTCTGATTTTCCCATCCATTGTGTTGAGAGTAATGAGGGCAAGATGGTATCCATACAATGTAAACTAGAGAGATGATGATAGGATTGTATGCTACACATGTACTGATCCCATAGTGTCACAGGCTGATGTTGGGGCTCCAGTTTGTTCAAGAACACTATCAAGATTTCTTGCAGAGGAGAATCTCAGTTCCCTCTACATGTCCTTGCCATTAACACAATGGCATCTTAGTTGACATTGGAATCAAGCCCAATCATCTTGAAACTCCACAGAATGGTGATCAGTGTTTTAGGGGGCAGAAGATCGCTATATTTAGATTTCAAGACCTTTCCACATTCACTTTTGAATGCCACATTTCAGGAACTGAAGCCACTATGGTATGGGATGCCATATCACTTAAGAAAACCAGATCTCCCTTATTGTCTTAGAAAGCACATTAATGGGCCAGTGCCAAATGCACGACAACCAATGACCTTGTGTTATCCCCTTCCTATGTAGGATATCTAGGGAGATTTGCCAGCAGGGTATACTCAACTACATTCTGCAAGGATTTCCCTGGACATCCAACATGATGTTCAGTCTCTTTCATGGCCTGCCCATTTCCTGAACCTCCTTATTTGTGTATAGGACTATCTGAAATACCAGTGCCGCTGCAATATTCCAGAATTGGAAGCCTCTATCCAAGAAACATGGACCTGTCTTCCACAGGACATCAAATGTTTCTTTGATTTGCTGCATGACAGAGTTACAGCTTCCGCCATTATCAATATTAACTTAAAAGTTCTTAGTTACATATTCAACAGTCTAGTATAAATATAGTAAGTGGGGCCAAGAATTTCACTTAAATATCTCTTTCACTGTATCATAGATAATTTTTTTAATGGGATATTATTTATATATTATTTTCTAGATAATGACATTTAAGTAATTAAAGTGTAAAAGATGAAACCTACCTGTGTGCTGCAGTCCCCAACATATGCCAGCAGTCCCGGGCCCAGTGTGGTAAGGTCCAGGAGCTCTACCATCAGCTGGCTGGAGCCATCCCACCCGGACAGTTCTACAGGTGAACACAACCACTTCTCTTGTGGATTATTTCCCTATACTTATACTTCTTCCTATCAATCTTCCTTGCTTTTCTTTCACTTTATTTAGAATGTAGTGAAATTGTCTTCAAAATTAGAGAGTGCTCTTCCTGCCCCCCCCCCAACAGGGATTTTGATTTTTAGAGAAAAGACACTTTAGCCAAGAAAATTCATTTATTAACCTTTCAACACAAATCTTTTTTTCTCGTCAGAATAAAGTGAAATGTATGCCTCAGTGACAGAGGTGTGTTTGGCTCCTCATGGACTTGGAGTGTTTAGCACAAAGTATCTTATTGGGATGTGAAAATAGGTTGGTGGCTCAATTCTGTAGAGTATTTTATCTCATTTCATAATGGCTCTTCTCTAATGCTAACTTGTTGCTATGAGCAACATTATGGCCATACAGGGGTATTTATATCTACTTTTATTTCTCTTGAGAGTTCTTGTTTGTCCCTTGTTTCTTGACACTAGTTTTACTCTTTCTTCTCACCTTATATATAGCTCTATAGAATTCTCATTGGCTTATAAATGGTCCACTAGGGCTGTGGTTGTTGTCGAATGGTCCAAAGAATTTTCAGGATTTTTGTGCTAAGTTTTTTTTACTTGCAAAATGATTGCATTTGAAATTTGCCATGCCTTTTGAAAATTTTAATCAATATCAATGTAGTCATTCTGAATAGTTATCTACAGAGATGGTAATTCATTAGAAGTTAGATTATCGATCAGGAAAAGTCTTCCTTTTGATTTTACAAAAGTGTTTCCTAAAGGAGGTGGTTGTCCATGGGAGTATATATAATGTATATATGTTAAAGGTGTTTTACAGCTAGGACCCAGTGTGTACCAGAGAGAGACCAATTATTCCTCTTATTAGATCTTTCTTCTAAAATAAAAACTGCTAAAGAGAGTTGAGGCAAGGAAAACCTATTTTAAAATTTGTATTTATAGTGGCGAGAGAGAAAGAGCTTTCAGATAACCTTACTTTTTCTGCTCAATCAAAACTCTCATCATTTATGTAATAAAAAAATTAAAATATATTTAGCCTAAAATATGCCTTAAAAATATTAAATTTTCAATATAACCATAAAAATTAATCTTGTACTTATTTTGTAAATGTCTGATATACTGGCCATTTCCAGGATATCGTGTCCAATGAAGAGCCTCAGATGTCTCCATGCATCTCTATCACACAGTCACATTTTACCAGGCTATTTCCATGATTAGACCATATATATAGTTCTGTATGTACCTAGAGAGGCATCTCTCCCTTTAATTATGCATCATCATGATATATTATGTTGCTCACCCCAGTAAAAATCTTTACTATTGGTGATGAAGAATGAGCCACAACACCAGTTTTGACAAATTCAGACAAAAACCAACCTGCATTTTTTACTAGAGTGATGAACATAGTGAATCGTTCTGAAGCACAAGTAAAAAAGGGAGATGTCTCTCTAGGTACATGAATATCATCCTCCCGCAACTTATGTTGTAGTTCTGTATGTTACTTGTTTTCTGTTTATTCATCCTTATGCTACTCTCTCCCAGGTATCACGACCACTGGCGGGCCGTGACCCAACGCTTGGTGTGCCTGGCGGCCCTGACAGTGTACTTGGAGCGGGAGGATCTCATAAACCGGGACCAGGCCACTGAGATGCTGCTGGGAGCAGACGTCCCCAAGAACTTCCACCTGGACCTCGAGGACTTCCTCTCAGGCACCCTCCAGCTGGCCTCAGAGCTGACCAGGTTTGCCGTCAACTCCGTAACATTAGGGGACTTCCAGCGGCCCTTCCATGTGGCTACCTTCCTGGGCAACCTGAACCTAGGCTTCCGCCTGCTCAACCTCAAGAACGACTCCCTGCGCAAGAAGTACGACTGTCTCAAATACGACCTGAAGAAGATAGAAGAGGTGGTGTACGACCTTACCATCAGAGGGCTTAAGGAACTCGACATCTCCCCATCTGCTTAGACCAGCTAATTCCTCTTCACAAACATGTGTTTTATCTTTTTCTTTCCTGCTATGCAATACATTACTTACCTACGCATGTGAATTCTACAGTATGTAATTAATAATACTCTTTTACACGTATAGTGCCATTCATTACTTAAATACACATGTGAATTCTACAGCATGTATATATAATACTCTTTTACACCTATGTAATATTTTCAAGTTTTATTGAAGGTCTGCTCTGTTTTTGGTATATAATTTGTGATAAACTAATTAATAATAAAATAATAATCCATTTTTAGGGATACAACATCTCTTGTCTCACTTCCTTCTTATTTCTTCTTAACTCTCGTTGATCTTTAAATGTAACTTTCTCCAACTATACCTCTACATTTATACATTCTATAAGGTTTTTTGGGGGGTCACTTTATATAATTCAATTTTTATCAATAAGTTTAATCTTTGAGACTTTTTATAAAAAATATTCTACCTAACATCACATATGCATAGAAAATATGAAAATATCATTAACATTAATTACACAGGTCTAAAAAAAAAAAACTTTTTTTTTTGCCGGAGAACACCTGATATTGATTCAAATGTAACTTTTCATGCTGAATTCAATGTTTTCCATCACCCATAGTTTTTGCAGGATAACCATTTTTTCTATAAATTGTTATATACAGTAATAATGCAGAAAATGTCACCTAAGCATTTTTAAAGTAAACATCATTACATTAACTAGCGCTTTATTTTTGACAAGAAGAGTTGATATGTGGAGCCAAAAGCTTTATTTTATTTGTTATTAATTAAATTTTGCTCTTTAAAAATCTTAAATATTAATTTAAATAACAAATTATTGAATTTTTAATTAAATATGTTTATTTTATAAAATGCAATCTGTTTTGCTTTCAACTCAAAAATAACGACAAGCTCTGGAATGCTATTTGCTGAATAACAGTTTTAATATATATATTTAAATTGAATCTAACGATTTGTTTAATAGATTTGCATCAGAAGTGACAGGTAAATTTGAAGTGATCAGTTTATCTCTATCAATTTGCTTTTATAAATCGTGTACACTAGACTGTGTCAATATGCCGAGGTGTTGCATTAATATTCTTGATATTTTCTGTTACATTTGTGGGGAATTAACTTTCAAAGTTCAAAGGCGAAATCGCTCATCAAAAAGTGCTCTCAACTTTATTTGGGCTGTAAAGTCGGTGACCAAGATAAGACTTGGGCTCCTCATCATTGTTGTGAAATTTGTGCTCGATGTCTTACAGGGTGGATTAAAGGTGAACGTCATATACCTTTTGCAGTTCCAATGATATGGAGGGAACCTAAAGACCATTCTTCAGACTATTATTTTTGTTTGACAAAGACTACAGGTATTACATCCAAATCAAGACATACAGTTGAATATCCAGATTTGCCTTCTGCTATGAGACCGGTTCCTCATAGTGATATTTTACCTGTGCCACAGCTTCCTGAAAATGTAATATTTAGTGACGATGATTCAGATAGACGAGAGCAACAGTCGGGATGACACAAATTTTGAAACAGGTGCTTCATCTGAACCTCATTTGTTAACCCAAGGAGATTTGAACGACCTCATACGTGATTTAGATTTATCCAAAAAACAGAGTGAACTTTTAGGCTCTAGGTTAAAAGGCTGGAATCTGCTGCATAAAGGCACAAAAGTATGCTTTTTTCGCAAGCATCAAGATGAATTTCAAGACTTCTTTTCACTAGAGAATGATTTAGTATATTGCAATGATGTTGATAGGCTAATGGTAGCGCTTGGTCATGACTACGATACAGAAGAGTGGCGTTTATTCGTTGATTCTTCAAAAATTAGTTTGAAAGCTGTTCTCCTTCACAACGGAAATAAGTTCCCATCAGTTCCAATAGCACATGCATCTAACATGAAAGAGACTTATGAAAACTTGAAACTGCTTTTGAAAAAGATAGAATTTGAAAGATACGGTTGGAAAATATGCAGCGATTGAAAGTCATTGCTCTCTTGCGTGGATTACAGCTTGGATATACAAAATTTTGTTGTTTTCTCTGTGAGTGGGATAGCAGAGATAGGGAAAGGCATTACATTAAAAAAAAAGCTGGCCAAACCGTGAAATCTTTACTCCAGGGCATAAAAATATTGTAAATCCTCCCCTGATCGATTCAGAAAATATTTACTTACCACCATTACATATTAAACTGGGATTAATGAAGAACTTTGTCAAGGCAATGGATCGAAATGCCAGTGGATTTGCCTACCTAAAACAAAAATGTTCTAACATAAGTGATGCGAAAATTAAAGAAGGCATTTTCGTTGGACCTCAGATTCGAGAATTGCTGCAGGATGGAAATTTTCAACATAGTTTGAATGAAGTTGAAGCAGCAGCATTGAATTCCTTTAGAAATGTTTGCAAGAACTTCTTAGGAAGTGTCAAGGTTGAAAATTACCGAGACATAGAAAATGATCTGTTATTTTCCTACAAGGCACTGGGATGTAACATGTCTCTCAAGATCCATTTCCTGCATCTGGAGCTTGGAGAAGCGGTACCAAGGAAAATGGAGTCCCATACCTGGCTGACTACTGCTGGACACTCAAGAAGGATGTACCACAAGCAAAGTATAGAAGAAAATCCACTGTCACTACTTTTCAATAAAATAAATATATTTCGTTCATATAGGCCTAAATATTAAAAACATTTCTAAATTTCAAGTAGGTGTATCTCAAAAATCTTGTGTGATAGAAAAAAACTAATGGTATATTTTGAACAGCACAAAGAGTTAAATTTTGATAATATGCTGTTTCTTTTAGGGCAAAGAAAAATAATTTTTGATAAACCAGTGTAATGTAATAAGGTTTATGCAAAAATGCTTATGTAATATTTTTTGCATTTTTTGCTGTATTTATCCCAATACCAAAAAAAAAAAAAAGGCTGTCACGCAAAAACCATGGGAAAATTTCTGATTAGATTTTTAAGAATGCCCCTAATGAAAACCTTAGTTGTCCAAGATAGCTAGACTCTTAAAATATGTAAATTTTTGTAGCTTTGGAACTAATATCAGCATTAGAATCTTAAAGAACACATTCAGTTGATGAAGAATCATCCAAAAAAGGAGATTCGGAGCGAGCGGACAATATACACTGCGTGACATTGAAAATGGAACACCAAGAAATAGTGGCCAGAAAATTATGCAAATTTCAGGGTAGACGCGCCTAACCGAGTTATGCAAATGATGTAAAATGCGCAGCTCTCGTGCGCACATGGAGTAAGATATAAGGGAAGGAACCTGCAGAAAGGACAGTATTCGTGTCGTTATTTCTTCAAGGAAAATCATTGTAGAAATTTTGTTCTTGTGTCAAAAGACACGTGTAATAACAGAGAATGCCAGGTCATCGTAAACGGAGGCAGTTCAAGCAGACAGACGCTTTTACGAGGGGCATGGTGATCGGACTGAAAAGGGCAGGTTGGTCCATACGTCAAATCGCAGCTGATACACACCTTGGTGCGTCCACGGTGCACCGACTGTGGAGAAGATGATTGGAACAAGGAAATGTGGCAATTTATAGGAATGTCGGTGCAACCAGAGTGACGTCAACACGTGTGGATCGGCGTATCCTTCGACAAGCAGTGGCGGCCCCACAAGCCACTTGTACCGCCATCCTGCAACATGTGCAAGACACCCTAGATCATTCCATCTCGACCAGAACCATTTCCCGTCGATTGGTTGCTAATGGCTTGCACTCATGCCGTCCACTAAGAAGACTGCCATTGACCCCACCGAATAGGCGCCAATGTTTGGAATGGTGCCGGGCTAGATCGACGTGGATGACGGAATGGCACAGGGTCGTGTTCTCAAATGAGTCGCGTTTCTGCTTGTCCAGTGATAGTCGCCGTGTACGCGTGTGGCGTCGACGTGGAGAAAGGTCCAATCCGGCAGCAATTGTGGAACGCCCCACCGTGCGACAACGTGGAATCATGGTTTGGGGCGCAATCGCATATGATTCCAGGTCACCTTTACCTCGTATTCAGGGCACTATGACAGCCCAACGATATGTTGATGATGTGCTGCGACCGGTGACACTCCCCTACCTTCAGGGGGTACCCAATGCCCTTTATCAACAGGATAACGCCCGACCGCACACTGCTCGCATTAGCCAACAAGCTCTGCAAGATGTACAGATGCTTCCCTGGCCACCGTACTCTCCTGATCTCTCACCAATCGAGCACGTCTGGGACATCATTGGACGCCGTTTGCATGCCTTGCCACAGCTGCGTTCAAAAGACGAACTGTGGCAAATGGTTGAGAGGGAATGGAGAGCCATCCCTCAGGACGCCATCCGTACTCTGATTGACTCTCTACCTAGACGTGTTGCTGCGTGCATCGCCGTCCGCGGTGGTCCTACTTGCTACTAAGCCGACGCCGTTCTCGCTCTGTATTATGACTATCATTTTGAAATAAAGATCACTTATTGTTCGTCCCTGTCTCTCTATGTCTGCCGAGTTTCATCACTTTCTGGCCACTATTTCTTGGTGTTCCATTTTCAATGTCACGCAGTGTAGAAACGATGTTGAAATTAAATTAGAAAAAGAAAAATAAAGACACCAAGGATGAGTTTCTTATATATAATGCTTTATGTTTCAAGCTTTCGGGTATTAACAGCCCTTCTACAGGAATAAAAACCAAAGAGTGAATCTAGATGTGAAGAGATGAGAAAACTTTCCTCTGAAATTACAAATACAACTTGTAAAATATCCTGCGCGCACTGGGGTTAAAATAATTAACTAAATAACTAAATTAATGATTCAGAGTCAAAGTTGAGATTGAGAATAAATTATTATATTTATCTATATATATAAAAATGAATGTCTGTCTGTCTGTCTGTCTGTCTGTGTGTGTGTGTGTGTGTCCTCTATGGATTCAAAAACCATACATCCAATCGGCGTGAAATTTTGGGATATTATGAGGTGTATCCCCGGAAAGGTTTACGAAAAAAAATTTCTTGAATATCTTGAATATCCTTAGAGTTATTTGCAGATTTGTATATTTAACTCGCAAGCAGCGATACCATTGAGACTGAGATAGGCTTAGTTTGCTGCTCCTGATGACCTTGGGTCATTGTGTGAGTCACAGCATGATGCTACAAAAACACTCTCTCTGGGGATTTTACAGCGTCGACAACCTGTAAGATTGCCTCTCTCATATATTATACTTTAAACATCTGCTTAATTAAAGCATTTTTCATTTGAAAGAGACTGCTCTCTTAACCCCCTTTAGACAACATTAAATGATATCCCGTGTCGATGATTTTGTAATGTATAGAATTAGGAAAGACAAAATTCAGGATGACACGGCTCACAGGGAACGGTAAAAAATGTTCACTTTATCGAGGAAATACAAAATTCGGGATGACACGGCACACAGGGACCGGGAAAAAAATTATCACCTTATCGAGAGATTCACGACCATGATTTTATTCAACTTATCGAGTATTTTTCAAGGGACCGGGAAAATATGTTCACTTTATAAAACGATTATTTTGTAATATAGAAAATTAGGAAATACAAAATTCAGGATGACACGGCACAAGGGACCGGGAAAAAATGATCACTTTATCGAGAGATTCAAATTTACGAGTTTCAAATCATCAAAATATATCTTTCTTTTTTTATATGTTTATAGAGAATTGTTTTAACAAATGTTCGTTATACAAACCTTTACTCGGGTAAAACCCGGGCGAAGCCGGGCACATCCGCTAGTATATATATATTTATCTATTGAAACGGTTACACAAAGATAAGAAATAAAGAAAAAATAAATAAAACGGGGCAATAAGAATAAATTGGGAAAATATGCATAAATATAATCTGTTAAAAAAAATATTATGAAAAGTTACTCATCTTATTTGGTGCTTCAGTTGGATGGTTGGAAAATTTCTTCCACTAAAATCTTGAAAGACTACATTTTTGGACTAATTTCTCAAGAGCTCTGTTTTGAACTCCCCACTGCTATCGCTGCCTAGTCTATATCTCTTCCTATTTTTTCTTCTTGCTTTCCTCAAAGATTGCGCCTAAAATTATTTTAACAGAGTAAAAAATTCTATATTCTAAATTTAAAAATAAAAAAAATTTTGAAAAGTAAAAAATTATAATTAAAAGTTATTATTCAAAATATTATTTTAATTAACAAATATTATTTGAAAATATTAAAACAAAATAGCTTCTTATTTATTAAAAAAAAGGAAATTTATTATAATATTATAAATTTATACAAAAATTAAGGAGTAAAAGAAGGTGAAGAGATGGGCTGGTTTGGCAATGACGAATTCTCGAAGTCCGCTTTGTTCTTGTCGAGGTAGCTTCACCATTGTCCACCAGCTTTCTATTAGGTACTGTGGGTGAACTTTGTGGAGGCCGCAAAAGTGGCCTCTACAATCCTTCCCCACCAAGACCACGGGATTTGGGCTTGTGAGGGAGCAGGACAAATCTCCGGGGTCAATAGGGAGGTCAAGAGATGCTCCAGATTAGGGATAACAGGAGCACTGTCTAGATAAAGATAAAATCAAAACAAAGGGCGCCATGCATTCTATTTATTCGCCAGTTGAATGCAAGACTGGCTTTATTTCCACACTGTGACACGGATAGTAATAATAGAAATAAACATATTATACAAAAGGTTTCACATGGTTATTGATTAATACACCCAATTGTGATAAATATATCCAGTGTCATAGGGTGCCTGGAACTCAAGGGTTATAAATATATATATATGTCATAATTTGACATAACTGGATGTAATCCGACCCCAATATGTATGCAATGTATGATCTAAAGATTTTTAATAAAGACAAGGCTTAGAAATCTGGGGAGAAAGGCCATCAAAGAGGAAACGGTCATTAGCAGGTTTTATTATCCAGGAACTCATAAAACTGAGTTCAAGAACCCTCGTTTCCGGGAGCATGTCAGAACAAGACAAGGACAAAGGATTAGCAAAGATCCAATCAGAGTCCAGGAGGATTAGCTAGGAACCAATGGAAAACTTACACGAGTCGACAATCAGCCAATCAAAGCCCTGAGAAGTTTTCGTGTTAAATCGCGAACTCAGTTTAGTTAGTTAGGAGCTCGGCGCCATCGAGACGAGTTAGGAGCTCGCTACCATCGCAACAAGTCGGGACCTGGTACCAAGGAACCGGTTGGAGCCAGCCACCATCTTCTCAACGATCAGATAAGTCCAATCCTCAATAATGTGAACAGCCATAGATATTAGTCAAATCCGACAAATAGCTTCAACCCCTTTCTCCCTTGATCGCTGGCCTATTTCAATTCAATTCTGTGTCCTCGTTATTTTTCCCCTGTGTGAATACCTTACTATCTCAGCAAACACGACTGCGCCCACCACAATCATCAATCAATTCAATCAATCTCAAAAGGGTAATCTTCAAACATTACAGTGAGTCGACAGGATAAAATGGAAGGCGAACAGAACACAGAAGTCAAAAATAGCGGCGACCTGTCGAGGGAAGAAGAGGCGGCCGGAAACGGCGAGACGGGCCCCCTGGCGGGAGTTTTGCTTCAGTTGGCCGCAGTCCTCGCCCAGGCGAGGTCGTCCGAACGAACAAAGGCGGAACTACCACCATTCGATGGATCCTACAGCGCCCGCCAATTCTTCCAGTCTTACGACCGGAAGATGGACGACGCCCCCGGATAAGCTACTCCGGTTGCCGAACTACCTGACGCGCCAACCCCTGGAACTCTTCAGGAAACTCCGGTTGGCCACCCAGAGCTACTTCCAGGTGAGGCAAGCCTCACGGATCTCTATCCGTAATCCAGCGAAGCATCCTTCGCAAAATACTACGCCATGAAGCTTGCTGGTCAAGCAGACCTGCAGACGTATTACCGGGAGAAAACCGCCATGGGTTTACAACTGGGACTCCCACAGGAGGTGATCCTCGAGACGCTGACGGAGGGGTTGCCGCTCTCCGACCAGCGCCTGGTCCGCGTGGTACCTACTGAGAGCCTTGGAGAGTGGTTCCGACTGGCACAGCGGATCCACGGGCCCAACGTACCAACTGCACGACACCGCGAGGAACAACCGCCCACCATGTCGGGCCCATACCCCAGCACACCCCGAAGAACAGGTGCATGGACTGCACCTACTCCGCCGTCAAACTGTAAGTTCTGCGGCGCTCGTCATTGGCACAGCGAATGCCGGTATAGGCCAGCCCCAACTCAACACGCAAACGCACGGGCAGTGCAAACGGCCCCAACTCAGCAGCACGCCCGGCGTCCCACACCCCCACCACACGCCGAAGACGTACAAGCCGCGCAGGCCTTTCGGAAATGAGGTAAGGCCTCAACCCTTTATCGTCAACCAGTTGACGATGAAACTGCATCTAACCCCTGAACTGTCAACCCCATTTTTAATTGACACAGGCGCAAGCTTGAATATAGTGCCCTATAATCTATATAAAATTTGAAAAACTAACCTCCCTAACTTAAAATTAAAGAAAAAGTCCCTAGACCTACAGGCCATAAATGGTTTTCTGCCGACAATAGGTAAACTGACCTCCCCCTGACAATAGGTAAACTAACTAAAAAAGAAAATTTCCATGTGGTGGAAGCACCTCTACCATTTGGAATTCTCAGCATAAATACCCTCCATAATTTTAAATTAGCAATAGACTTCAACCAAGGCACTATATTCCAGCTTGGCGCTCCATTGTCTACCCCTACCTACCATTTCAACCATGTACCCAATGAATGCACGTATTGGGAGTGCCAAGCGATGTCATAAAGGACTCACCATGCACACAAACCTTCCGCACATGGCACCCAATGCGCGCATCCATTGGTCAAAACCCAATCACCCACATGCCAATCTAGTCACGCGTGGAGTTTACGGCTGTCGAGTTACGAGTATGAGGTTCGCTACATAAAGGGAACACAGCAATATGAGGCAGACCTCTTATCCCGTAACCCATTCTGTGGTTTCTTAGACGCCTCCCTTATTAAGAACCATCAGCCTTCCGCATCGAGAGATTCTAGCCTGACCATTGATCACAATGGACTGCATACAGTTTCCCGAAAGGGTGTAACTAAAATCATAATCCCAAAGACCCTCACCCACCAACTACTACAAACAGTACACACACAATACAACCACCCAGGTATATCACAAATGACAAGACTCATCTCCGCTCTGTATTACTGGCAGGGCATGTCAAAAGACATTACACAAAAGGTTAAAACCTGCCCAACCTGCCAGTTAACAAAACGTCCATTGGGACCCACTTACGGGGAATTAGGTCAACCGCCGGAAGCCAAAGGACCCTTTGACCTACTATCCCTCGACACCATAGCAGGATTTGCCAAATATGGCAACGCCAAAATATACCTCCATGTCGTAGTCGACCATTTTTCGCGCTACACATGGACGTTCCCATCCAAATCCACCAGCATTACCACCTATCAACAGGTACTCAAGCGAGTATTACAGGATGGCTCTCCGAAATGCCTTCTTACGGATAGAGCCCCTGCATTCACTTCGCCAAAATTTAGGAGCTTCCTGCTTAACAGGAGAATCCGCCCGTTACTCACAACTAGCAATAATCCACAAGCCAACGGTCTATGTGAACGCCTAAACGCCAACCTCACAGGAAAACTTAGGCTACTACATTTGGAGAATCCTAAGATCGCATGGACCAAGTTGGTCAAACGAGTTACAACTATATATAACAGTACCCCACACTCTGTCACCGGTTTTCCGCCCATCTACCTGATGTTTGGCGTTCTACCCCCAGAACTCTCTGACCACACCACACCTTATCCAGACATTGACAGAGCTAGGAGGATCGCACACACAAGAACCCAAAACAAACACATATAAGACAAAAACACTTATGACCAACGACACAAACAACACAACTTCGAAATAGGTGACCTGGTATAAGTTAAATTATATCACCACCCCAACACAGGAAAACTCGCCCCATATTTCACAGGACCATACACCATATTAGAGATAATCTCACCAAATGTGGTACGTATCGATAGACCCAACCAACCTCTCCAAAGAGATACTGATACGATCCATGTCAACAAACTTAAACTATACACAGAAAACATCCAATATATAACACCACCCGCCATTAAGATACACCATGTGCAACACAAAAACAATTACACGTTCCCGTTTAGACACCTCACACCCGAACTGTTTCCAGCAGAGCCGTTGACAATCAAACCAACAAACAGCGAGCCTTTCAAGCATTTAGATCCTACCATTTTTTCCAAAAAACGATTTACGCAACTCACACATAGTCGCAAGAAACGCGATATAGCCCATCCCCAAAAACACCCCCTTCCAAATCCGCCACAATCAATAGAATTCCAACCCGATATTCAAAAGCCCCAATTCATGGCAAAAACATGGGAGAAAATGTACCAATATTCCATTTTTCACCTGATATCTGTTATCTGTCTTCTGGTTCTGCCCTATAGACTCGCCCCATTTATATTCATAGTTCACATGCTGTTTAGTTTTATTCTGAACATAGGTGGCAGAAGGCGGCGCGAGGCGGTGGAAGGTAGAGCTACGTCATCGCTGACCAATGGGAGGCCAGCTAGCTGCACCGCCAGAGGGAGCTCGCCACCTTCTCGAACATTCTTCGCACGGTCGCCACTAAAGAACAATGCCTTTCAGAGCTGCGGCTTTAATTCTTTTGTAAATTCTTTAAATATTCATTGTAAAGAGAGTTAAAATAAATTCATTTGTAAAGCTTGGGATGATTGCCTGACCAAAGATAAGTACATTTGTTTTTTTAAGCTATTATAAAACATTATATTCAATTAAGCCTAACGAGAACAAATTGTTTTGTAAACAATCAATCTGCTTTTCCTCCTTGCGTATTTGCCAAGTGGGAAACAAAAGATTGGTGCCGAAACCCGGGAATAAATCTATTAAATAATTATTTAAATATAAATAATTATAATTCATTTTTGAAATATATATTATTAAAATTAATAATATCAAAAATTAAAGATGGCTGCCAAATTTAAAGCTACTTTAAATATTCTTGAATTTCATTTCAAACAAGTGGATTATTTTGAACAAATTTCGCTCAAGATAATTGAATCGAAGGATGATGCAAATTTACAGACATTTAAAAAAGATATTTTAGATATAAAATCTAACATTGAAAAAACTTATTGTAGTCTTTTAACATTTTCTGAATTTGATGATGAAGTTTACTTTTCTAGAGTTATGCAATACAAGGATAATCTTAGAAATTTAGTGGCAAATATCAATAAAGTATCTTGTACAGCCAGTTCAAGCAAAATTGATGATCTAAATCAATCAACCACAAGTAAAATAGAACTTCCTAAATTTAATTTACCTTCCTTTTCTGGTGATGTTAACGAATGGCTTAGTTTCAAGCAATTGTTTTCTCTGACTATTGATTCCAATACCGCTCTAACTGATTCACAAAAGCTGCAATATTTACAATCAGCTGTTACTGGAGACGCTGAACGACTTATTAGGGGATTTCCTGTTATTGATGAAAACTATGCCCATGCTTGGGCCACATTGGTCTCCAGATATGATAACAAAAAAGAACTTGCCTTTTCACAATGTACAAAATTATTCACTTTAAAACCTTTAAAACTAATAAATTCCAAGGCTATTTTCGAACTACTAGATATATGTAATGAAGTCATGAGAAATTTGAAATCACTGGGTTTGGAAAGAAATACACTTGTTGATATCTTTCTAATACATTTCCTACAAAGGAAGATAGGTGATGATTTGAAAAGGCAATGGGAATTGACGTTGATAGATGATGGCTTTCCATCCTACGAAAATTTTATTATGTTTCTTGAAAAACAAGCAAAAAGTTTGCAATCGATAAAAGGTTATGCTAAAGAGGATAAATCTGTAGTGAAACAAACACATGTATATAATTCTATTTCAAAAGTTGATGATAAATGCCTATTATGCAAAAATTCACATCCTATATTCAAATGTGACAAGTTCCATAAATGTTCTCTCCTTGAAAGATGGAACATAGTAAAAACCAATAACCTTTGTTTCAATTGTTTGCGATCCAACCACAGAGTAACATCATGTAAAATCACTATGCATTGTAAATCATGCAACAAAAAACATCACACTCTTTTGCATTCCTTCCAACCCGAACCTTTGAATACCACTTCAATTGAAGCCCCAATTGCCCAATCTAGCGTTTCATAGTTTTCTCAGTGATACAACAAAGCCCAATGAGACAATCTTATTATCTACTGCTATCGTGAGAGTGAGAGCAGAAAATAGATCGTTTCATCCATGCAGAGCTTTGATTGATACTGGTTCTCAAAGAAGTCTAATAACAGAAAATTGTCGTAAAAAGTTGAATCTTCCTGTTAAAAAGAGCCAACTCACAGTTTTTGGAATTGGTAACCAACCAATACAGCAGTCTGCTAGTGAGACTTTTCTTCAATTTAAGCCTCATTTTTCTGATAGAATATTCAAAATTTCATCCATAATACTCGATCAAATCACTGTTGATTTACCTAATTTTCTGATAAATAGAGATAATTGGCCTCATCTTAAGAATACTTTATTAGCAGATCCCAATTTTGATAAAACAAGTCCCATTGATTTAGTAATTAGTGCAGACCTAGCCCCATTTTTATATACAGGTAAACTACGATTCCAAAATCATCCAGGACCCACTGCCTGTAGTTCCAAGTTAGGATGGATACTTTCAGGAAATGTTTCCAGTTCTGAGACTGGAAACAGCTATATCTCATTATGCTCAACATCCCAAGGAGATGATAATCTGCGAAAGTTTTTTGAATTGGAATCGGTTCCTGCCGCTCTTCCATTGACTAAAGAGGAGAAGAGTTGCGGGGACATTTATGACAAGAACTTTAGCATATCAACAGATGGAAGATATTCTGTTGGTCTACCGTTTAAATCTGTGCCTAATCTCGGAGACTTACGTCAGAATGCCATGAAACGATTTCTTGCTCTTGAGAGAAAATTGCACAAATCTTCGAATATTCTTCAGCAATATAAGGATTTCATGATGGAATACCTTTCTCTCAACCACATGGAGCTCATTCCGAAAAACGAACGTGACAAACCATCAGACAAGTGCTATTATATACCTCACCATTGCGTTCTGCGTGAGCAGAGCAGCACTACTAAATTAAGAGTAGTGTTTGATGCATCGTGCAAAACGAGCAACAATTACTCCTTAAATGAATTTCTTCATACAGGACCAAAATTGCAGCATGATATTTTCAATATTCTTGTAAAGTTTCGTACTAATCCTATAGCTTTTACGGGAGATTTTGAGAAAATGTACAGACAGATGAAAGTGAACTCTTCTGATCTCGACTTTCAGAGAATCTTCTGGAGAAATAGTCCATTAGAATCTTTATTGGAGTATAGATTGCTCACAGTAACTTATGGAATGTCGTGTGCACCATATCTTGCAATCCGTACCTTGATGCAACTTGCCACCGACAAAGAACTGTTCCCAGAGGCATCTAAAATCATAAAAACTGATTTTTATGTAGACGACCTACTTTCTGGCGCAACAACAATCGAAGAAGCAAAAGTTCTCATTGATGATATCCGTAAAATCCTTTTATCTGGTGGCTTTTGCATAAGAAAATGGATGTCAAATGTCCCTGAGGTTCTTTCAGAGGTACCAGAAGCGCTGAAAGCACATGATTCATATGAAATCGGAGATAATTCATCTGTTAAGATTCTTGGGATAAATTGGAATCCATCCACGGATAATTTCACAATTACAGTCAATTCACTAAAAGACGTATATTCTAAAAGACAATTGTTATCGGACATTTCTCGAACTTATGACCCTTTGGGATGGTTATCACCGGTGATCATTAGCTTCAAGATTCTGTTCCAAACTTTGTGGAAACAGGATTTGGATTGGGATGATCCCTTGTCTGAATCGTTATGTTCTCATTGGAGGAAAGTGAAAATGGATTTGGCCATGCTAAATCATATTAAAATTCCTGGATATATTTCCTGCAAGGGACTTATACATTCTTTAGAACTCCATGGATTTTGTGATGCTTCCGAATCTGCATATTCATCAGTTGTTTATATGAAATCTCGTTTTAAATCTGGTCATGTTCAAGTCACATTGATTGCTGCCAAGACAAAAGTCGCTCCCTTGAAGGCAACGTCAATACCTCGTCTGGAGCTTTGTGCTGCTCTTCTCCTTTCAAATTTATATGATTCCATTTGCAGCTCATTGCTGTTGCAGATTGACCGAGTAATTTTGTGGACAGATTCCCAGATTGTTTTATGTTGGATAAAATCTGAATCAAAACATTGGAAACCTTTTGTTGGTAACCGGATTGCAGAAATTCAGCGACTAACTCTGCAATCTTCTTGGTACTATGTGTCTACCAAGGACAATCCTGCAGATTGCGCCTCCAGAGGTATAACTTCTTCAGAACTAGTAAACCATTCACTTTGGTGGAATGGTCCTTATTGGCTATCAAACTCAAGTTTACAAGATCCGCTACCAATCACATATGAACTTCCAAAAGAAGTTTGTCATGAAAAAAGAAAGACTGTTCCGATTGTTCATTTCACTACTTGTCCTATTCTAGACTTTATTTTTAAATTCTCAACATTCAGGAAGCTGAGTAGAGTTACGGCATGGCTCCTAAGATTTATCCACAATGCTAGACACAGCAGCGACAAAATAAAACACAAAGAATTGTCCTCTAATGAGCTCGATAATTCAATTCGAAATCTTATTCAAATCATTCAAAGTTCAGAATTTAAAACTGAAATTCAATGTTGTAATCAAAGCAAAGTACTACCATCAAACTCAAAACTTTTATCCTTAAACCCATTTATTGATTCATCAGGAATTCTACGTGTAGGAGGTCGACTGCGCAAATCCAACCTGCAATTCAATGAGAAGCATCCAATAATTCTTCCTCACAACCATTTCGTTACAGAATTGATTGTTCAACAATTCCACGTAGAGCATCTTCATTCTGGTCTCCAATTAACTCTGTGTGCCATCCGACAAAAGTACTGGATTCCATCCGGTAGAATTCTAGTAAAAAAGCTCATTAATCGTTGCATGGCATGTTTCAAGACGAAACGCCAAGTGTCAAAACAAATCATGGGAGATCTGCCTTTCCATAGAATCATACCCTCAAGCCCTTTTAGCAAAACAGGAATAGACTTCGCAGGACCATTTATAACTAAACCTAATGTCATTAGAACAAACGTAACATTAAAATCATATATAGCATTATTCATTTGTTTCTCAACGAAGGCTATTCACCTTGAGATAGTTTCAGATCTGTCAACCCCTGCCTTCCTCGCTGCTTTTAGAAGATTCATCTCTCGTCGAGGAAAACCCCCTGATATTTTCACCGACAACGCTACTAACTTTAAAGGAGCTAAGAATATTTTGAATAATATACATCAACTTGTAAAGGATTCTTCAATTCAAAGTTATGTCGCTAATGAACACATCACTTGGCATTTCATACCTCCATCTGCTCCAAACTTCGGCGGCATTTGGGAAGCAGGAATTAAATCATTGAAGTATCATCTCCTAAGGTGTTTAAAATCTGCAGTTTTAAATTTTGAAGAACTCAATATTCTGACAAGTCAAATTGAAGCGTGCTTGAATTCTCGCCCGTTGTATCCGATGAGTTCGGATCCAAATGATTTCAACCCTCTCACTCCAGGACATTTTTTGATTGGAAGACCATTAACAGCACTCCCAGAGCCCAGTTATCACCCTAATGACAACTACTTAACTAGATGGAAATTAATTCAAAAGGCCAGAGATGTTTTCTGGCAAAGATGGTCCAGGGAATATCTAAACAATCTGCAACAACGGTCCAAGTGGAAAAAACCCTCTTCCAACCTGAAGGTTGGAGATTTGGTGTTGGTAAAAGACTTTCCTATGCCTTCAATGCAGTGGAGCCTTGGCCGCATCACCAAGGTGTCACCTGGAGCGGATGGCATTGTCCGAGTTGTGGAACTTCAAACAGAGAAACAACATCATCTAATAAGACCCATCTCGAAGATTGCACTCCTGCCATTCTAATTCTTCTTCTTCTTCTTAAAAAAAAAAACTTTCTACACTATGTGATCCTTTTCTTTTGCCTTGTGTGTGGACTACGTCCACAGGAGGGGAGTATGTTTAGTTTTATTCTGAACATAGGTGGCAGACGGCAGCGCGCGGCGGTGGAAGGTAGAGCTACGTCATCGCTGACCAATGGGAGGCCAGCTAGCTGCACCGCCAGAGGAAGCTCGCCACCTTCTCGAACATTCTTCGCACGGTCGCCACTAAAGAACAATGCCTTTCAGAGCTGCGGCTTTAATTCTTTTGTAAATTCTTTAAACATTCATTGTAAAGAGAGTTAAAATAAATTCATTTGTAAAGCTTGGGATGATTGCCTGACCAAAGATAAGTACATTTGTTTCTTTAAGCTATTATAAAACATTATATTCAATTAAGCCTAACGAGAACAAATTGTTTTGTAAACAATCAATCTGCTTTTCCTCCTTGCGTGGGAAACAAAAGACATGCTAATATATGCCCTACGGCCCCGACGGCTGTACCAACTACAAGAAACAGTCTTCCATATAGGAAATTCCATCTTAAAAGCCATCTTCCATATAGGATATTCCGTCTATGAAGCCATCTTTCATATAGGCCAAGCAATTTTAGAATTTCTAGGTCTCGTGTGGGAGATATTAGAAGAAAACTTAGAAAAATTAAAAGGACCTCAGCCGTTAAATTAGGAACTTTCCAGAAATCAATCAGAAAGCCGGAAGTGAAATGGAGACCATTTGCCTACCAGCGACACATAAAGACGTACTCGATTTTATCGGTCTCAAATTACACCAGGGGAGAAAAGATAATTTTAGATCCCGCGGGCCCCTCTTGGCCGGCACATAAAATTGAGGTCAACGCGTTCCCCCGTCCACAAATTTTAACGGTCACCAATCTTGGATCCCAGTACAACGAGCCTACATATCGACTTTTACAAAAAACACAATTTAATTATATTAATAGCAATATTAATACATTTTCAGTATCCCAATGAATTTTCACCCTTTCTATTATTTTTATTTTTATTCTTCTATTTCCAAAAAACGTTACATTTACTCACACTAGGTACATATCCAACTTACACCCAGACACAACAGACCTTAGGCTTTTAACAACACATAAAACTCATTTTTACATTTCTCACAAAAGACTTAATACATTTACAGAAATCCCAATGAATTTTAACATTTCTATTCTTATATTTCTTTTTCTAAAAACTTCCAAAAAACGTTACATTTACCCACACTAGGCACATATCCAACCTACACCCAGACACAACAGACCTTAAACTTTTAACAACACGCAGATCTCAAGGTTAAATATTGTTGAAGTTTGAGATTGAATCAAGGAATAAAAGGATTATTTATTAAACAAAGTAACTTAAAACAAAATGTTAAAGTAGAAAATTTTTAAAGGCAAGTATATGTAGGAAGGCGAGAGACAAAGACTATATATATTGACGTCGACCGCAGCGCCGCCGCGGCCGTTGATTGGTCGATCCCCTAATGCTCCACGCCAATTTTGATCGCTATTCCAACACTCCCTCTCGATCCAAAATGTTCAGTAGACCTCTTAAGTAGTGGAATTTGTTTCGTGGAAGAGGTTCAGTCATTATATCAGCTAGCTGTTCTGAGCTGCAAACATGATGCACTTTAAGTTCACCTTCTTCATGTTTGGATCTAATGAAGTGGTAGCGAACATCAATATGTTTCGTTCGTTTGTGGAATACTGGATTTTCAACAAGTTTTATTGCTGCTTGGTTGTCGATATAAAGTTCAGTTTCTTTAGTAATATCACAGCCGATGCCCTGTAGAAGTCTTCTGATCCAAATCAATTCCTTGGCAGCACTGCAGGCAGCGATGTATTCACTTTCGGTGGTTGAAAGTGCGATAATTGGTTGTCGTTGGCTTGCCCAAGAAACAGTTCCTCCGTTCATCATGAAGGCATAACCAGTCGTACTTTTTCTGGAGTCAACATCACGAGCAAAATCACTATCAGAGTAGCCAACAAGTTGGTCTTGTCCAGTGAAGAGAATTCCCATGTGTGGAGTGCCTTTCAGATAACGGAAAATATTCTTCACTGTTGTACAATGTGCAGGTCCTTGATATTCTAGGAATTTACTCACTTGTGAAACTGCATAAGTGATATCTGGACGTGAAACACATGATGCAAACATAAGGGATCCAACAGCTTCTCGAAAAGGGAATTTAGGCATCTTTTCCTTTTGTTCTGGAATAGGACAGTCCTGCTTTGTTAAGATGACAGAAGGATCCATAGGCACCGAAGCAGGAATACAGTCAGCCATATTAAATTTACTCAAAATTTTGTCAATATATGATGACTGGTGAATGAAAATACCCAACAAAAAAGTTAACACTTCCAGATGTAATATCAAATGCGTGTTCTAACTCATCCATTATAATAGCTATTGCCTCTTTATCTTTAGATAGAATAATTCCATCATCAACATAAAGAGCTAAGATAACATTTGAATCATTGTGTGTTCCAATGAAAATGCACGGGTCGGCGTCTGATGTTTTGAAATTATGGCTATACAAAAAATTGGTAAATTTCTTATTCCAATTTCTAGAAGATTGTCTCAGACCATACAGACTTTTATGTAATCTATAGCAGCTATTATCATCTCTCTTGTAGCCTTCTGGTTGTTCAAGATAAACAAGTTCCTCTAATTCGCCATTGAGAAAAGCTGTCTTTACATCGAATTGCTTAAGAAACATCCTTTCAGAAGCAGCGTGTGATAAAAGAATGCGTAACGAATCATACCTGACTACTGGGCTAAACGTATCGAAATAGTCAACATTTTTGATTTGAGAATAGCCTTTTGCAACTAATCTGGCTTTGAACCGTTGAATTGTACCATCGGACTCCGTTTTAATTTTATAAACCCATTTACAACCGATAGGTTTATGACCATCTGCCAGACGTTCTAAAGTCCATGTTTTATTTTTATTTAATGCATCAATCTCTTCATCCATGGCTAATTTCCATCTTTCTGAATCTGAACTTGTTATTGCATCTATATAATTACTGGGTTCATCAGCGAGCGCAAAGTTACATTGGCTATTCGAAACTTTAGAGCGTGTTATCATTGGATATGCAAACTGATATCGGATACTGGCAGCATTTCCTGCACTGGGAAGTTTGTTGTTGCAACTGGTGATTCATCCGGAGCGCTGTTAATCTGAAATATTATTTCTTTCGGTTTGGTAGATTCTCTATCTGAATGTGGAGTAGCTTTCTCATCGAATGTGACATCTTTAGAAATTCTTATTTTTCTAGTTTTCCAATCCCATAATCTAAAATTTTTGCTTGTATTCTCATAACCTAAAAACATAAGTTTTATCGATTTATTATCCCACTTTTTACGGTTTTCTTTGGGAATATGCATATAAGCATTGCAGCCAAATATTTTATAGTTAGCTACATTAGGCTTTGTGCCAAAGAAAAGTTCATAAGGTGTCGTTCCAGGGGTTTGCTTAGTCGCACTTCTATTTAGAATATAAGTTGCTGTGTTACATGCCTCAGCCCAAAAAAATCCTGGAAGATTTCGTGAATTTAGCATGGACCTGGCTGCTTCCACAATCGTACGATTGTCTCTTTCTATACGTCCTATCTGTTCGTGCACATAAGGTGCAGTGAACTCGTGAATTATCCCAAATCTTTTACATAAATCTGCAAAATTATCGCTTTTGAATTCTAGCGCATTATCAGTCCTAAGAACTTTTATCTTATTTCCAGTTTGAGTATAGATTAGAGTAGCATATTCTTTGAATATATCTAGCACATCTGATTTGTTTTTAATAAAATAAATATGGCGATAACCACTAAAGTAATCTTTAAATAAGCAGAAATACAGATATTTACTTAATGATTGAGTCTGCATTGGGCCACAAATATCAGCATAAATAAACTCACCTAGCTGGTAGTTTTTGCCATCTGAGGGATAGCACGACTTTCTATGGGCTTTTCCAAGTTGGCATCCTTCACAGAAGAAAAATTCTCCCTCTAAATCTTGAGGCTGCAGACCATCCACCAATCCTTTGGTCGCCATCTCTCGAAGTGTAGCAACTGGAAGATGCGCAAGTCTTTCGTGCCACAACTGAAGCTTGTTCTCGCTGGTGATGTATCCTTGTAATGATGACGTAACCTTGAAGAGCATCCTGTAGAGGCCGTCATGACGCACTCCTACGGCTTTTAGGTCATTATCCATGAAGATCTGTAGCTTGTCATGTTTGATAATGACGTCGAATCCTCTTCTTGTGGACGTAGAAAGGCTATACAATTTTTTCTTTAGTTGCGGCGAGTAGAGCACATTTCTTATGTACGTATTGTACCATCCACCGTCGACGTAGGCTTGAATCTCGATGTCTCCCATGCCTTCTGCAAGTAGTGTCGAGTTGTCTCCCAAGTAGATTGGATGATCACTGGTGAACGGCGTGTAGGTCTTGAACCACTCTCGTCGAAATGTTATGCTGCAGCTTGCACCGCTGTCAGCATACCAAATTTCATTGGGCTCTACTTGATTATCGCACAAAATAAGTCCATAATCACTTGAACTTCCTTTTGAATCATGAAGATTTTTGGATTTATTTTTCTCATTAGCTAATCTTTTTCTACATTCGCGGCTCCAATGTCCAATTTTGTGACAATAGTGGCATTTAGTGTTCTTCTTGGCATCTTGAAAAGAACGTTGTGTATCTTTAGGCTTCGTTCGTGCTTGCCTGTGTAATAAGGCCTCATATTGTTTAGAAGAACCGCTTTGTTGATTCCTTGTTTCTTCAATCAAAAGTCTTTCAGTTAAATTGTTAAGAGTTTGAGCTTTCGGATCTAACGATTCCCACGCTGCAACAAAGTAGCGCAAACTCGAAGGCAAAGTATTTAAAATTTTTGCTACCTTTTGATCTTCCGTTATGGTTCCGCCCATTTGTGAAATTTGTGCAGAAATATTTTCAATTTTTGCTATGTAATCACTTATTGTTTCCGATGTCAATCGTGCATCGAAGAATTGTTGCCAAAGTAGGCCAATAGTAAATTCGGATTTTTGTTCATGAATAGCAAGTAATTTCTGCCACATTTGTGAAGCGGAAGTACAGTTCATCAGGGGCTGAAGAAACCTTAATTCGATTGCCTGTGATAACAACATCCTTGCCTTAACGTCCTTTGATTTCCAATTCTGTAGTGAACTTTCAGAGTTACTGTCGGAGGAAACAACATTCGGCTTTATTTCTAAGCCTTCCAATAATTCTAGTAATTTTTGTTGTTCCAAAAGAAGCCTGAATTGGAATTTCCATAGTGAAAAGTTTTCACCATTAAAAACTTTAATCCTTGAAAGACAATCTTCGCTCATCTTCTTTGTCTTGGATTCGGCCAACGACAAAAAGAAACTAGGGTTATGGTTGGCGGTTGACGCCTAAACTTCAAGCAAAACAAAGGCTTACTCACTGCTGGCGGTTAAACCTTTTAGGCGCAGTGGAAGCGTGCTGGGCCCATAACCTGTTGAAGTTTGAGATTGAATCAAGGAATAAAAGGATTATTTATTAAACAAAGTAACTTAAAACAAAATGTTAAAGTAGCAAAATTTTAAAGGCAAGTATATGTAGGAAGGCGAGAGACAAAGACTATATATATTGACGTCGACCGCAGCGCCGCCGCGGCCGTTGATTGGTCGATCCCCCAATGCTCCACGCCAATTTTGATCGTAATTCCAACAAATATGAACAAAAGCACGCACATTACCACTTAAAGGATAGGAGAATTCAGGTAGCAAAGCTTTCGAGCTTACGTTTCTTCCGAAAGGAATAAACAACCACTTTAGAAGGGTCGAGGACTCTCCTCGAACCCTGTATTCAAAGATTTTGACTCCGGTTATGACACCCGATATAAAAAGTGGATATCGGGCGAGCGTATCTTAAGTGCCCTAGGGAATTGCATAAAAATCCCTAGAACGCATTAAGGCTCGGGACGCATTAACATAATACACTCGGCCTTGAGATCTCGAAAAACAACACAAACACAAAAAACAAAATACTAACGTAAGGTTAATTAGATTCTCATGTCTCCTGTATACATTATATAAAGCACAATTGGGAAAGATCATGTTTCTACCCATGAGTCGCACGGGAAAGACAAAAAATCTACGAGGCAAATAAGAAAGTTGATTGCGCGGCGTGATATAGATTTTAGCATGTAATTTTGATTACAAAGAGAGTTTGTGAACCTCGCTATACATTTTTCTTATCCCATTCATTTACATTATTTTCTTATGTTGAAATCAAAATTCTTAATCAAATTTACCATTTTTCCCTAATTCAAATACTTATCATTTATTTTAATCAATTATTTACCATTTATATAACAACTTCTTTTATTTTGTTCATAAATCAACAACTAAACAAATTTTTATCAACGAAAACTCACTGGTTTTCTTTTAAAAGGAGACATTTTATATATATTTTTTATTTTTGATTTCTCAAAAGCCCTAATAGAATTACCTCGATTTTATTCCCCATCTCGAGTAGAATGGTTTAGGCACTTTTTCTTTTTTTTTCCTCACCATGCGCCAAAGCATTCACTTTGATTTCTCCCAACTTATTTTAATTTTGATTTCTCAAAAGCCCTAATAGAATTCCCTCGATTTTATTCCCCATCTCGAGTAGAATATGGTTTAGGCACATTTTCTTTTTTTTTCTCACTATGCACCAAGGCATTCACTTTGATTTCTTCCAACTTATTTTATTTTTGATTTCTCAAAAATCCTAATAGAAAATTCCCTCGATTTTGTTCCCCATCTCGAGTAGAATATCGTTTAGGCGCATTTTTTTCTTTTTATCCCACTATGTACCATAGCATTCATTTTGATTTCTTACAAAAAAAAAAAATTTGATTTCTATTAATTATACTCAACCTATATATCTTCAACACGATTCTCTTTTACCTTTTATATCACTACCAATGCTTGTATATAGCTTCTCAATAACCACAACTAATTTTCCTACAAAATTATTTTTTTCCCCTTTACAGAATTCACTCAGGCTATTCCCTTCTTGAATTCTTCACATGTAGGGGGCGCATCTGTCATAATTTGTACATAACTGGATGTAAACCCACCCCAATATGTATGCAATGTATGATCTAAAGATTTTTAATAAAGACAAGGCTTAGAAATCTGGGGAGAAAGGCCATCAAAGAGGAAACGGTCATTAGCAGGTTTTATTATCCAGGAACTCATAAAACTGAGTTCAAGAACCCTCGTTTCCGGGAGCATGTCAGAACAAGACAAGGACAAAGGATTAGCAAAGATCCAATCAGAGTCCAGGAGGATTAGCTAGGAACCAATGGAAAACTTACACGAGTCGACAATCAGCCAATCAAAGCCCTGAGAAGTTTTCGTGTTAAATCGCGAACTCAGTTTAGTTAGTTAGGAGCTCGGCGCCATCGAGACGAGTTAGGAGCTCGGCGCCATCGAGACGAGTTAGGAGCTCGCTACCATCGCAACAAGTCGGGACCTGGTACCAAGGAACCGGTTGGAGCCAGCCACCATCTTCTCAACGATCAGATAAGTCCAATCCTCAATAATGTGAACAGCCATAGATATTAGTCAAATCCGACAAATAGCTTCAACCCCTTTCTCCCTTGATCGCTGGCCTATTTCAATTCAATTCTGTGTCCTCGTTATTTTTCCCCTGTGTGAATACCTTACTATCTCAGCAAACACGACTGCGCCCACCACAATCATCAAACAATTCAATCAATCTCAAAAAGGTAATCTTCAAACATTACATATACATCTATTTATATGTAAGATTTGGCACATTTGTGGGAGGGTGTGCATACCTACTAGATTAAAAAAAATGCTTAGTGTGTGTGTGTTGTGTTGTCTAATTAAAAAAATAAGAGCCAATAATAATAATAATAACCTGAACTATAATGAATTCAAACTGAAAAAAAAGCCAATAATGAATTCAAAACTGGTAACTTCACATTCGACTTCTGGAAGACCCGGTGCCTGTCAGTCAAAATTTATCTCTATCAATTCCATGCCCTTTTCGTTGAAACATGCCCAATTCTATATAGGTTTGCTACTAACTAATTTAAACTAACATAAGCAAGCTCGAAACTTGCTTATACCTAATAAAATAACGATTAGTATTTTATCAATGCATTTCCATAGTACCTCTGGTAGGGAGTCCTTTATAAAAGCTGACTGGGCTGGGTTGGTTCTCCAGGATGAACACATCATCCAACTCATCATGGCAGATAGCCAGTGTATGAGTAAAGATGACATTCAGCACAAAGCCCGAAATGCCAAAGACCTCACGCCCAGCACCAAGCCCGTGACGTGATTTACTGGCCTATACTGCACTTATTAATACCCTCGCCGAAGAGTCCTCGTGTCAGTCGTCTGAAGACACTACGAAACCTTTCGCGTCCCACTTAATGGTATCAGACCCAACAAATGAGTCAGTGCATAGAACCAATCAAGTCCCCGACTTGCGAGACCCACCCTAACTCAGCCTTTTACCACTGATGTTATCCTTATGGTAGGAAGCATACCCATAGCGTATACTCCCCCTACTGGGGTTTGAAACCAGATACCACCCAGTTATCGAACCCTACATTGATTTAATCTAATTGTATGTAGCCATCTGGTGCGCCGGTGAAAACCCGCTATGTCCACCAAAGTCTCACACATATCAAAGGTTAAAAAAGGAAAAAAAAACTCATATTCCCGGAGGAAGCCTAACAAAAGGAGCGACTATTTTCTAAATTTGAGAATTGCATTGTCCTGAGAGGCTTATAACCCTAACAAAATTTGAAATAAAAATAAAAATCGATCCTATTAAAATTCCCTAACACTATTCTAAATACGTAGTTTGGTCTAACAGTATAATTGTTTCTATCTTTGAAACATTCAATAAGATTTCCCTTTCATTCATTTCATTCGCATCTTGCACATAAACTAAAGCTAGAAACTGCTATAAAAGCCAAAGCCCTCTAATCATCATAATAGAATCCTATCTATAACATAAAACTTGCAGGGCAATCGAGAAATCAAACTCTAACACTAATCTTGGGAACTAATGCCCTTGATATAATTAACCTATGCCTCGTACACACACACACACAATCTCTTAACTAACTATTTATATATAAATGACTGATATCAGTCTCAACTGTAAGCTAACCTAACCTAGAAAATTGTGAATATCAATGTCCTTAAATTGTCTTTGCCTCAGCACCCAGTACCACTGCAAAGATAATTTAATAGGAAAATTCACTAATTATAGTGACAAAGAATATGACATTCAAAATATTTAAAACAGACGGATGGACATGCGAGATTTGATGGACTCTCTTTGGAGCTCCTGTTGAATGAGGTGGTGAGAAACAGAGCTGGAGCGTTTGCGTTGTTCAAATTTTGGAAGACGGCTGAAGAGAAGAGGAAGTTATATACATAATATAATTGATGTAAATAATTATATGTAAATAATATTTGTCAGGATTAGAATGACGAATCCTGTATGGGACTTTGATTCCAGTAAAAGGCTTGTTGCTGCTGTTGTATATAATTCTACACTATACCTACTACTTATAGGTTTCTCTCTGTATTCTTAGTTCTCTTCTCTCCAATTACTCTGTAAACTGGCGAATCCTTCATAAGACGAGAGGGCCTCAATAAAGGCTTTTGTTTTTGTTGTAGAATATGACATTCAACTCATGAAAGCCACAGACAATTGGAAACACTTGCTCTACTGATAAGATCCTATTGACCTCTCCTCATATATGCTCCAGTCACAGCAGCCACTCTACACCACAGTGCAACAACTTCATCCTACTTGTCTACTGTAGGTAGCACACATTAGTCACAGAGTATGGAATTATAGGGCGTCAATAAACCCAACCGTTATCTACACTAATGCGAAAAACTACACTCTGCCTACACCCCTGCGAACCACCTGGCTTCTGACTGTCTATGTCTACTTAGCTTCAATTCAAGGAATTATTGAGCGCTATATACACATATACCCAACCGTTGAACTTCACTAAGAACACGAACAGTCCGCCGCCAAACACTACTCCGACCTCGGCAGTACATCTTTCTCTGGAGTTGTTGTGTGGCTCTGGAGTAAACTTGATGTCGCCCAGATATACTTATACATCTATCAAGCTGCTTGCACAACCAAGTCGTTGTTCATAACTGAAAAGTTACCACCTAATGATCACTCAAGAGCGTCTGGTTCTCCAGTCGCCTCTTAATCAAATAATATCTTATTCTAATTATATCTAATCTTAATAAAACGAAAAATTTTGCCCTAAACTTGAATATTTGTGCCAAATGGGTTGAACCTAATTGCCAAAAAAAAATTAAACCAGACCGATTGTCTACACTTACAAATGCATTGACTCAAAGAAAATTATAAATTTTTAACATAAAATTTCAAATTCAAAGGTAAAAAAAAAAAAAGTTTTATATTAAAAAAAATCTGCTAATAAACATTCTGTTTCTTATATTGCTTTCTATATATACACTTTCTTAATGTTCACGTCAGTGACTATGACCATTGCCCTTATCACAAAGTCTACACCTTGTCGGCTTCCTCTCACGTGCAGAGCGTCGTACAGCTGACGAAACCTGACCGTTATCTAATCTCTGAGCTGTTTGTCTACTGCAAGGTGGTACAGCTGGTTTACTTAAAGGTTAGAACTCACAAATCCTGGAATTTTGTTTCAACAGTTCTTGTTTTAAGGCTTACTGACAGGATCTGCAATGGCTTCTATTAGATAAATAAGTAATCTCAACAAGTAGATTTAGAGAGTTGGAAAGATTATGGAAGTTATAAAGAGGAATTTTCTTTCTTATGGCAGAATTGCGCCTTTTTAAATAGTATATGCGTTAGTGCATATGCTAACAACAACAACAAAAAAAATGTTGGACATCTTGTTCGACAGATATACTTCTCACAGTAGTGTACCAGCCTGCATATAGATGCATCGCAAGTTATGATAAAACACTATATATAAACATAAAGATCCCTTTACCTAGAGTGCCTATCTATGAGAAATGTTAGTTTTACACACACTTTATTTTACATTATTTTTCAGTGTCTACTATATTGTTCTTTTCTTTAATCCAGCCTGAACTCTAACATATTAAAATAAAAAAAAACATCATTGTATTAGACTGTTCTATTTGTTCTGCTAAGGATTACTCTTGTTCACTACGCGGTGGTTCGTAAAAAAAAAAAGGAATACTGTCGATTGCAGGCTAATTTCTTTTGCGCCTTTGATGATATTATGGTATATTGACTTGACCTGGTTTGACGCAGCACCTATTCCATTGAAGTCCTACTAACATTATGGAACTCACTGAATGCCCAAGTATTTATTCTAAGTTTTAATAAGAGTTGGTACCCGACATGGCTATCACAGTGGTTTATCGTGTTAGAATATTAGTGAACCGAGCCTAGACACATACATGAGTAGGTGCAAGTTGGCACATCTATGTCTTGCGTAGATTAATTTGGCATGCCAGTTAGTCATCTTTGTAAAAAAAATCTAAGCGAATTGGGTGCATCAGGCCCTGCAGATGGATTAATGGTAGAACACATCTGTTTTACCCTGATACATCTTTTCACAATCTTTACTTCACTTCCCACTCTTCAATTGGTTGATCCACGTGGTCTCACGCTCAACGGCGTCCATCGGGATATTATATTGTATGTTATTCTTTACCTCACGTCCATCTTCGTGAGCATCTTCAAAGCTTACTGAGTAATGTCCAACTTCGCAGACTAAATTGCATGCTCTGACATCCGTTGTTCAAAACTACGCAAGTTATTTTTATTAATGATCTTCAAGATCTACTCTCGACCTCCCAGAAATGTGGTCTTTGCTACAGGTCACCATGCTCTAATACCACCTTTCATAAAACTACGAAAGCCAATGTTGAAATGAATTTTATGTCTGCTATGATACTATAGGTTTTAGTTATAGGCTTCTGCTGCCAAATAATCTTAATGGGGGATGTATTGATAAGGCTTCCTGGAAAGGCTTATCAAAAACCAGTCAAGTGCAAACACACACAAAGTGCAAAGTTCTTTCTCGCTGTCTATCTAAGGTTCCTGGAAATATTGGAAGTGCTTGTTCCAACTGTAAAACTGCTAAGGTTTTCATACTGAGTTTAATTATGCAATAATGCAAATAATTATCAAAGGATATAGATATGCAGGATATAAAATGATTTCGTTCTTTGGCTGGAGTTAAGAAAAGAAGCAAATTTCACTAATTTCATTTAAAAAAAAGAAAACCTTCCCCACCGGTTCAATACATGGCTTATTATAATATAAAACGCTATTAGACAAAATAAATAGGCCATAATCTTTAGCGATGTAACTAAATAATAAAATATATATAAATGGGTGAAATAAAATTATATGCAGGAACTTTTCATAAGTGCGTACATGCAAATATAAGCAACTCTAGTTCCAGAAGAAAAAAAAGGTTACTAAGCTATACAAAAAAAAAGTTTTTTTCTGTCAATAGTTGCAATATTATTGTCTCATATTCCCTCCACGAGGACTTACAAATAGGAATATACAATTCTACAGAATCACTAAATATTATTTTGCACAAGATACTATGCCAATGCATTAAAAAATAAAAATTACAAGACCGGTTTAAGGTCATCTACGCTATTAAAATTAAAAAAAATATATTGTAAATTTTAGTTGTTTATTGGAACACGTTTTATCTAAAACTGTATAATTGAACAAATGTCTTGCTTGCATAAACTAAAGTAACTTAAAATAAAAACTAAAGTAAATTAAAATAAATGATGCGTAAAAATAAATTATTATACACAACTGTAATCTAAATGGCAATAAAACATTTTAAACAAGGATTTGCGCTGCGATAAACTAGCCATACTGACATCCATCAAAATATCTTGTCATAATGACCTGTACAAAAATGTTTTAAAATATATTTCTGACACCTTAAAACTATTAGAATATTATACTAAATCAAAAATAAATAGTTAAAATAAAAGAAATGGGAGAATATATATATATATGAAAGAACACAATCAATTACATTCTTTTAACAACTTTAAGATAGAAATACTAGACATATGTCAAAACAAAAAACAACGACTATTATTAGAAAACAACTACATTTATAAACACAACACATTATTCCCTTATGGACTTAATGACGAATTAAACTACACATACAAACCACAAACAGAAGAAATTTCAACTTATGAAATCAGCTGCAAATACAAAAAAAAAATGAATTTAAAACTAAACCTAATAAAACTAGAGGTAAAACTACCAATAAATTAGGTTACATTGAATTTGAAGAATTACTGGACCCAAAACAAATGTACACTAACAACTTCGTCGATAAATTTATTAAAACATTATTTAAACTAAATAATAATAAATTTATCAAACTTATAGAATATATTAAAATTCATAATCTGACTAACAGATTAATAGATATCACACACGACATCTTTAAATACAGAAAAATTAAACAATCTACTAATAACATTAATATTATCATTAAATTTAATAACAATTTATTTAATCATATTAAGTTTAATGATATATTTAATAACCAAAACATTAATAATCTTTTCCCTATAAAAAATTTAAATTTCAAAACAATCTGGAAATACAACAAAAATATAGGTAATTTAGTTTGCAATTATGACCAATTTATTCATAATTTGGCAAATTTAAAAAAAATTAAATGTAATTGCAGCAACTATATCGATAGATATAAGCTTTCTGGTCATATATTAACTAGCAATTTTTCTTTTTTAAATCCAGAATATCAGGATATTTTAAATAAAGGGTTTAAATATATACCTCAAATTAAACACAATTATAATAATACAATTAAATCTATATTAAAAGATATAGATATTTTCATAAATAAAACTAGTATAAAATACAGTATTCCAGAATTTACTTTTCTAGAATGGAAACATAATATTAAAAAGGAAATTATAAATTATTATAATAATACACTTAAATACACAAAACCTAATTCAGATATTCCTTCTTTTAAAGAAAATATAATTAAATTACAGAAGGACTTTATTATCACTCCTATAGATAAATGTTCCAATAACTTATCTATAATTTGTAAAAATCTATACCACGATATACTAAAAAAGGAAATTGATAATAATCATAAATACACTTTTGCTAGAACTACAGCCACAAAAATAAAAAAAGACATCAAAAACGTTGAAAATTCACTAAAAATTTATAATCACTACAAAAATCCAAACATACCAAAGTTCTATATAATTCTTAAACTACACAAAAAACCTATTTCTTTCAGAACAATCACATCTGGTATAAATTCAGTTATAAAAAACATTGATATACAATTAGCTTCAACACTACAATTTATTATAAATAAATTAACTAATAAATATAATTATAAATTTATCGACTCAAATAAAAAAATCATTAACTATTTAATGAACAACTGGACAAACATGGAAACAGTACACACATTTGACTTTGAGGATCTATATTCTAAAATAAATTTAAGAGATCTAAATAATAAAATAACCAATATTTATTTAACGAAATCATTAATGACAAAACTTTCCACATTAAAATTATTCATAACAGATATAAAACAATTAAATTAGATCTTAAAACAGCAAAAACTCTACTGGAAACATTTTTAAATTTTAACTATATAGAATTTAAAAATAAAATATATATTCAATCAGAAGGCGTTCCCATGGGAACATCTTCTAGTCCTTTATTAGCAAACTTAATATTATTCTGGTACGAAAGAGAATACTTTCTACAAAATAATGTTAACTGGCAAATGTTCCGCTATGTAGATGACATCATAATATTTAATAATCCACAGTTCAAAAACTTAATACCTAAAATTTATCCTAAATACTTAAAACTTAAGAACAATGAAAAAATTTATAGAAACAAAAAAGTTAACTTTTTAGACCTAAATATAGACCTTACAAATAATGCTATTAAAATTTATAATAAAAAAAGTAATTATAATTTCAATATTATAAAATACTGTAATATGAATTCTAATATTTCATTAAATTGTTGTAAAGGTATATATTTTGGTCAGTTTCTAAGATTTTATAGAATAAATAATATATTAGAAAATTTCATAGAAGATGTTAAAAATTTAAACATGGAATTCATTAAAAACAAATTTAGTATCAGACAAGTAAAATATTTCAACAGTATATAAATTATAAAATACTTTAAAAAAAATAAATGGAAGTATCCATTTATTAAATCAACTTTCTATAATTTCTCTCAATAATAAATACTACAAATTTATAATCTTTAACAATTAGTTAAACTTAAATTAAATAGCTGATTTGAAGATTTTTTCACAAGATTTTTAAAGTAATATTGTATAGAATTCATTTTGTTTAATCTCCAATTTCTGGGGAGGAAAATGGAAATTAAATAAAAGTGAATTTTCACAATTAATAGCTTTATTAAACTCTAATAGTTTGCCTTTTTAAAGGAATATTGAAAGATGAATAAGTGTTGAATCAGTTATTTTAATATAACTGGCTGTAAAGATTATAAAGTTTGGATTTCTTCCCTTAACTATCTTTTATTTCTTCTTTGAATATCTTGTTTTTCTAAAACTTCAGAATGGACGATCTAATTTTGTCCCCCACCCCCCACAACATGTGTCATCCAGAAATAGATGTTTACAGTCGAAGGCGGCGCGGTCAAGGTAGGTTCACAGTAAGAATTTGGTAACACTTATATTCGTTATATCTGTTTATATAAATGTTTCACTGAAGTAACTTTATATTAACACATAAAATCAGGTTGAAAAGAGGTCTATGACGTAATAGAGAAGGGATGAAACGCCGCTGAACTTCTATTTGAGAATTCCCGGTTCAGCAGACCTCTTTTTTCAATAATTACTCCAATTTAAATTTTTTTTGTATATGTCTGGTCTACCATTAGGGTTTCAAAACATAATAACCAAACTTATAACAAAAGTTAATTCATATTATAGATATATTACTAAATACAACTATTTATATTCATATTTTAAAATAAAAAAATTTAAAAAATCATTTAAAAAAAAAAGGATAAAATATAAAATTATAAAAATATATATATATATATATACTAACAATCTTAACTACCTTCTTTACAAAACTTTTTGTCTTCTTATTATTAGTTTGATCAAAAGTACATGGTTCTGTCTTTCTCTCTTTTTTCTAACTATTATACAGGGTGTACCAGGTAAATTGGGACTAACTTTGACAGTCCATAAAACAAAAACTACTTGAGATTAAAAACTTGTTTTTTTTCATTACGTAGCCATATTCATGTAAAATGCAACAGTACATGTGTGCGCAGTGTAGTGATGAAGAGTAACCGAGAATTTGAAAATCGAGCTGCCATCATCGTTGCTCTGCGCGCCGGAAGGAGCCCCAAAGAGATAGTGGATTTTCTTAAGTTGCCCAAAACCACTATTTATCGTGTCAAGAAGCAGTTTGATGAGGCCGACAGTAACAAAGAGGGGATAGCTACAAGGAAAAAGCACTCGCGTCGATCGGACAGGGTAAGAGGCGAAGAATTTGTCAAAAATGTCAAGGAGAAGATTGATGGAAACCCTGGGAAGAGCATGAGGGCCATAGCCAAGGAAATGGACGTTGGCTCTATGACAATTGTCAGAACTATCCATGAGGACCTTGGTCTCAAGTCTTATGCCCTTCGGAAAGGTCAGTTGCTGACTGAGAATATGAAGAATAACAGAAAAGGAAAGGCTGCTGCCCTCCTCAACAACCTGAAACACGACTCTTTTGGCATGCTAAGGTTCTTCTCTGACGAAAAGAACTTTGACGTGGACCAAAAGGTAAATCCCAGGAATAATCGCTGGATCTATAAAGACCCCTCAGAGATACCTGTCGTGATGCACACGAAATTTCCTGCCTCCGTAATGGTCCTTGGCGTTATCAGCAGTGAAGGTGATGTCATGCCTCCCCATTTCTTTGAGAAGGGCCTTAGGATGAACGCTGACACCTACATCAATGTTCTGGAGACCGTTGTGAAGCCTTGGATGGACATGGTGGCCGCAGGAAGGAAGTATGTCTTCCAACAGGACTCAGCTCCAGCCCATAAGGCAAAAAAGACACAATCGTGGCTGACACTTAACGTCCCTAGTCACTGGGGTCCTGATATTTGGCCCCCTAATTCTCCAGATTGCAATCCCCTCGACTACTATGTATGGGGCGTTGTTGAGAGAGATGTCAACAAAGCTCCTCATACCACCATCCAGTCTGTCAAGAAAGCAGTTCACACGGTGATGACCCAAATGGACATGGTCATCGTCGCCAAGGCCTGTGCTTCATTCCGCACTCGCCTCGAGACTGTTGTAGCTAATAATGGAAACTACATTGAATAAATAAAAACTATGTCCCTTTATCTACTACTGTGTCAAATTTCATTCGGATATTTTAATTTTTACTTGCAAAAATTTTCAGTTAAAATACCATTGTTGAAATTCCCAATTTACCTGGTACACCCTGTATATATTCTCACTTCGATTATTCTATATATAGGATTAGAGTATGTCTAAATGACGTGTAAAAGCCGATGCAAAAGACGTTACGTTGTTAAATTTTATTGTTATTAATTATAAATATATAATTAACTAGATGTTTTAGAAGTAAAGGATTTTTTTCTCTCTATCTATACTAAATAATAACAATTTACTAATTTTATAATTTGAATTTAAATAATCAAAATAATTAAGATAATTTTAATAGAATACTTAACTATAAAACTATACAACTATTTATTTTTATAATTAATTTAGATTTAGCTTGCTAATCTAACCAAATCTACTTGATATGATTTATCATTCTTATAAGTTTGCTCCTTAAGTTTTAAATGTAGAATCACTGTTATATTTTTATTATATAGTTTTTACACTATATATATATATTAAAAATGGCATATCCTGACCAGGAGCACATGTGCTTTACAGAAGGCAGAGCGCCATCTGGTGGAACAGAAATCAACTAAACATTGATTTAGCCTGTTCCCTGATATTTGGTCAACCCAATTTCTTGATAAATCAAGAAAAGCCATCCACGAACGCGTTTCGCGCTTTTGGCGCTCGTCAGCGTGGAGTAGGCTGAACCATTGCGACCAAAAAAATATTTTTTGATCCCAATGGCTTCCTGAAAAACCAAGAAATGGGTATTTAAGGCCAAACTTGCGTAAATACGCTTAGCACATTAAAAAACGAAATAAAAAAAATAAAAGATAAAAAGATCAGGTGTTGAAATCAATATAAAAAATGGCATATCCTGACCAGGAGCACATGTGCTTTACAGAAGGCAGAGCGCCATCTGGTGGAACAGAAATCAACTAAACATTGATTTAGCCTGTTCCCTGATATTTGGTCAACCCAATTTCTTGATAAATCAAGAAAAGCCATCCACGAACGCGTTTCGCGCTTTTGGCGCTCGTCAGCGTGGAGTAGGCTGAACCATTGCGACCAAAAAAATATTTTTTGATCCCAATGGCTTCCTGAAAAACCAAGAAATGGGTATTTAAGGCCAAACTTGCGTAAATACGCTTAGCACATTAAAAAACGAAATAAAAAAATAAAAGATAAAAAGATCAGGTGTTGAAATCAATATAAAAAATGGCATATCCTGACCAGGAGCACATGTGCTTTACAGAAGGCAGAGCGCCATCTGGTGGAACAGAAATCAACTAAACATTGATTTAGCCTGTTCCCTGATATTTGGTCAACCCAATTTCTTGATAAATCAAGAAAAGCCATCCACGAACGCGTTTCGCGCTTTTGGCGCTCGTCAGCTTGGAGTAGGCTGAACCATTGCGACCAAAAAAAAATTTTTTTGATCCCAATGGCTTCCTGAAAAACCAAGAAATGGGTATTTAAGGCCAAACTTGCGTAAATACGCTTAGTACATTAAAAAACGAAATAAAAAAAAAAAAGATAAAAAGATCAGGTGTTGAAATCAATATTAAAAATGGCATATCCTGACCAGGAGCACATGTGCTTTACAGAAGGCAGAGCGCCATCTGGTGGAACAGAAATCAACTAAACATTGATTTAGCCTGTTCCCTGATATTTGGTCAACCCAATTTCTTGATAAATCAAGAAAAGCCATCCACGAACGCGTTTCGCGCTTTTGGCGCTCGTCAGCGTGGAGTAGGCTGAACCATTGCGACCAAAAAAATATTTTTTGATCCCAATGGCTTCCTGAAAAACCAAGAAATGGGTATTTAAGGCCAAACTTGCGTAAATACGCTTAGCACATTAAAAAACGAAATAAAAAAAATAAAAGATAAAAAGATCAGGTGTTGAAATCAATATTAAAAATGGCATATCCTGACCAGGAGCACATGTGCTTTACAGAAGGCAGAGCGCCATCTGGTGGAACAGAAATCAACTAAACATTGATTTAGCCTGTTCCCTGATATTTGGTCAAACCAATTTCTTGATAAATCAAGAAACAGGGAACAGGCTAAATCAATGTTTGCCTTCTAGCATATTGTTTGGCAGAATATAAAATAACTCGCTAAGCTCAGCACTCCCAGAATTGTACCAAATCTTACCTCAAGAATGGCGGGATCCGTTTCTCCACGTGGTTGGCTGCCTCGTGGTCTTTACCCTTCTTGACTGGATTTTCCGTGACCTCCAACAAGCACACATTTTATTAGTTTTTGCATCAGACAGAATTTTACAAGTTTCACGTTTAATCAGTCTCATATTCCTAGATCTCAGGGTTGCGGTTTACTTTGCCCTAATGGCGTTTCAATATGTATATATTTTTAAATGTAATAGGGAAAGAAAAACAAACAAACATATACATAATTCATACCCCGCGGCGGGCGCCATTGAAGGGACGAGAAAACTTTCCTCTGAAATTACAAATACAACTTGTAAAATATCCTGCGCGCACTGGGGTTAAAAAAAAACAATTGACTCTAAACTAAATTAATGATTCAGAGTCAAAGTTGAGATTCAGAATAAATTATTATATTTATTTATCTATTGAAATGGTCACACAAAGATAAGAAATAAAGAAAAAAATAAAACGGGGCAATAAGAATAAATTGGGAAAATATGCATAAATATAACCTGTTTAAAAATATATATTATGAAAAGTTACTTATCTTATTTGGTGCTTCAGTTGGATGGTTGGAAAATTTCTTCCACTAAAATCTTGAAAGGAGCTCTGTTTTGAACTCCCCACTGCTATCGCTGCCTAGTCTATATCTCTTCCTATTTTTCCTTCTCGCCTTCCTCAAAGATTGCGCCTAAAATTATTTTAACCGAGTAAAAAAATTAAAAATTCTATAATATTCCAAATTTAAAAATAAAAAAAAATTTTGAAAATTAAAAAATTATAATTAAAAGTTATTATTCAAAATATTATTTTAATTAACGAATATTATTTGAAAATACCAAAACAAAATAGCTGCTTAAACAAAAAGGAAATTTATTATAATATTATAAAATATACAAAAATTAGGAATAAAAGAAGGTGAAGAGATGGGCTGGTTTGACAATGAAGAATTCTCGAAGTTCGCTTCGTTCTTGTCGAGGCAGCTTCACCATTGTCCACCAGCTTTCTATTAGGTATATTATGTATCTAATTTAAAATATTAAACGCAACGCAAGTTATTTTTGCATACCACTCATTTTAATTAAAACAAAGTATTTATACAGCAAACGATGATGATAAACAATCTCAACGAAAATATGAATATATAACAACTTCTCCCCACAACAAAAATTTATATTTCAAAAAACTTCGAAGGCCTTCTTAATCTTGAGGACCTTCTCAAAATAGGACCCGATGCTTCACCAGTAGGATCTATTTCCTTACCAGTTTGAGGGTCTTCAATTTTAGTTGACTCTTGTGGAGTTCACGATGTAGACGGAGTTGCTTCACTTTCCCCACAAACTCTGACTTGATCTAAATGCCGGTTTAAAATTTCTCCGTCATCTGTCTACCTTAATAGAAACAGGACCAGTTTTTTCTTGCACTACACCTGGTAGCCATCTGGGGCCATGGTACTCTCGTGCTATAACTGCCTGTCCTTCATTTACTACTCTATGGGGTTTCCAATTTCTTATAAACATGTCTTCCTGTCGCATCCTTCCCTCCGACACACTTTCAGGATGAAATTTATTTATGAGACTCTTCAGCTTTCTGTTCATCAACAACTGAGCTGGGGATTTTTGCGCCGTGCTGTTTATCGCTATTCTCATCGATAACAAAGATCTAGATAACCTAGTCGTCCAATTTCCCGAGCTGTTCTTTCATAGCAGATTTTTAAGCGTCTGAATAGCTCTCTCCACCTGCCCATTTGACGCTGCATGATAAGGCGCACACAAGATGTGCCTTACGCCATTTCTTTTCAAGAAAGTCTTGAAAAGTTCCGATGTGAAGGACGTACCATTATCTGAAACTATCACATCCGGCAACCCGTGAGTCGCGAATATTTCTTTTAGACTATTGATGGTAGTTTCAGTAGATGTTGTAGATACGATTTTAGCCTCAATCCACTTAGAATAGGCATCCACTACAACCAGAAAAAGTTTTCCTTGAAAAGGACCCGCATGATCAATATGTAGTCTCGACCAAGGTCTTGATGGCCAAATCCAAGGATATAGTCAGTTTTTGGCGGATCGTGACTACACGACAAACAAACTGCACAACTGGATATCATCCGTTCAATATCTCTATCCATCCCGGGCCACCAGCATAATCCTCGAGCTAGCGCTTTTGTCCCCACTATGCCAATATGAGTATCATGTAACAGATTTAAAATATATTTTCTTAATCTTTCAGGTATAATCACCTTGCTCCCCCACAATAAACAATCTTTATGAACCGATATTTCATTAGATTTGGAGACAAAATCTTTAAATTTATCATCAACTCTCCTTTCAGGCCACCCATTCATTGCCCAGAATTTAATCTTAGAAAGGATTGGATCTTTACTAGTTAGTTTTGCCACTTCCGAAGAATTAATTGCAGCATGCTCCGATTCTATAAAAAACACCTCTGAAGGGTTCGGAACTACACTTGGACATTCATTTAAAGGAAGTCTACTTAATGCATCGGCATTACAATTTACTTTTCCCGGATTATACTCTATAGTATAAGTATACGCAGCCAGAGTCAAACACCATCTCAACATGCGCGGCGATAGCACTTGAGGTATCGGATTTTTTGGGTTGAATATTCCAACTAGGGGCTTATGATCAGTTAATATTTTAAATTTTCTCCCTAGAAGATACTGTGAAAATTTTGATACACCAAAAACAACAGCTAATGCCTCTTTATCAATTACTGCATATCTTCTTTCGGTTTTATTTAAAGTCCAGGAGGCGAACATAATTGGTTTTTCCACTCCATGGTGTATTTGAGACAAAACGGCGCCAATGCCATACTCTGATGCGTCACAGTTGATTAAATATAGGTAAATTGTCATCAAAAAGAGCCAACACCGATTCAGAACTAATCAAATCTTTAGCCTTATCAAAAGATCTTTGGTGTTCTCTTCTCCATTTCCAAGGTGAATTACTATCCAACAGTCTATGAAGCGGTTCAACCACTGTGGACATGTTTTTTAAAAACCTTTCATAGTAATTCAAAAGTCCAAGGAAAGACATTAACTCTTTTTATTACATGGCGGTCTAGCGTCTTTAATAGCTCTTAGCTTTTCATCAGATGGATGACTCCTCTATAGTCAATTTTTAGTCCTAAAAAATCGATTTCAGACACGAAGAATTTGCATTTGTCTCTTTTAAGCCGAAGTCCTGCTTCTTTGAAACGCAAAATAACTTTTTCAGTTTTCTTTTTTAAGTCTTCACAATTACTTCCTGCGATAAGGACATCATCCAAATATACCGCTACTCCATCAATTCCACTCAAAAGAGTGTCCATAAACCTCTGGAAAGTTCCAACGGCAGAATTCAAACCAAAAGGTAGACGTTTCATCTTATATAAGCCTCTATGTGTATTAATAGCCAGGATTTCTGAAGATATCCCATCAACTTTCAACTGCTGGTACGCTTGAGCCATATCTACTTTAGTAAACAATTTGCCTCCTCTCAACTTATCCAATAGTTGCGGAATTGTAGGCAACGGGTATTTATCAGGATTAGAATACAAATTAACTGTTGATTCATAATCGTGGCAAATTCTTATGGAGCCATCATTCTTCAGAACCGCAACAACTGGAGAAGCCCATTTAGCAAATTTTACCGGTTCGATAACACCTTGTTCCTCTAGTCCTTTCAATTTTTCATCCACTAAATTTCGTAGAGCAAACGGCACGGTTCTGGCCTTCACAAATTTGGGCTCAGCATTATCAGGAATATCAATGTGAATTAATGGCCCATTATAGACATCAATTTCCTTCTTAAACAATTCCTCGAAATCAGGTGAAATAGGATTAGTTTCCAATGAATTTAAAAAGTTTAACTTCAGGCGAAAAGCTGCAAACCATTGCCTTCCCAGAATGTTGGGACCTAATCCATCAGCCACTAAAATTGGTAAACTTCTACTACCACGGGATAGTCTTGCTTTACCATAGAGTTTCCCAAGAATTTTTACTTGACTGGATGACCATGTATTTAGAAGTATCTCAGATTTTTTAAGTTGCGTCAATTTCCAATATTCAAGAAAAGTTTCCTTATTTAATAATGAGTATGCACTTCCCGAGTCAATTAACATGTGTACATCGTGGTTATCCAAATTTGCTGTTATATAATAAGGATTGCTTATCTCTTCCCTTCTCAGGCAACATAAAGTTGGATTACTATAAGCCCTATATAGGTTTCCAGATTTACCAACATTTGTTAAGCAAGTTTTTTGTACATGACCAATCTTGCCACATTTAAAACAATTAGCATTTCGGAATTTACATACATTTGGCATATGATTTCCTTTTTTTACAACGTATGCAAATAATTATCATATTATTAATTTTCTTGAATTCCTTAAAATGAACTTTGCCCGATTTAAATTTAGGTGGTTCAGTTTTGCTAGCTTTTTTCATCATATTTACTTCTGTAATCCTTTCTTGCAAAACACTGGCGTCTGCACTAGCCGATTCATCACATATAGCAATGTTTAAGGCCTTTTCAAAAGTTAAATTACTTTCAGATAATAATCTTTTCACTATTGATTCTTTTCTCAATCCACACACCAGTCTATCTCTCAATCGATCCTCCAAATCCATAAATTCCCAATCTTCACTTAACTTTCTTAGCTCTGCAACATAGGCACTAACTGATTCATCACCCTGATTTCTTTTATTGAACAAAAATCTTTGGACTATTATATTTGGCTTAGGACAAAAATGATCCGTCAATAATTTAATTAAGTCATCATATTCCACGAAAGATAATTCTTTTGGCGAGGCCAACGATCTTGCTATAGCATAAGTTTCAGCGCCTTTTAGCGTAAGAAATATAGCCTTTCGTCTTTCAATCTTTACAATATCATTAGCCAGGAAGAAAAAAATTCATTCTTTCCAAATACGTTATCCATTTCTCTGGATTTTTAGGATCAAAAGATTCAATATTTCCAAAATTCGCCATTTTAAAAATAAAATTCAACTTACCTAAGCTTTAACTTAGTACAATAAAAGATTTACCTTCGTCGCCAATTATTATGTATCTAATTTAAAATATTAAACGCAACGCAGGTTATTTTTGCATATCACTCATTTTAATTAAAACAAAGTATTTATACAGCAAACGATGATGATAAACAATCTCAATGAAAATATGAATATATAACAAGGTACTGTGGGTGAACTTTGTGGAGGCCGCAGAAGTGGCCTCTACAGATGGATCAACCCGTTATATATAAACACATATAATATTTACATACCAGTTTTTAAAATCGGAATTCTTTAAAATTTTTATATACAATTAGATGTAAATGAGAATATATTTATAGTAATTATTATAAACAAATGCTAAACAATAAAGAGAACTATTATGATAGGTTAATTTAGATTATGAAATAAACTAAGAATTCTGGAATAAAAGATTGTATACATCTGGAATATCTATATGCCTGTTAATGCTGTTTTATTTTATGGATAAAAATGCTTCAAGAATCAGTCTTTTGTGTTTACTATTTATATTAAAATAATATAAATGGGGGTCTGATAGATTAAAACTATGGCCTGTGTTGTTTATGTGGTGTACAATAAGGGATTTTGTATTACAATCCGTCATTCCTTCTCATAGAATTCCGGTTGCAAATGCTGAACAGATGACTCTTGCTCTGAAAAAGCTTGAAATTAAGTTGGGAAAACATCGTGTTAAAACAAAACTCCTATATACTATTTTAGAATTACTTAATCTCTTTCTTGAGGTAACCCGGATTCCCGGAGCGTACTAAAGTCGCCAACTATCCGGTTACTATCATACATAGTGTTGAGTTTTCTAATATATTATTTTGTTTATTAATATTTAATGATTTTGTGATTATGTATATATTGACCACTGACTATCTTTGTATATAATTGAGTTTTTTAAATAAAGTGTGAGTGTGGTAAAATTTAGATTTAGAAAATTTAGAAAATTAAGACTTTACCAAAGCCTTTGGTAGAGTATGGCATGATGGCTTGATAGCAAAAATAACAAAAAATCAATTTCCAAGGGATTTTATCAAATTCTTGAAAAACTATCTCCAGGACAGGACCTTTTCAATTAAGCAAGGGAATTATATAACCACGGCAAAACCAACCCAGATTGGAGTCCCTCAAGGCTCTATCCTTAGACCCTACCTATTCAACATCTACATCAACGATTTCCCTCCACATCCAAAATGTCAAATAAAACTTTTCGCAGATGACGCAGCAATTTTATCAAACTCCAAATCAATAGGAATAATAACTACACAACTCCAAAATTACCTAAACAGTATAACCAAATGGTGCAATGATTGGAAATTAGACATCAACCCAAAAAAGTCTCAGGCAATAATTTTTCCTCCACTAGACAGCGTTAAATATCTTGGACTTACCTTAGACTCCAAGTTGAAATTCAACATGCATGTCAAAAATATCATAAAGAAAGCAAAAATCGCAAAAATAACATTATCAAGCCTGTTCAACTATAGAAGCAAATTGACTACAAAACAAAAGTTTACACTATACAGAAGTTGTATCCTCCCGATAGTAACATACACACTCCCAGTTTGGTGCAAATATATTACAACCACAGACAAAAATAGGATAAACGCATTTATGAGAATCTGCCTTCGGACAAGTATAGGAGCTCCATTCAACCTATCAAACAAGATACTGAAGGGGGACTTGAACCAACCCGATCTAGAAGATATGTACCAAACTTCCGTTAAGAAATTATTCCTCCAAATGCAAAATTCAAATAATCCAACCATACAAGATATTCTACAAAATAAAGAAGATATAAATCCCCGATTCCGACGACCCGGCCCTGACACTTAGTCAAGAGCTCATCGCCCAACAGCTGCCCTCCTGTAAGCCCTAGGGGGACCACCTCTACTTCACCAACTCGCCATGTGTAAATAGCCAGGACAAGGTGACTCGCGAGCTGTGCTCGAATGTAACACCAGTAAATTGAGACGAAATAAATAAATAAATAAAGTGTGAGTAGTAATTAGTAGTGCTTTATTTTATCTTTGGCTGAGTCATTATCGGCACCATTGGGGTGTCGCCTGGGCATTGGAATCACCATTGGGGTGTCGCCTGGGTATTTGAAAACCTATACAGTTCTCTAAAGTAAACGCCATACGGCTTCTAATTCGTTAAGGACAAAGGAAACTTAACATTTGGTCCCTCGAGCCGGATTCTAAAAGGGAATAGGCAAATAACTTAAAAAGCTAAAGAAGTAAAGCAAAAGAATAAAGTAAAAGAAGTTAAGGCTAAAGAAAAGGCCAAAGAAGACAAGGCTAAAGAAGATAAAGCCAAAGAAGTCAAAACCAAAGAATTTAAAGCTTAAGAAGGTAAAGTTGAAGAAAATTAGGATTAAACAAAGTAGATTGGCGAAATTTAGCGAAGATTTGTAAACTAGCCTTAATTTAAATTTGTTAATTGAGAAATTCAAGATGGATAAAAGTAAGAAATTCAGAACGCTGCTGCGATCATCGGCGACAAAAAATATAAAACAAATTGAGACGGAATTTGATAAAGAATATCCTTCTCGGGACTCTATCTTGGTCGTGTTTAAATTGCTGGAGATTAATGAAAGCCAGCTAAGGAACGCGAATTCCCAAATTAGGGAGTTAATGCTGGACGATGAGAACACCACTATACAGGAATTGGAGAAAGAACAGGATTTGGTCTAGCAGTATGAAAAAAACTTTCTGCGAACCGAGAAGAAAGTGAACGAATATCTCAATCCTAAGGGAAATGACCAACAAGGCCAAGGGGATGTGGCTTCAATTAGGAGTAGCCCAGAGAAGAGTACCTCATACAGACTGCCAAAAATCGCGTTAAAGGTTTACGATGGCACTAGTCTCGAGTGGCTGGGATGGTGGTCGCAGTTTGAGGCCATTCATGAGAATCCAAGCCTGTCTGAAGTGGATAAATTCCATTATTTGATTCAGTCTATGAAAGTTGGAACAAGAGCAGAAAGACTAGTCAAGAGCTACCCTTTGACGGAGGCTAACTACCCCAAGGTAATAGAGGCGCTCAGGGATCGCTCCGGCGACAAGGTGATCTTGACCGAGGTTTATGTGCGACAATTGTTGAAACTGGCCATCAATAACGTAAGAAAGAATAATGTATCCTTGGAAAGTGTATATGACCATGTTTAATAACACATAAGGTCGTTGGATTCCCTGGGTGTGAATGTGCAGCAGAACTCTTCCTTTTTGTATCCACTCGTGGAGTCCAGTTTGCCAGAGGAGTTGATTAGAATCTGGCAGAGGAGTGCAATGGCTGGCTATGATAGAGACGAAAAGGAATTAATCCCATCGGTGGACCAGAGGCTAACATCTCTGCTGGCTTTTGTGCGAAGAGAAGTTAAGGGTGAACAAAGAATTGCCTACATAAAGGATGGATTTGGGGAATCATCACATAGAAGAGACACCGGGCATTATGTAACAGGGTTACATACGGCAAAAATAAGAAAAAGTGTCGTAAAGAGGGTTCCCTGGTGTATAATCTGCCAGGGGAACCATTGGATACAATCTTGCCCAAAATGGCGTTCAATGCCGGTCCCAGCGCGAGTAGAGGCATTAAAGAAGGCACACGCATGTTTCAAATGCTTACGCGTGGGACATATAGGAAAAACATGCAGGGGAACTATAATATGTGCACAATGTCAAGGCGGCCATAACAGTTTCCTGCATCGAACGAATACAGTGTCTCGAGAAAATCGGGATCCAAATGAACGGGAGATGACTAGCCCCAAGGATCCGCCTGCTCCGATTAATGGACAAGAGGTGGAATTTGCCGGAATGCATGTACCGCTTTGATTCGGATTGTAAATCCCCAGGGAAACGGGGTATTAGCACGAGCATTGTTGGATCAGGGATCTCACAGTCTTCATTTATACAACGAGAACTTCTACAGCATTTAAATGTTCCAACATGCGGAGTAAATGCCCAGGTTTATGGAATAAATAATACTAAAGGAGAACTTGTTAAAGAACTAGCTTCGTTCACGTTGGAATCTTTGACAGAACCAGGATGGACCTTACCGATGAAGGCATTAGTGGTAGGAAGAATGACAGGGTTATTGCCGACTAAAGACTTATGTCTGGCTATACCGTCTAGTTGGAAGGTCCTACCTCTAGCCGATCCCCAATTTGAGAAATGTGAAAAGCTGGATGTCATCCTGGGTGCGGAGGTCTATGGAAGATTACTCCTCCCCGACCTTAGGCTTTGTGACAGAACCCATCTATGTGCCCAGAACACCAGGGATGGATGATTTCTGGGGGGAATTGCCGAAAGGAGATCAGACGAGTCCGCATTTGGTGTATAATATTCGTGTCAAATATGAGGACCACCTAGATAAGTTGCTACAGTGATTTTGGTAAATTGAAGAAATCCCCTCAAGGCCGACAGAATCAGAAGAAGATGAGTTCTGTAGGAATCTATATAAAAGGGAGGTTCAGCGAACACCAGGTGGGCGATATATTGTTCCCCTGCCTTTTGATCCTAAGATTCCTAGTGAAAATTTGTTTGGAAGATCGTTTCCCACTTGTGTCCAACGGCAACTTGCCTTTGAAAGACGGCTGGTAAGGGATGCACCTCTTCGAGAGGAATATTGTTCTTTTATGAGGGACTATGTGGAATTGGGACATATGACTCCCTTATCTGAATCCTCCGCCATCGATACAGAAGGATGCTGTTTTATACCCCATCACGCAGTAAGGGGAAATCAGCCGGACAAGAGAAAGTTGAGAGTAGTATTTGATGCCTCAACAAAAACATCGAATGGATGGTCATTGAATGATCGATTATATACTGGGCCAAAATTGCAAACGGACATCCTTACCATCTTGAAAAATTGGCGCCGACATAAAGTTATAATTTTGGCTGATTTTAAGAGAAAATGTACCGACAAATACTGGTACGCCCCCAGGATGCGAAACGACAAAGAATCCCGTGGAGAGAAAGTCCAGACGATAGACTGAAACCTTACCAACTAAATACAGTTACCTATGGAACCTCTCCTGCTCCTTTCTTGGCACTCCAAACTTTATTACAATCGGTAAGGGATGATGAAGGAAAATATCCGAGAGCGGCGGAAGTCATAAGAGCAGAAACGTATGTGGATGATATATTAACTGGAGCGGAAAATTCGGTGGAAGCTTTGAGTTTACAAAAGGAGATCATTGGCTTATTGAAAGGGGGAGGATTCGTTTTAAAGAAATGGGCATCTAATGACCCTGTAATTTTGAACCAAATCCCCGAAGAATCACGTTTTCAAAAGATCATGTTTGAAAATGTTGAAGTTGTAAAGACGTTGGGATTAGGGTGGAATCCAAGGGAAGATTGTTTTATTTATGACTTACAAGATCCCAAAACGACTGAGGAAATTACCAAACGCCAAATGCTCTCATTCGTGTCAAGACTATATGATCCTATAGGCTGGTTGGCATCTGTTGTTATAATTGGGAAAATATTGATCAAACAGCTATGGGTTACGGGTGCAAAGTGGGATAATTCCTTGGATGGTTCTATAAGGGAATTAAGGATGAAATTTCGTATCCACTTTGTGGGAGCCGCCAAACAATTGCGTTTAGGATTTTATATGGCTCGGGATCAGATGTCGGAGATCGCGGAGGTATTGGCCAATGATGGAACGAAGTGGAAATTTAATCCTCCGGGTGCTCCTCACTTTGGTGGCCTATGGGAAGCCGGCGTAAATTCTTCAAGTATCACTTTCTCCGCTCCCTCGGAGATACCTTGTTGACCTATGAGGATTTGCTGACCCTGATTGTCCAAATAGAATCTTGTCTTTATTCAAGACCTTTGGGACCAATTAGTAGCGACCCCAATGATCTAGAAGCATTAACCCTAGCGCATCTTCTACTGACATCGTTATCTTCTTGTGTCCCTGAGGAAGACTTACTGAACGTTGGGGTTCAGCTGTTACTTCGGTGGAAAATGGTTCAGAGGATGGTCCAACATCTGTGGAGGCGATGGTCTACAGATTATATTCATAATCTACAACAACGACATAAATGGAAAATGTTGGGGCCCGATGTAGCTACTGGCTCCCTGGTTCTAATCAGGGAGGAACATGTGCCCCCCGCCAAGTGGATGATGGGGCGAGTGGTGGAGGTCCATCGGGGCAAAGATGGATTGGTACGAGTAGTATCAATCCGCACCAGGACCGGTATACTCAAAAGACCCCTGGTTAAGCTGGTGTTGCTACCTGTTCCCCCCAGTTTGCCTTGATGGTTCCCATCAACTCGGGGAGAATGTTGAGTTTTCTAATATATTATTTTGTTTATTAATATTTAATTGTTCTGTGATTATGTATATATTGACCGCTGACTATCTTTGTATATAATTGAGTTTTTTAAATAAAGTGTGAGTAGTAATTAGTAGTGCTTTATTTTATCTTTGGCTGAGTCATTATCGGCACCATTGGGGTGTCGCCTGGGCATTGGAATCACCATTGGGGAGTCGCCTGGGTATTTGAAAACCTATACAGTCCTCTAAAGTAAATGCCAAACGGCTTCTAATTCTGTTGGACTTAATTACCAAGCTTATTATCATTGATTATATTTTATTGATATTTGACTACTCTGTTGTTTGTTGATTTGTTCGATAGCACATTTTTTAATTAGATTGCTGTATTTTCCCATATATATATTTTTTCTTCCTATTATGTTTTAATTGTAATGTTTGTAATGATTAAATAAAATCATTAATCTAAAAACTCCTTCATTAATTAAAACTTCCTTCAATGGTTATGGGCCGAGCACTTCTCCCACCGCGCGAATAAAAAAGGCTTAATAAAAAAGGCTTAAGTCGAGCGTCAACATTCTTGAAAATAAAACAAATTTACCGAAAAGGTAAGATATACACATCTTCAGAAAATGGAGAATAGTGTACAAGTTTCCAAATTTGACGGGAAAAACTTCGCTTCTTGGAAATTTAGGATCGTTTCAATTTTAGAAGGCAAAGAATTGGACGACCTTTTGGAATGTGATCCACCAGAAGATGAAGTTAAATTCAAAGAATGGAAGAAGAAAGATGCTCAAGCTAAAGGAATCATCACATGTGCAATGACTGACTCCTTAGTCGCCTTAATATTAAATTGCAAAACAAGCAAAAATATTTGGATAGCGCTGCATGAAAGATATGAAGGAGATAAAAAGAAAAGGATCATTGAGGCCCGAAACGACGTTTCAAGATTGACAATGAAGAAAGAAGAAAATTGGGAAGAATATCTATACAGATCAGAGAAGCTATTGGAACAAGCAAGAAACCTTGGTGCAGAGATAGAAGATCAAGAATTCACCACTTCAGTGATCAGAGGACTACCCCAAAAGTATAACCTTGTTGCACTTCAACTGAATTCCCAAATGAAGGTAAGCATTTCTGATCTTAAAAATTGCTTAAAACTATACCATGAAAGATTCACTCATGAAGAAAAGGAAGGAAATTCCAAAGCATTCAATACAATGCATAAAGAATCTTTCTCAAACAGTAAGCATTTCCACAAAAATAGAAATGGTAATAAGCCTATTTGTTTCATATGTGCTAAGCCTGGCCACAAGGCTATAGAATGTTGGCATAATCCTAAAAATAAAAGAGGGAGTGAAAATAAACAAACCTCAAAGAATAAACCTGATCATCAAAATAAGGCAAAATTTGTAAATTTGCAACCTGAGGAACATGTGTCCAACATCAAAGAATATGAAACTACTCAACAACCTGAAGAATGGGTGATTGATAGTGGGGCTAGCTGTCACATGACATCAAATAGAGATCTATTAAAGGAAGAAAGAGAGGTTCACAAAACAATAAAACTTGCAGATGACTCTGAAATAATATCCAATGCAGAAGGAGCAATTGAAATTGAAGGACAGAATAAGTTGATTAGGCTTAATGATGTCCTATATGTTGAAAAATTGTCAGGTAACTTAATGTCTGTTAACAAACTGGTAGATGACAATAAAAAAGTACTTTTTGATAAGGATGGAGGACATATAATGGAGGAAGATGGAGAGGAAATTTTGATGGCCCAAAGAATAAATGATTTCTACATAATCAAAACATCAGCACCAGAAGAAATTCCATCACAGGCTTTAAAGGCTACTATTCATACCTGGAATGATTGGCACAAAAGATTGGGACACCTAAATGAAGAATACATGAAGCAAATGTTGAAGAATAATTCAGCTCACAATTTCAATACCCAATCCCAGAATATGGACACTTGTCAAGTTTGTATTCAGGCCAAACATCCTAGAACACCCTTCAAACCAGTTCTATATCCTCAATCTACTAGACCATTAGACTTAATACATATTGATTTGATTGGACCAATTCAAGAGGAATCAATTGGAGGTGCTAAATATGTATTAACACTTGTTGATGACTTTTCTAGAAAAATATTTGTAGAATTTCTCTCATCCAAATTGGAAACTTTTGACATCATCAGATCTTTCATTGAAGAAATTGAAAAGGAAAAAGAAATCAAAGTCAAACAATTAAGATCAGATAATGGAAAAGAATTCACAAATAATCAAATGACTCAATATTTAAAAGGTAAAGGCATAAAGCACCAACTGACAAATGTTTACACACCCCAACAAAATGGTATCTCAGAAAGGTATAACAGAACACTGATTGAAGGAACAAGAGCTTTGCTGATAGACTCACAACTTCCATTGAGATATTGGGCAGAAACAATGTCAACCTTTGCTTATTTGAAAAATAGAACACCTTGTAAAAAATTGGGATGGATAACTCCTGAAGAGAGATTTTCAAATAGAAAGCCAACTGTAGCTCATCTAAAGATATTTGGATGCATAGCTTACTACTATGTACACAAGCACAAAAGAGGAAAATTTCAACCTACAGCCAAGGCTGGAATATTTGTTGGCTATTCAAGCACAAGAAAGGCTTGGAGACTAATTGATCCTGAAAATGATAATGTAATTGAAACAAGAGATGTTAAATTTCTTGAAAATAAATTAGGAAAGGAAATACTAAACAAAAATGATTCAGATGACACTCAAAAATATTTCCTTTACAATTTTCCAGAAGAGACTATCCCAGAAACTTCTGAAGAAGTAGAAAATCATGATGATCATTCTCATTCTGATCTTGAACATCAAGATGAACATTCTGAACTTCCTTACAATCTCAGACCAAATTTGAAAGATAAACTTTACTATGAGCTTTCTTCAGATGATGAACCTATTGAAGACAATGAAGACAAAGATCCCACCTATGATCCAACTGTAGGAGCACTCAAGCTTTCCCATGGAAACTTGCTACCATCATCTTATGAAGAAGCAATTAATCATCCTGATTCACCTTTGTGGCAACAAGCAATGAATAAGGAAATTCATTCTCTTCAGAACCATCATGTATGGGACCTTACTGAATTACCTGAAGGTGCTAAAGCAATAAAATCCAAATGGATATTTTCAAAGAAAATGGATCCTCAAACCAATCAGGAGATCTACAAAGCAAGACTTGTTGCTTTGGGCTGCTCTCAGGAATATGGGACAGACTACACAGAAACCTTTTCTCCAGTGATGAAAACAGATTCATTCAGAACTCTTCTAGCCTATGCTACAATGGCAGGATATGAATTTCACCACTTTGATGTTGAAACAGCATTCCTGTATGGGAAACTTTCAGAGACCATCTACATGACCCAACCTCCAGGCTACCAGGATGACAAGAAAAAGACCTCTGTATGTATACTAAATCAGGCATTGTATGGACTTAAACAGAGTGGTAGAGTATGGTATGAAACATTTACAGAATACCTTTTTGAAATAGGTTTAATACAACTTAAATCTGATAAATGTGTTTTTACTTTTAGAAATGGCAATTCACATTTACTTTTAGGACTGCATGTTGATGATATGATAATCATTAATTCTAATCCTGAAATTTTGCATGATATAATACAAAAAATAAGACTTCACTTCAAAATAAAAGAAAGTTTAACAACTTGTAACATTTTAGGCATTGAAATTATTAAAGAGGATGTTAGACTGATTTTAAAACAGGAAAATTACATAAATAAAATTTTACAAAAATATAACATGCAAGATTGCAAGCATATTTCAACCCCATTAGATCCTAACACTAATTTAGATAATTTTAATAGCTCTAAGGAAGTCAATAAGACTCAATATCAAGAATTAATAGGTTCTTTGCTTTATCTCTCAACTAAATCTAGGCCTGATATTGCCTTTGCAGTTACTCTTTTAAGCAGATATAATCAAAACCCTAGAGAAATGCACATGAGTGCAGCTAAGAGAATTCTTAGGTATTTAAAAGGAACTAAGCAGTGTGGATTAATATATACTAAAGGAGATGTCGAATTAAAGGCTTACACAGATGCATCATGGATTTGTGGCAGATCCAATACAGCAAGATCAACTGCTGGATTAACCTTTTATTTAGATAAAAATCTCATTTCTTGGTCAAGTAAGACTATTAATAACACATGTCTTTCAACTTGTGATAGCGAAATATGTGGATTACTTCAAACTGTAAAAAAGGCCATTTACATCCAATACTTATTTGAAGAAATTACATCTAATTTTGTTAAAATACAAATATTTTGTGATAACAAAGCATCAATATTTTTGACTAAGTCTGGTCAAACAACTGATAAATCTAATCATTTAGTTAGATCTATTGCTTTTTTACATGAGAAATTGAAAAATAATATTTTTGACATTCAATATGTAAAAACTGAAGACAACATTTCTGACTTTTTAACAAAGGCTTTATCAAAGGAAAAATTAATCCATTTGTTATCTTTATTTAATTATAAGACCAACTCAATATAAAAATGTGTGTATATTGTTATTTTTATTTGATATCAATGTGTGTATATAATACTCCTTTGGTATTTAGGCCTAAATTTTCCGGTAAACAAAGGCGCCATCTTAGGCCGTGACGTCACGTTGTGACGTAGCAGCTTAGCTATTAGCCATCAAGATATTTAGCTTGAAATTAAAGGGGGCTTTGTTGGACTTAATTACCAAGCTTATTATCATTGATTATATTTTATTGATATTTGACTACTCTGTTGTTTGTTGATTTGTTCGATAGCACATTTTTTAATTAGATTGCTGTATTTTCCCATATATATATTTTTTCTTCCTATTATGTTTTAATTGTAATGTTTGTAATGATTAAATAAAATCATTAATCTAAAAACTCCTTCATTAATTAAAACTTCCTTCAAATTCATTACGGACAAATGAACCTTAACACATAGTGTGATCAATAATTTCAAGGAATGCTAAATATTTGAAGAAATACAAAAGTAAAATAAAGTTTCATTTAAAATTTCTTTTTTTCCAGATATCAAAACACCTCCGAAAATCTCATCTTTCAGAATTTTCAAAATATTCTTCGTATTCACCTTTATTTCAGGTATTGAGTCAAATCGACGTCCTTTTAAGACTTTTTTAATTTTAGGATAAAGGAAAAGTCTTTGGGAGCAAGGTCAGGAGAATAGGGTGGCTGGGGTAGTAAAGCAATTCCGTGTTTAGCCAAATAGAGTTGTAAAGCGATGGCCGTATGTGGCCGTGCGTTGTCATGATGCAAAAGCCAATTTTTCTGATGCCATTTCCGGGTCGTTTCTGACGCACAGCCTCCCTTAAACGTCGCAATACATCAAGATAGTAATGTTGATTAATGGTCTTACCCTCGGGCACGAATTCATAGTGTATCAATCCCTTTACATCAAAGAAAGTGATAAGAAGACACTTAAGCTTCGATTTGATCATCCTTGCTTTCTTGAATCTTGGTTCTCAAGGCTCTAGCCACTGACTTGATTACCTCTTAGTGTCGGGATCATATCCGTACACCCATGTTTCATCTCCCGTGATAACATTTTTGAGCCAATGGGGATCAGTATTAAATATTTCGACCATTTTTTGCACGATTCTTTGCAATGCCTTTTCTGCTCATTCGTTAAGAGATGTGGGATAAATTTAGCCGGGGATCGTTTAAGATGCAGATTATTCTTTATGATGGTTTGGCATGTTCCAAAAGATATATCCAAGTCTTCTGATAACTCTCTGATAGTCATTCTTGGGTTTTCTTTAATCTATGACTTGATTTTGAGTGCATTTTCGGGGTTTCTTATCGATAAAGGTCAACCTGTGTGTAGATCAACCTTGACGCTTGTTCGACCAGTTTTAAATCGTGCAAACCATTCAAATGTCCTCCATTGAGATAAGGCATCTTCTTTAAAAGCCTGCCTCAACAATAACAACTACTCAGCCGGCAAATTACTTTAAAGGAAAAGTACTTACAGCAATTAACGCCACACACCCAATATTAATAAAATCCAAAGTAAAGTCAATAAATTTATCAATCAAACTCTTTGATACAATAGTGAGAGCTGTCCTGATGTATACCGCTCCATTGTGGGCAACAGAGCATAAAGATTTACTGGACAGTATACAATACATATTTATCCGTAGGTTCCTGAATCTGCCCAGATACACTCCAGGCTACATAATCAGATTAGAAACCGGTCGTATCTCTTTGAGTGTAACAGCTTTAAAATTAACCCTGAAGTATTGGCTGCGGGTGTTGAATATGAGCAGTGACAGATTGCCGCGTATATGTTTTAATAGAACAGGGGAACTGTCTAATGCTTCGGGCACACCCATCGGTTTCATTAAAAAGCTCACCAATCTGCTTAACAATAATGGATCCCCTGCACTTGTTTCCTGTGATGATCCTGAAACACTGAGGAGCGCGATTACAGGGCTCTTAAAAACAGCGGCAGACCAATCTATACAAAACGACCTTACAAGAATGAATAAATCTAAGCTATACTCTCACTACAAAGACATTCACATATCTTTCATGACGGAGGGATACCTTTTAGGGGATTTTCCTTTCCCGGTTGTGAGACTACTCGCACAAGTTAGAATACTTTCAAGTTTTTTTTAGAGAAAACCACACCAAGATGCTCTGCGGTGAGGACCCGATTTGTACCTTCTGTAATTCAAAACTAAAAAATGAAATCACTCACTATATTTTTGAATGCTCTGCTCTGAAAGAAGAAAGAAGAACCCTTATGCTCAAAACTGGGCAACTCTGTGCTTCACTCCCATCAATAATTGACAATATGACCCAGAATAAGTATATTGCTACGGCGTTTTATGGTTTCCACAAGTCCATATCTCAGAAGAAGGCCAAGTGACACTCACTCCTCACTTTCTTACTGCTACTCTTTTTGTGTTGTTTTTTATTGCTTCCCTCTTTCTCTTTCTTGTTTTTTCTCTTTTTTTTCTTTTTCTTTTGTTTATATCGTTGTTTCCTTTGTCTCACTGCTTTGTTCTTATGCATACCTCTGGTGAATCCTGTATAGGGTCAGTGACCCTAAATAAAGGCTTTTTGTTGTTGTTGTTGTTGTAAAAGTCTGCCTCAACATTTAAAATGATTCGGAAGCTGTTTTCCCTAATTTAAAGCAAAACTCTATTGCGACTCGCTGATTTTTAATACAGTCCATACTGAAGTTAGAAAATGTTTTGATACACTCGAGCTTATAAATTCGAAAAAACGTGAGCGCCTGCGTCTGTGTGATCAATTTTTTTTCTACGTGTTGATAAATGTTTTATCTATAAGGTCCTTATAAAAATATTTCATTATTTTGAATATTTTACGTGATCCAGTTTCATTCCTGGAAATTATTGATCACACGTTCTATATTATATTAATTTAGAGGAAATCTCTCTCTCGAGGTGCGCGAGAATGCACGGACGCACGCTCCTGCTCCAACTCTGAGACTTGAATTATATCAACCGCCTCTAGAGAATAGAGAAATTTTAGAAAATTTATAGGGGATTCTCCACCCCTTCAAATCTCCATGGCATTGGCTGCAAGCCAATCGCTATTTACTCATGCTGATGCCATCGGCACCTCTCCGGCGACGAAGGGGAAGACTAACAGCCTTAAACAGGCAAACCATAACGAGCTGGGCCGATCTCGTCGATCGGTATAATCAACTTCCCATCGAGGAAGACAACGACGGCTTCACCAAGGTGGGACCCAGGAGAAAGAGGCCTGTAGACTCCGAGGCGGCAGGCCGGAATGCCAAGAGGGGCTGCTTCCAGGCAGCAGCTTCGAGGCCAACCCTCAACTATCGCCCAACGCCAAAGTCAAAAGTACAGGAATGTACGAGGACGCGGCAGAAGCAGGCGGCGGAGCCCGGTCGGCAGCAGGGAAGGTGGACCAATGTGTCTAGCTTGAATTCTGCCCAGACTTCAGCCAGGCCAGTATTTTCTGGCGCTGGAGGCGAAGCTGGGCAAGAGCTCAGTCTATCAGCTGACGAAGATGTAGGGGCACATCCAGGTTGGCCTCTCTCGCGTACAGCTCGCCGACATGCTCATCGAGGAAGGCCTTGACATCGAAGACTCCACCCTGCGGGCCTTTCCTTCGAGAACGCTGAAGCAGTCGCTTCGCTCAGGCTCTAAGCTCGGCAGAAGCGATTGCCGACTTCCTAGCTGAAGTGACTCCCCTGGAGTTCGACGAGTGGGACCAGTTCTTTTTCGCCGAAATCTCACGCGACCAGATAGAGGCAGCCATTCATCGCCTGCCAAACGGCTGTGCCTCGGGATGGCACAGATTACCCTTCGAGTTTGTCGTAGCCTTTGAAGATTTCAACGCCGTCTCTTTGGAAAGTCTTCGAGGCTTCTCGACTCCGCGGGGCCTTGCCTCCATCTTCAAGGCGCAGCAAAGTTATCCTTCTGCCGAATTCGCACGGTGGTCCGGGTCGACAGGCATTTCGCACTATCAGCCTCCCAACGACCGACTACAGGGTTCCCAGCGGCGTGCTCATGGCCCGTCTGCGTCGTCATCTGTCAGACCTCGTGCACGACTGTTCGACGAAGCCGCCGGGGCAGCCAGACATGACACGCCGCTGTTAGTCATCTCTCTGGATCTGAAGTCGGCCTTCGACACCCTGAGCAGGAGCTACCTGTTCGTCCTGCTGGAGAAGATGGGCCTACCTAGCATTTACCTTCCTCGGGTGGATTGCTGTCCTCTACGGGGAAACAGACGCCCCTATTCGGGTCGGATATGTCTACACCAAGACCTTCCGCTTCTCAACAGGGTGAGGCAGGGCTTCCGTCTCAGCGCCGCGCTCTTCAGCATCGGAGTTGGGCCTCTGCTACACCGCCTCGAGAGGATCTTGGGCCGCAGAAGCGTGGTCGCCTATGCGGATCACATCGTAATCTTCATCAGAGGCGACGCTCAGTTCGAGCTCGTGCCTCTGATCTTCGAAGAGTTCCGCATGGCCTCCGGGGTGGCTGTAAACTTCAGTAAGAGCTGCGGGCTCTGGTGCGGTTCCTGGAAGCACCGGATAGTTTCTCCTCTGGGAATCTCCTGGACGTTCGACTCGCTGACCGTCCTGGGCTGCACCATCACCACCAGGAACACCGTCGTCTTCCAGGCCTCCCACCTGATGGGGCCGCCAATGGCTACTCTTGGCTAGTCGCAGTCGGGCGTGGCTGACACCGCCGGCTCCTGACGTCTGCTTCTCGCCTAAGAGGAGAAAACTTCTGAGCCTCTGAGAGGCCGCGGCCAGCGTCCTTGAGCTTAACCACAGGGTTCTGCGGCCAGCCTGTCTGAGGTCTCTGCGTCTTCGAGGCGACAACAGGTTCCTGCGGCCGCCAGATCTTCTGGCTCCCGAGCGATGGCTACAAGTGACTGTCGGTGACTTCTCTGAAGGCGCCCCTGCCCTAACGCGCTTAACGCGGGGCGCCCTCCTGGACGCATTGCACCTGGGGGCCTTCTACCAACGTCTCCTGCGGGAAAACGCTAGCTACAGCTATCAATTGGAGTACGAGGTGAAGACCATCGTCCTGCGGGGATCGGCGGCCCCTATTACCCGCCTCACCAGCCAGAGCGCGCGCCGGGCACTGGACTCGGCATGGCTGCAGGCGCATCCTGTTTCCGAGCTGGCTGCACGGTGGACCCCCACCGTGGATGTGCCCCGCTCCATCCCCTGGGCTGACCTGCGTCGCAACTGTTTCTCGGGGCACGACGCAGATGTCGCCCTACGGCTGGCCCTCCATGCTCTACCACAACGTGGCCATCCTGCCTCGAGGCGTGCCAACTGTGCAGCCTGTGGTTCCAGCACCGGGTCGCTGACCCAGAAATATTGGAACGCTTCTCGATTTTGCGTGTCATCCTTGCGCAGGGGCCATGCTAATATTCTCTGTATCGTTCCAATTTTAGTATATGTACCGACGAACAAGCGTGTACCCAGAGATATTGGAGTGGCCGAGCCGTGCGACTCATGCTCCGGGAGGTATTCGCCTCCTGCGAAGTGCCCCTGGATCTGCAGGCCTGGCTCTTTGGCGTCGGCCTCCATCCTGAGGAAATGAAGTTTATTAGTGTGGCGAAGGCTATCATCTTGGTCTTGATTTGGGTAATGCCAGCCATTACATTGACCTGCCCACTCTTTGGGAAGTCTTTCCCACGGTGGGCACCACCAATGAAGACTGTGAATATTATATATATATATATGTGTCGTATGCGGTCGACTCACTGTCGAATCCTGTCGACTCACTGTCGAATGCTGTCGACTCACTGTAATATGCGGGACTTTTTGGTGATGGTTGATTGAGTGGTTTGATATATTGATTGATGGATTGTTGTGGGCGCAGTCGTGTTTGCTGAGATAGTAAAGTATTCACACAGGGGAAAATAACGAGGACACAGGATTGGATTGAAATAGGCCAGCGATCAAGGGAGAAAGGGGTGACTATGGGGTTCTTGACTAAGGCTAGGCTGTCACATAGTGAACATTGGACTTATCTGCGTGATGAGGAAGATGGTGGCGAGGTCCTGGCTCTGACAGGTCCAGCTACTGACTCGATGCTGTCCAGGTCCCAACTTGTTGCGATGGCGCCGAGCTCCTAACTAACTAAACTGAGTCAGAGATTTAACATGTAAACTTCTCAGGGCTCTCATTGGATGACTGTCCAGGTGTGCCCGTTTCTCATTGGTCTTCCTGGACTCTGATTGGATCTTTGTTAATCCTTTGTCCTTGTCTTGTTTTAACATGATCCCCGTAGGGACAGGTTCTGGAACCCAATTTTTATGAGTTCCTGGATAATAAAACCTACTAATGACCGTTTCCTCTCTGATGGTCTTTCTCCCAGATTTCGCTAAGCCTTGTCTTTATTAAAAATCTTTAGATCATACATATTGTGGTGGGATTACATCCAGTTATGTACAAATTATGACATATGTATATTTATCAATTTTATATTTTACATTTATTTATATATTTTTATATATATTTATCTTTATATATGATCTTAATTATTCATATTCATTCAATTTGTATTTAACCTTATATAATCTTATATTTCTCTGGAGGAGCACATCCTGATCGGCCTCTCCAGCGTACAGCTCGCCGACAAGCTCATCGAGGAAGGCCTTGACATCGAAGACGCCACCCTGCGGGCCTTTCCCCTGAGAAAAAGGGCCGAGCCCAACGTGCTGAGCAACGTCCTCTTCTTCGTGGGGGACGTTGATCTCATCACAGCAATAGGCCCTACGGACAGGTGACTTCCATCGTTCAGAAGATGACGGTGATGGGCTGATGCCCGTCGGGAAGCTTTCATTACTCTGCGAGACGGAGGGAAGCTCTCCCAGATACCTGCCCGGCTGAATGCTAAGTCCAAGGGGGTTGTCACCAATGTCTACGCGACATAGGGCATCAAATAATTCCTATGCTACAAGCAGGGGCACAAACGCGCCAAATGTCTACGGAAGACCGACCTGCAGGAAAAAAAGCTGCTGCTCCCTGTGGATGCTCTTCTTGTGCACTCAAATACCGCTAGCAAGCCCCCCACCACGTCGAATCTTCCTCCTCCTCTTGTAGCAGAACCACCGCCGGCTTCCTCTGTCGTCGCAGCTCCTCCTCCCATGGTGTTGATGATATATATGTTGAGTATAATTAAGAGAAATCAAAAAAAAAATAATTATAAGAAATCAAAATGAATGCTATGGTACATAGTGGGATAAAAAAAGAAAATGCGCCTAAACAATATTCTACTCGAGATAGGGAACGAAATCGAGGGAAATTTTCTATTAGGGCTTTTGAGAAATCAAAAATAAAATAAGTTGGGAGAAATCCAAGTTAATGCCTTGGTGCATGGTGAAAAAAAGAAAATGTGCCTAAACCATATTCTACTCGAGATGGGGAACAAAATCGAGGGAATTCTATTAGGGCTTTTGAGAAATCAAAATTAAAATAAGTTGGGATTAATCAAAGTTAATGCCTTGGTGCATGGTGGAAAAAAAAAAGAAAATGTGCCTAAACCATATTCTACTCGAGATGGGGAACAAAATCGAAGGAATTCTATTAGGGCTTTTGAGAAATCAAAATTAAAATAAGTTGGGAGAAATCAAAGTTAATGCCTTGGTGCATGGTGAAAAAAAAGAAAATGTGCCTAAACCATATTCTACTCGAGATGGGGAACAAAATCGAGGGAATTCTATTAGGGCTTTTGAGAATCAAAAATAAAAATATAAAATATCTAATTTTAAAAGAAAACCAGTGAGTTTTCGTTGATAAAAATTTGTTTAGTTGTTGGTTTATGAACAAAATAAAAAGAAGTTTTTATATAAATGGTAAATATTTGATTAAAATAAATGATAAGTATTTGAATTAGGATAAATGGTAAATTTGATTAAGAATTTTGATTTTTAAAAATAAGAAAATAATGTAAATGAATGGGATAAGAAAAATGTAGAGCGAGAGGTTCGCAAACTCTCTTTGTAATCAAATTACATGCCAAAATCTATGTCACGCCGCGCAATCGGCTCTCATTATTTGCCTCGTAGATTTTTTGTCTTTCCCGTGCGACTCATGGGTAGAAACATGATCTTTCCTAATTGTGCTTTATATTATGTATACAGGAGACATGGGAATCTAATTAACCTTACGTGTGTATTTTGTTTTTTGTGTTTGTGTTGTTTTTCGAGATCTCAAGGCCGAGTGTATTATATTAATATGTCCCGAGCCTTAATGCCTTCTAGGGATTTTTATGCATTCCCTAGGGCACTTAAGATATGCTCGCCCGATATCCATTTTTTTTATCGGGGGTCATAACCGGAGTCAGATCTTTGAATACAGGGTTCGAGGAAAGTCCTCGACCCTTCTAAAGTGGTTGTTTATTCCTTTCGGAAGAACCGTAAGCTCGAAAGCTTTGCTACCTATTTTTTTTCTATCCTTTAAGTGGTAATGTGCGTGTTTTGTTCGTATTTAACCTTGAGATCCGCGTGTTGAGAATTGGTTGTGAGTTTTTATGTGTTGCCAAAATCCTAAAGTCTAAGGTCTGTTGTTTCTGGGTGTAAGTTGAATATGTGCCTAGTGTGGGTAAATGTAACGTTTTTTTTTGTAGAAGAATAAAAATAAAAATAATAGAAAGGGTGAAAATTCATTGGGATGGTTGTTTTGTTTATAATATTAATATAATGATATTAATATAATTAAATTGTTTTTCATATGAATCGATATGTAAGCTCGTTGTACAGTTTTGTGGACCGTTCAAATTGCCCACATCGGGAGAACGCGGTGACCTCAATTTTATTTTCGGGGCCGCGCGGGAGAATATGACCCAGCCATCTTAAACACCGGAAATTGGGCCGGCGAGAATTGAAGGAGCTCTCTTAACTTTGTCCTCCCCTTGTGTAATATGACATTTCCTGCCCTTGTGTAATTGATTTAGATTTTGATACTCCCTCCTCTGGAGCGAAGCTGTAATTTGGTGAACGATAAAAATGGCGGACGTCTTTATGTCGCGCGGGAAGCAAAATGGTCTCCATCTTACTTCCGGCTTTCTAATTGATTTCTTGCACGTCGTCTTGGGGCGCCCTAATTTGTCCTCCTAATTGATTTCTGGAAAGTTCCTGACTTAACGGCTGAGATCCTTTTAATTTTTCTAAGTTTTCTTCCAGGATTTCCCACAGGAGGTTTAGAAATTCTAAAATTGCTTGGCCTATATGGAAGATGGCTTCATAGACGGAACTTCCTATATGGAAGGTGGCTTTTAAGACGGAACTTCCTATATGGAAGACTGTTTCCTGTATTTGGTACAGCCGTTGGGGCCATAGGGCATATATTACCACGTAAACTATTAATATAAATGGAGCGAGTCTATAGGGCATAACCAGAAGACAGATAACACATATCAGGTGAAATATGGGATATTGGCACATCTTCTCCCATGTCCTCTCCACGAATTGGGTTTTTTTTATTATCGGGTTGGACTTCTATTGATTGTGGCGGATTTGAAATTGGATGAATTTGCGGATGGGCTATGTAGCGTTCTTTGTTTGCTAGTTTGTTTGTCAATGGTTCTGTTGAATAAATGTCGGGTGTAGGAGTTTTAAGTGGAAACGTGTAGTCGTTTCTCTGTCGTAGGTGGTGTATTTTCGGTATTGTTTGTATTGTGTGTGCGGTATGTTTTGTGTACGGATTTAGTTTGTCCATGTGGACTGTATCGGTGTTTCTTTGGAGAGGTTGGCTGGATTCATCGATACTTTTTGTTAATTGGCAGGTGGAACAGGTTTTTACCTGTTGTGCAATGTCTTGTGTCATGTTCTGCCAATAATATTGAGCGGAGATGAGTCTCGTCATCTTTGAGATGTTTGGATGGTCGTGCTGTGTGTGTACTGATTTAAGTAGTTTGTGTGTGAGTGGTTTTGGAACTATAATTTTAGTTACACCTTTTCGGGAAACGGTATGCAGTCCATTGTGATCAATGGTCAAGCTAGAATTTCCCGATGGGGAAGGCTGATGGCTCTTAATGAGGGAGGCGTCTAAGAAGCCACAGAACGGGTTACGAGTTACAACGTCCGTTTCATATTGTTGTACTCCATTTATGTAACGAACCTCATATTCGTATCTCGATAGCCTTAATCTCCATCGAAATAATCTGCCTGACGGTTTTTGATCTTTTTCAGCCACTGCAATGCGGGATGGTCAGAAAATATAGTAAATTTTCTGTCCATCAAACAGACGCGGAAATTATCCATACTCTCAACAATTGCTAGGCATTGTAGTTCAGATATGGAATAATTTCGTTCGTGTAAACGCAGAGAGTGGCTGAAATTCTGGACTGTGTAGGTCTTCCCATCTGGGTAGACCTTTTTGAGGACGCCTGTGATGCCGAGTGTTGAGGCGTTACAGTACACCTGGCATGGCAGACCTTCCTGGTAAAGGTGTAACGTGGGGTGTGTTGTAAGGCTTTCTTTCAGGCTAGTGAACGCTTTCTGACATTCGTCATCCCAGACCCACATGACATCCCTTTTTAGAAGGTTGACAAGTGGCGTCCGCAAGCGGGCGTGGTCCGGAATGAACTTTTTGTAAGCGTTCACAGCGCTTAAGAAAGATCGCAATGTTTTGCGATTGTGTGTGGTTTTGGATGACGTGGATTGTCTCTATGTTTCGTGTAGATGGTGTGGTTGTTTTGGTAGTGGTTGTGCATGTGTTCGCGTGGTGTCGTTGTCGCCTGTTGGTGCGAGTGTCGCGCTTGTTGCGCTGTTTGTGCGTGTGACTGTGGTGTGACGCCGTGTGGTCATATGTGTGCTCTGTGTGTCAGCTGTCCTGTTGGATGGATACTATCTGGGTGTTGTTGTTGTGAGTGTCGTGTTTGTTGCGATGTACACGTGCGTGACGGTAGTGTGGTGACGTGTGGTCACGCGTGTGTTTAGTGTGAGAGTTGCCCTGTTGGATGGACACATTTTGTGCATTGTCGTGGTGAGTTGGAGCCGTTGTGGCCTTGTGCATTGAGGGCATATAAAAAGGCAATTGGCCTTAGTGAAAAATTTGTGTTGTGTGTGCGCGTGATTAGATTGGCATGTGGGTGATTGGGTTTTGACCAATCGATGCGCGCATTGGGTGCCATGTGCGGACGGTTTGCGTGCATGGTGAGTCCTTTGTGACATCGCTTGGCACTCCCAATACGTGCATTCATTGGGTACATGGTTGAAATGGTAGGTAGGGGTAGACAATGGAGCGCCAAGCTGGAATATAGTGCCTTGGTTGAAGTCTATTGCTAATTTAAAATTACGGAGGGTATTTATGCTGAGAATTCCAAATGGTAGAGGTGCTTCCACCACATGGAAATTTTCTTTTTTAGTTAGTTTACCTATTGTCAGGGGGAGGATTATTTTACCTATTGTTGTTGCGAGACCGTTTATGGCCTGTAGGTCTATGGACTGTTTCTTTAATTTTAAATTAGGGAGGTTAATTTTTAAAATTTTATATAGGTTATAGGGCACTATATTCAAGCTTGCGCCTGTATCAATTAGAAATGGGGGTGACAGTTCAGGGGTTAGGGACAGTTTCATCGTCAATTGGTTGACGACAAAGGGTTGCTGGTGCCTCCCTACCTTAGTGCCGAAAGGCTTGAGCGGCTTGTACGTCTTCGGCGTGTTGTGAAGGTGTGGGACGCCGGGCGTGCTGCTGAGTTGGGGCTGTTTGCACTGCTCGTGCGCTCGCGTATTGAGTTAGGGCTGCTTCCATGTCCGTGCGCTCGCGTGTTGAGTTTGTTGGGATGGGCCAGTACACATACTTGTTTTTTTCTGAGCACTGGTGTATAGGTCCGGCTTGGTGGTTGGTGGCTCCTCGGGGTGGCGCGTCAGGTCGTCCGGCCACATGGCGGCGATAGCGCCGTCCATCTCCCGGTCGGTCGTTCGGGGGAGTTGGTGGGCGGCGTATGTCCCGCCGGCGGGGGTCCGGTACGTCCCCTCGCGTCGGGTAAACCTCACTTCCTGCAGGGCAGTCGTCAACTGGAGTAAAACTGCCGCCAGTGTGTGTCGTGCTATCTTCCTTCTCTCCCCTATCTCGCTGCCGTTCTGTTTCGCTACTTGTTCTCGTTCGTTTTCCATTTTATCCTGTCGACTCTCTGTCGTATGCGGTCGACTCACTGTCGAATCCTGTCGACTCACTGTCGAATGCTGTCGACTCACTGTAATATGCGGGACTTTTTGGTGATGGTTGATTGCGTGGTTTGATGGATTGATTGATGGATTGTTGTGGGCGCAGTCGTGTTTGCTGAGATAGTAAAGTATTCACACAGGGGGAAATAACGAGGACACAGGATTGGATTGAAATAGGCCAGCGATCAAGGGAGAAAGGGGTGACTATGGGGTTCTTGACTAAGGCTAGGCTGTCACATAGTGAACATTGGACTTATCTGCGTGATGAGGAAGATGGTGGCGAGGTCCTGGCTCTGACAGGTCCAGCTACTGACTCGATGCTGTCCAGGTCCCAACTTGTTGCGATGGCGCCGAGCTCCTAACTAACTAAACTGAGTCAGAGATTTAACATGTAAACTTCTCAGGGCTCTCATTGGATGACTGTCCAGGTGTGCCCGTTTCTCATTGGTTCTCCTGGACTCTGATTGGATCTTTGTTAATCCTTTGTCCTTGTCTTGTTTTAACATGATCACGGAAGGGACAGGTTCTTGAACCCAATTTTTATGAGTTCCTGGATAATAAAACCTACTAATGACCGTTTCCTATCTGATGGCCTTTCTCCCAGATTAATAAAGCCTTGTCTTTATTAAAAATCTTTAGATCATACATATTGTGTCATGTACATGTGTTATGTACAAATTATGACATATGTATATTTATCAATTTTATATTTTACATTTATTTATATATTTTTATATATATTTATCTTTATATATGATCTTAATTATTCATATTCATTCAATTTGTATTTAACCTTATATAATCTTATATTTCTCTGGAGGAGCACATCCTGATCGGCCTCTCCAGCGTACAGCTCGCCGACAAGCTCACCGAGGAAGGCCTTGACATCGAAGACGCCACCCTGCGGGCCTTTCCCCTGAGAAAAAGGGTCGAGCCCATCGTGCTGAGCAACGTCCTCTTCTTCGTGGGGGACGTTGATCTCATCACAGCAATAGGCCCTACGGACAGGTGACTTCCATCGTTCAGAAGATGACGGTGATGGGCTGATGCCCGTCGGGAAGCTTTCATTACTCTGCGAGACGGAGGGAAGCTCTCCCAGATACCTGCCCGGCTGAATGCTAAGTCCAAGGGGTTTGTCACCAACGTCTACGCGACATAGGGCATCAAATAATTCCTATGCTACAAGCAGGGGCACAAACGCGCCAAATGTCTACGGAAGACCGACCTGCAGGAAAAAAAGCTGCTGCTCCCTGTGGATGCTCTTCTTGTGCACTCGAATACCGCTAGCAAGCCCCCCACCACGTCGAATCTTCCTCCTCCTCTTGTAGCAGAACCACCCAGGCTTCCTCTGTCGTCGCAGCTCCTCCTCCCAGCGACACAGAATAAACAAAGGAGAGGTTAGACCTGAGTACTCCTCCAACCAAAATACAGGGCGAACCTGAAGCGCCTGAATCTTCCTAGGAACGGCGCAATATGACTGAGACCCAGTTGGACGTTCTTTCGAAGAACGACAAGACGTCTACAGTCATGGTTCGTGCTCAGAACCAGGGCCTGGAGAGAAAAAAACCTCCTCCAGGCACTTACGCACAGCGGGAAGATGGGCCGTCTCATCGCCCAATCAAGTGCCGAACAAAGAGGGGCCATCGGCATCCTGGCCAGCGAGCTAATGGTTCTTAAAGGGGAAACGAGCAGTACCCTGTACAAGAATCTCTCGCGTGCCAGGAATTCTACTCGGTAACCTAAATGAACTTCTGAATCGCAACCCTGAACACGCACGGCATCGCCGCTCTTCGCCCGCTGTCTTCTCAAGGAGCATGAGATCGACATCTGCTTTCTGCAGGAGACGAACGTCATGTCCCTGGACGACGTAGGAGACCTCTGCCATGGTTACAGCTCTGTTGCACCCGCAAAGACCACCGTGGGATTAGGGCTCGCCTGTGTCTTCGCGGTCGGTGTCGTTATTCATCGGCAACAGATCCTATGGCCTGGCAAGATGGCTGTCATCGACCTCACCGTCCGGGGAGTCTCCATGGCTTGCGTCAACGCCCACGTTTCTCATGCTTCTGAAGAGCGATGCCGCCAGCTCCAGATCATCGCAGCTTTGGCGCGTGAAGAAGGTGCGTGGATCCTCGGTGACCTGAACATCTCTGAGGAGTCGGCGAAGGACCTGGCATCAGGTTTAGCAGAAGCCCTCGCGGAGCTCCTGGACCAAGCCGACCTCGTCGAGGTTGCCACTTACGATGCTGCACTGGAGCACACCAGGGTTGCCACTATCGGAAGCCAGGTCGACGCGCGTCGTCTGGACAGAATCCTACTTCCATCAGGTTTCTGCGACCGCGTCACCCAATATCAAACTATAGACTATGCTTACTCGGATCACCGTGCCGTCCTGATCCAAGTGGGAGAACCAGCTCCCACAAGACTTCCCTGCATCGGCAAGCTGCTACGATCAGACCTGTTCTTCGATCGAATGTAAACGTTCATAGATGAAATGTTGGAAGCCCTAGCAAATCTTTCACCTCCGATGTTATTGGAACAATGCACCAGGATTAAGGCAGATCTGGTCGCAGAGATACAGCCGGTGGATACATCGAGAGAGCAAGCCATATTTTGAGGCGGATACTGGAGGACGACACTTCCAGCTCCGACTATCCTTCCTTGTCGGATCTCGGGCGTTCCATCCGAGCCAGACGTCGCTCTCCTTCCACCTTCACCGAAGACGACGGCAACGCCATCTCCGGGGGCCAGCTTAGACGTTTCCTTCTGGAGCGCTTAAGCAGTCGCTTCGCCCAGGCTCCAATCTCGGCAGAAGCCATCCCCGACTTCCTAGTTGAAGTGACTCCCCTGTAGTTTCTCGCCATTTCCCGCGACCAGATAGCGGCAGCCATCCACCGCCTGTCAGATCGCCGTATCTCGGGATGGGACGGATTACCCTGAGAGTTTTTCAAAGAGTTTGAAAATTTCTTCGCCGAAGTTCTTTGGCAAGTCTTCGAGGCTTCTCGACTTCGCGGGGCCTTGCCTCCATATTCAAGGCGCAGCAATGTTATTTTGCTGCCGAAAGTGCATGGTATCCGGGTCTAAAGGCATTTCGGTTAATCAGTCTACCAAAGACCGCGTGCATGGACCTTAGCGGAGTCCTCATGAGCCGTCTGCGTCGTCATCTTCCACACCTCGTGCCCCAATGCCAGACCTACGCCGTTCCGGGACTCTCTTCCGTTCCGGGACTGTCTTCCTCCTGGAACATTGCGCGAGTGCCTGACAAAGTCGCCTAGGCATTGAGACATGAAACGCCGCTGGCTATCATCATTCTGGATCTGAAGTCGGCAATCGACACCCTGATCAGGAGCTAGCTGTTCCCCCTGCTGGAGAAGATGGGCCTACCATCTACCTTCCTCGGGTGGATTGCTGTCCTCTACGGGGAAACAGACGCCCTCATCCGAATCGGAGATGTCTACACTAAGGCCTCCCGCTTCTCAACGGGGTGAGGCAGGGCTGCCGTCTCAACGCCGCGCTCATCAGCATCGGAGTTGGACCTCTGCTACGCCGCCTCGAGAGGATCTTGGGCCGCGGCTGCGTGGTCGCCTATGCGGATGACATCGTACTCTTCATCAGGGACGACGCTCAGTTTGAGCTCGTGTCCCTGATCTTCGAAGAGTTCCGCATGACCTCCGGGGTGGCTGTGAACTTCAGCGATGGGTCGCTGGCCCACAGATATTGGAGTTTCCGAGCTGTGAGATCCCTGCTCCGGGAGGTGCTCGCCTCCTGCGAAGAGCACCTGAATCTACAAGCCTAGCTCTTCGGCGTCGGCCTCTATTCCGTGGCACTGCAACTAACAAGTGTGGCGAAGGCTACATACCATCTAGGTCTTGAGGCGGTAAACACTAGCCACCATCACCTCTCAACCTGCCCACTCTGCGGCGATCCATCAATGGCGCGAGTCTTTCCCGCGATTGGCGCCACCAACGTGTGATCAATAATTTCCAGGAATGAGACTAGATCACGTAAAATATTCAAAATAATGAAATAATTTATAAGGACCTTATAGATAAAACATTTATCAAACGTAGAAATAAAAATTGATCACATAGACGCACGCGCTCACGTTTTATCGAATTTATAAGCTCGAGTATATCAGAACGTTTTCGAATTTCAGTATGGACTGTATTGAAAAACAGCGAGTCTGCATAGGGTTTTGCTTTAAATTAGGGAAAACAGCTTCCGAATCATTTAAAATCTTGAAGCAGGCTTTTAAAGAAGATGCCCTATCACAATCGAGGACATTTGAATGGTTTGCACGATTAAAAGCTGGTCGAATAAGCAAGAGAAAGCAAGGATGTTCAAATCGAAGCTTAAGTGTCATCTTATCACTTTATTTGATGTAAAGGGATTGGTACACTATGAATTCGTGCCCGAGGGTAAGACCATTAATCAACATTACTATCTTGATGTATTGCGACGTTTAAGGGAGGCTGTGCGTCAGAAACGACCCGAAAAATGGCATCAGAAAAATTGGCTTTTGCATCATGACAACGCACGGCCACATACGGCCATCGCTGTTGGCTAAACACGGAATTGCTTTACTACCCCGGCCACCCTATTCTCCTGACCTTGCTCCCAAAGACTTTTTTCTTTGTCCTAAAATTAAAAGAGTCTTAAAAGGATCTCGATTTAACCCAATACCTGAAATAAAGGAGAATTCGAAGAATATTTTGAAAAGCCTGAAATATGAGGATGTTCAGAGATGCTTTGATATCTGGAAAAAAAGATGGAACAAGTGTATAGATAGTGACTGTCATTATTTTGAGAAAACTTTGATAAAAATTTATTATACTTTTGTATTTCTTTAAATATTTAGCATTCCTGGAAATTATTGATCACACTATGTATGTTATATAAAAGCGTTATTTATTTTAGGATTTTATAATTTCTAGAAAAACTGCTCTGTAAAGTCGACCGACAGAGGTCACCGCTTTTCCTATATAAACCTATTGTTGTTTTTTCCCGTTGGCCGGCTCAAATATTTTTTATATTTCATTAGCTCAACTGTAGCATACTAGCAAATAATGATATAAACTGTTTATTATATTTCAAAACATCAAGACTGCATACCAATACTATTAGTACCCATGTACTCAAAAGAACCAGCTAATAATTCTCTAGCATTTAAAATTTAACATCATAAGAAATATTTTTCGTAATATATATATATATATATTAATTATTTTATATATTTACATACATTTATTCATAAAGTAATATAATTTTATTCGCGATCGAACGTTGTGGCCCACTGTACGTATTACATCCCAAATCGAAGCGACGCCAGCCATCTGTTTTGAGCTCTATGCATCATCTCGGCGACCGTTAAGCCATATATATATTCATCATTATTTATGATATGATATATTTATCATTATTAATTTTTTTATTAATTCAAATTTTATTTAACCTTATTATGTTGGGAAAAAAAGAAAGAAAATGTTTTAAAAATAGTAAATCAATGATCTTGAAATACTTTTGGACTGACAACACCGTAATATAAAAACGAGAACAAAGGAGTGTTTTGTTTTAAAATAATTAGTACAGGGTGTACCAGGTAAATTGGGAATTTCAACAATGGTATTTTAACTGAAATTTTTTGCAAGTAAAAATTAAAATATCCGAATGAAATTTGACACAGTAGTAGATAAAAGGATATAGTTTTTATTTATTCAATGTAGTTTCCATTATTAGCTACAACAGTCTCGAGGCGAGTGCGGAATGAAGCACAGGCCTTGGCGACGATGACCTTGTCCATTTGGGTCATCACCGTGTGAACTGCTTTCTTGACAGACTGGATGGTGGTATGAGGAGCTTTGTTGACATCTCTCTCAACAACGCCCCATACATAGTAGTCGAGGGGATTGCAATCTGGAGAATTAGGGGGCCAAATATCAGGACCCCAGTGACTAGGGACGTTAAGTGTCAGCCACGATTGTGTCTTTTTTGCCTTATGGGCTGGAGCTGAGTCCTGTTGGAAGACATACTTCCTTCCTGCGGCTACCATGTCCACCCAAGGCTTCACAACGGTCTCCAGAACATTGATGTAGGTGTCAGCGTTCATCCTAAGGCCCTTCTCAAAGAAATGGGGAGGCATGACATCACCTTCACTGCTGATAACGCCAAGGACCATTACGGAGGCAGGAAATTTCGTGTGCATCACGACAGGTATCTCTGAGGGGTCTTTACAGATCCAGCGATCATTCCTGGGATTTACCTTTTGGGACGTCAAAGTTCTTTTCGTCAGAGAAGAACCTTAGCATGCCAAAAGAGTCGTGTTTCAGGTTGTTGAGGAGGGCAGCAGCCTTTCCTTTTCTGTTATTCTTCATATTCTCAGTCAGCAACTGACCTTTCCGAAGGGCATAAGACTTGAGACCAAGGTCCTCATGGATAGTTCTGACAATTGTCATAGAGCCAACGTCCATTTCCTTGGCTATGGCCCTCATGCTCTTCCCAGGGTTTCCATCAATCTTCTCCTTGACATTTTTGACAAATTCTTCGCCTCTTACCCTGTCCGATCGACGCGAGTGCTTTTTCCTTGTAGCTATCCCCTCTTTGTTACTGTCGGCCTCATCAAACTGCTTCTTGACACGATAAATAGTGGTTTTGGGCAACTTAAGAAAATCCACTATCTCTTTGGGGCTCCTTCCGGCGCGCAGAGCAACGATGATGGCAGCTCGATTTTCAAATTCTCGGTTACTCTTCATCACTACACTGCGCACACATGTACTGTTGCATTTTACATGAATATGGCTACGTAATGAAAAAAAAACAAGTTTTTACTCTCAAGTAGTTTTTGTTTTATGGACTGTCAAAGTCAGTCCCAATTCACCTGGTACACCCTGTAATTGTAATGTAAATTGTTAAATGTTCTTTTCTCTCTCTCTTTGAAAATAATAAATTCAAAATACTTTCTTAAAAGGTAAAATCGCCTAATTCTTTAAAACCATTTCAGCTGTAAGTAAACTTGTTATTTGTTGTTTCATTGTCTGAACCATAAGAGATTCCCAACAATATAACCATATATAAGCGATGTAATAAAGAAGTTTCAATCTCAATCTCTCTCGCGTTTTTTTCGGTTAGCACGTAAATTCAAAAACTTTGAGAAATAAGAAAAAAGTAAGAACAAAATAAAAAAATATATATTTATATATTTTTTATCAAATTGGAAATATATATTTTTTTCTTTCAAAAATAGCCATATTGTTACTATTTTTAGAAAGTAATACAAATTTTTGATTTTTTGAATAACGTCGAAAAATTAATGTTAGAGTTTAAATACTGATCATAAGTTAAACATTTGTAGCACAAATAATTGGGATAATGTTGTGGAAAAATGCTTTTCAATACGTGTCGTAATGATGCATACATAAGACTATTGACGACCAAAAAAAAATCCAGCATATTTATATGAAATCAAGTTTAATCCCCAGATTATTTTTGTAAAACGGTTCAGGAAGTATTGAATCAATGGATATAATATAAGCGATGTAATAAAGAAGTTTCAATCTCAATCTCTCTCGCGTTTTTTTCGGTTAGCACGTAAATTCAAAAACTTTGAGAAATAAGAAAAAAGTAAGAACAAAATAAAAAATATATATTTATATATTTTTTGTATAATTAGAAATTTATATTTTTTTTCTTTCGAAAATAGCCTTGTTACTATTTTTAGAAAGTAATACAAATTTTTGATTTTTTGATTAACGTCGAAAAATTAATGTTAGAGTTTAAATACTGATTAAATCTGTTGAACCACGATATTTATAAAATCAAAATTCATTCTAACTATAAAATTCCATAAAATTGTTTACATATTCTAAATTTAGTTTGAATATTTGTGAAATATCTTCTGAAAAAATTCTTGAATTGCGAAATTTATTGTGTATCTTCTCAATATCAAGATTTCTTCAATTGTCGCTATTTATTCTTCCGAACAAACGCAATAAAGGTAATTCATTCATTTTAATTTGATAAATCAAACATTGGAAATAATATCTTTACATATTCATAAAAATTTGAACAAAAAGTAGCCAACAAATTCCACCGCGTATATTGGAATTCAGAAATAGAAAAGGAAATTAATATTTTTATTCGATTTGTAATATAAAATTAGCGAATATATTTCATACATTGGGATGAAACTCAAGATCAATATAATCAAGATAATATCAAGTTTAAAATGTGATTGATGCAAATAATCATTAAAATTATTAAATACTAGCGGATGTACCCGGCTTCGCCCGGGTTTTACCCGAGTAAAGGTTTGTCTAACGAACATTTGGTAAAACAATTCTCTATAAACTTATAAAAAAAAAGATATATTTTGATAATTTGAAACTCGTAAATTTGAATATCTCGATAAAGTGAACATTTTTTCCCGGTCCCTGTGTGCCCTGTCATCCTGAATTTTTCTTTCCTAATTTTCTACATTACAAAATCATCGTTTTATCCAGTGAACATTTTTTCCCGGTCCCTTGAAAAATACTCGATAAGTTGAATAAAATCAATATTAATTGGTTCCCTCGGTAATTAGAAGTTAAAGGAATAGAATCTTTGCCTTGGAATTGTATCATTATTCTTGTCTCAAATAAATTGCCGTGTCATCCTTAGATAATCTTACTTTTGATAAACAATCTTTAAGATAATAAACTTAGTGATAATAAAACTTATAGATGAAAAAACTTATCATCGTCGCAATGGTGGCGCTTCTTGCGAGTTAAATCTACAAATCTGCAAATAACTAAGGATATTCAAGATATTCAAGAAATTATTTTTCAGAAACCTTCCCTGTACTATACTAAATAACTTCCCAAAGTTTCATGGCCTTCCAATGAGTGGTATGGTCAGTCAATAAAGGACACACACACACGCACACACACACATACATTCATTTATATATATATATATAGATATCACGCCATATACAGTGGACCCTCGGTTTGCGAGCATAATCCGTTCCAGAGCCATGCTCGTACTCCAAAACGCTCGTAGTGCGAAACTAATTTCTTATTTTTAATAATTGAAACTCGGGCAATTCTTCTTGCTACGAACAATTGCACAGTTTCCCACATTTTACATATTTCCCGAATCTGATCTGAAGGGAGGGATCCCAGTGAATTTTCATCCATCACGATTACGGGCAACCATCACGAGTTGCTCATAATGCGAAATTTCACTCGTAATCCGAGGTAAAATTTTTCAAAAAATTTTGCTCGTACTGCGAAAAGCTCGTACTCCAAGGTGCTCGTAAACAGAGGGTCCACTGTATAGGTTTTTAACTTTTAATTAAACAATTTTAATTTATATTTAGACATTTTTCATTTTAATTTAGACACATGGCCTTATTATAGAAAAGTCGATGTGTCTAAAAAAAAAATGAAAGTGTCTAAATTAAAATGGAAAATGTCTAAATATAAATTATAATTGTCTAATTAAAAGTTTAAAACTTTTTTTGATATTTATATTACAATATAATACACTGCGGCCTGTGATTGTAAAACGACACTTGAAGCTACACCGCATGAGTTTCTTTTAAACGAAAAATCAAAATTTTATTTCAAGGTGAAATATCGACTATTTCTATCCTTTTTGGATGAGGTATGAAAGGGTGAATTATGAAGAGTAATGACGAACGGAAAAATAAAAGTGTCCTGGGATGGGAATCGAACCCACAATGTTCCGCTTACCGGGCAGATGCCATGTCCACTAGGCTACCCCGGACATATTTTTTCGTTCGTAAATATTATATGAGGTAATTTATAATACAATATAATGCGGCTTATGATTGTAAAACGACATTGGAAAATATCCCGCATGAGTTTCTTTTAAATGAAAAATCGAAATTTTCGTATTTTATATATGTCCAGGGTAGCCTAGTGGACATGGCATCTGCCCGGTAAGCGGAACATTGTGGGTTCGATTCCCATCCCTGGACACTTTTATTTTTCCGTTCGTCATTACTCTTCATAATTCACCCTTTCATACCTCATCCAAAAAGGATAGAAATAGTCGATATTTCACCTTGAAATAAAATTTTGATTTTTCGTTTAAAAGAAACTCATGCGGTGTAGCTTCAAGTGTCGTTTTACAATCACAGGCCGCAGTGTAATATATTGTAATATAAGTTACTTTATGTATCATTTGCGAACGGAAAAATACGTCCAGGGTAGCCTAGTGGACATGACATCTGCCCGGTAAGCGGAACATTGTGGGCTCGATTCCCATCCCTGGACACTTTTATTTTTCCGTTCGTCATTACTCTTTATAATTCACCCTTTCATACCTCATCCAAAAAGGATAGAAATAGTCGATATTTCACCTTGAAATAAAATTTTGATTTTTCGTTTAAAAGAAACTCATGCGGTGTAGCTTCAAGTGTCGTTTGATATTTATATTTAAAAAAATATGTGTATGATGATTACTGAATAGTTTCACACATTGAATTCCTATATTAAAAAAAAAAAAAACAAGAACTCTCAAAAATACCTTAAATAACAATTAATAAATCTTTCAAAATTGTAAATATCCGCTATAAAGGTCAAAATTAATCAAAGGGCGAGAGATAAATACAATATATATGATCCAAATAAACAGAAAACTGTTGACTTTGCTTAGAATATTTTTAATGAAACTAATTCCAATAATTATTAATTAAACATTATATTTATTGATTTACAAGAGAGAGAACAAAATATAAAAGGGAAACTAATATTAAACAAAAAGGAACTTTTTTTCTTTTCAGTTAGCGCCTATTTACCTGTGAGCTTACACACACTCTGTGGTAGCAATTATTTAATATATATACAACAAAACAGACCCAAAAGGACTATGTCAAAACTTGGCATATTATTGAATATCTTTACTTTTTCTGATGTTTGTTACAGAGATGTCATATATGTGGGGACAAACTCGACACAATGAAGCGAATGAACACACATGATGTTTAAAGTCAGTTTATGGATCTCACAGCTGACCTGTGCAATCAATGTCCATGTGGATATGAGAAATAAGTGAAGCCATGAACTGGGTAGAGTTAGTTTATGGATTTCACAGCTGACTTCTGCAATCAATGTCCATGTGGATATGAGAAATAAGTGAAGCCGTGATGTGATGGGTAGAGTCAGTTTATGGATCTCACAGCTGACCTGTGCAATCAATGTCCATGTGAGAAATAAGTGACACCGAGATGTGATGGGTAGAGCCAGTTTATTGAACTCACAGTGCGGCGGCGGCAAGCGACGAGGACCCCTGGAGCAACGACCAAGTAAGTAGCGGCAGCACTAGATATTTACATACGCCACAGGTAATGTACAAATTTGATTGGCTGCTGAGAAGGCCTATGGTAGACAACAAAACCTTCGCGGGGGTAAAAACAAAAAAAAATACAAAGTAAAGATACAGAACAGCATAGTAGACAAGAATAAACAGAGATATTTTTAATAAAATAAATAAATAGTACTATACTAGAATGAATAATGTAATCATATAAAGAAAACTTCTAAGAAGGAATATAAATACAAGAGTATATTATTAATGTCTTCTTTGATATACACAATAGAGAGTAAAGATTATCCAAAAATAAGTATATCATTCATCAAAAATTATTTTAAAAAAGTACAAAAAAGGACCTTTAAAAGGTGAGTATTTGCGCGGGGTTCAAATAACAACGATGTGTGGGGTACTACCCTCCGAGGGGTAGATTTCAACGTAGTAAAATAATACTATGATTTACTAGAGATCTCTACAATCTTATCAAAATTGGAATGGCACGTTCAACGCTAACAACAACAACGTGGAGTGTCAGAGTTCGATGAGGAGAATGTCTAGACCTCCGTCACATTCGCTCATCTCCAGCAGGAAGGTGTCCTCGTTGGTATAGTGGCGGACCATGGAGTCGTCCAGTCGGACTGTCACCCTGCACCACACACGACATGTCTCCAAAGTGTCATATTATCACACATTCTAATCTACAACGAACATAGTAAAATATAACATTTTGTTTCAGGAATGTTTTCTTGAAAACTTATCGGATTACAAAAAAGAAATAGTCTACTCTCGTTATAACGCCACCATCCGAATTTTGCAAAAAAAGCGGCGTAAGGCGAGGGTGGCGTTGTATCGAACACGTTTAAAATGTGAAATTCAAATATACTGTTTAATTTAGTTAGAATATTTATGTTTATATAAAGGTTTAATATAATTTTTCTATCATTGTGTAAATATTCATTGAATATATCATCATCACCTTTGTTGTTTACAAAAATGTTATATGAAAAATAAAGTAATGTAATTAACGAAGTGGTTGCCCTCATGTTTACTGATCCAATGTTTTAATAATTAATTTAAAATTATACATTGGTCAACTCGAGCTGGATTGAACGTAAGTAAAAGTCAAGTTAAAATTTATTTTAAAAAAAGGGCAACTTATAAGTATTTTGTAACCATATATTTCAACTAAAAGTATTTGGGAAGAGAATTTAATAGCAATTATGGATGTAGAAACTTTAATTAAAAAATTAAAAAGGATAAAAAAACTATAAAAGGCATAGAGGAAAATATCGAATCCATTGTGTCTATGGTAGATATTAATGCAACGAAATGCAAACTAGATTATGCAAATAATGATTTGATGAAAATGATGATTTGAATGAAGAAGTGGAAATTTGTATAGATAAGTGTATAAGATTAAAGTGTGAATTAGATTTAAAGCATAATGGGCAAGAACCATTAGAAAAAAAGAAGTTAATTTACATGTTAAAATGCCTAAACTTGAGTTGCCAACTTTCAATGGCAGATTAGAATCATGGCTTTCATTTAAAGATCTATTTTTTTTCTGCAATTGGTTCTAACTCACAAATACCTGATATTGAAAAGTTACAATATTTGAAAGGCCAACTGAGAGGCGAAGCCATAAGACTGGTCAACGCATTTCCAATTACGGCCGATAATTATGTTGAGGTTTGGCAAACTTTATTAACAAGATATGATAACCCAAAGGATCTAATTTTCACCCAATTAGATAATGCATTAAGATTACCAAAATTAGCCGATGACAACCATAATTCAATGTTTAAACTTCTAGATAGCTGCAACGAAATAGTAAGAACAGTGAAAGTATTAGGTTACCAAATCGATAGTTTATCTGAGGTATTTTTCGTCAAGATCATACAAGATAAGCTTGATAAAACCACAAGAAAACAATGGGAATTGCAGAACAACCCAAGAGTTGTGCCTTCAATTAAGGATTTAATGGAATTTTTGGAAATTCACGCAAAAAGCTTGCTGAATTTACCAAATAAAGATTCAAATGTGGAGAAACATTCAATGAAAAAGGAATTACAAAAGGTGAATGTTTATAAATCATATATGATGAAATGTCTTAAATGTGAAAGTGCACATGCTCTTTCAAGCTGTAATTTATTTTCTAAATTACCTGAGTCAGAGAGAGTGAATTTTGTTAGTTCGGCTAAATTGTGTTTCAGATGTTTAAAGCCAAACCATTTAGCAAAGAATTGTTATTGCAAAAACATTTGTCAAATTTGCAAGACACCACACTTTGATTAACCAAGAAACCAAGGTTCAAGAAGTTGATGAAGGGAAATTTGAGTGTGGAAAAGACATCAAAAATACAACTTGTCTTTTAAGTAATGAGAAATATTTTTCAAATGTCTTGCTTACAACCGCTAGGATTAAAATAAAGGATAACAATGGTGTGCCTCAGACATGTAGAGCCTTGATAGACTCAGGGTCTCAGGCGAACTTTATATCAGGACAATGTAGAAAAAGACTAGGACTTGAATATGTTACCTTACACTCGCAAATATCGGGAATTTCGGGACATTTTGCGAGTCACTCTTATGGACTTGTGGAGTTTGAATTTACGCCACATTTCAAATCCGATGAACTTTTCAAGGTGAACGCCTTGGTGTTGGATAAGTTGACAAATAATTTGCCAACTCTTCCATGTCCAAAGTCAAACTTGGCGCATCTCAAAACCATGCCTCTGGCTGATCCAGATTATAATATTTCTGCTCCCATCGACATATTAATTGGTGCTGAGTTAGCTATGACCCTGTTCACTGGCGAGTCCGTTATCGGCGATGAAGAACAACTAACTTCTACTTCTTCTAAATTAGGATGGCTCCTTTCTGGAAGAGTTTCCTCTAAGGGTAGTAGGAGAAGTATTAGGAATATTATTCAGTCACATCATGCATGCCTGGAAACCCAAAATATAGTCGAAAATTTTTGGAAATTGGAATCCATTCCTGATGTGACTTCTATATCTAAGGATGAAAATGAAAGTGAAATCCATTTTGTGGAAACACATGGAAGGGATTCCACAGGCAGATATGTTGTACAACTGCCATTTCGGAATGACTGCCAATTAGGAGATTCAAGATACAATGCGATCAAAAGACTTTGTTCTTTGGAAAGATCTTTGATTCCACGACCTGAAGTTTATGATCAATATAGAAGCTTCATTAAGGAATATCTTGAATTGGGACATATGAGCTTAGTACCAAAGGAAGATATCATTAAGGGAAGGTACTATCTGCCTCATCATCCTGTAATAAAGGAAAAAAGTTGCACCACCAAATTGCGAGTAGTATTTGACGCATCAGCAAAGACTGATTCAGGTTTGTCCTTGAGTGGTGCTTTAATTCCAGGGCCCAAAATTCAACAGGTTTTGTTTCACATCATTCTGAGATTCAGAATTCATCCTGTTGCTATAAATGCTGATATCGCCAAGATGTATAGACAAATTAGAATATCACAAGAAGACTCGGAATTCCAAAGAATTGTATGGCGGAATGATCCTCATGATAAAATAAAGGACTATCGGGTAGAAACTGTCACTTATGGGACTAGTTGTGCACCATTTTTGGCCACTCGTATCATCAAACAGTTGGCTTTGGATGAGAAGAGTAAGTTTCCAAAAGCTGGCAAAATAGCATTGACAGATTTTTATGTTGATGATCTAGTAACTGGCACTTTTTCAGTAGATGAAGGCAAGAATTTGGTGCAAGAATTCTATGGTTTACAAAGTGCAGGAGGCTTCGAACTTCGTAAATGGACCTCCAATGTTCCTGATGTTCTGTCACTTTTACCAAATAATTTAAGATCCACCAACACAAATATTGGGTTTAAGGAATCCAAGGAATTTGTCAACGTTTTAGGCCTTCAATGGCAACCAAGAACTGATGGTTTCACATTTAAGGGAATAGCTCTGCCACTGAACTCTATGACAAAACGAGGAATACTATCACAGGTTGCTAAAATATTTGATCCACTGGGTTGGATCTCACCATTTACGACCACTGTTAAACTGATTTTGCAAGAACTTTGGAAGACTGGTTTGGAATGGGATGACCCAATTCCAGAGGAACTAAGAAGGAAGCTGACTTTGATAAACCAGGATCTTCCATCGCTAGAGCACATTCAGATCCCAAGATGCGTGGTACCAGGTAATTTTATGAAGGTAGAATTTCATGGGTTTTGTGATGCACCACAAGGTGGTCCTCTCAAACACAAGCGCTAAGACATTTCTCTTAGTGGCAAAAACAAGAGTCGCACCTATGAAGGTGGTTTCACTTCCAAAGTTAGAATTATGCTCTGCTCTACTTTTGGCAAGATTAGTGAAAACTGTATATGAAAACCTTCCTCTTACCATCAATGAAATATATTTATGGTCTGATTCTACTATAGCCTTATTCTGGATCAATTCCGAGCCGTGCCGATGGAAGACATTTGTGGCAAATCGAGTTGCTGAGATACACCGGCTTGTCTCCGGGGTTTGGTGCCATGTTGATGGAAGGCAGAATCCAGCGGACTGTGCATCACGAGGAATATTTCCATCCGACTTAGTAGAACATCCACTATGGTGGAATGGGCCACCATGGCTAATTGAATCTGCCCTTGAAATTAAGAAATTCATTAATAGCTCCAAGGAAGAATTTAAAGAAGAAGAAAAAATCAAGACGTATTTTGGTACAATTGAGTGTGAAATTCCATCCATTGTGATAAACTGCTCACCATTAACCAAACTGAAATGTATCATAGCTTGGTGCTTAAGATTTGTCAACAACAGTCGAATGCCTTCACATTCAAGGAACAGGGAGCCCTTAACATCAACTTTTAATTACATATATTTAATACAAAATATCAGAATGGGTTATATTTTTGTATACTACATGTTGAATTTCTTTTTTTTTGTATATGTGTGTGTGGTCAAATATCATTTTTCTAGATTATATAATGTTAGATATATGTGTTTGATATATTATAGATAAATATTTACATTTTATATGATTTATATTTAGAATGATGTAAAAAAAATATTATATTATATTAATTATACAAATTATACAAATTAATACAAAGTATATGATATTAATGTTAATTTATATAATTTCAATAAAGTATATTTTATGAGCATTATATATATACTAGCGGATGTGTACCCGGCTTCGCCCGGGTTTTATCCGAGTGAAAGTTTGCCTAACGAATATTCGATATTATGAAGTATAATAAACAATGCTAAAGATTAGTTTTAATTATTAATCAAGATTGTGTGTGAATATGTGAGAAAGATGTAATATCGTTGTTGTTTTCTTGGCCGACTGTTTTACATATGGTGTTATCTTAAAATTGCTTGTTTTGAATATTTTTTTAGATTGAATTGAATGAATTGCTGATTTTTTTTTTGTATTTATATATAAATAAAATTAACTCTGTTGAATTTTTTTGTATTTTATCGATAACAGCAAAGTTATGTATTTTAAAGTTAGGAAAAATATTTTGATGTTAAGCAAAACCTGCTCCATCTCGTTTTACATAAATGTTGAAAATTTGGTCGAAATTGATGCATTGTAACGAAAGTTTTTAGCGATCACCACTTATGAAATTTATATGAATAATATAAATGAGTTTTGAAAATTGTTAAAAAAAAATGCATCGGCCGGGAATCGAACCCTGGCCGCCCGCGTGGCAGGCGAGCATTCTACCACTGAACCACCGATGCTTTAAAAAAATCAAATTCATTTATCTTCGCGACCAGTGCTGCGCCCTAGCGGTAAAAGACTGGAACTAACGCGTTTTGGTTTTTTATTTAAAAAAAAAAGCGCATTAACTTTTTTAGTTTTTTGAATAGCCTATATGTTAAACGAAATCTTCAGCTACCTAGATGCGAAATTCCATAATGATTGAGTCAGTAGATTTTGCGTGATGCGATAACAAACATCGATTTCGCATTTCATTTTTATAAATATAATAAGGAAGGATGTTAAGCAAAACCTGCTCCATCTCGTTTTACATAAATGTTGAAAATTTGGTCGAAATTGATGCATTGTAACGAAAGTTTTTAGCGAACACCACTTATGAAATTTCCATTTATATAGAAGATGCATTTTATTAATATAGATAAATAATATAAATGAGTTTTAAAAATTGTTAAAAAAAAATGCATCGGCCGGGAATCGAACCCTGGCCGCCCGCGTGGCAGGCGAGCATTCTACCACTGAACCACCGATGCTTTAAAAAAATCAAATTCATTTATCGTCGCGACCAGTGCTGCGCCCTAGCGGTAAAAGACTGGAACTAACGCTTTTTGGTTTTTATTTAAAAATAAAAGCACATTAACTTTTTTAGTTTTTTGAATAGCCTATATGTTAAACGAAATCTTCAGCTACCTACATGCGAAATTCCATAATGATTGAGTCAGTAGATTTTGCGTGATGCGATAACAAACATCGATTTCGCATTTCATTTTTATATATATAAGGAAGGAAGGATGAGCATTATATTGTAAACAATGTTCATGTCCATAATCTTCACTCATCAACTCAAGCTACGCTTGCAACAATAAGAAATATATTCTGGATACCTTCTGGAAGAAATGTTGTACGGAAAATTTTAAGAACATGCATGAAATGCGCTAGATTTCGTAAAAAAAAGAAGCTCCATTTCAATTATTGGGAAATCTACCTTTTGCAAGGATCAGCGGATCAAGGCCGTTTTTGGTAACTGGAATAGATTTTGCAGGACCTTTTCTGATTAAACGGAACATGGGACGTACAACTTCAACCATGAATGCTTACGTTGCCTTGTTCATATGTTTCAGCACTCGGGCCATTCATCTAGAATTAATCAGTAGTCTGACCACAGATGCTCTCATATCCACAATAAGAAGGTTCATTGCTCGAAGAGGTAAACCAGCAACAATTCATAGTGACAACGCCACTAATTTTGTTGGTGCGCATAAAATTATTGGGAAACTATGTCACAATGCCAGTAAAGTTCTTACGAATTCAGAGGGAATTCAGTGGAAATTTATTCCACCATCAGCTCCACATTTTGGTGGACTTTGGGAAGCCGGAGTTAAGTCCATGAAATATCATCTTAGAAGAACAATGGGCAGTTTTTTGCTAAATTTTGAAGAACTAACAACATTGTTAGCACAAATTGAAGCTTGCCTGAATTCGCGACCTCTTTGTCCTCTTTCTGAGGACCCTGAAGATCTACAGGCATTGACTCCTGGTCACTTCTTAATAGGTGGTTCTTTAACAGCGCTTCCCGATGAAGATGACATCATAGCAATGAGTTTGCTAAATAGATGACAATTAATTCAAAAATCAATGAATCATTTTTGGACAAGATGGTCCCAAGAATATGTGTCACAACTTCAACAAAGATTCAAATGGTGTAAGCCCCAACCCAACATTAAGGAAGGATCCCTGGTGTTGATAAAGAATGAACAACAACCTCCACTAGCATGGAAGATTGGAAGAATTTCAAAGGTGTTTCCAGGAGATGACGCTAGAATCAGAGTGGTAGAAGTCAAGACTGCTAATGGGACTTACAGAAGACCTATTGTAAAATTATGTTTGTTACCTATATAATGTATTTTGGTGGTCCCCCATCAAGTTGGTGGCGGGAGAATGTTTAATTTAGTTAGAATATTTATGTTTATATAAAGGTTTAAAATATAATTTTTCTATGATTGTGTAAATATTCATTGAATTTATCATCATCACCTTTGTTGTTTACAAAAATGTTATATGAAAAATAAAGTAATGTAATTAACGAAGTGGTTGCCCTCATGTTTACTGATCCAATGTTTTAATAATCTAAGGTTTATGTTGTAAGAAAATTATACAGATACAATAAATTATTTATAACAATTACTAAAAACAACTTATACCCTAAGTCAATATATAGAATGCCGGCATTAATTAATTAATATGACAAATTGGAATAATTAATTTATAATTTATTCATTAAAAAGTAATTACATTTTCTTGAAGAAGTCTGTGATCACAACTTGTGTTTTCGCTCCCTCACTTATGGCATAGACACGGCGTAACAAATCCGCAGATAGATTGACGTCGTCAGATGTTGCTCTCTTGGAGTGCTCAAGAAACAACAAAACTGTCTCAGCAGCTGTTCTGGCTTCCCTTAACGATGGTAGGCGCTGGGTCACTGTTGCATCATCATCCTCGCCAAGTTCATCTTTCGCTGTAACAGTGGACACCAGAAAATTGTCATCTGTTAGCTTCATTTCCGCCTCCTGGAAATCATCAACCAGTTGAAACTCCCTTTCAGTCATCAAATTCTCTGGTGTAATAGCGAAGATGTCGCGAATGCGATCGAGCAGATTTCCATAATTAAGAGGCTCAACTGCAGCAGTAGAAGTGAAGCGAATAATGCCTGTGTGATTCCAGCAGTTGCTGTTGGAATCAGGGCTCAGAGATTCCCAAGCCATTTTACAATAGCGCACAGCGTAATCCAGACGTAATTCTGTGGGTAGATGGGCATCCGCCAATTCCACCATTTTCTGGAGTTGAAGCTTGCGATATTGAGCCTTGAAACTTTTGATGATGCCACTATCCAGTGGTTGCAGACTGGCAGTCATATTTGGTGGAAGGAAGTGTATCTTTATGTTGTTGAGACCATCATTAGGGACGCAGTGAGACGTAGAGTTATCTAACAACTGTAGGATACGACGTCCTTCGGAGACAAGCTGCTTGTTTAACTGCAGTAGCCATTCTTGAAAGATGCTAGAGGTCATCCATGCTTTGCTGTTAGATGTGTAAGTGCAGTAGAAGTGTGGACTAAAGTTTCTGAAGCATCGAGGCTTTGCCGATTTTCCAATAATCAGCAATCGCCGCTTGTCTGTTCCAGTAGAGTTGCAGCACAATAGAACAGTGATTCGTTGCTTCATCCTTTTGACACCACGGCAGTTTTCATCTTTGTGAGCAAGTGTTCGGTCAGGAATGAGCTGAAAAAATAATCCTGTTTCGTCTGCATTGTATATGTTATCTGGATCATATCCGGAGTTCGCCAGAATACTGTTCAAATTTGTAAGATGTTCATCAATGATAGCTGGAGAAATCGATGCGCCTTCCCCACAGAGCCGTCGTTGCGAAATATGGAATCTCCCTTTAAATCGCTGCAGCCACCCACTGCTGTACGCGAAATTTTCTGGTACGTCCAAATGCTCGCCAAGTTTTTTTGCCTTTTCTCTTAAGAGATCATCAGTAATAATAATATTATTGGCACTCTTTTGGGTAAACAGTTGAAGAGAGCGTCTTCCAAGTCACTAATTTTCCGACTCTTTGTCTCTTTGAAGAACCAACAGTATAATTTTCCCACTTCTCAGCCTGAGTGAGAATATCACGGACAGTTGTTCGTGGAAGTGAGAAACGCTTTCTAATCTCATTCTTCGACATCTTAGGGTTATTTCTTGCCAACTGGCATATCTCCTTCTTCTTTTCAATGGTGATCGACTCACGTTTACACAGACCACCCTGTCTATAGCGGCCACTCTAGACAACCCTGTTATCGGCTGTGTGATACATACACCTGTCTATACAGACCACCCTGTCTATAGCGGCCACTCTAGACAACCCTGTTATCGGCTGTGTGATACATACACCTGTCTATACAGACCACCCTGTCTATAGCGACCACCCAAGACAACGTTTTTAAAATATATTCGCACTCGGGTAAACCCCGGGCGTTGCCCGGGCCATCCGTCTAGTATATATATAATTGCGCAATATGTGTGGATATCTCTCTCTCTCTCTAGCCATAAATAATGTGAATTTATTGTGTGATTCCCCCTTTAATTACAATAAAGCCCTCTTAGCATACATTTGAACATCTTATAATAATTATCTATTCATATCTATATATATCTTCTCAACCCTCAATCACATTATTAACTGCATCGGTTCAACAATCCGTGAGCTCTACTCATTTCCAGCAAATACCATCGAAAAACTCAAGATCCACAGAATTGATGATTTTATACGATTCAGAGGAGATAAGTAAAAAGAGGATGCAAGTTGAACTTTAAAATAATTCTGAGATAGTTTTAACAAAGGCGACAGTTAAATATTCCGCCTCTATATATATATGGAGTATTTCCATCAAAGGCACTAAGCATTCCCCCAAAGCCCCAGACTCTATCCCCTACAGTACTTACCCCTTTTTGCACCGTTTGTACATGTTCCGAATGGTTTTGGTTTGGATGTCGTATTTGCTCTCGATCTGAAAGTAAACACCACATGTTAGTCTACTTCCAAATAAGATCAAATAAGTTATCCAAGCCAAAACAACATGTTCAAATAATGATAAATCCGAGGGATATAGTAAAACTCCCACGAGAAACCGTTTCCTGACCGACCACTTTTGAAACAGAACTGACTTGTTCTGATATAATCGAGCCTCCAATGACCGAAAACTTCCAGGAGAAGGCTAGGGTCTCTCATGGGAGGTTCTACTGCAGGTTAAGACTGTATTAAACTGATTTTATCCCCTCATCTTAGAACATTTTTACGTGTTAAAGAGGTACTAGGTTCTTGGGGTTGCCTGCTCTCAACATAATTCAAATCCACATTCGTAATTTTAGTGTTATTTTTAAATGCCCTACCTTCTCGATTTGCCAGACCGAAATATAAAGTAGAATACCTGACACCTTTCTACCAAAAACCCGGTACTTTGATAATTACCATTGTGTTTGACGACAATTTAAAAGGTTCAAAATCGCTTCGTATTTTTGTTTCTCATAAATGGAAAATAAATATTTAAAAATATATTTTTATGCTTATGAGGGCTGAAAGTAGAGAACACACATATGTATGTTCCAAAAGAGGCATATCTCTCTTTATTTATGCATCAGAACGATGCACTGCTCATCACCCTAATAAAAAAAATACTAATGATAATAAAGAATGAGCCACAATATTAGTGTCAGAAATGTCAGACAAAAAAACCAACCTGTATATATATGAATGAAACCGTGATAGCTCAAATGAACATTTTAGAGATGGCAAATCATAATTCTAATAAATATCAATAAACGTTGATTTGGGTTTATTTCACGATATTGATCAACTCAAGGATGTTTCCATAACCAACTAGTAATCTTATGCATTAGTTATGGATCTGGAGTCTGTGGAAAAGTAGCTTTAAACAAGAAAATTCCTAGCAGTCTTATCTTCCTGCAGAAATTCTTTACTATAAATTTGTGCAGGGAAATAAGTGCAGCATCGCCCGCTTCTCACACACTACCCGAGATATTGTCTGCCGCAACGATATTTACGGCTAAAGAAAATCAAAATAAAAACAGACACCCACTGCTTGACCATCAGTTGCCTTACACTCTATATTGAAATTGTCTGAAGATCTCGAATATGTCAAAAAAGACAACTTAGATGGTTCCTTGGAGGAATATCTAAACAGACGGCTCTAAAGGTGACCATTGAACATAATGTGCAGTAATAACCTACAAAGAAGAAACACTAATTGAAGATATTTTCCTCTGAATGGATGAAGACCATTTTCCAGGCAGAAACCCTTGCACTAGAAACTAAGGAGATCACAGTTATACACAGCGACAGTAGATCAATCAATAAAGCTATTGGAAACACACAAACGCTGTGATATCTCTCTCTTATAATTAAAACATTTATAGAAGTACAGCCTTAAATATATTTTTGATGGGACATACAGGAATACAGAGTACCCTGTACAAGGGTTATCGTCAGTAAGGTCAAACAGCAATGTCAACAAGACACACAACGATACAAAGACCAGTGAAAAAAACAAACAATAATTAACAATAACTTTTACAATCAACCTAACCACAGATAAAATTTATTCGAATTATTTTTTAAAAGTTCATCAAGAAGAAATCATTCTTTATATAAAAAAAAATATTAATAAAAGCTCTCATTAAAATACACAAAAAAAAACATTTCAGCTTCTGCCATTGAACAATAGTATTAAATTGAGTCCAAATAAATGCGGCGGAGGGCAATAATCATATATTGAGTGAAGAGGTAAAATATTTAGTGAAACATATACAAACTTGTTAATCAGTTGCTTCACATATTAAATCACACTAAGTTCAAAATTCTTGATGATCGTTCCCCCACCGCTTTTATTTTGGCTCATAAATCTAATTGTTCAATGGTGGTAGCTGAAATATTTAATTCCCAATTTCAGTGCATTTTAATAAAATATTTAAAAAACTATTTTTATTTTAATAATCTATTTATTAAATATTCAGTTATTAATTCTAAATTTTTACAAGTTTATCTCATAGCAAATGATTTTAAAATTTACCATACATCAGAATCAAAAGTAAGATAAATACAAAATCTGAACAAAATATTATAAATATACATAAAAATATTTTGAATCCATTATTTTCAAAATAAAAACATTTACACACAATGATATTTTAGAAAATATAAATACTATAGATTTTAAATTGGTTGAATTTGTTTTTAATTATTTTAAATGATTGTATATTTCTCTGGAAATATCCTCGCAATTATTTCTAGATCTAGCTCATACTACCGATTTATTTTTTATGGAATGCCAGCCGCTCATTACGCAATAAACGTCTGCGCCTATATACTATACAATACAATATATCTATACTATACAATTTCTATTCTATCGCCATTTCAGACAATGACTACAACCTTGAAGACTGTTATTTTGTAAACTTGCGTTGTTAACTTGATTGAGTGAGAGTACACAATTTTAGAAATCAACGTGGTCTGAAAGTATATTAAAAATCGACAACAAAATTTTAAAAGAAATATAGAAATTAGTCCATATCCGACAATCCACGGGTCTTAAATTTCTAGACTTGCGTTGCTAGCTGGATCAAATGAGTATACAAAATTTCAGACCTTTATGTGGTCTGGAATGTGTATATTACAAATAGATCACAAATTGAAAGGAATCTATGAATTAGTCCAGTCCTGAACACAATTTTGTGGAACGTCAATACCCCAGAGAAACGCCTTTTTATTAGGTTGAAAGGAAATATATAAAAATTATCTTTTAACTCTAAAACCGACAACGACGGCCACCTAGAAGTCTTTAATATTATAAACTTGTAATGTTAGTAGAATTGAATTAGTCTATAAAATACCATACTTCTACGTAGTCAGAAAGTATAGTAAAATTATTCACACAAAATTAAAATTATTTGATCGAATCACACAAAATTATAAAATAAATAAAGAAATCAAAATTTGTCCATTGCCGACCACCCAGAAGTATGACATTTTTCCAACTAGCTATGTCATCAGATTTGAACAGGTGTACCACAAGCTTCAGACTTCCAGGTGCTCTTTAAAAATATATTAAAATATGATTTAAAGATTTGTAGACAGACAGACATGGAAGAAGGGCAAATAAAAAACTTTTAAGAGAAATTCTGTTTTTGCGTCAAAAGGAAAACTTATATAACCTTGAAGCCAGTTTAATGAGCATAAGTTTCTGGAAACTCACCCAGCAATATAAACCTATCATTATATAAGAAATATAACTCCTACAATAACAATTTCAATTATATATCCCTTTTATCTTCATTTTTTTTCACATAGGCATATTCGTTTTAATTTTTTTAAATGCATTAAAATTTAGTTAAGGTAACTCTTTGAATTTCTGACATTTTCAACTTCTGGTGAACGTTTTATATTTAAGCCAAATATTTTCATTTTGAGTAATTCAACTTTATTTTCAGAAGATCGTCGATCCCTCTTGAGTTTCGACTAATTTCTTAAATCGAGTTGTCTAGCTTCAAATGATTCTGAGCCCTTCGTGGCTTATCATTCTCAAGTTCTTTAATAGCTATTGGCCTTTGCATATCAAAATACGATAGTGGATATTGCTGCTGCTGTGATGGAGATGCATGGAGACATCTGAGACTCTTCTTTGGACACGACAACAACAACAACAACATATCAAAATACTATCTATTCTTATACTTTTATACAATAATATTTTACTAAATGCCTAGTTTTTGGCTTATACTTAAAGTCAATGCTTAAATATGATCAAAACCAGGTTTCAACTGTGTTTGAATAGTATCTTCAAGATATTTTAAAATTGCTCCTCTTCCCCACCATGACTCTGGAAATTATGGGAATCCGTGAGGATCCACTGATTGCATGGAGGAAGACTCCTAATCGTTGGGAGAGCTTCTTCGATGGAACATAACTGTATATATTTTTACTATCTTTATTATTTTTTAATTTCTACTTTGCTATTTTTCAAAGTGCCAAGCCGGCACTTTAACTTAGAGATTAGTGTTTTTTTTTCCTCTCCTATTCATGTGGTTCAATAAGAGATTTTAAATCTCAAATCTCTCCGAACCTTATATGCCTCATTATCAAATATCTTTATAAATCAGAGAAAGCGATTAAAAGTTGCCCTTATAACTTGTGAGTGCTAATTATAATTGCCCCTATATGCATACTAGGGGGCACTCACAGTACAAGCATTAGTCAAACCCAGGCCACCAAGTGTTCTTCCAAAGGACGGGTATAAGGTACTCACCGCTGCCGCCAGCCCGGCCAAGGTGGGCGGGGTGAGATGGAGCGCGTGGAAGACTTCTTCGCCTTCCTGACGAGCATAGAGCAGCACTGGACACACGCGTGAAATACAGCAGCCATCTTTACCTGGATGTTGGACATGCGGAAGTATTGGTTTTTTGGTGAACATTATATCAAACCCTCGGACCTCATGTCACCTTTCACATTGTCCAGGATGTTAGACATGCGGGATTTTTGGTGTTATTTCTGAGCATTATATTAAACACTCAGAACTCATGTCAACTATCAGGTTGTCTTGGGTGCTAAACATGCGGCAGTATTGGTATATTGTTGAACATTAAAACCAACACTTCGAACATCATTTGATAATTCACATTTTATAGAATGCGGGAGTTTTGATATATTTATTTGAACATGTACACCCAACACTCGGAAATCGTGTCGTCATTCACATTATCCAGGAGGTTAAGCATTCGGCAGGATATTGCTGAACAATATTCACTCAAAACACTCGGACCTTGCGGCGCCATATTTCATAGTGTCCATGGTCCGCCATATTTCATATTGTAACGTTGAAAATATATTCGTAGCAAATTTAGCGTTTAGTTGATACTTATTTCGATAGATGGCATTGAGCAACGTCCAATTGTATGACCAGAAGAATATATTTGTCACGACGGATGTAGAGGATAAAAACTATTCGAGAATATATAATATAATAGATCAATATATTGTTATATTATAATGAATATAAAACAGGTTACAATTAATGAGACTTTGCTACATACAATTTGTTCATCTTCATCAAGTTTCTTTCCAACAGAAAAAGATATTGGCGCGAAATATATTGACATGCCACATTTTTCAAAATGATCTAATATATGAAAAAAGCAAAATGCAATATTAGAATAATAAAACAGATGTGCCTGATTGGATCTGTATGAAACAAATATATAATATTCAAAATATATATTATATATTAAAATTTTTCGAGAGAAATAGATTTATAAATTAATTTTATAAAAGTATTCACAAATTGTATCCCTCGTGGAAACCATTTTAACAATGAGCAAAATTTGTGTCAACATGGTGTGAATGAAAAAGAGAAAGCAATATTTCGACATAGATCTTCTCTTATTTCATAGAGATATAAATGCACATCTTTTTATTAGGCTTTGAGTCAATGGATCGCCACGTGACTTAACCACTAGCGAGTTGACCCAGCTTCGCTCTAGGAACTATTCGTCATATGAAATGAAGGAATGCAAATCGTTAGCTTTCAAATTATCATTATAATCACCAAGTGATGCAGATATGTACAACGGATTGATCAGTGAAAACGAAATTTCCCGGTGACGACACCTAAAATATGAATTTATCACTCCATAAAACCACTTTGTATAAAATTTGTTCGAAATCGTTAGAGCCGTTTTCAAGAGCCCAAACAAGAATTGTTCGCTCAATAGTATAGAATGTTGTTCAAGTTAGAACGATATAATTGGTGTATAAAACATTTTAAGTGGCTTTATGCAAATCAATTGCAGTACAGGTAAGGAGTGTAGTAGTGGTCCCCCATCCAGGTCGGGGTCCATTGTCGGGAGGTAATTACGGAGTTACGGACCCTTGAGAGAAATTCGATTAAAGTTTAATTAGAGTTCTCTACGATATTTTGTTTCCAATTTCATCCATCCAATAAGATTTCTCCAATCATCTCTCTCTCTTAACATTGGGTCACATACCGTGGAATTGTACAGAATGTTCGTGCTGGGATAAGTTTTGTTTCCGATTTCTTCTTAACACAATTATTTCTCCAAACTTTTCTTTTAAAATACAAACATTAGGCCTCCAGGGAAAAGTTTCTTTTTTACAAGTAATTTATTAAAAAATATCTCTAGTTTTCGGGCAAGAAAGCCCTTCTACAGGAGAAAATAAGTTCAACTGTAGAAGGGCTTTCTTGCCCGAAAGCTAGAGATATTTATAAATAAATGACTTGTAAAAAAAAGTGACTTTTCCCATAAGGCCTAATGTTTGTATTTTAATATTGATTCAAGGGATTATTATTCGAATTGTAAACTTCTCTTTCTAAAAATCGAACCACATATCTTAGAATTGTACAGAATGCTCATACATCTTGTAATTATACAAGATGTCCGCATAATTTGGAATTGTACAAAATGTTCACACATCATGGAATTGTACATATTGTCCACACATCTTTGAATTATACAGAATGTTAACATATTTTGGAATTTAACAAAATGTTCATATATTTTCGAATTTTACAGAATGGTTACATATTTTGAAATTGTGCAGAATGTTTAGGATATTACGATAAGAATTTTAAAATTAATTTCTTCCAATATCTCTCAATAGGAGATCTCGATCATCTACGAGGTGTGTTCTAAAGGTATCGCGACTTTTGTATTTTTTCCAAAATTATTTATTTATTCATGAATACCTATTTTGTCCCCTTCAAAGTAATTCCCATGAGATATTATACACTTGTGCCAACGGTTTTTCCAATCTTCGAAGCACTTCAAAAATCATTTTTAAAATCTTTTTCAGCTCCTCCTTCGATGCCGTCTTTATCTCGTCAAGCGTAGTGTAACGTCGTCCTTTCATGGGCCTCTTCAGTTTAGGGAACAAGAAAAAGTCACAGGGGGCCAGATCTGGGGAATACGGTGGCTGCGGCATCATTAGTGTGTTGTTTTTGGCCAAAAAGTCGCGCACAAGCAACGATGTGTGAACAGGGGCGTTATCGTGGTGCAAAAGCCAATTTTTGTTCTTCCACAAATCCGGGCGTTTCTGGCGGATTGCTTCGCGCAAATTGCGCATAACTTGCAGGTAATATTCCTTATTGACCGTTCTACCCTGTGGCAAGAACTCATGATGCACCACGCCCCTGCAATCGAAGAAAACTGTCAGCAAAACTTTCACATTCGACCGAACTTGGCGCGCTTTTTTCGGTCTTGGTTCGTGCGGCAGCTTCTATTGAGATGATTGAGCTTTGGTTTCCACGTCATAACCATAAACCCACGCTTCGTCACAAGTTATGACCCTCTGGAGCAAATTGGGTCGTCGCGGACAGAGTCCAACATCTCATTAGCAATGTTCATGCGATGCTGTTTTTGGTCGCAATTGAGCAATTTTGGTACGGATTTCGCGGCTCCCGGCTCATGCCCAAATCATTGATAAAAATCGATTGGCACGAGCCAATCGATATGTTTAGGTCCTCAGCAACTTCTCTTACGGTGATTCGACGATTGGCCAATATCATTTTCTCCACTTCATTATTTTTTTCGTCTGTTGTTGAAGTGCTCGGGCGTTCGGCACGCTCTTCGTCGTTCACATCTTCTCGGCCTTCTGAGAACATTTTGTACCACCGATAAACGTTGCTTCGGTCCAAGGTAGCTTCTCCGTATGCCACAGTCAACATTCGGAATGCATCCGCGCACTTAATTTCGTTTTTCACACAAAATTGATACAGGTTCTTTGATCCATTTTTTTTAATAGGTAAAAATCGAAGACGATCCTAAACACCTGCAAGCAAAGCAGCTGTCAACAATTAAGTGAACATTCAAAATGGCCGAGCTTGTCGGCATAAGTGAGAGACATGAGTACCAACATAAAGCCACAGAAAGATCGAAATTCGAATATACGTAACCCGCGAAAATTCAAAAGTCGCGATACCTTTTGAACACACCTCGTATACCTCCCAAAAATTTGTATACAAATCAGGAAATAGGTGTATTATAGAATTTATGTTCTATTCGATCCATTTTTTTCAACCGCGAATTTTTACTTTATCTGATCACATTACGGAATTATGCATAATATATAAAAGGCAATGCTAACACACATAAAAGTCAGACCATATTTCAAGAGAGTAGCGCTAACACTGATTGATGAATTTTTCACATCGAACTTAATATAAATTGCAACTGAATATTGATTATGAAATAATTAACTTATATAAACGCGTTTTTTACAGATTCTACTTTTTAAAAAGCACTAAAATATATTTTAAATACATTTCAGCTACCGCAATTGAATAATTAGATTTATTGAAAGAGAGAGAAAATAAAAGCGGCAGGAGATGATCGTCGCATATTGAAGAAAAGAGAAAAATTAGTAAAACTTAAAAATTTGATAACCATCTACTTCATTTTGAATCATTATTTTCAAATTCAAGTTCGAAATTCATGATGATCGCCCCTCGACGCTTTTATTTTGACTCATATAAATTTATTCCCTCAATGGCAATTGCTAAAATATTTATTTTTATATTTTAGTGCATTTTAATAGAATATTTAATAAAATATTTTAAATTGATTAATTAATTTGAATTTTTTAGTCGCGAAATATCTAAATTTACAAATTTATTATAGAAAGAAAAATTTGAAAAATTTACAAAACATCAGAATCAAGAGTTGAAATATATACAAAATATAAGCAAAATATATTTTTAAAATACACAAATTTATTAAACCCAATTTTAAAAAATAAAAACATTCACATACTATGATATTTTTTGAAAATAGAGCAATTCATAAATAAATCTTTAATTAAAAAGGCATATATTGGATCAAAATAGCATTTATTTTACCAATATTTCAGTTGGCTGAACGCCAACCTTTATCAAGGTGTTATAACATTTTAAAGTGTGTCAACAACAAACTCAGCGCCACATAACGTCAACAGAATTAGGTTTTAAAAATATTTTGTTATATTCAATGGGGAGAAAAAATTTTGATTTATATATTCATATTATGGACAAGATAAATTTTGTAAAATATGGGTGTGAATATTTAGAAAATTAACAATAACGCCTATTTTATATTTTAAATTATTTCTACTATGTGTAAAATGTTGTTGACACACTTTAAAATGTTATAACACCTTGATAAAGGTTGCCGTTCAGCCAACTGAAATATTGGTAAATAAAAGATATTTTGATCCAATATATGCCTTTTCAATTAAAGACTATGATATATTTTAAATATTCTCTATATATATCTATATATAATTATGTACCAAAAGAGACACTTCTCCCTTTAAATGTTTAATTTAATTATGTATTTATATTTATGTATATAAATAAATAATATATAATTTTATAATATTATTAATTTTTGATTCACAAATATGATTTTCTAGAAATATCCTTACAATTATGTTCAGCTCTAGTTTCAGACTACCGATTTATTTTACGGAATGCCAACCTCTCACTCTACGCCACCAACGACTGCGCTTATTGGCTTCTCCTTTTGATATATACATACAAATTCTATACTAAATTCTATTCTAGACCATCTGGGCCACTTAGAAGTCTTTTTGTACACATGTTTTTTTCCCTGGATCAAGTGAGTGTACAAAAGTCCAGTCCCGACCACTATTTTGAAGAACATCAAGTACTCATTTACGTCAAAGAAACGCCTTTTTCTTCGTTTGAAAGAAAATACACTATTCTATTTTCTATTCTATCCCGACAACCACGGTCACCTAGAAGTCTCAAATTTTGTACAATTGCAGTGTTAGGGAATTTGAAATAGTCCATAGAATAACAGTCTTCTACATGATCAGGATGTATATTAAAAATTGAACCCAAAATTTGAAAGAGATAGAGAAAATAGTTTATTCACACGACTATACCCAGAAGTATGAAATTTTGTCAGTTTGAAATGTCATCATATTTAAACGAGATTGAGGCTACTTTTACAGTAAGTAAACACTACATGTGTGTCTACGCATTAAGTCCGAATTTACAAATGACCAGAGAGCTCTGGATTGGCTATTTGCACTCAATGGTGGGGTTGGACTTGTGCCAATAATCGAAAGCAATATAAAGCAAAATTTAATTAGAAAAATATAGGGTTTTGTTTCTCTTGTTGTCGAATATCAAGAAGGTTTGTTACCAAACTCTTTTACACTAATAGAATCGAAACTATTCAATGCTATCTTTTCAAGTAAATTAACTTCCTACTGTCTTTGCTGTGATGGAAAATAGGCCTGGCTCATCAGTTGTGAAACCGTCTCAGTGGTTTCGCCAGTTCAATCTACCAATATAACTGCTGCACTGGATGCACTGCTCATATATCCGTCACTTTAATATTCATATTATGAATTTGAAAATTATAGATATATATTGAGTTTTCGCGAAGCAATGGATAAAGTAGAAAGAAACAAAAAAGCTCGGAGTCAGCAGCGCGGGCGGCCCCAGGAGGTGGGAAGGAGATTTATTCAAATTTCCGCAAAGAACTCTCTCTCTCCCTGCGAGGGTCAATATTTGCCCCCGTGCTGCAGGGAGGAAGGTCAAGGCCCACCGTGATTAGTACCAACGGAACAATGGGCAAGTCTTTAACATTCCGGGCGGCAACAGAAAAAAAGCTCTTAATGACGAGGCAAGCTGATTGTGAAGGCTGTGCGAAGAAAGGAAGGGTTGATGAGGTGTCTTTGTCCCCAGCCACAGCTCGAAATTGGTGGGCGAAATCTTTTGTGCGAGTTCTACTTGATGTTCGCTGCTCCACCCCCGAATGGACCGAGCGTCTGGCGGCCGATGTAGGATTGTTGGCTCGACACCTCGGGATGATGTGGTCTTCTTGGCTGTCCCTTCCACAGTGTTGGGGCCGAGTTCTAGGATGATCATTGTTGGCTCGACACCTCGGGATCATGTAGTGTTCTTGGCTGTCTTCTTGAACAGTGTTGGGGCTCCCAGCTAACTGGGCCGAATTCTAGGATGTTCATTGTTGGCTCGACACCTCGGGATGATGAATTGTTCTTGGCTGTCTCCTTGTACAGAGTTGGGGTCCCTGCTAACTTGTCCTAGTGCCTGGCATGGTCGTCTAGTTCTAAACTATAGCGAATATGCACAATTTTCATTGACAGACAAGTTTATTGACAGCGTTTTCACTCTTTCTCACACAGTCGTGGTTCAAATTTACTCCGTTTCAACTAGAAAATATGATTGCTTTTACATAAATTTTAGAGGCTATTAAAATCGTCGTCTTCAGGTCTATATGTTGCTATACAGAAATTATTTGATAATATACTTTCAAAAAGCCTTTCAAGCTTCATAATTATTGTAGGGACGTGTGACATGAATGTGACTTATAATGCTTCCCCTCCGTACTATCGTAGAAACACCTCATTGGTATGACGGGCCAGTAGGTGAGCGTTGGTCCGCTGCCTCTGGCCCGATGGGATGTGAGATCTCCCCTGATTGGATAATTGGAACTTTTATCAGCACGGCTCGAAATTACCCGACACCATTTTTTTTTCAAAATTCTTTTGGTAATGATTATTGAGTTTTTTTTTTTTTTGTAATATTCGAAGTTTTGAGAAACAGAAAAGCATGTTGAAATTAATTGAGTGTAGGTTTGAGGCTCTCAAGGGACATTTGTCATCGACACCACGTGGCTTCTTATATATTGTTGAAATTTGTTTTTAATAAAGTGATAGATATTTCACTTTTAATTTCATATATTATAAAAAATATATATTTTTATTTTTTTTTAGTATGTGAATGATCGCCTTAAAATGATACAATTTCGAAGGATCAATAAATAAATGGGGGAATAAATAAATATTTTACTGTAGTATTTTCAGAGACAGTATAGATTCAGGTTGTGAAAATCTTCTAATGTATAGAATGGATTATGTATGCTGTCGTAGTATTCTTAGTTCAGGTAGTTTTATATTTCCTTTTTTAATTTGAGTGCATGGTTTATTGCGTGTTGTGGTGTGTTTATATGGGTTGTGCGGGTTTGTGTTTAGTGTGTGTTGTGTTTTTGATGTGTGTTGTGTATATTGTGTGTGTTGTATGTTGTTTTCGTGTGTGATGTGTGTTATTTATGTGATGCGTGGGTTTTATGTTATTTTTGTGTGTTGTGTGTGATGTGTGTTATGCATGAAATGCGTGTGTTTTATGTTGTTTTTGTATGTTGTGTGTGATGTGTTTTATGCATGTAATGCGTGTGTTTTATGTTGTTTTTGTATGTTGTGTGCGATGTGTGTTATGCATGTGATGCGTGTGTTTTATATTGTTTTTGTGTATTGTGTGTGGGATGTGTATTATGTATGTGATGCGTGTGTTGCATGTTATTTTTGTGTGTGTTGTGTGTATTACGTATGTGGTGTGCAGAAAAATAGGTTTATATATTTATTATTAATGTTCTGTTAAAACTCAAGAAAATTACATCGGTAACATACGATATGAGAATTACATCGAATACGGTCTAAAAACAAACGCACGTGAATATAATAAGAGTTTGTTAATTTTATAAGTCTTAAACTTCAGCTTAAGAGTTTAACGCTTATCTCTCTGGCCTTTGAACTCACAAGGAGAGGCTTAAACACGACGAGGTCTTCAGCCTGTTCTAGGAGAAAGTCCAGGTGGCCGTAGGGCAGTTTGATACATCTATGGCCAAATATGGTTATTTGTAATGATTGGTGGAGCTGGATTTAAAACGAAGACATACAAAAACTAATTATTTAAAAACTGCTCTAATGAAGGCTTTGAACATGTGTCCTGCTTATCGAATACAAAGTTTTAGATTACTAAGCAATCACCGCGTCTCCTCCTAATATGTTTTCACAAGTAGCCGTACTTGGTATTGTGAGAAAGAGGGCAGGATATCAGACATAAAACCAAAAAAGGCCAATGGCTAATTTGGTTAAATACGCTTTCTGGATCTATTTATTCTGGTTTATGGAGCTTTGCCATATTTAATCCTTATTAGAGCGACTAAAGTATGACGTTTGTAAGGAATAAAGGAATATTAAAGGAATTAATATCAGGGAACAGGCTAAATCAACGTTTAGTTTATTTCTATTCCACTAGATGGCGCTCTGCCATCTAAAAAAGCTAATGTGCTCGTGGTTAGGATATACCTTTTTTGATAATAAATGAATTATAATTTTAAATAAATATCACAGAATAAACAATCCGTGAGCGCTCTATGCTAAAGGAGATAATATATGGGATATAGATGATTTAGTCTATTGTATAATTTGGTGTGTGCTTGTGTACATATTTATGTTTAGAAAGATCATATACATATGTTCGAAATATTGAAGTAAAATTGTTATGCAAAACATTCGTTTGAATGATTATGGAATTAATATACTATCAACAACTTTTCATTATTCGTCAAGATTTTATTTTTAATCTAGAGAGCAAAGTGATATTTGATTGTGTTTGATTATAACTTGAGTTGTTTACAAATTACTTCTGCTACACTTACCGAATATTTTTGTGTTAATTTAGGCTCTTCTGAATATTATATATTAAAATTATATTTTTGTGTATAGTTTGTTTCTCTGTTTAGTGTGTAATTGGTGTAAGAAATTTTATTACTTAGGATATAATAACTAAACACGCGCTCTAAATATTAAATGTATGAATTGATTTGAATAAAATACAAAATTTATTCACCAGAAATGTCTTTTTGCTTGACTTCTGTCGTCTTGTAAGTTGCGATTAATACCTAGAGTACTCAACAAAATAAACCTATGGTTTCATTAACACCTATCTTTGTTTATTTGTTTAAATAAATAGGATAATTTGATTTTAGGATGTTTGGAGAGTTCTAGTTTGGAGCAGAAATATTATTATTATGATGTATACAATGCATTAGCGCGCCATCTGTTATAAGAAATTTGAACTATTTTTGACGCGTATAATTCTTTTTTTTAAATAAATCAATTTTCACTACTGCCTTTACTGCAATAATAAAATAATGGGATGGCCTGGCTCATCAGTGGTGAACCCTCCCATTAATTTATTATTGCAGTAAGGGCAGTATAAAAATGATTTATTTAAAAAAAAAAAGAAAAAAAAAAAGACTTATACGCTTCAAAAATAGCTCAAATTTCTTATTCTGATTGTATAAATAAACATAATTTCTGAAATATTACATTAATCAGAATATAATTTGAAATTTTTTATTTAACTCTACTCTACTTTTTAAAAGTTTCAAATAAACAATATGAAATGATTTTATAAAGAGTAAATTAAAATTATTATTTGCACATATATAAACTAATATATTTTATCCAACCTTTTATTAAATATATAAACATATGACTCCTAAAATATCAAAGTTATATTTTATTTCAACACTCAAAACGCGATATCCCGGCTAGGGATAATTGCGTCAATTTACATCTTTGAACAGAAACAGTTATGAACATATTATAAAAGAAAACAAAAAGACAATAATATATATTAGCAACCTGATCCTTTCAGGTTAGAAAGATAATCATAAATATATTTACAAAAATGGTTAAATCTGTGACAATTTTCTCTGGTATTTACAAATTCATTTAGATCTACAACATTATAAACTCTCTTATGTCTAGCTTTAAAGATGAGTGGGCATTCAAGTAGTAGGTGTCTCGAGTCCTGGGTTTCCTTGGTACAGTAACAGTCCTCGACAGCAGGTATTTTATTATTATTTTTATATAAGAGCCAATGTCTTTCACTTAATCTACTTCTATTTTGATCTATTTATTTTTAAATCTCCCAAAAGATTCGTATTTAAAGCGATAATGTTTGAATAAAAGCTTTGTGTGTAATTTATAAGTCAACTCCCTAAAAACCGCTTACAGATTCCACGGGCTCATACAAACCTAAAAGGATCAGCCAAAGCGGATCTATCTAAAACCTTTTTTTAATAGAAATTGGTGGATTTATCCTGGAATTGGATATACCGTGGTTTCCCCGGTAAATAGGCAGTAAACAGTATAGGATTTTAATAGGCAGGGCGAGCCGAATCTTGATCTTCACCACAAGTCTAATGATCAAATTATCCATTTAAGAGAAAGAACTTATGATTAATCATACCCACCCTCGCGTTCAAAACGCTTTATTTATTTCCACTCCCCTATAATTACCTGTGCGATCAACCTTGTAGCCCCCAAACACAACCTCAAAACACCTACTGTTAACTCTTCTGATTAATCATCTTATTTATCAACAGGAATCAAATCTCTTGTGAACCTTCTGAACAACAGAAGGGGATTCAACTACAGTCGACTCTCGATAATTTGAAACTCAAGGGAGCAGAGAAAAAAATCAATTTATCAAGAGTTCAAAATAACAGGAGTTTAAACAACCAAGAGGAAGAGAAAAAATCAAGTAAACAAGAGTTTGAAGTTTTGGCATTTTCGGAATATACATACTATGTTGATACAAGATTGAATAAGTGACTTACCGCAAGTTTTTAAAGTAATAAATTTATTATAATTTTTTTTCGGATCTTGCCTTTTCTCAAACAAGAGTATGATATCAAATTTCGTGATTTATTATTTTAAACATTTGTACAGTAATTCACAAATGTTCATTTGTGGCAAGATACTATTCCTTCAATTTCAAATTACCGAGGAGATTAATTAATATTGATTTTATTCAACTTATCGAGTATTTTTCAAGGAACCGGGAAAAATTTTAAAATTACCGAGAGTCGACTGTGTTTTAGAAATTCGATGAAATAATCCCTTGAATCAATATTAAAATAAGAACATTAGGCCTCAAGGAAGAAGTTTCTTTTCATTTTTTTAAATTTACAAATAATAAGCTTTCGGGAAAGAAAGCTCTTCTACGGTAATGCATCGTAGACATCATAATAATCATTAAAACGCCAATAAAATAAGATTTAATATATATATATATATAAAATTGAATGTCTGTCTGTCTCTGTATGTTTGTACTCTATAGATTCAAAAACCATACATCCAATCGCCGTGAAATTTTTGGATATTATTAGGTATATCCCCGGGAAGGTTTTTGAAAAATAATTTCTTGATTATCTTGAATATCCTTAGATTTATTTGCAAATTTGTAGATTTAACTCGCAAGCAGCGCCCCCATTGCGACGATGATAACAAGTTTTTTTATCTATAAGTTTTATTATCACTAAGTTTATTATCTTAAAGATTATTTTTCAAAAGTAAGATTTTCTACCTATTAATTGCGCACAAGTCAAAGTTAGTTTTATCATTTATCTACAACATATATATTGGGAGAATAGATAAAATGATGATTTTGTAATGTAGAAAATTAGGAAAGACAAAATTCAGGATGACACGGCAATTTATTTGAGACAAGAATAATGATACAATTACAAGGCAAGATACTATTCCTTTAACTTCCAATTACCGAGGGAACCAATTAATATTGATTTTATTCAACTTAGCGAGTATTTTTCAAGGGACCGGGAAAAAATGTTCACTTTATCGAGAGATTCAAATTTACGAGTTTCAAATTATTAAAATATATCTTTTTTTTTAATAAGTTTATAGAGAATTGTTTTAACAAATATTCGATAGACAAACCTTTACTCGGGTAAAACCCGGGCGAAGCCGGGTACATCCGCTAGTTTATAATAAAATAAGATTTTTTAAATTTTAAATCTTATTTTATTGGCGTTTTAATGTAAAATATTTCTACCGTAGAAGGGCTTTCTTGCCCGAAAGCTTGAGAAATTTGTAAATAAAAAATATTAAAAAAAGAAACTTTCCCTTGAGGCCAAATGTTCTTATTTTAATATTTTAGAAATATCAAAGATGAACGTTTACCTAGTATATATATTTCACATCTATTTACAGTAGAACTTGGATAATTCGAAGCCCAAGGGACCAAAAAAAAAACCAAATCGAATAAAAATGTTTTGAACAAAAAGCTTAAAACAATAAAACTTCTCATTTTCGATCAATTCCTTTATTAAGAATAACATTAGTTGCTGTAAATTTACATTTTTACTGTATATTTAGATTATTTGCAATAATTGTATGTGTATATATATACAATATAAAAAGTTCAAAACTCAATTATTAATGTACATTAACCACGCTTTTTTAACATTATTTTTATAGGAAATTCTAGGGACCAAGATAAATATTCGAATTAAAGACGTTCGAATTAACCAACTTCTACTGTATTAACATTTTCATCCTGGTTGAAGTGTTATTTGTAGTGATTGTATTTTAGGCTAATCATCAAACTAGCTGTTAATCAATTTAACTGGCGTATTTATATTCCTCATAACTTCACACAATATTTGATCGAATGGGATTTACTATGAGATATAGAACTTCGTCTATAAAGAATCTTTGCTATTGTTTTACGATACCTCAAAATATATGCATATTAACTTTTCATTGGTCTACTTTGCATATTTGAAGTCTCGAGATATCGTTCAACCAGCACGCATCATCCACCATGCACGTATATTTTCAAATATAACACACAAAGAATGTAATATATTTTTCTCTCAATATGTCATAAGTATTTAAAATATGTAAATAAGAATGTGTATCTAATAATTGATTATAAAAAACACTCAAAAAAAAAACTTTTATTTAAAATGCACTAAAAATAACAAAATAAATATTTCTGAAGTATTGCTTTTTTTTCCGAAGGTACCATTTAACAAATAAAATAATAGACTTAGAAATAAAAGCGGTGGGGGATGATAATCATAAAAAAAGTCGGTGTACGAGTGGGTAACCCCCTCGATTCCCGACAGTCATGAACCGGGATTGAATCCCGCGTTTAAATTTTGTTTAATATGTGAATAACCTTCACATATTATTCATTGTTCAATTATCATGAACTAGGTTGCTCTTGCTGAGCGGTACCTATTTATGTGAATTTGAACCAGGGGGGGGGGGGGATGATAATCATTTATGCAGCAAATAGGTATAAATTTAATGAAAGGCATAATCTTGCTAATCATTTGCTTTATATAAAATCACATTGATCTCAAATTTATTATTATTGTACCCCACCGCTTTTATTTCTAATTCTATTAATCTATTTGTTAAATGGCACATTCAGAAATATTTATTTTATTCTTGGGGGATGATCATCGTTTATGCGTTAAATAAGCAAAAATTTAATGAAAGGCGTAATCTTGCTAATCATTTGCTTCATATAAAATCACAAAAATCTCAAATCCATGGCTATTATCCCTCACCGCTTTTTATTTCTAAGTCTATTATTTTATTTGTTAAATGGTACCTTCAGAAAAAAAAAGCAATACTTCAGAAATATTTATTTTGTTATTTTTAGTGCATTTAAATAAAAGCTTTTTTTTAAAAGTGTTTTTTATAATTAACTATTCACGCTATTTTTAGTCGTATATATGCCAGTCTAAAAAAAAAGCATTATCACTGAGACGACGTTGGCCTTAAATAGCTGCAAGCCTGCTCGCAGCAGATTGGTCAATTCCTCGTGGGAGGTCGGAAGTGACGTAAGCAAAATCCGTTACTAACAGAACTGCGTCTCTTTGCTTTTGGGAACCCTAAATTTATTGAATTATAATACAAAGTTAGAGACACCCAGTGGATTATTGTTAGGGGATAATTGGTACATATAAAATTTGAATTATAATTAAACAATTGATTAAATAGTTAAAAGTAACAACATACTAATTGAAAAAGGGGAACTATTTAAAAAGGTGTCGTGAAATGTATGGTGGTATATTGTTACACACACACCTATATATATATATAATGAATATAAATATATGCGTGATGATATTGGAATAAGATGACTAAATTATAACAGATAAAATTAATATATTTGTTGGCTTTTCTCATTTATTTGCTTGTAATTCCAAGGACGTTTTAGATAGGAATCTGAATATTTGGATTTCTAATTCCTTCCATGTCTTGAACATTTATTGAAAAATTCCTCTCGCAACCTCCAGCATTGTCGCATTTTTAGCCAAGAAAAATTGAAATTGACAGGTTCTGGGAAAAAATAGTTGTTTTTTAGTCAGAAAATGATTATGAAAATATTGCTGTATCATGTTTGATAATCAGATACAAAATTATATAGGGAAAAAAATCCAAAAGAGCAGAGACCACGGGTGAAGCGAGTTCACTTTTAGTATGCAGAAACAAAATTCTAACAGAAAACATTCATTCGAGTAGAAGACACAAAGCCAGATCATCTATATATATAAAAATGAATGAATGTGTGTGTGTGTGTGTGTGTCCAGTGAGGGATTCGAACCCGGCTCCTTGTCGTCGAATATCGAGACTGTATACCATTAGGCGAACAATTTCCTTAAAAAGTGTTCAGGGATGGGAATATCGAACCCACAGTGTTCCGCTTACCGGGCAGATGCCATGTCCACTAGGCTACCTTGAAAATTGTGTGTGTGTGGTGTGTCTGTCCTTTATGCCTGACCAAACCACTCATTGGAACGCCATGAAACTTTGGGAAGTTATTTAATATAGTACTGGAAAAGTTTCTAGCAAATAAAATTTTTGAAATAACTTTTCGACTAAAAATAATCAAGATAAATATTATAATTTATCTGTTATAATTCTTTATTCCGGAACAAACTACTCATTTCATCGCAATTTAACTTTGAGAAATTGTTTAATATACTACCAGAAAGGTTTCTATCTAATTATTAGTTTGAAAAACCTTTTTCTTTTTGGAAAAAACAAGGGTAAATATTAATTAATCTGTTATATTTTCAGCACTCTGATTTATTATCTCTGATGTATTATCTTTATATATATAAAAATCAAAATTTGTTTGTCTGTTTATCGATAAACTCAGAAACTACTTAACCAAATGTCGCCAAATTTTCCACATAATTACCAATGACCCTGAAGATGAAGAATTTACAACGCATTAAAATTAAGTAAAAAAATATTTTAAAATCTATATTTTATCTTTGTGTATAATTTTATTTATATAGCCACTTGCTATATATATATATATGACCATTTAGAACTTTGGGGAAAGTTATAAAGCTATTTTTTGTCAGATTTCCTTTTTTCGTTTTAAAATCGCATTTATTAAACCAAACACTGTGAAAAGGTAGATACAGTAGAGCTTCCATTGAGAGGATGCCTAAAATCGTAGCTTAACCCGTCTCTCCAAGAGGCAGTCTCTTATTAAAGGTCTATTAGAGATTCTTTAATATCAATTAGAATCTCCAATGAGAGACCACCTACAGGAGAAACAAGTTGAGTCATTTTTTAGGTGGTCTTTCTTAAGAGACTCTATTTACATATATTAAAATCAACATTTTCTTACTGTTACGTTTAATTACTGCTAAGCTCTAATTATAAAAATGAATGTATGTCTGTCTATCTGTCAATTATTAATTGGACTGAGCGAATATTGTGAGTTTCATTATTCTATATGGTCTGGAAGCATATTAAAATTAAATATACAAAATTTGAAAGGAAATTTGGAAATTTGTCCGTTCTTGGCCAACCTGACAACCCAGAAGTCTGAAAATTGGTCAGCTAGCATTGTCATCAGGTTTGAACATGTGTACCAAATTTCATATTTCTAGGTGCCCTATAAGTATATTAAAAATTGATTACAAGATTTGGCGACAGACAGACAGATAGGCAAGTTAAATAAAAGCTTTTAATAAAAATTGTATTTATCATTAATATATCAACGTAATACTTCTGTTAAAGGATTGACAAGTCCGAAAGCTTGAAAATAAAAAGTTGAACAAGAAACTTAGCCCTGGAAGCTTTATTTATTTTATAATATTTGAAAGTGTCATAATATATTTTTTATATAACATATATTTACTATAAAATATTGTCAATGCTACTGCTATTAAAACATTATAAAACATTATTGGTTGGGCAAACATTCACTCATGATACTCATACCGAGAGAAGTCGGGTTATATATTCATCTAGTGTAGCTTGATAAAATCTATTGTAAAAAAGCTGTCACTTTCAGTTATAAAAACTCTTTCTACGTGAAGAGATTCAACGTATTAATTATTTCACAGAAAAAAAAACATCCTAGAGTTAAAAAAAAAAATATTGTTCAGGCAAAAAAAAAAAAAAAATCATCGAAGAAGAAAAAAAAAAAAAGGCAGACGTAAAGTTCAAGTGATGTACCTCTTCACCAGCCGTGAGGGACAAGTTACACAATTGTTTGCCAAGAGGAAATCAATCTTCTGAAAAAAGTCTTCTCACCCGTCAAAATAGACGTGAAAAAACTATGCCCAATCTACTGACCGTCTTTTTAATTCTCGTAGACTCTGGTCAGTAAAATGCTGCAAATTTGGCAGCATTGAGTCAGCTACCGTACCAAATAAACAACCCTTTGTGGATTATTAGGAAGATGTAAATTTATTCAACAGGCAAACAATATATTTTACGAACATTTTAAAATAAAATAATTGAATTTGAAAATTGGCTTGACAAAAGTCTAATATGGAGATAAACCAATTTTGTAAAACCAAATTTTATTTTAAATTATTTTTTTTCTATACATATGTGTGAGAATATTTTTGAATTTGGAATTAAAACACACATGCATATTTATTTATGTAATATTTTGGTGACTTGTTAAAAAACCAAACCCACTCTGGGCTGACGAGGATCACAGGCTGATACCACGGTCTTCAGGAGGTGCTCCGGCAAAACCTGTGGTATTTGGACTGACTGGAGTTTGCTAGTTAACTTATGTCGCATCGCTTATTCTATTACGTTCATCTGGACGGGAGATGTGTCTTCTCTTGTGGTAATATTTAATAATCTTATATTTTCAAATCAAATTGTATATTCGGACAAAGTCAATTTATCTGTTAACTAGAGCGAAATAAAAAAGCCAGAATCGTTTGAATAAAACTGAAAAATAATTTTAAAAATTAAAAATATATACTTTGTTTTTATAATATATATACATATATATAGATGGAAAATTTGCCGGGAGGAAATTGATCCATAGAAGCATAGGGCGCCTCTCCCGTCAAAATAAACGTCAAAACCTGACGCCATCTATTGACCGTCGCCGCAACTAGCGGCCTCGCGTCGGTGACAAAGCCACAACACCAGTTTTGGCAAACTGAGAAGCGTCCACCTAGATACCATGGTTTCGGGCTAATGGCCCTCGTTAGTCTAGGGCCATTAGTTCGAAACCATGGTCAATAGATGGCGTCAGGTTTTGACGGAAGAGGCGCCCTATGCTTCTATACATATATATATATATTGAAAGAAAAGTCTTCCATCAAAATCAGTGCGAAAACTATGATGATATATAGTTTTGTATCATTTTAACGGGAATGATGTGTGACCATTCTTTTAAAATATCAATCCCGGCAAAATCGTCATCGATAAACCTACAAATCGATCAAAGTAAGGCTTTTTAAGAGGAATAGTATTCCCAACATAAAATATTTTGGCATGGCTCTAAGTGGCAAGGATTTGGAAAGAAATTATATTCTGGGCAAGTTGGTATTAGAAAGAAGTGATGTTTTTCTAGGAAAAACTAAATGGATATAAGATAAAAATACCCTAACCAATAATATTTTTGTAGGGCCAGTTATATAGGTAGATTTATTTCCATAGCTTCACTAAACGCCCCTAATCTGCCTTCATTAGAATATCCCAAATGGGTATATCTCAAACCAATCCAATACAACAGTAGAGCGATCTGGAGATCAATTTGGCGAAACCGCTGAGAGGGTTTACCACTGTTAAGCCCAGCCGTCTCAATTAATAACTTATATGATTGCAGTAAGGTCTGAAGAGATAATATTTGATGATATTATTGAAAAGAAACATATTTCCAGTAAATTTATTTGTTACACATTTTATAGGTAGAATTGTTCAATACAAGAGTAGTTGCATTTAATATCAAAGCGGTATTGTCTATTGAACTGGCGAAATATCTGAGAGAGTTCACCTTTAATGAACCAGATCTTCCCAATTATTTCTACTACATTAAGTTCAGTAGATTGTATTTATTAAAAAAACATGCTCTAAGTGGTATCATTGTTTTTATAGAGATGACACGCGCTAATTCCATTTAAAAGGCAGAAATAGCAATATATTCAAGACCTATCTATGGTCATATTATTATACCTAATCAATTGTTTCCTATCAGAATATTTACGGTTCGAGGACGATGGTTTCAAATATCGATGGAATTTTAATGTTTATATAAGGTCAACATTTAATAAAAAAGGTAATACAAAAATGATAATAAAAATAAATCAATTTATATATGTGTGCATTTTGATAAAAGAGAACATTCCTCTTTAAAGAAAAATACTATTCAACTCCATATTAAAATGATCCTTTTTAAATTTTAGGTAGGATATATATAGGATAAGCACAAAAATTCTGTTTGCCTTTAAATTCATAATCTTCTAACTTTATTCAATAAGAAAAACCTCTTCAGTCATTTTTGGCTGTGAAATGATACTTTCAGGATACTCCCAAACATATCTCAAAAGCTCTGTCCTATCCATATATAATATTTATGAACACAAAATACATTAAAACTAAATATTTGGTTTACTATATTTCATTAATGAAGATTGAAAATACTTGAAGAGATCTCTGAAATGTTTTACTTTGTTTTAAAATACTGAATATTCAACATGTAAGGTGTGTGTCTTCGGAGTAGTTTAAATATTTAAAATATGTTAGAGGATATTCCGAACGCGTTAATTAAAAGAGAAAAGGTTCTATCGCTGGCATTATGTTTACTACAGCTGCTATATGTGCTAATTTTTCTAAGAACTATTACGTTTTCCCATCTTTTTGAGAAAGAGCGAAGCCTATCCCTGCGTATAACCGACTTTAGTTTCTCTTCATATGAAACTACAACTTCCAGCTATGTATAAAATCTAACTTTTCAGTAATTTTTTAATTTACGAAATAATTAGGAATCGCTGGACATCTTTCAAAGAGCAAAGAGACTGAAAAGAAGCTAGCCAGGCTCAAAGCTGAGGCCATGTATAGACCGTGCATTGCCACGACGCAAGCTGAGATCCCATCTCTGACATTGTGTTGCGATATTAATTTTCGAGAAGAGGTTTATAATCTCCTTGATAGTATGCATTTTCATAATTTTATCTAAACATAGGGTTCGCATTTATATAAGTTTATTTGATAAATTAGCGTTTGAAAAATTCAGAAAACCCTATGGTTTATAAAATAAACGTTTGACAGAATATTTCTTTAATAAATATCACCGCAAGCACTTGAGCTCTCGTTTTTTTTTTTACACAACAGGCAAATATTAAACTAAAAGTGAAAGTGTGATATATAATGTTGTATAGGATGTTTGATTGGATGGGATGGTTCTGAAATTTGATATCTCCTATTGATGCTGTTCTTGCCATTAGATTTTAGGGTCAATCTTTTGGATTCCGTAGTTATGTTACTGTAATGGCAGGTGAGTATATAGATCCCCACGTTCACTCCTAGTTTAATCCTTTGCTGGTTGAAGAGCGAGAGCTCGCATAAATATCTATTACAAGTTACTCTAGAAGGTTCTCTTGATGATCTTATAATTCGGAAGAATCCTCTGATATTTAGATTACAATAAAACGCAGCCTCCGAGGATAAATTTCTTATATTGTTAAACGTTCTCTCAAGCCTTTGGGTACTGTGAACCCTTTTACAGGAGTATACAGAGGGTGTTTCCTTTCAAATGAAACGATTTCAAACGTCCGTTAGAACTTTATTTTTCGAACGTGAATTTTTTTCATGTGTTCTATGTGCTTCCCCTTCTTCTTGGCTATCTCCCTGCATCGGACTTTCCAAGCTGCGAACACTTCCTTGACTTTGGAGAGCGAAACATTCGACCACTCCTCTTGTGCGGCTTTCCAAAGTCCGGCCTCAGTTTTGGGACGTCGGTTGAAGAGCCGTTGTTTCAACATACCGAACCCGTAAAAATCCAGTGGGCTGGCGTCGGGAGACTTCACTGGAATGTCCGAGTTCCTGATAAAATTTAGGCCTAGGGTGTCCTTCATTTCTTGTAGGAACTGTTGGGTTTTGTTGGAGGTATGGGAAGAGGCTTTGTCGTGATGAAGGAACACTTTGTCCATTTCCCCTGGGTAAAGGTCCTTCAGTTGTTCGATGACAGGTTTCAGAACGCATTCTATATAGAATTCTGAGTTCACCTTCACCTTCGATGGAACCTTTATGAGCGGAAGGACTCCACGGCCAGTCATTACCCCGACAACCATGAAACCTTTAAGGAAAGTTTCGGAGCATTGGTGAACCCAATTATCCGGGACCTGATTGCCTCTTTTGATGTAACAGATCTTCCGGATTCCATTGCAATACGTCACATACATCCATGCTTCGTCCAATGTTGCAGTATATTCCGATCTGGAACCGGCCAGGTGTTCCTCGTAGAGCTTCCGGGCATTCGTTGCACGGTTTTTCATGTGGAAAGGGGTGAGCTTGTGAACCTTGCCTTTTCGTCGGGTATCCAGTTCCAAATCTTTGTGAATGATGTTATTTATCGTTTTTAGCGATGTTCCACACATTCTGGAAAGTTGGCGCTGAGATGGTGGATTTTCAGTAGTTGCTAGCCGCTTTACATTGGAAACCGTGGCGGGGGTCCGCACCGGACGTGGTCGATCGACTTGAAATTTTTGCCCATTGGATTCAGCTTCCCTTTTCTTTCCGATGCCATTTACTACCCTACATATTTAAGCTTTGCCAACATCTAGTCCTTCTGCTTTTAGCTTTTTCACTATGACGCTATAACTGTTTCCTTCTTTGGAAAGCCGCACAAGAGGAGTGGTCGAATGTTTCGCTCTCCAAAGTCAAGGAAGTGTTCGCAGCTTGGAAAGTCCGATGCAGGGAGATAGCCAAGAAGAAGGGGAAGCACATGAAAAAAATTCACGTTCGAAAAATAAAGTTCTAACGGACGTTTGAAATCGTTTCATTTGAAAGGAAACACCCTCCGTACAACGAAATGAATCTAAATTTTTAAAAATTATTATTTATATTGAATAATTTATAAGAGAGATATAAATAATTGTTAAAAATTGAGATTCATTTTGTTATATACTCCTGTAGAATGATTCACAGTACCCGAAAGTTTGAGAGAATATTTAATAAAATAAGAAATTTATCCTCGGAGGCTTCGTTTTATTGTAAAGTTCTTATAACGACCCTCGTGTATATATCTCGTCAGTATAGATGTGCATACAACTCCACGATCCCAACAGAATTTACGCAAGTAATTAAAAAAAAAATCTTTTTTTTTTTTTTGCTTTAAAAAGACAACGGACGCCCTTTGTGAACATAAATATCATATTATGATGCATTAGCGCGCCATCTGTTATGAAATTCGAAACTATTATAGACGTATATGATTCTTTTTTGAAATTCAAACAATTTCTACTGCTTTTACTGCAATGGAAAATTTTTTGGGATTTTTATTTTATTTTTCCATTGCAGTAAGGGCAGTAGAAATTGTTTAATTAAAAAAAAAAAAGAAAAGAATAATACGCGTCTTTAATAGTTTCGAATTTTCATAAATATCATATATATTTCCATATTTTAATGTACGAGGGTGTGTTCAAAAAGTATCGCGACTTTTGAATTTTCGCGGGTTACGTTTATTTGAATTTCGATCTTTTTGTGGCTTTATGTTGGTACTCATGTCTCTCACTTATGCCGACAAGCTCGGCCATTTTGAATGTTCACTTAATTTATGACAGCTGCTTTGCTTGCAGGTGTTTTGGATCGTCTTCGATTTTTACCTATTAAAAAAATGGATCAAAGAACCTGTATCAAATTTTATGTGAAAAACGAAATTAAGGGCGCGGATGCATTCCGAATGTTGACTGTGGCATACGGAGAAGCTACCTTGGACCGAAGCAACGTTTATCGGTGGTACAAAATGTTCTCAGAAGGCCGAGAAGATGTGAACGACGAAGAGCGTGCCGGACGCCCGAGCACTTCAACAACAGACGAAAAAATTAATGAAGTGGAGAAAATGATATTGGCCAATCGTCGAATCAACGTTAGAGAAGTTGCTGAGGACCTAAACATATCGATTGGCTCGTGCCATTCGATTTTTATCAATGATTTGGGCATGAGACGGGTCGCCGCGAAATTCGTACCAAAATTGCTCAATTGCGACCAAAAACAGCATCGCATGAACAATGCTAATGAGATGTTGGACTCTGTCCGCGACGACCCAAATTTGCTCCAGAGGGTCATAACTGGTGACGAAGCGTGGGTTTATTGTTATGACGTGGAAACCAAAGCTCAATCATCTCAATGGAAGCTGCCGCACGAACCAAGACCGAAAAAAGCGCGCCAAGTTCGGTCGAATGTGAAAGTTTTGCTGACAGTTTTCTTCGATTGCAGGGGCGTGTTGCATCATGAGTTCTTGCCACAGGGTAGAACGGTCAATAAAGAATATTACCTGCAAGTTATGCGCAATTTGCGCAAAGCAATCCGCCAGAAACGCCCGGATTTGTGGAAGAACAAAAATTGGCTTTTGCACCACGATAACGCCCCTGCCTACACATCGTTGCTTGTGCGCGACTTTTTGGACAAAAACAACACACTAATGATGCCGCGCAGCCACCGTATTCCCCAGATCTGGCCCCCTGTGACTTTTTCTTGTTCCCTAAACTGAAGAGGCCCATGAAAGGACGACGTTACGCTACGCTTGACGAGATAAAGACGGCATCGAAGGAGGAGCTGAAAAAGATTAAAAAAAAAAATATTTTTTGAAGTGCTTCGAAGATTGGAAAAGCCGTTGGCACAAGTTTATAATATCGCATGGGGATTACTTTGAAGGGGACAAAATAGGTATTCATGAATAAATAAATAATTTTTGAGAAAAAAAAACAAAAGTCGCGATACTTTTTGAACACACCTGGTAATTCTACTGTCCTAAAAACTTATGTCCATAGTTTTCTTGAAAACCATTTCTGAGATTCCATCTTTCAGTGCTGCGTATATAAGCAGAATCGTCCAATACAGTATCAGAGCTCTGAGAAGCGGTCTGGTGGATTAAATTGGCGAAACCGCTGGGAGGGTTCACCACTGATGAGCCAAGCCCTCCCAATATATTTTTTCATCGCAGTAAGGGCAGTAGAAGTTTGTATTATGTTTATAGAAACATTCGTGCTTTTATATCCTTTCATATTATATGTATAGATGGCGCGTTATTGCTTTGTGTTAATTAAAAGAGAGTTAAAAAAAAAATATTTAACGTTGTCATACCTCTGTCGTGTGGATAGACTTTGGCTCTCTTGGTGGGCGGTAGGGCGACGTCGGCTGGCCTAAGGTCAGGGCAGCTGCACGAGCCCAAGTCATGATGTTGGGTGCATACAGCATAGCAAAAGAAAGAACACACATTATAACATATATTCTACATGAAAGCCTGCTGTAGGTGTCTAAAATCACGTAAAACCTGCTATTCTTCATATTGTTGGAGCTTTTGTCAAGAGCCAACCTGTGCTATACTGTCATTTTGTCTAGTTACTTTGGGTTGCTGTTCAAGAGAGATTTACTGCATCTGAAGCGGTATTGGAATATACCGAGTTGGCCACACTTGTTTCGTCGAAGAAGTAGCTGGATCAATTTTATGACTGAAATAGTTTTTATGTCTGTTTTGATTAGTGAAATGTACCTATACCATTTAATCTCTATAGAGTGATAAACAAATATTTTTTCCGAATTACCAACTTAGTTCTCTATTTATTTATACCACCACTACGAATCAAACAAGGAAGAGCATTTACGTTTATACAACCAGTATTTTATGGGGAGAGAGACTGTAGGGTATCTTATAATACACGGTAGGATCAAAAAGTTCCAGAACTTTTAAAAAATAAAATATAAAACATATATGATATCGCCCCATGTGATTTCTTCTTCTTTCCAAAACTTAAAATGACGTTAAAAGGGGGCGCTTTTTTATCGTCATCATAAGCAATTGAAAATGCGACGGTAGAGTTACTCAAGCTTAGAAAAAATGACTTTGAACTAACATTTTAACAGCTTTTTTCACGCTGGAAAAAAATGTGTAGATAACCAAGGCTCCTATTTAAAAAAAAATGATGTTTAAATTACTATACTATGAATAAATAATTAATTTTTAAAAAAGTTCGGAAATATTTTGATCCTAACTTGTATATTAGATACCCTTTCCACCATATAGTGAGGCTGTCTATTAATATGAGGTTAAATCTACGGATATATGTTTTAATGAAAAAAAAAAAAGAAAAAAGGTGAAGGGATTCTAGAGCGTTACAAGAGTCAAATGACATAAAGTTTGTCGAAAGATAAATAAAATTCCAGAATAGGGAAAACATCCGAGTCCACACTGTAACATATGTGCTATTATTGACCATATTTCCTGAATAGAATATTCGACCAAATTGAATAAAATATTTATGAACCATAGTGTCAGTTTCAGGCCATTATCAATCACGACAATTTCAGAACTGTAGATCTTAATTCGACTTCATATACTGATATAGGCTCAATAGGAGTTTAAATAAGAAAGACGTTGAATATTAAGGTTGTGACACAATGGAAGTCAAAATCCTGAAAATAAAAGTTGCTAATGATAGAGCGTTATCTATTTGAACAAAATAGCATTAGATAAATTCCGGAATTGAAATATTTAGTTGATATTTATTCCGATAGGTGGCGATGTGACATAAGCAACTTGTGGTTTCACTCTAACTAATCTGTTCTATATACTGTTACATGCCACCTCTATTGTCAAAATAGACGCTAAATGCCGTCATCTGTTGACCGTCTCTGTAAACTAGAATAGGTTCAATGACAAACCCACAAAGCCAGATTTGACAAATTCAGAACGTCCACCTGGAGACCATGGTTTTGGGTTATCGCCCGCCCAGGGTGGGTTTGTATTTCATGAAATCCGTAAACTATTCAATAAATCTTACATATTCACCAGTATTTGGCTTATAAAGTAGCCAGATCAATTATATCAACATATATAGTCACGACCGTCATGGGCGGGCGGGCCGGCCGGTTCTGTCACGGATGCGCGCGCATCATCATTATGATCATTATCATTATCCAAATAATTTGGATTATAGATTAGAAGGTACTAAGACCAAATCTACTGATAAGGTACAATTTGGAATATCAACATATATAGTCACGACCGTCATGGGCCGGCCGGTTCTGTCACGGATGCGCGCGCATCATCATTAGTATAATATAAAAAGCCAACAATGAAGAATGAATGTAAGATAAAAAGCCAACAATGAAGAGTAAATATGATATAAAAATCCAACAATGAAGAATGAATGTAAGATAAAAGCCAACAATAAAGAGTAAATGTAATATAAAAAGCCAACAATGAAGAATAAATGTAAGATAAAAAGCCAACAATGAAGAATGAATGTAAGATAAAAAGCCAACAATGAAGAGTAAATATGATATAAAAAGCAAACAATGAAGAATGAATGTAAGATAAAAAGCCAACAATAAAGAGTAAATGTAATATAAAAAGCCAACAATGGAGAATAAATGTAAGATAAAAAGCCAACAATGAAAAGTAAATGTAATATAAAAAGCCAACAATGAAGAATAAATGTAAGATAAAAAGCCAACAATGAAGAGTAAATCTACTTATATATTTGCCTTATTCTGTCTGTTTGTTTGTCTGAAGCTCACGGATGGGAATTTTCATAACCATCGGTGGTTCAGTTGTAGAATGCTCGCCTGCCACGCGGGCGGCCCGGGTTCGATTCCCGGCCGATGCATTTTTTTTTTTTTTTACAATTTTTAAAACTCATTTATATATTATGCAAGAATGACATCCACGGCGCCAATTTATAATTGTAACGAATAGTATTTGAATAAAAGCATTTAATCGGGTAAAACCCGGGCGTTGCCCGGGTCATTCGTATATAATAATTGTATAAACGAATGCAAGACAAAATCACCGCGAATGTTTCTTTTTTTTAAGGCAATTTCTTTTAAAGGCAATTATCGTTATTTATCGTTAATTTTTGTTTCGATTTTATTGAAAAAAAAAAACGATATGGTGCCTTTAAAAAATGATCTTTATTACTATGCAGTTTTCTATTTAGTCAATATACCTAAGTTCATGTTGCAAATGTAATTATCTCTATCGATTTAGTAGGTGAAATGCAAAAAAAAAAAAATCGACATGATGAAATCTTTATGAAAATTCACATTTTTATTTTTATATTTTCAAGACACACACAGTTTGGGGCGGGACGTTTCACAAGAGAGACATCCACGGCGCCAATTTATAATTGTAACGAATAGTTTTGAATTAAAACGTTTTTAAAATATATACGCACTCGGGTAAAACCCGGGCGTTGCCCGGGCCATTCGTCTAGTATCCAAATATAGATGAAAATTCAAAGCATATTTTGACGAGAGCGGTAGCCTTTTTTATAAATCGATATCCTTTCAAGGGAATTTCCATCGATACATGTTTACAGGCGCACAGATTTGTTAACACGGGTGGGTTATAATGTAACTTACTCGGCCGGGTCTACTAGCGGGGTTCCAGTACCGTAGAACGCCAGCTCCATCCCGGCCATCTGCTTCAGCACAGACAGAGATAGTTAGGTTAAGTAAGTCTGGGGGATTAGTCACCTTGTCCAGAGACTCCCCGGGCGTGAAGAGGACCGGCTGTTTGAGGAGGTCGCTCATGGAGTAAAACTCGGACCTCTCACAGGGGAGGTGGTACATGTCTTCTATCCTCTTCCGTCCGGCTGGTGAATTATAGCGAGGTTAGAGTGTGTTTAAATGGCTTGGACAGGGTTATAGTGAGTTATAATATGTTTACATGACTTGAACAGGGTTATAGCGAGGTTATAATGTATTTTCAAGTCTTGAACAGGGTTATAGCGAGGTTAGAGTGGTTTACACAGCTTGAACAGGGTTATAGCGAGGTTATAATGTATTTTCAAGTCTTGAACAGGGTTATAGCGAGGTTAGAGTGGTTTACACAGCTTGAACAGGGTTATAGCGAGGTTATAATGTGTTTACATGGTTTGGACAGGGTTATAGCGAGGTTATAATGTGTTTACATGGCTTGGACAGAGTTATAGTGATTTATAATGTGTTTACATGGCTTGAACAGCGAGGTTATAATGTGTTCAAGCCATGTAAACACATTATAAATCACTATAACAAGGGTTGAACAGGGTCATAGGAAATTATAATGTGTTTACACGGCTTGAACAGGGTTATAGCGAGCTATAATGTGTTTTCACTGCTTGAACAAGGTTATAGGTAGTTATAATGTGTTTAAACGGCTTGAACAAGGTTATAGGGAGTTGTAATGTGTTTAAACGGCTTGAACGGGGTTATAGGGAGTTATAATGTGTTTAAACGGCTTGAACAGGGGTATAGGGAGTTATAATGTGTTTACACCGCTTGAATGGGCTGATAGTGAGTTATAATGTGTTTAAACGGATTTAACAGAGCTAGGAGTAGAATATTGAGATCTTAAGGATTTTATTTTTTATTTTTGTATAAAAGAAGGACTTACTGTTGGTTGCTGTGAGCTTCCTCTTGGCCGCGCGGCGTTCTTCGTCCCTGGTCTTCCTCTCGGCGCCCTGCGACATTCGAGGACTCTTGGTGAATTCTTACCTCCCGTTTCTCCGATACAGAGTGAATTAGTTGGTGTAGGAATGCTTAATATTAATGGCAGAAATCAAATCTATTCACTCCGGGCAAAATATTTATCGATATTCACATTTATTTTAAATTTAGTTAGATATATTCTTTGATTTTTAATATTATTAATTATTAGCTTATTTATATATTATCATGAATGGATTTGTAGAGTATGTTTACAGTTATTAAGAATATATAACATTTAGTTCTTGCTAATATGATCTTTTAGTTTACCATTCTATACAATAGTATGTCAGAGAACATGCTATTATTGATAAAATAATATATAGAGATGTTTACCTGAAAATATAAAAATAAACTGAAAGACATCTCCAGTCGAAATAGATGCAAAGACTTTGAGTCATCTATTGACGAATTTTGCAATCTACAGACTCTGGTCAGTGGCAAAGCCACAGCACTAGCTTTGACAAATTGAAAATGCCCTTTGGAGACCATGGTTTCGGGCTATGGCCTTCTTTCAGTTTAGACCTAGCTTTGATTTCATGAGATCCACAAGACAATTACCGCAACTTCATAATTTGCTAGAGTTTAACTGAAAAGTGGCTAAGCCAATTTATGACCAAAATAAGAATGGAAATTTTGGCGCTAGCAAATACTGTGTTCTTGAAAATAGGCAACCTCTCTCGTTAAAATAGATGTAAAAATTGTGAATATTTGGGTGAAAAGGGTAGAGCCTTTCTTTTTAAGATTAATTTCATCACGGCAAAAATTAACTAAAATATACAGTGCTTATGGAAAATTCAGAAGATAGTTCAAATTTGAATTGAAGATGATTTCAAGGAGAAATACATTCTTGGTGACCTACTGAACTTGATAATCCAATCAAGACTCCGTGGAGATAGATTGCAAAAATACATAATTAACTTTTATTTTTTGGAATTATTAGAAAGTATTATATATTTTTCACCATATAGAAATTGAATTTTGAATAAGACATCAATATAATTTTTAAAACTTTTATATATACAGTAAATATATATTATGCATTAATGTGCGCCATCTGTATTTTAGGAAAGGAACAATTTATACAGCAACTTCTTACTGTCATTACTACGATGGTAAAATACAGTGTGAGTGTGTGACTGGTTCATAAACCTGACAGCGTTATACACAGAATTTCTCGTTGAAAGTTTTAAAATGATAGAGATCAGAAAACAAACCAAGGGATAAATATCTTGATAAAATCACATTCAGTAAAATCTCACACACACCTACATGAGCGACAATCTCCTTTATGGGCTATACGCCTTCTTTGCCAACCACTTTTAAAATATCCAAATATATTTCGACCTAATCCTACTTACAATGAAAGAATACTTCCTGGAAAGGCCGGGAGTGTCCATTTTGAGGCAGTCATTAGAGATTGAATATAGATAATAGTGCACAGATTTGTATTGATGGGCTCTCATGAACCTTGGCACGAATGTACAAGCTATTACTTAGACCAAATGATTAAACACGAAAATATGCCCGTATTTAATTAGTAGTAGTTTTGTACCCAAAAAAATATAATCATTCTTTACACTCCACAAAAAGTTACTCGTAGCCAAATTCCATCGCTTTTTCTTCATTGTCTTCTGGGTGTAAAAATTTATATTTTTAAACCTGTGTCTAATTTAATTATTTAACCATATCAATTTGAAATATTTTATTAACCTTTTGGCAATTTATCAATTATATATCGGATATGAAATATTTTTTTCTTAGTTTTTATTCTATAGCATAATAAAATCTTCTCGATTCCAGTTCATCATCAGAAAGTATTTATAGACGCTTTCTTTTAGCAAGAATAATAATGAACTAAAAATGGACATTAGGCCTAAAATCACTAATACTTTCAATGTTTTCAATAATCTTAAATGATTGTGATGGCTGAATTGAGGAGAGGAAATTGAGGATCTTCACTTCGACGTTGAAGATTCGATAGACAGCGAAGGACATTCAGACAGTTTCCTTATTCTCAAGTCAAAGGTATTGTCATAACGTTGTCACGTCGGACTTGAGGAGGACACAAGACATTCTTTTTGGTCTCTCTCTGTGTGTGAAATACAAAGTTTGAAGTTAGGTTGTCAATTATTCTTAGATTTAAGTTCAGTAGAATCTTCCGCCTCAGAAAAAGTTTCCACACAACCGCAAACATTCACTAGGGGAGAAGCCGGGCGAGGCTGGCTCAGTAGATAATATTTTTTAAAAAAGGCATCTCCTTATCGTGCAGCTGAAAGTTGCTGATGGCTGGCGCCATCTATCAGAATAAATATCAACTATTCGTTGATTTTTAATTATTCCAGAATTAGCCAAATACCCATTCTTGATTAATCAAGAAAGGCTAACCACGTATGCGTTTCGGGCTGTTGGCCCTCGTCAACGTGGTGAAAGCTGTACCTCAACGACCAAAACACTGGCCATTCAGGCATCCTGAAAAATCATGAAACGGGTAGTTAAGGCCAGAAGTGCGCGAGGACGCTAAACAATGTAAAAAAAAATAGTACAAACGTGAAATGTACTGAGATAAGATGGATACATAAAAAAAGTAGTATATAATAATTATTAAACTTTTACAACTCTAAGATATGTAAAACGTTTTTTTGCCTAATTTTAGTTTCTGAAAGAATATTTTATATGCAATTTTATATATAGAGCTATACCTATGTGCAAATGTCCTAATGTTTTATTCATTAGCATTGGTGGAGCAAAGTAAAAAACAATAAATATATTAGATTTAGTATGCGAAGTGGATGTTTGCCACGAGAATATTGTCTTAACAAATATTGGTTAGGCAAACTTTCACCCGGGTAAAAACGGACGAAGCCGGGTACACTCTCTGATATATAATAAATGAATCAAATCTAAAAACAGATATTTCGCTTAATTTTTTAAAATATTTATTACCGAAGATCCAAATTTCAATAATAATAAAAAGTAGGTAAATTTATACCACTCTATGCAAAATATGGAAATCATATACTTCATTTCTCTATTGAGGCCAAAGTTAAATATACACTGCGTGACATTGAAAATGGAACACCAAGAAATAGTAGCCAGAAAGTGATGAAACTCGGCAGACAGAGAGAGACAGGGACGAACAATAAGTGATCTTTATTTCAAAATGATAGTCATAATACAGAGCGAGAACGGCGTCGGCTTAGTAGCAAGTAGGACCACCGCGGACGGCGATGCACGCAGCAACACGTCTAGGTAGAGAGTCAGAGTACGGATGGCGTCCTGAGGGATGGCTCTCCATTCCCTCTCAACCATTTGCCACAGTTCGTCTTCTGAACGCGGCTGTGGCAAGGCATGCAAACGACGTCCAATGATGTCCCAGACGTGCTCGATTGGTGAGAGTTCAGGAGAGTACGGTGGCCAGGGAAGCATCTGTACATCTTGCAGAGCTTGTTGGCTAATTCGAGCAGTGTGCGGTCGGGCGTTATCCTGCTGATAAAGGGCATTGGGTACCCCCTGAAGGTAGGGGAGTGTCACTGGTCGCAGCACATCATCAACGTATCGTTGGGCCGTCATAGTGCCCTGAATACGAAGTAAAGGTGACCTGGAATCATACGCGATTGCGCCCCAAACCATGATTCCACGTTGTCGCACGGTGGGGCGTTCCACAATTGCTGCCGGATTGGACCTTTCTCCACGTCGACGCCACACGCGTACACGGCGACTATCACTGGACAAGCAGAAACGCGACTCATCTGAGAACACGACCCTGTGCCATTCCGTCATCCACGTCGATCTAGCCCGGCCCCATTCCAAACGTTGGCGCCTATTCGGTGGGGTCAATGGCAGTCTTCTTAGCGGACGGCATGAGTGAAAGCCATTAGCAACCAATCGACGGGAAATGGTTCTGGTCGTGATGGAATGATCTAGGGTGTCTTGCGCATGTTGCAGGATGGCGGTACAAGTGGCTTGTGGGGCCGCCACTGCTTGTCGAAGGATACGCCGATCCACACGTGCTGACGTCACTCTGGTTGCACCGACATTCCTATAAATTACCACATTTCCTTGTTCCAACCATCTTCTCCACAGTCGGTGCACCGTGGACGCACCAAGGTGTGTATCAGCTGCGATTTGACGTATGGACCAACCTGCCCTTTTCAGTCCGATCACCATGACCCTCGTAAAAGCGTCTGTCTGCTTGAACTGCCTCCGTTTACGATGACCTGGCATTCTCTGTTATTACACGTGTCTTTTGACACAAGAACAAAATTTCTACAATGATTTTCCTTGAAGAAATAACGACACGAATACTGTCCTTTCTGCAAGTTCCTTCCCTTATATCTTACTCCATGTGCGCACGAGAGCTGCGCATTTTACATCATTTGCATAACTCGGTTAGGCGCGTCTACCCTGAAATTTGCATAATTTTCTGGCCACTATTTCTTGGTGTTCCATTTTCAATGTCACGCAATGTACTTGAAGTTATGCTTGAAGATATGAAAGAAATCACACACGTCTATAATAGTTTCGAATTTTCATAACAGATGGTGCGCTAATGCATCATAATATGAAAGAATTACTAGAAAAATAGTCACACACAACATATTTTAAGAATTAATAGAAAATCACTACAATTTTACAATTATATAACTAATCTTATGAAAATGACACAATGAACGTTTTATAATCATAATTGAAAATTTAAACCTATTTTAATGTTATTAATTTTTTAATTATTCAATTTTCTAAAATTATTTCTAACCAAAATTCAGTTTTTTAATAAGTAATAGTTCTAAAAGCATTGTATGTAAAGGACAAATACACAAGAAACTTTATATTACTTTTCAAAATCAGAATGTCATTACTTATACCCAAAAATAAAACGACAAAGCACGCAATGGAAATCAAGCAAGGTATTTCTTTCCTTTTCATGCAACAAACAAACGATTGGAAACCTCTTAGGAGGCTCAATTTAGGTGCAATTATCGTATGGAGGAGTGTCAATGTTGTGTGCGTTGCAGGGGGAAATGGAGGCTTCCTTGCTGCCCATCTAACACACCACAACTGCTACTTGGTATTTATTTTTACAACAATTTCTTCAATGAGATCGTCACTTTATTTTCTTCGAAGAGCATATTTATTCTTAACAAATGAAAACATCAAGACGCGAATGTCTCTTTCACAATTCAATCAAACTTATACTGTCCTTTCTGCGATGAAAAAAAATATTGGGAAGGCATAGCTCATCAGTAGTGAACCTTCCAAGCGGTTTCGCCAATATAAATGATCCAATATAGTATTAGAGCTCTAAAGAAGCGGTCTGATAAATTAAATTGGCGAAACTGTTAGGAGGGTTCACCACTGATAAACCAAGCTCTCCCAATATTTTTTCTTCGCAGTAAAGAAAGTAAAAGTTTGATTTAGTAATGAATGAGACATTCGCGCCTTGATGTTTTCATTTGTTATATATAGATGGCGCGTTATTGCTTTGTATTAATATTTATTCTTATTCATTATTGAGCGTCTCTGTATTTCCAATTTAGCCATCAAGAAACCTCACCACGTTCTCTAGTTATATCATCATCAGGTGCCATATCGCCAGTTTAAAAGTTATCGCCAAATTTCACGATCACCTACAAGTCTCTGAGTATGCGCCAAGTAGTGTGATATATTGAGCTATATTTCTAATATGGATTCAATAAAAAACATTTAAATTCAAATTTGAATTATTTTTAATACAAATAGATATGCGCAATAAAAAAAAACAAATATTTTGGTCTTAAACAGTATCCTTTAAGTGACTAAATTGAATTTGGGACTTTGAAATGTTTCTCTTAAATCAAACGTTTTCTTAAATAGGATAGGTGACATTTCTGATTGGTTATCATACTGGAATTGTATTTGGGAACGAAAATATACATGTTGGTCCTGAATGCGAAATATCTTGAATCGAGAATCGCTGAGTATATATATATATTCTGAATCAAAGAATGATTTCATTGTTGTTTTAATGTTCTAAATGAATCATATAAGCAAGATAGAATCGTTTATCAGATTGTTTGACATTATTCCATTTCTTATTAATCAAGGATATCATCGTTAAAATATATATTTAAAACATAAAAACAGAAGAAAAATTAAGCAATTATTTTCCTTATTTAATCGTATATAACTGGCGATTTTTCTAGCCAAAGGCTCTTTCACTGGTTTATAAATCATAGCAAGACACTAAGGCCTGTAGAAAATTCTTTGGATCGAATGGTATATACATAGTTATTTGATTGAATAAAGAAACTTGTTGCTAATCTTTCTCAATTTTACTTCTCAAACCTACTCTATAAATATACAGGGATTTCGTATGATATTAAACTGTACAAAATATAAATGGTTAGTTAGTGAGATTCTCCCGTCGAAGGGCTGATAAGTCCTGAAACTTTAGAAATAAATTTGTGCAAAAGATTTATCCTAGGATGCTTTATTGATTTTATTCAAATTATAAAACAAGCGAAGAGAACGTTAATTGTACAAAATATAAGCTCTCTTAGAATATCGAAATAATGATCTAAACCTAAAAAGAAAGATAACAAAAGATTGAATAGAAACACCCTTCTTAAAATAGAAAAATCTTTAATATTCATTAGGAGCGTTATTTGAAGGTAATCTGATCCACTAGCCTGAAGCAATATTTTTATTTTAGAACGAGCTGTCAATTAAGAGCACCTTGCTGCTGATTTCCAAGTCCTTAGGAAGAATCTAGGAAAGGTTTCTCGGCAAAGAGATAAGAACAGACGCCATTGTGTTTTGTTTTTTACTGTCAGAATAATAAAATTAAACGTGTGTTATTTTATTAAAGTGTATGATAAGGAGGAAGGCTTCAATATTGATGGGTTATTAGCTTGCACGCAACCTCTTCATATTTGCCAGGACTTCTCTAATGTCGTCTGATTCCCAACAGTTGGGTAACTGTTCTTCAAAATTGTCGCCAGAATATCAAAATGTCGCAGAAAATAGGAAATATCAAAATAAATCAGAGATCGAATAATAAATTATAGTAAAATATCTTATAGATTACAGTATAAAGAGAGCCTCATCATATATATTGAATAATAAAAAGGCATATATTGTATTGAATAAAATATTTATTTTGCTAATATTTCGGTTGGCTGAAAGTCAACCTTTATCAAGGCATTACATTTTTGTATAAACAAACTCAGCGCCGCATAGTGTTAAGCCAAGCGTTCAGTCAACCGAAATATTGGTGAATGCCACAAACACGATATAATTTAATAAGATAAAATATAAAAAACAATTGTGAACTATGAAATAATAATTTATTAGATAAAAATGATGGTCAAGATATAAATTTACTGTGCCCTTGCCGTTTATACAAAAATAAATAAACTTTACATGATTGAGTAGAATATATCAGGCCTCCAGGGAAAAGTATCTTTTCTAAACATTTTTATTCTCTAGCTTTCAGGTACGAACGCCCTTCTACAGGAGAAAACATGGTAGAATGTTTTGTTTTCTCCTGTAGAAGGGCGTTCGTGCCCGAAAGCTGGATGCTAGATACTTTGATCTTAACCAAAAGGCCGAGAAACGCGAAAGCTAGAAAATAAAAACATTTTGAAAAAATACTTTTCCCTGGAGGCTCTATATTTTTTACTCAATATTTTACATGATATCCGTTTTTGCAATTCCTTGACGAAACAAACAGCACAAGAGATAGTAATATACCTCTATATTTATTATGATTGAAGGCTTCACACACTTTTTAAAAACAACCTCCACGTAGAGAAATAATTATTCATTTTAAAAAAATACAATAAAAGTAAATCTAATCTTTTAAATTGCAAGAATTCTCCTACTTATTAAATCCTGTGTGTTTCCGACATTAATATTAATTTATAGAATTAGTAAATGGTATTTTTATGGTTATATAATATTTAAAAGCAATTTTTTATTTTGAGTTTTGCGAGCTCTCGAACCATAAAATATAAATTAGGTTTTTGTTAACGATGGCAGCACGAAGTATGTTTATAACGGCGTATAAAGTTTTATTACGGAAGCGTGAATACTTAACTATTACTAGTGTGGCTGAAATATCTCAGTTTAACATTTAGTGCTGGTAGAAAGACGAAAACAGCATTAAGGAAAAATGAAATGGTAAAATGATGTAAAAATTCTGATCATGCAATTCAATGTTGCTTATAGAGTAATAAATACCAGCGTTAATTTTTATTTCCAATACTAGCGGATGTGTACCCGGCTTCGCCAGGGTTTTATCCAAGTGAAAGTTTGCCTAACGAATATTATTGATGATAATATTCCGAAAAACACAGAATATTATGATAATAATGATAATGATATTCGTTACATTATATATTTATCTATATATATAAAAATGAATGTATGTGTGTCTGTTTGTTTGTTTGTCCTTTATGCCTGACCAAACCACTCATTGGATCGCCATGAAACTTTGGGAAGTTATTTAGTATAGTACTGGGAAGGTTTCTAGCAAATAAATTTTTTGAAATAACTTTTCGCCTAGAAATAATCAAGATAAATATTCTAATTTATCTGTTATAATTCAACAATCTGCTCTAAAATTATCATGATAATACGATGATTTTGTAATGTAGAAAATTAGGAAAGACAAAATTCAGGATGACACGGCAATTTATTTGAGACAAGAATAATGATACAATTCCAAGGCAAGATACTATTCCTTTAACTTCCAATTACCGAGGGAACCAATTAATATTGATTTTATTCAACTTATCGAGTATTTTTAAAGGGACCGGGAAATAATGTTCACTTTATCGAGAGATTCGTTAGACAAACCTTTACTCGGGTAAAACCCGGGCGAAGCCGGGTACATCCATACAAGAATAATGATACAATTCCAAGGCAAGATACTATTCCTTTAACTTCCAATTACCGAGGGAACCAATTAATATTGATTTTATTCAACTTATCGAGTATTTTTCAAGGGACCGGGAAAAAATGTTCACTTTATCGAGAGATTCGTTAGACAAACCTTTACTCGGGTAAAACCCGGGCGAAGCCGGGTACGTCCGCTAGTATAATATATAAAATATATTTTTCGAGCAAACCTATCCACTTTCTCTACTGAATAGATTTTTAAAAAAATATATATAAATAAAAATATCTAGAGATATACTACATGATCTTAGCCAAAAGGCCGAGAAACGATATTTTATATATAGAGATGACCTGGCTTCGTGTGTCTTCTGCTCGAGTGAATGTTTCGCTGGTAGAATTTTGTTCCTGCCTACTAAAAATTATTATCTGGCTTCGCCCGTGGTCTGCTTTAGTGAATATTCCCTCAAAGAATTTTGTTTATGTCAATCAAGCATGATACAGCAATATTGTCATAATCATTTCTGACTAAAATATATTGTTGCTCAGTACTTGGTTAATTGTAATTTTTCTTGGTTAAAAGTGTGAAAAACTCTCTTCCAGATTTAACTCTCTGTCCTGTTCAAATTTCAGCGAGATTAGTTACATATTGAGGGCGTGAAAAGCCGACAAACATATATATATATATATGTTCCCGGCTTCGCCCGGTTTTATCCTACTGAATCTATACTTGTCTATACTCTCGATATTTTTTTCCCGCTCCCTTGAAAAATACCCGATAAGTTGAAAAAAAAATCAGTATTAATCGGTCCACTTGGTAATTTGAAGTTGAAGGAATAGTATCTTGCCACAAACGAAGATTTGTAAATAACTGTATTCAGCGACTGTATCCGGCTTCGCCCGGTTTTTACCCGAGTAAAAGTTTGCCTAACGATCATTTGTTAAAACGATTCTTGAAAAACATCCAATCCATCTAAATATTGATTTATAAACGTATATAAATATATTTTTATATGCGTTTAAATATATTTTTGAAACACATAATTTTTTGAAAACGTTTATTATATCTTCTTCTATATATATAAAAATGAATGTTTGTATGTTTGTTTGTATGTCCGGTATACAAATTCGCAGTAGTTCACTAATTCAAACCAAAATTTCCATACACAGGTAAAAAAAAATACGGGGAAGACGATAGGCTATTTTAAAAATATATAAATCAATTATTAAAACTATATATTTTTAGTCAGAAAATGATGATGACGATATTGCTGTATCATGTTTGATTATCAGATACAAAATTATATAGGGAAAAATACCAAAAAGCAGAGACCACGGGTGAAACCAGTTCATTATTTTGTACGCAGGAACAAAATTCTAACAGAAAAACATTCATTCGAGCAGAAAACAAAAGCCAGGTCATCTTTCTATAAAAATATCGCTTCTCAGACACAAAGTTTGGAGCGGGACGTTTCACAAGAGTGACATCCACGGCGCCAATTTATAATTGTAACGAATAGTATTTGAATAAAAACATTTAATCGGGTAAAACCCGGACGTTGCCCGGGTCATTCGGCTAGTTTTAAATAAGATATTGTCACTTTTGTGAATTTGATAATTAATTATTTCTTTTTTTCTCAATGAATTATGTATATTAATTTAAAAATTCATTTTTGTTATCATCATCACATACAATGTTATTTTTATATATAAACAAACGATAATAAACAACAACAACAACAATTAAATTTGCATCATCATTATTATAAAACAACAGCAAATTAAATTAACAATGTAAAAATATATTTTAACATTACATTTTAACATTTAACACAAAAACGTTACAATATTTTCTTTAAATATATATATTAATATTAAAATGCCGAGTTTTTTTTACGTCATTGGAATGTTATATTAATAAATTCTCAAATTAAATTTATTATACTTGGAACACATTTTAAGCATTGTTACAATTTATGAACATAATTTCACCAGATACCGCGAGAGGCGCTGCTTGCGAGTGAAAGTAGAAAATATGCAAATAAAATTGCAAATAATATTTATTTCAAACCGAATTCAAACCAGAAATCTTCCCAGTAGTATAGTGAATAACTTCCTAAAGTTTCACGGCGATTGGATAATCTCACCTTTTTAAAACATTCATCGTGTGAACAAACTAACATTCATCGTGTGAACAAACTAACATTCATCGTGTAAACAAACCACGTGTTAATTATTAACCAATCAAATTCATTTATCGTCGCGACCAGTGCTGCGCACAAGCGGTAAAAGGCTGGAAATAACGCTTTTTGGTTTTATATTTTTAAAAAAGCACATTGACCTTTTTAGTTTTTTGAATAGCCTATATGTTAAACGAAATCTTCAGCTACCTACATGCGAAATTTCATAATGATTGAATATGTAGATTTTGCGCAACGCGATAACAAACATCGATTTTGGATTCCATTTTTATAGATATATAAAAGTAAAGGATAAAGGATTGGTCAAAAATATATTTTTTAAAATAAATCAATGATTTTATCAAGAACTTCTATATAATATATCTTTGAGTTTGTTGAGAGGTACAGCAAAATTTCCAATATTGGTCAAAATGTTTTTATATTTTTTAAAAACCCTTTCCTGATATATCTATAAAAGTTAGCTACATACGCATTTCGAGCTGGATTGAATCATAAATCAATCATCTGATCAAGAAGCTTCTATATAATATATATGTCATAATATATGCTCTTCCAGGATTAATAAAACAAACCAACAGCCAACGAGAGAGAGATGAGCAGCTAAAGCGAGACACTTTAGACAACTAACTTACGACCATTTTTGGCCACATTCCTGAGGGGGGGAGGTGGGGGGGCGTTACCACCTGGCGACTATCCTGGTTAGCCCCCCGGTTGTGTACACAGGGAAAACAGTCGTCCAGCGGACAGCGCTCTCGCTACCTCTTTCTCTCTCGTCTGGCTGCCTGGATTATTGCTCTACCAACTCGTCATGTGATTATTTCTCACCTCACCACATCATTACCACTATATTGTCACATATATTTAATTTTTATTTTGTTGAGGTACATAAAATATCAATTTAACAAAAGCCAACAGCCTGAAACGCATTTATCGCTGACTTTAATTGATATATCAGGAAAATATTTCAATAATAATTTGTTGAAATGAAAAATCAAAGTTTAGTTGATTTTATATGTCGCAAGTTATCTCCCACGTTTAGTTGTATGATCAAAAGAAGCTTCTGCCACTATTTAGTATTGATTATGAAGTAAGTCGTGATATCTTTTTTTTCCATTCCCACTAAAATATACGCTTGTATATTGAAATCTTCCCTGGGGCCTCTACGTGGTAGTGGTCCTAGAATCTAAGCCAGATGGGCGTCTAGTAGATATGGAATAAGTCTCCAATTCAATTCTCACTTGTCTTTAAAGTTGGAAACTGTTTATAATGGCGAATGTACCTACTATTATCTCAACGGAAATCCTTCATGAATGGATTAACTTAACCAAATCAAAAGCTTTCTAACAGGCTATATGGCTATGTGGATCGATCGTTTTGGAGGGGCCTTATTGAGAAGGCACACCAGTCTTGAGGACCGATTCACCTGAAATAATGATTAAAATTTATGTTTTTTTAAAATCAAATATGATTTGTTCAAGATCTCCGAAAAGAAATGTTAAGTTGACAAAAATAATTTTTGGACACGAATTAATATTTGCTTTATTCGTTTCGGAAAATATGTGATAGCAGCCAAAGATATTGGCAAGATTTGCACCGTAGGTTTTGAACTTGAATAGGTGAATTTTAAAAGTCCAAACATGAATACTTGCATTAAAAAAAAGTCATGGAAAACTACAATTGTTCAACAGAAAGAACGAGTCTTTAAAAACGATATATATAGAGGAAGAATTTGAGATAAAGAGATATATATTAGAGATAAATTGATTTTTTGCTGCTCTAAATTCCCTTTGAAACATCTCACCAGTTCTACAGTTCAGCAGAAAAGTGATGGATATAGTTTAAAAAAAAAAATCACTAGTCGTTGTTATGTCTCTCTACCTAGACGGGGTATGGCTGATTACTTATTTATTTAATGTTAGTCTTATTATACATTGACTTCAGGATGAGTCCATATGAGACGGGATGTTTTAATCTCGATTGCGAACAGTGTTACATCGGAGAAACCGGTCGATCTATCTGCACCAGATTATCTGAACACAGCCGCAACATACGCACCAACGACCGCAAGTCTCTCTTATGCCAACACATCACTGAATTTCGCCACTCGTTCAATTTGGACAGCGCTGTATGCGTTTACAAGGGCGTCGGGAACAAGTATCAGCGCCTAGTCCTTGAATCTTTGGTCTCGCACTGCACGCCCAGTTTCAACCGAAAAATCGACCTCCAACCCCAATACTCCGTGTTTTACCTCGCCAATCCCCCCAGCTGAACTATTTACCTACTGTATTTGGCTATCTTTCATGTCCATAGTTTTAAAATATTGCCAAGTTGTAACCTGAAGAAGGGCATTCTTGCCTGAAAGCTTGTTTTTACCATTAAAAGAAAATCACCACGTTTTTATCGCCTTCATTTCAAATGTTTTAATAAAACTATATTATTGTTGTTGAAGCGATTGATCAAGTGATCATATCTGTGAAAACCACCTCCGACGAGACTCCGGAAAAGATAGACCAGGAGTGCACATATCTTGTGTGATTTCTTAAGACTCTATTGTGTCTTATTTATTTGCCGTTTATTCACGGCCGATGCTTACTGTGGACCAAATAGTCACGTAGAGAACTTACCTTATCACAAAAGACTTTGATCTGACAGTAGCCCCGGTGTATAGGGGCCGCTCCTTCTCTGGCATCGTCGTAGCTGTCGATTTGCAGGTGGAGGGGCAGTCCCTGGAATACAAGATGTCATGATTGAACTCTATTTATGTACTATACTCTATAGATGTACAAATGCGGATACAGTGATACTTTGTTCTTATTTATACAAAAACCTTTATTTTGAGACAAACTGGTCTTATAGAAGATTCTTTTTAAAGATTTGACAGAGAAACTATGGAGAACAGGACATATATACGGAACAAGAAAAAATATTTTGTTCTTAGTTAAGAAGTTTATTTTAACATGGTCGACATTGGACAATTTAGCTTCTCAGCTTTGATGTGAATTACAGACATTCTTAAATTATTCTACATAGAATCTACGATATCGATTAAAATAACATCTATAAACACTGAAAATATTATTCATCCAAACCCACTCATTCTCTTTAGATTTTAAAAACTAAATTCATTATACACGGCCTAAGCTTGCATCTCTACTCGATGGTAGTGTTTATATGTTGGTCTATTATTGTTACCGTGATTTTGAATAGAAGTTGGTCCAGATCTTCCGAGAGGAAGATGACGCGAATCTAGATATAAAAGCTATATGTATTAACATGAGTTTATCGTGGAGTAAAAAGAGAAGAAAGATAGTATAGGAAAAGTACGCTGCTGTGTGTTAAAGGCATGATTGAAATGAGTCACGGTGAATTTCCAGCAGCCGGTGTAAGGTGACCGAGGAAGATAGTTATTGCATCAGCGGCCAACGCCCCGAGCCCTGAGGCGACGGGGGTCGATGTTCCGTCCCTCAGTGACAGGGCACCACCCATCCTCCTCTCTCCGTGTCCTCAACGGAACAGACGAGTCTTTCTTGGCGAGGTTTAAACTACACCCCTCCCTCTAATCAACCAAAGTCATAATAACAGAAATCTTACAAGACTTGAATAATAAAATTTGAAGTGCTTTTGTATTAGCAGTCTTTAATAGACATGTCATCAAGACAAGACACAGCTTATATTTTTAGATATGATCTCATCGTGTTGTTTCCACTTATATAATCCAAATACTAGCATTATATAGCAAGGGAAAATGTGAGGGACTAAAACGGTTGCTGACCCTGTATCAGCATAATTTCATCTTAGAAACGAAATGATTGCAGAAAAATCGATCCTATCAGATTTCAGTTTCCTTAAGTTTTATGGACATTTTAGTAAGAAAAATTCTGTCAATTTTTGACAAAATTGTTTATCCTATTAAGCACTCTTGTATGTCGCTGCATTTTTGCTTGAAGAAAAGCGCCCAGACTAAATATCTTAACATATACTATAAGAAGGAAAGCAATGAAATACCTATAACCTAATTGCCACGTGAAAAATTAGGAAAGCCAAACTTCAGGATGGGACAGAAATTTATTTTGGGCAAGAACAAACAATGAATGACAAACAAAAGATAAGCAATGAGGGAAGTTTACAGAATAGCAAAATATAAACATAAAAATGATACTCTGCCAATAAAATAATAAATACTTTGCTACAATATAAAAACTGTCTATAACTGTTTTTGTGGATGTAAGGTTCAGGATTCCACTCATCTTTTACTCAAGTTCCCAACATTTCATGTCTACAGACATAGTAACGGCATTGTCTGTACTGATCCAAGATGACTAATATCTAGCAAAGTATCTTGCATTAAATTCAATAGATTTTGTAAATACTTATCTGACTTTTAAATAATCTTAAATAAAATCGAGTGTAATATATATATGCTTATTTGTTCTTACTCTATTTTGATTTAAGTTTAAATGTAAATCAGTATGATTACAATAAACCTATTTTAGACATAATGTAATTTCCTGTATATATACTCATATGTTTAGATATAAAGACATATTATATATAGATATATTTTTAACTTCTCTCTTTTACATTTGTTGCCACGATCTTAGCGGGACAGCGCGCTTTGTTGCTATAGTTGAATAAAGTTGAATGAAAATATTAAACATTGTGTATATCAAAATAATAATAGCTCCATACATACATATTTCCCATTACACTTTGTAAATTCGAATTTCTTTCTGTTTTTTTCCCCACTCCTTTTCTATATCTATCAGGATAATATATAAGTCAAAAAATTGGAATAAAGGTGTTGATTGATAATTGAACACATTTTTATTTAAATAAGCAAACATACCAAGTTTTGCGTCTTTTCTTGTGCTCGCTTTGTAAATTCGAATTTATTTCTCTTTTTCCCACTCATTTTCTATATCTCTCAGGATAATATATAAGTCTAAATATCAGAATAAAGGTATTAATTGATAATTGAACCTATTTTTATTTAAAGAATCGAACATACTAAGTTTTGAGGTTTTTCTTGTGCTCGCTAGTGAGGCGTTTTGACTTTGTAAGATATACCGCGAGAGCGCCACGACGATGATAATTTATTATTATTATTTTTTAAAGAAAACGTCCTTCAGAAACCTCGGCCTCAATTAGTCAACTAAATTGTTTGATGGATGCGGGATCTTCTGCTAACCTGGCTGGAGGAACCCGTTTGGTACTTTCGCCAATCGAGAGTATGGCCTAGAAATCTGAACATGTGATAAGTTTGGCGTTTCAAATTGGCATCTAAGTTCGTACATACAATAGTTGTTAAATACACAATCTCTTGTGAGCTTTGTCTCTTTTTTTTCTGCCATTCGATAAGTTTGTTCGATTCATGTATATATTGAAGTGTCAAGCTAAAAAACTCGTTGAGAAAATTGTGTTTTGAAAATTACCGAAGCCGCACAAAAGAAATTTTAACGTCTGAGACATGAATTATGTTATAAAAATGCGGAGTTTAGGGATATATTGACACTGTTTCATTTAAATACTCATTGATGCTTATATAGATGCTAAATCAGAGATACAGAGCAGAAAAGAGTTTCAATTAAATGATTTTTTAACCTTGCAAAACATTCATATTTGATTTCCTTGATGAATATGACTCATCGCTGTTTTGTTATTTCTCAATTTTAAGAATTCAATTGAGAATTATATTTTATAAATAGTAGTATATATAGTTATGATTATTAGATAATTAATACATATATATTATTAATATCAATATTATTTTTTATTCCAAAGTAGGCAAATCAATATCCTCTTATAAATCTTTCTCTAGAGAGGGTAAATAATATGAAAACGAGAATGAACAGAACAAACACACACAGATCCACAAATTTATATTTTATTTATATAAGAATACATAAATATACTATGTTGTGTAAAATTGTCCTTCGCACACAAATTAATTTTTAAAACAAAATTATAAATGAAAATATTTGAAACTAATTATAAGTCCTCTCTCTATATCATATAAATAATGTATCAACTACAATACATTTATAATTGATAAGTATTAAGTTTTGGAACATATTAGACAGAAATATTAAGAATTTGTATATGATTTAAATCAGATTAAGATAATATGAAACATGTATAAAGTACATACAAGCGAATAGAACGAACATCAAGTCGCGTGTGCCAAAGGTTGCTTAGATATATTCGGATGATCAAATGGATTGTAAATAAAATCCATTCTACACAGCTGTTTCACCCAATTCTTGTCAAGCGATAACCCATCAAAGTTAGGCCGAGACTTTAAATGTTTAATTTTCTATTGTGTCAAATCGTTGTTAAGTGTAATGAGGCAACTACTCTAAAAATATCTGCCAAGAACCATAAAACAAAAGAAAGTGGAAATATAAAAATGCCACAGGTTTCAGGAGATGAGTTTCTTTTATATTTATTAAACGTATTCTAGATATTTCGAGCACCTCTGCTCTTCTACAGGAGTACATAACATTTTATGTATTCTCTAGAAGGGCAGAGATGCTCGAAAGCTCGAGATTACGTTTGATAAAGTTAAAGAAACCTATCTTCCAGAACCCTGTGGCAATTTTCGATTATTATCCAGGAAATTTAAATCAATCGAAAGTGGATATATACTTCCTAATAATGTTGTATGGCTAAGCGGCTCCTCTGTGTATAACGACATCTAACGTTTGATACAACAATATTTGATGAACAGAAGATTTATAGGAGAAATAGATAGAAATGAAAAACAAGTACAATATCTGCTTGGTTAATTAAGCAGTCGATGAAGGTCAAGATTAAGAATGTAGTGTTGTATGGGTCGGAGATATGGTCATTGAAAAAGGCCGAAGAAAAAGGATTAAACTCCTTTGAAATGCGAATCTGGAAAAATGTAAAGAATATGATGGTCTTACAGAATCAGGAATGAAGAAATTTTGAGAAGATTGTAAGAGGGGCAAGGCCTGTTGAAGTTCATCAGTCAAAAAGACAATATGTAATACATGTTAAAAGTAAATGGATTGATAGAGGAAGTTCTGGAAGCGAAATTAATAGAAAAGAACGATAGGATAAGGAAGAATTAGGATGATGGACTAGATGAAATGTTATAAGTAAAAAATAAATTAATTAAGATGATTTGAATATCACCACTGGAGACCTGCTCAAGAGCAAAGAAACTAAAAAGAAATAGTCAAGCAAACATTCCTTACCTTGACACCTTTTTGATTGCTGAAGTCTGTGCTAAGACATTGGACGGCGATGCTTATCTGCAAATATCACGGCGTCAGAACAGGGGGGACTTGGGGAAGAATGGCTGTACCTTAGCCGGGCCGTCCAGAGGGCTCCAGTAGAAGGCCACGGCGTTGTGTGAAGTCTCCTCTATGTGACCGATGATTCCCACACTGTTCTTGGTGTCTGCACATCCCATGTGTGTGGTCCTGAAGACTAGTGAATGCAACACTTACCCCCTTATCCTTCTAGCAGCATGAACAACATTAATATTATAGGCAGAATATAAACAACCACAACAACCACGCACAAAGCTACGAGATTTAAAATTAAATTATATGGATATACCTCCATTTACCTTAATACAGCGACACAAAACATAGAAAATTTAAGTTCATGAACATAAATCAAAGACATATCGTTTCTTGTGTCATTTTCCTTTATGGCTTCAAAATGGAAAATATGAACATTTAGAGAATCTACTTGAACCTTTGTGAACTTAAGCGAGATATTGATGATTTTGAATATAGTTAATGAGCAATATATTGCTATAGAGGTCGCAATAGACGGAGATTAATGGAAATTAACTAATATAATTTTTTTATTAAGTTTCAAATGAATAAAAGACTTTGACGCAAAAGGAAACTATATGTGTTTCGCTACCGGGTAGATGCCATGTCCACTAGGCTACCCTGGATATAGGAAACTATACGTGTTTAATTATATAAACGAAGTAACAAAATATGTTAACCTATTATGGTCTCATAATGGGGACACTTAGAACAATATTCTGGCAACTGGAAAAATGTTTCCATATATCGAAAAATAGTTCTCCTTGTTAAAGAAATATTTTCTGAACTCCACGATTTCATTTAGAACTGAAATATTTATTAGTATGTTGTTATTGTAATTATATAAATATACATTCGTAGAATTCTACAATCACCCTTTACATGTTGTCAAGTTTTTAAAATTTATTTGTGAAATTCTCACGTCTATACATTTTGGAAGGGTAAAGCGTAGGTTTTATTTCACCCCTTCACTTTATATACTAAAATATTGGAATTTTCTAAAAGCGTGTGTGAATATATGTAAACATTTTCCCAACATATTGGGTCGATGCGTAATTATTGCGACTTTTTCCATTTTAAATTGGCGTTTTGCTTAATTTTAAACGAAAATAATAGTCTTTCCAGGAAAATGAAATTAAACAACATAATTCACATTCTATATTTGCAATATTATGTTATGCTGCTTCAAGAAAATTTAGAAGGCAGCAAACTTAACGAAACAAATCAGGGAACAATAAAAAAAAGTTAAGTTAAAAAATCGAGCGATACAAACTCGCAGATAAATAAGAAAAAGTCGATCATCAAATTTTGACGACCAGACACTTTTTGTGCCTGATGAAGAAGACGAAAGCTTGACAAGGAAAATGTTTGCCGTAGATATTTCAATGTAACAATCATTCGTTGTCTAAAAAATCTCGGAAGCAGTGATTAAGGTTGATGGTGAATATGCTCCAGAATAATCATTTAAAGTTCTTTTGTTGGAAAAAAAGCTATAAAAATTATACAGAGACTTAAATTTTTCAAATTTTGAATATGTGAGGTCGAACAAAATGATCTATATCATTCGTACTAATGAAAAACTATTATAGAGAGAGAGTGTGTGTGTGTGTGTGTGGATCGAAACTGGAATGTTCTACAGATTATGCAAGCGCAGTCAGGTCTCCAGAATTGCCACCTACTGGACCTAAGAATAAAATACATCTGACAAGATCCCACGCTCTCGAGCCCTAGATATTGTGATATCGAATTTAAGAAACCACTATTTTATAGTCCCAAATTCAATCTCATTTATTATCAAATTTCTAATCTATTTATTTAATTTAAAAATAATTATAATTATAATTTAAATGTTTTTATCAAATTACCATTGACTTTCCAACAAACATCACGCTCTATCATCGCCTCTATATATATGAGCCTTTATTTGATCTTAATTTTATTTCTGTCACAATTGGTTAGAAGAATCAATAAAATTGTTTAAATTGTCTAACACCACTTCAGAGAATTGGCAAGGATATCCTGGATAAACTGTCAATTATGGACCAAAAATAGCGGATTCAATATAAGAATTGCTTTACTAACAGAGTAAATTACAAATAGATATTCAGATTAAATATAGTTGAGACAAGTAAGGTTCGGGTCATAATAAACATAAAATCGAAAGTATAACAATGAAAATTGCTAAGTTTCTATCATCATACCTTGTGATCCAAGGCGACCTTTCAGGCAAAGGTCTCTTAGACAGACCTGGCTATATATTCGAGGCGCTATAAGACTAATCATACATCGATGATATATATATATATATAGGTTATATTCACATATACAGGCTTAATTATTTTAAATAATTAATTGCCTCTATTGTAGAATATTGTGAAAAATTCAAATAATTCTGAAAACAACTGAAGCTAGATAATATAAATATTAAAATTGATAGCATGCATACAAATGGTTTATCAATTTCACTATTTACAATATGTTTATGGTCGGTAAAAAAATTTACAGAAGATTATTAACGGTTTTGTGTTTTTATCATATTGTGGCTGTAATTCAATCCTCCTATTGATGTTATTGCTTTGTTTGGAGACCATTATTTCGAATAGCACTAATAGATGTCGTATAGAATTAGTAGGATAAGTGGAATGAGAGCCATGTCACCTCGTAGTGAATGAAAGTTTTAAAGTTCAAAATAAAAATGACAATGATAACGGTGTGTAGAGCACCGATTAACAGACCAGGGGGTGAGGAAAGGCCCCGGGCGTAGGTTGGCTGATGGTCAAGAATTCCCCGGTAGATTCGATATTCTCGGAGCGTTCGGCTGAACGCCTACGACATTTCTCAACGACCTTGGCGATTAGGTCTAGAAAGGGCCAAGAGCTTCCGTGAGACGAGGCTGTATATTTAATCTTATTTAGTTATAAGCTATTACTGTATTTGCGCTCACTTTGTTTCGGCTATGCCCGACTCTATATCGTTCCTTAACGAAAAGGTTGATAGACATCGCAGAGTTTCAGATTTTATTCTGACAAGATATAAGCGTTTTTAAATTTTGTTTATTGGATTTCAGTCTTCCGAATGTTCTTCTAAAAGGGCTTCATAGTCTCTAAAAACAGCTTGCATAATTAATGAATTAATAGATTTGTAAAAAACTAAGCTAGAGCGAACCCCATGAAACTTTAATTTTGGTACATTATAGTCATGGGTTCACTATATGGTATATCACTAATAAATTGGGGATATATTTGGTTCGTTATAAGGATGGTTTCAGCGATGATTATTTCAGCGCAGTATGGAATGAGATCTCACCAGCGTCCAGGATCCTCTGTTTGACGCTGTGCTGACGGCTGTGCCAGAACTGCCACGCTTTCAGCTCGTCCTCGGGAGACTTCTCTTCGCGGAACACCAGTAGTACCATGGTCTGAACACACACGTCATGGCAGTGATGAAGTACCTCAAGGATTGATACTAATAATCTTTTATATGGTAACAGAACGATGATGCCATTCAAGTTGTAAAAAATACAGAAGTACAACACGTAAAAGAATTTGAAAGCAGTTATTTTGAAAAATCAGGAATTCACGAATCAAAGATATTATAGTAAAATTTAAAAAATATTTAATTGGTGAATATAACGCGCAGAACTATGGTAGGTTAAAGCTTTCACGAAGATCGCAGTTCCCTAAATACGAGATGCAAATGCTCTTTAATATAAGAAACTAACTTCAAATTAAATACAAGAGCCACACATTTTATTAGGTAAAATAAGCACCATTATAAGAGGGTATTATATTATGGTTCAATAAGTTCAATGGCCCTGGCAATCACAAAGATTCAAAATAGAATAAAGTGCAAAGAAATCCATGAAACAGCATTTATTTGACATGTTTCAATAATCAATGAGCTGGAGGAGACTCGCCCCATGGCGACAGTGCGTCCAGTGTGCGTGGGACGTCGTCGGCGCCGTGGTGCAACAGCCGCTTGACTCAGGGCATTTCCTGGCGTGCTACCTTCGAATGCCTTGAGGACTTAATTAACTACTTTCTTTTCTTGAAATCATTGAATCACACTAATTGTGAACATTTCTTGAACGAACATTCATATGACGCAATAAATACGCGCTAAAGGTTATTTAAAAGTAATCATCGGAGGACTTTCAATTCCTGGTTTCAAAAATATATTAAAATAACCGTTAGTAAGATGGACATCAGAGTGGGTGCTGGCAAAGAAGCTAATAAACATGATAATACATAAATAACAATTTAAAACTCCCTATTATAGTGTTTCAATGTTGAGTCGAAAAAATATTAATTTCATGCTTTGTCAGAGAAAGGGAGAGGAAGCACGGCTGGAATGGGAACGCAGCAAAAAATCTCGCCCCGGGCACTTTCAGCCTTTGGGACAGCCCTGGTTACTTAGATATAGATCTACAGAGTAGGCACACATTATAATAGAAATACAAACAGGAGGTATGGTAACAAATGAAAAAATTAAGACGCGAATGTTTATTTTCACAAATAAATCAAACCTCTACTGTCCTAGAAGGTATAGTTAATATTGGGATGAATATAACGCTTCCATATTATATTTAAGTTCAATATTCGATTATAAAGATGTATTCAAAAATATTGATAAAATGGTACAATTTGGATTATAGATTAGAAATAAAAGGCAATAAGACCAAATTTAAATGAATACATAGTGTGTGACGTTTCGGCAACAGCATTACCATCATCAGACATGAGTACTGAATATACACACCATTTATTTATTTGGATTTGGTTTTATTACCTTTTAAGAATGATAAAATATGAAGAGAGGAGGAGATTGTTCAAAAATAAAAAGAAAAAAATATATATTTTTAAATTTCTTTAAAGAGTGAACTACCCCGGTTCAATCTAAAGCTGAATAGAAAGCTAAAATCAATCTTTATATAAATTGTAATAAGTATTTACTTTTTACACACATGCGTGCTTACACGAACACACACACACACCGCTGTATACATGTAGTTGATTAAAAGGTATTTACAAAACGAAATAATTTTTATAATGTGAAAGAGCTTGGTTGGATGTCAAAAGATGTAATTACAAGATAAAAAGAGTAAGCTAAGTAAAAAATCTTCATGAAGAGGGCAATAAATTTGTAATTAAGCTGGCCACAGTTGCTGTGCGGCCTGGAGTTTCAATTAAACTCCGAGAGTCCAATTAATCGGAGAAACCTATTCATATTTGGAGAGAAGATGGATGAGGGTTTCGACCCCGCGGGGCAGCTCACGGCACCTACCATCCCGGGCTCTGGAACACCTAGAACCTTGGAAACACCTCAGAATCGCTTTATATGATAATGCTATGAAAATGGGAAGGATAAGAAGAAAAACAATGCAAAAACTTCAATTGATTCAACAAACAAACAACAACAAAGTATTTTTTTATTAAGGCGAATATCGTTATATATAAACTCGTCTCAGAATACAAGAAGAAGGAGAAATAGTAAGAGTATGAAAAAAAGGTAATCAGCTATACACGGCTTGGTCGGAACACATAACAACCACTGAGTACCTTCAAGTAATATTTTTTTCAATTCAAACGATATTCTCTACATCTCTGTGGAACTGTAGATCTACTAGTATAAATAGACATAGCTTTCATCAGTCAACAATAAAAGAAAAGTTTTTAAATATTTGACATTTTACTTTGCTAGGCATGAACTGCCTAATTTTAGCTAGATTTATTCAAGATCGCGTCTTTCAACGTACAGAAAACATTTCTCCGCGTCTTTCTATGTTAAAGGGGTTTTCTCTGGTATCAAAGGGTTGTTTTTATCATACCGTTTACACATGGGCTTTAAACCATAAAGAAATGCTACGGTATAATTTTAACATCTTAGTGTTGAAATTTAAGTGTTGAGGGGTGTATTGAGTTGGTGCATTGAGGCTTTTTTATACTTTACACCAGGTGATTTCTTTAATTTTAATTAAAAAAATCCTTTCTTTAACAGATAATCAAATTTAGTACAAAAATAACATCCATATTTTCGATATTATATTTTGCCTCTTTAAGAAAGGTTGGCGTGCAGCATAGTCATTTCATGATCTCAAAGAACCTTTCAGCGAAAGTCAAATTTTAACAAAAACAATTTGAAAGATGGTTCAAATCATGGCTCATCAAATTTCGATGAATAGGCACTTTTGGCAGACGTAGAAGAGGGAGAAATCTCGACAACGAGATGGTTGGCCAAACACTCCAATGTGGAGCATTCAGCAATCGTTGGTTGTCTCAAAGATTTGGAAGCACTAACTGAAATTGATGATAAATATGGATCCAGAATAACCATTTGAAGATATTTTAATGAGAAAGTGGCTGTAATTATACAAAAAAAACCTCAAAATATACATAGAAACTCAAATTTAATTTAGTCTATTTTGAAAACTTCAGAAGTATTGTTTCCACTATTAGAATGATTTTCTTTTTGGATAATATCTCTAAAAATTTCTTATACACCAGAATTATTTGTAAAAAGTTTACATTTTCTTCTAACGACAAATTCTTTTGAACGATCATTTTGAGAAAGGTTAATTTTTAAAACACATCTACACTGTTTCAAAACTCGAATACAGAATATTAGAGAGAATTTTATACGATGTAGACACTTGTGATTAGTCTATCATCTATCCTTTTTGGAAACATGAAATAGAATGCCTAAAGTATATGGTTCTAGAGCATATATAACCTATGCAATATGAGATATATGGCAAAAAGTATAAAAAAATAACACACCTCATTTTTAAAAGAAATATCTAAAAGGGAATGTGTGTGTTTTCGTGAGTTTGTCGCAATATATACTCTGAAACAGCGAACACTATGGAATTGCATTTTCTCAGTTCATTGTGGGTAAACATTCGACATCAACTTTAATATTTTCAATTTTCAGTTTTGAAGAGTAAAGTTATATTTATTCATAAAACTAACTACAAACGTTAGAATGGTGAATATACTTCTGATATTTTATGATACTAATTAAGTAAAATCATATATATACATATATAGGTTGGTTAAACATTTACTTGGACAAATCCCAGACGAAGCCGGTTTATTCGTTTAGTTTTTCATATATTTCCATGATATCGCTGAATGGTTTAGAAAAAAAATTGAAAAACAAGTTTTAAAAAACAATCTAAAAATTCAAAAGTGATCAAAATATTATTACAGAAAACAATATATATGACTAGTAGAAATAAAGAAGTAAAGTCGACATTATAATTTTAAAATGGCAAATTTTCATTAAAGATTTGGTGAAAGCCTGGTTTCCGCTTTTTGTTCTACTTTCTGTCGTCAAATTTCGGGAAATTACAAATTCAAATGTGAGCTCAAATTGGCCTTCCCCATGATTTATAAAAACGAAAACTTCACCACTGATTATCTGTAAACCTTTTCTATCATAGCAGAAATGTCTGTAGAACAGTAGCTTATAAAAGAAAGATTACTGCCAAAACAATCTCACAATTACTTCTTGCAATCACAATGCACATTTAAATTGTGCCATTTAAAAGCAAATTATCAATGGACAATATTTTATTTATCAAGTTCAGAAAAAGGTGATAGGCTTATACACGGTCTTATTTATGTGAATCAAATAAACAATAAGTGGGCCAGGGTTATGTACCTCCCCATGTTGTCCTAAGGCGCGATTCCTATTTGACTTTGGCTGTTTGCTTAGGAAAGGAAAGCTTCTGAAGAATTTCTGAAATCATGGTATATACATCACAGAATACAGAAGCAATACTTGTGAGAGGTTTTAAGCTCCACAAGAACGAGGTCTCTCTCTAGAAATTCTAGAAAGTCTAAACTATTCTAGAATAATTCTCTTGTGCTATACCTAAATATTAATAACAAAGAAGGCATATCCTGACCACATCATATAATCCTTTTTAGATTGCAAAACGTTATCTAGTGGAACAAAAATCAACTAAACGTTGATTTAACCTGTTCCCTGATATTTGGCGAACCCATTTTCTTGATAAAAAGTTTATTTCTGTTCCATTAGATGGTGCTTTGCCATCTAAAAAGCTTATGTGAGCGTGGTCAGGATATGCCTTTTTTGTTTCTAATACCAACACCTGACCATTTTTATTATATATATTTTATTGAATTACAAAACTATTTTAGACGCGTAATATTCTTTTTAAAATAAAACAATTTCTACTGCCCTTACTGCAATGGAAAAATTAAAGGGAGGGCCTTATCAATTATAATTATAATTTTTCCATTGCAGTAAGGGCAGTAGAAATTGTTTTATTTTAAAAAGAATATTACGCGTCTAAAATAGTTTTGAAATTTGATAACAGATGGCGCGCTAGTGCATCGAAACATATTTATATTTAATTATTTTTTTTTTATACCTAAATATTTATTGTTGAAAATATTATATCAATTTTTTGTCCTGATATGCATGAGGTAAAGAGGGCGTTAAACAAAAATTGGAAAGTTCATTATTAAGTGTCCTTCAGTCAGAGAGAAAATGGTTGCATTTTCAATTTAATTTTGCTTTTCCACATAATTGATACTAAATTAAGAGAGGAAAACTATAACGAAATTTTAAATATCTACTTTTACTTTTTTTTTCAAGATTTAAAAGCTTCACAATATAAAAGAAACAGGAACAATTTTAGAAATATGCGTGCGATTCAAATTGTTAAACCATTAAAAGAGCAAGAATGCAATATATATAATTCATCGTTTTCTCTTCCACTACATGATGGTGATTGATCATCGTGAGGATATCGTCGTAAGCCGGCAATAAGAGAGTAGAATCTGTACAAGACTGGCGTCTTAATAAAGACTGTGTGTGTGTATGATTTTTTAAAATAAATTGAGGTTCCATGGTGCAGGGTGGTTTTACAAATGTATCAATAATGGTAAATGTTGCTTTAACAAATTTCTGTTTTTTTTTTAATTGCAAAGCTTTGTGTACATCAGATTTTTAATATTCTCACGATATGTTAGGGTAGAAAAATATTTAATTACCTTTCTCTATTTTTTGTGATTATTTTCATATAATTTATTCGCTTACTAATTAGCAAAAGGTTTATCATTTGAGATGACCTTAATTATCGACATTTTCTTTTACTTCTTGTAAGTGGGAGATAAGAATTCAATATATTTGTTTATTTATTGGATAAATGTAATTATATAATGAGAGACGTTGAATCAGGGTTTGCTAACTTATTGACGTTGTGTGAGCACATGTTGTGATTAGTTCTTTAACAAATATAAATCTCTGTTCTCATTATGCATCGTTTAGATAGCAGAACTCTTTTGATGGGAACCTCTGATAACGAAAAATAAAGTCCCTAAAACAACCATAAGAACGCGGAATTTATTAGAGAAATACATCACTTTCAAACGTTTATTTAATTTGAAAAATGACGCCCTTTTCTTAATTTAATCACCTTATCCCAGTAAAAATTCATATTTGTACTATTTTTCACATTGTGATGCGGTCTTACGTCAACGCTTGGCTCATAAGTGTTGAACTTCCTATTTGATAGTTTCTATCATCGCAGTAAAATAGTTGGTAGAGTAAGTTTTGGTGATTTATATAATATGTAACAAAAGTGATAAAATGTGTAAAATGTTTAACAATTCCTTAGTCACATATACGACCACCTAAAAGCCTAGTGGTATATTGTATTGGCAGAATCTGAGAGCTATTATTCACTTGTATGTATATATATCTTTACGAAATAAAAAACTTCAATTCGGTCATCAATTGTGAGTCCATTCACTCGTCTTACGGCGACGGAATACTAATCTCAGAGCCCTAATCCCCCTGACGCCAGGACATCTGATATGTCAACTGTTTGTCCTCCTTTCCCTCTTCCAACATTCCATGACTCCTAGGGAATTTACGACTACTTTCCAATAATTTATTCTCCTTTGTGTGGAGATCACTCCCAGAATTCTAATGCGCTTCTTTGCATATTTGCCCATCCGTGGCGCTCTAAGTTATTTTGGAAAAGGTTAGTGTAGGCTAGGCGATAGTATAGTAATATCTTACATATCAACATTAATCTGTTTCAAATATCTTTCTGATAAATAGATAATTGTGTGCTATCGTACACAATAGGTGTAGATTAAGGAAACTCACCGAAAGTTCATCTTTATCATTTTCAAGCAATAAAATAATTTAATTCAGATGGAAGCTGTATGTTTTCATGGAAAGCTCCATTTTTTTCAGGTTAGTTTTATATTTAAGTTAAAATCATTTAACATAAACCTTTTTAAACACTTTATATCCAAAGTTTTGCCACTTTTATTGTAAACCCGTTTTATATTTATTGCAGCAAAGTAGTAAATGTTGATTTGTGCTTGCCTTAAATAAATTGCCGTGTCATTCTGGAGTTTATCTTTCCTCATTTTCTGACAATATTTTCAAATTTTGGTTAATTTAATTTTTTCATACATGTTTTTTGCTGTTCGAGTAATAGTGCTACCAGTATTCTTAAAAAAGGAACAAATGGTCAATAGACAAAGAGTTTATTTTATTGATTAAATTATTTAAAAATAATTAGATATAATATAAAATAAACGATTTACCCAACACAGATTTTTGTTATATGTCCGTATAAAGGCGCTGCACGGTTTTTAAATATCATATCACATTCAGAATTTGTATGAAAATGGTTCCTTGCAAATGGCGACAGCGGGTCGCCGAAACGTTTGAAATAAACTGGTGAAGTAGATTGATACATTTCTTTTGTTGCAAAACTTATTTAACTTGTGACGAGCTTTCTGGAAATTCTCAATTTTAAGCATAAGCATTTAAATGATATAGAATGCCAAAATGTTATAATAATATTTTAATAGAGAGAGAGAGAGTCTGTAATGAACTCTATGTGAATATATAGACTTATTTTTTATTTATAGAAAATAAATATTTATAAATAGTGAGTACACGAAAATATTAATAATTATCAAAATTATAATAAATGAAATTTCTCAATTTATATTGCGACGTTTTTACGTATCTTTTAATTTTGGTGAATTTTCATTTCTAAAGTTTATCTACTTATATAATTGCCTTATTCTGTCTGTATGTCTGAAGCTCACGGATAGAATGCGCGCCCATTGGCTGCCAGCGAACACGTGGCCTCCCTGCCCCCCTCTAGACAACTCTGTTATCAGCTGTGCGATACATACACCTGTCTATAGCGGCCACTCTAGACAACCCTGTTATCAGCTGTTTGATACATCCACCTGTCTATACAGACCACCCTGTCTATAGCGGCCACTCTGGACACCCCTGTTATCAGCAGTGTGCTACATCCACCTGTCTATACAGACCACTCTGTCTATAGCGGCCACTCTAGACAACCCTGTTATCAGCTGTGTGATACATCCACCTGTCTATACAGACCACCATGTCTATAGCGGTCACTTTAGGCAACCCTGTTATCAGCTGTGTGATACATCCACCTGTCTATACAGACCACCCTGTATATAGCGGCCATTCTAGACAACCCTGTTATCAGCTGTGTGATACATACACCTGTCTATAGCGGCCACTCTAGACAACCCTGTTATCATCAGTGTGTTACATTCACCTGTCTATACAGACCACCCTGTCTATAGCGGTTACTTTAGGCAACCCTGTTATCAGCAGTGTGATACATACACCTGTCTATACAGACCACCCTGTCTATAGCGACCACTCTAGACAACCCTGTTATCAGCTGCCTGTCTATACAGACCACCCTGTCTATAGCGGTCACTTTAGGCAACCCTGTTATCAGCTGTGTGATACATCCACCTGTCTATACAGACCACCCTTATATAACGGCCATTCTAGACAACCCTGTTATCAGCTGTGTGATACATACACCTGTCTATAGCGGCCACTCTAGACAACCCTGTTATCATCAGTGTGTTACATTCACCTGTCTATACAGACCACCCTGTCTATAGCGGTCACCTTAGGCAACCCTGTTATCAGCAGTGTGATACATCCACCTGTCTATACAGACCACCCTGTCTATAGCGACCACTTTAGACAACCCTGTTATCAGCTGTGTGATACATCCACCTGTCTATACAGACCACCCTGTCAATAGCGACCACCCAAGACAACGTTTTTAAAATATATTCGCACTCGGGTAAACCCCGGGCGTTGCCCGGGCCATTCGTCTAGTTATTTATAAATGTGAAGTGTTTTGAAAAATAGACAACTTTAGTCTAATATCATTCATATACAATTGAAAATTGTTTATCTATTTTTTTCTTTGTAACGTATTGTATTCCATTTCTTGAAGTCTTTATTCTTGGTTGATAAATCGTAGAAGTTGAGATATGTAAAAACGTCTCGCTTGTTCTTGGTCTTTCCGAGAGTTATCGTAGGTTACGTCAGAGAAAATTTTAATGACAAATGGTCTTTCTTATTTCAGCGATGCCCTGATGAGACATGGGTCGTTGTAGGCAATTTCTTATATAACTAAGTCTCCTTCTTCATTAAAACATACTAAGGGTTGTGTTTATTGTGTTTAATATTTAATTTATTTCGAATGTATGCAAGCTGGCTTTCTTCCTGGCGTCTTCAATTATAATTTGAGTTTGGTCGGCGAGTACATAACAGATTCCGTAAAGAAGGGCGGTGAAAATCCAGTCACGTCATGTGGTGTAGATTTATAATTATCTACAACTGGTGTTAACAATGTGTTCCATTTGCAACTAGGCTTCCCTAGAATAGCTATTTTCTTAATTTTGTCATTAACGTATAATTTAATTTCTAACAAATACCCTTGCACCGAGGATGATAAGGTCAATTATAGAAATGTTTAAGCCTCTGTAAATTAGGAATTTTGTTGAAATCTTTTGATATATAATTTTTTGTCATTATCGGCCTCAGATTGTGATTCGAAAAACTAGTGTAATGTATCCTTTTCATCATCACTATTAATGCAGCAGTTATATACTACTAATAAAATAATACACTTTGTTGAAATAATACTGATCGATCTAAAAGTGCCCTATTGTTTAACAAAGATTCTGATACATTTTAAAAATTACTTTTGATAAGAATAAATATGCTTTCAAAATTAAAAAATCTAAACTTGTTTTCGATTATTTCATCATATATCCTATCTGGTTGTGAAAATATCTCCTCACCCATTATATGTAAATAATTGAAGTGATCTTCGAGAGAAGATAGCTCTTTTGATGGAACAAACGAACATTGTAATTTCAATATTTATTTTAATAATATAAAAGTCTTCTTATAAATGTGAACATAAGTATGCTATTATATAGAAAATAACATGTCCAGGTAAATCAGACACCAACAATAATCACCACATTAGTCTATTGTCTTCTCAATATTTAACAGATTGTGAGTTTATGTGGCAATTATTATCGAATGATGAAGACCTCAGTGGATCTATTGTCATCAGACAGACTTTCGAAATTCACTGATGTTAACGATTGAAAATAATTTAGGATGTCTTTTCTTCAATTTCTTTTCCTGTTATCAAAGTATTTAACTAAAACTGATTCATAAAAATATATCCACATCAACCAATGATTTATTTTCTGTTATCAAAGTTTTCAACTAAAACTGATTCATAAAAAAATATATCCACATCAACCAATGATTTCTTTTCTGTTATCAAAGTTTTCAACTAAAACTGATTCATAAAAATATAGCCACATCAACCAATGATTATTTAACTCCCAGGAGGTTAAATAAATCATTGGTTGATGAAGCTATATTTTTTCTGAATCAACTTCTAACCCACAAATAATCTTCGGAACTAAAAATGAATTAAGATTCTAATATAAATGAAGATCAAGGAGAAAAGAAAATTAGATAAATTAATTTTATTAGGACGAGATATTTCCAGATATGATTAGAAAGTAATTTGAGAAAGAGTTCTGTAAAATCCTATTTAGGTATGGTAAAATATGTTCATCCACTCAGTATATGGTCATCTTTATAAAATTAACAAAGTGAATCTAGAATTTAAAGCTTTAAAAGAAAAGAATATGATGTGATGTCATGATTTAAAGATATACAAATGGTATTCAATAGTATAGTTATTCCTTACTGCCGACATACTGTACTGAACGCCATGCAATCTAACAATGATCAGATGCATATAAATTGATAAAAAGAAACAACTACTGGAAAATGATTTTGAAAATATCATTGTATATTTTGAAGATAAATGAAGCATATTTATTTTTAAAGACATACATTGAAGACGCAAATATTAAGCACATTAGTTTTTTAATTTAAGTGCACACCAAATGCAATTTCTTTGAAAAACCTCAAAGATTCAATCAGCATATGAACTAAATGAGCGATCAGAAAAATGCACTTGAATGTTCGTGATTGGTTCAAATTGATAAAAAGAAACAAATGTTAGAACATTATTTTTAAAATATATATCTTTGTATATTTAAAAATAAATGGAACATTTTTATTTTTAAAGACATACTTTGAAGACGAAAATATTAAGTACATGAGGTTTTTAATTTAATTTTTCTTTGAAAAAAATGCAAGGATTCAATTAGCATATGAAATAAATGAGCGATTGGACAAGACACCATCACCACTAAATGAGCGATCAGAAAAATGTACTTGAATGTTCGTGATTGGTTCAAATCTTTCCTAAATGCATATGCTAAAACGATTGACGTCAACCAGAAAGTAGGTCAATGTCTCTCCCATCTCCCACTTGGAAAGACTCCCAGAATATCGTGATGGAAGAATTCCAAGGATGACCGATCGACTTTCCAGGGGATTGAGGCACGTGATTGGAGTAATTAACATTGATCTGGACCACAGTCTATCAACTTGAGGTCAGGAAGTCACGCTGCTGTATTGATCTGTTGTGATGGATCTACCTCGACACCGGCAGAATCATCAATACCACACATTGTTCTCAACAATGAAGCTAATTTACCCCTGTATGGAGATTGAAAAACAATTGTGTTTGTGTTACTGAACGATGTAATAACCCAACACAAAGGTAATTATAAGGTAGATTGTTGGATTGGGCGTAGGACCTTTTGTGGAACAGAATACCTAAAGAGTGCTTGACTTAAAATATTCCATGAATTAATATTTTTTTGCTAAAGAATTATAATAGGAAATATAATTGCTGTAAACTCTTTTTTAAAAATCAATATCAATTTGCGAACTACTTATTTAGAAGTTGGATATGGAAGTAGTTCTGGATAAGAGATAAAAACAGTTTTGGATAGAAATTGTGAATACTATATTTTTAATAATACAGTAGAACCTCCCTGTAAAGGACAGGGTGTTATTTAGAGAGGTGTCCTTTTACCGGAGAGTTGCTAAATAGTAAAAATGGTAATTTTTCGAATGAAAAATGTCCTTTGTAGAGAGGTGTCCACTAGCGGGGTGTCCGCTAAAGGGAAGTTCTACTGTAACTTCTATCTCTATATGAAATACTTTGCCAATTTATATAAAAACTAATAGAAATTTTTCAAAATTGATAAATTGAGTCGAACATTTAAACATATTTCAAATATTCATATAGTTTATGGTGATATTTACTTTTTAAATGAATGCATATAATTATCTCATAGCATATACCTAACGATATAATTGCAAAAAATATATAAATGGTTGCTTACCAGCATAGACAATATTTGACCAAATTTCATTTGAATTTTCAAAGTCTGTCAACCTGAGTTGTATGGGCTAAATTTTATTTTCATTTAGTATTTTACATTTTGAGAGAAGTGAGAAAATTCTTTCAATCTCTATGATATACAATGGAATTTATAACTCAGAGTATCAAGCCATATCTAATTTTAGTCTTAATATTTGTTGATTATTATTATTCTTTTTTTTTTAACTCACAATGCCATACCACTGTTGGAAAATGTTATAAGGACCATAGAATATGAACTAGAAAGAGAAATCCGTTAATTCATTTCTATCGAACATAGAAAAAAAAGCAGAAAGAGAGAGAGAGAGAGTTTCAACTCAATTTATACTTTTAAAAAATGATTTTTAAATATGAGGTACATTAAAATAATAAAAATATAATAATTATAATAATAAAGATAAATATCTCTTTTCGCAATAAGTTTATTTTATTGAATCAATATAGAAGCTTAATTTAATGTTTTTTAGCTATTCTTTGATCTTTCAACTTGTGACTGCTACAGGAACCTATTGGGAAAATATTTAACTTTATTTACATTATGATAATAAATCCTTATATCTATAAAAATGAAATCTAAAATCGATGTTTGTTATCGCGTAGCGCAAAATCTACAGAATCAATTATTATGAAATTTCGCATGTAGGTAGCTGAAGATTTCGTTTAACATATAGGCTATTCAAAAAACTAAAAAAGTTAATGTGCTTTTTTAAAATAAAAAACCAAAAAGCGCTAGTTCCAGCCTTTTACCGCTTGAGCGCAGCACTGGTCGCGAGGATATATGAATTTGATTGGTTAATAATTAACACGTGGTTTGTTTACACGATGAATGTTAGTTTGTTCACACGACGAATGTTTTTAAAAGGTAAGATTATTCAATCGCCGTGAAACTTTAGGAAGTTATTTACTATACTACTGGGAAGATTTCTGGTTTGAATTCGATTTGAAATAAATATTCTTTGCAATTTTATTTGCAAATTTTCTACTTTCACTCGCAAGCAGCGCCTCTCGCGGTATATGGTGAAATTACATTTATAAATTGTAAAAATGCTAAAATGTGTTCCAAGTATAATAAATTTAATTAGAAATAGAGTAATATATAATATTCCAAAGACGTTGTAAAAAAACTTGGCATTTCAATATTAATATATATTTGAAGAAAATATTGTAACGTTTTTGTGTTAAATGTTAAAATGTTGTAATGTTAAAATATATTTTTACATTGTAAATTTAATTTGCCGTTGTTTTATAATAACGAAGATGCAAAATTAATTGTTGTTTTTTATCGTTTGTTTATATAAAAAATTACATTGTATGTGATGATGATAACAAAAATGAATTTTTAAAATAATATACATAATTCATTGAGAAAAAAAAAGAAATTATTAATTATAAAATCCACAAACGTGACAATACCTTATTTGAAAATTAATAAATGTTTTAATAAAATTATGTTTCAAAAATATATTCAAACGCATATAACAATATTTATATACGTGTATAAATCTATATATAGGTGGATTGGATGTTTTCTAGAATCGTTTTAACAAATGTTCGTTAGGCAAATTTTACTCGGGTAAAAACCGGGCGAAGCCGGGTAGATTCGCTGAATATAGTTATTTACAAATGTTCGTTTGTGGCAAGATACTATTCCTTCAACTTCAAATTACCGAGTGGACCAATTAATATTGATTTTATTCAACTTATCGAGTATTTTTAAAGGGACCTGGAAAAAATTTCAAATTATCGAGAGTATAGACAAGTGTAGATTCAATATAGGGATTGGATGTTTGCTAGAATCGTTTTAACAAATGTTCGTTAGGCAAACCTTTACTAGGATAAAACCGGCGATGCCGGGAACATATATATATATGTTTGTCGGCTATGCACGCCCTCAATATGTAACTGATCTCGCTGAAATTTGAACAGGACAGAGAGTTAAATCTGGAAGAGTTTTTTTGTCGCGCTTTAACCAAGAAATATTATAATTAACCAGGTACTGAGCAACAATATTTTTTAGTCAGAAATGATGATGACAATATTGCTGTATCATGCTTTATTAACATAAACAAAATTCTTAAGGGGAATATTCACTAAAACAGACCACGGGCGAAGCCAGATAATAATCTTTAGTAGGCAGGAACAAAATTCTACCAGCGAAACATTCACTCGAGCAGAAGACACACGAAGCCTGGTCATCTCTATATATAAAATATCGTTTCTCGGCCTTTTGCCTAAGATCGTGTAGTTTATCTCTAGATATTTTTTTATTTATATATATATTTTTAAAAATATATTCAGTAGAGAGAGTGGATATGTTTTCTCGAAAAATATATTTTATATATTATATAAATATATAACCTAACGAATATTATTATCATTATTATCATAATAATCTGTGTGTGTGTTCCGGAATATTATTATCAATTATCAATAATGAATATATTATCAATAATATTCGTTAGGCGAACTTCCACTCGATAAAACCCGGGCGAAGCCGGGTACACATCCGCTAGTCAATTATATATTCATATGAATTTAATAGTGTTAACAGAAAAATATTTCGCAAAATTGATATTCACATTTACAATTGTCGATGGAAGATTTGTATAAAGTAATAAACAAACATTGAAAATCTAAAATTAGTATTTTCATGGCACTTGCGTATTGTATATAAGGAGTATTATTAAAATTTATATAATAATTATAAAAGAGGAGCCTCTTCCTATATGTTAAATTTGTACATCGACTGAAGAGATAAAGACCAAAACACTTTGTAGCAATTTGGAAACTGACTACAGGGCGATCATCTTGGTGGAGTCTGTGTAAGGAGGAAGACCATTCTCAGGACCTATAGGATTGAATGTATTCACTAATTCTTAAGCAATAATGGTTTATAAAAGTTCACTCCATTTTCCTTTTAGAACAAATGAGATAGAAGCGATCAACTTTCGAACATTCCTCAACTGTACTCCTAGAAGGAAGAAACCTCTACACGCCAAGTGTATATCATCAATGCAGACGTAATGTAGATATGTTAGACACGTGGAGAGAACCAGAACCCAAATGAATTAATTTATTTCCCATTCGACTCAAATTAGAAGTAGGCCAATGTGGGCGACCAGCTAATTGCTAGGTGGTAGGTAGCTTGCTTCAAAATCTGCATTTTTAATCAGCTCTGACCTTTGGTAGTTATCGGCGACCCTTTTTTGTCGGCTAATTATTCTGATCTGATAGGGACGGTGGCGCCAAGGACGGCAGCATCCCGGTCATCACCTCCACACATTGTCGTAAGATTGTTGGATGATTGTTGAACCATTTTAATACGATTGTAGGATCTTTGTAATTCCATTGTTGTGTATGAATTTATAATTAATTTATTATATTTATACCATATATTTATGTCATTGTCTAACCATTGTTATACGATCGCAATATTTTTGTTGCACCATTTAAATATGTAATACTGTATGAAATTCTAATTATATCTATGCCAGTGTTGAATTATCATAGGACCATTGTTATACGATTGTTATGTCTTTATTAACCCATTGACATACCGTTGTTATACCGTTAATGTATGTGTATTTGTCAAATCATTGTTAAACAATTATGCTATGAGTGTCAAAAACGTTGTACTATTGTTGTAGGATAGTCCCCTTTCTATATTTTTTGTATCATTAATGCATCATCATTTGTATCATTGGAATATCTCTCATTTTAGGCTGTTTGCAATAAATCTATTTGCTGAATTATTTTGAAAACCATATAGTTTAAAGCTTAGATATGTTTTATGAATGGTATTAGCCGAATATATCAGAGAAAGCACGGCAAACAAGAGGAGGTAGTACTCAAGGCGGTGTCGATTACTGCAACAGTCCTTCCCGCTGAGCCATTAGTGCCCAGCCGTAAAGTAAACCTTAACGACTGCGGCAAATACCCTCGTAAACCTGGGCGAGGTGGCGGAAGTCGATAAACCTACCTTTATCGTGGGGCTCTTGAGGGGCTTGGCAGGATCGGGGATGTAGTCGACTGTGAGGCCGTAGAATTGTCCTGCGGCACGACAGCGGTCCGTGCGGTGGATCACTCACTGGCTAGACGACTTACCTTTGTTGATGTAAGTGATTCGGTCATCCTCCCTGCGCTGACTGGTGGAGATGGGAGACTCCAAATGGTACTTGAACCCCACGTCGGAATGGCTGCACCATCACCAACTTTGGTTAATGACTGTGCCATCACCAATTCTGTTCAATGGTTTACCATCACCAATTCTGGTCAATAGCTGTACTATCACCGACTCAGAGGGCGATGGCGTACCATCAACTCAGGTCAATGGTGTACCACCACCGACTCAAGTCAATGGTGTACTATCACCATCAGGTCCAATGGCTGTATGTCATTACGAACTCAGGTCAATGGTATACCATCACCAGCTCAAGTCAATGGTGTACCATCACCAACTAAGGTCCATAGCGTACTATCACCTAATCAAAGTCAATGGTGTACCATCACCAACTAAGGTCCATAGCGTACTATCACCAAATCAAGTCAATGGTGTACCATCAATAAAGATCAATGACTATATCATCACCAACTAAGATCAATGTGTACCACAACAACTTATTTCCCGTTACAATTTGGAATACAGGTACGTGTCGTGCAACGGTAAAGATATGGACCAAGACAAAGGTCGTTGAGTGACTCGCACGGACAATGAATTCCATCAAGTTGAGACAATCAATTTTTTAACCCTAGGTTCGTCGTTAATGTGTACGCCTTAAGCGGAACGCCGCTATGTAGCACATACGTTGTTTCTACGCCATTCACAGTATATGACCGTACAGAGAAACCATTGAAGATATCATGCTTATGGGGATACAGCTTGTTTTCCATGATCGCCTTATTTTGCATAATGAATTCGGCACTTTCATCAACGCACAACCCGAACATTGTAAACCAATCAGTATTAATCTTCTTCAGTTTCTCCACTCTTGATCTTTTTATCATAATTTATACTCCTATCCAGTCTCATTCTTCTTTCAATCTTTCTATTTTCGTTCAACTCTACAACTTTCTTCATTAACCCATTTATTATTAATTATTCGTATTATTATTTTTTTGGTGTCTTTTTCTGGTGATCTTTAATTCCCCCACTCCATAATTTCCAATATTTCTTGATTCTGTCAACCCATCTTTTTAATAACATCGCAATCCTCTAATCAACATTATTAGGATTGCATGCGTTTAATTGTCGTGGAGCAGGGGGCACGAAGAAAAATAAGTAGAAAATAGAGAAAGGTCTCGATGGGAATTTAACAAGAATTCTTTGCTGTAAATTCATTATAGAAACTATCAGCACATTAAAATTCATAGATATTTCTAGAAGCATTTATTTGCAGTTTCCTTCAATGCTTAAAATGGTAAGCTTTCAAGCGTTAATTCTCTATAAGGGCGTTGAGATTCAAAGGCTTTATGAAGAGATAAAATTTGAAAGCTTCTCATTTAACGAAAAAAATAATCTTTGCAAATATTCCTTTTGATTTATTATGTGTATAACTTTTGTGCTTGTCCAATTATCCTTTAATTCGAATAGAAATTTCTTTTAAGATCAAATATACCTATAAATATCAAGAAATAAATTTCGTCAAGTAAAATTAAAAAAAAAAACTTATAAAATATGCTATTATTTAAATTGAAATTTATAACTGCTCCTCAATAAATGGTAAATAATTTTCATGCAATGACTCATTTCAATGTGAATTCGGCTATTATCCGTTTGATGCACAAAATTGACATATCGCTACTCGCGCATCACGCGGATGACATGTTTACAAGGCTTGAATCCCAGAAGATGGGAAAACTACCTCGTCGGAATATTGGGTGTTCAGAAACGACAAAATTGTGATCCAAGATACGTTTTTTATCAATTAATATATAATTTAATTTTTTAAAAATTATTTCACGTACGCGCGCGCGCATGTTACAAGGCATGGTGGGTAAAGGCTTGTGGCTTCTTATACTGTAAGCACGACGCATGTATACACTTGTAGGAAACGGTTAGAATTTGCTCTTATAAGACGCCTTGTTTGATTATTTGTACCTACTGCTGGTCTTGTGCACGAATCGGGGGCGATGGAAACATTCAACATTTCATAAGGGACAAAATACACATCAACCGTTTTTGGTAGTCTCTGCAAACTAACGGATTCTGATCGGTGTCAAAGCCACGACATCAGCTTAAATTTACTGTCATTAGCTTTAAAGTAAAAATAATTAAATATTTCGTTATTTAGGGTTGGATATATACTTGAACTTCTTCGTCACATGTGAGGCAAGATGTTTTATAAATTTTTATTTAGACAAATTAGTGGGTGGTAGAGACCATGATGATTATCATGGTTAGTTAGCTACATCTCTTAACGTAAGTGCACCGTATGCCTAAACTTTGTAGTTTGTAGATATACTTATGCACTTCAAGTGTACGAGAGCCCCGTTTTGTTTCTTGTCCTTACTGGCGAGTTTGTAATTTTACAAGAAACTTTATGCCTTTTCTGGCCGAAGTGTCTGTTAATTTTAAGAACTATGAATGCGTCTGCCAGGCCACTTCTATCTTCAAGTAACGCAGTGTCACAACCACCACGAAACTGTCACAGTACAAGTCACCAGAAAACTTCAGGGTGAAATATCACGCGGAAGGTAGTTAGCTATTTATGGCTAGTTCATGATAATTGATCGAACCAGATTGATTAGTGACAAATAACGTATTAATAACATGTGAAACTTGTTTCTACCGGTTAATTAGCATTGTGTGAGATACGACGGAATTGTCAATTACACGGAGTTTTTGTATTTATGTAAAGTCTTTCTTCAGTGAAGTATTGGAAAACAATTAGTAGATTAGTGAAAACGATTAAATACATTTACTTTTGGAGGAGTTTCAAATAAATCATGGGGAAAGTGCCTTTATAAGAATTGTCTAGGTAGATTTTTGCCGATTTACGAAAAGAATAATTTTAAGATCTTATGACAACTTTTTATTCTTCAATGCACTCCAAATGGTATTTTAATTGCATACTACGTAATCAGTTTTTGATTAGTTCAAAGCTCTCAAACAGATTAGAGGTAGAGTTCGGGAGTGCAATGTGCGATGACAGGGTCTCACGGGAGATGACGCAACAAAATGAAATTTAAAATAAAGAGATGTTGACACTTCCTCGGCCTTCTCTCAGTGATGTCAAGTTTTGTCAGAGAGCACACTTTGTTCTGTCTCTCTCTCTCTACTAATGGGTTTTCTTCTATTCTTCATAAGAAGGATTGTTATACACTGATTGATTCTAGAAAATGGGATTCCAATTGGCGTTTTATGGTTATAGCGATCTATTATTACGACGTCCTAATGTATATTTTATGTTTGGTATATATGCTTTATAATCTTATTGGCTGATTAAAAAAAAAATATATATATATATATTAATTGAATAGCATATTTTGGATCAAAAATAAAATAAACATTTTATTTAATATAAATGCCAATATATCAATAGGCTATACGCCTAACTTCGTCAGGGCTTTTCTTGTTTTTGAACTGCTATATATATGTGGTAACCGAGGGTCAAACCTGTAGTAACCGAGAGGGACAGTCAGGGCGTGGAGAGTTTTCCAGTACCTCTCTGCACCTTGTAGGACCTTTAACAGTTCTCACAGAGTACAGGCAGTCGTGGTCGAGGCAGAGTGGAAAGCTTGGGAGTGTCCACACACAAAAAACGAAGAGACACAGTTGTAGTAGGAAAGTTCCGTGAACAGATACGAGTCGAGCTAAGCGCAAGATGGAGAAAGAAGGCTTCTTACTGTTTTACATGGTCGATGAGGTGCACCTGGCTGCAACCAACAAGGGCTCACGCCGACGGTGAAGTGACTATCTAAGTTCGGCTAAAACCGAGATTTTTATATACCATTCCCGAGGAGGGAGGGGGGGAGACATGTGAGAATTTGGACTTTGAACGTCTGCGGCAGTCTGCACCCTTTGACCTTGATGGCAACGGGCTTGCCAAATTCCTTTTTAGGGTTGATTTCTACTCGACCTCTTGCTTAGCTCAGCTCTTAATCTATTACATAGTTTTATTTATTCATCCTCAGTTTGTGCAAAGTACATTACATATGATGATGCAATGAAACATGTCAATCATGCGTATAATTATTTATAGATGTGTCTCTATATACAACATGACAATCTTGTTATAAGTATTATGCAATATAGGGTTGTGTTGGTTTAAATTACCATATATATAATATATAATCTAAATATAAAAAAAAAATTCTATAATTTAAAAAATATATATTTTATTTTCATTCATTGATAGTTCTACTTGTTTTTGACCATAGTTTTAGAATACGCCGACTTTTAATACTTGTTGTAAATATGTAGTTATCTAACCTATTTTTGAAATTCACTAATATAGAATTCATTTCATAAATTCTATATATCTGTGAAAAATGTCTTATTGTAATTTTCTTCAAGTAATTTAAAATAAAAACTACTTGTGATAGTAAATAGTTATTCTTCTGCTTTTCTTTCAAAATGACACGACTGCAAACGATACCATTAGGTACTCATGTACTCAAAAGAACCAGCAATTGATCTCTATCTCAAAATAATTTTTATTATAACATATATATATTAATTAAAGGGCATATTTTGGATCTAAAATAAAACAAACATTTTATTTAAAATAAAATGCCAATATTTCAATAGGCTATACGCCTAACTTCATCAGGGCGTTTCTTGTTTTTAAACTGCTTCGGATGATCACGCGATGCCTTCACGCGACGATATATAAAATATTTACAACTCTGGGGCTAAAATTTAAATATATACTCACAAATATCAATAATAATAGACTATATACATGATTCATAATAAGTATAAGAATAAGAAAAGAATTTTATGATGGGAGAATACTTATCTATTTTCTAAATTTTCGCAATTGCATTTTCCATGTTTAATATTCTCACAAAAAGATGTTCATATTCATAGATGAAGCCATCCTCTCTAAAACGATTAAAACACTCCTAGAAACAAATTTCCTTTGCAGCAACTAGAGCTTTAAAAAACTTTGTTTTATAAAAATAATATATATTCTCCATTGAAGCGCAAAGCATAGTCGAAAACATTTCTCTTTTATTAAAAAATCACGAAAGTTAATAGAAGAACCTGAGTTACATCAATGCTAGTATATAAAAACACTTGAAAAAAAGAGAAAGATCTCAAATAGATAAACTGAGTTTTTGGTGCAGCAAAAAATATCTAAACATCAAGCATCCTTAATTTCTTTGGATCTTTACCATGTCGCATTCTCAATTTTATCTGCGAAAAAAATGATCCTGGAATTTACCACACAATATACCAAATAAATTAATCTCAGAAGTTCTCTCCAATAAAACTCCTGTGTAGACTTTTGAACGTTGGTCGTCAATAAAAAAAAAAAAAACTAATAACACTCAAGTTAATGATATTATACCGAGAGAAATATTAACTTATTATTAATAATACTAATTGTAAAATATATAAAAAATGGTGTATAATAATAATAATCATAAAGAAGGGAGAGTCAGGAGATGACAGGCGAGTGAACGAACTCTCCAACGACCGCCAAACCGGTTCCCCTTTCTCCTCCAGAGAGAGAAAAAAAAAAAACTTGAGGCAGCGGGGGAAGCAACCCTTTGCTCCAAATATTTTCCTAAGGTGCCTCCTATAAAAAATACCTACTTTCTCTCGGACATACAATGTGATTATTGCTCTTACGTCACTTATTGTTTTCCTCTCTTTCTTCGACTTCTTGCTTCTGTTTAGGTCTGGCAATTTGGCCATTTCTTGGATTATGGAATGGTAATTTCGTCTTGTCTTTCTGATTGGATATTTTTGATATTTTTGGTGTCTTGTAATATCTCTCTGATTGTTTATTTTTCTCTATCCTTTGTGGAAATAATTTAATTCTATGTTTTTTATTACGAAAAACTCTATTTTTTTTGTTTTAACCCAAACATGCAATTTGGCCAACATTATTTATTATATTCGATCCGCAGTATCTTACCTCTATGTAAAAGGCTACATATACTGCGTGACATTGAAAATGGAACACCAAGAAATAGTGGCCAGAAAATTATGCAAATTTCAGGGTAGACGCGCCTAACCGAGTTATGAAAATGATGTAAAATGCGCAGCTCTCGTGCGCACATCGAGTAAGATATAAGGGAAGGAACTTGCAGAAAGGACAGTATTCGTGTCGTTATTTCTTCAAGGAAAATCATTGTAGAAATTTTGTTCTTGTGTCAAAAGACACGTGTAATAACAGAGAATGCCAGGTCATCGTAAACGGAAGCAGTTCAAGCAGACAGACGCTTTTACGAGGGGCATGGTGATCGGACTGAAAAGGGCAGGTTGGTCCATACGTCAAATCGCAGCTGATACACACCTTGGTGCGTCCACGGTGCACCGACTGTGGAGAAGATGGTTGGAACAAGGAAATGTGGCAATTTATAGGAATGTCGATGCAACCAGAGTGACGTCAGCACGTGTGGATCGGCGTATCCTTCGACAAGCAGTGGCGGCCCCACAAGCCACTTGTACCGCCATCCTGCAACATGTGCAAGACACCCTAGATCATTCCATCTCGACCAGAACCATTTCCCGTCGATTGGTTGCTAATGGCTTGCACTCATGCCGTCCGCTAAGAAGACTGCCATTGACCCCACCGAATAGGCGCCAACGTTTGGAATGGTGCCGGGCTAGATCGACGTGGATGACGAAAAGGCACAGGGTCGTGTTCTCAGATGAGTCGCGTTTCTGCTTGTCCAGTGATAGTCGCCGTGTACGCGTGTGGCGTCGACGTGGAGAAAGGTCCAATCCGGCAGCAATTGTGGAACGCCCCACCGTGCGACAACGTGGAATCATGGTTTGGGGCGCAATCGCGTATGATTCCAGGTCACCTTTACTTCGTATTCAGGGCACTATGACGGCCCAACGATACGTTGATGATGTGCTGCGACCGGTGACACTCCCCTACCTTCAGGGGGTACCGAATGCCCTTTATCAGCAGGATAACGCCCGACCGCACACTGCTCGCATTATCCAACAAGCTCTGCAAGATGTACAGATGCTTCCCTGGCCACCGTACTCTCCTGATCTCTCACCAATCGAGCACGTCTGGGACATCATTGGACGCCGTTTGCATGCCTTGCCACAGCCGCGTTCAGAAGACGAACTGTGGCAAATGGTTGAGAGGGAATGGAGAGCCATCCCTCAGGACGCCATCCGTACTCTGATTGACTCTCTACCTAGACGTGTTGCTGCGTGCATCGCCGTCCGCGGTGGTCCTACTTGCTACTAAGCCGACGCCGTTCTCGCTCTGTATTATGACTATCATTTTGAAATAAAGATCACTTATTGTTCGTCCCTGTCTCTCTCTGTCTGCCGAGTTTCATCACTTTCTGGCCACTATTTCTTGGTGTTCCATTTTCAATGTTACGCAGTGTATATAGCCACCATAATTCTATATATTCTACTATATAATTATATAAGGATATCTAAATATGAATTTTGTTCTACTAGATGGCCCTCTGCCTTCTAGAAACGCTTATGTGATCCTGGTCAGGTTATGCTGTTTTTATTTTTAAATATGACTTTTATATAAAAATGAGCTTCCTTTTGAAAAATCATCCCTTTCTATATAAATAGCAATAAATTATCTATACAAAAAGCTCGAGTTAAGCGAAATAAATTAATTTTTTAAAAATATTTCTTACCTATGTAATTTTCATAATGTAAGGATTATAAGGGCCATAAATAAGCTTCATGTAAAGAACAAGGAAAAATAGGATCATTCATAGAGATGTATCGGTGTATATTATTTTACATAATTTCTTTGATTATAGGAATTAGAAAAAAGATAAAATTAACCCAATCTCTTTTTATTTATTTTTAAAAGAACACTGTTCTATGTGGGGGAGTTACTTACATTTTGGCAATATGGATCTTGTCCACGGAGTCCGTGGATGTGCCCCGGCTGTAGTCCGGCACCCAGCCACCTCTGGACCTCACGGGACTGGGGATCCCCGTGGCGGCTCCTAGGTCTGCCGTGTAGTCGAACATCTGGACAGCAACATGTCAGTGCTCAAAATGGTCTAACACCTATTCCAGCATTCTATACATTACCTCGTAGCTATATATTAGACGTATCAGGACTTCCGATTGACCTTAGAGAAAGTGATTTGAAATGTTGCTATATTTATCAAGTCAACTGTTTGCTAAATTACTATTAAATTTCTACAACGCTGAAAATGAACAGAAAGAACTTCTATGAATGCATGCCTCTCTCTCTCTCTAAAAACTGCCTATATAAACTCTATGCAGATATATGTCACATTTTGAAAAATGCTGTTAGAAAAAAACCTTTGTACAATTTGTATAGCCTTTTGTATTAATTGTAAAGTATCGTGAAAATTCATGAATTGTACATGTCATATATTTCATTTATAATTTTTATATAGTTCATTTCATATATATAAACACACACACACACACACACACACACACACAAATAATTAATATTTTACTATAGATCATTTAAATGTTATACACATCTTTTAAAATGCATTTTTGAAAATATTTTACTCTATTTCATTTACCAATTTTTTATAGAGAGCCAACCACATACTGTTCTATTCTTTTTGCTTCTACGTATCTCTGTTTGTGTCTATATTGATAACAAATAAATGATAATATATTGACAACGGGTTAATTTTGATTTATTTCAGAAACAATTGAACGTTGTTATTTCCTAATAATTTGTATATGCTCTCACCTTTGCGATGATAGAGTTATAATTACCTCTATACAAGTACACTGAATAATAGTGAAAGCAACCATATCTCACGAATAATTCGTTCTTTTCGTTCTTATTTATTTGATACTCTAAAAGTAAAAGGGTCACAACTGGAACAACTATCTGATCCGAGTATCTTAATATCTTTACCAATTTTTATGACAAATATTTGAGGGAAAATTTGGAGGTTGTCTTGCCATGAGATTTTACGAAACAGTTCATATTTTTTATTATAGAGTTCCAATAACTACTACGAACATTGAATAAATGCAAAAGAAAGCATATTAAACTTTCTAATGATTCCTTCTGTTTATCTCCACTTATTTGTTACTATCAAAAAAGATAGCAGATGGCATTACAAAGAGGAGCGATTTATCACAATAAATAGAGCAATGTAATATTATTCCTATTAGAATAAACAAACCCACGATTTTTTATTTTGCATGTTGCTATTTGGTAAATATTTACCACCTGTCATTATAAGAATTTATTTTCACTTTTCTTTGAGGAACTATGTTTTAACGTTCGAATATCATAGATAGTGCGCAAGTTCGGATATGAATGCATTCCGTCCGCAAAATTACAATATATAGCATGAGTTTAGAGAATTTAAAGACTTCAGTAAAACTTTCTGAGATGGAACCAAATTGTCTGGAATACATATGTTGGTCCTCCATAATTGACAAATACACCCTAAGGACTACATACAATACATGGGATCTGGCTTCAAAAAAACCTCATCAAGGGTCCGTTTCGGCAGCACTGTGGAGATGCGCATATAACTCGTGAATAATAGCGTGAAAAGGAGTTCGGTCTCTCGAAATAAAACGCTTATTATGTATCTAATCCACCCTTTATATAACTTATATGACTTATTTATCATGAATTATTATTTCACTATGGATACTTCCCATTCACAATCTGATATGGTCGAGTGAGTCTCACTGTTCGCCCGCCATCAACAATGTGCTAATCAAGGAGGCGGCAATGATGTAGTTGAATGTAAACAACGGATCGTTGAGCAAGGTGTAGAAAAGGTTGGCCAAGGTGGAAAGCTCGAGGGGTTTGCCACAATTCCTAATGTCTATGATTACATTGGTGCGGTCCCACGCCTAAGTATGTATTGTACTGGCCCTTGCCCAACTTCCCACACAGTCCTAATAGTACTGCAAACCTCGGAAGTCCGGACGATATTAAATCCACACTGGAGAAGGTTTCATTAAATTCTCGTTCTTTTGTCTAGTAGCGCCAATCTTTGCCTCGTTAGTTCGATCGTACTACGGCTTGTTTACGTTATTTTGAATTATTTATGGACGTGTAATATAGTATACGTCACTTAATAGGTTTATGTGTAGGTGTGTCTACACTCTCGTAGGGTGACAAGTTCATTCGCCCAACGAAAGGTTATCTACTATCACATGACGATAACATGTTATTCAGAGCCTTGATGTGAGCGAACATGTTACAATAGCTTAGTTGTTCCGCACATCAAATAATTGTTTGCATACTTCATTCTAGCCTTTTTATTATCTGATAACTGACTGTTCAACTCTAATTACCTCTTGAACCATATCCAATCTCTGCTTTAACATGAGTGCTTCAGTAAACCTCCTGCGACAAGCAAGCAATAGCTTACCCTACCTACAGCATATCCGAATGCTTTTTCTTCATTTTAGACCAGCACATCTTTACCTATACCAAATGCATCGTCTTATCGATATCTCCAATTTCTCCCAGCTACATATTTACTATGACGATCGACTGTTAGAGTGACTGGACCAGAACACAATTGTTCTTGGGTAGACGTAACCGTATTTAGTAGTACGCGATGGCTTGATATTAGATAAAATTAACACAGGTTCCTGGAAGGTACAACTGAAGTAATCGCAAGCCATAGAAGTATGATTTTATTATAAGAGGCGCATTTTGGGTAATAGGCGCAATACTTTATTTACGCTATATCGTTGAGCAGAACACTGCCTTTATCAAAACACTGAGTCCAAAATCCATATTGCGCTTCTGGTGATAATAAAAATTGAATAGCGAGACCATCGAGAGAATGGAAGGACAGGCAGATAGACAGGAGAGAGACAGTCCCAGCTGCCTAGATTTAATGAAGTTGTCACTCAACTCGCCGCTTTCCTCCAATCTTCGCCGTAAAAAACAACCTCGAGTCCATTCATCCTTGTGGCCAGGCAATCTTCAGAGAAATGACGAATCCAACTAACGGGAAATACCTTGAAAGAGGACAATCAAGATTCCAAATATATTCTAAGATTATCTCTCACCAACAAGTACTTAATACCTGTTATCAACTTAAAACTTTGTTTATTTTAAATATACAAATATATATAATTCTATATTGCATTGTTTGAAATTTAGGGTGTTCCAAATGTCAATAATAGTAGCCCTATATATTTAATAAAACGCATGTTTCTAGTAAATATTTGATTGCACAAGAACTTTCAGACCATCGAATCTCGTTAGCAATCACGATCACCATTTACAAAATAAAAACCTACAATATTTTACTGCACACGGACATCATGACAATTGGCTTAATTGAATATATGTATTTTATAGATAGAGAGATGTCTGCATGATTATTTTAATATATTATTACAGTAGAACTTGGATATTTAGAACGTCTTTAATTCGAATATTTATCTTGGTCTCTTTTAATCAAAACATTTTAATTCGTATTTTTGGATAATTCGAGATTTTTTTTTTGGATCCTTGGCCTTCGAATTATCCAAGTTCGACTGTATTTTTTGGCTATAAATTGAAAGGGCAATACTTGCGTCGTCATTATAAGTAACTAGCCGAATGACCCGGGCAACGCCCGTGTTTTACCCGATTGAATGTTTTGATTCAAATACTATTTGTTACAATTATAAATTGGCGCCTTAAATAATTGCATATGTTAGTTAATAACTATAGCCTATGTGCTTTATCTGTCTATGTACTGTTGGCTTCCGTAGGCGTCTCTTACTGGGAAAAAGAAAGAGAGGATTCCATTTGGTTATTTTCTAATATATGCATTTATTTAGGGAGCGACCCGCTCCAACACAATAGTTACAAAGACGAAATAGCGAGTGGGGGGGGGGGGGGGCATGATGGGGGGGAGAAGGGGTATGCAAAGGTGGCGTGACCGTAGCCAACCAATAGGAGGGCGCCATTCCAAAAAAAAAAAAAGCAAACGGTGACAGAGATGAAAACTGACTGATGACTGATTGATTAGGAGATGAGGAATGACGCTCGTAAATGTATATAGAATACTTCTTAAACGCATACCTCGATAATAAATAGTTTTAAAATTTCTGAAATTTCGGTGGTCCACTCCATAACATCTACAGAAAAAAGAAAGCACTAAATAATTTGGATATTGTTCACTCCATATTTCTTTGATAATATGCAATAGGATTTCAAATTTTTAGTCGAAATAAAAAAAGTCATTATATACTCTATAACAGAAAAATCGACGCACCAAGAAGCAGTTGTCCGATTTATATGAAAATACGTATACAAAGAGGTTTCGACCAAACATGCAAATGATTGAAATTTGGTGGCCGAATTATGCAAAGCAAGAGCTCCAGCGCATCTGAACTGCGCATCCAGCAAGAGCATTCTAGACTCAATATTCGGCGCGGCACGAACTGATTTCCAGAATTTCCGTTTAATATTTTAGCAGTACGTCTATTTCTACTGTATCAATGCCTCGCCGAAAGATTCGTGCTCATTACGAACATATGTCAGAGTTTGAAACTGGTCGTGCCATTGGATTGAAAGAGGCTGGTTGGTCTAATCGACTAATCGCGCGACATCTGTGTCGAAGTGATGCGACTATTAGGCGATGTTGGCAAAAGTGGGTCAACAACGGAAGTATGCAACATTAGGACGGCAGCGGTCGACCAAGGGCAACAACAAAACGGGAAGACAGAGAAATTGTTAGAATGGCTGTCGCAGCAACGGAATCCACGTTATCTACCATCCAACGTGTGACCGGCACACAAGTGTCCAAAATGACCTTCAACAGGCGACTGAGAGAGTCCCGACTGACGAGTCCCGTTTCTTACTGTGTCCTGACGACCGTCGCAAACGTGTCTAGAGACGTCCTGGGCAGCGTGTGGATCCTGGCCTTACTGTCGAACACCACACAGGTCCACAACAGGGCGTTATGGTCTGGGGTGCCATTTCATTTGATAGCAGGACTCCATTGGTAATCATTCCTGGCACCCTGACAGCACAACGGTACGTAGATGACATTCTACGGCCTGTTTTGTTGCCGTTCCTCTCACATCACCCCGGGCTTACTTTTCAACAAGATAATGCCCGGCCACACACGGTACGTGTTACTATGGATTGTCTTCAATCTTGCCGAACTCTTCCGTGGCCAGCAAGGTCGCCTGATCTCTCGCCCCTAGAGCACATCTGGGACGTGATGGGAAGGCGATTGCATTATTCAGCCCGACAGTTGGAGACAATTTGGCAAGAAATCCCGCAGCACACCATCCGGAATCTTTATCAGTCCATGACACGCCTGCATCCAGGCCAGTGGGGGTCCAACGACATATTGACATTTTCAATTTGTGACGATCAAACTCTGAAATAAAACAATTACTTTTTCTGAAATTTCAATCGTTTTTTCCCCTTTACATGTTCTTTGCATACACCAATTTTTGTCCTAATCTGACAACTCCTTCTTGGTGCGTCGAAATTTTTGTTATACAGTGTATATATGTGTGAGCGAGTTTTTGTGATCCCCTGAAATTTTAATTGAAGAGGAATTACTGTAAGTTGTTCTGGTATATTTGCTTTCATCACACTCTAATATTTACAAGTGTCATGGAGATTTTGGAATGTGCAGATAATCTATCTATCAAGCGATGATATATGCCTTTTTTCTATTTTGATCATCGAAATACATTTCAATATTAAGAATGAAAATATTATGGGAAATCTTTGGTTATTAAAACCTTAAGGATTGGAGTGGAGCGATCTACATACTGCTGTAGAGAAAGCTCAGGACCAAGAAGATGGTACACTCCATGACTATCAATACTAGAATATGGGGAAGGTGTATTGTGAAAATAATTATATGAAACTTATAAGCCTAAAAAGACCGTGTTTTTAATTTTAAAAACTTCACAAAATTTGGTAACATATTTCGATTGAGAAAATCTATAACATCGATTTTAAAACTGTCATTTTCCTGTTATGACAGTCTATTTTTACCTAAAAATTCAACCTAATTTTAATTTAGCAGAATAAATGAAAAGGAAATTACAATTATTTTGGATAAAAAGATGGGATAATGACCAACATCGTCTATTTTAACTCAAAATTGGGTCAAATTTGGGAAAATAGAGCAAAAAGTTGCTAAATCAGAGTTTTCAATCAAGTTTTAACTGATTAACATTACAATAATGATTAAGAATGATGTAAACAAATATTAATCACGTGCTAGCAGGTGCGGAGGTAAAGAAACACCACGCAGAGATAATTAATGAAGTGGGGCTCTAACAGAATGGAATGCCTTCGCATGATAATAGCGATGACACGGTGGTACCATGATTTACTGGGTGGGATAAGCAGGTGTCCAGACAGGGACATATGGACAAGAACCAAATCAACCAGAACCAGTTCCTTATCCATCATATTAAATTAAGAATGTGCAAGGCGCTAGGAGGAAAATTTCCTTAAATCGTCCAAATTGACCCGATAGGGGGCGGCAGCGCGTGACTCACGCCTCTTTAAGTGATTTTTCCTTCGGCCGAGGGTTCAATAGGTGAAGTGGAGTAATGGCCTCACAGCACACGGATGGTCAGGACTGGGTGGACTTTCTCTCTCTTTTGTTTATTTGAAACAATGGCCTCACTGCACACGGATGGTCAGGACTGGGTGGACTTTCTCTATCTTTTGTTTATTTGAAACCATGGCCTCACTGCACACGGATGGTCAGGACTGGGTGGACTTTCTCTCTCTTTTGTTTATTGGGAACAATGGCCTCACAGCACACGAATGGACAGGACTGGGTGGACTTTCTCTCTCTTTTGTTTATTTGAAACAATGGGCTCACTGCACACGGATGGTCAGGACTGGGTGGACTTTCTCTCCCTTTTGTTAATTGGGAACAATGGCCTCACAAAACACTGATGGTCTGGACAAATAATAAGACTTAAAGATGTGATATACAAGGCAGGGTGTGTATATAAATCGAAAAGTCTAAGGAGGAAATCATCAAGGCTACATGTGTAGAAAGACCGAGAAAGGCAATCAACAAGACAATGTCTGTAGATAAATAGAAAGACCGAGAAAGGCAATCAATAAGACAGTGTCTTTAGATAAATAGAAAGACCGAGGAAGGTAATCAACAAGACAGTGTCTTTAGATAAATAGAAAGGCCGAGGAAGGTAATCAACAAGACAGTGTTTGTAGATTAAATTTTATTGCCCTCTATCGTTAACATTTTACACAAATAAATTTACTGGCAATGCGTTTCTTTTTTAAATCTCTACAGACCTTACTGCAATGATATGATTTAATGAATGAGAGGGCTTGGCTCATCAGTAGTGAACCCTCTCAGCGGTTTCGCCAAATTAATCTCTAGACCGCTCTACTATTGTATTGGACTGGTTTTGTTATATACCCTGCATTTTCTATGGAAGGCAGCTAAATGGTGTTTAGTGAACTATGGACATAAGCGAATTAAGTAGAACTGCTCTTCACTGAAGGTTAATAACGAGTTTACAAAGTGGGAAGAGGAGCTTCTTTTTATTGGCATGCACACAAGCTTTCGGACATATCGTCCTTCATCAGGTGATGAAGGACGATATGTCCGAAAGCTTGTGTGCATGCCAATAAAAAGAAGCTCCTCTTCCCACTTTGTAAACTCGTTATGGACATAAGCTTATAGGTTTATAGGATGAATGAGAGGGCTTGCTATAAGCTTATGTCCATAGTTCACTAAACACCATTTAGCTGCCTTCCATAGAAAATGCAGGGTATATAACAAAACCAGTCCAATACAATAGTAGAGCGGTCTAGAGATTAATTTGGCGAAACCGCTGAGAGGGTTCACTACTGATGAGCCAAGCCCTCTCATTCATTAAATCATATCATTGCAGTAAGGTCTGTAGAGATTTAAAAAAGAAACGCATTGCCAGTAAATTTATTTGTGTAAAATGTTAACAGTGTTTGTAGATAAATAGAGAGACCGAGGAAGATAATCAACAAGGCAGTGTCTTTAGACAAATAGAAAGACCGAGGGAGGCAATCAAAAATGCAGCGTGTGCAGATAAATAGAAAGACTGGGGGCGGTATTTAACGAGGTAGCGCGTGTAGATTAATAGAAAGACTTAGGGAAATAATTAACGAGACAGCATGTGCAGTTAAATAGAAATGCCGAAGGAGGCAATAAAAGAGAGACAGCATGTGTAGATAAATAGAAAGACCAAGGGAGACAGACAATCAACAAGGCAGAGGGTGTAGATAAATAGAAAGAGACCGAGGGAGGTAATCAACAAGGCCAAATTGCTGGAGATATGTGTAGATAAGGCCGGAGGGAATATCCCTGGTCATTAGAAGCCAAGCGCCATTAAAATATGACAAAAATAAATTACCTATCTCTCTCACTCCATTAAGGATTCAATACCCAGGATTCTGCGTAAGACGGGGATGGATATAAATGGCCTAGAGCTAATTATACATAGGTTTCCTAATGGGCGTCCGTAGAATTCACATGGTCCCTGGGGCAGAGGGCATTTTCCTTATCTCCTAGCTGGGCTTTACTGACCATCTACAAGATCATTCTTTTTATACTCTTACATATAGTTTTAAGATGATTAAAGTGAATATAAAAGTCAAATCCATATTTTACTCTCTCACTCTATTATGTTTTATCACTTCACAAGAAAGGCTTGTATGCAGCACAATCATTTCGCGATCTCAACGAACCTTTTGGTGAAAGAAAAATAATCAAAATTTAAGTTGAAATCGGGCGAAAAACCTCACGGATAAGAAAATTTTCATTAAAAAAATTCGACAAGCAGACATTTTGTCAGCTGTGGAAGAGGACAAAAAGATTGATAATAAGGCGAAGACTTCACGTTGACCAACGTTCGTCGTGTCAAAAAGCTCGATGCAGTATTAATGTTGGCGGTGAGAATATGCTTCGAAATAATTATTCAATAATATATATTATTATATTTAATTAAAAGGCATATATTGGATCAAAAAATAATTTATATTTATATATTATTATATAAAATCTATATTCTCTTATATAAATATATATATATAAATGGCTTCCTACTGATCTCTCTGCAATATAAATCTAGGGAGGGCCTGGATATATATATATGATATATCATCAGCGGTGAACTTTCGCATCGGTTTCACCAGTTTAATCTACCATTTGTTGTTGTGAGTGTCCATCAAGTCATGTTCAACTTTTATCGACTTCGTTCTATGTATATTAGATATTTTGTCCATATAGCAGTGCTTGATGCAGAAGTGATTTTCTCTTTATGCCGTTGGCCAAATAAATCTGGATCTTCAGCTTTTTATATACCATATCGCTCTAATATTGTATTGATCTGTTCTGCTTACATATATATCTTAATTTGCAGGTATTTTTGTGGAAGTTATATAAAAAGCTTCGGTGAGATACAGTATAGTATACAGTAGCATATAACTTGTAGAAGTTTGTTTATACATTAATAATCAATTAACATTTTTGCATACAAGTTACCTATTTGTTATTTTTCCTTAATTGCATTCTGTTAGATTTATGCAATATTCGTGCAATCTTGATAAGATTTTATAATGAGGCTGCTCTCACGCACAGACAAGAACTTGAGTACTGGATTATAGAAGCGATTATTTAACAACTAAGTAATCTTTAATTTGTATTTTTAAATTTAACAATTTCTTCTCAGTCGTACATCCTTCTTCAAATTTAACAGATTGATTTCTAAATGACATGTTTTTGTTGTGAGCTGTGTTTCTAAGGGCTTTCAGCGATACCAAATTCACATCGATGGATGCTGGGCTGCTATGTTAGTTCGCCAAAAATACCAATGGCGACAAGTTTATCATATAGCGCCATAGGCGCTGCGTAAATTTTAACTATATAACTATTCTTAATTAATTTAATATATATATACATAAAATTAATAATATTTTTAGCAAACAAAGGTGGTAGAAGAAATAATATTCGTAAATATTGAAATTTTTCATTGAAAAATAGAAAATTTGGTTAATAATGATGATAAATTCGCATTTTCATAGTGATACCAATTGTAGCGAGGTATATTCTACCGGTTTCCCAAATATTCCATATGGGGATATAATTAAAGACCACGCTGCCTTTCCAGTGTTCGACATTCTATATGAAGGTTAATCTCATATTAGGAATATACCGGTTTGTGATTTCTTTCTATGGTTAAACCTTCTGTGGTTATTAAAATAGAGTTTTTCAAATTTTATGCGAAGATAACATTGGGATTCTTGCCCATTTACACAATATATTTTATTTATTAAGTTAAATAATGCTTATATATTAGAAAATAGATGTATATATATATATTTAATATTATACAAATATAAAATTATCGGATTTTAAAACTGACCTTCTCAAAATCGAGTGAACTTTATAATTATTTTGAATAAAGAATCAGAAGATTCAATACGACGTTATATAAAAATCAATATGTCTCTCTAGAGTATAACCACACAGAATACTAGGTTTCGAGCTAAAAACGATTTACAAACCTAACCAATATATAGTGTTAATGTCTTAAGCTTGTATTTTAGCTTAAAGTCTGATGAATATTAAGAAAGAACCTATCGCCTTTAAACATTCTTTTAATTTTTTATCTAAATCTGATTTGCGATTTATTTTGAATTTGTTTGTTTATTTTAGATTTTCCTTTGCACCCTCTTTCTCGCCATTTCTCTCTTTACTGAATAAATTGATGTGTTTGAAAGCATAGCACCATTTTCACCCAGACGTTTGCATTTACCAAGCGCCACAATATTTAAATTTATTTATAACACATATCGACGGTGTTGGAATCTAAAGAATAATAACTTTCATCGCAATCTTGTTCCACCATTGACGGTTTTGGAGCAGCCTCTTGTGTTGATTACAGGGTTAGTCCAGGAGCGTCTTTTCAAGATGGACTTTCCTTATATCTCCGTAACCAAACTTACCCTTTTCTAAAGAGATATTAAATCTCAATATATTTTATAAATATAAAAGTATAAATACGAACCAGAAGATTATACGACAGATTTAAGACTCAATACCTTTCTTTATTTTTGGAAAATTGACTAAAATCAATAGATCATCAACGCGCGGGCTAATACCTAGAATCTAGTTTTTTGCTTGATGAAGATCTCCATTGATCGAAAGCTGGCCATTTAAAAATAAAGAAATGAATCGCGTATTCATTTTGTTGTAAACTTTTGAAATTATATCTATTTCAAAATAATTCGTCGAGTATATAGCAGACTTACCTTTATCAAGGCAAACGATTTTATAGTGGTGAGGCTGTTGGAGATTCTAGCTGTGACTATAAATTGTAAAAATATCATCTATTATGAAAGAGTGACATTAGGATATCCAATGTTATATGTTAAAAGTAGTTTTGATGAAACTTTTAAAATGTTTCTAAAATAATTGGAAAACATTTAAATAAACTATATCGAATATAGGCTTGTGTATGAATTATTCCAAGATACGTCTCAATGGATTTCTATAGTTATATATGCATATAAAGCATGGTATAAAAACTTCACATCGTATTATAAACAAAAAATAAATTGGATGAAAAAACCAATATAATTAAATTTTATTGCTGCAACACTTATACAATAGACGTAAAGAGAAAGGCGAGGATGTCAAAAGAAGCCCTACGTGACGACAGTTGAGGCAAAGTAATTGTCTCTCCACTGTGAGCGAACTCCTGTGCGCCAGTGATAAATAGATCCTCCAATCAGTGCTGAAGAAGGATGGATGACAATTAGAAGGGCAGTGAATTACGTTGAGAAATGGCATGACCCTTCAGATATATTGAAATTTATGATTTCGTGAGAAAGAAAAATGGCTTAGGCAAATGATGACCAGACAAATCCTTTTTTGCCGTAACCACTAAATTCTCAGAATATATGTATAGCTATTTTGTTTTTAAATATATATGCTGTCCCTCATATTTATTTTCTTACTAATAAATTTGGAATGTTTTTATTGAAAATAGAACTTACAGTATCAACCATGTGAATCAAGGAAGGTTGTGATTGTTTGTAATGTGTAAGCGTTACATGTTGGGCGCCATTTGGTTACTTATATTCACTCTTATGGGTTCTACGAAATAAAAGGACAGGTCATAAAACTATGATGAAAAGCTTAAAACTTAATTTGAATTCAGCTCCTAATTGTCTGAAGAAAAAAAATTAAGTTTACTAGACTGACAAGCAATCTAAAGAGTTATAAGGCCTCAGAGCGTCGAGTTGGCATTCTAAATTTACCAAAGCTGGTGAGTATTTGACCGTCTCAAAATTATGATCATGCAGAGACGGTGGCAAGATAACGGCTGAAATTGTGTGAATATTTGACAAAAAAAAAGAAGCATTTAAAAGTTTCTAAGAACTTTTTTCAGCATAAAAATATAGTTTGAAATTTATAAAAGTAAGTAAAAGGAAAGTTAATCTGATCATTTAATTATAAACTTGAGATATCTATTATAATGAATATCAGAATAACGTATAAAAGTCAACTATGTACGTATTTCGGGCTTTTGACCCTCGTAGGCATGGTAGAGGTTGTACCTTGGTGTAGAATCAACGTTTATTTGAATATTTTTCAATAGATCAGAAAAAGTATCAGCAAATTTTATATGCACGGTCAGGAGATGCTTTTTCATTAATTTCTTCATCTTGATATTGTACATTATTCACTTTGTGAAAAAATAGTACAAATGCAATATTGTACTGGGATAAGGTGCATAAATTAAGAAAAAGGCATCTCCTTATCGTGCAACTGAAAGTTGCTGATGGCTTGCGCCATCATCGGAATAAATATAAACTATTCTCGTTGATTTTTAATTATTCCAGAATTGGCCAAATACCCATTCTTGATTAATCAAAAAAAGCTAACCACGGACGCGTTTCGGGCTGTTGGCCCTCATCAGCGTGGTGCAAGCTGTACCTCAACGACCAAAATATTGGTCATTAATGCATCCTGAAAATCATGAAACGGGTAGTTAAGGCCAGAATTGCGTGAGGACGCTACACAATGTGAAAAAATAGTACAAATGCAATATTGTACTGGGATAAGGTGCATAAATTAAGAAAAAGGCATCTCCTTATCGTGCAACTGAAAGTTGCTGATGGCTTGCGCCATCTATCGGAATAAATATCGACTATTCTCGTTGATTTTTAATTATTCCAGAATTGGCCAAATACCCATTCTTGATTAATCAAGAAAAGCTAACCACGGACGCGTTTCGGGCTGTTGGCCCTCATCAGCGTGGTGCCATCAGCAACTTTCAGTTGCACGATAAAGAGGTGCCTTTTTCTTAATTATTCACTTTGTTTCCTTTTTTTTCTCGATAAAAATTCTTCAACATAATTCGACCTGGCGTTGGTAGATACTTTGACTATTATTGCTTAATATCCCTTATAGATTTTATAGGATTTGCATATGGAGATGTAGAGTGAAAATAATAAAAAAATTAATATAAAAAAATATTTTTATGAACAATTTAGCGTTATATCAAGTAATATATATTATCAAGTTTTTTATCAATTTAATATCAAGTAATATTTATTAATAATAAAAAATATTACATCTAGAAGGTTTTATGTGAGAAGGAACAGATTGCCTGAAAATCATTTGTTAAAAATTTAATCGATATAGACGGCAATTGGATTTATAAATATTACATCTCTCTCTCGGCCGGGCGGCGCGCGAGCTCCGCGTTCTTATGGGATAGAGATTGAGGAAATCGATATTTCTAACCCCTATGGGGTATTGGCTGAAAGCCAAGCGAATGGGCTGCAAGCTCATAAAAAAATATTGAAAACGGCCAAGTCTTTGCCGAGAAATAGCTAAAATATTCTGAAATGACTGAAAGTCATTCAGAATTAACTAATGGCAAAGATGCAAATACCAAGCCGGCGGCGGACATGCAATTTTTTTCCGAAATTGGGCTGATTGCCCAGAACAAGAAGACCAGCTTATCGAAAGACAAGATGTGATCTTCACCAAAGTGGGCAGCTCCAAGAAGAGGCCGCATGATCCTGACCACGTCAAGTCGGGGATCAAAAAGGGCTGCGTTCAGGCACCGGGAATGCCTCTGAACAGCAGCAGGCCACGTGCTACACCGGGACCCAGCAAGGTGCACGAGTGCCAGACCACCAGGCAGAAGCAGGCAACCTTCCGAGCAAGGTCGGCAGCGCGGCAGGCGGACCAGTGTATCTATCTGGAATTCTGCGCAGACTTCACACAAGAACAATACTTCCGGTCGTTGGAAGCGAAGCTGGGCAAGGGAACCATCTACCAGCTGACAAAGATGGAGGGACACATCCTGGCCGGCCTCTCCAGCGTGCAACTCGCCGACAAGCTGATAGAGGAAGGCCTCGACATCGAGGACGCCACCCTGAGGGCCTTCCCTCTAAGAAAAAGGACTGAGCGAATAGTGCTCGGCAATGTGCTCTTTTTCGTGGAGGACGCCGACCTCGTCGCTGCGCTGCGACCATACGGACAGGTCACGTCCATCATCCAGAAGATGATGCAGCTCGAGGACTCCTCCTGGGCTGATGCTCGGCGCGAGGCCTTTATCACTCTGCGCGACGGGGTGAAGATCTCCTATATCCCCGCCCGGCTGGATGTCAAGTCGAAGGAAGTGGTCACACACTTCTATGTGACCTACGGCATCAAGTGCTCCCTGTGCCATAAGCAGGGACACAAACGTGCGAACTGTCCTCGCAAGACTGGTCTCCAGGAGGGCAAGCTGGTGCTCCCTGTGGATGCTCCTGTGCCCGCACTCAAGGCTGGACCAAGCCACCCTCCACCTCGAATACCATGCCGGCTGCAGCACCTGCTGACCACAGACCCCAACAGACCTCACCTACTGCTGCCGTGGAGACAGCCCCACCTCCACCAAGGGCATCCAATGTTCAGCAGGAAGACCTCACCCTCAAGTCTATCCCCACAACGAGCGCTCAAAAATATCTAGCGCCGAAAACATCAAGGAAAAAAAGGCAGGGTCCGGTGTCGAGGCCTCCCTCATCCAAGCCCATGCCCTCCAACAACTCCGCCCTCTCAACACCAGCTGCGGAATTGTCTGCACCCATCAAGCAGACCCCCCAACACCCTCCAGCCCTGCCGCGCCTGCGTCCGTGGCGAACTTCCCTGTCCGTCACTACGAGACTCCAGCCCCCGAGCTTCCTGCTCCGGCGCCGAGCACCAGCCAGTTGTCGTCACGACCAGAGCCCTCCTCGACCAATACTGAGCCATCTGCGGCTCCTGAAGAGGAGAACCAAGACATGACTGATCAATTAGAGAATATTTTCATAGAGCTAAACGCAGACTCTATTTTGGCCCCTCTCTATGATGAAGTTGATGATGAAGTAGTGGTCGCGGTTATACACCGCTCTGACAGAGGTGCACTCCCCGATGCACTCTCCTATGAAAACAGGAAAATTCTGTACGAATTCCTCGGCGATGCAATTGAGCACGTTGGGGACAAAAACCCCTCCATAAGCACGGGCCTTTCCGAACTCAGGGCGGCCTTTAACATTTGACATAGTCTAGACATCCCTTCAGAGAAGGCTGATGTAAATATTTATTAATTTTTATATATATTTTACTTTCTTTTATAAATATGTAATATAATAATTTTTTTCTTGGTACTATATAATTTTATATGGGCGATCAATAAAAGTTGTTTCAATCTCAATCTTTCTCTCTCTCTCTGTAAGGTTTCAATTATGTAAATTAACTTCGTGGTGAGTATTAAGGGTATTGTGTAAAAATATTTAAAGGTATATAAAGAGAAGAACTTGGCATTGCCAAACCTTGTATTTTGAAATATACAGGCGCCTCTCGCTGACAAATGCATTAAAGCAATGTGTTTTAATTATTCCCTCAGTACAGACGATCAGGTGGAGATAATGAACCACGACATCAGCTATGTTCTCTGCTGAGGCGATATGTTGTTTCCCTATAGAGAATGTTTGCATAACGATAATGGTTTTAACAAATATGTTAATCATTCTGTTTACATTATTATTAGTAGTAAAAATAGTGATTATAAGGTTTTCCCAAAAGTTCGTGTTTCTCTTAAAATGTTATTGCTTGGCGAATAACATTATTACGGCGAATTGATAATAATACATAATACAATACAGATTTTATACATAACGGCCAATAATTATATGGTGAATAATATTGGTATTTCAATTTTTTTGCAAGTGTTTACGAACTTTTGGGACAACCTTGTATTTTGAGAGTCAAAAAACATCAATGTATAATAATTATTATCATTTTATGTACAAAGAGCAGTTTTTTATTGGACTAATTTGTATAGGCTTCAATAAGCTATATATTGATCTATATACACACAACACACACAGCTCACTCTCTCTCTACCTACATGGACATTTTCTCAATGATTTATTCAATAGTTTTAGCGGAAAAGAATAACAAACATCTATTTAGAATTTCACTTATATACATAAAAGTACGAAGCAGTTTAAAAACAAGAAACGCCCTGATGAAGTTAGGCGCATAGCCTATTGAAATATTGGCATTTTATATTAAATAAAATGTTTGTTTTATTTTAGATCCAAAATATGCCCTTTAATTAATATATAAGGGTATGGAAATCGGCACTTATTTTTGAAGCTTCTTTCAGATATATAAAGTTATTTCTACAGGATTTCATACTGAAATGAATTCAAATTTGAAAGAAAGGAGGGCATGGTTCATCAATGGTGAACTCTTCCAGCGGTTCCGTTAGTTTTCATCAATATAGATAACGCAAAATTGATAATATTTGAAATATAAGGGTATATAGTATATTAATTGTGTCACATTTTAAATTGTTACATATAAAGGCGGTCAATAATTTATTCATATAAAATTTGCTATTCTATCTGAAAATAGCGATATCAATTAGTTTTTGATAAGTTTACTTTTCAGAGATGGAAAGCTTTCAAGCTCTCCAACCGGTCGTTTTTATGAAATGTGCAGGTCATATACTTTCTTTTAGAATTATATAAAAATTGTTAGTTGAACGTGAAAACTTGAAACCTTTCGCTATAAAAAACTATTTGATTTTATATTTCCAATATAATAACGTTAATTATATAATAATATAATATCTTGAGGTAGATTCAATGAGGTATTAAAGTGTTGAGAAAATTCCATCGAGAGAGAGTAAATTGTTATTAGTTAATTACCATGTAATTTTGCTAATTGTTGGGAGCGTAATGAGGAGCGGAACAAAGCTGTGTTGACGGGAGGTGGGAGCTGGTAATTGGTCCAATCTTCCTGGAGTAATCTCTCTGGGAACTGGACTTGATGAGTTGGTACTGGTTTAGCCGTGTGTGCTGGAACCCTGCAATCTTCTGCACTCCTTGAGGTAACTTACAGACGGAAATATATTTGAAATGGGAATTTTTTATTCTTTATTATTTTTATATTGAATAATATAATCTTTGTGTGTGCAAATATATTTAAGGAAAAAAAGGGACATCTCCTTATCGTGCAACTATGGCTTACGCCAGCAGCAACTTTTAGCTGCACGATAAGGAGATTCCCCCCTTCCCCCCCCCCCCCCCTTTCCCCCCCTAATTTATGCACTTTATCCCAGTACAATATCTCAATTATACTATTTTTCAAATATATATATATATCAGTTTGCAACGTATCTTGAATTGAAAATATCTTTCGACTATAAATTTACGTAAGATATTACACACACACTAACGCGAAATGATATATAAGTTGAACTGAACAAGCGTGTATTCCAATGACAGATAATTAAGAGAAGAAACATAGAATAACCATGATTTTCAAGCTATTATCTCTTCAGGGAACGATTTTATCTGTTTCCTTAACTTCTAAAATAGATAGTGTAGTATATACTATGTCATGAAAGAATTTGTGATTGAATACTTTAAATGGCATACTCAAATATGAGAATTTGATGATTTCAATGATGAAATTGTATTAGATTTTAAGTGTTATTTGCTTTTTTAAACTACTGTACGGTTCAGGTATTTGGCACTTCATCCTTGAATCCACAAATCAAAAAGAACAAACACATATTATTAGAATATGCCTTCTATTGATTTAGAAAAAAAAAAAACATTTTTGCAGTTTGAAATTATAAATAGGACTTAATTATATCAAATCTGTAAAAAACTAGTGATTTTTCATCATTTCGAAGAAAAACGTATTTGCGAACTTCGTAGGGAGCCAGCCGAAAAGAAATATATGCTATTATGTAGATATTTAATATGCATACACCTTCAAAATTCTCTGGGTATTGTAGATAGATTTGATGCCCGTGTGAAGATATTCACGCGAAATGAACCAACTATTTATGTTGAATGTATGATAAGTGCTAAATTTCACGAAAGAAAAATCAATATTTTTTCCAAAAACTTGGACACGCTTCAAGAGACATTGGCAACATTAAACAAGTCTTAAAATAAAGAAACTTATTTCATTTTAGCACCTTTTTAAAACTTGTGCAAGATGTAATGTTTTGAAATTTACAACCTCGAATCAACAATGTATTTTCAAATTTTAAAAAATGCCATAAAATGTTTGAACTCATTCTGAAAGGAACATTGTGAATGTCGCAATGTCATCTGATGGAGAAATGGTGTAATGGCGTGTTGCAGACGCCCCGGACAAGGTGCCTATCAGTGCAATGTGGGTCGGAGTACCGCCCAAAGAAATGGAGAATTTTTTTCTTTTTCGACAATGGAATTTAAGAACGAACAGCTCTTTGTATTCTTAGATTTGGGGTGATAAATAACAATCGCGAAATTTTTAGTTTTTCTCTCCAAGAATTCCATGTTGCTTGGCCACTCCTGTATTTTGACAAGATGATTGATAATTGCTCTTTATAAGTAGATTATTTCATGAGAGAACCTAGCTTAAAAAATTACCTCTTTTGGGAGATTATCGATAAAAAAACGAAAGGCAAGATGACTAGAAAAAAAACCATTGGTTGTCATGATTCCAAGACTGTATATAGCTGATTATATATATTTATCTTGACAAGTACCAATAAAAATTATTTTAAAAATTTCTGAGTATACATTTTATATTTTGACTTAACGTTTTTATGTAATGGCACTATGCCTTTTATACAACCTAAACTTATACCCTGTTTCCATGTTTTCATTTGGCGAATAAAGATTTAGAATTTAATTCTATTTCATTCTATGATTTATACCTTTTCCTGTTCCTCTATATATCCATCATCATAGTCGTTGCATGTCACTGAACATTTTGCCTTCTTATATGTTCTGCTTTCAAATTCTTGGTGGGTTTTCTAATAGGAACACTCTTACTATTCTTTGCTTTTTATCCCAGGATTTTGAGGCGAGTTTTTATAAGACGGGATATGTCTTAATAAAAATATTTTGTAGTTGGGTTTTTGGAGGGATTGTCTCTTAATGGAGGTGCTGAAATCTCTATGATTGAGTCATTATAAATATTATACAACAAATAGGGTGTTCGCTCAGAGAGGGTCATTGTGAAGGATGAGGTATTTGCCAATAGTATATATATATATATTTTCGCTGATTTATAATTTCAAAGAAACAAGGGGAAACTTATATCGATACTTTCAGGTGAGGATATTTTATGATATATTTGTAATAAGAGAACATTGCTTACTGCATTATTTGCAAATATGTGTAAGTATTTTTACTGTGGCTTAGCATTTGCTCAATTATTTCTTTCAGAAGCCTCTTGAGGCCATTTTTTGTTTAAATTCAACCTGCATTAAACTGACATGAGCCTATTACCCGAAGAACGTACTTAAATTACTTTTCTAGTTCCACAGGAAAGCCATGACTTAAAAAATATTTAGCAGCGTTTGAGGTAGACATAAAGGAGAACCTTTTTCGTGAGGCCTACCAAAAATTGCTGCAGTTGACGATTATAGGGTTGGTGATTTATTAAAGATTGCATTAAATCAGGTCAATTTTATTTTACAAAGGTGGTCGCTTAGATAAGTGGTCCTAATCATTTATCACTCTATGTCCTGCTGTCAGAAACGGTGAAAAGTAGACATAGTGCAATATATTTATACAAATTTTGTGAGAAGGCGAGAAGGATGAGAAATATGTGTAAATAGTGTTCCTTTTTATGGGCTCATGTTAATACTGAATTGTACATAGTACTTGACATATATTCAATTAACACCATTGCTGAAAATCATGTATGGGGCTTGACCTCTAATAAAGGTTTTTGTGTGTGTGTGATAAGTGGTCACAGAATAGATGGGATCTGATATATGGTCGAAACGGTTATCATTGTTTAGTTCCTAAGGCATTCTCTTTGTTATCTTTTGTATATTTGTTGTCCACTTCGAAGTACTAACGAGAGTTAAATCCGAGAATATCTCACCTGTGGGAGTGCTGTGGCTTCACCGATCCCGCTGTCGGGACTGGGGAGGTCCACCTTGTAGGACCGGAGGTACCGTTCGACTACAAAGTCCGCAGGATCTGAGGGATATCCCCCTGGCTGTGGGCGGTAGTCCTGGGCGTAGTATTGGGGGTAGGGGGGTGGCGGGCTCGCGGCGGCAAGGTAGCCCAGCTCATAGCCCGCTGCCGCTGCGACGGCATAGTCCGCGGACTCCTGCTTGATGTGGACGGGACTGGCCGCCGGACTGCGGACCGGGGACTTTCCCGGGGTCTCGGCGAATAGCGGACTGCCGCCCCCGCACTTGGACCGCACCGTCCTGGAGAAAGACAATTGTGAATATCATTTGCTGATTGGAGAGAAAGTGTTTTATAGAAAGAATATACCACATCAACTAATCAAACTTAAATCTTTGATTTTCACTCAACTCTCTGCCACTTTTATCGAAGAAATATTTTAATTTTCCTAATAAAGGTGAAATAGAGTAGCCGAAATGTTGAGTGGAAATAAAAAAAAAAACTAAGCTTAATTCAAGTAAAAATATTCCCTTTCCTAATTAATAAATAACAAAATATTGCGCAGTATTAAAAAAACCCGTATTTATTATTTACTCTGCAGAAGACAATATTAGTTGCTATATATCGTGGCAGCTGCAAGTTGAATTATTGGACCGCCAGCTAGGAATAAAATATTTAAGTTTTAAACGATACTTTTCTACTGTAATTAACTTGATTAATAATCAGTGACAGCCCTTCTAATGGTCTTGTTATTTCAAACCCCATAGTATTTGAAGTTGCCATGGTTAATTGTCGATAAACTAGCTCTAGTTTGGCGGAACTATAGGAACGAAATAAAAAAGATTAACAATTGCCCTTGCGTTATTTGTTTGATGGTACAATAACCGCACTATGTATACAAGATACAAAAATGATCAGCTAGGCCCTTTCAATACTTTCTTGTCAGTAGATTTGCATAGATAAAGAAGATTAGAATAGTTTTTCAATACTTATTTGCAATACTATAATAGTAAGAATTCATTGAAGAGAAGCATAGACCTTGCTACAATTATTCGAATGCACAAATACAACAAAAGTAAGAATTCATAAAATAGAAGCATAGATCTAGCGATAACTTTTGTGGTATAACTATATTACAATAGATATAATACAAATAATATAGGCATATATCTCTCAATAATTACTTGGCGCACTACAACCACTACTACAATAAAGACGACACACAAAGGTTTAGCATAGGTTGAGATACTTGTTTGATCGTACAATTACTACAATAAAACTACACTAAGAATATTAGGATAGATCTTGCGGTACTTAATTGGCAGTAAAACTATTACAATAAGGATGACATCAAAATATTATAGTATAGGCTCTGAGTTCGATGGTGAAATTACAATTAAAAACTACACATAGAAGATTAGGATGGATCTTGCGTTGCTTGCTTGGCAATACAACTATTTCAATAAGGGCGACATAATGAATAATAACACAGAACCTACGATACTTGTACTACAGTACAACTACTACAATAAGAAGTAGGCAAATAAGTTTATCAGAGTTCCTATGCAAGAATGACCCAAATATCGAGCGGAGCTCTCAATGCATTTTGATTCCAAGCCTTCTATCTATCCAGCCCATCCTGGACGCCACTGCAATTTCTTCATATCTGTCATGTGAGATAAAAAATCTATAAATCATATATAATATCTAGCAACCTCTTTAAATTATTCACCAAATCTATAAAATATACATTCACTTGATTTACGAGAACATAAAGTTTTAGCATTCATTTAGTAAAGCATTTCACTCCCCTTTTAAATTTCTTTCTCCCATTATATAAATAAGATTGATTTTAAACCTCATTATGATATTGTTTCTATTATAACATTAGTTGCCTTTATTGCATTCATTGTTATTTATTTCTGTAAAACACTTTAAAACTATTTTGCTCTTTTCCTTTTGTAGTTTTGAACAGGCGTCATGAAACTAATAGCAGTTCCGTTGGTGTATGTTAAACATTTAATTAAAAACAACAGAAATGAATGTTTTATATTAATACATATATATTCTAAATATATAGAATATCACAAAATATATATATTCTAAAATATAGAACTTATTTTGGACTTTAAAATTATTTTATAATATTTATACGGCTCTAAGAAACGTTCATTTTTTATCTCAATGTTGTTCTAAGATGTGGTTGGTAATTTTCGTGCTTAAATTTCTAAACAAAATCATGTTAAAGAAGAAGGTATAGCCAAACATATATTATAGAAATGAGTAAATATTAAAACTCTAGATAAGTTTATCTTTAGAATTATTTGCAGTAGATTTATATTTTAAAACATCTTTATTGACATCAGTCAATATAAAATCATCCACATGGAGATATACGTTAGAGGGAAACTATAAACTCGACTATTTACAGCAATATACACAGTATAGAGCATAAGTAGATTCGAGTAGGTTTCCCCAACTCTGAAGAATATTCCTTCGGATGATCAGGGAATCTTAAATTTCTCCTCTCGCATCAAGGTTCAGTAGGAACTTGTAAATTGACGTTTTAGTTGAAACGAGAATGGAGTTGGTATCGTCATACATCCCTTGTCCGAAGAGTCAACCCTACAGCTTAGGTGACCGAAGAATGATGTCGAAAACCTCCCGGATGAGAGGTCTGGCGTAGAGATATGACAATTAAGAGTGGGCCAGCGGCAAATCACTGGAGCCACAGGCTACGCAGGATTCCCGGGTAGTGGCCAGATGTGCAGGGTGGGGTAGGGCATGACCGGCCAGACAGACCGTCAGGTATTCATGCTTGAAAAGCAGCAACGCCAAACTATTGCCCATTCGATTCCTGTCGCTGCTGTATTTATGACTGTCTCTCCAGAAGTTGGGCAGTTCGCGGTAGGTCATCAGGCGGTGGTCTGTGAGAAGATTCTCTGGATAGTGGCGCCCAATATATCCAGAGTAGAGAGAAACCTTATTTAAATACACACAGTGTATACAGACAGAGTTTTATCCCCTTATCAGAGAAGAGATAATTGATTTATCTATATGCCCAAATCAATTACAAACTATTCACAACAAAGGAAAGAGAAGCAAATAGAAAAAAAAAAGTTATTTGAGTAACTAAATATTGTAATTAATAATCTGTTGAACATATGCCGCGTGTGCGCCATATATATATATATATATATAATAAAATTTTCTATTTTTCGTTCAAAACAAACATTTGCGGTATAATTATAAAATTTCGTTCTACAACCATATATACATATATATATATTCATCTACATCTTTATGAATATATACACATACATATAATATTGCGGTAATTATATATTAGTATAAGAATAAAAAGAAAATATATAATTACAGTAATTTCCATTATTTTATCAAGCTTTTTTTATCGACTACGTCAGGTGAGTGTTCATTTTTTGAATATTTCAAGACTGACAAGATAAAATACATCCATAGTCTCAAATTCGATCTGCGACAACCAAACTACGGTTCCTCATATCTCACAATTTATTTTATAAACAGCCACAGACTTTTTGACTATATGGATTAATCAAGGGTATTGTGTGATAAAATTGAGGTATTCGTGCTACAAGAAGCATCCTTAAGAAGGAATACGCAATGTGCTAGAAAAACTCTCTCTTTTGATAAATTCATTTCACGTTCTATACAGAGAAGATCGAATAAATAAATTGTTTTAATATATTTTTCAGTAAAAGGGAAATTTACAAAAATATATGCAGGCCATAGAAGACTTAATTTCAATGAAATAAGCCGCAATATGGATATCGATTGAAAAAGAGTATAATTTCGTAGATGTTCAATATGAGTCTCTTTTACTAAAAGGAAGATGATTCTCATGGGTGCCATCCTCCCACACTTTGGCACTCACTGTGTGCGATGTTATCTGCATGGCTACCATCATTAGACATACTTTGGAGTTGCATAGACAATCTTGAGATACGGTCATCAAAGAGATCCAATGGGAATGGCAATCAGGTATATCTCTTCAGGAAGACGCGCTACCAGATAAAGATAATGATCCCTAAGTAGAAATTGAACCCTGAGAAGTTTCAATTAGATTTTAGGATAGAGGGGAGAAATGATCGACCATTCTATCGGAGCGAGGAAACTCATTAGCCAATCATAATTGTCCGGTTAATGATCCCTGTCACGTGATATCTCTCCTCCAATCACATCTATAATGCTTATATCCATTTATTTTAATATAATCGCTACACATTTTTCACAGCGTATTTTTATACAGGGTTTTATGACATACGTCAATAATTCAATTGAGTTTGATATATTTATATATAATAGGTCATTTATAAGAACTGTTAAATATTATGGAAATATGTAGTCACGCGAAAGAGTCATGTGGATTTTTTATGACAATTTAGAATTATTAGTAACACCACATAGGATAATCTCTATTCCACACTTCGTCTGAAATAGAAGTTAACTTACATTTTTCTCACATGCTAATAACGCAGATTTAATCTCGAATTTAATAAGACAAAAATAATTATAAAAATTATACGAGAAAAATGGACTTTCACAAAGTGCCAAAAAATCGAGGAAATATAAATAGAAAAAAAGTCCTCACTACGCTATCAGAGCTACCAATATTTTAGTTTATTTTAGAATACTTTGCAAATATTCTATTTGCCGAAATGACAACTTTTCCCATCAGATTATCACCTCATGAAACAAATACTCAAATATTGGGCGAAGAGAACTTGAGAGAGAGAAATCCTGGAGCATCGAACTACATGTGTATGCTAATATTATGAACTATATATTTTTTCTTTTGTAGAAATTAAAAAAGAATTCTGAAAGCTATGGATATTTTCATAAAAACTCTAATCTATCTATATATAAATGAATGTATGTGTGTGTGTGTCCTTTATGCCTGACCAAACCACTCATTGGAACGCCCTGAAACTTTGGGAAGTTATTTAGTATAGTGGTGGGAAGGTTACTGAAAAATAATTTCTTGAATATCTCGAATATCCTTAGAGTTATTTGCAGATTTGTAGATTTAGTAATTATTGCGACGATGTAACAAGTTTTTTTATCTATAAGTTTTATTATTACTAAGTTTATTATCTTAAAGAGTATTTATCAAAAGTAAGATTATCTCAGGATGACACGGCAATTTATTTGAGACAAAAATAATGATACAATTCCAAGGCAAAGATACTATTCCTTTAACTTCCAATTACCGAGGGAACCGATTAATATTGATTTTATTCAACTTATCGAGTATTTTTCAAGGGACCGGGAAAAATGTTCACTAGATAAAACGATGATTTTGTAATGTAGAAAATTAGGAAAGACAAAATTCAGGATGACACGGCGCACAGGGACCGGGGAAAATGTTCACTTTATCGAGAGATTCAAATTTACGAGTTTCAAATTATCAAAATATATCTATTATTTTTTTTAATAAGTTTATAGAGAATTGTTTTAACAAATGTTCGTTAGACAAACCTTTACTCGGGTAAAACCCGGGCAAAGCCGGGTACATCCGCTAGTTTAAAATAAAATTGAAGATAATTTCCTTGTCAAAATTGTCAAGAACGCGGTTTCTTACATAATTATTTTCGAAATGAGAGTTGTGTTTGCAACTTATATTCAAAATACACAACATTTATCCATCATTTTTCATGATAAATAAAAAGTCACTTTTATATTATTAATTATTTTTTATAAATATATTTTATATTCATAGGGTGTGTTTGTGTGTGTAAAAATATATAAATGGAATAAAACAGCGTTTCAAATGATATATTTCGCGACCAAACGTATAAAAAAAAAAACACTTCCAAATTCTCTGATCGTTATTTATTTTATTTTAATAATTCAAAATTTTGGGAAGGCTCTTATTTTCACAAGTATACCACTCTGATCAAAAAGTTTCGACACTTTTCTCATAAGTTAAAAAAACTTTATTATTCTACCAAATTCAAATTGTCCCCTTCAAAGTAGTCCCCGTTGGCCGCGATGCACTTCAGCCACCTTTTTTTTCCAGTCGGCAAAATACCTCTGGTAGTCTGTTTTCGGGATCGCCTTCATGGCCTTCTTCGAATCCACTTTGATCTCTTCTATGTTCTGAAATTTCCGACCCTTTAACTTTTTTTTTAGCTCCCAAAAAGGAAGAAGTCGCAGGGGGCCAAATCGGGACTGTAGGGGGATAAGGGGAACACAGAGGTTGAGTGGTCCTGCAGGAACTTCGAGATTTTGAGTGCTGTGTGCGCCAGCGCGTTATCGTGGTGGAGGATCCACGACTTGCTCCTCTACAGCTCCAGCCGTTTCTGCCTGATCGCTTCCCTCAATCGCCTCAAAACTCCCAGGTAGGAGTCAGCAGTTATTGTAGAGCCTTGTTGTTGAAATTCATGATGAACGATGCCCTGGTAGTCGAAGAACACCGTCAACATGACCTTGACTTTGCTGGGAGCCTTCCTCGCTTTCTTTGATCTAATTTTTGAAGCGCCACTCCGATGCCTGTTGGGTAGTTTCTGAATCAAAGCCGTAAATCTATGTTTCGTCTCCAGTAATGACCCTCTTCAGCAATTCGGGGTCGTCGGTTGTCGCTTAGAGAATTTTCCAGGCGTTCTTTTGATCAAAAGTCAAATCTTTGGGAACGAGAACGGCGTTGAGTCTTCTCACTCCCAAAATGTCCTTCATTATCGATTGAATCGACCCAAATGATATCCCTGCCTCTTCGGCGACCTCCCTGACAGTTATTCGTCGGTCTTCACGCACCAGTTCCAACACCTTGTCCACTTTTTCAGGCGTGGTTGATGTGGACGGTCTCCCGGAACGCTCGTTGTCGGCGGTCTCTTCCCGACCCACCTTGAAGCGCTTGTATCACTCGAAAACTCGTGTTCCACTCATGACGGCATCCCCGTAGGCTGTTTGCAACATCCAAAAAATTTCGGCACCCTTGTATCCGTTTTTCACACAGAACTTGATGCAAATTCGTTGATCCTCCATTTCGGTGACTAACGAAATCGAAGCACGGGCAAAATGGCTTCACTTCGAACAGCCGCTGCTCGCGCTGTTGTGGCGCGTGAATTTTGAAAATTGGCAGGTCTCCAAGCCAAGGGCGACGCTTGCGTTTGCCACAAACCGGGAGAAAATATATTGAGTTTTCAGGATTTTATGAGCAAAGTGTCGAAACTTTTTAATCAGAGTAGTACTCAAGACGTAAAGATAAATTTCTATATGCAAACACGTTTCACAGGATGGTTATATGAGATAATATATATAAAGGATAGATCTAAAATAATCCTAAGAGTGCTCGTATATGTATGTCGTTTGTATTTATGAAAATGGGAAGTTTTCACCGACAGCTTGAAACGTATGATAAAAATTGGTTTATTGAAAAATTGAAATAGTCAGTTTTACAAGTTTCATATACGCTTAAAATGATTATATAGTGAAAAATGTTTCACAAGAGTCTCATAGATTATTCAAAATATAAGATATTATTGAAAAAAAAATAAAATAAAAATTCATTATACTTAAAAAACATATAAGTATTCTTAAAAAATGACCTAGTTTCTATACACGCTGGTAAAATTTCAAAACAAAATATGCTGTCACAATTCTTATGTATCGCCAGAATTCAATTAATTTTCCAATTGTGTCGTCTGAGAAAAAAAGGCTTAGTGACCACAGCTATATGGTGTCAAACATAGGTAGATTTCGTACGATAGTTCTTCCCACAGTGTTGTGCCATCCAGGTTGAAAGCATTCCGGGATGGTAATGGTGGGGTGTGTGGCACGAAAAAGCCATTGGCCCCGCTGCCATTAACACCTCCCTTCCTCACCCCAACTTGCATAATGGCGGACAGCCCTTCGTGATGCAAATTAAGCCGGGAGGTGCGAGGTAACAGTGATATTTATATCTCTCTACCATGTCTCTCTTTCCTTAAAACTCTCAAATTTACCCGCCTTATCTATTAATTAAAAGAGAAAAGTTAAAATAATATTTTTAAAAAGATTTTTTTTCCATACTAATTTTTATCAATAAATGAAAAATAAAGGTTGAAAAAAAATTTTGAGGTGGTTAGAATTCTCCTTGGAAAGGATAGAATGATCTTTGTAGACTCAAGAAGTATTTTTTTTTGTAAATGGGATAATTTATATTTCAAAATAAAGAGAATATTGGTAATTTCAAAATATGAATATACAAGGTGTGTCCCATAAGTTCCCGGACTGGGTCCATAAAAAAAAAGGTAAGATATTTTTTAAAAAAATTATTAAAACTTTTTTAAGTAATCCCCCCTTGCTTCAACGCACCAGCGCCATCGTTTCCCCAAATTGTCGAAACAGTTTTTATAGAGCTCTTTTGGAATGCTCTTCAATGCCAACAGCGATTTTTCTATTATGTCATCCCTGGTGTCAAAATGTCTTTCTTTTAGAACTGCTTTAAGTTTGGGGAACAGGAAAAAGTCATTTGGTGCGATGTCTGGGGAATAGGGTGGTTGAGGTAGGATTTCTGTCCCGTTTTTAGCCAAAAAACTCGTCACCAAGTGCGCTGTGTGAGGGCGGGCATTGTTATGGTGTAGGATCCAGTCAACATTAGGCCATTTTTCTGGCATTTTTTTTCGAATCGCTTCCCTTAGATGGCGAAGAATGTCCAAATACATTTCCTTAATAACCGTTTGGCCTGCAGGAAGATACTCGTGATGAACAATGCCCTTGTTATCCAAAAAAGCGACCAGCAACACCTTGTTTCTGGATTTCAATATCCTGGATTTTTTGGGTCTAGGCTCACCCTGACCTCTCCACTCGGCATATTGACGCTTGGTTTCAGGGTCATAGTCATAGACCCATGTCTCGTCGCCTGTGATTATCTTGTCTTTCCATTCCGGATCCGTTCTTGTCATTTCCAACATGTTCTCACAGGTTGCAAGCCGACACAGTTTTTGCTCATTAGTGAGGAATCTTGGGATGAATTTTGCAGGAGTCTTTTTGAGCTTCAAATCTTTGGTTACGATCCTTCCAATCGTTGTTTTAGAGATGCCTGTGTCTTGCTCTAGCTCCAGCAAAGTGGTTCGAGGATTTTCTTTTATCAAATCGGTGATTTTTTGCACATTTTGGGCGTTCTTGCCGAGGATCATCTTCAATAGAAATTCTGCCAGCTTTAAATCTAGAATGTCATTCAAAAACAGTTGTTCTTTTTGGGGGGTCATTGGGGAATGCTTTATTAGGCATTTTAAAAGTTTCGGTTGCTGATATTTGAAGTTTCACACAAATTTCCATGCAAATCCTCTGCTTCAATTTTTGTTCCATCGTAAAATCGCCGCAGCGCAAGGTGTAACCTTTAAATAAATTAGAATAACTTTGGCGCACGCGCACGTACCGCCTCGATATTGGTACCACCGTGTTGCCAGATATTTTTTATATAATAAACTGTCAAATTTATTTACATTTTTCATTTATTTATTTTTTTATGGACCCAGTCCGGGAACTTATGGGACATACCTTGTAAATGAGAGCTCATACATTCAAATAGAAGATTACGAGTATATGTCTTAACAAATTAGCTTATATTTAATTCTATTGTTGACTCTTTATCTTTGGTAATCTCATTGCATCATTTAAATAATGCAGAGAGTAAAAAATTGTTTTAAAAAGGCGTGGAGAAAAACTAAACAATGGTCTCGAATAGATAAGAATGACCTCGTTTGGAAATTATTCAACGGCCATTTATCATTCTTTTAGAAATAGATATAAATTTTGAATAATGAAATTAATTGTGAGCGGTGAGATAATCCACGTGGTAAAAGTAAACATGAGACACGCCTCGGTTTCTGCTCTAGTCATGAATTCATAACAAACATGGATATGTTAGAGAAATGATATTATGGAGAAACTTCATTAAAATTATTAATTTCTCTAATTGAACGCTTTGGGTTTGAAAAGTGTTTTGATATTTCTAAAAGTTGCACAAGTTGAGGTTAAGGCCTTTATTTATTTTTTACTTATTTTCCGCAATCGGCACCTTTCTTTATTTTTTACTATTTTGATAACTTGGTTATGCCCAATAAGGCGTAAAAATGAAAATTGCAAATTAACCTCTCATAAGACTGATCAACATATTTAGAGGTTCAAACTATAACTGAGCACTCCTTTAAGAGGGCTGTGGCTCTATATCATGTCGAAGTCCCCTCCAATTAAGTAATCTATATATATAATTGCCTTATTCTGTCTGAAGCTCACGGATAGAATGCGCGCCCATTGGCTGCCGGCGAACACGTGTCCTCCCTGCCCCCCTCTAGACAACCCCGTTATCAGCTGTGTGATACATACACCTGTCTATAGCGGCCATTCTAGACAACCCTGTTATCAGCAGTGTGTTACATCCACCTGTCTATACAGACCACCCTGTCTATAGCGACCACTGACCACCCTGCCTATAGAGACCACTCTAGACAACCCTGTTATCAGCTGTGTGATACATCCACCTGTCTTTACAGACCACCTTGTATATAGCGGCCATTCTAGATAACCCTGTTATCAGCTGTGTGATACATACACCTGTCTATAGCGGCCACTCTAGACAACCCTGTTATCAGCTGTGTGATACATCCACCTGTCTATACAGTCCACCCTGTCTATAGCAGTCACTTTAGGCAACCCTGTTATCATCAGTGTGTTACATTCACCTGTCTATACAGACCACCCTGTCTATAGCGACCACCCAAGACAACGTTTTTAAAATATATTCGCACTCGGGTAAAACCCGGGCGTTGCCCGGGCCATTCGTCTAGTATATTATAGCGAACAAACGTCATGTGCATTCTCTACTGATCTACCATTTTTTATTTTTGTTGTGGTTGTATATATAGATAGTTAAAGAGGCTGATCCAGTGACAAAGAACCATCCTCGATTAATCAAAATGTCACAGATGAACCCCTTTATTCCCAAAGTTATAATAATTTGTAAATCGAGATTTTGTAGATGCAGTGATTGCTGATCTAATGGCAATTAGATATCATCGCCGGTATATCCCGGACTGATCTTGGGAAAATTAATGTGGTTGTTGCCTTCCATATCGCAGAACTGCAGCCATTATATAACAAAGTCAGTTATTTTTGAAGATAAAATTTTCAGCTATAAGAATACTTCGCATCGTTAATGAATGCCACAAGAAAAGTGAAAATAGCAAAAATATTCGAGGAAAGAACATATTAATATTCATCCAAGAAGATTGGAGTGAAGGGATAATGGTTGAGAGGACATGGGTCAGAAGGGCAGCCGAGGTTATCCTCCAGGCTGGGAGAATCTAGCCCGGAGCCAAGAAATCTATGCCGAGTAATTATACCGAACTCTCTCAATGTATAACAATTAAGTCAGGTAAATACACAACTTTATCATAATTCTCTTGTGGGCGCACGTTGATGAAATATTAATGAGTGGACCCATCATTAGTTTCTCATCTTAAGTTCATCAATACACAATAGATCAGGGAAAGGATTTCATCAAACTTTTTATGAAGAAATTACTTCGTTTTAGTAGTTATTGAGAACATAGTTGGTATTCTTTATGTATCGTAGTTAAAAATCGATCTAGTCATTAGAATTCGAGGAAAATTTAAGCCGTTGTAAATCGAAATATTATTTATTAAAGATGTTGTAATCTTCCTTTCAGATTCTTCTAGATCGGCCATCATTGTTTCTGAAACCACCGACTTGCTTCTGACCCATAGGCCACTGTTCCGTATGCTGCATTAAAGGCTTCTTATTCTTGAGGCTTTTACGATCATCCAGATTCACCTAGAATGGCCTGTATTGCCCATGAGTCCACTGAGTCTTTCTTTGGCTTCATTGCTACTGGTCTGCTGCTATATTCTTATTCTTGAAACTTTTATAATGATCCATAGGCTTCCTATCCTGCAAGATTGGTATCTGGATGATGCCTTGATCTGTACGACGTTAACACGTCTGCATAGGCTCGAATGTCTTGAGTTTAAAGATGAGGTTTAACATTTGAGGCCTTTCATTATCTGAAAAAGAACACTCCAGTGTAAAGGAAACCTCCGAAATTATATTCAAGTGAATGCATTTATTCATTATTTTCAATTTAAATATTTATTAACAAGAGTGTACATACATAAAAAAGGGCGACAATCTAGTTACGAAAAAGGGCGTGTGGGGGGAGGGGGATAGCATATTCATCTGATTCTGAAATTAAATGTGAAAACTCGATAGTATAGTCTTCGTGAAACAATATACTTTTTTATAATTTGCAATTTGTTCTAGAAAAAAAATTGTTGTAAAGAACAGTAAATACAGAGGTTACATTGATACCTTTAGTTCTTATTAAAATCAAAGCTAAACATTATTTAAAATATATTAGCATGACTTGATCAATATATTTGTTTATTTAAATCTAATATCTCGTCAAAGCCCATATTCTATCTTTGACTGGATCAAAGGCATCCATATACAAGTACGATCTTGTTCTCGATATAAGCAGCCACCACATCGACCTGCTCACTTTGTGGGAAATATCTAGCAGTCCATCGTAGGCGGAGTCTTTCCTGCGTTCGAAGACATCATTGGGAACAGAGATTATTCCTCTAGATCAGGGGTCGGCAACCTGCGGCTCGCAAGCCACATGCAACTCTTTGGATGTGAAGCTGCGGCTCTTTATATAGTTCCATGCGCAAATATTATTTATGCGAGTATACTATGTATTGTTGGCAAGAAAAAATGTTGCTCTTTGAAAACTTTGATATTTTTTAAATTGTAATTTTTGACACTTCCGACTCAAAAGGTTGCCGACCCCTGCTTAAGATGGTTCTCTGCCTTTAGGCAACTTTTAACTGCATGCTCATTAGATTCTCTTTTATCAAATATATTGATATATATGCAACATATTAGTTTATATGTCATATTTTAGACTCTTTTTCATTCTATATTTATTATGATTTTCAACCATATTCAGTCATTTTTATGAAATATCAACTAAATCAGTTTCAATCGATTATTCTCTCTTTCTAATCTTATTAAAATTATTTCAAATACCACCAATCTCAAAATTTAGGAACACTAGTACAAAAACTTCTCATCCATGTTATTAGAAAAATAAACCTAATCTAAGTGGCTTAGAGTGAATATATATTTATTTAAAATATTTTATTGTGTATATCGTATTGTGTATATATAAAGTGCTTACAAGAGTCTTTACAAGAGAGAGAGAGATTGAGATTGAAACTGATTTATTACAATGTACATATAAAATTGTATAGGGTTAATTATATAGAGAGGGAAAAAATGTATAAAATGAAATAATTAAAAGTCGTTTGTATCAGACGAATACCACTGGGTGTCGTCTCGTTCAATGACGCATTCTGCCCTGAAGTCGGACAGCATCTTGCCTAGGTCGGAGTCCTTGTCCCCAACATGGGCGATTGCCTTGTCAAGGAATTTCTTCAGAGTAGAGATCTGCTCGGGCGAGAGATACTCGAGAACGTCCTCCCTCTTAGTTAGGAATTCAACAGCAAATTCAATTCCGCACCTGTAATAACCCTTATATAGGGGTGTCAGGAAGGAGTCAGCGTCTAGTACCTCAAACAGATCCTCAATCTTCTGTGAAGTGGATTGAGGAGGCTGTATGTTTTGTGGTTTGGGGATGGAAGATTCCGTTGTTAGCGCGCCTTGGCCTGATCTTTGTCAGGGTCCGCTGTTGGTGAAGTAGCGGTCGAGGAAGGCACTAGTAGAGATGGTAACGCGCTGGTGCTAGGCGCCGGAGCAGAAGGCTTGGTGGCTGGAGTGTTCTGGGAAAGGACTGGGCAGCTTTCCGCGGGCGAAGACGCGGCAGGACTGGGAAGTGTCACAGGGATTGTCTGGATGTTTCCAGAATTTCCCTCGGCCGATTTAGTCGCTGTGAAGCTGTGGGGGAGGGTGGAGGTGTCAACACCGGCCCACTTCGGGTGCCCTGGGGGCAGGTGGCACGCCGATGTCCCTGACGGTAACATCTACTACACCTAACGCCGTAGGTGATGTAGGCGGGTGTAGATTCCTCTTTGGAGATGATCACCAGCTTGGCAGGGAGCCGGTGGAGTTTGCGTCCTTCATTCAGAAGGACGAAGGCCTCCCTGTTGCCGGTGGTCCAGGTGTAGCCGTTACAGGACACCACTTCATAGGCCAGGGAGACAACCCGGCAGTAACGTCGCAGGGCTTCAATGATGTTCTCCTCCCTCACTGCTATCGGCAGGTTCCCGAGGATGATCTTCTCCGCCTTCCTTCTGTACGGGAATGCCCTGAGGAAGGTGTTGTTGATGGTGAGTCCATTCTCCACCAGGCGCTCCGCCTTCTCAATGCTCGCCAATCCGACCATAACATGGCTGGACATCTTCATCAGCTGGTAGACGGATTCCTTCCCCAGCAACTCCTCCAAAGCCTTCATGTAGTGCACGGGATGGAAGTCCGCGCACCATTCGACATAGCAGCATTGGTCGAACGTTGCTGATGATGATCTGGCTTTGTTCAGCGCCTGCTGTTGCCTAGTGTTCCTGACGAAGGTCACGGACTCCTCGGGTGTGGACTCTCCTTTAGAGATGATCACCAGCTTGTCAGGGAGCTGGTGGAGTTTGCGTCCTTCATTTAGAAGGACGAAGGCCTCCCTGTTGCCGGTGGTCCAGGTGCAACCGCCACTGGACACGACTTCGTGGGTAAGGGAAACAACTCTGCAGTATGGCCGCAGCGCTGCGATTACGTCATCGTCCCTTATGGCAAGTGGGAGGTTCCCCACTACATTTTTGGCCGGACATCTTCATCAGCTGGTACACTGAATACTTTCCCAGCAACTGTTCCAGCGCCATCATGTATTGGACTGGATGGAAGTCCGCGCTCCACTCGACGAGGCAGCACTGGTCGAACGTCGCAGCTGCCGACCTAGGCTTGGCGAGGTCTTTCTGCTGTCTGCTGTTCTTAATAGCCATTACAGGATCTCTTTTAGTCCTGGTTACTTGTTGAGGTGACCTGGCTACGAGGGGCGCAGCCTTCGCAACTTTTGAAGGTTGAAGTGGAGATGCTTGATTTTTCCCTTTCGAGGATTTAGTGTTTTGCCAACCTTGAAAAGTCGATTCTTTTTCAGAAGATTCAACTTGGTCAGCCCAATTTACATTTTCTTTGTTTTTCCGACACAATAGGATTTGCATTTTTTTGCGCCGATTGTTTCCTATGTAAATTTGACATTTCAATTGGGAATTCATTATTCCCTGATAACTCGATAACCGAGTGTTCATTCTCGTCGAGAATCATGCTATCTTCTACCCCAGTGGCAGGGCTATTCTCCAATACCTGGAAGGGATTAAATATTGGAAGCACACGGCTCTCCATCATAAGAAAACGGGAGCTCGCGCGCCGCGTGGCCGCACGGCCGAGAGAGAGAGATAGATAGAATTGTATTAAGAGAGCAAAAATGAAGTTAAACGTACAATCACATAGAAATTTTGGGTTTCAATAAATAAATATTATTCAATTTATTATATATCTATTTGATATATATATATGTTATATAAAAATATTATTTTATTTAAAATTATATATCATAGATTCAAATATTCTGTTAAATCGACCGCCAGTGGTCACGCTTTGCATATAAAACTCGTTGTTGTTTTTATCCCGATGGCCGGCTCAAAACCTTTGTACATTATGTAAATAACTTGTTCATTTTTTAGATTCCTACGCCTTAAGCCAGGCAGTACTGTTATCAAATTATGTTTATGCATATTCCTTAGTTCAATTAAAGAAATCTCTGATCTTCAAACATAATCCACCCTGTGAAGAGATTAATATAGGTTAATTAAGAGTAAAGTGGTAAAAATATAGCTTTAAAAAAAGATAGAATGATTAGAAAGAAAGTTGAGAGGTGATATTCACTTATCATATTAGTTTTAAATATGGTAACCAAATAGACATTTTCACCTACAAAAATAGCTAATTTCAAGCAAAAATAACCTTCTCTAATCAAAAATAACAATCGCCAAACAACCATGGCTTCAACAAGTCATCTCCATCTACAGCCAAATCCAGCCATCACAGCTTCCGCCCAACACCAGCCATCTCCACCACCCATCATCCATTTCAAGGTACTTTGTATCTACCTTTTACATAATTTACCCCGTTTCAACTTTTTCTCTCTTGTTTACAATAGTTTTCAATCGCTTGTTTATAGTTATTTCCCTTGTTGTTAAATCGATCTCAAATATCAATTTTGCCATAGCTCTTTTTGCCCTTTTAATTCTATCACACCCTTTAATCCTCGTAAAGCTTATTTTCCTTTGTATAATTAGTTACTAAATATTTCTCATTCCATGTTTTACCTTTAAACCTTTGCATTTTGAGCTAAATCAATTTTTAACACAACACCATATGTAAAACAGTCGGCCGAGAGGACAACAACAAAATTATATTAGCTATTTCTCATATCTTCAATATTTCAATTAACTAATACATTGTTTATCATATTCCCACTATATATTTTCGTTAATAACAAAACTACCTTATAGCTTCACATTTATATATATTTAAAATTCCCTAACTTTTGATATTTGATATTTTCTTATTCTCATTTCATGGTATTTTCAAAATTTGCATTTTTGCCCCCATTATTTGTTTCATGTGTAATTAATATCTAAAAGCGTTTCTGCCAATATGTAAATTTAGCGATACCAACTATGTGAATTTTAACTCTTATTTTTATCCACCTTGATTCTTTTAAATTATTATTCTCTATTCTTATCATTAATTCATTCATCTTCACATTTTTTTTCTTCTTGTTTTCACATTTTGTGTAAGCAGGTGTGTTGTATCTTTGCATATTTGCTCTTAGCATGTTTGATCTTTGTGTGGCACAAATTGCATAGTTGCTATTTAACTTATTTGTGCTAGCTATATATAGGACGTATGGATTGAGTTAGGGGTGCCAGTCCAGCCTTGGGATAAGAATAGTCTTGTGCCTAAAACGACTTTTGCTACTGTAGTTTTTATCCTGACAAATAAAGAATATTTGTTTAAAACATGGTGGCAGCCGTAACTGGATAAAATACGAACCCGTATATTGCAAAATATCGATTTTTGTGTACCTTGGAAGATAATTCAACATGGCTCAGATTCAACCTCCAGAAACCTTCGACTTCTAGATTCCCAACGAATGGCCCAAATGGAGGAAGAGATTCGAACGATACCTCGTGGTCAGTGGAATGAAGAAGAAAGAGGAGGCGGACAAGATCGATTTGTTCATGTACTTGATGGGTAACCGCGCGGATGATATATTCAGGACCTTCAAGTTCTAAAAGGACGAAGAGGCAACGAAAATTGAATCCGTCCTCAAGGCGTTCGGCAGCCACTTCTGTGTCAGAAAGAATATTATCTACGAACGTGCGAAATTTAATTCAAGAATCCAAGAGGATCGGGAGCCAGTGGACGAATTCATCACTTCATTGTACAAATTGGCTGATAGTTGCGAATTTTAGGGTCTTCATGAGCAGTTGATCCGTGACCGAATAGTGGTTGGAGTGAGGAACAAAGGTTTATCTGAAAGAATGCAGTTGGACAGCGAACTGACTTTGGAAAAGGCGGTGAAAATGGTTCGACAGCAGGAAGCCGTTCGACAGCAGCAAGTCGACCTGCAGCGTCCCTCAACAAGCCAAAAGGTCAATCAGGTGAATTTCAACTCGAAGAAACTTTTACCGAAACAAAAACAGCGGCCTTCGAGGAAGAAGGAGAAGTCAGCCAAAACAAGATCACGATGTCAAAAATGCGGAGGTTTCACCCACAGGGAAGGACAGGCTTGCCGTGCTGAAGGACAAAGATGTAACCTATGTTCAAAAACTGGCCATTTTGCAAATTGCTGCCCAGATAAGCAGGCGAAGACTGCGGAAGTCAAAGCTGTTTCTGAACTTGATGACGAAATTGGTTTTCTCCTGGAGGTCTCAGCTGAGGAGGATTCATCTAATCTCGATCATGATGAAGGCGAGTGCAGGAGGCGATGGACAGCAGAAATCCAAGTGAACGGGAAACGGGTGAAGTTCAAGCTCGACTCCCAGGCGGATGTTACATGTGTTCCTCTGTGTCTCTTCAAGAAGATAATGGGACAGCAACGACTAGTGGAAAGTGATATCAACATTAGAGCTGCTGAATTCTCCGAACTTCGGACTGTGGGTATGTTTATATCAAAGCTGCGAAATGCCAATTATGAAATCAAGGAGAAGATTTATGTCATTCGTCGTTTGAGTGAACCTCTTCTGAGTCGCCGGGCATGTGAGCTCTTGAACCTGGCGAGGCGGATTGAAGTGGTTACGACGAGAATTAACCCGCGATCAAGGAATTCCCTGAAGTATTTGAAGGACTGGGACAGATCGGAAACCCTTACGAAATCAAATTGAAACCTGGAGCAAAGCCATATGCTGTGCATACTCCTCGACTGGTACCAATACCTTTGATGGAAAAGCTCAAAACAAGATTGGAAGAGCTCGAGAAGGCGGGAATCATAGCACAAGTTAACGTTGCGACTGAATGGTGTGCACCGACGGTGATTGCTGGTAAACCGAATGGCGACATACGACTCTGTGTGGACCTCTCAAGGCTGAACGAACATGTACAGCGCGAAATGCATCCCATGCCAGTGGTGAAGCACATGCTGGGGCAACTGGGGGAAGCAAGATTCTTTTCGAAACTGGACGCGAACCGGACTGCCAGCATTTAACGACCTTCATCACTCCTTTTGGGAGATATAAATTCTGCAGGATGCCATTTGGAATCTCACTCGCCCCAGAATATTTTCAGAGAGTTATGTCAATAATCTTGCAAGGCATGGACGGTGTAATGTGTTACCTTGACGATATCCTGATATTTGCCTCCGACTCCAAGACTCACGATCGAATTCTTCGTTTAGTACTCCGAAAACTGAAAGAGGCGAAAGTTACACTAAACAAGGCCAAGTGTGTCTTCGGCGTGCCAAGAATTAATTTTCTTGGGCACATACTGGATGAAGACGGTATTCGACCAGATCCAGCGAAAATCGAAGCAGTGGCGAAGATGCCTGCTCCGACCGATATTCATGTCGTGAGAAGATTTCTTGGCATGGTGAACCATCTGGGACGCTTTGTGGAAAATTTATCTGAAATTGTGGCTCCACTGAACCAGTTGTTGGTGAAAGGTCAAGACTTCGTTTGGAATTGCAGCCAGGAGCGAGCATTCCGGAAGTTGAAAGAATTGCTCACGACTCAACCCATCTTGGCAGCATACGATGTCAGGAAACCAACTATGGTGTCATCCGACGCATCTTTATACGGCTTGGAAGCGGTACTGAAGCAAGAAGGTAAGAATGGAATCTGGCGACCTGTTGCTTATTCTTCTAGAACTATGACACCTACCGAAAAACGATATGCTCAGATCGAGAAAGAGGCTCTCGCAATTACATGGGCTTGCGAACGTTTTCTAGATTTCCTGCTTGGAAAGCGCTTCCGAATTGAGACCAACCATAAGCCTCTCATTCCTCTATTTTCGACGAAAGAATTGAGTTCGCTGACCCTAAGACTGCAACGTTTCCGAATGCGTATGATGAGGTTTGGATTCGAAATAGTGAATATCCCTGGAAAGGAGCTGCTCGACGCCGATGCATTATCCAGACAACCACTTCTTACAACCGAGGGAGGTGAAAACGAACGGCCAACCTCAGCGCATATAAATGCAGTTCTCTCGTGTATAACCGACAAAGACGAGATGTTGACGAAGATCTTTGAAGCTCAACAAGAAGATACCTCCCTGAAAGCAGTAGTCAACTACCTTGAGCAAGGCTGGCCAGATAAGAAGAAGATGTCACAGGCTCTGCTCTCTTATTGGCATTTCAAGGATTAACTCGGCGTTCAAAATGGACTACTGATGCGTAGCTGTCGTCTTGTTATTCCAGCAGGTATGAAACTGGAGATCCTAGATAAGTTGCACGCTGGGCACTTCGGGATTACAAAAACAAGACTTCGCGCACGTGAGACGGTTTGGTGGCCTGGAATTTCGGAAGAGATCGCGGAAACGGTCAGAAAGTGCAGTGTCTGTATCCAGGAAGCCGTCTCAAAACATGAACCTTTGATACCAACCAAATTTCCTACACGACCGTGGCAAAAGATTGGAATGGATTTGTTCAAGTTCTAGAATAAGTGGTATCTGGTCGTCATTGACTATTATTCTCGCTTTTCTGAAATGATTCAGCTGGATCGGCTCACAGCCAATGTGGTGGTGCGTAGTTGCAAATCCATATTTGCCCGACATGGAATACCAGAAATTGTTGTAAGCGATAATGGGACGCAATTTGGAGCTGCTCGTGAATTTGCAAATTTCGCAAGGCAGTACGGATTCACACATGTTACTTCAAGTCCTCGATTCCCGCAGAGCAATGGGATGACAGAAGCAGGTGTGAAAATTGCTAAGTTGATCCTCAAGAAAAATCAAGACCCATCGCTTGGACTCCTGGAGTATCGATCGACCCCTTTGGAGAACGGTTACAGCCCTGCTGAGCTTCTCATGGGACGTAAACTCTGAACGACCTTGCCAATTGCACCAGAGAATCTTAATCCAAGGTTGATGGACTCTCAGACCCTTAAAAGAGAGGAGGGGAGAAGGAGAAAGGATATGAAATCCAGATATGATCAACGCTGTGGAGGTAAGGACATGGAGGAGCTATCCGAAGGTGACACGGTTTGGATTACAGATATGCGAATCTGGGGGGATTGTAAAGCAGAAAGCATCGACACCAAGGTCATATATGGTTGATACTCCAGTTGGGACTGTACGTCGAAACAGGTTCTATCTGCGAAAAGGAGATACAGTGCTATATCCAGCCGACCCATCGACGCCGACCATTTCGGGGGAGGAACTGGTTAAAAATGAAAAGACCCCAGTTGTGGATTATCCCTCTAACGACTCAGAAGACGGCCAGATAAGAATCCGGGGTGGACGAATTGTTAAACCCGTGGATCGCCTTCATTATTAATTATATTGTGCATTTAAAGTTTGTAATGTATATATATATATTTCAGATCTTAAAAAGGGGGATGTAAGCAGGTGTGTTGTATCTTTGCATATTTGCTCTTAGCATGTTTGATCTTTGTGTGGCACAATTTGCATAGTGCCTATTCAACACATTTGTGCTAGCTATATATAGGACGTATGGATTGAGTTAGGGGTGCCAGTCCAGCCTTGGGATAAGAATAGCCTTGTGCCTAAAACGACCTTTGCTACTGTTGTTTTTATCCTGACAAATAAAGAGTATTTGTTTAAAACATTTTGCCTTTTGAACATAAACTTTGTCTCAACCTATTATTTTTATTATTATAGTTTCAAGATCTTTAACCACGACTTCATTAACATAGTATAATCCTCAACATGATTTAAATTCAAGCAGAAAATCGCTTTCATTTGTTTTTATAATATAAGTCGACAGGATATTTACCTGTTTATTTTTTCAAAATGGCAAAAGCAAAACTATTTAATAAGCAAATCCCTACCATCAACAATAATCATCTTCATTAACGCAAAAAGACATAGCCTACCAAGCAACCAATAATAACCTACCTCAATCAATCATAGTCTATGCCATCAACAATATTCATCTACAATCAAAATATACATCAACAACAAACAAAGCTTATTTTCAATTATGCAAATCAAACAAAGCCTACCACAATCAAACATAGCCTTCTACAATCAAAATTAGCCTTCTGCAATCAAAAATAGCTCTCTACAATCAAAAATACCAATCTTCAATCAAACATAGCCATCTTAAACGAACATAGCCATCCCCAATCAAACTTAGCCATCTTAAATAAACATAGCCTCTACAATCAAACATACCCATCTCCAAGCGAACATAGCCATCCCTAATCAAACATAACCCAATTCAATCAAACATAGCCATCCCCAATCAAACATAGCCCAATTCAAGAAAACATAGCATTCTCCACAAGAAAACATAGCATTCTCCACAAGCAAACATAGCATTCTCCACAAGAAAACATAGCATTCTCTACAAGAAAACAGCATTCTCCACAAGAAAACATAGCCTAATTCACAAGCAAACATAGTCATCTCCACAAGAAAACATAACATATATATAAATTGACCTTTAAATATTATAGAAACGCATACATTTGCGATAAAAATATATTCATGTACCTAAAGAGGCATCTCTCCCTTGATTATGCATCAGAACCTGACACTTCACCAGCTTAAACACCTGTTTGGTAAATTCGACCGATTTCATAACCCCTCTCGTAGGATGTTATGAAATCGAATCCGCCTCTGTACTGATGAGGGCCATAACCCTAAACAATGGTATACAGGTTGGCTATTTGGATGAATTTATAAAAACTAATGTTTTGGCTAATTCTTCATCACTACTAGTAAAGTTTTTTACTGGGCTAACGAACATAATTCATCGTTCAAGTGTATAATTAAAGGGAGAGAAGACTATAGGTACATTTAAATATTTTATAATTAATTCTTATTAGCTTCTTTTGCCTCAAACCCTTTTATTTTTGTAACTCCAGAAATATCATCGAACTATTTTTTGGCGATGAAAAGTTGGAAGCCAGAGCGTTGATTAAATAAATTTAAAATAAAAATTCTAGATAGAATGTTATTTGTTAAACATAAGTCATTAACGCCCAATCTATATATCCGAAATTTAACCTTTCAGCGAGACCTTTTCTTTTTCAAATAAATACTATCCATACAGCCATTGCTACAGTATAAACATATTATAGGTGGGACGAGCCTGTCCATAGTTTGTTCAAATAGCTCAACCAAAAATTCCTCTTGAGTTCCATATATATATATATATATATATATATATATATATATGTTGTAAATAATTTTTGGTAATATTATATTCTACATAACTTGTATATTTTTATTAATATTTTATTATTTATTTTCATAGATGAACTCTGTGACGCCGAGAACACCAGATGGCGCGGATGTAAATATAAATAGTGAGTTAGATTTTTTTTTTGGGTTGGCCAATGTGTAAATATTATTATCATTTTTTTTATTAAGTTTTTTTTCTCTCTTTCAATTTTTTGAGGTGCTCTGCCTATCAAGAGGCCTCAAGATTACTATTAACATTCATTTTTCAAAAACTGTGACGATTTTGGTTCATAAATAAACCCGTCAATAGTGAAAGTGTTTGATCTCTTTTCAACGGAAGGCCTCGACTGCACAAACTCAACTCAGTAAAATTTTCTTTTAGAATACCAATTTATTAAAATATAATATTAGCCGACAGGATTGTCTGAAACTTGTGAAATAATGGCAAAAGCAAAAAGAGAAAAAGATGTTGAATTTGCATACCAAGCGATGCCATCTTTTGTAAAATACAATAATAATTTAAATATTAAAACTTGGATTATAAATTTTGAAATAAAAAGTGATTCTTATGGGTTTGATAATGGTTGGAAGGTACTTCATTTATCGGACTACTTACAGGATGAGGCTTTAACATATTACTTCGAAAGCCTTTGCCATATTGAGGACTGGGATAAACTCAAAGAAAACCTAATAACCAGATTCCAGAAAGTCAAACTTACACCATTGGTTGAAATGATGAAAATCACACAAGAAGAAAATGAAACAGTCACCCAATATTTTCACCGAAAAATGCAGCTGATCAACAGTGTTGAATTAAACCTCACCTCCATAATAGAATTATTAAATGAGGGAATAAAGAAAAATTTCAAACCCTACCTAGCTACTATAGACTCAGTACAAACCTCGGAGTGGCTAACCATGGCCATTAAAGTTGAAAATAGCTTAACGGGATCTGGAACGCCGGTGGAAAAGGGCCGTATCCAGACTTTGAATCCAGCGCTTCACCCATCACCTAGATCTGCCGGTTATTATGGTAACTCGCAAGTGCAGAGACCACCAATGCCTTGTCGAATTTGTGAACGTCTGGGATTAAAGCTTCAATGGCATTACCACTCGGTGTGCCCATACCGCAACCCAACAGCTTCCAGATCTTTTCCTCCGGCCACTCCCCGTGTCCATCGCCCAACAGCTTCCAGATCCTTCTCTTCAGCCATTCCCCACCCCTACCAAGCAGCAGCTTCTAGTACCTTCCCTCCACCCACTCCCCATGACTACCAACCGACAGTTGCTAGTGCCTCTTCACCCGATTTTCCCAGGTATATAATTCTTACTTATGTTATAGTTAATAATATACAGTACCCTGCACTATTAGACACAGCTTCCAATGTATCTATAATGCCAGACCATATGTTTAGTTCATTAAGGAATTATAATATAGTGGATAGCTGTACACAAGAATATATTTCACAGGTCAAGGGTGTAACCATCCCTTCACAGAAAATCAATGTATGTATTAAATTAGGTAAAATTAGTGTTTTGAATGATTTTTATATATGTGATTCTGATATAAATTATTTAATTTTAGGACTTCCCGTACTTATAAAATGTCACTTACAAATAGATTTTAAAACAGTATAGTTTATTAGGATAATACATTTTTGTTTTCTTTTAGTGCACAAAATACCAACTCTAGATATGTAAATTTTTGTTTGCCTCACCCGTATTATGTAAAACAATACATATTGTCCCAAATGAACCCATTCACACATTTTAATATAAACGATATTCCGAGTCAGTTTACATTGAGAACTAGTACAGATTATTTAGATTTTGATAAATCAACTATACCTGCAAATTTTGGTGAGTCTCAGAAACAAAAACCTATCGATGTTTTAGGGAAATACAAAAATATTTTTGCCCAATATGATTTAGACGTAGGATTAATAAATACTATACCCATAACTTTTAGATTAACAACTGATACGCCAATCGTACAGAAACCTTACCGAACATATTATGCAAACAATACAGAAATTAATAGACAAATTCACGAATTATTAAAATATAATATTATAAGACCATCTTGCAGCGCATATGCATCACCCATATTATTAGTACAAAAGAAATCTGATATCACAGGACGTCCTACTAGACTTTGTATAGATTTTCGAAAGCTAAATCTAATTACTAAAACTGAAAATTCTCCTATACCAATAATAGAAGAAATTTTAGATAGATTGGGAAATGCTAAAATGTTCACCTCTCTTGATATAAAACATGCCTATTGGCATATTCCCATAGCGGAAACGCACAAAGACAAAACAGCATTTGTTTGCCAACAAGGGTGCTATGAATGGAATAGGATGCCATATGGCCTAAAAAATGGACCAAGTATTTTTAATAGGGTTATACAAAATATTTTACAAAAATTTAATATCCACTATGCTTTAAATTATTTTGACGACATCATAGTATTTTCTAAAGATTTCCAGGAACATTTACAACATTTAGATCATATTTTAAATGCGCTAAAACAAGAAAACATCAAATTAAATTTTAATAAATGCCAGTTTTTTCAAAATGAAATACATTTTTTAGGATATACAATTAAAAATGGCACGTATACGCCAAGTAATGCAAATATTGAGGCATTAAAAATTATAATATATATATATTCAGAATAGCCATATACATTATTGGAGCGGGGTGGTAGACTAAACTGGCGAATCCGCTTGGAGGGTCACCACTGATGACCTAGGTCCTCCTAACATTTTTGTACATCGCAGTAGGACAGAAGGAAAAGTTCCTTTATTTGATATCGAAAATATCGTGATAAATATTTTAATTTCTTATACAAAGAGAATGTGTGTTGAACAATTTCCTTAGAAGGGTCTGTCCGGTTCACAGAAATTACCAATACGGGGGTAACGAAGTATTTTTACCTCTACGACGTAAGGTATCATTAAGAAAACTGACGTGATCCATCATCGTGTTGGAAAGTTTCCCTGTATCTTAATGCTGGATATATTTAACTCCTGAACAATCAATCTATCCAACAATGAAAGCAACGTATTATTTTATGAGATCAATTGTTTATCAGGAATTCCAGATTGGAGGGTGTCATTGTTGGATAACATGATATTGTTTCACGGGAACTCCCATATTACACATTGTAGTGTGAGGCGGGGTTCCTCGATTGTTTGTCAACACTCAGTCGTTGGTATGTTATTGTTTGATTTATGTAATACGTTATATCTCCTCCTTTACAATTTCTAATATTCAATTATAGGGTTGTTTTCGATTTTGGCATTCATATGTCAATTGCTGATAGGGAGTTCAGTGTGGTAGGCCATTGTTTTATGATAGATCTGGATAATTGTATGTGAGAGGTGATAATTGATAGGAGTTGGTAGCTTTGTTCTAGGACAATTGATTTTCTGAAATTCAGAGAGCTTGGTAGATTTCATTGTTTCCTAGAGTTAAGCTTAAGCCGATCGACGATCCTCTCATATGCTAGACGTTCCAATCATTTTCCTGATGGACGTAAGCTTTTATATATTTCCTCAATTTCTAAATATATCGTAATCAATAGAGAGATCTTAACTCCAATAAATTAATAAATTGGATTTATTCGGAATATATTTTGAAAATAATATTACATTTAGGGCTAGTAATGCGTTTAAAACTCAAACTAAATAACGTGTCGGGCCCAAATTAACTACTCTTCTACGCGCTTTTTGACAGCTGGGACCAATAAATGGGAGCTTTCATGTACGTTTTGTATAAGAATTCTTATTAAGGCGAAAAATTCAAGCTTCCAGGGTTCAGTTTATTTTTTAAAAATATTTCCAATCTCTAGCTTGTATTTCTCCTGTAGAACGGTTAACATGCCCGAAAGCTGGAGATAGGAAATTTTGAAAAACATTTTGAAAATAAACTTATTCATGGAAGCCTTAAGTTTTCACCTTAAAATTTTAACAAGGTATTATTTTATTGAATTTTATAAGATCTATATTCACATATTTACAGTTGAAAATTGGTAAGCAGCACGATCGCCAAGACGGACATTTCCTTAAGGAATTGTTTACACTGAGAAAGGTGAAATGAAAAATTTGCGATCCTTTACAGATCTTTGAAATATTAAAAAAATAGGTTGAAAGTTATTATTCTGAAGGAATAGGTTAATATAGTATTAAGTACCTATTCTTTAGGTATAGTTTGACATACCTGGAATAGAAACTTGCATTGTGTAGGTTATTTGGAATAATAACTTATCTCCAATGCTCTAGATCCTTTCATAGGTTCAATTCCACCAGTAGGAACAAGTACTGCTGTGGTATCAGGTGAATGCGAACATTGAACTGATTCTTCATATTTAGAGAATAGAGAAACATATGATGCCATTTACAGTATTAGCAATCTTGAAAAATCACCCACTACAATTAGCATAATTGTTTTTATGTTTTCATGGGTTATTTTTAATACACAATATTTTTTCTCACTACCTCCTCTGTACCACAGAAATTTAAGAGCATTTTAACAATTTAATTATAATTCAATTCAAAGTTTAAATGTTTATTTTCATATGTGTGTTCAATAAAGATGAATATTACGATGTACTAGAGTGCCATCTGTTATCAAATTATAAAACTATTTTAGAGGCGTAATATTCTTTTTTTTTTTAATAAAACAATTTCTACTGTCCTTACTGCGATGGAAAAATTAAAGGGAGGGTTCACAACTGATGAGCCAGGCCCTCCCTTTAATTTTTCCATCGCAGTAAGGACAGTAGAAATTGTTTTATTAAAAAAAAAGAATATTACGCCTCTAAAATAGTTTTATAATTTAAAAGATAAATATACTAGAGTGGAAGTTTGCATCTTCAAAAAAGACTATGAGATAAATATTCTGCTAATTAAAAAAAATGATTTTATATACATAATTTAAAAACAACATCATCCTTTATATCCAATTAACTTGTTTACACAGAGCCTAAACCTTTGCTTTCTGAAATTGAAAAGTTTTATTAAAGGTTTGATTTTTCAGAGAGGGGATATAAACCTATGTGAATAACTTCCAGGGGGCTTTTAAAAAATAGAATCTAGAGAATGTGTATAGTGATTCCATAAGCTGATTTGTTCCTTTTTTTTTAGAAAAAAGAATCCGTAAATATGCAAATATGTATATTTCGCAAAAGGTCTGTGTGAAGGCTGAGGTTGTGTTGTATTGTCTAAATAACGGTTTATATTTTGAGATGTGTATGAGATTTTGAGGCAATCAATAAGAAACACTACAGATAACAACTATGCATTCTTATCTATAACCAATATCTGGGCATGACAATGGTATGATTGTCATGCGGTAGGTTTCTGATAACTAGACCGACCGATATGATGGCTGGAAGTCCGAAATTTAAGTCAACGGTGGCCTTAGCGACAATGATGGGAGTTGGTGAAGTAGTGACATAAACTGTCGTTTCACGACACCAACGACCCGGGATCGAATTCGGAAACTGGGAACTTTTTTTCCAGAGAATATTTTACTTCAATGGCCTCTTATTCTTGCAAAAGGTCAACCCATCAGTAAGTACGAATAACCAAACGAGGTCATTGCATACTTGTAAGTGCAAAAGTCAGACTTCTTTCTTCATTTGTAGACCTACACAATAAAATCAGTCGCTAGCTACCTAACATGATATCATGGCATGTAGAACGTGTACTATGCATAATGAAAAATTATGTTTTTATTCATTCAGGATTGAAGCCAACGATTAAGGCTATATCTATATATCCATCAGCCGCCATGAAAGAAGCGAACACACCTCCTGTAGAAACAAATCAAAATCAACCAATCAATCTAACCTAATTGGTCATTTATAGCCTAGACAATACACGGATACTAACTTCCCCAAATTACACTATCCCTCAGATACTAATCTTATTGAATTTTCATTATCGATTGCGTGTTGTTTTCCCTATCCACTAATGAACACGGCTTGATAAAAGGAAAATTAAGGGAAATTACCCTTATATACTCTTCTACTAATTGTCATGCCCGTTGGCCTCGGATTGAGAATTTTCCACAGTTTTCCTCTAAGCTCATATAATTGCTTCTCAGCAAAGTGATTAACAGGGGAGTTGGGCGAAATTGTTTTTCTCTTCTATATCTACAGAGCGGTTAGTCATGGAAATTTTTGGCGAAGCAACACCATGAAAACATATCTTCGATCTTTAATGCCTTCACTTATTGGATTCAGGATTTATAACTATGTTTCCTTTGTGCTTTTCACAATACTTGCCTGAATATTTGTACGTGCAAAATATATAAAAATAGAGAAAAATAAGCTAAAAGGCATTCAAAATGATGGAATAAACATATTCTGAATGCTTAAAATAAGCCTTTTAAATACGGAAAAACCCCATCAATCGGAAAAATATCAACTATAAACGCTGATTTAATTTTCCCTAATTTTTTGATCAATTAAGAAAGGTGAACCATTTATGTGTTTTATTTCAATCTGTTGGCCCTGGTCAGAGAAAGAGAGCATGGTACAAGATTTATTAGTCTATTGATGAACTATAAGGGTCATCAGACAACATCCTAACAAACATGAGAATCATATTCTATAAACTTATATAATCCAATGACAATAACTGTTTTTATTGTAAAAAAGCTTTGAATTCCAAGTAGAGATTATTGAATCATTAACCATATGGGTATATATATATATATATATAGAAAGGCAAAAATTGCTTTAAAAAGCATACAGATATAGAGACAAACAAATTATATATTTTCCTGACCTACTTTGACCACCATTCTCGACAACAATTTCCTCCAACAACACTCATGTGCTGGGACTCCACAACAGAGAAAGATGGCTGATAAGAAGTGCTAATGGAGCCACAAGAAGGCTATCAAGAGATCAGAGATGTCTGGTGAAAGTCTTGTTGCTGATTACAACGGAAGAATGATTGACAAATGACCTACATCGACGTGTCCTTTCGTCTTTCCTTCTCTCTCTCTCTCAGCGGTTTATAAATACTTTCGACGTAAACTCTCTCCCTACTTAACTATGGCATATTTCTTTGTTGTTAGACAGGTCTATTCCAGCCCAGAATTTGATTAGACGGCTTGTTTTATTTATATCTAGATATTCTGTAGAGGTCAAGATACAATTTCATGCATTATGTTTTTTACTATTGATGATAACGTGACATATAGGTTTCTTGTATCTTCTCGTTTTTCTTTACTTATTTCAAACACACACACAGGCACACATGATTCAGAGCATGATAATCATGGTGGAATGTTAGCAACTACTTTTACTGTAAGTTTGAACCACATGTCTACACATGTTTAAAGCAGTTCGGCTTTTGCCCTTAGAGGATACCACAGCCTCCGTTTTGTTACTTGCATTCAATGGTAAGGTTGAACCTCTGAAATATTCGGGAAATCATTGAAGAAATATTTTATTTTGAAAGGTGTGTGTTCACAATGCAGTCTTTGATCCTAAATGGTGTTTGTCGAATATCGACGTTTCGTGCCATTTCTCCACAACACCCCTCTTTCTTGTAAACTTTCGTAAATATCCATATATGTATTTACATTGAATAATGGAGAGAGGATTTGTTCAATAAACAGATAGATCCATATCTAGAAAGATAGGTTGTCTGAAAATTATATTTGTAACCAAAATTGAGACCTTCTTTACAAAGATAGTCAAGTAGATACCTTATCGGGTTTTCAGTAAATAATAAGGCAAATATTCTAGAAAAAAAAATATTTTTTTAATATCCAACCAAGACTCTGACTTCGCGGTCTCTTTTATAAAACTAAAGAGTATACATAATAAAAACCTATATTCTACACTATGCCATAGGTACTCTTTCAAAAGACATGGAGCAATCTTAGAGATGCTTTTTCGAAAAGATACAATCTGTTTTTTTTTTGCCTCGCTTCATATGATAGAATGCATCAATTAAACATTATGATTTAATACCAGTATTCCATGATGGATTCTCTATATTTTCAGTTTCAGTTATCACTGAATAATCATTAAGTACATTATATTTATTTATGCGAGGAAATTATAAAGAACAAATACCGACTTTTACTTATCCTAGTAAACATCTCATATCTCGAAAGAATATAATTCAGAATTACCTTTGAACCGTGATTTCTAAGAGAATGAATGCGTAGAAAATAAAGGACTTACGTCCATATCTCGGGCAGGGGCTTGTAGGGTCCGGTGTCGTAGTGCAGGGTTGCCGAGGTCTGGCTAGGGTCGACGTTGAGCATGGCTGCTGCAGCCGCACTCAGGGGGTGGTCATACAGAGGCCGCGGGCTGTTGCAGGGGCTGTTGCTACTGCTGCCTCTGCCGCCGGTGGTGTGGTGGCCGTTGCTGGACAGCACTTCGGTCAACACAACAGATAACACATTAGGATCGGAACAAACAAAGAATCTCTGATTTCGGGACGACATACCATAGTACCACAACGCCGTTATTGGTGGTATGATGGCCATTGTCGGAGTACACACAGCACTTTGGTCAACACAACAGAGAATAACATCAGGATCGGTAATTATAAAGATTCTCAGTTTTCGGGACGAAATGCCATAGTGCCACATCACCGTTATTGGCGGTATGGTGGCCATTGTCGGAGTACACAGAGCACATCGGTCGACACAAGAGAGAACAACATTAGGATCGGAACAAACAAAGATTATCAGTTTTTGGGACGGAATGCCATAGTGCCACATCACCGTTATTGGCGGTATGGTGGCCGTTGCATACACACAACCCTTCGGTCAATATAACATGGTCACTTCATTAAGATCGTGAAACACAAAGATTCTCACCTTTCCCTATTTGAATCCCTCAGAAAAATTTCGGGCACAATCTATACAGAGCATAAACCTAATGAGAAAATCACGTAAAAACTCATAATGAGAAATTTAATAAGAATTGTTATTATAAATGTTAAATACAGTAGATTGGTAAAAATGAACCCATACAAATTCTGGTACAAGGGCTTGGATAACAGAATGAACATGATTTTTTTGTTATTAGTGTCCATTAAGTCAACTACGTCTTTAAATGATCATATGGGCAAATATTCTTCAATTCGATCTGGTGAAAGTATGTAGATTAGATATTTTGTTCATATAGTTTTATTAGCACTGCTTGATACTGAAGTGGTTTGCGAGTGCCTTCTTCCATCTATGCCGTTGGCCAAATAAATTTGGCTCCTCCCATTTTTAGGACAATTTCTCACCCTAAGGACACAAGAGAGTGGTCTTCTTCATTGCAGGAATGAAGTCGAAAGCTTGTTCCGCTTTCATTCGTCCCCTTAGTGTTAGCCCTCCAATAGGACGTTGCTCGCCCTCTACCGGAGTTGTATCCCCGCTGGGAGGTATAAGTAGGGGTTCATTGGAATTAAGACCAAACGGCATTTCTCAAAACCCTCCAATACCTTTAGAAAGGACTAAGAACAAGATTAGGAAAAATAAAGATATCTATAGAACTAGCTTTATATAAACCTTTTAAACAGCTGATAATCTTGGTTCATAAAGATAATTTCACGCCAAATTTTGTTCAACTACTCTTTGGTCCATTAAAATTGATAATTTGAGCGGTTAAGATACGCCTTTTAAATTATTTTGCTGCTATTCATTATCTTTCTCTATTTTTATTTATCTTTTCATATATTTTGGCGTACTCACACAAAACTCGCCTCTTAATACCCATCTCTATATTTTTTCCAGTAGCCTTTTTGACTATATTAATGGGTGGATGAGGTGCATTTGGTTTGGTTTTCTTGATTTATAGAGAAATTTGGGATGTCAATAATATATAATAAATTTCAATGAACATTCAGTCGATAGTTATATTAAGATTGAAGAGAAAAAATATATTTGTCACTTAAAATTATTTTTTGAGCGGTCAGGATAGATGCCTATACAGTAGTATTCATTCTATGTGTATAAAAAAAAAAGTCTTTGCGTGCACCGAGTGAAATATCAGCACGCTTTGTTCATGGCTTGGCGGTTGTGTTATTATGGTTGTTATCTTTTCTTCACACAGTTGAAACAAATGCTCATTATCAGCACCACTACATTTGCCCATTAAGTTAGGTTAGAAATAACTAACACAAGTTTTCAACCAACCAAACCATCATTATTAAGCCTTGAGAAATGGCCATCAGGAGTTCGTGGTGATGTGATGGTTCTTCAAGATTAAATATGGAAATTGTTTGTGGCGAAAATTGATTAATGGATCAGAGCGCCACATATATAAATTCTGGGTTTTGGAAGATGGATTGCTGCAGTAACAAATGGAACGTCCTCGTGCTAATGGTCTAGGAATCCTAGTGTCTCTTCGCGTGTTGAAGACCTCGGTGTTTGAATGTACACATCTACAGAAATATAAAAATTTCTAATTTTTTTGTTAATTTTGTGATACAATATTGGTATATATCGTTAGTCGCGATGACAATTATCATTAAACCTGCCAATTTGATATTTTACAAAAGTAGATACTCAGGAATCTGGACGCACATCACCATGTTTCAGAGCCTATTGAATCATCAGTGAGCATTTAAAGAAGCACATTTAATTATATTTGTATAAATATAAATATATATGAAAGGAAAATAATTTTATAGTTTAGCACTATTTGCGTGGGCTTGAACAAGGTTTAAAATTCAAATTGCGATCTATCGTTAAAATGCGCAATAATTATTTCTAGAAATGTGTTTCTTTTCACATACGAATTATTTCTGTAGAGATATTATTTGATATGTGAAAAGAGAGAAACACATTGCCACAAATAATTATTACAAATTCTAACCACATGATATATCGATACCAATTCGATTTTATAAACCGATAAAAATATATATTTCAGGGGTGATTGAACTCAGGTCATGTGCATCACACGATATTTTCATAATATACACCTTGGAAGGATCATAGGGTGCGAGTTTCATTCTCTCGCTTATTGGCTCTCTATTGTTTCCTATTTAGTCACGCACGCCTTTTTATCTTCGTGATGTGAACTTTTCAATATAATCTATTTTAGATGAGTGGAAGTTTGAGACAAGTGCCTTTAGCATTTACTTTTATGGGAATCCTCTAGTTTTCGTTGCACTATCGTTAGTCTAGATGTTAGTATAAATTTAAGAATAGAAATAACAACCCATGCCATTATATATAATCAGTAAGTTTTAAATGGGGCACTTCAAATATTTTATTCCGATGTATCGGCGACGCTCTGTTGAGGAAAACTATTTTCATGAAGTTCACTTGTAGACAATTTATGAATGGTCTAATAAAGAGTAAAGTAAAATGCCGATATAAAAAACTCATATAAATTTCACACTATATATATATATACTCACATGAGTGTGTTGTGTATATAATTATACTAATGTGAGTAGATTGTGTCCAACTTATTATATTCTATATATATGCCTTAAAGAGCATTTCCAATATACATTTACGAAGAGAAAGAGACATTTTGGGAAATATACTTTTTAATGAGATTGTATGAATTTAAGACATTATAGATTGAAAGCAAATGATATTTAAAAAAATATATAAAAAATTAATAAGGAATATTTAGAAATGTGAGTACTTACTAGCGCGAATGTTTATTTTCAAATAACACAATTCTCTACTATCCCCATACTGCAAGGATAAAAAAAACTAGGAGAGCATAATAGTGGTGAACCGCTATAGTCTCCATCCATAAGAATGGAATATTAAGGCTTCATAAGAAATATTTAGCTTTATTCAAGACTTGAATTTTAGTTATGAGTGTAACAAAAATACTCTTTATTCTTAAAACCAACAATGTAATGATGTTCCTCCTGATAAGCGTTAAAATGGACAACATACGATACCTAGTAAATTCAATTGGGGAATATGGGTTAAATTGTCTATTCCTTAATCCACCAGAACATTCCTAACGTCTCATGTTATCTAAGAGAAGCACAGACAGGCAGTTCCGGATCGCTGTCACGAAGGAAACAGAAGTTGTGTATAATTAAAAGCTGATCCCGGCGAGTGACAGAATTACCGCACGAACAACATCGGATGATAATCGTTGTTGTTTTAGTGAACCTGTGATCCCTTTGGATTAATGAGTAAGTTTTACTTAAAGTCTTGCACCAATATAGGACACAATATCAGTACCTTTTCCAATATAACCCAAACCTAACGCAAGTATACTTTATTTTATATCATTTTAAAAAATAGAAAAAATTCCAAAATGTCTGGTATCATATGTGCTATACGTGTTAAATTAATATATATTTTGTGTGTGTGTGGGGTTCGACATACACATTTTACAATTTCCATCTAATTATTATTCTAATATACATCAACCGACATATAAATTTTCATCCTTTGACAATTATATCATTTTGAAAAAATTATATTTTTTCAGTGTGTGTGAGAATCTTACCTTTCAATATTAGGCTAAAAGCTTACCTAAAATCATTTTAGAGCAGCATATGGTGGCCTCAGTAAAAACATATCAAAACATTAAAAACTAAATGATAAAATATTCACGGTGGAGCGATATAAATTGCCCAAATAATTGTTAAATACACGGAATTAAATGGGTTTAGAGAAATGCCTAAATGTTGTAGAATTTTGGGAAGGATGATTAACATATATAATAACAGCAACTATTGTACTTTTAAAAATAAAAACAAAATGTATATATGTTTGTTCTCAATTGAAGAATGGTCAACATGTTCAGATCTCAGTGAATTTCTCCAACCCCAAGTCTTACCAAACATTGAGAAATCCATCTTGGAAAATGTTTTAAAAGAAATTGTTTTTTATAATTCAAAAGTCGAGTTTTTCTCATAGATATTTGGGTAAATATGAAATATTATCAGAAAGAGAGAGAGTGGAACAGTTAATGTGGTATTTTATTTCAATTCAAAATGCGCTATGTCCCCCTAGGGACACATGCGCTGTCATACATGTATGCCTTTACATTTGTCTATACATATATATACAATAATTTAAGGCCGTGAATAGAATAGTCATATGATGTTAACAATGAGAAAGAGATAGAGAGAGAGAAAAAACGAGAAAAGACCTGTGTATAAAATAAAGAAGTGTCTGGCAATATGTACAATAAGCATAATATAAATTATCAGTTTCTTAAAATATATTTGTTGCTATATAATTTAAAATATATCTAAAAAAGGTATTGAATTTAATAAACATACAGTTAATGTGGTATCCAGAAATCTTCCTTCTCCTTTCTCCTAGGAAGTGGAAGAAAACATATTGATAGAGAAGCTATGGGAATAATTTATCGGAATATTTACTCTCTTCAAGAGTGGAGTGTGAGTAAATCAAGCTGCTACCGTAAATGTATAAAATAAGCTCGGCCTTGCCAAATTTAGGTTTGTTTATTGACAACCGTCAGAGAAATATGGCGGACCAGGAAGCCAACTTAGCAATTCCAACATAAATACTGTTTTAATTTCTCATAATTCACCATCCTGTCACCTCGGTAAACAAGATTGAGTCGAGAGATGGAATCGTTGACCTCAATTTCTGACCATTACTTTGGCACTGATTGTTTTAGAGATCTTTTGTCTTCTCTCAATGTGGGTTAGTACACTCTATATATACTGCGGGAGTGTTCTATAAGTATTTAGGAAGTACATATGTCAATATAACCGCTCAAATATATATATGAATATGTATACAATATCACCCCACAGATAATGAAAAACGAAGATTATTGCGTACCGGCACACAAACGATTATCAATCTTATTATTATGATCGTCAATTATCATGGACGTCTCAATTGTAAACAAGTAGTTGGTGTTATCAGTTTTGGTAGAATCTAGCATTTTCGCCCGACGATGATCTTTTAATTGAAAGCTTTCTAGTCTACAATAAACAGCTCGAAACGTCAACGTAGTTGGCAAAATTTGTGTGTGTTAAGTAACATAAATCAACGTTTAGTTTATTTGTATTTCACTAGATGACGCTCTCTTTTATATATATAAATATATCATATTTATATATTGATAGAAGAACGAATATATTATTTTGTGTGCAATACGTTAAATATTAATTTCGTGTTTCATATTTTTACAATTTCGATTCTGATTTTATGTCAAATTCAAATATAACTATTAATTTTGATGGTAAATATGTCAGAATAATAAACTACAAAATTGTCCAAATTCAAGGTGTATTTCACACGTCTATACTATAATTCATACAAATAGAATTCTTCTGTATTTTAAAATATGATTAATCTCTCTATATGTGTGTATATTATCTACAATATAAGATTTTATAGTATCACTCTACAAACCACTACGTAGTTAGATATTACAAGAGAGATCCTGGAGAAACAATGTTCTCTGTTGAGGCAACCCATGTTCTGTGTTGAGGCAACATCTTCCATCCTGTACGCCACGACAATTCCAGGGAAGTACTAGGAAATTACTGGAAATTCCACAGAGCCTTTGTATTCATACTGCGGTGTGAGGAGGATCATACTAACACTGGTCTCCAGCTCACAGTACTTAAGTGTAGGGCGTATTTAGAACTGCTTAACTAGGGGCGGTTTCTTCATACAGGATGTTTCTTGAGGCACCTAAGTTTCCTGGTACTCACTTCTGGATATAACTTAGGAAAATCTCTGACAATAAAACTATAAGTTTTGAGACGTAACTTTTCAATCTTTCTGCTTGAATGGTATTTATCTTCACATCTTTATTACTCCGATTATGTTAGCCGAAAACCTTAATATAGAAAATAACCAATTTTAAAAAATGTTTGAAACATATGAAAAAAGAGAAAGATATCTTCTCTGATTGTGCAACTCAAAGTTGCTGATGGGTTACGCTATCTTTCTGAATAAATATCAATTGATCGTTAAATTTTAATTATTACAAAATTGGCCAAATAACCTTTCATGATTAATCAAGAAAAAATGAAAAAACGAACGTGTTTCAGGCTGCTGTTTCGCACCAGCGTGGTGCTAGCTATACCTCAACGTCTAAAAAAAAAGCTGGTCTTTCAGGCTTACTTAAAGGCCGTAAAAGAGATGTATTTCTCCTAATTATTTTTCATATAGTTTAGCGTTCTCATGTCCTTACATAATACTGGTGAGGGTCAAAAGCCTGTAAGACGTACGTGGTTGACTTTCCTTGATTAATCAAGGAATAGTATATGGCCGATTCTGGGATAATAAAAACTCAATGATAATATTATATTTATTCCGACAGATGACGAAAGCTATCAGAAACTTTTAATTGCACGATCAGGAGATGCCTTTCTCTTAACATTTCAACCTGATCCCAGTACGAATTCCATTTTTAACTATTTTTTTCATATAAGGAAAAATATTTCTGAGAGATTTATTTCCCAGAACACAAGAGCTAGTTATCCATAGTAATGTGAACTACACAAATGACATTTGAAACATTGCCAAAACACATATTTGAACTACTTTGTCTTTTTACAACGCATAGGCTAAATAGGTATAATTTGAAAACCTAAGCGGTTTCGACTCAAACAAAAAGGTTTTAAACTGCGGTCAAGGTTTCCTTTTAACCTTGGAACTGCTATGATTTCATATATTTACCCGGAATTTCTTGGTCAACTTTAGGAATGCTACTTCGAATTTGCATGAATATTACTTTCGCTTTAAATGTCTTTGGTTCGATATTTGTTACATTTGTGTGAATAATTTCCATTTTGTCATCATTATTCTTTGCTGGAAGTTGAAAATTAGGGCTTATTGAGGTAAGTACACATGTACCAACGTTCCTCAACTACATTCCCTTGATGCCACCTACGGAATCGAACATTTAGTGCCGAGATCATATATGCCGAATCTGCCGTTGAAATACAACATTCCATTTTTGGCTGGGAGATCAAATAATTGCATTCTAAGCCAGCCTGTACTATGAAGGCCATAGCCCGAATATAAAATTTACAGTTGGCGTATTTGCTCAATTTCTCAGAACGGCTGTGGTGGCTTATTTAATGATTTGAATTAACGTTATTTTTGCAAAAAGTATCGAACAAATGAATTTTATTAATGCAATAAAATGCATTCATTTAATTATTTAAGAAAAAATGATGTGAAAATGAAATAAATTGTTAGTCACAGATTTTAAATATTAAATATAGGTTAGAGGGGTTATGTCATAATAGATGGCGCTCCGCCATCTAAAAAGCTCGTGTGTGCGGTCAGAATATACCTTTTTGTGTTATATATATATTGATGAAGGATAACAACTCCAGATCGTGAAACTGAATTTGCTGATAGCCCACTATCGGACATAAATGCCAACTGAAAACTTTGCCAAAACATACCCTTGAATTATATTTCAAGAAAAAGCCAACCACGTACATGCTTGAGCAGTTGACCCTCGATAGTGCGATAAAGGCTGTACGTTGAAGACCTGTTGAGTAGATTACAGTTCAATTTTAATTAAAAATATGATTTCTTTAGATATAATTTAGTTACTTAGATCTTGTAATGCCTCCATGTACCATAGCAAACCATGACATACGAGAACACAGTAGTACGTAGTTCTTATCTACTTTCTTATACCATCCGCTCTCTTCAAAGCTGATTTCACAACGATAAGTATTGAATGTGCTTTACATAGCTATAAGACAGGATTACATATACACACCTTAATTATTCCTTCAGTCTTACAAATAATTCTCCCAGGTGTACTCAGGCAAAGGACAAGTAAAAAGAAGAAAAAAAACAAACAAACAAGGAATATATAGACACCGAATTATATCGTTGATAATGTGTGTATATAGAGATCAAACAAAAAATGACCAGAAAAAAATATTTACCACAATAATCACAACAGAGGGCCATCGGAGAATTCATCTATTGATTCGTCATATGATTTGTTCATATAGACATGAAGAAAGATCATAAATTTAGATGGGTTGTGCTGGCTGGCATCATGGATTTACTGCTCGTCGATTAATATCGCTTGTCTTAAAAAAAATGATTTTCCATTTTTTATAAAATCCGTGTGCAGTAGAAACAAGTAACTGCAAACATATGTAAAATTTCTACACGATTACGATTCTAAAGAATATACGAATGAAATTTTATTGTACTGTTATACGTTTTCGAAAAAATATATATATCACGACGCTCAAATTGACTTTTTTGCCAAAATTATCAATCGCGTAAGTTCAACAGATAAAAAAAAGGTAAAATAACATAGTTTCCTATATTTATAGAGAAGGAATTGCGCTGAAAAACGATATGAATAGAATATCTAAAAATATTAAGAAAGAGAGAAATAAATTTAAAAATAAACTCTTTGAAGGGATCGAACTCGGTTGCCTACGTGGCTTAGAAAAGAGAGATAGCAGATTTGCAGCTCAGTAAAGGACTGATTGTCTGACTGTTATTTGGTGCCCCGTGACAAAATAGTATTTGAGAAGGGCGACAATGTTTGAAATGGCAATGTTTGACACATTTGAAGTCTTCATTGCCATTCACAAGCTGATGGGGATTTAACAGCTCTAACTTCTAAAGCCAAATCAAAATTTGTCCGTGAACATGATTTTTAATTAACATACTAATAAATTAAGCGTAAATAAACTTGCTAAAATGCCGTTGCAAATTCGAATTTATATTAATTAAAGATAACAACTATTAATTTGAACAACGTTTTTGCTAAACATATATGAATAACAATTTTAGTTTAAAAACCTAAATACATATTTACCAAAACTTGTTTTGGACACTAAGTACCCTACTTGGAATGTGTTAATGGAGTAGGGTTTCTTTTTTTACCATCTCAAACATATTAAGATGTCAAAATGAAAATTTTCTTTAAATTTACATTTAATTAAAGAATAACACTCTCCCTTTCAAAATGATTCAACTTCCAAGCCATATATTTCTTTATATTTAACAGCTCCAACCTTTTGAAGACCCATGCTCTAAAGCTTAACATTTTAAACAATGAAAAAATATTTACTTTGAATTCTGATTAATCTGCAAATAGCATACTGTTAAATAGCAGAGTGTCGTCTATAATTTTATATATATCTTTGACGCTATTTTCCTCTAAAATATAAAACTTCAAAACTCTTTCTACAAACTTTAAATCAATTATAGAAAACCCATTTTATATATGAGAGGATTTCTTGATTATATTATTTCTATAATTATAGGAAAAATACATATTTTGAAAAATAGAGTAATAGTAAAATATATATTATTTAGAAGTTTCATATCAGACATTGTCCTGTTTCACTTATAGGAAAATGAATTAGTAATATTGATGATAAATTTGATTACAGTATGTACAGGACTGCACATATGACGGAATTATTTTATTTCTTGAAAATAAAGACACCTCGGCCAGTAAATAATTTTATTACCTCGACGTTTCGACAAAAAGCTTTTGTCTTCGTTAGGAGCAAACAAAATGCCGGCCAGGCAGCCTCTATCTTTACGAAATTAATTTAATAATAATAATATATATACGAGTATATGTTATAAATAAAAAGATTTTCTGCTGATTTCGATTATCTTGAGGATTTTGCTATGGTAATGCAGTCGTGGTTAAAATCTTGAAAGTATAATAAAAATAGTGAAGATTATAAATAGCTTTATTTAGCTTATGGAATATAGAAAACATAATTTACAAAAGTATTTGAGCCGGCAATCGAGAAACGACAACGGGTTATACACAGTCTAGCCATAAATTCTGTTACAAACAATTTTATAAATTAAATGATTAAGAACAAAAACTAATGGAATATAAATACATATTTTATTAGCCAATAGGACATAGATTTTAAATATATACAAGCATTCAAAATGTTCTCCCTTATTTTTGACACAGGATCTCAAACATTCGGGCCACTGATCTATGGTGGCACGCACCTTTTCTAAAGGTATTTCTTTCATTGCTCTCACCAATGCTGATTTCAATTTATCCAAATTATGATATCTTTTATAGCACACCTTCTCCTCTAAATATGCCCACAAACTGTAATCAAGGGGGCTTAAATCAGGGCTTCCAGAGGACCATTCATTGGCCTTTATGAACTCCGGAATATTCGTCTCCAACCATTGTTGAGTTGACTTAGCTTTGTGAGCAGGAGTTGAATCTTGTTGAAATATCCAATGTTCTCCATTAAACATTTTTGTATTCAGAGGCTTTACTATTTGTTACAAAATGTCTTAATTATAGTTTTTAGCAGTATTTTTTACCCCTTTGGCACAGAAGTGGAGATCTGTTACACCTTGGTAGCTAACTCCCCACCAAACCATGACAGAAGAAGGATGGTGACTTTTTCAAGTCTTCTGACTTTCAAAGAAGCTTCTAGAGAGCTACCAGCATATATCCTATCATTCTGACGATTAATCTTTTCCTCGACAGTGAAATATTTCTCGTCTGTGAAAAGGATTCTCTAATGCCACCGACCATCATGCTGCGCCAACAACATTTTTGATCTAACCCTTCTAATATCTCTAAGAGCAGGGGTTATCAAATGACCTGTGTGTCGTTTGAAAGCTCTCAGTCCAAGGTCTTCGTTGATTATCCTTGAAACTATCTTGGAGCCAAATTTATCTGCTTTGCTAAGATCTTTTGTTTGCAGTGTGGATTTCGACGAATTCTTTCGCGAATGGCTTTTATAGCTGCTTGCGTTCGTTGCATGCGAGGTCGACCAGATCTTTCAAGGTCATCAATAGTGCAAGCCTTGTTGAACCTTTCAATGATTCGATGAACAAATTGACGCGTAATATTCAAATTTTGTAAAAGTTTAAAAAGGGTGAAAGATTTTGGCCTACCTTGTGTAAGGCTATTACAACTATAGGGTTTTCTTTAATACCCAAACCCATTATCAAAAAACAAATATATTCCGATTTTTTTTCTAAACATGTGTACACGTGATATTCAAATAACAACAACTGCATTTTGAATACTTAACGCGGTCAAATTAATTTTTTATCACTAATTTGGTTTTGTAACAATATTTATGGCTAGACTAAGTATAAAGGGAAAGCGCGAACTCCATCGATCGATCAAACAGAGATTTTTTCTATAAATTATAATTACAAAATAACATTTTAAATAATATTTCTATATAACATATATATATATATATATATATATATATATATGTTATATAATTTTTAAAAATTTATAGAAATGTCATAAATATAAATCTTTGTAAATATTATTTTATTTTAATCATCTTTCTAAAATAACTCTGTTATTCTTTGGCCACCAGATGGCGCCACCTTAAATATAAAAATGAATTGTTTTTGTTTTTTAGAGTAGGTTAGGTTAAGTTAGATATAATTTTTATAAATATGTAAATTGTAATATAGGATTAATTGCTAAATTCTATATTTACTCTAAATTTAATGTATTCTTTTGCTCAAGAGTTCACAAAATAAACTTCTTGAGATTAATTTTCTTTTTTTAAATTATATTCTTAACGGCTGCACTTTTAAATCTAAAAAATCATTTTAAATTTACATAGTTTGTAACATATATATATATATATGCGCGCACCTTTTTATATACAAATTAAATATATAATATATTTCTGCATAACTTATGTTTTAAAATATATGCCATATTCTAAATCCTTAATACAACCATGACTGTCATCCAAAATTCCCTTAAATCTGAATATGTGAGTCTTTAGCACTTTTTCATAGTTGTTTTCTAGTTGTCTTGAAAACGTGAAAAATGTTCTGATAATATAAAATGTTATTAAGGTTGGTAAAAATTATTTTTAACAGGAAATCAACAAATTCGTATAATAGCTGAAAAGGCAGTTTCATTTTTGATTGTTTGGCTAATTGGCAGGGACAATCAGGACCTTGAACAGTACTTGAGCGTGATGGGAATAATGAAACAGTTTATGTATCATCTGGGTACTTCCCCTTTTTCTTAAAACACTCATTTCCCACTAAGTACTGTATTAAACATGGACGTTCTACAGTACGTCGTTTTGTAGCTATTCCCACATTATTGAATAACAGATGTTTGGTTGAAAAATGTATGTTTCTTATTTGTCATTTATTGTAGAAATTGTTGGCCATTATTTTACATAATTATTTATTTTATTTTTAACCTGTATATATATATATATTGATTCGGCAACACTGTGTTGTGTATATATATATTTTTGTTTTGCTTAGTTGTCAGTCAGTCTAGTTTAAATCAGCCATAAAATTCATTAAGGTAGCTTATACAAAGAAAATTAAATTCAGAGGTTCCTGATCGATTTGCGTGGAGTTTCCCTTTATTCAAGTCTGCAGAACAAAGTCAAGTTTACTCATCGCTGTACCGTAGCGCATAGGGTTTGAGCTCGATAGACCACGCGAACCTACATTTTGGTGTCCCGTGTGAGGAACTCTACGGCTCGACAGGAATAATTCAAGTCAAACAATCTACGGCTCTGCGAGGAGGCTCTACATTCAAAAAAGAAATCTTTAAATCTACACAACAATCAAAAAGTTCACCTGAAGTAAGCCAGCGCCCATTTCGAATTCGGTTCCCGTTTATTCCTCCAAAGGCCAAGTCAGCCCATCCCTTCTGAGTCAACCCAACCGCCATCTACATAGTTTCTTCAAGTTTCTTCACTTTGAAAGTCCTAAGGTAGGATCCATCCAATTTCCGTCTGTTTATTTCTGTGATAGTATATTTTAATATGGAGGCCGAAATAGCTATTTTTGAACAGTATTTGATTAAGATAGATTTTTTAAAAGAAGATGTAGAGTCTCAATTGTTAACCGGTGATTTGCATGTATTGAATCAGACAAAAGAAAATTTAAATACTTTAAAGTTGAATCTCGATAGTCAGGTTTTAAAATTAGCAAAATATAAAAGCTTGGATATTGCGGAAAATTTAAAATAACTTATAAATCAGTAAAAAAGATTGATGGTATGCTGGTCAGCATTAATAGATTATTAGATGGTATTGAACAGGATAAATCGACTTCTGAAATTTTTCTATAAAACTCCCTAAATTTCAGTTGCCAATTTTTAGTGGTAATTTTTCGGAATGGTTGGGATTTAAAGAAATATTCATAAAAGTAATAGATCAAAATAGAGCACTTGCAAATTCTCAGAAACTGCAATATCTTGTTTCTGCCCTTAGGGGAGACGCTGCGAGATTGGTTAGGGCATTCAGCATCTCAGATGCAAATTATCCCATAGCTTGGCAAACATTGATACATAGGTATGATAATAGAAGGGAATTGGCTTTTAGGCAAATTCAGAAATTCTATAATCTTAAATTCATTAAAGGTGACTCGGATAGGGCTCTTTATGAGTTTTTGGATATCTGCAATGAGGGTGTTCAAAATCTTAGCACATTGGGTTTGGAAAGAAACACTCTTGTGGATTTAATACTAATATATATTATCCAGTCAAAGCTTGATAATTCACTAAAAAAGGACTGGGAGTTGCACATTGATGTGCAGGGTTATCCCTCTTATGATGAGTTGATAGAATTCTTAGAAAAATATGCACGGAGTCTTGCAAATCTAAGATTAACAGAAACTTCAAAGACCTCACCTAAACCGAATAAGAAAGTTTATTCTCATGCTACATCTGTATCCCGTCCAAATTCAGGTGCAGCTTGCACTCCCTGCATGTAATGCAAAAATTCACATTTGTTATCAAAATGACAGTTGTTCCGAGATAAGTCACTGCAAGAGAGATGGAGGTTTGTAAGAGATAACGGGTTATGTTATAATTGTCTCAGATCAAACCACTTGGTATATGCGTGTAAGTTGACTGCAGTTTGCGGAGTATGTAAACTGAGGCATCATACCTTGCTTCACGCATTTACTTCTGAATCACATTACTCTAATTCATTGCCTGAGGCCATACATGCAGTAGAGTCTAGTAATGCTAACAGAGTTGATTCATCAGTGAGATCTAAAGTAAATTCTTCGGCTCGTCTTAATTCGGTGATTCAGACATATTAAATTAATCATTCTAGTTCTTCTAGTCAGATCTTGCTGTCAACAGCTTTAATAAGGGTGAATGATCTATATGGTAATTCTTGCATGGCCAGAGCTTTAGTCGAAACTGGATCTCAAAGGACTTTGATAACTGATTCACTAAGAAAAACGTTGAATCTTCCCGTGAATTATTCGGATGCCTCTATGTATGGCATTGGAGATAACTGCTTGGAAAAGCCGTTAGGAGAGGTGGATATCACCTTCTCTCCTTCCTATTCAAACATGTTATTCACCGATAAGGCCTTAATCTTAAATAAAATCACATGTAATCTGCCAAACTTTGTAATGGAGAGGAGTCGGTGGCCTCACCTGGTTGGCCTAAGGCTGGCGGATCCAACCTTTAACAAGCCCGCTCCCATTGATATAATCATTGGAGCTGATATTTCCCCGGGTTTGTATACAGGACAGGTTAGGTTTCAAAACGAGAGGGGTCCAACAGCATGTAATTCGAAGTTGGGTTGGCTTCTCTCGGGCAAAATCATGGCTCAACAATCAGATGGTTCATTGCATCATAGTGTTCTGACATTCTGTGCTACCTTTATAGATAATCAACTCAGAAAGTTCTGGGAGTTGGACTCTATTCCGCCATGTACCCAACCTATCCTAACCAAAGAAGAAATGGATTGTGAACAACACTTTAAAACTAATGTTTTAAGGACTACAACTGGAAGGTATCAAGTAAGATTACCCTTTAGGGTTACTCCGAATTTCGGAAATTCGAAAATAGTTGCTTTTAGGAGATTTCTTTCTCTTGAAAATAAGTTATTAAAGAGTTAGAAACTTTATAGTCGGTATAAACTTTTTATGAAGCTAAATCATATGCATATTATCTCAGCTGTAGATATTCCTAAATCCCCGTCCCAGGTCTATCATATGCCACATCATTGTGTGCTAAAAGAGGAGAGTACTACCACTAATCTCAGAGTAGTCTTTGATGCCTCAGCTTGCTCTGATGATAGTCCCTCTTTGAATAAAGCCTTACATATAGGTCCTAAATTACAAACAGACATCTTTGACCTTCTATTGAGGTTTCGGACTTTTTTGTTGCACTATCTGCAGATATTGAGAAGATGTACAGGCAGATATTGATTCATCCTGATGATAGTGACTATCAGAGAGTCTTGTGGCGTGATTCACCATCAGATGCTATTCAAGAATATAAGTTAACAACAATCACTTATGGAACAGCATGCGCTCCATATTTGGCCATTCGAACGTTGCATCAATTGACGGATGAGGAAGCAATGAATTATCCTGTTGCTTCGGAAATTGTGGAGAGAGATTTTTATGTCGATGACCTTCTTACAGGAGCAAATACTGTGGAAGAGGCACAAGTTTTGATTCGACAGATCATTGCTTTGTTAGCTGAAGGAGGTTTTCCCATTAGGAAATGGGTTTCTAACAGTCCAAAAATACTTGACCTCCTACCTGGAGATCAAAAGGGCATGAATCAATCCTTTGATTTCAAGGATCTCCCGTCGGTTAAATTATTGGGCATTTTGTGGGATCCGAGCTTAGACTCATTTACCATCAGAGTGAAGCCCCCTGATATTCAGGTATATTCTAAACGGTCGCTTCTATCATTGATTGCGAGAATCTACGATCCTTTGGACTGGATGGCTCCTTTGGTTATCATTTTTAAAATCATGCTGCAAAAACTCTGGGCCAAGGGATGCAACTGGGATGAGAGATTACCTGAGTGTATTCAATGGCAATGGACAGGTATTGAGGAAGATATTAATCAATTGAACAAATTTTCAATCCCGAGGTACATTCATTGCCGAAATTCTATTCTCACTCTAGAATTACATGGATTTTGTGATTCTTCGGAAAAAGCCTATGCAGCAGTTATTTATGTAAAATCTTGTAAGCATGATGGATCAGTTAATATATCTTTAATTGCATCTAAAACAAAGGTTGCTCCAATCAAGGTCTTATCTTTGCCCCGCTTAGAACTGTGTTCAGCTTTGCTGTTGGCAAATTTATTTGTTGCGGTGAAAGAGTCATTGAGTTTGCATTTTGATCAAATTTTCTTGTGGAGCGACTCCACCACTGCTCTTAATTGGATAAAATCATAATCTAAAAGATGGAAGACTTTTGTTGCTAATAGGGTTTCAGCTATTCAGAGAAAGACACCACTCCATTCATGGTTCCATGTACCAGGTTCGGAAAACCCTGCAGACTTGGCTACAAGAGGACTAACTCCTGCACAATTAGTTGATAACCAATGACCACCTCTAGGATAGACCAGAAGTGTTAATACCTTTAAATGATCTCTCATGGAAGGCTCTACTATATGTGGCTAATTTGTCATGTTAAAAATAAGAGCTTTAAAATACTATCCCATAGATGTAGGCAGTTTTCTATATATAACACAATAGTTCACGAATTTATTAAATTTAATTTGAAGTCTCGAGATATCGTTCAAACTGCACGCATCATCCACCATGCACGTATATTTTCTTTTTTTTTTCACACAGAAATAATGTAATATATTTTATCTTAATATATCATAAGTATTTAAATATGTAAATAATAATGTATATATAAAATAGTATTTATTATTAATTTGTTGACGTGATAATCCTGTTGAAGCACTGACAAGTCCCAAAACTCTAAAATAAAAAAGTTGCACAAGAAACCTAGCTTTGTAAGCTTAATTTATTTTATAATAAAAAACTATCAACGATAATTTAGACAAATTTAACTGATTATAAATGTCTCTATTTAAATTGGATTATTGGTTATCAAGAATGATTTCTGATTGTATTTCGAGTTCCTCATTTAATATTTCACATTAATTTTCGATGTCGAGAAATCGTATTTAATACCAATCAATTACAATGAGATAGAATTATATATATGGGGGTATAATTCTAAATATATTATTTCATTTGGCGAATATTCGTCTATTTCAAGAGAATGCACCTACACTCTTGTCATTGAACCCAAACTTTAAATGTTAAAATAAAATAAGTTTTTTTACTCAGCGAGCTCTTCATATAAAAAAACATAAATTGTGTTTGAATATTGGCATTTCATGCAAATTTGTAAAATAATTAATATTAATTAAATTCTAACTCTCTACTACTAATAGTAATGTTTATGACAAAGGAAGAAATTCTTTAGCTAGTTTATCTACAAAGAAATGTCAGAAATATAATTTTTGAGTTTAGACTAATTTTCAATAACACGAAGTAACGTTCTATTTTCTCACGGTCGACCTGAAATGGATGGAGAAGTGTATTGATAAGATACAATATTCTCTGCAAGCAGTGAGACAGCTACAGTAAATACTGTATAGGTATTTATACATGGCGTATCAGTGTTCCGACATATTTCAAGTAAGCTACCGCTCACAGGTAATTACCCACGTGCAGCGTAGGCAGTCGCTGGTATTAGCTCTGGACGGCCCTGAACGCCTGGCCTACATTTACCCGGCCTTTCTACAATACTTTCTCCTTTAGCTGGCTACTAGACGTTGGTTGTAGTTTGGACTGAACATACATACACTTTCATACAACTTGTGTGATACAGTTAGCACAGTTTAACTCTTCCTACAATACTTTCTCCCTTAGCTGGCTACTGGACGCTGGTTGTAGGTTGGACAGAACATACATACACTTTCATACAACTTGCGATACAGTTATTACAGTGGAACTCTTTCTGGTGAAGCCAACACTGATTGGCTGAATATGGTCACGTGATAGTATAGAATCAATAAGCGAGTAAATAAAGCGGATACCATATATAGGTATCAAAAGAGAGACCTCTCCCTTTAAATGAGTATTAGAACAATGCATTTTGTGTGTGTGTGTGACAATTTTTTGACAATTGAAAAATATTTATTGTCATCTAGACAATTTTACAATTCAGCGAGAGAGAGAGAGCAAGAGAAATATATACAGGAGAAAGATAGAATACATAATTTTTACAAAGTGATGATGGAGGATGAAGGAAGGCATCCCCTGCGCACGAGGGTCCTCGTCCAGGCGATGAGCGGGTCCTCCACCCCACCGAGCCCAACCTGGACAAAGTGGCGATAGACGCGCAGCTTTGCCGACGCCAGGATGGTCAGGGCGTCGTCCTCAAAGCCGGACCCGCCGAAGATCCAGGCCTGCAGGTCAGGGGGCCGCCCGATGATGTTGAAGGCCTCTCTGATGAGAGGCCTGATGGAAGAGCAGCTCCAGTAGCGGTGGCCGAGGGAGCGGTCGACGGACCCACAGGCAGGACACGAGGGGACGGCCGAGGCAGGATGGGCCGGATGGGATAGAGCGTGGAGGGCCAATTTGAAGGCGGCATCGGCCTCATGCCCCGAGAAGGCGCAGCGCCGGAGCGAGGCCCAGTCGATCCTGGATGGTGGGCTGATGGTGGGTGCCCATCTCGCCAGGAATCGGGAGATCGGCGTGGCCGCGAGGCGTGGACGATCCAAGGCCCGTCGGGCCGAGCGCGTCGTGAGGCCGTTGAGGAACGGCGTGGCCGTCCCGCGCAGCACCACAGCCGCAGCTAATGAAGATGATGAAGAAGATGGAGACTCCCCCCCGAAGCCCACGGCGTTCTCGGAGGTCAGCCTCCGACAGAAGGCGCCCAGGGTCGCGGCGTCAGCCAGGGCCGAGCGCGTAGGGCGGGCGATGAGGTGTTCCTCCTCGATGAGGTCCCGGACTCGGGCTCCGCGCCAGCGGGCGGGGGCCAGGAGGTCGGGAGGGCGGAGGAACCGGCAGCCGCCGATGATGGGGAGGTCCAGCAGCTGAGCAGTGGGGACCGCCCGGTGGTTGAGGCCCAGGATGTTGGAGGCCTCCTCCCAGAGCTTCAGCAGCCGGAGGCGCCGGGGCTGGAGTGTGGTGCCGTCCGGTGGAGGTCTGAGCCAGGCCTCGCTAGTCACCAGCCAGGAGAAGCCGTTCCTGCCCCCGCGTAGCGCGATCTGCACACCCTTGAGGCAGGCGAGCTGGAGTTGGGTTGCCAGGTCGAGGAGGCCGAGGCCTCCGATGGCTACGGGCCTCGCCATGACGGCGGCGGGAAGCCACGCCGTGTGCTCGGGCCCCCAGACGAACCTCGCTAGTCTGGCCTGCAGCTTGGCGATGGTGGGGGGGTGATGGCAGGTACCCGTGCAGGTGATGCTGGATGGTGGAGCCCACCAGCGAGTTCGCCGCTCTAGCTCGTCCGACAAGGGATAGGCCGCGGGTGAAGGGCGTCCATCTGCGACAGGCGGACTCCAGGAGGGCGAGAAGATGCTGCTCCTGATGGGCTACGGAGCTTCTGGGGGCGATGTCGAGCCCGAGGACCCTGATGGAGGTGGTCGACCAGGAGGCGCCGAGAGGGGAGTCGCCGCGGTTGCGCCAGGCTCCGCACCAAAGGCCCGCGCTCTTCCCGAGGTTGACGGCGATACCAGAGGCCCGCCTGAAGTCCCCGAGGACGGTCGCCACCCGCTCGAATTCTTCGTCGCGATGGAACAGGAGGACGATGTCGTCGGCGTAGGCGATGACGTTGCCCACGCCGAGGATCGTCTCCAGGCGACGCAGCAGCGGTCCCGTCGCGATGCTGAAGAGCGCCGCGCTCAGAGCGCAGCCCTGTCTCACGCCGTTGAGTAGTTTGAAGGCGACGGTCTGGAAGCCCCCGACCTTTATTGTGAGGTCCGCCCCGGCGTAGAGTAGAAGAGTCCATCCCACGAAGGCCGGTGGGAGGCGCAGGTGGGACACCAGGAGGGACGTTAGATACCCGCGGTCCAGGGAGTCGAAGGCGGACTGCAGATCCACGGAAACCGCGGCCAGCGGCGTGCCTCGGGCAGTAGCCTCCTCGACGGCGTCTGTGACCCGCGCGATGTTCCAGGAGGGGGACCTTCCGGGGACGGCGTACGTCTGGCACTCCGGCACCAGAGTTGACAGGTGGGGCCTGAGGCGGCCCAGCAGGATCGATCCGATTACCCTGTAGTCGGCCGAGGGCAGGGAGATCGGTCTGTAGCTGTCCAGACCGCGACCGCCGCCGCGGGCCTTGGGGACCAGGCAGATCTCGCTCCGGCGCATCGATGGAGGCAGGGCACCTCGGAGCTGAGACTCGGCGAGCACACGTCGCAGGGCGACAGCGAAGAATTCCTCGAAGGTGCTGAGGACCTCGCAGGGCAGACCGTCCCAGCCGGGGGCTCTTCCGCGAGGGAGGCGGCGGATGGCAGCGGCTACCTCAGCCTCGGAGACCTCAGCCCGGTGGAGTGGATCCTCTTCTCCTAGTACGATAGAAGTGGTGGTCGTAGCTCCGATGAAGGCCGCGTACTCCGCCGGGTCGCAGCTCGGGCGGGCGAAGCGAGGCCGGAAGATGTCCAGGGCCTTTCGCCGCAAAACGGGGCCCTCGATGACCTCGCCGTTCTCGTCCCTGATGGTGGTGACAGCTGGGCGGCGGTGGCGCGTGAGGCGCGCGAGGTCCGGGAGAGATGGGTAATCCGCGTTCGTCGACGAGGCCTCAACCTGAACCCTGATGTAGCGTTGGGCCCTGCCGATGTAGCCGTCGTCGCGATCGTGGTGGCGAGGATCGTGGAGCGAGCGGGCCTCCGCGAGGATGCCGGCCTTGATTAGTGTCCAGCGGTCCCACAGTTGAGGCGCATCGAGCAGGGATATTTCCTCCGCGATGTCCACCAGGTAGTTGTTCATGTGCTCCTGGGCCAGCCCGGAGCGGAGCGTAGCAGCCACGCGAGGTTGGTAGGGGGCGGCTGGAGGGCCCACTCGGAGCAGCACCATGCGATGATCGGAGAGGTGGAAAGGAGCAATCGCATATGATGTTGAGACCTCCAGAAAGCGCGCCGGAGCGAGGATTCTGTCGAGGCGACTGCTCTCGATCAGGTCGCCATGTGCAGCGACTCTGGTGGGAAGGTGGGCAGCGTCAAACTCGGGGGCGGCATCCAGAAGCGCGGCGGACTCGCAAAGAGCTCCGAGGGCCGCCATGGAGATAGAGTCGCGGTTCCTGTCGTCCCTAATATTAAAGTCCCCGAGGACCCAGGCTTCCTCCTTTTCCTCAACGGCGGCTGCCTCGATGACTCGGAGTTGCTCGATGCGCTCGCGATGGTCGTGCGAGAGGTGGACATTTATGACGGTCATCTCCTGGCCGTGGACATTGAGGGTGGCCAAGACGATGTGGCCCGGCCACAGGATGCGGTGTCGCGAGACGGTGATGCCCGGCGCGTAGATGCAGGCGAGGCCCGAACCCGATATTGCGTCGGGTGGGGCAGTAATAGCATCGTAGCCGAGGCAGAGGTCTTGGGCGCCGTCGAGGTGGTGGGTGTTAGTTTCTTGCACAAGCGCAATGTCCACGCGGTGTTGTCTCAGGAGATGGCAAAGGCTTAGGCTCTTGTTCCTAATAGCGAGCCCGCGCGCGTTAATGGAGGCGATGGTGAAGCCTATGATGATGTCCCTTGATGGAGGAAGGGCAGGGCCTGGCGAAGGCGTTTGTAGATGGAGCCGCTGGAGTCGAGTCTCCTACGTAAGAGGGCCTCGACCAGCTCGCACAAAGCAGTCCTCTGGGCGGGTTTAAGGTTAGGGAGTTGCTTTTTGAGGAGCGGTGTGGAGACGAGGAGGCGACAAACCCTCTCCTTTTCGAGACCCTCTTGGTTGGTTTTGTCAAAGATTGTGGAGGGGGCCTGCTGCAGGCAGGCATCTAGCTCTTTCCTGATTTTGTTTCTTCCTTCCTGGGTGGAGCCCGTGCCCTCCTCCTCGATCCTTTCCACCTCCATTGGCTCGACGGGCGCCGGTGAAGGCAGGGCTGGTGTGGTGGGCGGGTTGGAGGCCGAGCAGGTAGAACTCGGCGCCTCTCCAGGCGGCAGGAGAGGTCGCGCAGGATGGAGCGCTGGGGCACCTGGAGCAGCAGCAGCGGGCGTCACTGGGGCATTATTAGGTGCCTCCTCTGATGGAGCTGGAGGCGCCGGTGGAGAGGATACGGGTGTTGGTGGACCAGTTCGCTTAGGCACGGGGGGAGAAGGAGAAGCCTGAACCTGAGCAGGATTGTCCACACGCTTTGGGGCGTCGAAGTTCCGCCTGGCGAGCGATGGGCAGCTAGCTCTGCGGTGGCCCTGCCTTCCGCATTTGGAACATTTGATTCCGAAGGAGAGGTAGGCAGATAGGGTGTCTCCCTTGGACTGTATGGTCAGTCGGGCGGGCAGGGTCTCCAGCCTGACTCCCTCGTGGAGCAGGATGAACGCCTTCCGGCGGCCGTCGTTGAAGGCGAACTCCCCTAGCTTGATCAGGATGGGGGCGATGGAGGTGACCCTCCCGTATTGGCCCAGGGCGTTCACGATGGTGAAGTCATCCACGAAGCCTGGCAGGCCGGCGACGACGATCCGTTCGGCCCTTTTTCGGTAGGGGAAGACCCTAAGGGTCGTTCCCCCGATCTCGAAGTCGCTCTCCACCAGAAGGCGCGCAAGATCCTTGGTTGCCAAGCCCACGAGGAAATGGCCGTTCATTTTGCCGAAATGCGTGATTTTATCCGGCCCCCCGACCAGCCTGGACATTGCCTTTAGGTAGGTGTAGTCCGGGATCTCTGGGCACCGCTCCACGAAGATGTAGTGCTCGTGGTCGGTTGTGGCCTGCCTCTTCTTGGCGTCAGCGATGTTGGCGCGTGTCGCCTTGATCTCCCTAGGCGGCACTGTTTTCGGCCCTGTCGGCCGCCTCAGCTGCTGGGAGCTGGGCTTTTCAGCAGGCCTGCTAGGCTGCTTGGCGGCGCGCTCCGGCGTTGTTGAAGTGCGGCGCCGCTTCTTGTTCTTCACAACGGTGAAACCCTTGTTGTCGTCCACGTCAACCATCTCGCTGTCGGCCCAGTTGAGCGAGGCCGGGCTGGCTGTTGTAGCGCTGGAAGAAGCAGCAGTCGGCGGCGCGGTGACGTCACGCGCGGCGGCCGGATTTACATGCACGTCGCCTGCCGGCGAATTTGCATCTCTTTGAGATTTAAGATTGGAAGTTTCTTTAGAGAAATTCATCTCAAGTTCGTTTTTTGGCGCTAATTCAGCACCTGTATGAGATCCTGTGCTGGGCCTTTCAGGCACTGTAGCATCGGATCGAGGGCTTTCCTCCAGTACCAAATTCACAATGGTAAGCGCCCTCTACACGCACTCCAGAGGCGAAAACGGCGGAGCTCGAAAAAGCGTGGCCGCTCGCCCGAGTGTGTGTGTGTGTGTGCTTATCACTTAAACGTGGTAATACAAATGAGTCACAAGACCAGTTTTAGCAAATTCAGACATAATATAACATGCATACTATTGTTTCGGGCTATGTACCATATGGGGCGGCTTCGTGACTCATCTCTTAGGATGTTATGTACTCCAATAAGGGCCATAGCCCAAAACATGGCATACAGGTTGGCGTTTGTCTGTATTTGCCTAATGTCGCTCATTCTTAACCACCGCCTTTAAGGTTTTTACCGGGTGATAATCAAAATACAATTTTCCTTCGACTTTATGTTATATCTATACACGAATGTATAAAAAGGTATATATTACAGTATATATAGTCCAAAGATTTAAGCAATATCTATTTATTTGGTTGAATAAACCCCTGAAACAAATACATAGGGCGAAAGGTTTTTTTTCAAAGTTTTTTATTGTTTTGCCCAGCTGTTTCTTTTATTTCTACTCTCAAATCCATCTTTACATGACAGAAACCCGTCGATTGCGCATCTTCTCATATAAAGTGAAGAATTATAGTTAAGAAAATTCGGGGACCTGGAGATATAGGTGAGAATAGAACGAGAAATATCTGGAATGTACTTTGTTCTTGATATATACATAACTATGTTGTATTATTCTATAAGCACAGAAGTAAATTAACATCATATATTGATTATTGCAATATAATGTTGATTGCACTCTGAAATATAATTATAAAACCATGTAAAAGTATATGGAATTTTATGACAACGTTCTCAAATAGTGGCCATGAACCCTTAGACGCAAGTTTCACCACCATCGCGGCCATTGTTCCTGGTCTATTATAAAGTCAAGAATTGAACCATTTCTGAAAGTCGGAAGAATTACCAAACCGGTCGGAGAAAACAAAAAAAAAAAAAAAACTCTTAAAGAGAACACAAAGCCTCCAGTCTTGAATTACCTACTCATTATTTTGAGACTGAACCCTGTTCTCTTTATATATGATAATGCTCAGTTTAAAATGATTTTTCGATAGAAATGTTCACAAAAAATGTATGTTTGCGTATTTATTCTAGAAACAATTGTATAGTAAGCAATTCCTTATGACTTCCAAAATTTTAGGTGTAAATTTGCTTTTAAATAATTATTTGTTGAAAATAAAATGTACATTTTTATTCCGAAAATCGAAATGCTTTTCACAAGCCAATGATTCCTTGTTTTGTGGTAAAAATAGGATATTTTGGGAGCAAAAAAAGTTGCATTCATTATATAAAATAATATCTACTAATTTATCCTTTTCACAATAAGTATTTAGAATATTTCGAAATTGAAAATATTTTTACCCAACCTGATATTTTTTATGTTTTTTCGGTCATTTTTAGGAATGAATAGATGCTCTTTTTATATCAATAAAATATAGACACGGGTATAACCTCATACGCTTACACGCTTTTATGCCCATACCAAAAAGTGGATATGCACCAGATAAACAAAACACACAGGTACGCAAATATTCACATATACCTGTAAACACTCCAATTTATGCAAGCATGCATATAACCAGGTAAACACGCACACAACATTTATAAAAACATGTTTACACGCAAGCAAAAGGTATTAACATATGTAAACATGCGAGAAACACTTAAAAGACATTGGTAAACATGTACATAAGATGTGTAAAAATGTGCATACGCAATGGACAAGCATAAACACACTATACATGCAGCAACAGATATCACACTTCCCACACGCCCCTAACATGTAAAGCTTATGTGCATATGGCAACAACACGCATAAGCACATGCTCACGCATACTCATATAAAAATATGCATGTAACACTCATTTACTCAGATATATACGCACGCTAAATGCATAAACACATGTACACACGCACGAAACACGAAAACATACATCAACACACACACATATCTGCACTTGTACACATATGTAATGCACACATAAACATCTTCAAGCATTCAAGTACATGAACGTATAGAGCATGCACACCGACTTATATATATTTATGAAATATATATCAACAACAACAACAAAAAGCTTTATTAAGACAATTCAGTCTTACACGGATTCTCCAAGCACAGAAATGTAGGCTACATACAAGAATAGCCGTATTAACCACAACAAAAGTACCTGTTATCACCCTTTGGTTTTATACAACTTTTCCAAGTAGAAGAGGGTATATACAGAAACAATAGTTACAATAATTAGCAATGCTATTTACAATGTGTCAAGGGAGAGAGAAGCAAGAAAGGGCTTGCTGGGGAACTAGAATATTATCATGGGTAGATGTTATTATTTTTCTTGAGGAAAGATCTCGCGACAATAAAGTTGAGATATCCAGCAGGTTAAAAAAAGTCTCCAAAGTGGTTGGTGCGAATGTTTAGTTCACCATATAAATTATCTCCAGTCCATTGTGTATCTTGATCGTAATATATATATTCTCTAGTTGGAGTTCGTTAGGAGGTAGATACGTAAAAGTTATACAAGTCAGCAATGAATCTATGCTTGGGTTCATTTTAAGTAACCGAAATCCATTTAGTTTTCTCTTCAACATTTTCCAGTATGTGTTTATTTTTGTTATAAATTCCTACAATGATGAATTCAGAGCTTCTTCCCTGACCCGAGGTTTTTCTGGCAACTGATTGGTAAACCTGGAAATTCTCGATCTCGAGTTTTAGAACAAATTGGCACTAAGTTTCCGTTATAGCAAATATTACAAATTGTTTTAAATAATTAATGAAAGGGAAAACGTAAATTGGAAAAATTCCAATACATAATATTTACATAATTGTGACCAAGTTTTAATAGTTGTTAAATCGAGTAGTTTAGTTTTCCATTCCTATTAGCTATATGTGATTGATGGTGATATTTTCTTGCCAGTAAAAAGAGATATTATGTGATCCTTCCAGTTCCTTTCTTAGTGTTTGCTATATCTCAGTTCCTTCTGAACTCATGATCTTATCATTTATAACTTGGTAAACAATACTTCCCACAATCAACTTGCTATCTCGAAGTTTAGATAAGATTCCTTTAGCCAAAAGTTATTTTCTCTTATTAATCAACAATCGACGCTGTTCTCTAACTTTTAAGGTGTAATCCTTATTTATGTAAATTCTTAATTGCTTAAGCTTGAATGCATTCCTAAATAATTTTATTCTGTCTTCATATTTAGGTATTTCAACCAGTAGGGGTGCGCTCGGCCTTTTAGATAATCGATGACATTTAAGGATGTTAATATTCTCGGAGATTTGCATATTATCCGTAATTATCTGTTTTATTTTTGCAAGAGATTCATCGCTTGTTTCATTTTCTTTCTTTTCGACTCCGTAAAAAATTAAATTACTTTCTCTCATTTTCATCTCCGTGAAATCTATTCTTTTCTCAATTTCTTGGATCCTTTCAGAATTCTTCGAGACAGATTTTACCGTGTTTTCCATATTATTCTCAAGTTGTTGTATACGTCGATTTAATTTATCAACTCCTTGCTCTATAGAAAGTAATATTGTCTCTAATTTATCCCCCCAGTTATCCATTTTATTTGAGATTGCACCAATCAATTGTCGAATATCACCTTCCATACATGACTCGAACGTAGTTTGCCTGGTGGGCCTAGGTCCCGGGTTTGGTTCTATGCCAGATATCAGTTGAACGAAGCTTGTTTCTCTGTAAATTTAAATAAATTATGATAAGAATTACAATTGGCCTCATATTATGAGGATATAAATTTACCAATATCACCTCAATAAAAAATAGCTCTTTTTTATAAAGTACGGCGAAAAAGCTTTAAAAATAAATTACCTAGCAGGAGCTGTCGTTTCACGCAACCTTTCCCTTTGACCACCTGGCGGAGAATCCCTATGAAATATATATCTTGCTTGTCTAAAATTAAGCACGTGTTTTTAAAGTTGGATCAACACATACTTCCACAGCGAGTCAATACTAACTTAAATTAGTTTGCAAATGACCACGTACATCATTTGTCTACAGTTGCACAGGTTGCAATCTTGAAGTAGAAGAATTGCAGCTTCCATATATTTCTGTGAAATATATATCCAGTGTGCTTCTTTCCTCGTCTCCCTTTCTCTCGAAATATTTTGAAAACACAATATTATACGGTAATGTTCATTTTATATCCTCCACAGAGAGTCCTCCATTCTCCTGGATGAAGGGATGAATCGGAGGACGCTACAATGTCATACATCCATAATGACAAGTTTATCTTATTCTAAATATAGAATAAATCTCCAAACATAAACCAAGCTATTTCATAAATACATTATTGATGACATTTTATTGATTCTTTCTTCAATATTCTGTAATTTTAATGTCACCTTTCACCGTTTTTAAGAAAAATGAAAGTATTCATACTTCAATATTTGCGTTTTCGCACACAAGTTAGAATATGTGTTTCAAGTCTAGTCCAACTTTCTCTAGAGTTCACAATGCAAACTCTAGATCGGCGCACTTCCACAGTACATCATGTTTGGTTGATAAATGAAGAACGACCTATGGTTCAAGTCGTCGACGACTCGACCTCGCGCGGAACAATGCCTGGAGAAGAGCTTCAGCAAGAAAGGAAAGTGCAAAAATAAAAAGAAATAGCCCAGAAAAATGATTGGGTTTCCAAGTTAAAAAGCTTGCGTTTTTAGGTCAGCGTGATGGATCGGCGCATGAGCCTCTTTCACGCATCTCACGTCCACATCCAGCTTGGAATATCTCTTCCTGGTGTTGGTCAGGCACGTGCCTTTCACAGACGTGCCTCAGACCCCGACTATAATGGCCCCAGAGAAGCAACAATGGAAAGGACTTTCGTTTCCAAATAATAAAATCACACAGACTATAATTATCGGATCTGCTTATACAATGTAACTTATATAAATATCCGAAAGATGCATATTAATATTCCATGTTGATATGACTAGTGATTGCTTTTAGGTTTTGGAAAACGATTAAAAACGCCTTGTTTTAAATGAGATTTTACTGAAGGGATGGATATAGAAGGATTTTAAAGATATTTTAAAGTGAAAGAATTAATACTTTTTCTATGCATACCTACAAACTAGAAGGTGAAATAATGGAACCATGATTTGTGTTTTTAAATGAGATAAATTGATATGTTATGCTATATTCCTACTCTATAAATTGACTTGAAGGTATTTATAGGAATTTTAGTGAATGATATATTGAATTTAAGGACGAAATTGTGTGATGAGACAACCCACATTTAAAATAAAAATAAATTCATCTTGATAATATTGTGTATATTATTTAAGGATAAATTAAATATTTCAAAATAACCTTTGAAAAAGTCAGATATTGCGTTTGTCTGTAATTACTTGTGTATAAACGGAACTTATTTAATTGGAGAAACAAAATATGAGAATCTCAAATCAACTCATATATTTGTTAAATTAAGATCTTCAGAGTAAGTATCGTTATTATTATAGAGATATCATACCAAGAAATAACTTGACAATGGAATTCAGGAACTGAAAGAAATAATAAGGTAACCATATTGTAGTTTTACTATGATCTCAAAAATGAAAACAGAAACCTTTACAGTATTTAAAAATCAAAATTAGACAGATATCTACAGTCACTGTGAGGAAGATGGCTATTATTCAGAACATATAACCAATCAATTCATTGCTATATCAAACATGTCTTCACATGTTGTGTTTTTACCTGGAAATCCCAAAACTGGGTTGTAGCCTATTCTCATCACCGACGTTTGGAGTGAAAACAAAATACATTGTTTTAATGCATTTTAAATTTCTCTTTCCGTACATAAATGTATTCGTTTGAAAAAATTGATTACTCTTCGTCATCAGGATTTTATTGAGGCTGAAAAGTTTGCTAAGAAGAATTTTTTCAAAACAAACACATATTACTTTTTTTATCTTTCTTTCATAATATTTATATATATTTACGCAAATTGCCACTAAATCTTGATTATTAAAATTTTAATTGACAAAAACAAAAGAAGGTTCCCGGAGAGGTTAGCAAATTTAAAAGTCAAAATGATTATCAGTGTCTGTTATGTAAAATATTAGAGTGCTTTGATTTTTTTTTGTTTTTTAAATATAATAAATATGAGTTCTGATCAAGTTGTGCTGCTATCGAGGGTTATTTTGAAAATAGAGAATCTAATGTATTTAAAGCAGAACACTACTTAACTTGGACACCATAAGGCACCAAGGTGAGAATAAATGATTTTTAAATTATAAATTCATCACAAAGAGATTAGCTTAACCTTTGTTCATGCTTACAAATAAATATAGTTAAGTATAATTGAAGATAGGCACCTGAATTTGTATGAGAGTACGCGATTTTTTTTTCTGTTTTATACATAGATCAGGGTGAGCCTAAATTTTATTACCCTTTGATTATACGATTAGTTCATCGTCTTTTATTTTAAAATATAGTTACATTTTTAAAAATATTTAAAATATTGTTTCAAAGTGGTGACTAATATAATTATGCATTATTGTAAAATTACCACAATATCCTCATTTATTTGGCAATATTATAATATGTACCCCTCCTATGGTAATCGTCATTCAAAAATCTTATGAACTTTTAAAGAAATAACGTATGTTGTAATGAAATATCGGAAATTTCAAATTTTTGTATTTATTGTTTTAAAATATTAAATCACTTTTCTCTATTGTGGGTTTAGTATAAATTGATACTTTTTATTAGCATTTTTCTTGTGTTTTATTTTATTTTGTGTTATATTTGTATTTCATTTTAAAATGGATGCGCGAATTGTATTCAAAAGATTATTAGTGTAAAATGTATTAAAGTATGTATTTACATAAGTTCACGCATTTAAACCATAAAGATTGAATAATAGAAACAATTCTCTCTTTCTCTCTCTCTCAAAAATGTATAAAAATTAAATTCTAATGGAATCTTAAAAATGTCATTATTCATTTCACATATACAAAAGGAATATTTTTAAACACCATATTTTATCTATTAAAATTAGAGAACAAGTTGTAGAAAAAAAAAATAATAATAATAATAAATCCACTTTGAGAAGCGTACTTGGCTATGATTACATAACAAACACTATCATACCAGTTAAATCAATACTTATCTTTTAATAGAAAACGTCAACAACTACAGTGGCTCGGACACCTCCTGATACCCCCCTACACTTTACTTCACTTGGCATCATCTCTACTGCCCTACCAACGAGGAAAATCAATAGTCCAATACTGGCTTCATAGTGATATCATTTTATCCGCGATCGATCGTTGTGGCCCACTGTATGTATTACATCCTATACACGATACGACGTCAGCCATCTCTGTCTTGAGCTCGATGTAACATCTCGGCGACCGTTAAGCCAGTGAATTCCTTTAACTGGTCCACTGGTTACACATCGTCCAGAGTTTACTATTCAATAGCCCATCACCCACAGTTATCCACAGGATTGTACAGACAGAGGATTCATGCTTGCTGTAGCTCTAAATATAGATATTTGCAGAATGCAATAAAGTTTTCTCTATTTATACAAATTTGTGAACTAAATGAAGTTGATAGAGATGCAATGTGTAGGCAGCATTATAATTCACAAATAGATGGATTTTTTCTATCGTTAAAAACATTTTAAGAGGTTGATTAAGTTAAAAACATAATATAATAATTATATTCATAGATATTTGTTTAAATTGCTTTCAAGTAATCAAACGTTTGCGTAAATACGAACATTTTAACTAAATTACATCATATTCAAGATAATTGTTAAATTGCAATATTTAGAAATAGTATAGCAATCAATACTTTAATTATTTTTAAAGAAATAAATTCAGTGCTAATACTCGACCAAACAATGTTATCTCTCAGAATACATGTCAATTTATCCATTTACCTATCAATTTATTGTCAGCACGATTAAAGGTAAATTGGGAAGTATATTGCTGTAGTGGAGGAAATGTTCGCCACGCACATTATCGTTTGGAATTTTCTAACAAATATACGTCATTTTGTTGCGTAGCCTTTATTGCTATTATTTCAGATGTGTTTGTGGTTTCAAATAGAAATATACAGAATGTTATGAAACTCTAAATGAAGTCAATTATATATTAATTAGGTTTTGTGTATATATTAATAATAAAAAGTTATAGTAATTTTAATATATAAATATATATTTTTTTTATCTCTATTTCTTATCAATCTATAAGTTGGTGACGCAGAATTATTGTTCACTTAAAACTTTCTTTCTATGGCTAGTGTCTTTTGATGGTCTCATAAGGTTTTCTCTCGATATTGTAAATAATTCTGCTTTTTCTGCCTTTGTCTTTCCGGTCTTCCCTCCATACCTCACTTCAGCAATATTTTCATCCACCTATGGGTGTCGGACAGGATATTTAAACATGCTGGTGTTCTCCTCTTTCCAATACCTCTTCGATACTGAAGATATTTGAAAGGAGGAGAACTGGAATTCTGGACGTCCTCTGTCCGACATAAAAGCTTACTATATTTGACTTCATGTTGAACATACGGACATTCTGTATTAACTTTTCCAGTCTACCATTACACATTGTAGTCAATTAGTGGCAGATTATTCTTTCAGAGAATTTAATAAGATGAAATATATTAGTTTTGTGTGTGGATTAGTTTCTAATTATTTTGAGACTCTTAATTATAATATTTGGTACTATGATCACAATACCGACCTATTCCGTAGGAATGCTACATGCTGTAGCCTCATATTCAAAATAGGAGTAAAGGCCTACGAAACTTGCTATTTCTTTAATAAGAAGGAGACAATCTCAGACTATTCTTTTGAACGAGAATTATCAGAAATGATTTACAACATATACCTTTTTCTATTTTTGAATATTACTCATGGTTCTCACGTACTTTTGGCCCTGAATTCCCGTTCCTTCATTTAGTATAAAGCCTCTAGGATCATCCTTTTTGGCCGTTGGTACAGAAAATGATGACGGCAAACAGATTGAAACGCATAAATAGTTGTTTTCTTGATTTATTAGTGTATTAATTGTGGACAATATTCTGTAATTAAAATAAATCAACAATTAGACAATATTAATTTAGAAAGTTGGCGCAAACTATCAGCAATTTTTAATTGCACAATCATAGAGGAGATGCTATTTTCTTAAATAAATAAATAAAAATGTCAAAGTGTCTCTTTGTTTATATAGATACTTTAAAACTGAAATACTATCGTCAAATTCACTGAAAGCTGGGTTGTTTTTATTTATCACTACTTATTTATATTTTTTATTCATAAATTACTGATCATTTCATCGGTTCAGTTTCCTCTCCTATCTCTTCGTCAGATACTCCTTCCTTCACGAAGCACCAGGTAGCAATTAGTTTCATTTTATAATGTCACCTATGTGTGTGTGTAGTAACCAGTTGCCTCTTCTCTGAAATTATCGTGCGCGATATAGTGTAAGTCTTATTTCTAAACATCAGAATTTCTTCATTTTGAGATTTTATCAATCTTTTTAACGTTCTCTATCATGAGTTAGAGTTATTTTTAGCTCTAAAATTTCAATTTGTAATTGTTTGTATTCAATGAAGGTGAATTAATTTAATTATGTAAAATAATTTGATTTTCAGAAAGTTTTGTAAAGAAGCAATCTCACATCAAATAATTGTCATACTCATCGTTTTCGCTACTTCCCGTTAATTTTATCAAGGGAATGTAATTTGAGATCCATTGATAGGGGTGATTGAGAATTTTCCAAAAACCTAAGACACAGCATTTTAAAAATATATAAAAATAGGGAGAATTTTGGTTTTGTGTGTGTGGTCTAACGCTGACTTGAAAGAAGTAGATTTATAAATGAAATCAAAACGAAGAAAATGTCTATTTTAATCCACTCTCGTTAAAACAGGAGATTCCCAACCAATATCGGATTAATATTGAGCTACACCTGTTGTAGAACCGAAATATTCATAAACTCGTGTTTTGACATTAGTGAAATGTAATCTTTCTCTTTTCAGTCTTATGTTTGCCGTTAGTCAGAAACTAAAATGATTTTTGAGATGTGTTAGAGCCAGATTTCATTATTCAGCCATAAGAGAGAGGCCCTTTTACAGAAGGATAATTCTTCCATCTATCTTCCTTTCTTTATATCTTGTCTGGAATATAAATTGTTTCCTGTTTTTTTTTTTCACAAATTCGAGGCATTTTTTTTTCTGGCAACGTACCGTAATCCAATACCTTATACAATATTTATATTTCCCATAATTAAATAGATAATCTATTCCTCTAATGTTTGACATGGACTTTTGCCAGGAATAAAATTTTCATATATTACCTTCGATCCAATTTCCTTTTTTTCCTCTTGTAAATGAAGGTTTATCCGCTGACACCTATTGTGGACCATCTTCATTTATCATTGAAGAAACTATTTTTTTTTCAGGAAGAACAGTTGGCAGTGGTCCAGGTAGATTTTAAAAGGTGCCAGGCAAATCATTAAAAAAAGGCATGTGATCTATAGCGAATTTTAAATTTCAAATTGAGAACAGTAAAGATAAATAAATATATATATATATATATATATATATATATATATATATATATATAGGAGCATAGGGCGCTTCTCCCGTCAAAATAAACGTCAAAAACTGACGCCATCTATTGACCGTCGCCGCAAACTAGCGGCTTCGGGTCGGTGACAAAGCCACAACACCAGCTTCTATGGATCAATTTCCTCCCGGCAATTTTTCCATCTATATATATATATATATATATATATATTAGCATTTCATTATTTTTATTATTTTACGTAAGTGCAATGTGACCTAATAATAGATTCTGAGATTAGAAAGAAATAAAGAGGGAGAGAATGAAAACCCTAAACCTTTTTTTTAATGAAAAGACTGAACGTTATGTTTTCCGCTTTTAAAATCGACTTTTATGTTATAGAATTATATAATTTCTGCATAATTATTAAATATATATATGGGTTTACGTTTTTATATTCACTTGGAATGAAAGGGGAAAAAGCATATACAGGTACTGTATATTTATTATCTCAAATAAATGTAAATGAACCTGTGTTTGTTATTCCTTGTACCTATCACATAAATCCCTGTATGAGACTAATTAGGTTTTCGTGTACACAATATCTGCATCTGCATTATTATCTGAAACGTAAATAACACTCACATTTTTTCTTACTTTTTCCTTGGAATATTTATGTTTCAATATTTTAATGTGCGATTTTAATTACTATTTTTATATATTAGAAATTTACCCAGAAATAAGATTTCACCCAGCTGAGTGGGACAAGTAATAACCTGAAATAATAAATTAGAGAATAATTTATAGGCATCTTCTAGCATTCACACAAAAATAGTTTACATTTCTAAATAAAGATGGCGTACTAATAATTCATAGGGATTTTTTAGCATAGAATTTAAGAATATTTGACACAAAAAGGTAGTTTTCTTGTTATTCAATAAATAGTTTCTTTAAAAACCTAAAATAATTATAAACTATATATAATTATATTATTTAATTCTTGAATAGATACTCTTTTATTTATATTACTTAATTAATTCATATTTTACTCTTCTTTGTCAGTGCATTAATCACAATATCACAACTTTAAAATTTTCCAAGCTTCTAGAATTACCCACATTTGACATTTTGGTTAACATGGTAAAGAAGTAGTTAACTATTCCCCAGAAATTAGTTATTCAGTAATGGTATAAGGGATAATTGAGTGACCCGAGGGTTTCTATTCCCGGGTCAAAGGTCAGATAATTTAAATTGAAATAAGGTGGCACGGCATATTAAATGTTATAATTGGCCACGCTGCCGTCTTAATCAGACGAGATCGGGTGCCGGAAACTGTGGATTTATATTAAAAATTAAATTTTCAATTATACCTCTATGAAGGAAGAATTTTATATGAAGAATGAAAATTTGTAATTTTGCAAGTCTTTGATGATATCTCTTTATATATATATTTATTATAAACATATATGCATATATATATATTATATTTGTGTCATATATGTATGTATGTGTTTTGAATAAATTAAAGAAATATCATATAAATGTGGTGTTCAGTAGAAAATCGATATGAAATATAACAAAATTTAATGTTTCTATATTACATATGATAAGGGGGACTAGCAATTATTTTACTTTCAAAATGAAACATGTGTAGAATTGACAATGTTTTTTTTCTATTTTGATAAAAAAATGTTATTTTCAATTGGTGTATATTTTGAATTAATAGTTATTTTTTTTACAAGATTTTCATGTCATCAGCTATTCAAATAACATATTATTTCACTATTAATAATAACAGATTCTATTTGCGAAAAGATTCAGCACGTTTCCTCTTTAAAATTGACTAAATATCTCTCGATGTTATTTTTAAAACTTCTCTATTAAATTCTCAAAGTTTCATATCAATTAATAACTCACAGCACCAGTTTCGGTAAATTGGAACAGAAGAAAACCTGGTTTCTGGGTATAGCTTAAACAGTACAGGGAATAATTAGAAGGAATCTAGCAAAATGTATTTTATTAGTGAAGTATTGAGGTTTCCTCATGGCCTCAATTTGTATTTTCCTAACAGAAAGACTGAGGTGAAGATCTATTGTGTTATTGAGATTCACTTGAAGACTGATCGATATAAAATTCGATGAAGTCACCATTATTCTCGAAACTAAACTGCCAAATGTTTCGACCAAACTTTTAGACGTTTATTCATGGAAATTAATAGTTTTGAGCAATATTATTAGGTCTAAGACATCAAGCTATATATATATATAACTTCAAAATAAGATATTTTTGAGGCAATAAAAGCCACTATTTCTTGCCTTTCCCCTAAGACATAGCGAAACTTAACAGTAATATCTCAACTTTGGCGGTTGCGACATTTTATTTTCTAAAAAAATATTTTATTACAGTTCTGAAATGTCTTTCTGACAATGTAAGGCTTTTTTGTAATGAAATATCGAAATATTTTTTCACGTGTAAATTATTGCAGTAGAAGCATTTTTCACTTACATCAGAAGTTTCACTTGTTTGCTACGGTTAAATGATAATAGAGGTTTATTTGTATTTATACAGTTCTTAATATATATATATATATATATATATATATGAAAAAACAATAGAAAAATAAAAGATAAGTGGGTCAGGTGCCTTCTTTATTTTTAATATGTATATATATATTTGATAAAACTATTTATTCGCCAATATTTCATTTGGCTGAACGCCAAAGTCAAGGCACAAAAACGTTTCGATATTTCATAATCATATTTGTAGAAAATACATTGTTGTACATTGACAAAGGAAGTCGTTCAACCAACTGATATATATTGGTAAATACATATTTTTGATCTCTCAATAGATTCCTATTTTAATAAGAATATTTATTCATGCTTCATTTTCAAATAAAAAAATAAAAAAATAAATGAAAATTTTCAGATGATAATCATATCAAAATACATATCTTTAAAAAATAATAATTGAATACTTGAAAAAATATCCTTTTTGAATGTGGATAAAATTATTCCTAAAATGCATAATGCATTCCTTATTTGCATCTTCCAAACTCACAAAGACCCAAATGACGGGACTGTGTTAAAACAAGGTGAAGTCCAGAGCAGCAACAACTCTCACCATCCAACGGACATGGATAGTGGCAGAGTCCCGGATATAGGACAAAAGAGCACAATAAGAATGTTATTTCTTGGCAAGAAAGGTGACAGGAGAAGCTACCTATTTATCGATTCCCATGAATAATTGATGAGGATGGAATTTTTAAGCACTCTATACTTTATTCATACATGACAAATTTCCACAATTATGCAATGAATATGAAAAAGATTTGGGAAGGTTCTGCTCATCAGTGGTGAATTTTCCCAGCGATATCGCCAATATAATCTACGATATCACTACTGCTATTATATATGTTTATATAGTCGGCACTTAAAGGTGTTTTCAGGTGAACGTGTCTAACGAAGCTATGAATAGGAGGGTTGTGTAATTCTAGAAATTTGACAATTTTTTTCTTTAATAGCAGAATTTAAGCTCAAAAGGCCAGACAACGAATACAAAGGCTTATTTAGGCAACATGGAAAAATCAATATATAAGTTATTATGCTAAAAAATTCGAAATGGAACACAAATAATATAGATAAGAACTCAAGATAAAAATCATCGCGCCATTTGAGACCAAGAACTTCTCAAAAGAAGTAAAACGGAACAAGAATAATATTTATCCTGGACTAAAAAAAAATCGGCCCTACTAATTTATCAGCAAATACAACTTTCGAGTTGTTTAGGTCGATTTCGTAACTCCTTTCTTTCTTAGAACGTCATGAGGTTGAACCTTATTTGTACTGAAAACGCTCATAGGCCGAAAGCATGGTATACAGATAGAATTCTAAAAAATTTGACAAAAATGATGTTTCGATATATTGACCGACATGAAACTGCGCTGAGATTATCGAGAAATGACATTGCTTTAATTCATTTTGAAATTATAAAGATGTCATTTTCACATATTGATATTTCAATATATATAGAATAGTCTACCTGTATATATCAGATAACTATGGATATATATTCAGGGTTATTTCTAACATGTACGTGATTAACTTGACGATATATAGAGCTAAGTTAATATGTTTTCTAAATAGAGTATCTACCGTAAGCAAGTGTGGCATCCATAAAATTATTGGAACAAGATGGAAGCCCTGCTTCACCAGTGCTTCACCCGTGTAATGGTGCCACTGGTTTAATCAGCAGCTGATAATGAGATTTTGAATATGCGATGTGAATTTGATTGATCAGCGATGGGGGTGCTCGGGGTCAGCTCCCTTTTTGGTAGAGGCGAACGGATGATGGACTCTTCGGGCATCTTTCCAGAAGCTCTGACAGGTTCATAAAGTCTGGCAGAGAATTCAGGCCTTTTATTAGAAGGAACTGACTCGTTTATGAACTCTGACAGATTCTCTATTACACGTGGTACAAGAACCTGATTGAATCATAAACTCTGTCAGAGTCTGAATTTCGTGGTAGAAGGATCTGACTTGGTAGTTAACTCTGGGACAATATTTATAACACTTGATAGTAGAAACTGATATATTTGTGAACTCTGACCGAGTCTTTGGACAACTACCAAATGACCTGGAAAGTTCATGGACTCTGGGAGTCTTTGGGATACTTACCAGAAAATCTGATTAGGTTCTGAATACAATCAGAGTCTTCGGATCACTTGCTAGGATATCCTGGATATTTCATAAACTCATAGATTTCTTACGAATCCTTAATAGAAGTATTAGCTCACTTCGTCTGTTATGTAAATTCTGAGGGTCATGGAAGTGCTATTATTCTGGCAGCATTAAATTTCTAAACTTCCCTTGACCTACAGTTATGTCGTCGGTTATATGATAAGACAATTTACAAATCATTCAAGAGCGTTTTAAATGAAAATCGAATCAAGGAAGAATATTTGATGTATGCAAATCATTTATTTCTGATAATAAAAAGTCTTGAGAGAGAGCCCAAAGTAAAATTTAATACATATATTTGGATCACAAATGTTGCGCGCTTGTGAAGGCTATCTTCAATAAAAAGAACCGCTAAAAGGTCACTCTAACCGCTTAAAGAACCTATGCTAGCCAAGGCTGACGTGTCATCCATTACATAGGAAACTACATATTCTTCCTTGTTATATTGTCATGGGATTTAATAACGATGAGGGAGGCCAATTACGGCATGATGTAAGCATTCCACTCATTTGGCTACCCTCCTCTTTTTTTTGTTCGACAAGCAACACTTCATCATTGACTTCGTTCTCTATGAAGCAAAAATAAAAGCTCAGATAAAAATGATTAATCATTAATTAATCTAAATTTTATATTCTTAAAGAGATTACTTCGTGGTGTGAATCAAGCATGGTCTTCACATTCCGTGTGTGCCGTTCCCTTATCCTTTAATCTAAAGAAAACAATATCTTTTAAAATTATATTCTCTACTTTTTTATAAGGAGAAATCATATTAAATAGGTAGTACTAATTCTGTATCCCCCCTCTTCAAACTAGGTAATATTTTTAATGTTTCATAGCTTTTCTATATAATAATCTCCTTCTTAATATGATGCATGAGAGCGCCATCTGTAATAAGAAATTTGAATCCCCTCATTTTATCATTGCAATTAGGGCAGTAGAAAATTGATTTATACTTTCGATGATTTAGACCAACTGAATGATTTATGTGTACGGGACTATATACCGCCCTGATAGGCAGTTTCTCCTCGAGCAACTCTTACTTGAAAACAAGATAATTCTCTCCGAATTTCTCAACATTGTCATTGAGCATGTTGGGGACAAGAACTCCGTAATTGGCAAGAGCTTGTCCACACTCAAGGCGGCTTGTAGCTCCTGATAGGATCTAGACGTCCCTTCGGAGAAGGCTTCGTCTGGTGTAAATATTTTCTTTATTTTATTCTAATTTCACCCAAACTCAAACATTTTGATATTGACTAGGTGTCCATAAACTTATTTTAATTGTCAATCGTCTTAAAAGAATCATACGCGTCAGAAATATCCCAAATTTCTAATAATCTCCTTAGTTAAATATAAAAAACTTCCAAAAACAACGGAGAGAAGTCTATTTTATTATTGACCTCTGGGCTATCTCTTCTTTTTAAAATAATAAATCTTAGCCAATCTTCAATAACATACCAGAAAGGCCTGGACAAATCTAGGTTTCTTTGGATAGTCTCTTATAAAGAAACTTTTCTCCGTTATTCTTGGACGTTTTGCTAAGGATAGTTTTTATCTCATATTTGAAAAATAAAAATCAAATAATATTTCAGATATTATGGAAAGAGATCTTAAATTTATCACATTTCACTAAACTTTATTTTACGATACCAAAAATTACTTATATAGTAATCCCCCAAAATGTTACTATTCCCCTACCAAGATGGGTGAGTAGTAATAGATGTTCGGATGCTTATCTTATTACATCTTTATTCAACTACTAACTACAACTAATTCAACTTATAAGGTAAAATTATTAATTATGAAATATTGGAGTGTTGTATTTTTAAACTTGTTTTCTTTGAGAGAGAGAGGGATGGCATTGTTTAGAAAATTTAGGGATGGTCAATTTTTATTTTTATCATAAAATACATCAAATATGGTTTGAATTTTGGTTGTAGTTAATTGGATGCCACGGATTTTCAATTCTGGACAATACAGTTAAACCTAACTTGAGCGACCCATCTGATATATCTCTGGGCGACTACCTTTGTGAATTGTAATATCGTCCTCTTAAACCAACCTCCAATGAGGTATCCCTTCCATTAACGCCTGGGAGAATATAGGTTTCTTTAGATGGTCTCTCATTCAAAGTTCTGAGGAATTATCATCAAACAGAAATATCTTTTATGGAATGGCACTAACCGCAGTGAAGCAACAGATTTTATCTTTTATTAATTTTCTAGAATAAAATTTGGTTAACTCTAGAAAAAATCCTTTCTTCGGGCCAAAAATAGAAAAAAAGTAAAACAAGATGTGAAACAGATAATATCAAGATTTAGCATAAAACTAAGTAAAATAAGACTAAAATCAAAAGTGACACTGAAACTAATTCCATCTCGATTTTATCTGTTTATTTAGTTTTTTCTAGCCATATCTCGAATTCTGGCCTTAAAAAAGGGAGGCTTTTCCGTAAGAGTTCATCAAGTTCTGACATAAGAAATGATTGGGAGATAGCATTTATGTTTATTCACTGTGGGTAGTATTTCATTTCAAATTATTAAAATTTGTTAAAATTCGAAGAAATCTGACATGGTGTACTAGATATATAGGCAAACACATAGCGGATGGGAGCGGTTTACTAAACATTATAGGGTTGTTATTTCGTCAATTTCAATATGTTTTGAAAATCCCATCAAGAGCTGCAGCTGTGTCTTTACCTTAGTGAATTTAATAATAAAATATCTATATAGATAGTTCCAGTAGGAATATATATATATATATATAATATATAAACAGTTATCCTTAACTAGAATGGTGATAAACTTGGCTGTAGTGCGCCAGTAAAATATTTGCCACCAGCCTCAGCACTCACTACCTTTGAATAGATGGAACTAACTGCGTTAACTGAAAGACAGAATAACTAGAGATATAAATATAACGAAACGTTTCCGGAAGATGATATTCTTGTACCAAATGAGACATTTTTTAAAAAAGTGGTTTAAAACAATGCATTTTGTTTATTACCACAGTACAGAACGTACAACCCCAGCTTTGGCAAATTCAGTCAAAAGCCATGACTTGGATCCTCATCAGGTGGTTCTTTATCGCCACATATACGTTCTACGAGGGCCATCCAATAAATGAGTTTCCCTATTTTTTAATAAATAAACGACATTATTTACAATTATGCAGTTATTTTATTTTCATTATAAAACTCATAGACTACCTTTCTAAATAATCACCATTTCTGTCCAAACATTTTTGGTACCGTTGTAGCAATTTTTAGATACCACTGTTGTACCAAGCCGTGTCCTGTCTTCGTAGCCAGTGGTTCACCTCCGCCTGCACTTCGTCATCATTCGCAAAGTGCTTGCCTCCAAGGTGCCACTTGAGTGCTGGATAAAGATGGAAGTCGCTTGGGGCAAGTTCCGGAGAATAAGGTGGATGTGTGAAAATTTCCCATTTGAAGTTTTCCATAGCCATAACTTTGCCTGCAGAGATTGTGACCTTCGCCTTTTTTTGGTGCACTATCCTCAGGCTTCTTCCACACCATGCTTTGTCGTTTTGTTTCTGGAGTTGAATGATGCACCCTGCTTTCATCTCCAGTGACAATACTGGAAAACAGTTGATCTCCATCTCTTTGATGCATTTCCAGTAAAGCTCGGGCTGCCTCCATCCGTTGGACCCATCTTGTGCAGACTTTGAGAAAATTCAAAACATCTGACATGATTGTCCCAATCGAAGAGCGTCTAATTTCGATTCAGGAGGCAGTCGAATCATTATTTCGTCAATGGTGACTCGGCAATCTGCTTCCACCACATTCCGAACAGCAGCAACGGCTGCATTGTCCGTGGCAGTAACGGGGCTGCCGCTTCGCTCGTCATCATGCACGTTTTGCCGTCCTTCTAAGAACCATGAACGCTATCGGCGAACCATTTGGATGCTCATACATTCTTCACCATACACTGACACTGAATTGCGATGAATATTGACCGCAGTTTAATTTTTCGCCGTGAAAAAACGAATTACAGAACGGAGTTCGCAAGTGGACACGTTCACCAGTGGTAGCTCCATGGAAACTGAAGCGCTACGGACTTGCGCGTACGAATAGCGTGATTTTGAAGGTCACCAGCTTCCAACGCATCCTAGTGACCATTTCTTCTATACTAACTAATTTTTACAACGTTTCGTTCGCAGAAAAAAAATAGGGAAGCTTATTTATTGGATGGCCCTCGTACATTGGGGTGATAAACAAAATGTATTTCTCAAATGCATTTTAAAAAAGAACTTTGCCTCAATTAATACACAAAATATCTATATAGTTTTAAAAAAGCATATATCGAATCAAATAATTGAATCAGCATAATTAAATAAACAAGTCAATTAGAATAGAGTCGGCGCCCCATGAATAGACTCCGGCAGCTGAAGGAAGGCCCACGGTCAAGCCGGGCGCAGCATGAACCTCCGACCTTGCCTACAAAACGTGTCGAGCCTTGGCGATATTTTTGTGATCGCCATTAAAGTCCAATTAAGTGGCGAGGACATGGTTCTAATTTGTGGTTAGTTAGACCTTTGTCTTTGATTTGCTGTTGTTTCCTTCTCCATGCCAGCTTCGTCGCCATGCTAATAACTCTAATTGTTATAACTATTATTACCATATAGGATGATTACAATGTTAGTTTATCTAATATATTTCTACCTCTCTCGCAATATGTACAAATCGTTAGATACCTTTTGTCAATGTAGAGCATTTAAAATTTAAAGAAATATACCTACATTATTAGAGAATAATTTCACAATATTAATGTCGAAACAGAAATTGCCTATTTAAAATATCTTTGTTTATATTTTGTAATGAAATAATTGTCCTTTTAAAACATATTATTAATTTCACTATTCTGGTGATAAATATTTTTTCTATCATCGCGTCTTTACAGATTTATGTAAATAAGATTGATCTTTTGTCATACTAGCGTCTATTTATTCTAAGTGACATTTTGACGCAGATGGTAGGTAGTATTTGAAGATTTCTGAGCAGAACTTTGGCCTGTGGACTCCATTTTACCGCGACTGACTCCAGGATTCTACGGCCGTGTTCAAGCTAAGGACTTTCTTAAAGATGACAACAGTCTGTATGGATCGCAACACAGCCACAATAAAAAGAACACAAAGCTACCAGTTCATGAAACAGAGGAAGTCGTAGATCGACACATGCAAGAGCCACTAGCAACAAGATTTGGTAGTTCTCTGTCACATAAATATATGTACCAAAATCTTTCTTAATTTATAAATAAACTTTTGATATATTACTATTTTAGTTACTCAGCAAATTTATGCATATATCTTTCTGTTCTTTTAGGTGTTAATTACGTTATGAGTACAATAAACTCTTATTTCAAGCGTTTGTTCCGTAATGATAATAATAATATTATATATAATATAATATTATTATATAATAATATATTTTTTAATATTTTTCTTTTCAATTGAAATTTCATATCGACAATTCATTTGATATATAATCATCTTCCTGAAGGATTACTTATATAAAATAAAAAATGACTTGAACTTATAGAATCCAATGTGCGATGGACGATTACTTTCAGAAAAGTTTCGAAGAATTTATCATTTCGGTGGTTTATTCTTTTCGAAATTCTACTGTAATTCAACCTTTAGGTGGTTAAACGAAAGCTATGAAAATAATTCCCGAATTGCTCAAAATTAACCCATGATATCTGTTCTTTTTGTTATTTAAGGAGGTTTTTAGATAAGCAAAAAAAAAGGAGGTTTTAAAATAAAACAAAATACAGGTACAATAACGATTTTGTCCGTTACCAATCATAGCTATTTATAGAAATTGTCAAATTCTTGAGAACCTTTAAGCGTGAAATTACATTTAGATTGATAAAAAAAAGGATAAGAATCGCGGCCAGGTCTGCTTACCACACTTACGGAACAGTTTGTCCAAGGCTTGGCATTGTTCTAGAGGCTCAAACAAAATACAGGCACAATTACGATATCGTTAGTTACCTATCATATCTAATTACAAAATTTTAAAATTATTGGAGACTTTTCAGGCTTGAAATTAACAATTGTATTGATATAAAAGATAAGATTCCCGGCCAGGTCTGCTTACCAAACTCACGGAGCAGTTTGTCCAAGGCTTGGCATTGTTCTTGAGTGCACCAGGTTCGTTTTTTATACCAAGAAAACTATCTACATTAATTGTGGCCCTAATTCTCTGGCCTCTATCTTTATTTTTAGCGTCAAACAATGCGGAGGTTCTAGCGGCTTAATGCCCTCGGTTCCGTGATAGTCAACTGAAGAATTATCTAGATCATCCTTTATCTCCCTACAGACTGACAAGCTATTGGAGAAACAACACCGTTTTGTTCGATGCTGATCCACATAGAACGCCCCACAATCAACTCTATTCAAACTACCACGAAGTGCATTAACCTGCTGAGCTTTGTTTGCTGATTGGCTGTATTAAAGGCAATACATTTTGGATTAAACTCTTTTCTCTCCCCCCCTATCAATAGATTTCATTTAATCTTTGCATACAATAATACAATAGCTATACACTTCTAAAAAAGATTATATTTATGAAACAAGCAGCTACTTTATTATTATATGATATTGAAATCTTATTTAAATTATATTTATAGTTGAAAAATTTATGAATCGAGTTCTCAGAAAATGTTTTTTTTATATATATATATATTCCAAGAGGTTCAAATGTTAAACAAATTGATGAAATGTTATAATGCTGATTAACAAATGATTTTTAGAATTTCAGTATGAAATTGATCTTTTTCTACACCAAAAGCGTGATATCTAGTTATTTATCTTTTTATTTTATATTTATCTATATATTAGTATCTATTTAAAGATTATTATTTTTTCTTTAATCATTTATCTTTACACATCTCTCCCCCTTTTTTAAGATAAAGACATTTAAAAAAATAGAGTAAAGCTTATAATTGAAATTTTCAGAATTATAAGTTTATATTGATTATAATTAATATCACAAAGCAACAGTTTCCTGCAAAATGTTTTAGCTTATATAAAAGGCATATTAAAATTTATTTTCATTTCGAAATCATATAAACAATATGGATATATAAACAATATTATTGAATTTAGACACATTTATACTAAATATTTAGAGCGTAATAACATATCTTATTATATGAGAGAGAGAGAGAGAGAGAGAAGAGAGAGAGAGATAACAATGTTTGCTGAATTAAAGAAAGGAGTAGGTGACGCCATTTTTTTTTTTTTATTAAGGAAGGCATTGAAATAGCTCTCAGACAAGCCCTTTTTCACCTAAAAGTGTGAAGGTGGAGGTGAACGTTTTTAACTGAAGGCCTTGCTCGAATGTTACTTTAATTTCTTCCTCAATAAAATATTGTAACAAAGTATTAATTTTATTATTTTTATCAACAGAGTAGTCATTTTTTATATTTTGCTACTCTGTAAATTTCCCTCGTGGCTTATCTTTTGTTTACCATTCTTAGTTTGTTCTTGCCTGAAATAAATTACTGTGTCACCCCGAAGTTTGTATTGGGGCTAGACGACCTTACACATAAGGCCAATTAGCCCGGAAGGAAAAGAAGAAAAAGTTTGTTTTCCCTTATTTTCCACGTGGCAATATCAATTGCGGCGTCACCCTTTTCTTTATAACATTGCTTATTAATTTGAAAGCCAAGATAGAAAGGTTGATATTAGATACCTATTCATTGATTATCTTGTGAAAACGAATTTTAAATAACGAGTTATTTGAAAAAAATAATTTTGCCTCATGAAACTGGTGTATCTTGTTCCGTTTTTAATAGACAGTTCGAAGCCTATAGGATGTATTTCCAACTTTTCTTTTTCTTGCTAGTTAGAATTCTGAAGGAAGACATTTGTAATTAACTTTAATATGGAATATTCTTGTTTGACTGGGACAACGTATGTCCTTATATATCCCTTATACTCTATTCTAACGAAAAGCATAGATATTGGAAGTCTTGGTCGAATCATCCTTTTGTTATATCTGTACCATTCGAGTTAGAGAGAGAGAGAGATTTGGGTTATTCTTTTCACCACTGAAATATCTCAATTAGATATCTCTTGATAAGAATTTTCGAATATTTTTCATTCAACATTACTTCCATAATATTGAACGATTGTTTGAGCAATAAATACCAACTAACTTTATGATCACCTTTTAAGACAGTATGCACTAATGAGGACCAAAGGTCCGACAAGCTTACATGGTTGGGTGTTCTTTTGTCATCGAGAAACGTTTTTTTTTGTGTGAGTAGCCTGCAATAAACAATAAATTTAATGTGAATTTTCTATAAATGGCGTTAGTCACCAGCAATATATACTCATGCTAGCACCATGCACAACTAAAGTTATCTGCAAGTTGTAAGTAAATAAACGACCTATCGTTTCCCTTCAATGGATGGTGCGTAACAAATTCTATAGAAAATCAAGGTCTTTGTTTTTATTAAGGAGTTATTAAAATATTAAATCTCTCCACAAAATGTAGGTTCTCTAATCGGGATTCAATATATAATATATATATAAGATTAGGTAGTTTTTGGAAAGCGCAACGAAAATAAATTAATTTTAACTAGTCAATTATTTTAATTTGTATGTGAAAAGAGTATATTGAATCTATTAATATTTATAAATCGAACACGCATATTTCTGCTTATTAATGTTCATGTTACATCGAGGTTAGAATCGCTTGTTTGTACGCTATCAGAATTATTGCTTATCATGATCATATATAAATCTAACTTTTTACTACGAAGATATAAATTAATTTAACATCACTTTAAAAACTAAAAGGCCTTATTGAATGTATTATTATTTTATGAAAAGACGAATTTATATAATTTACACACGAATAAATCTATTTATATAAAGTTAAAAATGGACTAACTATATAGAGAAGTGAATTTAACTTTTTTATTGACTTAACGGAGTTACTAACTAAAAATAAATCACAGAAAGCTTTAATTACATACGTAATCTCTTCTACGCTGGTCAGAATTAATCAAATATAGAAATATAGAATTAATACAAATTAATACTATGAGATAACACGCACAGAAACTGTGATAACAAATTTCATTAAGCGTCAAAGATCCCAACCCTCAATGGTCTGCCCCTGACCAGTGGCAACTCTCGTTAAAGAATTTTAAAGATTTGTTAGGAAGATGCAAACTTGTGGTATTTACAGAGCAAGGATTGTCGTGCAGTGATATTGACCCTCAAATACTAATTACATTGGTGAAGACTGGAAAATTAATGGAAATGTAAGGAATGCACAGTGGATCACGTAGAACTAAATGAAGTTTTGGCTTAAGGAACCTATCGCTTAGTACTTTTCTTTTTTCTCCAAAACCTTCAACAGATGATCAATCTTCACGGTTTTCTGCAGCCTTGTTGTTGTTTGTATTTTTAAGATTATATCTTTATTTCTGGTGACCTTTACAACTTACTTTTTAAAGCATTTTATTGGGCATTGTCCAAAATTGTATTCGGTATTATAATTTAGACTAGTCGCTAGTATATTGTTTGGTTGCAATTTTATCCTTGTTGGTAGGCCTTCTAACCAAAGATTTGTATTTTTACTTATGAAATAAACCTTTTAGAAAAAATGTATAAAATTATTAACAATACCTAAAATAGAATATAATATGAAATAGTATTAAAATATTTAATTGAGGACCCGTAACACTGAGAAATGAAACTTAAAAATGTGTCTTTAACTTATTTAACTTAGGTTATTTCATATATACCTCATTTATCGAAATTAGTTAAGTGACTTTGCCTTAGCCTTCTTAACAATTTTTTCTTAATCATAGAGATTAAATGGATTCTCTTTCTTTCAAAATTTGGATGTGTAAAGAAATACGAGATGGAGGGAAAACTTGAAACCACCAAAAAACAACTCAGAGGTTAATTTAAAGACGAATATATACGGAATAAGTGAACTTTAAGATAGACGATATTCTGAAAAAAAAAGAAAACATTCTGTTTTTAAATATGCACTACCCTCAGTATATGATAGCAAAACGAGATGATTTGGCTACATAACCAGAAAGAAGGATTGGACTATAATATAAAAGCCACTGACTGATGAAGAGAAGACAGAAAGCACCATCTATGTATTGTAGTGGCTGCTGGAGAATGATGGACAGATGTTAGAACCGATTCTGACGTCAAGGTTCTAGCAACGTAATGTGGAGAACGAGAAGCAGCAACTTTGGTTCGTTTTTTGAAAGCTCAAATTACCATGAAATAAATTCTATTTAACAAACAACGAAAACCATTTATTTATTTTCTCTCTCCTGAAGAATCTTATTTATATGAGAGGGCATCTTGGTGTTATAGTTCACATTTATCAATAATGCTAATATATAACTCGCATATTTTCTACAAGGTAGTCAGGCATAAACTTGATCTCTCACGTAACAATATATAACAATAGAATAGAGAAGAACCAATACTGAGATTGGCAGCATACACTGTCCCTAATATAATTATTGCGGCGCTATGGAGACGGATGTGCAGGGGCTGCCCTGAGTAAACGTGTGTCCGTCCACAAAGGGCACAATGCCGGGGTCGATCACCGGGGGAAGGTCGCCCTAAGACGAAGGGGAGCCCTTGCGCCGTCAAAACTTCCTTTCTCAATCAACATTTCCTTTACCTTCAACGTTCCTCAGGAAGATTGGCCGTCAAGACAGAATGGGGTGAAAGCAACAATCCAATTTTCAGATTTCTTTTATGGCGTTTTATCTTTTTTTGTTATAAATTGTTTGAATGATGTTTTTAGTAGTTAAGATTATTGCTATCAAAATAATGATATTTATAACTATAACGTACCGATATTAGAAATAAATATTTATAAACCAGGAAATGTGTAATTGTATACAAATATTGTAATTTTTAATTTCTTTAATTTCCAATCTCACTTTTTATTAATTCTATATGATGAATATATGAATCAATCTTACTCTTTTCCCTTTCAATCGAGCAGTAGCAAGGTTATTTTTAACTGAATACGTCTATAGAATGAAACCTCCCACGAAGTAATTCATTAGAGAAAGAACCACATCTATAAGAAACAATTTTTGGTGGATCAGAAAAGTTTGATTCATTTAATCTGAAAATAAATATAATTTTGCAGTACAAGAGTTCTGAGGATCATCTGGAAATCGTCTGTTGTCTCTACTGGAGGAAGAAACCTTGAAGAATGATGGACAGAATAGATCAAGAAAGAATTGGTTCGGTAATTTGATATAGAATGATATGAATTTTTATAAGATATAAAATATTCGCGTGTAGAACAGGGTAAAATGTTGTTTGGTTATGGCCGCCCTCTGTATAGGTAAGAACACTGCATGATGAATATCTGATCCAAACACCAAAAAGCGACTGATTCATATGAGAACATGAAATCTACGTTTTTACTATTCTTCCTAATTTATTTTGCATATTACTGGCTCTTTTTTGAGGATGGAATTATTTAAGGCTCATTATTATTTTTACTAAAGGACGAATTTTTTTCTACATTTATCGTGAGATGAAGATGCGAAAAGAAGAATTGGGAAGGTTTATGGCTTCAAGAGTGCAGATAATATAAGAAAAATAAATCTACAACGGTTTTAGGGACCTGATGAATTGACGAAATCGCTAAGAAGACTGACCACTAACGAGTCAAGCCTTTTCTATCCATTTTCAACTTAAAATCACTAAATATTGAAATTCGTTCTTTATTGAAGAAGTTCATTGAATAATTACTTCCACAACATACAGTATGCGCTATGTATATCGCATACCTACTAGTTTTATATTTGTATAGATAACAATAATGAAAATACATAATGTATTTGGAGAGGTATAGGATCTCTAGTTGTGTCGTAATTGTCAGATCGATAGTCAACAAGGAAGATGCTATAGATCTGCTGATACGTGTTTGTATATTCAGTTATATAACCACAGGTATGAAATCATGGAGAAATCTAACGAGGTTGATAGTAAATTATTGTAAAGATAGATGTTGTCTGGCCAGAGCATTCTTAGTTCATAAAATTAAAGATACTTCGGTCAGTAAATCTTTTTATTGTCTTGACGTTCCGACAAAAATATTTTGTATATTAAAACATTTGGCAAACCGTTAAAAATTATTCTAATTTGTTCGCTCCTGACGAGGATAAAATATTTTTGTCGAAACGTCGAGATAATAAAAAGATTTACTGGCAGGAGTCTCTTTTATTTTAAGAGTTAAATTATTGTGTCGATGTTTGGGAAGCTTTCAAAGTCATTGGTATATTCCACCATTATTGTTGAATATTAAAATTTTGTGATATTTGGAAATTGTTACACTTTAGACTATAGAGGGTTGTGTAGAAGCGTTCATCCGTAGTCTATATGTCTCCGTAATACAGATAAGTTTGAACGTAAAGGCCTAGTTTGATTAATAGGCGAAAACATAATGGCAACGAAGAAAGGTATGGCTGCAAATGGTTTCTTAAATTTATAAATTCAATTGCCATCTATCGATAAATTTGTAACAAATGAATTTACTGGCAATGAATTCATTCTTGCCCACTCAACAAAACATCCTATCCAAAATAAATATATATGGCTCATCAATTATGATACTTCATGATTTTCTGGAGCAAATGATAATTTTTTTGGTATTGAAAGAAAATAAGTATATAAAGATTTATACAGAGTGTGTTGTGTGTAGCTATTTCAAAACTTTATGCTTTCAATATTAAAACGTTATTCGTGATTTTTAGAGAATATATATTTTATGAATATTTGTCATATTTTGGACAAATATTTTAACTCTGAACTATTCCAAAGTTATTCCTCTATTTCAGTATTGATATAAATATAAAATTCAACATTAAAATATACAATTATCAGAGTCATCAATCAACAATTATGTCACTGTTTGCTTTTGTGAATGGAATAAATACCCAAATATGGCAATTTTTTATAAGCATCGGTGGTTCAGTGGTAGAATGCTCGCCTGCCACGCGGGTTCGATTCCCGGTCGATGCATTTTTTTTCTTCAATTTTTAAAACTCATTTATATTATTATTAAAATATACAAGTATCAGAGTCATCAATTCTGTCATCGTTTGCTTTTGTGAATGGAATGCTTTTACGTAATATACGTAAAATACGTAACTAATATGACTGAAATTTTAGCAGTATGTATAGTAGAATATGAAAAAACTTATATTGAATATTTCAGGTCTCTATCCCGAATATTCTTCGAGTTATTTGCAAATTTGAGTTGCAGCGCCTCTAGCGGTGAAGATGGGAGGTAATATCAGCTGACCTAATGTACGTGTAAAACGTGTTTTGACAGGACATAGAAAAAATATGGAAGAGATATTTGTCGCATTTTTAGCCAAGAAAAATTGAAATTGACAGGTTCTGGGCAAAACTAGTTGTTTTTTTTTAGTCAGAAAATGATTATGAAAATATTGCTGTATCATATTTGATTATCAGATACCAAATTATATCCGGATAAATTCCAAAAAGCAGAGACCACGGGTGAAGCCAGTTCATTTTTAGTATGCAGGAAAAAAATTCTAACAGAAAAACATTCATTCGAGCAGAAGACACAAAGCCAGACCATCTCTTTATAAAAATATCGCTTCTCAGACACAAAGTTTGGAGCGGGACGTTTCACAAGAATGACATCCACTGCGCCAATTTATAATTGTAACGAATAGTATTTGCATAAAAGCATTTAATCGGGTGAAACCCGGGCGTTGCCCGGGTCATTCGTCTAGTATAATATATGGAAAATATATTTAATTATTTTTATTTATACATTCTCTATATCTCATTATGTTTTTAATGTGTAAAATATTCAAAAATATCAACAAACAATTCAAGGCCAGGTTTTTTCAATTTGTTTAAAATATATCAGATACACATGAAATATATTTTGTTTTTCTCTACCATAGTCTTTAACATTTGTAAACTTTATATGTAAAACAATATTTACTATTTTATCAGCAGATATTATATATTTTAATATTTTTTACTCAGAATTGTTTTATGATCGCAAATCGTTTTAGAGAAAGTTGAATTGTTTGGAACAGAATAAATTTTCATCTCGACGTCTGCCTTTCTTCATATTTCTACGCGACAATATTGTAGCCAAGGGTGCCCTTCTGGAGTGCCCAATTTTCCGGGATTTTAGGGAAAATAGATTTTGTCGTATTGGACAGCTTGATGAATTTGTAGACAAAAAAGAAAAGTATAAAAATTTTGATCAATTTTGTAAATGCATATACAACTTTCTCTTGAATTGGAAAAAAAGAGAAGAAATCTTAGAAAAAAAAAAAGAATTGCGATGCTTGCTCTGTGTGTTTTGCTTTGTTGTTTGTTTTTCTCTTTGGACAATTTTCTTTAGTTAATTTATGTAAAATAATGAATTGAACAGGATTGTATATAGCCGAATTGCTGTAATGCAGTGAAAGGTATTGACGCAAATATCCCTGAGTTTGGGATATCGCGTTTCATGATGTTAATAAAGTATAAAGTAGCCAAGGGTCTCTCATGTACATGTTTGGAATCGAACCTATACATAGAAGTCAATGTACAACTATAAATTGTCTTTATAACTCTAATAATTATCCAGAACACTATTCACAATCCATCTATCGAAGAGGTTATTGTTATGTATAGCCGCCTAAAAACATATATTCCTCAGTTCTATCCTTAAGGCATTCTCTGTTTTGGATCTTCGATTCTATCAGATCAAAATGGGAATAGAATTTCCCATAAGATCGCCTTAAAGAATGAATATCGGCGGTCTCTTATTGAGGTGATCTCACATTGGAGGTTGAATTAGACCAGAACATGTCTTTTTAAAGTTTACAACGGTGGTTTCTCAGAGAAATGGTCGTTTATTAGAGGCTTCACTACAGCTGGCAACTAAATTGACTTCACTTATCAAACGCTAACTAGCGGTTGACAATATTTGATAATTGTCATTTTATATCGTTTCAAACAAACATGTCGTAAATTCCACTGCATCTTTGTTCGAACACGACGCAAGAAGAGCTGCGCAGCAAGGAAGGTCATCATCAAGAAGCCTGGCTACTCTCGCCCTCAGGAAACAAAGGAAGCGAGAGTGGAGCGCCGAATGTAGATCAACGGGGTGGAGAGTACAGGTCGTGGCAAGGTCGAACGACCACTTTCGTCTTCCTTCACTTTTTGTCCCCAGAGAAAAAAACCAGCAGGTCTTGCCGACCCTCTCTTCCTACTTTTATATCTCAGGAGAATATTCAGCCTCTCTGATGGAACAACAAAGATTCACCAGTTTCAAATTCTAAAATTTCACAAAAAATTCGGCTTTTTAAAAACTGATAAAAAAATTGGCCAATTGGGAAAATATTGATTGTAGAGTGGATGAATAATAAAGCTTTCACATCAGATAAAGATTGAATTTTTATTTTCTCGTCTTTCTCTTACCAAAGGTATTGTATTGCCATTTGCTCAAGGTTTTGGCTCTAATTATGTATGAAGAACACGCTACTTGGCAAAAAACAGTAATATCTCACTTATTCGTGTATATCGTATTTTATAGTTGGAGATAATTTTTTTTAATGGATATCAAAACAAGGAATTGGATTTAGAGGATTTATTATCGATGTTTTGACGAGCCATTTAATATCTTCATTAAATATTCACTTTAACCAAACCAAGTGTGATGTAAGTAAAAACTTTATAAAAATATAATTGTAAAATTAAAAGAGAATGGAGCATTTAAACGAAACATAACATAGCGCGGATTTGGTACTCATAGTTTTGAACATCTTTTGCTGGTTGAATAACCAACCGAATTCTCTTCTTTCAATTCTTTCTCCCTACGTTTCGGTTACTCTCATCTTTATCAAAGGTGAATAAAAAAGTGGTTAAACGTTAATAAAATGTAGGGTATAAGCAAGGGTTTTGTTAATATAACACTTCCTTTTCGCTACAAATTGCGCTGCCTATAATTATGAAAAAAGATATTAATAAGAAATTGAATAATAAATTAATAATTATATAAGAATAATCCAAGAGAACGCAAGGATAAAACAGATGTGTTGATACCCTGAAGAGAAAGAGGCATGAATGCTCAATGTGCACAATTTTCAAAAGAGGTAAGCACAAATAAAAAAAAAGAAGATAAATTCTGGTAGAGATATAAAAAAGAATAAATTGCTGGAAGGACGCATAAGATAGAGAGAAATGGCAAATAGTGGAGTGATATGGACAGAAAATAAAAAGGAATTTGAAGAATCAAAACTTCTTCTAAATATCAATAAAAAGATTTGTCAGCTGACAGATAGTGCTTAAGACGGTTTAATCTGTTAAAATAAAATTGATTATAAAAATAGGATTAATAGTTTAAAGATGAAAGAAATCTTTTGATAAAATCTTGAATGGGCCATGAAACATTGACACTGAATTGCATAAGTTATAAATATTCCATAGAAAACTGAATGCAGAATTGGAAGTGTAGATCAATGGCATGAATGAAAGGTTGATGCTTACGTAATGGATGGTACATCAATAATGAATTTCATAAAGGAAAGAAATGAAGGTGAATATATATGAACATATATTATATATTGAATAGGTAAATATTCATTTGTATTCGAATAATAACTCGGCTTCTTCTCCCACACACACATACAGGTTCTTCCCGAATGGCTGTTTTCCCAACGATCATTGTTTTGAAAAATGCTAATTATTATGATTAGATAATTATTGTCATTATTATTTGACTAGAATAATTGATGAAAGGTATTTATTATACTTTATTATTATCATCAACATTATATATATAAACTACACAATTTAGTTAGCTTTAATTGCCGATATTTTAACTTAAATGACCAGAAACATTCTTATTCAAAGATAGGCTACCTTGAAATGTAGATTGCATCTGAATTGGCCAGGTAAATCTCGAGTTGGATAAACAAAACAACTGCCATATGTGAAAAAAATAGTACAAATGTGACATTGTATGTATATTTTAAAATATAGGATAGATCTCATTATTTTTTCTATTTTAATATTTTAATATACAAGTACTTGCATTTAACTTATTCTGATTGTAACTTTTATATATATTTTTTCATGCACACATTTCCCCTACCTGCTTCGTATTTTAAAAAATATTCTAACTGTGATATTATAGCAGTATGCGGCGCTGAGTTTGTTTATACAAAATTGTAATGCCTTGATAAAGGTTGGCGTTCAGCCAACCTAAATGTTGGAAAATAAATTTGTATACAATGCAATATAAGTATTTTTATTATCTAATGATTTGAATATGGATTGCTCTATTTTCAGCACAAAAATAAAATGTATATATATTGCCCTTTTGTGTATATTTTGGAGAACGTTATATGAAAGGATAAAAATGATAAATGCTTATAGGCTTTGTTTGAAAGAGGCCAAAGGTATACACGACGTGTTTCTTTATCTGAAAGGCTGCGAGATTTCGGACAATAACGTCCTACAACAGGCTATTACACGAATACAAGAAACTAGAGAAGATATGATATATATATACATGTAGATATTTGCATGAATATAAATATTAAATATGCTTTACCTTAGCATAATGCCGGGTGCCTCCTTGATAACCAAATAACGGAAGTTACCATTCATGGAGGAATAATAATAAAAATAAACAATTCTTATTTAATACTCTGTGATCGAAAAATACATTTATTTCAACCCAAGTTTAACTATAGTGTTTGATTTGGAAAAAACATGCAATAATTTGTGTTTTCTTTTGCCATATAACAATAAACCTTTCACTCTCCTTCTGTAATTTACCTTAGCATAATAGATTATTAGTAAATTTGTGCTTTACAATATATAATTCAAAGTTTTAAATAATTATATATAAACCGAATTTATCCATTGTGAGGAAAATGTCAGATATAAATCTGTGAAATAAATAAAATACGTTTTCTCCATAATAAGTTTGAATATATCTAATCTGTTGTAAAGAGGCGTGACACAAGCTTTTGACAACCTGTGATTTTTTTCCATGTAATGCCTATAATTGACGAGGATATCTGGATAGACAGAGAGATAAATCTGTCGTTTAAATATATTAGATGGGCATAAAGGAAGCGTTATCTAACATTCCTGACTGCAGAAGACGTGAATGGATATAACAAACGGAAGTTTGCAAGGCTAATATGGAAGTCATCGGGGTATGTGTGTGTCCCCACTTCTTGTTTCCTAATTATTATTTTAATAATATTTCAACAAGAAATGTGTCTGTGTCTAATAGAGTATCTCTAAACCACATATAAAATATTTAAAAAAATAATAATAAAAACAACTTCATTGCTAAATCAAGAATATTGCTGTAAAATTTTCGGGGATGAAATCAAATTTGAAAAATAAAATACCCCTCTCCCATCAGAAGATATGCTAATTCTCTGCGTCATCCTTTAACCATCTTAACAATCTCGATAATCAGGGCTAGTGACAAAGCCACAACACCAGATTTTTGGATTTTCGGTACACCAACCTAAGAAAAACGGTTAATTGATTAGCTCTGGTAAGTTCAGAGCGGCTTCGATGCCGAAGTTGGTGTTTTGGTTTGTCACAGACACGAGACTGCGAGGCAACAAAGAAGATCAGTAGCGCAGTTTTTAAAGTCTATTTTAGGAGCAAAACTATTTCTTAGTCACAATAATAAATTATCGAAGAGAAAAATGCTTATAAGAAAGAACCATAGTTTCAAACGTGACGTGACGTTAGTCTATATGGCTCGGTATTCTCAACCACCTAGGTTTGATAGATATGAGCTATTTTGGCATTCTCTATATTCTACAGAATATAACTGTTTTCAGATATATTTAACTGATTTTGGTCAAGTTCTCCCATGCAATTGAAAATAATAAATATCACATCTAGACACATCAAGCTTTTTGATTAGTTTAATTTATTCTAAACAATATGTTTTATTTTTATCAGAGTGTCTGTTCATGTATATTCTTTTGATAGTAGCTCAAGATATACTCCGAATTATTTTTCATCATGAGAGAAAATTTGAAGATATAACTCTATAATATTAAAAATTATGTTTTCTCCGTAGTATGCTTTTAAATAACACATTTAGGGTTCACACAAGCTTTTCTAATGTTCTACCGGTGTAGAAACCTATATATTTAAACATTTCAAATATCCTTTGATTTTGTACGACAGTGGGATCGAGTATATATATATATATTTCATCTTGATTCTCGCAATTTCAAAAAACATTTTGATGCGTTCAGCACATACGTATAAATTATAGGTTAAATATGTTTATGTTAAAACTATATAGCAACCCATTTAGAAAATTTATCAATATTTTACAAGAGGCTATTTCGATTTTGTGCGTATATAACTTACATTCTAAGAAACTATACTATGATCTATAACAAACTGTTAATGTTCTTTACACTCATCTATTTTTTGTATTTACCTCTAGTAGAGGAAAAGATGTCTAAATATAGTTGGATGGTAAAACCTCTGAATACCATAGACTAAACTTCCCTATGGAATTTCGGAGCATTATGAAGCACGATGGTGCTATATTAGCAAATACAATGTCATAAGGTAACTTAGGAAACAATTGAGCTAGAGCAATTTGCTCAGAAAACTTTCCAAAAACTTCCTCAAACCATGGTAGCCGCCTTAGGGCCATGATTAGAGATATATTTGGGTGCAGCCACTTCCTTGATTGAGTGCTGATGAGGTGTGAACTTGGGTGGACCCAGGTTATGTACCACTCAACTTTACTTCGGTTTTGAGATTAGAAATCTGAATTATTTCCCTATTTTAATCTTCATTTAAGCGTTTATTACTTTGTTTAGTTTCAGTTAGAATTTCATTAAACACCATTTACACGAATGAACCCCTAAAATGGCAACGGCACCCATTTCTCAATGAAATTGCAACTGCTGTGATGGAGATGCATGGAGACATCTGAGGCTCTTCATTGGACACGACAACAACAACGAATGAGCCTTAAAATCCTGACAGTATGAGCAGACTAAAAAATATATTAAAATAAAATCATTTGGTCGAATAAAATGACCAAACAGCTTAAAGCTTTCAAGATACAGATCCTTTTAATCATTTTGCGATTCAATTTAGTAATTTTCGAAATTTGTTTCTATATATAATTCTTTTAAATAAAAAAATACTAATTTATAATTATTTCGACTGCTGTGATAGAGATGCACGGGGACATCTGAGGCTCTTCAATGGACACGACAACAACAACAACAATAATTTATAATCTGAACATGCCAAAGTGTTTATTGTACAATCAGGTTTTATAGGCCCCGTAAAAGAACTCTAGTCTACCCGTTTATATATTCCAAAAGAAGTAAAGAAACCAATTGTGAATGTAATTATGTTCCACATTATAACAAACATTTGAAAAAAGATAAACCATTTAATATATTATAAAAGAGAACATGCCTATCTGCACAAAAAAAAAAAAAGAAGAATTTTGGGGAAAATTCAGTGAGCTGAAAGCAGATTCAGAGAAAATGGTTCCTTACGATATTCATTTCTGCGTCTTATTTGTATATAGACCATATTTGCTCCACTTCACGGTTGGTTGGCATATGAATGGCCTATGGATTGCTGTCTGTGTAAATATTTCTGAAGTGTCTCCATAGATGGAAGGACTGCCCTAACTCACCCGCCCTGCACAAACAACGTTCGTCCCACACACTGCCCAGGACAATGGCCAGGAAGGCCATAGTATTTCCAGCAACTGAATGAAAGGAGCTAATTTTGATCGCTTTACTACGGCTCGTCAGCCAAGGTTACAAATATAGATCAGTGCTCCCCATTGACTTTAGTTATCAGAATAAATTTAAAAATCGTATTTATTATGATAAAGTATACTTTTACACATCGTAGCATAGCTAAAAAATATAATGTAATATATAATTTTTAAAGAAAATATTATTATTAGTTAATCAAAGTTGAGTTTGTGTAATTTTAGTCCTAAAATAAGATAGGTTACCAAAATTGTATTTAATTTTAAACTGTGCTCTTGATGAATAAATGAGGTAGCCACAAAAATAGGGACAATTAAATTTGTAATTACGATAACTAAGTAAAATTTGAAGCTTATCATATATATATATATCATATAATCTAAAATACAAATATTTTATTTTTTTTTTAAACATATATTTCATTCATTGACTGTTATATATTTTTTGACCATAGATTCAGAACATACCACTTTAATTATTATTGTTGTAAATATGTATAGTTAACCCTACCTTTTTTTAAATCACGATTATAGAATTCATTATATAAAATCTATATTGCTGTGATAAATAATTTTATGTGTAACTTTACTTTAAGTAATTCAAAATAAAATCTACTTGAAGGGTAAATAATCATCTTTTCTTCTTCACGACTGCACCTCTTTTCAACAACAAAACACAAAAATAATTCTAACACAATATATATATTGAAGTATACATATTTCCTTATGTCTTTCACATCTTTTCTATGAATAAAATTCGAAATTTAGATTTTCAGATAGAGGCTTTCAAAATTCATTTTGTAGTTTCCTATTTCTATGTTTAAAATGTACGCCATTCTGTGTGTGTTCCTAAATAGGAATCAATTCAGGTATAAAGCTGTGGTGAAATGCTGTTTTTTTTTTGTTTATAAGGTACGAATGTTCTGGTTGAATATGCTTTAAATAAAAACCTCTCTTTTTTCCAAGTTTTCACACTATTACTGGAGCTGCATGTAGAATTTTAGAATTTATCAATACCAGATTTTAACCAGAGTAGACATCGGTCAGAGTGACGTTACAATGTGACGCAGGAAGACTCCAAGGTCACGGTCGGCGACAACTGTTCAAAAAACAATTAGGAAGTTATTTGTACTATCAAAGAAGCATTAGTATTCTGGCCTGGTCATGTGCCAGAATGTCAAGGCCTCGGAAATTCAACTGTGAAGTAAGGCATAACTTAAAATGGAGGCAATAGTCTTCCTGGCCAAATTCTATAAAGCCTAACCGTTAAGGAAATTTGAAATCCGTGAGATGAAATCACGAATAAATCCGCGAACTTAAAGGCTGATTCAATATACCACAGCTTGCATAGGATGGAAAAAAATTGACAATGATGGTTTATATTGGGTCGAATTTACGGTCACAAGATCTCTTGCTGGTATCTTCTGTTCAGATTTAATTTCCTCAGCTTTTTAGGATTTCTTTTTCTAAATATATTTAGCAATGTAAAATGGAGTTCTTAGATAAGTTTGACATTTCACGTTTCAAATATTCCTGTATTTATTATTTGCATGTGCAACGATAAATGTTATACCGCATGTCTATATAAGTAGTTGGCTTTGACTAACCTTACAAAGTTATGGTCTTGCGGTGTGCTGGTTTTAACAGTAGATTTTCTTCAACCATAACCTGGAATCGAACCCTGAATTGAAAAGCTTTTTCTATAGATTGCTTCAATGACTTTGATTCTGGCCAGAGTACAGCCCAACTAGGGAAACCTAGTCACTAAACATGACATTTGACACTTAATAGCGTAGTGGAACTTCATTCTACATATCCACACATGTATTCTGTAACTTACAATATAAGCAGTCACTAACGGCGCACCATAAATATCATGCTTTGTACCATATTAAAGTATAATATAAGCAAAACATATATGGTATATATTCATTGAAGATAATTAAATCTCTGTGAGAAAAGCTAAATGAAACCTATTTCCTTAGCTTTTATCTTGGCTTTTTTTTTTGTAAAAATGGATTGAGATATCCAGAATATTTCAAAATTCTATTTTGAAATACTCACACAAAATTTCATTTTCACCTTTATTGAACAGTGCCCACCTTTTTTATTCTATATTTAATTAGATTAAGTTCCAATTTATAATTTTTAGTGAGACAAATATACAATTGTAGAGGACACCAAGACTTTATCTAAGAAAAATAAATATATATTTCAATATAAATATTGAATACACATATTGTATACATGTTCAAAAACAAATTAAAATTGATAAAAAAAAAGCTTAACTCTTTTAATGATTAAGGAAGACGTGTATAAATACACATAGGCACTGAAATAATATATGTCTGAATTAATAAATCCATTATTGTTCCATTTTTACGAAGTAATAACTATTCAGTCCTTCACCCTGTATATATTTTAGATTGAACATTTAAATCACGCACATTTTCATAAACATATCTCAATTTTTGAAAATGCATTTTCATAAATGATTTACTGATTTTGATTAAAAGAGATTGAAACTTTTTATTTATAGAGAGATTACTTCTTTGTCTAAAGACTATACGACTAAGAGGTAATGGATGAATATTTCTGGCCTATTTCTGAAACCAGGAAGTACTGTTTCTATTTGAGACAATCCTTCTTTAACGACCATGCCAGGTCAACTATCATTAACAATATTTCGCTTTCCAATAAAGGTCTGAATAACTACATTGGCTTGTATCTATTAAAGTTGTTACCTAAATGTATACGGTCTCCTTTCTAAATAGCTCTAAATACACACACAAAGCTTTATTAAGACACCAGTCTTATATAAATTATTTTTTCTTATTGCCGGCAGGCAGAATAGTTCGAAATAGCAAACAGACACACACACTTTACTAATAGATTAATATATTAAAATATATCTTTCTGAAAATAGAGTAATCCATATTTAAATCATTAGATAATAAAAAATACATATATTGGCTTGAATATAATATTTATTTGCCAATATTTTGGCTGGATGAACGCCAACCTTTAGTTCAGACAACCGAAATTTTGGCAAATAAATATTTTATTCAATCCAATATATGCTTTTTTATTATCTAATTAATATATATATAAATTTATTTTAAATTTTTAATTAATGACTATTTTTTGTAATTTTTTTCTCTTTTTTATTAAATTAAGCCATCATTTAGTTTTTTTTTCAATATATATTACGCCTTATTAAATACTTATAATTTCGTCTCAAAAATGGTCTTAAATGAAAAGTCCCTTATTGAGACAGTAAATAATAAATAACTAAACTAATATATCATTGATTCGAATGGGCCTCATTGCTGCTTCATTTACCTGTATATATATATATATATATGAAAAAACAATAGAAAAAAATTTTAAAAATATATTTTTAATATATATATATATATATATATATATATATATATATATATATATATATATATATATATATATATATATATATATATATATATAGAAAAGGGCATCTCCTTATCGTGCAACTGAAAGTTGCTGATGTTTCACGATAAGGAGATGCCTTTTTCTAAATTTATGCACCTTATCCCAGTACAATATCACATTTGTACTATTTTTTCATATATATATATATATTATTTGTACGTAGGTCTGTAGCAAATTATCTTTATCACGATAAACATTTGTTTATCTAAACTTGAACAACTTCTAATCATATATACTTGGACAATATAATGGTATGATTGTTTAAAAAAAAAGGTGAATTAAAAAGCCAAAACACGGATCACTGATATTCAGAATTTAATGAATATTGGCCAAAGAAAGGTGGCAACAAAAAGTGAAGCTATGAAAAAAGGGACTATCCTAATGAAGAGTAAACTGATGATGGGTGTGTGGAGAGATGTAAATCTCGACGAGGCGATGATTAAAACCACCGAGTCCCTACAATACATTCCTTCTGGGTGGGGCAATGCACCTTACGTCAGGAAGTTACGCCCTTCCCGGGACCTTGGCGAGGCCTTGCCTCTTTTTTTTTTCTACCTTTTCTAATCTAAACCAATTGTTGGGCCACACCAAGTAACGACCGCTGCCTGGTGTCGTTTCCTACTGACACCTACCGTTAGTTGACATTCCGTGGTTGTTGTTGTTTAACGAATACCGGCTGTTTGGAAATTGGAAGAAAATTCATTCCATTTACACTCGCGCGCGTCCGTTAAAAAAAATATCTCAACTAACATAGACCCGCCAGTTCTCTCTTTCATGGCTTACAGTTCTCTGTTTGAACTTTCATCCAGTTTGTTCAAAATCTTCCTGGTTTCCGAATCCAATCCGTTTTGTTATGTGAGGCAATTCACGAGAGTTCACCTTTCCCTTCAGAATCTGTGACTAATCCACTGCCAATCCAATATTTACATTCTATAATATTCCTTAAAACTTTATTCAATCTGTAAATTGTTTTCCTCGAATACACACAATACTTTACAATTTGATTTCAATTATCTAAACCCTCTGTAAATATATTTCAATTGTGCTGATATATTTTCTCTTTTCATCTAACTAACTTACATACTAAGTTTTGTATATATTTCAAATGATCTTTCTTTCCCTTTGTTTTGTTTACCTTTAAAGTGAAGGTATCCCTAGGGGGACATAGCGCTCTAAGTCAAAATTAAATAAAAATCCATTGCCGTTGTATTTGATGATATAATGATATTTTATTTGGGATATGACATTCTGAGTTCTAATTTTAAAATAGAGGAAATAAAATGCTATAAAAAATATATAATTAAATATTGAGAGAAGTATATATGAGGGGATGAGTATTATTTTGTTTTATTCCCTGATTTCACAAGATTTTTGACACTTTTTCCTCCCATCCACCTGTAGAAAAAAATTACATTTTGGAATAAATTGTAACACAGATACATAGAAGCTATGTGTGATAATTTCTGACAATATTATATATGCGGGGTTATATACGGGAGAATACGTACTCATAGGGGCAATTATTCATTAAGGTTGGAAATTAATATGAGTTTTAAATATTAAATATCAGCATAGTTTACATATGCCTAATCCCTAATGCCTAAGGTATCTGCAAAAAAAGAGAGGGGAAACACCACTGAGAGGGCTTCAGATTGCTGTTAAGCTCATATATATAGTCTTCATTTATTATTAACTATGTTTAAGAGAAGAGAAGAAGGCGCTATGAATTCCAAATATTAGAATCTTGCATTTTCAGAAATGAAAATAATCAGAAACAAGGGAATTAGTATAAAAAATGAAAAAAATCGAATTAATATATCATTCTCATATTTATTTTCCTTCTATAAAACATATTTACGTAAAAATGCAAAACTTAAAAAAAATACTCTTTTAAAGCCAATTTCAAAATTGTGCCTCCATCTTAAAATACAAAAGTACTCTCCAAGTGTCTCCAAGCATATATTCAACAAATAATTGAATTGAAGGGAATAAATATTGATAGGTTGGAAAGAGCTTGTGCGATTATGTTAAAAATATCTTCACTCTTAGATCGTTTTTAAAATTTTCAAAATGATTGAATTTTCTAAAGGTATATATATATATATATATATGAAAAAACAATAGAAAAAAATGACGAGCGCCAACAGCGCGAAACGCGTTCGTGGATGGCTTTTCTTGATAAATCAAGAAATTGGGTTGGCCAAATATCACGGAGCAAGCTAAATAAACGTTTAGTTTATTTTTGCTCCACTAGATGGCGCTCTGCCATCTAAAAAGCACATGTGCTCGTGGTCAGGAGATGCCTTTTTTATTTTTAATATATATATATATATATATATATATATATATGTGTGTGTGTGTTAGAATATTGCTACCCATTTAATAAATGTATCTTTGGCAATAAGAGCATATATTGGAAACGTAAATAAAATCAGCGGTCTCATTCACAAGCGTTTTTACTCTTTTAATCAACTGGTTCCAAAATAACTTTACTTGGTACAACTCAAAACGAGAAACCTAGCTTATGATATTTAAAACAATAAATAATATATGTGAATTTTATTCACAAATTAAAACAAAGTGTCTAGTGCGGGATTCGATCCCGGTTCATGGCTGTCGGGAAAGAGGGTTTTAACCACTCGTCCACCGACTTCTTTCATTTCATTATTTCAATAAAACTATCATTCTTTTGTTTATCAAACATATAAGGAATGTATATATTTTACTTTTAAATAGAGAGAGCTGAAAACACTTACCTTTTTATCCATAGAGATCGTATACTCATGGATTGTATTAAAATAGAGAAACGAAAAAAAAATATATATAAGAACTATAAAGATATAGGTGACCTTTCCCGCCAAAATTGACGTCAGCGCTATACGCCATCTTTAACGACTATATTGGCGAGAGAGATGACCTTTATAGATCAATATATCCTCCCGGCTAAATTTCCATCTAAATATAAAAACTTCCAAATTTTCAAATAGCACCTAAGTGTATCATCTTCTAAATAAAACAAATTTTATTCATCTTTTCTCTAAATGGATGTTAAATGAGAAAGAAAGAGCTAAATATACAAGCTATCCCAGTAGACATACATATAGACAAGGTGGTGTAATTCGTCTGACCTTAATCCTGGAATCGTTTATTTTATGTGAGTCATCTATCAGAGCATTGTTGCAGCCCCGGGGTAGGGCTGGGACAACCGAATTGTCATCGTGTCGGAGCAAATCCTACTACATCGACGACATATATGTGCGTCTTCTAGGATTGGATTGATGACACTTTATGTAAAAAGAGTATAAAAGTCAAAATTCCCTCCAATTGTTCTTCCCATGAAGCCTCAAAGAACATATTTCATTTGAGAATTCGAAACTATTATAGATGAGTATGTTTATTTTTTTTAATTAAACAATCTTCTAGTGCCCTCACTGCAATGAAAAATAATGGAAGGTTGAGCGGGATACGCTCTTGGAGGTCTCCTCTTATTCAGTTTTCATTGCAGTAAGAGCGGTATAAAATTGATTAATTTTTAAAATAATCATTTGCGTCTATAATAGTTTCGAATTCTCATAACAGATGGCGCGCTAATGTATCGTATTATATTCCATTTAGTGATTGAGGTACAGCCAGCACCACCCTGACCAAGGATAACAGCTTGTCACGCGCATGTGGTTGGTATTCCTTATTTTATCAATAAAGTGAATTTGGCCAATTTTGTGGAATCAAAATTATCGGAAATTAAAGAGAGCAATTAGCAAAGTTAGCGCAAGCCATCAGCAATTCTCAATTGCATATTCAAGAAATACCTTTTTTTAAAGAGAAACTCTATGTGTCAATAGTTATTTTACGTATATATGTAAATAAAATCCGTTTCAAAACTTCATTATATAATGATGTTAATATAATTCTTGAAACCATTGCTATTCCTAGTTTTGGGAATTTTTAGAAGGCGACTTGAAAGTCATGGTTTACGCCGTGTTGATTTACAATATTAGAAAATCAGATATTTCCCCTTTTAATAAATACAAGGGGGGATCAATAAATAAGGTGAATTATCTTATTTCTTAAAAATTAAAAAAGCAAAAATAATTTAAACCACAGAATATTAAAATATAACATCGAGAGACTATTTAAGGCGTTCTGTTCTTTTTTCCCATGCGCGGCGCGAGACCTATAAATAAACTAAATTGGAAGCTCCCTTGAAGGATTGCACCACGTTTGAACAACGTGCAGTTATTCGTTTCTTGAATGAAGAAGGTATTCAAACATCTCAAATATGCCAAAGAATGAGAAATATATATGGTGAGTCTTGTTTTTCTCAAAACCATTTATAAATGGGTTAACGAGTTCAAAAATGGACGAATTACATGTACCGATATTGAGCGACCTGGACGACCAAGTGTTACAGCGACGCCAAGCACGATAAATGCGGTTGAAAACTTAATTTTGGAGGATAAAAAAATATCCATTTTTACCATAGCCGACAATTTGAATATAAGCTATGGAACTGTGCACACCATTATTAAAGAACAATTGCAATTTAGAAAAATATGCTGCAGATGGATCCAACATTTCCTTAATTTGGACCAAAAACTTAACCGTTACGGGTTTCAAAGACTCTGTTAAAGCGGTATGAAGAGGAAAATGATAATTTCCTTGACCAAATTGCAACTGGAGATGAGAGTTGGTGTTATCATTATGAACTTTCGACAAAACGTGCATCTATGGAATGGAAACGAGGCGACTCTCCAAGACAAAAAAAAAAAAAAAAAAAATCAGGTCTCAACGTTCGGCCGGTAAAGTTTTGTTAACAATTTTTTGAGATTTTGATGGACCAATCTGTCTTGATTTTTTATCCTCAAGGCAACGTATGAACAGCGACCTTTATTGTGACATTCTTGTGAATAAGCTAAAGCCCGGTATAAGAAACAAAAGAAGAGGGAAGCTTAGTAAAGGTGTTCTATTCCTTCATGATAATGCAAGGCCGCATACATAATGTAAAACTGTATCTACAATCATTAAATTAGGTTTTTAAGTTTTAGAACATCCTGCATATAGTCCAGACCTAGCCCCCTCTGACTATTTCCTTTTTGGACTACTAAAGAAGGAGTTAAAGGGAAAGCGATTTGACTCGGATGAAGATGTCCAGAAAGTGGTTCAAGATTTTTTTCACACGCTTCCTAAGAGTGCCTATAAAGAGGGTATTTACAAGTTGCCAGAACGATGGAGACGATGTATAGAAAGCCAAGGTGATTATTTTGAATAAATCAAGTCCTAATTTTTAATATCGTTCTTATTTTTTTTTAATAAATTAAAATTCACCTTATTTATTGATCCTACCTTGTAGTTTTGGTTTATACGTTGCCAATATATATTGTCATAACCAAAAATGTACATAGCTTGTAACTGTAAAGCTTGGCAAACAGCGCGAACAATATGTGGCTCATTGTCGAGAATGTCAACGGCGAAAAGGTTCTACCGAACGTCCACCAGGACAACTTGTGCCAATTCCGCCGGTTTTTGCACGACCTTTTCAGAAAATAGGGATAGATTTGTTAGGAAGATTCCCTACCTCGAACGATGGCAATAAATGGACCGTGTTCGCGACAGACTATCTAACAAGGTATGCTATGACCAAAGCCATACCAAATGGAAGTTCGGAAGAAGTTGGAAAAATTTTAGTAGAAGACGTGATCCTTAAACATGGAGCCCCCAGAGAATTGATTTCAAACCGAGGTCGAACGTTTATATCTCACACAATACGGGAGATTAACAACCTCTGTGGAACCGCACATCGCTTTACTTCTGCCTATCACCCCCAAACAAATGGCCTGACCGAGAGACTCAACAAGACACTTGGTGACATGCTGTCTATGTATGTTGACGTAGACCAAAGAAACTGGGACTCAGTTCTCCCTTACGTAACTTCTGCCTATAACACCGCCAAACAGGAAACCACTGGGTTTAGCCCTTTCTATCTTGTACACGGACGCGATGTCGAGACCTCATTGGACACCATCCTGACGTATAGAGAGGAAGCCAATCTGGAAGACTAAGTGGAGTCTTTGGTCACAAATGCCGAGGACGCACGCCAGCTGGCCCGTTTGAACATTTTGAAGGCGCAAGAAAAAGACAAATCTCGATACGACAAAAGCCACAGACCTGTCCAGTATCGCGCGGAAGACCTTGTGTGGGTGTACACACCTCTGCGTAAACAAGGACTGTCGGAGAAGCTACTTAAAATATACTTCGGCCCCTATAGAGTTGTGAGACAACTCTCTGAAGTAACTTATGAAGTAGAGGCCTTGGAGAGGAGACCCCGACAACGGAATATCAAAGACATCGTCCACGTCCTGCGGATGAAACCATACAGAAGCCCAGAAGAACAAACGCAGGACTGATCTCAGAGTGAATTTTTTTTTAAGCAGCGGGTCGCTGCTTATTTTTGAAAAGGGGAGTAATGTCATAACCAAATATGTACATAGCTTGTAACTGTAAAGCTTGGCAAGCACGTTACATTCTCTGCGCGCGCGCTCGAGAGTTAACGCTGTTTACCTCTAATTCTTTTCATCCCTCAAACTTATTCACTATTTAAAGTTATCTAATAAACTATTATTTTATTCTACCCAAACGCTTGTCACCTTCATTACTGTGACAATATAAACAAGTATAAAACTTATTTGAATTTATCTCAATAATTCAATAATATTTTGATCTCCAGGTAGATAATCTTTAATAGAAATGAGTAGCCTTTTTGTGGTAATCACTTTACCCAATAAAACAGAATATTCTAGTCAAGGGTCAAAATAGTAGTCAAATAATAGTCAATAATAAATAAATTGTAGATTTTTATTATTAAACGCAACTAAATCAGTGAATCATGTCTCAAAATTTCATAATACATTCTTTGAGCCTTATGTATAAGTTTAAATTACAAAATTTATATCAAGTAAGAGGAATATATATATCAGCAACTTTCAGTTGCACGATAAGGAGATGCCTTTTTCTTAATATATATATATATATATATATACAAATATAAATTCATTATAAATATAGTAGTAAAACACAAAATATTATAATAAATTGTGAGAAAATAAATAAATTCATTAATAAAATCTTCGAAAACTATTTACAAGGTACAAGGTATGTAAATAAGAAAGTGCAATGATCTTTAGAGGAAGGGATTATATTTATAAACATTTATATAAGGAAAGCCATACTCTATTGATGAACCGGTTTAGTAGATCCCATAATAGGTTTCATCAAAAAAGTTTCTAAATAAACAAAAAGCGAAGTGTTAAATTTTAGAAACAATTTACAATAAAGAACACTCATTTTTTAACCCAGTCATTATAAAAAAAAGATCCAAAAACGACGAACGAAGATAGTGAAAAATCCTGGCAACATTGAATCTCCAACAGTTATATGAAGAAAGAAAAGGCGTAATGTTATTATATAAAAAAGGGAAGATGATTACACAACAAAAGAAACTGTTGAATAAACATAGATGACGAGTACTTGGTGTATAATTTGAAATTGTAAAAGGGCTGAATTAACTAAATTTGCCTCGATTCTTCATATCCCAGACCAATCTGCAGGAGGAAAATGTCGGACTTAAATTGCGCTAAAATTATAAAGTGGGAGTTTGGCCTTTCGTGCGGCCCTCACAATGTCGGGAGGAAATTCTTCAATGTCATTAGTGGCCGCAAATAGCCAGTACCTCATCGATGCCATGAGACATCCTTTTATCGCACAGTGTGGTTTACATATGTACAGTGAGGTGGATGGTAGTGGAAACTGTACTTTTCGTATTAATCATTGTCAATGATCTATTCCAGTATTTAGTAAGATTTCATCTAATTGATTCAGTAGTCCACACTGCATGGCAGAATTTGTGAAACGGTTCAGATGTAATAAATATAGATTTATCTCTCTCTCTCTCTCAACATTTGAAAATTCCTTGTGCAACAACAAGGTTCTTTTATTACATAGCTTTAATATAACCTAAGATTTCGAACCCCGGGATTTTCATCACCATATCTTACCATTGGTGCTCGAAAGCCTTCTTTTTGTGTGAATCAACGTGAATAAAAAAGGTGTTGTGTTAGAAATAGATTTGACAGAGGTCCTTATATATTCCAAGCAACAATTTTACGGGAATCGTGATGCGGATTACTAATAAAAGATTGACCAATGGTCTGACATAGAAGCTTCCCAGGATTCTAGATACCAAGACTTGATTGGATATATCTTTATAATTTGTTTTTATATTATTTTCATCGTATTTTGCATTTATCAGATTTACTTTTAATATGTAGGTATTAGTACATTCCTGTAATTTTTATCACGGATATGATGGGATTTTTTTACACATGCATTTCTCATCTGCGGTTATTAAGTTGCTTTCAGAAGCATAAATGACGTCTGCTTCTTGAACCGTTCAAACATATTGCAAGTAATCAAGATATGCTTGAGTGGTGCACCTTGTCTTAAAGTTCACTGTTCAAACAATTTCTACTTTTATAGGTATTTGGTGCACTAGAGTATAATCAGTAAAAAACCTATCTTATCCACCATAATTATCATGGCCTATAACATGTGAACATGAGTTTAGTATAACAAAACCCTATGTGCATATTTACATTCATTGAAATTCATATGGGTGAAGACATGTAGTAGACAAGTGGATTCTTTTATATTTAGACATTTACGATGATTATTTACGACGGTTGGATTATCATCATTTAAAAACAAGTTTTGCTTAAATTTAATAATAAACTCTAACAGCCAGATATCTTTATCGTAACAGAATTTTTTAACGACATTTTATCTATTTTTAAATAGAACTATATCTGATATCCTAAGTGAGAAAATACGTTTCTCTTACCTATACATTTATAATTTATCTTTATGTAACGCTAACTTTTTGTTGATTGTATATATTGAAACATCAATAATAACATACATTAATAAAAGTTTCCAATATAATTAAATATAATATCTTAGCTTTTAATTAATATTCTGAAGAATAATATATTTCACTCTCTCACTCAATGGATTTGATATGATAATAGCATAAAGAGAAAGAGAATAAAAAATTTGGACGTTCTATAAAATCATTATAATAAATACAAATAGGTATAAAAAAGTAGATGAGCATTTTAATTCTTTATATTTAGTATCAGGTGATTTGGGAAAATGAAAAAAAGATTTGCACAACCTTTCCATGTGATTGTCTAGAGAGAGAGAGTGAGAAGAGCCCTGGGGCTAGGATGATATAATTGATAGGGTGGTGGGTCTTTTTTGCCGAGCCTGGCCTCCATTACCGGGAGAACCCTACGGCCCTCTAGCCAGCCTTAGCTCCCTCAGCAAAATTCTGCCAAGTACCCATCATGATGGGTACATCATGATCTGTATATTTTACTCTACTAGTTACATATTTATTGCTATTTGTATTTGGGTATTTGAAAATAAAGGCCATATCTCTTGTAAAATTAGGCCCAAAGCTATGCATCATCTCGCGACCGTCTTTATAAACTATAGAAAATTCAGGTCGGTGAAAAAGCCTTTGGCAAATATCAAACGCCCACCTAGAGACCATGGTTTTAGGCTAATGGCCCTCGTAGGTCTGTGCTTTGATTTCATAAGATCCACAAGGGATTCATGGAATCCATAGAATTTGCCTAAGTGGCGTAACGTCTCTCGTCAAAACGACGTCTATTTTGACGGTGGAGATGCTTTTCTCTTTTATAGATCAATATTCTTTCGAAAAGATTATATCTATATGAATATATTTTACAATTTATAAAATGATGAATGCGGGAAAGATTGACTCATCAGTGGTGAATATTCCAAGCGGGTTGGCCCATTTATAACTTCCAGACATGCTTTAAAAATATTTGAAATTAATAAGATCGCAAGGATAACATCATCTATTCATGCAAGTGAAAGTTCATGATGGTAAAGCTTTATCTTTCAATATAGACCTTTTTTAAAAGATCGAATATGTAGCCTGTGCATCACGCTTACGTAGGCCAAATCCCGAAACGCGTTTTTCATTTGTTGTTAATAAAAGAAAAGTTTATTGGCAAAATGACGTTGAAGAACGTTTTATTTATTTTGATAAATTGTACTCTGTCACCATAAGCTTTTATTTTTTAAATAGTATAACGTATACAAATAAGTAATGATTGTGGATGTGTCCTTACATTGCAGCATGAATACGACAGAGAGCTGTATTTTTGAAAATCTCATCTCAATATGAACTTCGAAGTCATGTTTAGGACTTGTCCCAATTCATATAGAAATTTTTATATGTTATAAAAGGTTACCCGTGCAATATCATATTAATTATTTTCATTTTGTATATCATAATAGAAGAATAAAATTTTATTATATATCATTACAAAAATAAATTTTCTAAATAAATATATTTTGGGGGGGAAAATAACAAGAATTGTTAAGGGGCCAAACACCCCCAATACTTTCAGATCACAGTAAGGATAGTAAACCTTATTTTATTTATAAAAAGGAAAATTCGCAAAGAGATAATCAATTTTTGGAAGAGAGAGTTGTTATATTTTGAAATATTTAGAAAGACTAAGTTTTTTCTTTATTAAATATTATTTTAAATATAAGTAATGTGTTACAAATCAATCTTATAAATAAATATACTCACTCTATAAGCTTAATTAATATAATTTAGGCAAAAATCCAAATATCTCATCACATTGCCGAAATAATAGAGAGGCATGGACACAAAATAGAGTCTTCAACAAACTAAACATTTGTTTCTTTTAGAGCTTTCGTTGAAAGTGTTTATAATACACTGCGGCATGTGATTCTAAAACGATACTCGAAGTTACACCGCACGAGTTTCTTTTCAACGAAAAATAAAATTTTTATTTCAAGGTGAAATATCGACTATTTCTAACCTTTTTGGATGAGGTATGAAAGGATGAATTATGAAAAGTAATGATGAACGGAAAAACTCATGCGGTGTAACTTCGAGTATCGTTTTTGAAAGTGTTTGTTATAATTTTTATTATGAAGATTTTTGTCATAGTTTTCGTTGAAAGTGTTTGTTATATTTTTTATCATGAAGAAATTCGTTATAGTTTTCATTATGAAAATATTCTTTTAGAGGAATTTCGTTTTAGAGAGTTTTCGTTAAAGGTAATATCGTTATAGAGAGTTTTGGTTATAAGTGATATTGTTTAAAAAGGTTTTTATTGAAGGTAATATAGTTAAAGATAGTTTTCGCGTTATAAGTATAATTTCGTTTCCAAAATAGATTCGTCAAAGGTAATATCGTTATAGAAAGTTTTGATTATAAGTGCTATTGTTTAAAAATGTTTTTATTGAAGGTAATATCGTTAAAGATAGTTTTCTCGTTATAAGTAATTTAGTTTTAAAATTAGATTCGTTAAAGGTAATATCGTTTAGAGTATTCGTCATAAAAAGTTTTACTTAAATTTTATTATTGAAGAGACACTTGAAAAACTACATTGTGAATGTGGTCATATACATTTTTGCTATAAATTTTATTCTAGAAAAGAGAAGAAAAAATCCTTCTTATTTCTAGTTTTAAGAGTAAATACCGAGGTATAGGTTTTCTTGAAATACCTCGATATAAATAGAATCTATTCAGATGGTTGGAAAATATGACTCAGCAATTTATGTTTTACTACATTTATCAAAATGCTCCTGGATTAGATCTTCTCTTCAAAATTCACGAAAAGCATAATTTCCATATAAAACTAAACCAGCTAGTGGTACAAAAGAGTAATGCGTATTTTAAAGCATCTGTCTCTCCATAATGTTTATAATTTCGGTAAAGAGCGACCACGTGGCGCATTGTTTCCAAATGCCATCGATGACCATTAAGCTAAAGATGATCATCTCCTATGAGGCGGCTCCAATCACTGGACGCTCGAATGGCCCGGAACAATTGCAAGAAATCATTAGCTGACACACGATCCCTTGTTCCGAGGATGACACCTACAAGTAGTGGCTGCTGCTTCTACCTAGATAATTGCTCTTCTACTCACTTCCTACACCGCTAACCTAGATGGACAGCACGCCAAACCTTTGATTGTTCTTGTACCCCGGGCTTTTTCGGGCTTATTTTCAAGAATTAAAGATATTGTCGGGAGTGTTAAAAGTTGAGATATATCCATTTTACAGTCATTTTAGCATATGTATATTAATAATTCTACATTCTGTTTAAAATTCTTTTATTTTGAATTATAATCCATTTTTTCATATGTATATATATCTCCATATTTTATATTTTTCTCTCAGTTATGTATATTGTACATTTGGTAAATATATGGACTTTTATTACTATGAGGCGGTGCCATAATTAACCTTACTTCTTTCGAATGTCTCCAAGACCTGAAATATATATTTTTAAAGAAACCTTGCCCTGGATGAATTATTTTCGCCTCAAGTGTGATATATATAAGATATTATAAGTTTATCTAACCCTTTTTCCACCGAAGCAAGTCTATCTTCTATTTTTTGACCCTATTCGTCCATTTTAGTTGGAAGAGCTGTAATTAGACCGTACAAGCTCTCTCTTTGAATAGGGTTGTTTGCTTGTGTAGGCCTTGAGAGCTTGCATTTGGTTCAATACCTGGGATGAGTAAAAGCATCAATATATCACATCTACGGAGGACCTTTTTGGCACATAATCATATATAAGGTTACTTTAAAATTCCTTCCATAACAAATAAAGTTTTACCACTTGTATTTCCTTATTTAGCGATTAGAAAAGTTTCTTTTGCAAAATTAATCTGATTGTGTATAGATATGAAGATATAAAAATCAGCTTCATTATTCTATAATGAAAAAAAAAAAAGATCGATTATCAAATTCGTTGGAAACCAATAAGCCATGGGCTATAAAAAGTTAAATGATAATTTTAAAAGATACTTATATCGTGAGACTGAATAATTCTAATGTTAGTTTCTATTCACCAATTTAGTATCCATACCTGACTTAAATTTATAATTGTCTCTAACATAAGTAAATATAATGCCTGAAAAATAAATTCTAGAAGTTTCAAAAACCATCAGTAACACTAGATTCTTTTATTATCTTTTCTTTACATAAAACAGAAGCGTTCGAGCACCAGGCTCTTACATTACTCCATAAAGGCTCTCCGTACTGATATAGTTGCGGGACATTTTTTTACCAAATGTCGATATTTAGACATATCAAAAAGATCATTTCTAAATCACACGATGCTTCTATAAACTAGAAGTATTTGAGATCATTACGAATGCTCTCATGACAGCTGTCATAGTTCAGAACCTTGGTCTCTACATGTCCTTCGGATTATATTAAGCCTGGGACAAACTTTTATGACCGGAATCAACGTCATTTCTTGGAAGGTCAAAGTACATTTTCCTGCATTCTAGGTAATCGGTAACAGTAGAAAAAATTACTTTATACATATCCTAATGATGCAACCTGAATAACATGGGTAGAGAATTATATATAAATTTAATGACAGTCTTGTCTTTTCTTACTAACTGTTGAATAAACTTATATTTTTCCAGCATCAAATGAGAGATGATTAGCCAATCGTCACAAGCATAGTCCAGACTCCTTCAATCATGGAAACAAGGATATTATGGAATTCATCGTTTGTCTAAAGATCTGTCGGTACATATATAACCTAACTGAACCATTACCTTTTCTTACATAATAAATATTATATAAATATTATATAATTTTATATAAATTACGTGTAGGAATTTCCGAATTTCTGAATCGTCAATATTGTTTTTTAAAATTTCAATTGAGATGATTACCTCTTTGATTATATCAACTCTCACTAGGCAAATAATGGAAGTGAGTTGTTCAAATATAAACACCATGATACATTATATAGCTTCAAAATAATGATTGATTATATGTTCTTTGTAATTTTATATATTGATATTTTAATTTCCTATTTCTAATGCTTTAGTAAATATATAATTTATAGATATATTCAAGAAAGACAATCTACAAAATTACGGTATGCTAGGTGAGATAAAAAAAGGTAGCTGAAATTGAATTTGAATAAGGCAGGGTATATCTTGGCATAGATTCATTTGAATTGAAACAGAAAACTCTTATAACACACACAAAAAAACAAAACTTGAATTTATTCTAGAGTCAAAATCATAGACGTAGGTCATAAAACCACTACCCCAAATCCCATAAAACCAATATTACAAATCCCACAGGACTGTAGCGGCTCCCAAATATTAACTTTTCATATTTTCATTATAAGTTTTAATTTGTTTAATAACCATTCAATTCAAATATTAAATTATTCATCTTATAAATATATAATGCTTATAAAATATACTTTATCAAAATTATATGAATTAACATTAATATCATATTAATTGTTGTCATATCAATATAATAAAATAATTATACATCATTCTAAATATAAATCATAAATCATATAAAATGTAAATATTTATCTATAATATATCAAACACATATGTCTAATATTATATAATCTAGAAATGATATTTGGCCACACACACAGATACAAAAAATAACTTCAACATGTAGAATACAACAATGCAACCCCTTCTGATAATTTGTATTAAATAAATGTAATTAAAAGTTTATTTTACAATAAATAATTTGTTATCTGACTCCGCCTAGAATTCCATGACGCCCACGAAATGGTGAGCCAGACGTGATACAACATTAAAAATGCTCTGGATGCAACGTTTACCTAAAAACATCCAAATAATTCTGACAACGCAAGAGCAAGCATCACTAAACTCTCTAGCAGATTTAGCTGATAGAGTGATGGAGATTACTTCTTCCCCATCTTCAAGTACTTCGACTTTAGAAAAGGAACTGGCATCTTTGCGTGCGGAAATTTCAGCATTGAAAATTGACCTTAACAAGAAGGAAGAAAGAATACCTCGTTCAAGATCCAGAAGCTCATCTTCATCTCGAAAATCTTCCCCAAACAGTTAAAACAGTTATAGAAAGTACAATCCAAATGGCTCTTGGTGCTGGTATCATTTTCGATTCAAGCACCATGCAAGAAAATGCATCTCACCTTGTACTTTCAACAAAAAAGCAAAGAACCAGCAGGAAAACTCCAACAACAATCAGTAAGCCCGGTGGTTACTGATTGTAGCAATAATAAAGCCACCGTCTATTTATCACTGACTCCGCCTAGAATTCCATGCCGCCCACAGGACCATGTTCACAAACTTCACATAACCGTTACCACAAACCCCCACGGAACCATTACTATAAACTGACAGAATCACTACCACAAAATCGACAGAACCACTACTACAAAAACCACGGAACCACTACCACGAATCCTTCAAAGCAATTACTAAAATATCAATAAAACCATTACTACAAAACTTACAGAACTATTACTACAAAACTTACAGAACCATTACCACAAATCCTACAGAAATCAAAATATTTTATCTTTAACCGCTATCAATTACAGGCTCCTAATAAGAAGGAAAGACATCATTCTAAGAGGAAACGCCCTCATTTCAGAAAGTCCACAAATTGAAGGCTTTGGTTTTTATTATGTTAATTAAGGAATCCCACGCGAGCAGTTACCACGTTTTATTGGCTATCAATAAATTTTATTTCCTGAGATAGCCGAGGAACATGATTAAAAAACAAACAAGTCCGTGCTTTGAGGATAAAAAATATTCAGTTAAATTTATCAGAATATAATATAAGCGTCATGTGAAATCTCCTCTCATTTGGAGATCAGCTATTTTTCATTTCCGTATATCAGGTCCTTGGATTATCCACCTATTCAGTCCATTCCTTAAGATTATCATACCGATTTATCATCCCTAGGACTGTCATAGCATTGGACAGAATGTACATTCTTGAGAAATTTTCTTGAAGGCATATCACTAACAAGCAAATTTACCTTTATTTAAAACTTCTTCCAAAATATGTTCTCTATACCTATTATTTAATATATATACTTCTTTTCCACTAAGGAACTGCTAAGTAATGTATAAATAAACTCTGAAATGTTCTATGATTCTGTGTCTGTTCAAGATAATGTTTTTTTAAGATTTTTAACATAGATCTTATTTTTTATGAAATGTACAATGTCTATTTGCAAGGCTTACTTAATAGCTCAAAACGCCAACATATTGTGTGTTGAACAAATATTGATTTAAAAATTATTTATTTTCTTTTTTTTTTTTCGGCAGTCAATTATTATTCAATAACCACTAACAACTTTGTATATATTTATAGTCATTTGTTTTATTTATCTTAAAAGTTTTTTTTGTTCACTGTATGCGAGGCGTAATATAGATAAATAATTAGAAGTTGTTGATGGAGAGACCTAACTATTCCAACATTTATAACACCACACAAAACAACAACATAAAGAAGAATTCTATAAGAATGAAGTTAACCTTTATTCATACAGATCAATATCTGCCGGCAAAATTTTCATCTATATTTTGGCCATATTTTTTATTTGACCGCTGAAGTAGGATTGTGTGATAATACACATAAGGCTATAATTTAAAAATATATATATTGAAATATATAGACTATATTTTCAATTCAAGAGGCTAAATTGTATTCTACACGTAATAAGATTTAAAAAATAATAATAATCGTATTTTTATAAATACCACCCTAGTGTTTGTCAAACTACCAATTATTATATGTGCAAATCAAATTAAAGCTATTCTTGTATTAGAAATATCTCTAATTGTAACTTTATTTTTGTATTATCTCAAGTACACTGGCACACGTCATGATAATATAGGTGCAGGTAGCTATCAACTACCTCTAAGTGTACAACACACTCACACATGCACACAGAGAAAGTAGTTCTGTATAATTACTGAATTAAAAACGATAAATTCATATATCGCAATGACATCTTAATTAAGACAATATTTTAAGGATATCATCAAAATTCTACAACACACAGGCAATGATTCAAATATGAATATTTATAAAAAGAAAAAAACATTTAACAATCTGAAATATATACCTAAACCTCCTTTATGATTAATTTTTCAATGAAGTTCTTGATATATTCTATATATATAGAAGATGTTTTTATTGCTACTATTAACGTAATACTAATTTTTACTTAACGATAATCAATCTGAACTATCGTCATAGTGTGTAATTTTAAAATATTAGGAAAATACACCTTTATATAGAACAAAATATCATTAAAATTGCCACGTGGAAAATTAGGAAGGACAAACTTGAGGATCGCGCAGCAATTTATTTAAGGCAAAAACAAGCTATATGAATGATAAACAAAATATAAGCAATAAGGGAGGTTTACAGAGTAGAAAATGTATAAATATTAAAAAATGATACTTTGTTAATAAAATAATAAATATTTTGCTACAATTTCCTAACGCTAATTCAAAAATACACTAATGGACAAAACTTGAGGAAGTTGTACCTTTTGGCAGGTATATCGGGATTCAGACAATAACTCTGAACTATATTTGATACACAGTGACATATATTGAAGACACACGAGATGAACGGCCACATCAAAGACTTTCCACTTCCTTATGTTTTGTCCATGAGGGTAATTTGAAACTATTTTCATAGACCTATATTAAAAGTATAAATTTTCTTCCATTTTTAAAGTTTTATTATTTCAGCACAAGGTGCGGTGAGAGAGAGAGAGAGAGAGGATTTTACTTATTTAAAAATAGCGTTTACAATTTGTAGCAATTTTCATAGAACAAATTAGTGTTACTTCAAACCCGGCCCCACTGGTGATAATGAAAGTCACCAGCTATCTGATTAGGGTTCTAAAGGACTCAATGCTCTATTTTTAAAAGAAAAAGTAGATGATATATATATATATATATATATATATATATATATATAATTATTATAAAATGAATAAAGCTTCCAGGACTAAGTTTTTTGTTCAACTTTTTTTTTCAAGCTTGACTTGTCTGTCCTTCAACAGGAGTATCACATTAATAAATTGATGATAAATACTATTTTTATATATAAATTATTATTTACATATTTTAAATATTTATGATATTGAAAGGGAGAGAAAAAATATATTGCATTATTTGGGTGTTAAAATATGTAAATAATAATTTGTATATAAAAATAGTATTTATCATCAATTTATTAATTTGATAATCCTGTTGAAGGACTGACAAGTCCGAAAGCTTGAAAATAAAAAGTTGAACAAGAAACTTAGCCCTGGAAGCTTTATTAATTTTATATCAGTATAAATCAGGGGAAAACATATATATAATTGTTATATTAAAATATTTTATTTTAAAATTAAAAATTATCGAACAAAGTATTCTATGAAGTCGACCGCCAGATGAGGCGGCTTTCCCTATATAAATTCAATGCTGTTGTTTTCCGTTGACTGACTCAAATCTTTCTGTAGATATGTAAATACATAATATATTATTTTTTAATATATATTTTCTCGCCTTAATTCAGGTATTATTTCATTTTCAGTTATGTTATCATATTAAATCAAAGAAAATATTGTTATTTAAAGTTTCTTTATTATATTTTACCAAGATTTCCACGACTGCATATAATAAAATACTCATATACTGAATAACATTACCAGAATTTCTCATGTATCGAAAAGAAAGTTATTGATTCATCCACCTCAGAAATATTCATTTAATATAACAGTGCGCCGACAAATTCATTGTCACACATTATAACACACACACACATATATATAACTCTCTGTAAATAAAAACATGATATTAAGGTAAAACAATAGATGATATGAGCAATTATTATAACCTCTACATCATTTAGTTATGCGGTAATTGAATTTCAAAAGCTAGAGAAAAATTGAATTCCATTGTTAAGTAGGGGTCTATTTCAGTCTAGACAAACTAAAATATCGTAGAATCGAGTATATCCAGAAATCAGGGATATCTAATACGGAATTTATGCTATATTTAATTAAAGTAACATTTTCGTTCAAACCAGCTAAACATGGTGAGGAAGCGAAACGCCACGGGTTCTAAATATAAAGAGAGATTCGGGGATCTTTAAAATTAAACTGCCAATAAATCTTTCAGAGAGAAACTACAACGATTGCTATAAAAAGGGCAATTTCGCTCGAACATTTTTTATCTCACGGGGTTGTGATTAGAAGGGCTTTAGGTAGTTTGTGGATGCAGCAGAGCGATTGGCAGCCTAGAACAATAGGCTGTTTCCCTCCGACAATATTTGCATAAAAACAATGTCCATTTACATAATGGAAATTGGGGCAATTCCCTCCCTAGCGACAATTAAAACATACGGCTAGTGATTTATTGATTTGCAATTGTTTCTTCACAGGTGTCGGCTTGGCACCCAAAACATTGTAATCTTTGGTTAATTGAACATGTTGATCTACTGTAAATTGATTTAAATTTTCTTTGTTTATATTTGCTTGTTTTCCACCGGATTTTGGATCTTTTTTGTTTGTTTTATTTTTATCATTCACACGCATATAGAATACACATGAAACTATTCCTTTTTCAAAGTAGAAATTTTAGAAATTTATTTGGGAAAGTTATAAATGAAAAACGGGTAAAAGGTAGAGTGGGGACAATACATTAAACACGAGAAAAAAAGTGGCTGTTATTCAATAGAATGCGAGGATGAGAAAGTTCCACGAGATAGGCCTACAAGAGAATGCCGGTATAAGAAGGTTTAACGAGATAGTCTTACAAGAGAATGCCAGGATTAGAAGGTCCTATAAGGCAGTTCGACAATGCTAGGATAAGAAGATTCCACTAGAGATAGCCTTACAAGAGAATACCGGGATAAGAAGATTCCACGAGATAACCTTACAAGAGAATATCGGGATAAGCATGTTCAAAGAAATAGCCCTACAAGAGAATGCTGATAAAAGAAGGATCCACGAGAAGGTCATACAACGAAAAATCTGGGTAATGAAGACCTCACGAACAGTGCGACAAGAGAAAGCTGGGACATGAAGGCCTTATGAACAACGCGACAAGAGAAAGCTGAGACATGAAGGCCCTACGATATAGTACGACATGAGAAAGATGGGAAATGAAGGTCCTACGTTAAAGTACGACAAGAGAAAGCTGGGACATGAAGACCTCCCGAACAGTACGACATGAGAAAGATGGGACATGAAGACCTCCCGAACAGTGCGACAAGATAAAGATGGGACATGAAGGCCCTACGAACAATGCGACAAGAGAAAGCTGGGACATGAAGGCCATACGATACAGTACGACAAGAGAAAGATGGGACATGAAGACCTCCCGAAAAGTGCGACAAGAGAAAGCTGGGACATGAAGGCCCTACGAACAATGCGACAAGAGAAAGCTGGGGCATGAAGACCTCACGAACATGCGACAAGAGAAAGATGGGACATGAAGGATCCACGATACAGTACGACAAGAGAAAGCCAAAGAAAAAAGCTACACGAAACAGTAAGACAGGATGAAGCCGAAACAAGAAGAATCAAAAAAGATAGCCAGGGCAACACAAGACAGTGCGACAAGAGCAGGCCGAGACACCCCCCCCCCCGAGAGAAGGGGGTGAGAGAAAGTGTGTCCAGACGGAAGAACCTGTTGGACCGTGACGTCAGATCACCTGGCCGTTCCCCTCTCAGTGGGCGGAGGGGACAGCCCGGGGCGACCTGGCCAAATACAACATTCCTCTCTCTCCCCTCTCTCTACCTAAACAATCGGGAGCTATCCTCTCTCTACGGCTTCTCACCACTTATATAATCAACCATATTTTATTATGCTCTCGTAAATGGAATCTTACAAACCTATTATTTGACTTTGAAAACAATCCTTTCATCAAATTAAAAATTTGATATGTCGATTGAATTGATAATCCTTTTGTTTTGTATGTCCTACTAGGGTAATATATTTAAATTATCAAATATATATATTATGATGTATTAACGCGCGCGCCATCTATATATTCCTAATTATTCGTTTTAAAACATTTTATCATTTCTATAAAATGGGCAATAACCTAAACAACACCTAACGATACACATCTGACAGACATAGGGTTCAAATATTTAAGAAGGAAATGCCTTTCTCTATTTCTCTCTTGATTTTATTCCCTGTCTTGAATATTGGACGCAAACTTTGTCTAAAATGTGAATTATTAAGATAGAATGTACCTTTGTTCATCAATGCTCCCAGCTTAAGGAGGAAAGACAAAAATCGGCAGTTTCATATGCCTAGCAAGTCAAATATTTACAAGCTTTTCTCTTATCCATTGTGGCCAATGAGAGCTTTATGTACTTCTACTATCTGTTCTACAGTTCGCCAGAAAAGCCGAGAATATCGTGAAAGTGAGATAGATAATGACCAGAAGACACACATCGGTTGTTATGTCCCCCAATTAGAAGGTGTCTTTCTGATTACCTAGTCACTTATACTTTATTCCATTGTTTTTAATTTTCATATTTTTTACAATCTTCCATGTTTTAATACTCTCTCTCTTTCGCGATTAACTATTATTAGTTATTAACTTGTGTGTAAAACCTTCCATAAGTGGCCATTTTGATGAACAACCGTTAGCAATCTTTTTGTAAAATATCAAAAATATCTTGATCTATTCAAACCTTCGAAAACTCACCAATTCTTAAAGAAATGAGAGTTACCTATGTTTAGGACGGCCATTTATGGAAGGTCACAATGTTTAATTATACATTTAATGACATATTACGGAAAATTTATAAAAATAAGCATGTACTTTACAATAATAAATGGCGTGAGAACGCCTTTATAACCTCAGATACATTTATAACGCCTTGCCAAATACTTTAATTTTTTTTTACTAACGAGGACAAAGGATTGTTGTCGAAACGTCGAGAAAATGAAAGGTTTTCTGGCCGAAGTATCTTTTATTTTTGAAAACTCTGATTGCCACCCAGGTAACCTCTATCTTCAAGAAAAAATAAAGTTATGTTGAAATATATCGTCTCATTTAGACTCATCATAGCTTTCAAGAAATGATAAGAAAATCAATTTAAAGAAATAGATAACCATCTATATACGGTGTTGGGGTTGAGACCTAACAACAACTAAGGATCATCTAATCATTTATATCATTCAACAACATAATTCAAACTTTTCTGAAACTTATTCTGAAACAGTTCAGTAGTTCTTCATAAGGGACATAAATAGACAAAGCTCTCACAACCGCCAATGGAACAAAGATTAAAGTTTGTCTCGCTACTTTGTGTTTCTCGTTAAAATCCAACTGATTGAGAATATTTAAATTCTAATTGATGCCTAACACTATCTGTTATAAGTAGAATAAGTATAAAGAATGAATGCATGAGTCGAATTTTGAAAATTTTCATTTCAAACTTATATAAAATAAACTTATCACTTACTTATATGTTTTGGGTTGTGTGTATACTTGTGTGTATTTTGTTTCTGTGTTGTGTGTATGCTTGTAAGTATTGTGTTTCTGTTTTGTGTGTATGTGTATGCTTGTGTCTATTGTGTTTCTGTGTTGTGTGTATGCTTGTGGGTATTGTGTTTCTGTTTTGTTTGTATGCTTGTGGGTATTGTGTTTCTGTTTTGTTTGTATGCTTGTGGGTATTGTGTTTCTGTGTTATGCGTATGCTTGTGGGTATTGTGTTTCTGTTTTGTGTGTATGCTTGTGGGTATTGTGTTTCTGTGTTGTGTGTATGCTTGTGGGTATTGTGTTTCTGTGTTGTGTGCTCGGATAAACATAACAGAATATATCAATACATTTTTATCATCCTTATAATTTTCATTGATTTGCTTCATTTTAAACCCGGCGAAATATATTTTAAAATAGTGTTATATTGTTACACAACTAATATACGGATGATCGTTTTTGTTGAATAAAAGGTTCTGACTAAAACGGCGATAAAACATAATTCACCGGTTGTATGGAGGTATGAAATATATGAATTAAACTAACAAAACATTAAATATAATTCCGTATTCAGCTGTGTTTTGTAATAAACTTAAATGTTTACTCCACAAGTCCAAACTATCCAATAACTGAAAACACATAAATATTTGGTGTACTTACAGTATGAGCAATTTGCAACTCTCTATTCACAATTATTATCAGGGACTATATCAATGTGTGTATGGGGAATGTTTCACATTTTTCGTATCATATTTTATAGGAGAAAGAAATATAAAATTTACTTAAGTTTATATATATAATAGCTACTACCTTTCTTTCATTATTTACATATCTGGTTCGTAAACACGAAGCCCTTCTCTCTAATTCCAGCATTTTCACCTTACAACATATAATGTACAGTATCTAAATATAAATACTCTGTATTTTCAATTGATGAGATTCCAGAAAAAAGGCATTTCATTTGTTATATCAAATAAGAGGGGTTTTTGTGTAGTTGATGATCTTTAATATAAATATTTGAAAATTTATCTAAAAGCTGCGCGTTGTTTTCTTCAGATAACTTTGCGAATTTGAAGCATGGTGTTCATCTTACATGCTGTATGGAACATAGGCGGGTAATGATAAAATAAAATATTGCAAATCAATATAAATCTTATGAGTTATCAAGTTTTCTGTTGACGCGCTTTAAGAATCAGCCAAAATAGACTAACTTTCTAATAATGATCTTTTAAATTTAATAATGTGCTGAATAATTTTAACATTTTGAATATTTATGCATAATTTTTAATTTTACTTATTATTATTACATAGAGATATTGGATCAAGGCCAGGGCACCATCTTTCGAGAAGCCACCAGGAGAGGCCATAGAAAGGCTGCTAAAGAGCTGTAGGACATCATCTGCTAGAGTCACAGCACTGACCAGGAGTCAAGATAACAAATGTCAATATCTTTGTTTTTTTCATAGTTATTATTTTTTTAAGTTGTACAAAGAATATGTAAATAGAATGACCATTGGTTACACATTTTTGAGAAAAACTTGTAACCTTTTTGAAAAATAAAGTTATTATTATTATTAGATAGTAATACATCCCACCACTTTCTTAAACGATCACAATTATATAATATTCTGATCTGATCTAATCCGAAACTCTGGTGAACAACCACCTCCTGGAGAGACCAAGGCTATCCTTGTTTTTCAGAAGTCTCTCATAAAAGGTTTAAGTGAATTATATTGATCAAAATATTGAAAGACATACTTTAAAAAAAATACTGTATGCAAGGGTGTATGTTTTTAAATATATTAATATGATAGTTATTTGTTACCAACATGTTCAATTGTGAAAACAACAAACGACAATAATATAAGGGAATCAATCATGGGTGACTGCTGTGAGAAGCCCTAGAAAAGTAAATCCAATTTGGAGAACTACTCTCGTCTGTTTACCGAGAAGATAATCGTTTGATTTTTTTAAGATCGGCTGTTCCTAATTTGTTTTCTTCTGAAAAACTTCCTACAATGATATACATTGTCTAAGGTTATCTTTCGAGAGCTGTAATACCACGCTATTCTATCTATATATAGGTATTTCAAATATATTTTCTATATCTTATTTTATTATGGTTAACTTTTATATAAGTTTGATCGACACTTATTGTTCTATTATGCACTGATATTCTATTGATTAAAATAAATTTGAGGGAATAAAAATAATTAATATGCATTTATATTTATTTTAAAATAGAATATGAATTCTTGAATGGATAAATTTTATTTTATTTTATTTTTCCGTTTTTCATTACTCTTCACAATTCATCCTTTCATACCTCATCCCTAAGGTTAGAAATAATCGTTATTTCTCCTTAAAAAATTTTGGATTTTTCGTTGAAAAGAAACTCATGCGGGATAATCTTTAAATGTCGTTTTACAATCACAAGCCGCATTATATTGTATTATGAGTTACTTTATGTATTATTTACGAACGAAAAAATATGTCCAGGGTAGCCTAATGGACATGGCATCTGCCCGGTAAGCGGAACACTGTGTGTTCGATTCCCATCCCTGGACACTTTTATTTTCCGTTTATCCTCACTGTTCACAATTCATCCTTTCATACCTCATCCCTAAGGTTATAAATGATCGTTATTTCTCCTTAAAATAAATTTGGATTTTTCGTTGAAAAGAAAATCATGCGGGATAATCTTTAAATGTCGTTTTACAATCACAAGCCGCATTATATTGTATTATAAATTACTTTATGTATTATTTACGAACGGAAAAATATGTCCAGTGTAGCCTAGTGGACATGGCATCTGCCCGGTAAGCGGAACACTGTGGGTTCGATTCCCATCCCTGGACACTTTTATTTTCCGTTTATCATTACTCTTCACAATTCATTCTTTCATATCTCATCCCCTCATCCCTAAGGTTAGAAATGATCGTTATTTCTCCTTAAAATAAATTTGGATTTTTCGTTGAAAAGAAACTCATGCGGGATAATCATTAAATGTCGTTTTACAGATTACGTCTAGTTTTGACGTTTATTTTGAAGGGAGAGGTTTGACAGGAGAGACGCCCTATACTTTTATAGATCAATTTCCTCCCGGCAATTTTCTACCCCTATATATCTTAATTATGAAATTAATACATATATATACAGTGTGGCAAATAATTTTTAAGAATGGGTTTGTAAAATAAAACAGAAACAAGCTAATTCAATTTCTACTATTTTTTTATTCAAAATAATCCCCTCCGGATTCAATACATATGTTACAACGATTTAATAAGGAATTAAAGGCCTCTTGCAGGCCACTTTGAGGAATTGCCTCCAAAGTGCTCGTCGCAGCTCTCTGGATGGTCGGGATATCATTAAAAAAGCAACCTTTTAACTTCAATTTTATTTTTGGGAATAAATAAAAGTCACATTGTGCTAAATCAGGCGAGTACGGAGGATGATTCAACACACAGACGTTATTTTTGGCCAAAAAGCGACGAACAGTGAGTGATGAGTGACTCGGTGCATTATCATGCAGCAAACACCAACTGTCTTCATCGCGATATTCTGCACGAATGCGACGATTTCTAGCAATCAAACGTTTCAAAACGTTTAAATAATACTCTCCAGTAATGGTTTGTCCAGCGGGAACAAATTCTTTGTGGATAATACCTCTACTATCGAAAAAGGTAATCAGCATTGTTTTGATTTTTGATGGCACTTTTCGCGTTTTTTTGGCTTGTGGAGAGTATTTTGACTTCTATTCGGCACTTTGGCGCTTTGTCTTTGGGTCATACTGAAAACACCATGTTTCATCACCCGTAACAATTGATTTCAGGAAGTTTGAATTATTTTCATAGGCATAAATGATGTCCCTGCAATGTGCAATTCACACTGATTTCTGCTCGCCCGTTAAAGTGTGTGGAACAAATTTAGCACAGACTTTAGTTTTACCTAAATCTTCATGCAGAATGGTTCGAATCGTTTCTTTGTTGATGTGTAAAACCTCTGCCATCATTGTTTTCAAAAAATTCTCGCACTTTTTCTATACTTTCTGGTGTCTTTGAAGAACTTGGTCGTCCAGTATGCTTATCATCTTCTAGCGTATTTCTTCCATCCGAAAAACGTTTGTGCCAAATGAAAACATTTGATTTACTCAAACATAACGTACCAATAACTTGCTTCATCAAAATATATGTTTCCGATGCACTTCTACCAAGTTTTGCATTAAATTTAATGACCGCTCTCTGTTCCATCTCAGAATTCCGACGAACAAAAAATTTTACTTTTCAAAAATCGCCTGTATGTTTTTGAAGAGTTAACCAAAATGGCTGAAACAAAGCCACGCGCTAGATAAGGCTTCGAATATATATACGCATGCGCAATTTCATAACTGGCTCTGCTATTGGCCTTTATCTAGCGCGAGTCTTAAAAATTATTTGCCGCACTGTATATGTTGCACTAGCGCGCCATCTATTATCAAAATTCGAAATTATTTTAAAGCCTTTAAAATAATTTCGAACATATATATGTGTCATTGTTATAAAAGATATACACTTATTGTGAGCAACAATGTGTATAGCTCAATAACGCTGAGAAACATGTTGAGCTGATTTGTCAAAATTACCTCTGAACATACAACTTCTTATCGATTATTTAGGAAACACACAGAGAAAAACATATATCTTTATTTTCTGACGGATAGTCCTTTGCAATATTAATATTGGAGATACATTTGTATTGTGTTATTGATGCATTTTGAAATTAATAAATAAATGGTATAAAATCCCAACAATATTTTAAAATACAGTGTAAAAGGAAACGTTCTAATTACACATTGAGTTGTATATCTAAATACTTATAAACACACGCGTGATATGCTCTTTTTTAATTTCGAAGTTTCAAATTTTTGCTAGATCCTTTTTATCAAGTTTATATTTGGAGATAAAATACAGTTCCCCTTTGGCGGGAATAAATATTTGAACAATTACCCGGTGTATTTTAATCATATTGCAAAATATAAGTATATATTTGAGCGCCATATTTATATGTATATATGTCTTTTCATTATTATTTTTAAGTTAGAAGATTTCGCCTTTGACAAAATAAATTTGTGCATGCTGTCGTATATTTATTTTTGTAACGTCCTTTGATTGACACTCTCAAAAGTGAAATACGATGTATATAGTATGCTATTTTAAAATATTTTGCCTTCTCCAATCTTGAGGTCTTTCTGTTCAAATATATATTTTATTTAGGGATATAGTATGCGATATTATTAAGGATTATAAGGAGACTTATAATCTTTGCCATTCTACAATATTAAGTTCGTGCTTAAGGTATGGCTGTAAATTTGATCGTAGGGATAGTTAAATCAAACATCATTATTTTTTAGAATATCATTATTGTAGGCTGTCAGCTAATGATCAATTAGAGACAGAAACACTATAAATTTTGAAGAAAGCTGATGTGTTTCTATCTATAATGAAACTATTCGAGACATTTCCAATATTTATTGTATATTTTCAAATAAAATTTAATACAATATGTTTATTTTATAATTTACAAACCGTGTTATGACACTAATATTTATATATTTAAACCGATTTATTTTCATTTAATAAAATATTTTTTCATGGTTATAGTAATTTTAATGCAGCCTGATTTTTCGAACTCATCCTGGATTTTAACATTGCAGACGTAAATTTTAAAGATTGGTATAAATATTTATTTGTGTGAAATATATTGTTGTAAATTTCAATAGTGTCAACGCTCTACAATTGAATAAGTTATTTGTCTAACTAAAGAGCTCTGTATTATATTTATCAAATTATTAAACAAAAATAAAGGTCTAACATATTATTAAAAAATTATAGTTGAACTGCTAAGTGCTAACCTGAATAGCTAGAGTCATAGAACAGAGTTAAGTTTATATATTACAAACGATTCTAACTTAAAGAAATAAATATTCTGGTGAACTAATTCTCTAAATTTCAATAGAATTCATGCTTAATATTCTTAAGCATAAATTCTCACTGTATTTAGAGAATATTTATATTTCTTTAATAAACTCGTCCAAAGATCCAAAGGTATCCAAAAGACAAATGACGTAAGGTCCCATCAATAGTAATTTTGATGCTGATTTAATACTAAGCAATATTATAGTTTCAAGTACTGATAACAAGATAAACAATAAACGTTTGTTTAAAAATGTATCTAACCACTCTTTCACATTTAGCTATATTTTAAAATTATATATAAATTCAATTTTTTTTTGGTATTATATCCAATTTGGGAGAAAACTTTGCATTTAAAAAAATCAATTCCGCTTTAAATTTTATTCTAGGGGTGAACCTTGTGGATATTTTTAATTTTTATGAATAACTTGAATTTTCCTAACTTTAGCCGCACAAATTAAAATATTTTTAAAAATTAAATCTCGACCGAATTTTTCAGTTTTAACATGATTTTTTTCTTTAATTACATTTTTAGCATAAGATACATTAGCTATTTAAAATAAATTTATAGTAGCTTTTTAGTCGATATAGCTGCATTATGTATATTTTCTAACTAGACAATTGCTAAAATAATGATTTTGAAGAAGTAAATAAAATATACCTTTCTGAAACTCTTTAATACACAAGTAATTGCATTTAACTTTATATTTATTTATAATTTGAAGCCAATGTTCACAGAGTTTATTTATAAGTTCTTATTTTTCTCTAAGTTTATATATTGACTTTTTATCTTGTTATAAAATTGATAAATTCGCTATACAAAAACTAAGTTTTGTTTCCTAACACCATTATTAATAAGAGAGTAATAATTAAATAACTATAAGTGATATTTAGAATATATAAGTGAATATATATATATATATGTAGAATAAACATATTAAATTCATAACATATATATATATTGTTAATTTAACTCAGGAATGGAGCATCTGTATGTGATATCATAAAATGCAATAGTGAATTTTACTGAAATTTTCACGAATGCAATTAAATAATATATCATACAAAATTGTATATTCCTTCTATAGTGAATAAATCAAAAGCTTTCGAATACTAATAAATTGACGAAGAAACCTTTTGTGGAGTACTTAAGTATTTCAGTATTTCATAGTAAATCAAGTTTATTGTAATATTAATATACATAATATGCATCCATTTACGAATGATCTTTTGATAATTAAGATACACTAGATTTAACTTATATATTTTAATAAATATATCTATTAGTTTTTGGGATTGTTTAAATTTTCTTTTTTTTTCTATGAATATAGGTATCTTTCTCTCTTAATTAAAAGATTTAAATACATATTAATGTAATAATAGTATATTATATAAATACTATTTTTACAAAGTCGAGTTATAAATATATTTACTGGCATTTGTATGCGCATATGCATTTGAATAACATTTTTATACTTTAAAAACATGTCTTATTTTATACATATAAAAAAGTTTTTATCTTTATAAAGTATAAGATTTATAATAATTCTAGTTTCAAAGTGAAACAAACGTTATTTTTGTTTTTAAAAAGCAGAAACAAAAAATGAAGTTATAAAACCTTTTGAAAATAATTTATATATTTTTCTATGTTAATACGAATTCGACTATATATATAAAATATAAGTTTCATGATTTTAAGTTGAATGATAAGCAACTTTCTTATATATGATAGGTAAATACTTCAATTTGATAGAAACGATCAAAAAATATCATGAATAAAGTTAAAGAAAATGGAAAGGTATTGAGAATTTAAGCCTGAATACAAATGTAAGGGGTAAACAACCCAAGAAACAGACGAGAAAGAAAGTATCAGACGCTAACTTACAGAATAGCAGCAGTTATCACTTCCATTCCATTCCATGCGTGTAGCGCTACCGCCGCTCTGGTGCACTTTCACTCGTGTCCGCCAGAGGCGCTGGTAGGTCGGCAAGGGTTAAGCAGGGGGTGGGAGGGGGTTGTCTCACGTGAGAGCATGTCTGTCACCCATTTCCACCACGTGTGTCTTAACTTTCGCTTCTTTTGTTTCCATGTTCTCTTGGATCTATTCTTGTTGCTAGCGAGATGGACTTATTGCTCTCTTGTGCCATATGCATGTCGGGATGTGAGAGTTCTTTAGAGAAAGTATATTTGTAAAACGATAACTCTAACATACACAATCTGCATATTCTGAAATTTCTGTAATTATTAGGTTTTATGTATTGGTTAATGTATACATCATTAAATTATATCGTTCCTGACAGGGTGGTCCATTGATTTTCTTCTTTCTTATCTCCACTCTATCATATCAGTGAGTAAAGCTCATCAAAAGATGAGCCAATACATTCAAAGATGTGTTTTGGGGTTGAAGGTTGAGAATTGCACTTAGTACATAGTGGGAAGACCTTGCAACCATTCTGTAAAGTCATTGTCCGTAGATGACCAGACTTAAGTCAGGAAATAAAAGACTGCTGTTCTCTTGGGAGGACGGAACGGTGATTGATTTTCTTGATAATCAAAGGTTCCAAAATCTAAGAGAATGATTTTATACAAGTCATTAAATTTAGTTGACATACATCTTTGATATCACTATAAATAATTCTTTAAAATAATCCCTCACATCAATATTGAGTAAAATTAATCAGGCCTCCAGAAACTAAAAGACACTTTTCCCTGGAGGCCTGATTAATTTACTCACTATCAATAAGGTATAATGATATCACCCGTGTACAAGTTATGAACAATTTATCCATAAATCTTTGTTTATATAATGTTGTGCTAAATTTGATAGATTAATTCAACACACGATTTTAAGAGCTCCCAAAGAATCATGAAATCTACCTGCCTGGAGTAAAGGTGTTTCATCTGGTGGAATGATGGTTCCCAATTTATCCCGAAATTCCTATTGTCATTTTAGGCACGGATATGGTCATGGGGGTGAGAAATTGATTGATTTGTCTATTAATTGACCATATATTTCAAGATATTGGAATATGCATTTGTAAATGTGAATTATTTATTGATCTCCGTTACCTATTTAACATAAAGCAAATTAAAACAATTTTCTACTTCCCTCATTACAAATATAAAAATATTGGTAGGGTCTGGCACATTAGTGGTGCACATCCTCAGTGGTGTTTAGTTAGTTAAATCTATCCTACTGATCTAATATATTGTGTTATTCTGTAATGCTTTCATATCCAGTAACAAATAGGTACTGTTGGCAAAGACACGTGAATGCATCTTATATTGAAATATCTTCACGTCAGCATTTAATTGAAGGGTCAAGAATATTTGAGCTCATTTTGTTTATAATGTACAACCTGCTCTTATTATGTCTTAATTTGCTCTCTTATCTCCCACATATAGTATCAGCTACAATAGTTCTCTTAAACGCACTAAATGGCAATGCGCCAAAACAATTTATTTGATACACATATTTGCGGAAAACAGGCAAATACAGATCAAAAGATCTACATTACCTCATCATTAGCTAAATTCCCTTTGAAAATCACACTATTTTGTCAACATAATAGTAAATATTAGTTAAAATATTTTTACTACATCTCTATTTTATTTCAATTTAAAGCGCTATGTCCCCCTAGGGACACTTGCGCTGTCATACATGTATGCCATTACATTTTTCTATACATATATATTATATAATCTAAAATGCAAATATTTTATTTAAAAACAACAACATATATTTAATTTTCATTCATTGACTATTCTATATTTTTTACCATAGATTTAGAAGATAATACTTTGATTATTGTTGTAAATATGTATAATTAACCCTACCTATTTTTTAAAATCACGATTATAGAATTCATTCTATAAATTCTATATTGCTGTGATAAATAATTTTATGTGTAAATTTACTTCAAGTAATTCAAAATAAAAAACTACTTGAAAGGTAAATAATTATCTTTACTTTTTCACGACTGCACCTCTTTTTCAACAACAAAACAAAAAATAATCATAACAATATAAGTCGACAGGATTTACCTAATTTTTATTAAATTTTATATCAATTTATTTGGAACTTTTGAAATAAAGGCAAAAGCAAAAAGAGAAAAAGATGTTGAATTTGCATTTCAATTGTGTCGTCTTTTGTAAAATACAATAATAATTTTAATATTAAAACTTGGATTATAAATTTTGAAAGAAAAAGTGATTCTTATGGGTTTGATAATAGTTGGAAGGTACTTCATTTATCGGATTACTTACAGGATGAGGCTTTAACATATTACTTCGAAAGCCTTTACCATATTGAGGACTGGAATAAACTCAAAGAAAACCTTATAAACAGATTCCAGAAAACCAAAATTACACCATTGGTTGAAATGATGAAAATCATACAAGAAGAAAATGAAACAGTCACCCAATATTATCACCGATAAATGCACTGATCAACAGTGTAGAATTAAACCTCACCTCCATAATAGAATTATTAAAGGAGGGAATAAAGAAAAATTTCAAACCCTATCTAGCTACCATAGACTCCGTACCACCCTCAGAATGGCTATTAATGGCCACTAAAATAGAAAAAGTTTAGAAGAACCCCAACAACCCTCTACCAGTACAAGAAATAGGCAATTTACTCCAGTAAAATTTCCCCCCTGTGAAACATTTCAATGCCATTTAATATTTTGAAATACAACAAGCATAATGACATAATTACTCATATTTTAAATACCTTTTTTGGAGTCATATAAATTTTTATATCAATCTATCATTATTATTTCTTGTATATAGTTTTATTTTAATTTCATAATTATATAAATTATTTATGAACAAACTTTCTTTTGTTTATTTTGAAAAAATATGGACATTGATTTTTATTGTTTAATTTGTAATTATTCCTATAGACATTTTGATTTCGTTTAATTAATTATTTTTGTAATAGCCATTTTTATTTTCAAATTTTAACTTTTTGAAAATCTTTTTCACAGGGGGGAAATATTATATAATCTAAAATGCAATTTTTTTTTTAAACATATATTTCATTTTCATTCATTGACTGTCCATATATTTTTTTTACCATAGACTTAGAAGATAATACTTTGATTATTGTTGTAAATATGTATAATTAAACCTACCTATTTTTTAAAATCACGATTATATAATTCCTGTGATAGATAATTTTATGTGTAAATTCACTTCAAGTAATTCAAAATAAAAAACTACTTGAAAGGTAAATCATTATCTTTACTTTTTCACGACTGCACCTCTTTTTCAACAACAAAACAAAAAATAATCATAACAATATATATATACAATAATGTAAGCCGTGAATAGAATAGTCATATAATATTAACAATGAGAAAGAGAGAGAAAAAAAAACGAGAAAAGGAACTCTCTACAAAAGAAAGAAGTGTCTGGCAATATTTACAATCAGCATAATATAAATTATCAGTTTCTTAAAAGATATTTGTTGCTATATAATTTAAAATATATCCAAAAAAGGTATTGAATTTAATATACATTTTTATTTTTACATTATTTGCATTTACTGTTAGATAGATAATACCGGGTTAGGTATAAATATTGGCGAATGTTCTTCATACTATGAAATATGTTGAAAATGTTTTTTTATGAATATTTTAGATTTAAAATGGTTTTTGATATCTTTAAGTCTCGCACAATGGTTGACAAATAGATGGCAATGAAGCGAACCTCCATAAGTATATCCTGGTCGCCCCTGGAGACCAACCATGTCTACATCACATACAGAGCCATAAATGTTGGGAGCAGTTTTTACATCCCCTCAACAATGCCATACCAGGTTTTGTCTTTTTCCTTCACGCGCCGGCAGTAAAGTTTTAACGAAGCCGTTGCCCTGCCACCTCAATCAAATGACCAAAGATAGCTTGTATGTAAACCAAAGGTTTTCTCATCCCATATTACTTAACCTTATCCTTAAATAAGCGAACAAAGATGTACAGCAAGTATATTAGTGTAGCAAGTATTATAACGCAAGTTTTGAATCAAAGGGTGTTTTCCATGTTCCTTTTTTATAATGCATTTAGTTGTTTATAATGCATAATGTAGAAGTTTGATTTATTTGTGAAAAAAAACATCCGCGTCTTAATGTATTCATTTATTGTATATAGATGGTGCGGTATTGCTTTGTATTAAATCCTCCCTATCCTAAAAAAATAAAATACTAAAGATGTGCTGCAAGAAGTATTTAAACCGAAAGTTTTTTAGACGTCCTTTTAGAAGATTCCTACATATTAACAATTATTCAAGAGCGGAGGAAAATGTTTCCTTTATTACTTTCAAGATAAAACAAGAAATTTCAAACCTTATTGTCATTCTATATTAACTCCAATGAACGTTAAGAGAAAGACGATTTCATATATGATATATGTCATTTGCATATATTTCCAAATAAAATAAGAGACAATAATTAAATTTATGGCTATATGTAAATAGAGGCTATTTCCAAATTATTTAAAAATAAAGAATTCAGTGAAGTGTGTGAAAATATTAATATATATATAACTCCCTTTCTCAGAAAAGGTATATAAAGCCCCCGTTTTAACCTAAAAATACAGTCACTTCACCATCTGCGTGAGCCCTCGTCGGTTGTACCCCAGGTCCACCTCATCCACCATGTAGTCAGTAAGAACTCGTCTATCTCCATCTTTCGCTCCTAGCTCAACTTTTATCTGTTCACGGAACTTTCTTTGTGTTACTGTGTCTTCGTTTATTTTTGTGTGGACATTCCCAAGCTTTCCACTCTGCCTCGACCACGACTGCCTGTACTTTGTGAGTACTTTTAAAGGTCTTCCAAGGTGCAGAGAGGTACTGGAAAACTCCCCATCCTGACTGTTCCTTTCGGTCAACACAGTATAGCAGAGTATAGTAGAGTTACAGGGACTCACACCATAGTTTAAGTCGACTGGGTACCTTCACCACATTTATAGTCGACAGGATTCTACAAGAGTCAACAGGACCTCACCACATATATACAGTTGAACCTCCCTTTAGCGGACACCTCTCTACAAAGGACAGTTTTCATTTGCAAAATTACCATTTTTATCACTTAGCACCTTGGCTCTACAATTAGGTGTCCTTTACAGGGAGGTTCCATCGTATATATATATTTATTTTTTCTTGGAACCTTTTATTTAGCGCTTCATTGTTATAAAAAAAAATTATTTTGAGATATTTCTTTTATTTATACTTCATATTTTCATATTCCTCATTATCTTTCTACTTTACAACTTTTAAATGTAGAATTTGATAGATAAAAAGAACTTAATTCATAATAATGATTATAAGAAAATGATGAATATATATAAATTTGCAAGGCATATCCTGACCGCGTTCACATGAACATTTCTAGATTGCACTAGATGGCGCGCTGCCATCTAGAAATGTTCATGTGAACGCGGTCAGGATATGCCTTTTTGTTTTTAATATCAACACCTGACCTTTTTTTAATACATTTTTAATTTTTTTTCACACATTAAAGATATCTATGTAATCACGGAGGGTAGTTATGGTTAAAGATATATGTTTTTCTACTGGTCATGGATACTAATTTTTATGTCATTGATATTAGAATTTTTTTTGTAATAAAAGGCTTCCAGGTTAAGTTTTGTTACTTATTTTTAATATTTCTATAACAAGCTATTGCTCTATTCAAGATGGATCATATCTGTATGTTGAAATATCAGAATATTCTTGGTTTCTATCTCTGATTTTCAGTTGTACCTATCAATCTACGTGTTCTTCCAACATAGGCTGTTCTGCATTCTGAACACGAGACTGAGTAGATGGCATTAGACCTGTTCAAGGAAGACGTTGATAGGCACACGTCTGACTGAAAATCCGAGAGATATATATGTTAATACTAAGCAATAACGTGTCATCTTTATATAACGAATGAAGACATTAAAACGCGAATGTTTCTTTTCACAAATAAATCAAACTTCTAATATCCCTACTGCGATGAAAAAATATTGGAAGGGTTTGGCTCATCAGTGGTGAAACCTCCTTGCGGTTTCGCTAATTTAATCTACCAGACCGTTTATTTAGAGCTCTAATACTGTATTGGATCATTCTGCTTTTATATGCTACACTGAAGGATGGAATCTTAGAAATATCATTTCTAAGATTCCACCCTTCAGTGTAGCATGTATGTGCAATGTAGCTTGAGGAAAATACAACTTTTTTTTTTGCTTATCCCAAGTACACATGGTACAGGCCATAATAATCATGGTGGGTAGAAGTAGGCGACTGCTTTTACTGTAAGTGCACCACATGTTTTTACATGTGAAAAGCAGTTCGACTTTGCACTTAAATATATGCCAGAACCCCGTTTGTTTACTTGCACTCGCAATTTGCAAGAATCCGGGGCCATTAGAGCATTTTATTTTTTAAATCAGAAAAAAAGTGCTCAATGCGGGAATCGAACCCAGGTCGTAGCGGTCGTAAACGAACGGTTTAGACCATGCTTCCACCGACCCCCAAATACTACTCAGATTTGGATATAAAATAAATAAATAAATTGTGAACTTTTGGTTTATAAACAACTAAATATATTTACTTTCTCTTCACATAAGAGATATAACACTTATATCATAATTTTCAAGGTGCAAATTTCCTAAAAGTACAATGAATAATGGCCTAAGCATCGTAAACTATTTTATTGCAAAGTTTGTGTAGATAATTATAAATATGTTTTTCGGTGTTCAAATGATCCATTGATTTGTTAACTTTGGTTTCCTATTTGGAATATCGATTGATTTTCACTACCATACGAAAACTTAGATAGAGAACACAGTGAGGTTACTTTAAAGCTATCAACGTGCAATTTTAAAATTTATGAGTCCCTGATTTATTGACCATTTAGAAGTTTTTATTATTATTTTATTAGTTATACAGTTCAGCATGTGAAAGCTTAGAATATTGTTAAAGATGAGAAAAGAGGACAAGAAGACAAGAATATAGTTGAAATGTCTCATCGCCAAAACTGTTCATAGAGGATCACCTATTAATTGATGTTCTTACCAATGTGTTTGATTATTTCTTCTTTAACACCAGGATGAGTCTATTAGACGAAATTTTATTTTGATATTCCTTTATATTTTCTGCAGCCGGACTCCTCATAAAATATATATACAAATTTATTTTAACCTCATATTGAAATTTAATGATTGAATCAAAAATCGAAAAGAATCGTCTGTAATTGAAAAATTCAAAGTAATGGAGAAACTTGCGCAAAATATTATGGCGAATATATGTTTAGGAACTGGGACCAGCACAAGATATCCTAAACCTATAAATAAATCAAAGTAAAATTCTCCATGTGTATTGGAACTAAATATAAATACGTATTTAAAGAAATAATCTAATTTATTTTGTCTTCAGCCAGTAGTTTTGCTTTTTTAATTTATGATTCAAGCCCACGCTATAGAATATTATAGATTTGAACGATACTCGTAACAAAAATGGTTCAAGTAATTAGAATGAATTTACAGGTAATAATTGACCAACGGATAGATTGAAAAACTATTAAATTGATATCAAGCCAAGTCCTGGCGTCCTTGTATTTTTTACTATTTTGTCAATCAATACTATTTATAATGACCCAAAAAGAATGATTCTAATAAGAAGACAATCGCTTGAGAGACCTTGGAATGAGAACTCATTTTTTGCATAAATCCCAAGGAAGAACATGGAGAAATCCAAAAGAAAGAGCAATTCACTCGCTTGGGATATTTTCTATGTACCTACAGAAACTCTTGGGCTAAGTTTGCATTGTAATTATTAGCTATTAATGAATACTATGAACGCTATTTTGTGAGAGCGAAAACTATTATAAAAATCTCTTGATCGTGCTATTAAAAGTTACTTGTAGCTTGCGCCATCTGTTGGAATAAATATCAACTATTCGTTGATTTATATTAATTCTAGAATTAGCCAAATTACCTTTCTTGATTGATCAGGGAAACGAGGGCGTTTTAAGCTGTTGGCCCTCATCAGCGTGATGCTGCTGTATCTCAACAACCAAAATGGCTTTTGAGGCTTCCTGAAAATTCAAAGAATGGGAATTTAAGGTTTTAAGAGCGTAAGAATGTCAAGCTATATGGAAAAACGGTACAAAAGTGAAAGTGTACTAGGTTCAGGTTGATAAAAAAAGGTATTGGAAACTTCTGGAATAAGTAAAAATCAACAAATAGTTGATATTTATTCCGACAGATGACGCAAGCCATCAGCAAAATTTTAGTTGCACTATCAGGATATGTTTTTCTCTTAATTTATTAACCTTATTCCCCAGTATATCATTTAGTATTTTATCATGTAAAAATTAATTTTCAAAATCTAAAACTATAAGGAACACAGAGTTTCTAAATAAAAAAATATATTGTAAGATATATCAAAGCAATTAACATCCTCAATTTATTTATTTATTTAAGTTTTCTTCTTAATTTTTTTATATAAAAATAGAGAATTAATTTCTTCCGAGACCTTTTTAAAAACAGTCATTATTTTATAATATGTACAAATATTTTGTATATATATTTTAATATTTTCATAATTTGAGTGTGATTAGGTAAAAGGCACAGCAAAATTTCACATTTTTTAATCAATTTAAAATGTAAAATAGAGGTTTGATAAAGCTGTAATAAAAATATTTACCGTCACAAATAATTTCAAAAATAAAAATTAAATACATGAAGATTCATTAAAAAAACATGTTTCAAGATTTCTTGATATTTCTCTCATATTTCTTGACAAGCGCTGTGTGATGCCACTGTGTCTATCTCTTTGCCAAACAGGGGAATGTACACGCGCAGTGTCACCCTATTGTTTAGATGTCGCATGTCACATCCAGTCATTGGACTGGATTACTTTGAACGTCATTTCAGCAATGTAATTTACTAGTTTTGGATAAACGGTGGTCCTGAGCTTAAAATGTGGAATTGGTGAATGGTTAGGTGATCTTGCCTGTAAGGGTTGAATTTAGGAGCCTATAAGAGAATGTTGAGTCAAGGCTCACTCATCAGCAATTGAAATCACTTGTAAATTTACTGTGATTCTCTCTCTCTCTCCACCCTAAAACTGTCACTCACATTTTCAATTGGTGAATGGTTTGGAGATCTTGATGGCCAGAGTTAAAGCCGGCCAGAGAATTTTGAGTAAAGGCTGCTCAGACTGAAGATTCCCCTGTATTCTGGGTTCAATAATGTCTCTTACTGATCTTGCTGGCCAGGGTTGAACGCTAGAGCTTATAAGAGAAGGTTGAGTCACGTCTGCGTCATGGAGGTGAGCATGTTGAAAGAACATAATACGGTTCATGAATGGCAGCCAAACAGGTTCAATGACCATTATGACGTGCATTCATGATGTTCAGGATAATAACTAGAGGGCCCTACTGCCGAAAGAAATACCTCCCTCTCCCCATGCTAAGTAGATTAAGCAGACGATGCCTCTTGCAGAGCTCGCCACAGAGAAATAATAGGTCTGTTTATATTTTCTTTGTGGATTTATAACTGTTAAACAAAATGCTTAATTATCAAACATCGTTGGAAAATTTTTAAATATCAATGAATGCTTAATCAAAACTTTTAAAAAGTATAGATCATTTTATAAGTTCATAAAAAAGGCGTTTACCTGGATCTGTGGGGAAAAAAAACTTGAGAAAAAGAAAAAAACAAACAAATAAAGTGCAATAAATTGATTTAAAGAAGGCGATTTCTCGAAATATTTCGAGAAAAAAATTGGAATTTTTTTCTTTACAGATCCATGATCCCACAACGGTAAGTTATTTTATTTTTAAAAATAAAATTTCGCGCTCTTTATAGTTTCAAATCTCATACATAGATAATTCCTTATGAAATCTCTGCCTAATTTAGTTATGAATTTCTTGATAAAGAGAATTTATTGATGTAAGTAATTGTATATACTGCTACTGTTTTCATTATTTACAAATATAGTTTCATTACCTATCATTATATAATAAGAAAACTCCGCCTTTGCCGGTCCCAAGCCCGGATGAAAAAGGAGGAGGTGGAGCAGTAACAAGCTCGCTAAAAAACCTGGGTTCAGCTAGCCTGGCTTATAGTACCCTGTGAGAGCTCCTAATCCAAGGATACAGGATGAGCAGCGTTTGTAATCCATGTTAGGAGCAGCTGCACATGGCGTCTGTTCCTCATGTCAGAGGCGGTCATTTCTTTTGGACCAAATCGGCCTGCCACTGACTAGTGCTCCCAGTCTTAATGACAAAGGCAGACGCATTCTACTCCACCCAGTCATGATGGTTGTCAAACAGACACCATCAAGGGTCACAACTTGATACCCTAATATGATTGAGTGGAGATAAGAAAGAAGAAGAAGATATAATAAGAATGTTTCTAAAGTTCCGAGAGAGAAGCAGAGCAGTCAAATCCTATATTAGGGTATAGAGATGCCCTCGACACCAAAAACTACCTACTATATTACTCGTTCAATCTGTACAGTATTTCAAACAATACAATTATTTGACGAAGACAATATTAGAGCGGCTTGGTAGATTGAACTAGGAAATCCACTAGGAGGGGCAACCATTGATAAGTCTAACCCTCCTGATATTTTCCATCTGACCAAAATCAATAAATAATTACTTTATTTGTAAAAATTAAAATTTTCTTTTGGGTAGATTAGTTTTAGAAGAATTTTTGTTCATTTTAGGCAGGAAAAAACGCTGCGTGTTCTATTATCATAAATACTTGCTAAAATCAGAGTAGAAAAATTTTAATATATTAATTAACAGATAGCACATTTTATTTATATGAATTATATATATATATTTTTTTTCCAACACACAACTATTATTTTAACGGTGTTAGATAGAATATTATCAGAAGCAAATCTTATAAAGCTTTCTTCCAACCCGACGCACTAGAACTCAATGTTGCTCATGGTTTATTGCTATCTATCGAAGAAAAACAAATGAAATTTGAAGTTTAATTCCAGAAATTGGCCAATACCCTACTGCATTAAGAATAACAATTAAACAAGGTCCCAATCACACAAGCTCCGTTGGAACTTTTGTGCCTCGTCTGCATAGTGCAGATTGTGCCTCAATGACACTTTATAGGCAACTTCAACATTCTTTATAATCAAAAAAATTAAGTTCATCGTACCAACAGCACGAAACGCTTACCTGGTTGTATTGTCTTGATAATACGAGGAAGTGCTTAGGACAACTTTCCGGAATGAAAAAATCAATATCCAGTTGGCTTTTCTATATAGATGACAGTATGACATGAACGACACTCATTTGCATGATCAGGAAATGCTTGGTTAAAAACACGCTTAGTTCATATATCTACTATAAAACTTGGTTGATAGGCTTTTTACTTATATCTACACAATATATTAGGCTACTCTCAATTTATAGCAGGGATAAAGTATTTGAATATTCTAAAAATAATGAAATATACCTACACACTAAGTGTCTACAAAATATGAGGGCTCTAAATAACATTTATTGTTGTAACTATTAGGAGTTTCAAATTAATCTTTTATTGTTTCATTTGAGAGACTATATATAGGTATGGATGATGATTTTTCATATATATAAATTTAAATCATCGCGTAAAAAATCTATGAATTCTCGTATGTATTTGAAAAATAATATTGTTAATTTTGTTGTATACTAGCCGAATGACCTGGGTAACGCACTGGTTTTGCCAGAGTTTATTTTGCCCTGTGAGTGTATATGTATGAAATACCTTTTTAAAATCGAATAATATTCTTTAAATCTATATACAGTGGTACCTCGACATACGAGTTTAATTCGTTCCGCAACCTTGCTCGTATCTTGAATTACTCGTATCTCAAAGCAAATTTCCCTATACAAAACAATTGAACTACCATTAATCCGTTCCAACCTCCAAAATGTCACCCCAGTTATTTTTGTAACGTGGTTTTAAATAATAAAAACGTATTTATAAATATCAAATATTTATTGCACAAAAACAAAAAGAGAATGTAAAGAAATAAATTAGATCTCCTCACTGGTCTTTGCCTTTTTCGCTACATTTTTCTCGCTTTCACCTGTAGGCCGTTTAGAAAAAAACATGTCCAAGGAGGTTTGTTTCTTCCTCCCTCTCAGATTGTTCCGGAAATGAGTTAGGCAAGTGTCATTAAAAAGGTCAGATGCACGAACTGTTGCAACTTTTTCTGGGTGTTTTTTTTCCACGAACTGTGAAACTCTCTCCCACATTCCTAAGATTATGTTTTAACTTTAAAAGCACACAAAAATATAATAAACTTGAATTTGTTTATTCAAGTCTCAAAAAACAAAGCTTTGCATATAGAACAAATAATAATGAAGAAGAAGAAATAAACATTTTAGGAAAAGCAAAAACAAAACAAAAGTACTGGTCAAAAATAAACATTTAAAATCACAGATTAATATCTTCAACACTACCGAACCGAACTCGTATCTCGAATTTCGCTCGTAACTAAAGCAAAAAATCACTTGCTCGTCGGCTCGTATCTCGAAAAACTCGTATGTTGGGGCGCTCGTATGTCGAGGTACCACTGTATTATGACCCTGCTTTGACAGGGTTCTCCTCTAGTGAACGTTTCCTAGACGAATAATGCTTTAACTTATATTAGAAGATAAAATTGTTATAAAGTATATATATATATATATATAAAATAAGAATATCAATAAAAACAAAACGTATTGTTGCGTTTTATATTCTTATTTTAACAACTTATATTTATTATGATTAGAGAAGAGGGGGGAGAGATTATATCTTATTATGACTAGAAAGTGAAATATTTATAAATTAAAGAAATTTTCAAATTAAAACACAAAAGGAGAATGATAGTAATATTGATTATAACCTTATGGATACTAATTAGAGTGATGATGCTATAATCATAATAAATATCATTTGTTAAATAAATATTCGTCAGGCAAACATTCGCTTGAGGAGAATACAGGCGAAGCTGGGTCTTTCACTCACTTTATCGTAATTAGGATCATTTTTTAAACTCCAAAATATGCGAAATAGTTTGTTATTTGCCTTATTTTAGGCTTTGAATATCTTATATGCTTTTTGGAACCCGTGTATTCAATTAGATTCAAAATCTTGAGGAATATTTGTGCTAAAAAAATATGAACTTAACATAGATAATAAAGTTAATGAGAGAGATTATGGCATTAAAATTCATTATCATTAAAGATCAATACATGACGAACAATAAGAAATTATAATAATTCGCTGAAAACTTCTGCCTTGAGTGGATGTTTGCCCGGTAATGTTTTTTTTTAACAAATGTTATTATATGCTCTTTTATAGAATTATAATTCTTAATAGTATAGTTATTACAATCATAGAAAAATATATATATATATATTTGCCTCATATATAAAATCGTTTGAAAATAGAGAAATCCAAATTTAAATCTTTAGGTAATAAAACATTGACAAATAAATATTTTCATTCAATATATGCTTTTCATTACCTAAAAAAATAAATAAAGTTAATAACTTTATATATATATTTTTTCTCTGAATCTATAATATTAGAATAATCAAATATAAATCTCCGAGGATAATTTTCTTTATTACACTTTTAACGAGTTTACAAGCTTTCGGGGTTTAAACAACCTGTGGGTGGCATGGAATTCTAGGCGGAGTCAGATAAACACTAATTTGATTGTTTGTGAAGAATTTGAATTATTAATGAGAGTTTTTAGTTCTTTGTCCTTTTCTTGAATTTCAGGGAATGCATTAAGATCTAGATTAACCTTCGTGTGATTGAAAGTTTCGATTTCAATTCTTGAAAGGGTATCAGCCACAATGTTTTCACTTCCCTTAACATAGCGTATGTCCATGGAGAATTGTGAAAGATAGTTGAGATGACGTTCTTGACGAGGTGAACGTTCAGATTTTGATGTGAAGGCATACGTTAGAGGCTTGTGGTCTGTAAAAAGCATGAATGTTTTTCCATCAAGAAAGTATGAGAAATGCTTAACAGAGAGGAATGCAGCTAGGAGTTCCCGGTCGAATGCTGAGTATTTCGTTTCTGCTGGGGATAGCTTTTTTGAAAAAAATGAAATTGGTTCCCATGCAGTGTCATTCAGTTGTTGGAGGACACCACCAACAGCAACGTTGGAGGCATCAACCAGTACACTTAATGTAGAATTGGGTTGAGGGTAGTTTAAAAGTGTGTTTTCTGCAAGAGCATTTTTGATGTTTTGAAAAGCTTCTAATGTGTCTGAAGTCCAATTTAATGATGCATTGGGAGATTTAGTTTTTAAAAGTGAATAAAGCGGAGCTAAAATATGACTTGAATTTTTTATGAACCTGTGATAAAAATTTACAAGACCAATAAATCTTTGGAGTTGACGGGTCGAATTAGGTTGAGGAAAATCTTTAACGATTCTTATTTTCTCAGGAAGAGGTTTTATTCCTTTGTTGTCAATGATGTGTCCAAGAAATTCTAGTGAAGGTTTTCCGAAAACGCTTTTAGATATATTGACTGTTAATCCATGATCGGAAAGTCTTTTGAAGATTGTATGTAGATGTTGAATGTGATCATTTTCATTTTTACTGGCGATCAAAACGTCATCAATGTAAACGAAGACAAAATCTAGACCTTTTGTTACTTCATCCATGAATCTTTGAAATGTTTGGCTTGCGTTTTTTAAACCAAAGTTCATGCGTGTGAATTCAAATAGACCAAATGGCGTAGTTATTGCCGTTTTGGGTATGTCTTCTTGGTTAATTGGAATATGGTGGTACGCCTTCACGAGATCTATTTTGCTGAAAATTGTACAGCCATGAAGGCTTTGGGTGAAATCCTGAATGTGCGGAATGGGGTAACAATCAGGTTGGGTCACAGCATTTAGTCTTCTGTAGTCGCCACATGGTCTCCAGTCTATAGAATTTTTCTTAGGGACTAGATGTAAAGGTGATGCCCATGCTCCATCTCCTCTCTTGCATAAACCTAGTTCCATCATGTGCTCAAATTCTGATTTGGCAATTTTAAATTTTTCTGGATTCAGCCGTCTTGGTTTGGAGAATGTTGGTTGCCCTTTTGTAGTAATATGATGAGTGACTGAATGCTTGACTGGTGTGGAATATGATGGAGGCTTAGTTAGAGAGGGATAATGTGAGAGAATGTTCAAAAATTTGTCTTCATAGCTGTTTATTGAGCACTTTGGAGAAAGTGAGTTGAAATTTGTAATTGATGCACGCTTGCGTAGCTTCGTTAAAGAATCAATTATAAACTTTCCTTTGATATCTGGAATTATTCCAAAGTGTTCCATAAAATCAGCTCCTAGAATGGCTTTGTTTGTGTCTGCTATTATGAATCTCCATTTGAAATCTCTACGAAGACCTAGATCAAGATTAAGGAATCTTTCGCCATAAGTCTTGATAGGTGAATTGTTTGCTGCTGTGAGAGTAAATTTTGTTGGACCACGCCGTCTATCTTCAGGACGAGGAGGCAGGACACTGATCTCTGCACCTGTGTCAAGGAGAAAACTAATTTTGTTGCGGTAGTCAGTGATAAATAGACGGTGGCTTTTATTATTGCTACAATCAGTAACCACCGGGCTTACTGATTGTTGTTGGAGTTTTCCTGCTGGTTCTTTGCTTTTTTGTTGAAAGTACAAGGTGAGATGCATTTTCTTGCATGGTGCTTGAATCGAAAATGATACCAGCACCAAGAGCCATTTGGATTGTACTTTCTATAACTGTTTGGGGAAGATTTTCGAGATGTTCGTTAAAGTTTACCGGCTCACCATTTTGTGGGTGGCATGGAATTCTAGGCGGAGTCAGATAACAAATTATTTATTGTAAAATCAACTTTTAATTACATTTATTTATACAAATTATCAGAAGGGTTAAATTGGTGTGTACTACATGTTGAAGTTATTTTTGTTTATATGTGTGTGTGGTCAAATATCAATTCTAGATTATATAATGTTAGACATATGTGCTTGATATATTATAGATAAATATTTACATTTCATATTATTTATGATTTATATTTAGAATGATGTATAATTATTTTATTATATTGATATGGCAACAATTAATATGATATTAATGTTAATTCATATAATTTTAATAAAGTATATGTTATAAGCATTATATATTTATAAGATGAATAATTTTAATATTTGAATTGAATAGTTATTAGACAAATTAAAACTTATAATGAAAATAGGAAAAGTTAATTTTGGGAGCCGCTACAAACCCTTCTACAGATTGAAACCCGAAAAGTTTGTAAACTCGGTAAAACTGTAATAAAGAAACTTATCCTCGGAGATTTATATTCCAATAAACCAATTGATACAGAGAATTATAATTCGAATAACTCTATAATATACAAATTTTAATGATTATAGTAATTGAAGTATATTTGGCGATATATAAAATCATATTAAATTTAATTATCATTTTCCTACTCATATACATTCTGTTTTTACGCTATAAATTGAATATTTCCGGGCCTAATGCTTTGAAAAATTATATGCAGATAAGTCAATATTTCTCGTCGATAAATATAGATATGAGTTGTTTCGGGTTTTGGCCCTCTTCAGTACAGGGGCGGCTTCGATTTCATAACATCCTACGAGCGGGGTTACGAAATCGGTCGAATTTACAAGCTTTCGGGGTTTAAACAACCCTTCTACAGATTAAAACCCGAAAGCTTGTAAACTCGGTAAAAGTGTAATAAAGAAACTTATCACCGGAGATTTATATTCCAATAAACCAATTGATACAGAGAATTATAATTCGAATAACTCTATAATATACAAATTTTAATGATTGTAGTATTTGAAATATATTTGGCGATATATAAAATCATATTAAATTTAATTATCATTTTCCTACTCATATATATTCTGTTTTTACGCCCGGAATTCTTTATTATAACTAATAAAGTTTTTTTACTAGGGTGATGCAATAGTGCCATCGTTCTGATGAACATTCAAAGGGAGAGGTGTCTCTTTTGGTACATATATATAATGCAGAAGGATGATATTCATGTACCAAATGTGCGTCAGAACGATGGCACTATTTCATAACCCTAGTAAAAATTTTATGTTGTAATCTTGCCCGAAAAAATCGACCCTCGCCACTTCGCCAGCTCAACCACCGGTTTGGTAAATTCGACCGATTTCACGACTCCTCTCGCGGGATATTATGAAATTGAAGCCATTACTGTACTGATGAAGGCCAAATCCCGAAACCATGGTATACATATTGACTTTTTGTCTGAATTTGCCAAAACTGGTGTTGTGTATGCGACTCATTCTTTATTATAACTAATAAAGTTTTTACTAGGGTGATGCAATAGTGCCATCGTTCAGATGAACATTCAAAGTCTCTTTTGGTACATATATATAAGTAAATATAATATAATTTTAAAATTCCTTACAAGTTTTCATACATAAACAAGCCCCTTATACACTTCTTATGTAATATTCCGATTTAATATCTGTGGTATTTCAAATTCTAATAATAAATAAGTATTTTGTAATTGTAAAGACCAAATTAATAGCCGAAATTTAAATTTGAATAACTTTAAACTTGTATTTTTTTAGTACGAAAGCCAATACATCCTCGTTTTTGGGTAATTGGAACGGTCTGAAAATTCAACCATCGTCACAAAAGACAGTGTGTATTATATTATATATATAAAAAAGGTGGTCTCATTTGAAAGACAAAACCCACATACTTACAGAGGAATCCTATTATGTGTGTGTGCATTTAAGTATATATAAATAACACATTATTGCCGTGAGCTGTAAGAGGATTGTTATTACCATACTTTGTCTTTTATCCTCTCTCATAAAGGAAGTAATTTGTAATTAAGAGAGATGAAGATAAAGTACAAAGGATAACCAAAAAAGTGGAATGTAATTTTAGCTTAATTTCGTTTCCTTAGCAACTCCTTCGGAAAGACTTTTGTTGTTTCATCTTATCTCAGCTTATACTGTGGGGCAGCACTCCACGAGAATTGACCCTTGACCCCAGCAAGCTCCAGAATGCCCTATTCATCTTATGGGTGCCCTTGTAGAAGTCGAGATACGCTGACCACTACTGATCCGTCATCTTGTGGGTTTTTACCTGTTTCAAATTACTTCTTTTTATTCTGTGTAAAACTATTTGAAAAAGAAAATAATCCTCAGAAACGATTATTTTTCTGGAATTTTTAAAATTGAGAGGCACATAGATCAGGATCAGAGGCCCTTGTGGCTTCAAAAAATGGCGTTTTAGATTTTTTAATATAAACAGTGTGTTTACGAAAGATTGAGATTGAAATGTCTTAGGTACATCGTTTATATAAAGTTATATAATTTCTAAAATACAGATACATAAAATTTTGAAAAAAGATATAGGTACAATTTTAAAATTAACATAATTTTATTCTTATTATATTTATCTTGTCAATATATTATGTAAATATGTAAAATTGCTTAGTCCGCGCTATTTGAGTAATAATAATAAACTATTTACAATGATGATGATAATGTTATTAAAATAATCAGATATATTTTAGATTATAAAATGCGATCCATTAAATATACACCTATCCCCCGATTTACACGGTGCTTGTTTTACACGTTTTCGCTTTCACACGGTTTTTCAAATAAGTTTTTTTTTTGTTTTTATCGCGGGAAAAAATGCGGGAATTTTGGAGGGAAATGATGGCAATTTACCAAATAGGTTTAATTAAAATAAAAAAATTAAGACATTTTAATTTGAATAAAAATTGTAATATAAAATATTCTTTAAAAAATAAAAGTTTTTAATCTTCCCTCCAAAATTTCCCGCATTTTTCCCTCTGGAATTTACTTCAATCACAGCCAAATTAACATAAATTTAAAAAAAAATTATAGGCTTATAATGAAGAAAGAAGTTAAAAGAAAAGTTATTTCTTTAGAAAATAAAATCGAAATTTTGGATCATTACGAAAGGGAGATAGAGTAGTAGATGTTGCAAAATCATATAGCATGAACGAAGCTACAATAAGAACTATTAGAACAAATAAAAACACAATTAGAAAGAGTGTTGCAGCTGGCAATACAACGAGTATGGGCATAACATCATACACCAGAAATATCGCAATGGAAAAAATGGAGCAAGCGTTAATGCTTTGGATAGAAGATCAAACACAAAAAAGAGTACCCATTGATACGGGCGCTATAACAAATAAAGCATTATGAATTTACGAAAAAATTGTAGAGCAATTGCCATCTTCTTCTTCAACTGAAAAGAAGCCAAATATTTTGGCAAGTCATGTCTGGTTTGAAAGGTTTAAAATAAGACATTCTTTACACAGCTTAAAATTAAAAGGTGAACTGGCTTCTGGCGACGTAGATGCAGCCCAAGAATATCCAGCAAATTTTGCAGAAATTATTAAAGACAATTCATACACCTCTGATCAGGTTTTCAATGCTGATGAGTCAGGGTTATTCTGGAAAAAAAAATGCCTGAAAGGACTTATGTCTCAAAATTTTATAAATCGGCTAGTGGTCATAAAGCAGCAAAAGATCGCATAACAATTCTTTTCTGTAGCAATGCTTCAGGAGATTATATTATGAAACCATTAGTGATTAACAAATCAAAAATACCCCGTGCCTTTAAAAGAGCAAACATCAATAATCTTCCCGTTTATTAGAGGGCTAATAAGAAAGCATGGGTTACTGCTGCAATGTTTACTGAATGGTTTCATGAATGTTTTATCCCAGATGCCAAAAAATATTTAAGTTCAAAGGGATTGCCTTTTAAAGTGCTTTTGTTAATTGACAATGCGCCGGGTCACCCACAAGATCTAGAATAAGAGAACGTTAAAGTTAAATTTTTACCAAAAAATACAACTTCATTATTACAACCATTTGACCAAGGCATAATTTCTACTTTTAAAGCTTTGTACATAAAACGAGCCTTTACATATATTTTGGAACAAATGGAAAACAATGAATCTTTAACAGTTATTAGTGCTTGGAAAAATTTACAATGTTAGACTGTGTGAAGCATATCGCCTTATCATACACTGCGATTAAGCAAACAACGCTCAATAGCTGTTGGAAAAAATTGTCGCCAAATGTAGTCAAAAATGAACATTCCATTTCAACGTTAAATGAATATTCGCAGATAGTACAGATGACGCATTCATTGGGCGGAGAAGGTTTTGATGATTTTACTGATGGTGATATCGCAGAGTTAATGGCTGATAAATAACTAAGTGAGGATGATTTAGTTAACTTAGTTTGCGAAAGTGAGTCTGACAAATCTGATGAAGAGGAATTAGTACCATTCACTGCTAAAGTCATCCGTGAAGGACTCGCATTGGAAAGAAAGCTGGGTAATCATTTTATGCAAAATGACACAAACGTTGAAAGGGCTTTACGATTCCAACGTGACATAAATCGCTGCTTGGCTCAATATGAAGAAGTTTACAAAGATCTTACAAAAAATTCTAAGCAATTGTTAATAACCGATTTTATTACCATCTCTCATAATGTAAATATTTCTGCTTCAAACATCGAATCGGCACAAATAACTTCGAGTGATGAAAGCGAATTCGAACCTTCGATTCCGAAAAAAAAGAATGAGAGTAATTTCTGACAGTCATGAAGGATAATAAAACACCTTTGGTTTTATTTTTTGTTCTTCTCTTTATGTATGTATTGTATTTATATAAAAAACAGTGTTTCCGTAATATATTACATATTTTAACCTGTCAATGCATTTCATTTTTATTTCTGTGTACACCTAAAAATATTGAAAAAATCACAACTGTTAAATAGCAAAATTATTCATTTTTTCTGCAAGCTTTTCAATTTACACGGTTTTGACTTGAAAATTTTTAATTTTCGATTTACACGTTTTTCTCAGGAACGTATCTACCGTGTAAATCGGGGGATAGGTATAATTAAACCTGGGGATCGATGAAAGAAAAACTTTTTTTTCAATGTTTCAAAGAATTGCTACCTCTTTATTAATATTTTGTACAGAAATGTAAAAATAACTCACACATTCCTGTAGAGATCACACGGAAAAACCTTTTCATTGGTCAAAACATTTTAAAATTCATAAAATTTGAAAAAAAAGGACAAAAAGAATAAAATAATAAAAAAAAATGTATTTATAGAATTTGAAGTTTGGTTGTAATATTTAGTAATACAGTTGATTAACGGGAGAGATAGAAAAATAGGGAGCAATATAAAAATGAATTAAAATAAAAATAATAAAATTTGTTAAAATCGAAGTAAAAAATGATAAGAGTATATTATGAGTGTAAACGATAAGTTTGAACAGAGACAAAGGAAACTAAAAGTATAAACAAATGAAGTTGACTGCGATTTTTATTTGAAAAAAAAATAGGTTAAAAGATATACATATGGTTCTGGTATTGATTCATATCAATTTACACTATCTGTGACCATCATTAATTCTGTGGTCTCCAGGAATTCGAACCAAAGGAACCAGAAATTCGCACTGTGAAGAGAGATTGAGATTGAAACCACTTTATTTCAATGTTCATAAGATTATATACAGTTGAATACAAAATTGAATAAATGCGAGTAAATAAGATTAAATATGGATAAATATAGATAAATAAATGATAAATATATAAATATATAAATATATACAAGTCTTCATTGGTAGCGCCCACTGCAGGAAAGACTCTGCCGCCGATGGACTGCGAGAGTTCTTTCCCACAGAGTGGGCAGGTCGATGTTATGGCTGGCGTTACCCAACTCAAGACCAAGATGGCACTTGTAGATGGTAGCCTTCGCCACACTGGTCAACTTTACTGCCTCGGGATGGAGGCTGACGCCGAACGGCCAGGCCTGCAGATCCAGGCGCACTTCGCAGGAGGCGAACAACTCCCGGAGCAGAGGTCGCACGGCAACTCCAATATCTGTGGGTCAGCGACCCGTCGCTGGATCCACAGAGAGCACTGGTGGCACGCCTCGAGGCAGGATGGGGTAGGGCGACATCTGCATCGTGTCTTGAGAAGCAGTCGCAACGCAAGTCAGCCCAGAGGATGCCATGGGAGAGATTGAGATTGAAACCAATTTATTACAATGTTAATATAAGATTATATAAGGTTAAATACTAAATAAATAATAATAAAAATAATATATATATATTTACATCAGACATGACCCTTCTCTGAAGGGACGTCTGGACAATGTCAAATGTTCAAGGCCGCCCTGAGTTTGGAAAGACCCGAGCTTATAGAGGGGTTTTTGTCCCCAACGTGCTCAATTGCATCGCCGATTCTCTGTCAGGGCGGTATAGAACCGCGAACACTACTTCATCATCATCAACCTCTTCATAGAGAGGGGCCAGAATAGAGTCAGCGTTTAGCTCTATGAAAATATTCTCTACCTGATCAGTCAAGGTTTGGTTCTCCTCTTCAGGAGCCGCAGATGGCTCAGTATTGGTCGAGGAGGGCTCTGGTCGTGACGGCAACTGGCTGGTGCTCGGCGCCGGAACAGGAAGCTCGGAGGCTGGAGTGTCATAGGGACGGACAGGGAAGTTCGCCGCGGACGAAGGCGCGGCAGGGCTGGAGGATGTTGAGGTGGTCTGCTTGATGGGTGCAGACGAATCCGCAGCTGTTGGTGCGGAGTTGTTAAAGGGCTTGGAGGAGGAAGGCTTCGACACCGGGCCCTACCGGGCCCGAGAGAGAGAGAGAGAGAGAGAGGACTCAAATATAAAAAGTAATCATTCCCATCAAAAACAAAACCTATACGTCAAATAATGACCATCTCTGAAAATGCGCAGAATAACTAGTGACAAACCCATATCATTGCCTTTATCAAATATAAAATCTTCGCATGAAGACAAAGCTCATGTTCTGGATTGACGATGGCCAAGAGTCCTAAACCATTGTCTTCAGAAATACATTCTAATTAAGCCAAAAGTTCTGTTGTGACTGACTCGATTCTAAACAATCAATGAGATAGGGTCAATAGGTAGGACAAAGTTTGTGTCTAGTTGAACGGGGAGGATTTATTGTTTGAAAAGATTTCATGATAATAAAAATGAATAAGAAAACGGCATCTCCTTAACGTGCAACTGATGACTTCATCATCTATAGGAATGAATATCAACTTATCGTTTATTTATTATTATTTCGAAATATTTTCGTAAATAATATCGTGATAAGTCAAGATAAGCAACCACGAATAGGTATCAGGTTGTTGGCCCTCGTCAGCGCGGTGCAGCTGTACCTCAACGATCCAAAATGGCTGGTCGTAGAGGCTTCTTGAAAATTCAAGGAAGAAAAATATACGACCAAAAGTTTATGAGAACACATAACTATGTGAAAAGCGATATTTTTTTCTGGGATCGGGTGGTTAAATTAATAAAAAGGTATATTCTTAGCAAAACAATTTAAAGAAGGCGGCACAAATGGAGTGGCAGAGCCAGGAACAGTATTTCCTGTTTATTATTAATTAAGTAATTATATTTTGAATTACATTTAAACACCAAACTCTACGTGAGTTCTTGGTTTGGTTTAACACTAGTTGTTCTACATTAGAAAGAGAGAGATTGAGATTGAAACTGATTTATTAATCGCTTATATATGATTATATACGGTTAAATAATCCCATAACATCAAGATAGGAAACAATATATTATTCCTCAACCGAAAATCTCACCCAAGATTAGCACAAATATCTTGAATTCCTTTCAAAATCAAGATATTGAAAGAAATTATCACGAAGTATAATTGGTTTAGAGTTTCCAGAAAAGATTCAAATGAGGCGATGTTGTGTGAAATCAAAGCCCGCCCTGAACTGACGAGAGCCATTAGCCCGAAATCATGGTCTCCAGGTGCCATTCCCAAATTTGTTAAAACTCGTGTTATATCTTTGCCACCGACCTGAGTCCGTCAATTTTCTTATACGGTTAATAGATGGCACTTAGGTTTAACGTCTATTTTGAGATGAGAGGTGAGTTTTCTTCTATATATTCAATATCCTTTTCCAGGCAAAATTTGTTATCTTTACCGACGTTTATAAAATGTTCCTATCCAATATTGTATTTGGCCTGTAGTGATGATAGCCAAACAATATTTTAATAGAATAAACATTTGTTGCGTTACAAAACATGTCCTGGTATAAACTCCTCTGCAAAACAATAGCTTGATTTTTCATGATTCAATGAAGAAATATTTTTTAGACGTGAAATATCCAATATAGACCAACAATATTTTTTGTAATGTTAAAATTTCTCTGACAAAAAAAAAAATCGGGATAAGCAAAAAATCTAACAAAAAAAAATGCTTTAAGGTCTTCCCAAGTTAAAAAAAAGTATCTTAATATATATTACCACTCTGTGTACAGATTGAATCATTAATGTATAGGAATATATCCTTAAATCAACTATTTTTGACTAAGAACTTATTGCTTCCGAATTTTCATTTTCAAGCAAAAATCATTCTTAATAAAAAAATAAAAAAAAGATACACTGGCTATTTCCCTCTGAAAGCCGCTCAGAATATTGGAAAATCTCGGGAATCCAGGCCGAGTCTATATTAGACGCTATGTCTTAATAGATAAACTTTTGATATAAATAGGAGTTTAAATACAATTAATGATTGCTTTCTAGGTAAAATGGTTATTTTCATTGACACAATTTTACAATCCTACCATGAGCTTTAAGGTTAAGTTGTCTTCCTCAGACGTATATTTAAAATCCAATTTTGTCCAAATTGACTCTGAAAATATAAACTGCAACACAATGCTAACGTATGCTTCATATCATTAAAGCAAATTTGGAAATTTCCGAAATCCCCCCAAATCAGACAAGGGGGTATTGAAAATAGCTTTCTGAAGATGTCAAGCTTGAAAGTTGAATATATTCTTATCAGTAAAATAATCATTTTTGCTGAAAATGTACATTAATTACTTTTAATTGACATATCAGCAAATTCGAAAATTAGGAATTAAGGAGTTTATCTCGAAATAAACTCACAGAATATTTTAAAGTTGCTTATATTGTTAAGAAAGGGGAATTAGAAGATGTTCATTGGCAGGAATAACTGGACATGTGGGCGAGAACAATTGGTCACACGCTCTTGGTGTAACGGTGGCCTTGTCTATTCATCGGGAATTTTTCTTATCCTTGAGGATGGCCTGGGATATTTATGTAGAGAGACAAGTTTACATATATGGCTTCGATATTACACCAAGATTTTTATATACGTATACTATTTTTCTTACTCTTTTATAACATATTATAGCAGGTTTAGATACTTTTGACCTTAGTTATCAGAGATGCTTCTCAGAGATAAGAACGAATCAACATTCTTCAAAATTTAGATGTGTTTCTATCTCTAAAAGATCATAAGCTTCTCAACGTACAACAATGATATTCTTTAGGAAAATAGGCAGTAAAGCTCTCCTTTGTGAGCCTTCAATACACAACCTTTACCTGGATGATAAGGACCAATTGCCCGAAACGAGTTCATGTTTTTTTGAATATTTTATGAAAGAGGTTTAGGCTAATGTCTTGAAAAAAGAAAATATTGTTGATATTTTCCGATAGATGTAATGAGCCAATCTGAACATTCAGATGCACGATCAAGATGTGAATTTATTTTTATCATATGTATTATCTAAATTTTAAAAAAATATCCCTGATTAAATACAGCGGCCACTACCTAAGTTGCAGAGATTAAAATGAAAATATGCGAATATCAATAAAACCTATCGTTATTTAATTTCCCCTTGGCCATTGATTTTCACGATGGAAATAGGTCACATCACAATATGATTATTATCATAATAGGGATTATAAAATAATCCGCACAGAAATTCTCCAAAGTTGAGTTTTAGGTGTGTCGAGGATGTAGATCGTGTAAATTCCCGTAGTTAAGAGTCCAACCTCGAATTTCTGTAAAATTTAAAGAAAATTCTTTAATTTCTACCATGATGTGTGCGGCTTTTTCTATAAAAGAAATATACAAGAAAGTACGACCAAAACACTGCTACTCCTTTTCTCTCATGGAAGTGGTGTTTATGGAGGTTGGATTAGCGATCACATTGGATATTTCAAGTTACAACGATTTATTATATGAGTAGAAGTGTATCTAGTAAATAATGTATCCCTTCATATGGATATAGTAAAAAAGGAGACGGCATATTGAATCTAAACGAAATTTCATATCAATATTCCAGTGAGCAGCACGCCCGTTTTTAAGAAGATAAACGATTCTATGATGGCAAGACATCTACTCTAGTTTCGGAAAGTCGGTCAGATATTTGAAGAACGATTGCTGCTTGAAATGTGAATTATACTGAAATGGAATTCATGATAAGATGACCCATTTTTCTTTTCTTCAGAGAGACAATTTGAACAATAAAAAATGATTTATCAACATTTTGTCAATATATAGTGTCAAAGTGCAACACCCGCACTAATTATGGAATGATAAGGAGTAATTTGTAGTAATGATGATTTAAAAAATAATTTAATATATGCTATGTACAATGATTATGTACATGGCGTCTCTGAACCGCTGCGGAGTTTGACAGAAAAATTCTAGTGGGTCTCCAGCGACACTACGCATTTCGCCGTCTACGAAGAAAACGTATATCGCGTGCTTTGTCGATGAGGAGATGGTGATTGCGCAGTCATCGAGGCCCACTGCGAAGATCCAGGTCTGTAAATCTTGCAGCCGTCCGGAAATGGAGAACGTCTCACGGATGTGAGGGCAGATGGCGCTACAGGATCAGTGGCGGTTGCCAGCGGTGACCCTAATAAAACAGGGCGTGCAGGTTCAGCCGCAGATCGATTTTCGCTGCATGCCCCCCGAAGGAGCAGTGACAGAAGGATGAGAAAGGCACGCTGGTGGATGGCACATCGACCACAGGCCCCTAGCGCCGGATATCCCGTTAGTTGGGAACGGCGGCAAGGCGAGGACGCTCCAGCATGCAAACACTGTGCGTATACAAATGCGCAGGAATGGAGTAGCCGTCCCGCGCATCACCACGGCATCCTTCAAGGACCTCTCCTAGTAATCGCCCTTAGCATTCTCGGCCAGAAGCTGCTGGAAGAATTTTCAAGGTCAGATTCATCCTCGTAGATACCATCGTCATCTAGAGAAGTGGTTCGCCAGGTCACGGACACGCACTACTCCCCACCTTGAAGGAGTCCGAAGTGATGGCGTTGACAGGAACCTGCAGGGGCCGACGAGGGGCAAGTTCAGTAGGGTGGGAATAGGCATCACCCAGTAGTTAAGGCCCAGGATGGAGGAGGGCTGCTCCCACAGATATAGCAGCAGATGGCGACGGGGCAGCAACCCTGAAGGCAAGGGGGCCATCCAGATCACGAGTTGGCGCTTTTTCTCCAGCTCTGCGTGCAGCTTGAGCCACCTTGAAGCAGGCGAGCTGGATCAGGGTCCCCGAGGGTATAACAATTCCACACCACCGACGAACACTGGACGTGTAGACCTTCCGGGAGCCAGGCGGGGCGATGACACGACCCCCAGACTAACCACGTCAGTCTGGCCTGTAATTTGGCGATAATTGCGTCGTAGGACAGGGAGAAAGACGAACAATGACAGTTATATATGTCTATCAACGTAACAAGTGAATGATATACAAGCTTTATGCTGATTCATTGGCCGACGAGAGCATTATCTACCTGTATAAACAGTTCTACTATTCAGCAGAAAAGTTAATAATATCGGTAAAAAAAACGATGACTAGAACACGCGCAGTGATTGTCTTAAAAATTACTTTTTGTTGTGTTGTCTTCTCACCAGTATCATAGCTTCTCGCCTGCCAAGAAAGAAAACAGCCGCCGTGCATTTAATAGATGGAAGTTTATCAGCCTTGCCACTATAGAATCGCTTATATATTGAAATAAAATTTCGTTTAAATTCAAGACGCGCTTCTTTTATTGAAAGTACACTCTACGGATTGCCATGTTTTTCAAACTCAATCTATCATTATATAAAACTGTATCTTGTTGGAGAGATAAATACGTGAATGAATTGTTTACATACAAGAAGGGAATCTTCGGAAAGCTATTTTTGTCACAAGTGTGATATATTTACACTAATATAAGTCATAATGCACTGAGCATGTATGGACCACTTCCAAAATAATTCAGTGGAAGCAAGGAGTGGGAACAGTTTTTGCCGTCGAGGGCCAGATTAGAGAGAAGTTGTTCCCTGATTCAGGTCTTGTTTTTAAGATAGTTTTTATCCCACAACGTTGGAGAGGGTTCGGTTCCAATTTGACCTTTGGGAAAAACTCCACCCAAATTATCCGGCGGAGACAATTTGCGTGTCACCATGTCTTGGTGATTGTCCTACCAGGGTTATCTTTCTGACGTAGGTACACCATAGGTGCATTTCTCTATAAACACCTGCTGAACAGTTGTATCGTTATTTCGAATGCAAACGTATACAATTTTGTTTTAACTTTGAATATCTCAATATTCAAACAAAAGGGAAGTGGATTGAGAATTTAAAATAAAATCAACGAGTTGTTGATAGATGATAGTTGACGCAGGCCATTATCAACGTTTAGTTATCCAATCAAAAATATTTTTTATTTATATAATATTTTTATTTTCTTCAAAATAAGTATTATTTTTAAAAATAATTATTAATATCTCTCTTACTCGGATTCTTTATATGTACATTTATCAATGATTCAACTCAAACCTACATTTTAACCATTAAATACCGTTACAAGTGACAAAAGTGCAGAGTGTGTTTTTAAGCATTTAAAAACTAATTTCAAATATTGGCAATGCGGAATATCCTATGTTGACAAACAACTAAATAAAAGTGAAGAGAAAGGATCATATTTGAAATATTTTCAAATTCACTTTTAGATCCAGGCATGTCTTAATCTGCTGTCATGTTCAATGGATCGACAATTAACCCAAACCTCCATTGTTGTTTCGATGAAATGCTCGATATATTTCAACTACGGGAATTTAAAATAAATTATTCACTTTCAACATGTTTTTATTATCGACTTAAAATATTCCTCGGTTCTATTTTGATAACATAAACGGTTCTCTCTATATATTTCCATCATGCAAGATGGTAGAGAAGTTAATATCTAAAGTGTCAAACTAAAAAATAGCAAATTTATGATTTTTTTTAAGCTCGGAAAAAATAGGTCCTGTATCTAAAAATCGCTCTTTAGTGATTGCTTCTTAAGTAACCAGTTATGTAATATCAGAAAGGAATTTTCTTGATATTATAGGATCATTAATCACCACAGACATGGTTAGCCACTAAAGTTGTTTTTATTTCAAAAAGTCTCTCGACTTATTTAGGCATACAATTTTTGTCAAATGGTATTCTAGCAAAAAAGAAATATAACATATTGTTTACAATAAAAATATAAAATAATTTAATAAAGAATAATTAAATATTTACATTTACAAAATGTAACTTTTATAACACACAAAGTTTAACACAGCGACATCAAGGTGTGGCAATTGGAATTATTTAACCCTACAATATTATCCGACTTCCATTAAAGTTGAACAACATACTGAAATATGCATGTTTTTCACGCCCCTATAATGAAAGGTTCATATGTATTACTTCATATTAGAGTAGAATTTGTCTTTGCCATTATAATAATAAATACAGATATCTCACAGACATTATATATTAATTTAAAAACCCTATAATATACAATTAATTGAATAATTTCAACCGAAGAATTGAATTTCCAGACCACTCACACATTACACACACAAAAAAAGCAATAGCCTAACTCTAAATACAAAGGTGTCCAATAATGAGACCGGTCAAAAACAAAGAAAAAAATGAAATGATAATTTCTTTTTAAAGTCTATTAAAAAATAGAAAGCTTCAGCTACACTGCGGTATATCACATCACGTGATTGCGCGCGCAGTCGATAAATTGTAAGCTTGTAAATAGAACGCCTTGCATAACAACTTCTAATTTGTAATGGATAGAAAATTCGAACAACGAATTTGTAATATGTTTTGCTACAAAATTGGGAAATCGACTTCAGAAACTTTAGATTTGTTGTAATTGGCATTTGGAAATGAAAATGTAAATAAGCCCACCACATTTAGATGGTTTTCACGATTTAAAAATGGAATGGAATCGGTGAAAGATGAGAAGCGTGTTGGACGTCCAATTCTGCACTGGGACCCTGAAAAGGTGAGCCAAATTTCAAATTTGATAAAAGAAAATCCACGAATAGGGTTACGGGACATTGAGGAAGAAACAGGGATATCAAAATCACTAGTTGGATCGATAATTAAAGAAAATTGCAGTTAAAGAAGACACCTTAAAAATTTGTTCCTAAAATGCTCACAATCCAGCAAAAAGAGAATCGCGTTGAAGTTGCCAAAAGAATGCTTGAAATGGTGGAAGAAAACCCTAATTGGAAGGGAAAAGTAATAAATGGAGACGAGACATGGGTTTACGGGTATGCCCCGGTAACAAAACGTCAATCCATGGAGTGGAAAGGAAAAGATGAACCAAGAACGAAGAAATCCCGACTTTGCAAGTCAAAAAACAAAGTCTTATTGGTCACGTTCTTTGACATAAAGGGAATTGTGCATTATGAATATCTAGAGGAAGGTAAAACAATCAATAAGGAGTATTTTCAAACATTATGAGACGTTACGTGAATCAATTCGTCTGAAAAGCAGTGAAATGTGGAGTTCTAAAAATTGGATTATCCATCATGATGATGCACCACCACACACCGCTACATCTGTACTGACTTATTTGGCTAAACACGGAATCCAAATACTTCAACAACCTCCCTATTCCCCAGACCTAGCTCCAAATGATTTTTTTTTTCTCTTTCCAAAACTCAAAATGGCTCTGAAAGGAAGGAGATTTGACACTAAAGAGTCCATCATAGCGGATTCGAGAAAGGTCTTGAAGAACATCCCGAAAGATGCCTTTTCTAAATGTTTTAAATCATGGGAGAAGAAATGGAAATTATGTATAGAAGCGGGAGGAGACTATTTTTAAAAATACAAATACATTTTTGTTAATCATTCTATTTTTTTCTTTATTTTTGACCAGTCTCATTATTTATTGGACACACCTTGTATATCCCCAAAGATAAGGATTACATGTTGTCCTTGTGCAATGGAATTCCGTGGTGTTATAACACTATACACTAAATTTGAAATAGCACAAAAGAGAGAGGGAAAATTTGTACTGGGATCAATTTGATAAATTAAAAGATAAACATTTCATGATCGTGCTTACTTTAAACTAAGCTTTACTCACTTTTCTTTTGTATATATAATAATAACATCTTCATATAAGGAAATACCTGTTTAAAAGAATAATAAAGTTTGAAAGCTTGAACAAATATGTTGTATTATTTAAACATTTTACCTTAAAGTATAATAGAGATCCTTTATTGATTCTTGGTCAAGGAACAAAATTATACTTGGAGCCGTATACACGTATCGGTCATTTCTTGTTCGCATTCCCGACACTTCGAACAGTTATAACGTGTTTAGGTCAGTGGCAGTACCCTTTATTCGAAGCCTGTGAACCTATAGGTTTTAGTAGGATAATTAACGACAGCATATTGCCTGTAATTTACGGACCATCCTATAAACATAAAATGTTCGACTGCTGCCCTGGCCAGCACGTTCTCCTGATCTGTCACCAATGGAAAACGCCTGGTAGCGACTGGCTAGTCACCACATGACTGTCACTACTGTCGATGAACTGTAGCATCGTGTTGAAGCTGCATGTACCTGTACGTGCCATCCATTATCTCTCTGACTTAAATCCCAGGCGTATTAGTGCTGTTATTGAAACAGAAGTGTTTCTTCTGGGTACGGATTTCTCAGGATCTATACCTACAAATTTCTTGAAAATTCAATCAATTATTATAATCCAAGTTTAGAGTAGGTATTCAATAACTATCGATTTGGTATTTGTATTTCTTATTTATGCAGCAATTTTAATGGATAGTTGCGTATTTGTAAATATTAAAGCGATATTGGAAAGAGTACTGGCGTAATAGAATCGATTTAATTTACAAGTCTCTAAAATTTACCGTTAATGAATAAAAAGGTCAGAACCAAAAGTGTATAAATCGAAGATTAAAAAAAATGCCTTAGGATTCCTAAATAGAAACAGACGTTTTTAAATGTGTTTCAAAACTTATAAAGAAAATGACAAAAAAATTCATTTTTCCAGAGTACAAAAAGAAATATTCGTGAATTCAACCCAGATTTTCCAGCATTACACCTCGATGCTGAATAGAGTCACATTCCACCCCTCCACAGGTGGTTTCACCACCAACGTGTGAATACAACGATGTGTTGCATCTTCCAGAAAGCAGTGTTATCACCTCCAGTCCGTGAACGATATATTATAACCTCAAGTGTGAAAATACAAAGATATATTGTAACTTCCAGAGAGAGAATACAACGATGTATTGTAACTTTCAGTGTCAGAATACAAAGGTATATTATAGCCTCTAGTGTAAGAATACAAATATAATATATACAGTTACGAGCGTCATTCCTCATCGGCCTCTGTCACCGTTTGCTTTTTTTTTTTGTCCTGTAACCTCCAGTGGGAGAATACTGCGATGTCCTGTAATTTCCATTAGGAGAATGCAACGATGTCCTATAACTTCGGTGGGGGAATACAACGATGTCCTATAACCTCGGTGGGGGAATACAACGATGTCCTATAACTTCGGTGGGGGGATAAACGATGTCCTGTAACCTCCAGTGGGAGAATACTGCGATGTCCTGTAATCTCCAATGGAAGAATACTGCGATGTCCTGTAATCTCCAGTGAGAAAATACAACGATGTCCTGTAACCTTCAAAGAGAGAATACTGCGATGTTCTGTAATCTCCAGTGCGAGAATACAAAGATGTCTGTAACCTCCAGTGTAGGAATACAACGATGTCCTGTAACCTTCAGTGGAAGAATACAACGATGTCCTAAAATTTCCAGTGGGAGAATAAAATGTTGTCCTGTAACCTCCAGTGAGAGAATACTGCGGTGTTCTTTAACCTACAGTACGAGAATACAACGATGTCCTCTAACCTTCAGTGGGAGAATACTGAATGTGCTGTAATCTCCAGTGATAGAATACAACGATGTCCTGTAACCTCCAGTGGGAGAATACAATGATGTCCTGTAACCTCCATTAGGAGAATGCAACGATGATCTATAACCTCGATGGGGGAATACAACCATGTCCTATAACTTCCAGTGGAAAAATACAACAATGTTCTGTAACCTCCGGTAAAATAACACAACGTTGCCATGTAACCTCGGTGGGGGAAAACAACGATGTTCTGTAACTTCCAGTGGGAGAATACAATGATGTACTATGACCCCCGGTGGGGGGAAACAATGATGTCCTATAACCTGAGTGAGGGAATACATCGATGTCCTGTAACATCCAGTAGGAGAATACAACGATGTCCTGTAACCTCGAGCAGTATCACCACCGTTAGAGTTCACGCCAGCGAGACAACCGGTCAGTTCGCCGCGGCCTTGGTCGACCTTGTGGCGCTAATTGCTCAAAATGTGGAGCTGCCAATTATTCCAGTTTGGCGTGATTCATTTTGTCTGGGAACCTCAACTTCCTCCTCCTCGAACCTATGCTTGGGAAATTGCGAGAAAAAAACAGAGAAGGACATATTTGCCGTGTGAAACTGAGATCTGGTAAAAAATAAGACCTTAAAACTAAATCATAATAAACTTAAACTTAACCCTATTAAAATTAGAATACCAAACAACTACTACCAATCTACAAGTATACAATTCCACACATTGTCCAAATGCTTACACATGCGTTTGAATAAAGTAGAAATGTGGATTTATGATTTTGTTCATATAACACACATTTTGACAATTATTGTCATATCACCAAAGATATTTCTAGAAAAGAGAAATAATTTTAGAAAGAAGCATCTTCAAATCATAAACCTCGGGAAAAACCCATTAGCACATTAATAGGCCAACCCCGCTATTGTGTTTCGAATTTATATTTAAAACATTGCTACCTCGCTAAGCCGAAAGTGTCGCTTCTAATCTAGTCATAACACATCAGGTAAGCTCAATATGTACGGGGACAGCTCAAAATATATGCTATATTCTCATATTTTGGAATAAAATTCTATATTTTTATAATGATTATCTATCATTTAGATAATTAGTATTGCCGATGGCTGTCTAATAGACTGATATTTAGTGGGTGTAAGAATAACCTAGTCTCTGACGGCCTGAATTCAGAAATTTAGTGAACATAATATTTTAAATATATTCTTTTAAAATGTATCTGTGGGTAAAAATTGTGTGATAAATTTTAAGAAGATAATATCTATAATATAATAAAAACTGGCTCTCTCATCAATATACGAGGTGTGTTCAAAAGGTATCGCGAATTTTGAATTTTCGCGGGTTACGTATATTCGAATTTCGATCTTTTGTGGCTTTATGTTGGTACTCATGTCTCTCACTTATGCCGACAAGCTCGGCCATTTTGAATGTTCACTTAATTGTTGACAGCTGATTTGCTTGCAGGTGTTTTGGATCGTCTGGAAAAAAAATGGATCAAAGAACCTGTATCAAATTTTGTGTGAAAAACGAAATTAAGTGCGCGGATGCATTCCGAATGTTGACTGTGGCATACGGAGAAGCTACCTTGGACCGAAGCAACGTTTATCGGTGGTACAAAATGTTCTCAGAAGGCCGAGAAGATGTGAACGACGCCCGAGCACTTCAACAACAGACGAAAAAATTAATGAAGTGGAGAAAATGATATTGGCCAATCGTCGAATCACCGTTAGAGAAGTTGCTAAGGACCTAAACATATCGATTGGCTCGTGCCATTCGATTTTTATCAATGATTTGGGCATGAGACGGGTCGCCGCGAAATTCGTACCAAAATCGCTCAATTGCGACCAAAAACAGCATCGCATGAACATTGCTAATGAGATATTGAACACTGTCCGCGACGACCCAAATTTGCTCCAGAGGGTCATAACTGGTGACGAAGCGTGGGTTTATGGTTATGGCGTGGAAACAAGGCTCAATCATCTCAATGGAAGCTGCCGCACGAACCAAGACCAAAAAAAGCGCGCCAAGTTCGGTCGAATGTGAAAGTTTTGCTGACAGTTTTCTTCGATTGCAGGGGCGTGGTGCATCATGAGTTCTTGCCACAGGGTAGAACGGTCAATAAGGAATATTACCTGCAAGTTATGCGCAATTTGCGCGAAGCAATCCGCCAAAAACGCCCGGATTTGTGGAAGAACAAAAATTGGCTTTTGCGCCACGATAACGCCCCTGCTCATACATCGTTGCTTGTGCGCGACCTTTTGGCCAAAACCAACACACTAATGATGCCGCAGCCACCATATTCCCCAGATCTGGCCCCCTGGGACTTTTTCTTGTTCCCTATACTGAAGAGGCCCATGAAAGGACGACGTTACGCTACGCTTGACGAGATAAAGACGGCATCGAAGGAGGAGCTAAAAAAGATTTTAAAAAATGATTTTTTGAAGTGCTTCGAAGATTGGAAAAACCGTTGGCACGAGTGTATAATATCTCATGGGGATTACTTTGAAGGGGATAAAATAGGTATTCATGAATAAATAAATAATTTTTGAAAAACACAAAAGTCGCGATACTCTTTGAACACACCTCGTATAAAGCAATTAGGCATAAACTTACAGTAGAGTGGTCTGGAGATTTAACCGTCCAAGAAAAGATTCACCAACGATTACCATCACATCTTAGAATATGTATCATTGAGATCTTTATAAATAATCCATATTTTCATTGATAGAGAATCTTTAATGTTACATAACCGGCCTTTTATATAATATATTTGCAAAATAACATTGGTTTATGTATCTACGTGTTAATTTATGTATACATGTGTATGTTGCTTCAATTTATGGCCACGAACATTATGTTCCTGTTGTTTTTCCTTAACAAATGTAGATTATACAGATTGTCTGATCAATGCTCTATAACACAATTTTCAAATGCTAAATGAATGTATAAGAAAAGTATTTTATATACTGAATATGAATCATGTTCTATGGTCTTGACTCTTCACTCAGCCTAATTCTCGAATTCTATATTTATACCGTTCCTTAGGCTTAGAAACAAAAAACAACAATATATCTTCTAGAACTACATTTTATACTAGTTGGAATTGTCAAAAGAATTCCCTCCTGCCAAGAAAAATTAATATTAATCTGAAAAGATGATAGTTCGATGAAGAAAGATCTGGGGAGTAAGCAAGAATAAACGTGCCTTGTGTGGCCGAGAATTGTCTTGCTTCAGTAGCATCCGGTTTTATTTAACTAGAGCCGGTCGTTTTTAAGGCGGATAAAAGTTCAGTTATTTTCTCAATTTAATGAGACATTATATTTCCGATTCTTTTCTGAACATTGGGACATTGGGTGGCGGGGGAAATTAGAGAGTTCTCCAGATTTAAAAAAACAATGCAAGAAGCAAACAATCTCACCTTGTGTTCGTTTCTTCCTTTCTTAGCTACTAAATCTCGTAACATTCCCGAGTTCAAACCAGATTTTGCATGTCAGGAATTTTTCATGGCACTTTACATATTGTTTTATTAGACAATCATCCATTGAGATGGCAGATCTCACAAAATACTATATTGACGGCAGAAGATTGGTAATTAGGGTTATTGTGCGCCAAGCGGCTCAGCTGTGTAATGCTAGAAACCTCGTGTCCTAAAAGTATATCGACAACAATGTAACGGGTCTGAAATTAAATGAGTGTGTATACATACACAAAAGACAATATGAACAAGAACAATCAAAGTAAGTGTTACAAAATTGAACTTCGAGTGCATAGCTATAACTACTGGGTGGTCATGCCGACATGATCCACTACTGGTCGAGATAAGAGCGGCAAGTTTCACCATCCATCATATTTGCTGTCATTAAATCTACGTGGGATTTACGACCATTGGGATTAATTATATCTTGATGTACATTCGTGCTCATTAGGCAAGAACATTTTTGTGAATTTAAATATCAGAAGGAAAATTTTAGAGACTCTAGTTGAAGTTACCATTATTCTTATTAATCTTAAATGAAGTCATAAATAGAGATTTTTTTTATATTAAAACAATTTTAATTAGAAATTGCGTGTGTTAAAATTAGATGGTAACAGGAGATAATAGTTAATATAGTAATAGTTAAGTGATTTTAAGAAAGTACTACCAATTTGTCACACTACCTTATCCTATGACGAAACAATATAAACGTTCTTGAGAGGCACTTAGTTAATCCTATGGTGAGATATGAGCAAACGTACTTGATAGACGTTCAACTATATCCTAAGGCAAGGTAAAAGAAACATTCTTGCTAACACTCATCTATGTCCTATGGTGAGATATGAGCAAACATGCTTTATAGACGTGTTCAACTATATCCTAAGGCGAGGTAGAAGAAACATGCTTGCTAACACTCATCTATTTCCTATGGTGAGATATGATCAACATGTTTGATAGACGTTCAATTATATCCTAAAGCAAGGTAGAAGAAACATGCTTGCTAACACTCATCTATGTCCTATGGTGAGATATGAGCAACATGTTTGATAGACGTTCAATTATATCCTAAGGCAAGGTAAAAGAAACATGCTTGCTAACACTGATCTATGTCCTATGGTGAGATATCATCAACATGTTTGATAGACGTTCAATTATATCCTAAGGCAAGGTAGAAGAAACATGCTTGCTAACACTCATCTATGTCCTATGGTGAGATATGAGCAACATGTTTGATAGACGTTCAATTATATCCTAAGGCAAGGTAAAAGAAACATGCTTACTAACACTGATCTATGTCCTATGGTGAGATACGAACAACATGTTTGATAGACGTTCAATTATATCCTCAGGCAAGGTAGAAGAAACATGCTTGCTAACACTCATATATTTCCTATGGTGAGATATGATCAACATGTTTGAGAGACGCTCAATTATATCCTCAGGCAAAGTAAAAGAAACATGCTTGCTAACACTGATCTATGTCCTATGGTGAGATATGAACAACATGTTTGATAGACGTTCAATTATATCGTAAGGCAAGGTAGAAGAAACATGCTTGCTAACACTCATCTGCTTCCTATGGTGAGATATGATCAACATGTTTGATAGTCGTTCAATTATATCCTCAGGCAGAGGTAAAAGAAACATGCTTGCTAACACTGATCTATGTCCTATGGTGAGATATGAGCAACATGTTTGATAGACGTTCAATTATATCCTAAGGCAAGGTAGAAGAAACATGCTTGCTAACACTCATCTATGTCCTATGGTGAGATATGAGCAACATGTTTGATAGACGTTCAATTATATCCTAAGGCAAGGTAAAAGAAACATGCTTGCTAACACTCATCTATGTCCTATGGTGAGATATGAGCAAACATGCTTGATAGACGTTCAAGTATATCCTAAGGCAAGGTAAAAGAAACATGCTTGATAACACTCATCTATCCTTTGAACTGTTTATAGTTGATTCTTTATATTTATTCAATTACGTAACTTTCTTTTAAGATATTTTTGTACCATATTACATTTGAAGTTAGGATCAGACATAGCGTGGCCACGCGGTGCTATTGAAACGAGGGCGATAGGGGCGTGGTAAATTTCTTTTCGTTTATTTTGATTTATATTAAAAACGATATATAATCTATCTTTGTTTGTACAATATAATTAGCTGAAGAAGGGCTTGCCCGAAAGCTTCCTTAACCGCTATAATAATAAAAAGAGTTGCGGCGATATATGATTCCTTCTTTCTAACTCATCTATGTCCTATGGTGATATATGAGCAAACATACTTGATTGACGTTCAACTATATCCTAAGGCCTGGTAAAGGAATCAAGCTTAGTAAAACTCATCTATATCCTATGGCGAGAGAGAGAGACAAAAGAAAACTTACTTAATTGACATTCAGTTTCATCCCATGGCGTGAGGCAAGAGGTAATGTCTTGATATATAAAACAAGATATATAAAATTGTGCAAAGAAGAAGAAAAAGTGTTTGATAGATCCTCATCTATATCCTATTGTAAGAAGAAATAAGGCGTCTGATTGATAGAATATTAACGTATTAATTCCGGAAAGTAGTTCAAACTGTATTGTTCCTTCTATTTAACTTAGCAAAACAAACGAATAATTAGCCAATTAAATAAATTTGTTTCGTATAACATACTCAGATACATTATATAGAACTATGCTAAGAAAATGAGGAGCCGAATGTTTGTTATTTTATAGGGTTATTTATTCTTTTCCTAAGTGTGTGTAGCAACATTATTAAACTAATTTAACTATACCACAAAAGCTCGCTGTCCCGCCATCGACACTGACGCCAAATAAAATAGAGAAAGAAAAAACATATATATATGCAATATAATCCCCACACTACTTGTAAATAGTCAACACATTTTTTATTTTAATATCCATATATTTTAATACGATGCACTAGCGCGCCATCTGTTATCAAATTACAAAACTAATTTAGAGGCGTAATATTCTTTTAAAAAATAAAACAATTTCTACTGTCCTTACTGCAATGGAAAAATTAAAGGGAGGGCTTGGCTCATCAGTGGTGAACCCTCCCAGCGGTTTCGCCAGTTTAATCTACCATACCGCTGTTATATTGCATTTTTGGAACTTCCTTTTATAGTTGACTGTTGTAAGACTCTTGGAATGGGTATTTTAGAAGAACTATGGACATAAGCTTTTAGGACAGCAGAATTTTTCCATTGCAGTAAGGACAGTAGAAATTGTTTTATTTTTAAAAAGAATATTACGCCTCTAAATTAGTTTTGTAATTTGATAACAGATGGCGCGCTAGTGCATCGTAATATAATTGTTCAAATAAAAGACACAATTTGATATTTGCGGAAGAGCGATTGCTCGAAGCATATTATATATTTATAATTATATTTTATTCTGCTGTCCTAAAAGCTTATGTCCATAGTTCTTCTAAAATACCCATTCCAAGAGTCTTACAACAGTCAACTATAAAAGGAAGTTCCAAAAATGCAATATAACAGCGGTATGGTAGATTAAACTGGCGAAACCGCTGGGAGGGTTCACCACTGATGAGCCAAGCCCTCCCTTTAATTTTTCCATTGCAGTAAGGACAGTAGAAATTGTTTTATTTTTAAAAAGAATATTACGCCTCTAAATTAGTTTTGTAATTTGATAACAGATGGCGCGCTAGTGCATCGTAATATAATTGTTCAAATAAAAGACACAATTTGAAATTTGCGGAAGAGCGATTGCTCGAAGCATATTATATATTTATAATTATGTTTAATTCTGCTGTCCTAAAAGCTTATGTCCATAGTTCTTCTAAAATACCCATTCCAAGAGTCTTTCAACAGTCAACTATAAAAGGAAGTTCCAAAAATGCAATATAACAGCGGTATGGTAGATTAAACTGGCGAAACCGCTGGGAGGGTTCACCACTGATGAGCCAGGCCCTCCCTTTAATTTTTCTATTGCAGTAAGGACAGTAGAAATTGTTTTATTTTTAAAAAGAATATTACGCCTCTAAATTAGTTTTGTAATATATTTTAATATCCATATATTTTAATATCTATAATCAAAGAGTAAATAGCCAATGCTTGTATATAATTTTTGACCTTAGACCCGAGGGGTAAGAGGGAGAAGAGGAGAACAAAGGAGTTGGAAAATAAACAAAGAGAAAATGGCTGCGTTTCTATTTGTCGCGTCTATTATTTCTTATATACAAATTTAGAGTTTTAAATTTATAATTATTCAAAGACTCACCTTAATACGACAGTATTTAGCCGACACAGGATAAAATAACCGGTACGTTTTTTCTTTTTTAAAAACTTTATTGGATTTAGCCTTTAGCCTACACCCATTCGCCACAAAAATGCCAAAAAGGAAGTCAGATACCGACACTCATTTTTCTGACAGAAACGATAATATGGAATTTAAATTAATGAAAGAATGAATCAATTTACTAACACAAATTATACAACACACACACACAACAGACGATCTCAAATAAAAATTATATAAGTAAATTCTCTGGCCTCAATCAAGATATAAATATTTTCTTTCGTAACATTGAGGATGCAACAACGATGAACGAGACAGAAAAAATTTAGTTATTCTAAATTTAGAAGAAGAAGCTAAAATATATTTTATCGATTGGGCTTAGAACAAGAGACTTATTTAAATATCAAACAGAAACTGTCCACAATCTATATATCAAAGAAGAAGACAACGTTGGAAGAATTGTTCACTCGCCAATTGGAAAAGCCAGAAAAATTAACGATTATTACCATTTTAAGGTTGTGGGTGCATTAGAGAACTCACTTCCAAACAAACAGATTGTTGAAGCACTTACGGCAGGTGTAACGTATGATTTGAAGAAAATGATATACACCAGGAACCCACAGACGCCTGAAGAATGGTTGGACTATGTGAACACCATCCAAAAGTGGCCAGTAACGAGTGCTGGGGGACAACCGACACCACAGCGTGACCTTGACCGTTGGGGACCCGAATCCACTCCCTCGCCTGGTCAAGGACATTACCGGCCACAATATGGGCAAGCAGCGTTTCGCCGACCTGGAGGTGGACGTTTTGCCTTTCGCAACTACGCGGATACCACGCTGCCCAAGGAACCCAGGAAACCAGCCACATCGAGTGGACATCAAACCAGATAACAAAGATGTGATCCCTCATCAAGGAAAGAACCAGCATAATGTAAGACTATTCTTTAATTTATCTATTTTCACCTTCAATGTTAAATTTCTTGTGGATACTGGCTCTACCATTAACCTAATATCTTTTGATTATTTGCATAAAATTTTGCCATCAGATATATTTCGAAATTTAACTAAATATTCAGTTAATAAGCATTCTAGAATTAATACATTGAGTGGACCAATCCAACCTCTATTTTGTTATTTTACCAGTCAGTTTTTTTTAAAGAAAAGTTAGCTTAAAATTTAATATATTTCATCTACCATATGAAATTGCAATAATAGGATTATATACTCTAAAAAAAATAAAAACTAGAATTGACTTCAATAGAAATGTAGTGAGTCAACAAGGCACAAATATTCCTGCTACTCTTTTTTTTATTTTGAAACAGATTTGGCTTATGTAAATGATGCATACAATGTGATAAATCCAGCTAGGAAATATAATATAAACCAACACCTTCATATGGTTAATACACAAATCTTAGATAATCACTGTGCACCTTCAGGAAGTAATCCACTCTATGTTAATCATTTACAATTGACACTTTCCACTCAATCAAGCATTCCAGGGGAAAATAAGTTAACCAGTGATTTAAATGATAAGTATCATAAGATAAACAACTTATTAGACCTTAAGTTAATTAGGTTATTGAAAGAATTTGCTGAAATATTTCCTACAGACCCATTTAAAGTTCCTACCCTACATATCCAACCTGTACAGATTAAACCAAATACAGATAGAGTAATCAGGTTGCGACCGTATAGAATTCCATTTACATATAGGAAAGAAATAGATATACAAATCAATGAGATGTTAAAAAATAATATAATAGAACCGGCCATAGGTGAATATGTTTCACCCATTACTCTAGTAAAAAAGAAAAATGGAACATTTAGAATGTGTGTGGATTTTCGAAAATTAAATGAACACATTCCAGTTGATCCCCAACCTATACCATTAATAGAATCAGTGATAGAAAAACTGTCGAAAGCTAAGTATTTTTCCAGCCTTGATTTGAGCAACGCTTATTGGACAGTTCCTATCCATCCGGATTCTCGACCTTATTTAGCCTTCACCACCCACGCAGGAGTGTACATGTTTAAAAGATTACCTTTCGGGCTACGAAGCTCACCACAGATCTTCGAGAGAGCTATTGGACAAATACTTAGAAAATATAAATTCCAATTTCTAAAACACTACTATGATGATTTTCTATTTTTTTCTGATAGTTTTGAAGAACACTTAGAACATCTTCGTTTATTCTTCCAACTATGCAGGGCAGAAAATATCCGCCTCAACCTTAACAAATGTCAATTATGTAAGACCTCCATTAGCTTCCTAGGATACGAAATCACATAGGGCACTTATAAACCTCACCTAACTAACACTCAGGTAATAGGAACCATCCAACCTCCGACTAATGTTAAAACTTTACAGTCATTTTTAGGTGTCGTAAATGTATATCATAAATTCATTCCCCATTATGCACAGCTTAGATCGCCTTTAAATATACTTCTAAAAAAGAATATTCCTTTTAAGTGGACTCTTGAATGTCAGAAGGCATTTGAAGATTTGAAAAGCAGCCTAACTCTCTCTGCATCACCAGTTTTATATATCTTTAAATAAGATTTACCCTGCTTCTTATATAAGGATATCCGGAATTCTAAAGCAAAAGGATGAAAATGGAGAAAAACATCCTGTACAATATTTCTCTCGCTCTCTACACAAATATGAACAGAACTATTCCATCTCGGAGCTGGAGTGTTTAGCTATCATTGAGTCTATCGAATACTTCAGGGTGTACCTGCTTGGTAGACATTGCACCATTTATTCTGATCACCAAGCTCTGGTCTATTTGAAAAATATTAAAAATCCGTCAGGTAGGTTATTTCGATGGTCCTTGAGACTCAGCCCATACACTTTTGACATACACTATCTGAAAGGTAAAAAACAACTCGAAGCATACTTACTATCAAGACAACCATTTTGCGGTTTTCTAGAGGCTCAACAATTGGAGGAACACCAGCATCGTGTACCTGAGAAATATCAATCACTCATCAATACTGATGGACTTGCGATTATTACTAAAAAGGGCGTACCCAGAGTAGTCGTACCTGATACACTAAGAAATAAGTTACTCCAGAAAGCACATGAATGGTATAACCATCCAGGAATCACACAACTCACTAGGTTAATCACTAGTCAGTATTATTGGGATGGTATGACAAAAGATATAAATAACTATGTCCGTAAATGCAAAATTTGCCAAATAGTAAAACCTCCGAAAGGACCCACATATGGAGAAATGGGTACCTTACCACTCGCGAAGGAACCTTATGAACGTATGTCAATGGACACAGTAGCCGGATTTAATAAGTATGGTGGTAACCGAGCTTATTTACATGTAATATGTGATCACATGAGTCGATTCTGTTGGACTTTTCTTAGACCTATATTCAAACCCTAAAAAAGGTATTTCAGGAAGGTATTCCTAAAAACCTACTGACAGACCGAGCTCCTGCATTTACATCCGCTCAATTTAGAAGGTTTTTAATCTCACAAGGTGTAAAACCCTTGTATACCACAGCAAATCACCCACAGTCAAATGGTCTGAGCGAGAGATTGAATGCAACCATAACAGGGAAACTAAAGATATTCCATTTAGAACACCCCAAACAGATATGGACCAAACAGATAGAAAGGGTCACCAGAATCTACAATCTAACTCCACATACAGTGACGGGATTTCCTCCCATCTATTTATTAAAAGGGATTGTCCCTAACAATTTAAACAACCATGTTCAGACATTTCCCGAACTCTCAGAAGCAAGAAGAATAGCATTACAAAAGACTCAAGCAAGGCATAAGGCCGAAAAACTAATGTACGATCATAAACATAAAAAGATTGATTTTGTACCAGGGGATCTAGTATTGGTGAAAGTTTATAGACATCCGAATACTCCAAAGTTGGAACCTAACTATACAGGCCCATATGAGATCTTGGAAATACTATCACCTCAGGTAGTGCGCATTAATAGACCAAATAGACCTTTGCAGTTACAAACAGAAATTATAAATATAGAAAAACTTCGTAGATATGAAGAAAATATTCCCCATATCACACCTCCTACGGACCTTCCCGACTCTCCTCCTAGACAAAACTATTTTCTATTTCCTTATAGGTACTTCACTACAGATATCTTGGGTGATCCGGGTTCCTCCAGACCAAGGAAATGGTTTCAACCGTTTAACCATTTGGACAACAGTATTTTCACGGATGAAAAATTTTATAAGCCTGATTTTCCAATAACATCCAAACCAACTTTTTCATCAATAGTAAAGCCCACTAAATCCAGTACTTTGGTCTTATACCCTAAAATCAATCCATTCGATAATATGGTGGAAAGTAATTTGGGTACTACCAAAGAAAAATTACACAGTAAACTTAATCCAAATGCCGATGTCTTTATACCAACAACCTTGGCGAACAAAGAATTTTCACATTATTTAAATAAAGACTCGTTAATAAATAATGTTATCACTCTGTGTACATTTTTGTATAAAACTGTTATATTTAGAATTAAAAAAATTCCATTGTTTCTAATTACCACAATAATATTTTGGATTCTTTATACTCATTTAGCGTCTTGTATATACCTTCTTCCTTTATTGTTTTATATCTTGCCTCTACCCATACAAACAAACATACATATCTCTTATAAAATGTTCTTGATAAAATGGACCGTTAGAATAGTGGAGTATATAAATTTTTATATAAATGTAATGTTGGACTATATGAGGCGATATGATAATTTTTATCAAGCTATAAAATCAAATGATATATGACCTTGAAGACTTAAATATTACTTTAAAATGTGAACATAAAAACACTTAATGCGTGTGTGGGTTTAAATAGCCTATAAATATCTTTAGCCCCCTTACAATATGCAGAGGCTAGCGCTTATCGTTAGTCGGGTATAACAACCCCGCATACCTCCGTTCGTTTTGTCTGGTGTAGGACAGACAAGATGTAAAGGCCTACAGACTTAGGACAATAGTAATAAGTTAATTTACGTATAGCAATACGATAGAACAACTATAGGATTAGTATAAGCGTTTTTATAAGATAAACTATCGAGGGTTAAAAGAAAATTTTTTATTTTTAAACACATCATCCTCTAAGATATGGTATAACCCCATCGGTTTGTTTCGAAAATCGATGTTCGGTAAAACCTATCCTAAGATGAGCACTTCAAAATGTTAGTTCGAATTAGAGATCATCCTTTTAAAAAAAAAAGAAGAAAATTTTGGCTGTGCTTTGACCTATGTACTTCCATTGAGTGAGTCGTAAACTCAATGTACGAGTATATCATAGGAAAAAGTACACAGACAACGTTATCCAGACTTCCAGGTTGGAACATAGGTCTAGCCAACTTGTGGCCAACGATAGGAAGAATAGGGATCGTAGGATGAAGAAAGATATGAACATTTTCAAAGTGAGCAATCGTGGCCGAGAGATCTAGCATCCGTAGTCTTAGCTTTTTAACCCCGCTGTGTAGAAATGTAGGGTAGTCGGTTCACAAAACACTGAGCGAAATTCGGTAGAAGAATTCGCTGTGATGATTCTTTGTGGGCTGTTGCAAGGATTTAAATAAGATCACTAAATAGCAGAAAGGAGGGGGTAAAAATCTCCTTCTAACTAACTTTATTTAATACATATTAAGAGGACAGTGGAAAACACGCGACTGGTGGGTAGCAAACCAAGCCGTGTTCTAATGTTTATGTTGGCGGCTGGCACCGCCGGCATGTTTACAGTCGACACTTGAGCTGTCTGGGCTGCCTGGGCTGCGTCCGGAATAATGGATCTCCACCATTCCACACACACTCCCACCTGTTTTTATCTAGGCACACAGAAAAACACAAATAATCGTCCAATCGGTTGGGTTTACAAATGGTTCTTCCCGATCTAGTCTGTATTTTTGCAGTTTTCTCTTTATCGTTCAGCAAACGCGAAGAAGTTGCTGTTGATGATATTTCCAAGGGATATATTTTCTGAATAGGTCTTAGGAAGGTTCCTACTGCGGTTTTCACCTTCACTAATCTATTCACTCCATCTCTTCCAAATAATATCTCCTCGATCACTGCTAATGGCCAGAAGTTACGCTTTTTGTTGTCCATACCAACTAGGACAACATCCCCAGCCTGGAGTTTTGGATTGTAAATGCGTCTGTTTCTCTGGACCAGGAGGGACAAATATTCCTTCCTGAATCGTGATTTCAACTCCTCCCTCAGCTTGCTCAAATAGCGCAGTTTCTGTGTCGTTGGATTAGATCCCATATTCTGGCACTCGGGAAACTCGACATCTGTCTGTTCTTGTAGAAACATGGAAGGTGATATTGTCACAAGATCATTCGGATCGTCGCTGACATAAGTCATGGGCCTTCCATTCATCACTGCCTCTGCATGACACAGCAGGGTCATCAATTGTTGATATGTTAATGTTGATGTTCCAAGCATTCTTTTTAGTATGTCTTTGAGGGAACGAATCAATCTCTCCCACCATCCACCCCACCAGGCAGCAGTGGGCGGGATGAATTTCCATTCAATACGTTTCACTTTCCCGTCGTTAGAAACGCGTTCCCAGTCAATCTTTTTAAAGAAGTTATTGGCTCCTACAAAATTTGTTCCGTTGTCGCTGAAGATGGTGGATGGACGTCCTCGTCTCTTGATGAATCTCTCCAGGGCCATTAGGAAATCTTCTGTGCTGAGAGATATTACCAGTTCCAAATTTACACAGCGGTACACAGCACAGGTGAAGAGAACAACCCAGGTCTTGGTCTGATCTTTCAGATAGAGCGGGCCCGCCAGATCAATCCCTACCACCTCGAATACCTTGGCGTTATGTACTCGAGTGGCAGGTAATGGAGCGTCTTCCACCACAACGGGTTTAGCGGAGAAGCGGCGACATGTGACACATCTTCTCACTATTTTCTTAATGGTCTGTCTCGCTTTTACTATCCAATATTTTTCCCGAAGTTTGTTCATCAAAAATTGTACACCAGCGTGGCAATTCTCAACGTGTGAATCACATATCATTTGTTCAATCAACGGATGAGTCCCATGTAATAGTACTGGCAAACGGAAGCCATATTCGTCGCTGCTGTAAATCAATTTTGTTTTCACACGCAGGATTCCTTCTACTTCACATACCTTCAGACCAGGTATAGAGTGGCTAGGGAAACACTCGGCCTGAACTAATTTCAAAAGCGCCAGCTCCGCTTCATCGATCTCCTTCACAGAAAGTTCGCCCTTTACTTTCGTTGAAGATCGGAGGTTGTTGATGAACCTTCTAATCCACGCCATCATCCGCACATTTTTTATGAACGAGGAGAAATATTTCATGTACCAATGATCGGTACTCTTAACTGTTGTCACAACAGCAATTTTCTTTCTTTCCGCACAGATTTCTTCTTCATTCAGGTCTTTATACCTGGAAGGCCAAAATTCTTCGGAGAGTTTTAACCAGGAAGGGCCCTCCCACCATCTAGACTGTATCAGTCGGGAGAGGCTGCATCCTCTGGAGGGTAAATCAGCTGGATTGCACTCGCTAGGAACATATCTCCAATTTCCAGGATCACTAAGTCTGCATATCTCCTTCACGCGATTCCCGACAAAGGTACCCCACTGATCATCGCGTTTTATCCAAGCGAGGGCTGTTGTGGCATCAGACCAGAATACATTTTTGATATCTTTTAACTCTAGAGCTTCAAAGATCATCTTGTTTAATCGTGCTCCTACAACACAGGCTAAAAGTTCAAGTCTTGGTATCGTAGGTCTCTTGAGAGGAGCGACTCGAGACTTAGCCGCCATCATATGCACTTCAACTTTGTCACCAACCCGAGTCCGAAGGAAGACCACAGCAGCATAAGCTTCACTACTAGCATCAACAAACGTGTGTATCTGCCAGTCCTTCTGCGGTACCATCAATGGATTGAAATTCCTAGGAATTGCCATGCCTTTGTGCAGCTGAAGGTCGTCGAACCATAGGCTTAGTTCATCCTTGTAGTGACGGTCCAATTCATCGTCCCATGCCAACTTTAGAGTCCAAGCTTTTTGCAATAGAATTTTAGGCTTTATTAATATTGGACTCAGAAATCCAATAGGGTCATATAACTGAGCTAAGCAGGACAGGATACTCCTTTTGGTTATCTTGGGGGGTATGGCTACGGGTATTTCACATGACAAACAATCTTCCCTTTTATCCCAACATACACCAAGCACTTTAGATATCTCTGCTCTTTCAAAGGGGTAAGTATCGGAGGCCACGTCCAGACTATGCTCCCAACGGCTTAGCTCCAACCTAGCATTATCCATGATGGACGTTGCGGTCAATTTGAGATCTTGTAACTCTTCAAAAGAGTTCACGCTTGTGACTAAATTGTCCACATAAAAGGATTTCGGCAACCTCTGAGCTAACGGTTTATGTTCAGGTCGAACATTAGACAAGTGGTATTCTATTACTGCCCCCAAAATGAAAGGACTACAGTTAACGCCGAAAACGACACGTCTATGTCGGAATACTTCTGTCTTTTATCCATTTTGGGAATACCACAGAAAACGCAGGTAATCTCTGTCCCTTTCATTCACCTCAATCTGAAGAAACGCTTTCTTAATGTCTGCCACGACACCAAACTTGCCATTTCTAAACCTTAGCATAAGGTTGGGAATCATCTCTATGAGGTTAGGTCCCTTTTCAAGACAGTCATTTAAAGATGGGGATCTATAGACCTTGCTAGAAGCATCAAAGACAGGCCTGATAGGCGTAGTCCCACTGGAGAGTTTCACCACAGGACGATGAGGCAGGTAGAAGGCCTCAGCGTCGTGTTGTTCAGCTGGGACTTTCTCAATTATCCCATCATCCAACCAGCCTCGGAAAATATCATCATAGTCTTCATAAAGATTCAAAGAGATTAATTTCTTAGTGGTCTGTTCTAATCTCTTCATAGCAACCTCCCTGTTATCCGCGATTTTAGCTTTCTCTACAGTCCACGGGAGGGAAACAACATATCTTCCAGAAACAGAATGTTGGACTGTTTTTAGAAAATGTCGACGCGCCAGTGCGTCTCTCTGATCTCTCTGTTTAACCTCAATAGGATCCATAATGCCAAGAACATCGAGATTCCATAGTTTGGTTACACTGCTCTCCGAAATTGTCATCGTTGTAACATGATGAGCGAGTGAAACGTCACTACCTGGCTGACATTCTCCCATCAAAGTCCATCCGAAACGCGTCTGCGACGCAGTCAAGCCATTTGACAACACACAAGATTTCATCATGAAAATAGATCCCAATACATCGCATCCTAGAAGTATTTCAATTTCCATGTCATCCTTTCCAATATCAGGAACCCATATTCTGCGGGCTTTGAGTTCTTTCAACCATGGCCCGCGGCTCAATCTTGGTAGGCTACCACAGATTTTTTGTTGGTCAAGAAGCTTCGCAACCATCTTAAAATTCCCCGATGCATGACCCAAATTGACTCTGTATTCTTGGTGGACACTTTCACTAGTATGACCTCCAAACACCACATGTTTAAGTGATTCCTGGCCAATGGGAGATAGTCCGAGATCCTGGGCAGTTTTAGACAAAATATAGGATCGTTGGGAACCTGTGTCAAGGAGGGCACGCACTACTTTCGCCGAAGTCGCACCTTCGACTTTAATCTTCAGAGTCTGTAGCAAAATCAGAGACGAAGCGCTAAGACCGGAGAATGAAACTCCGTTTTCAACTGTAGGAGAAGCGTCACAGTCTTCCACCTGTTCCTTGTCTTCATCCGCTGACTCTCGTGCAGGAGCATTAAGAGGGCATAAAATATCAAGGTGCTTCTTCTTACATCGATTACATTCAGTTATGCGCCTTCTACAATTAGAAGAGATATGACCTGGTTGGAGGCAGGAGAAACAACATTTAGCGTTTTTAATACGCTCTCTTCTTTCTTTAATGCTCATTCTGCGCGCAGCAAGACATTCTGTGTTTTTATGATCTTTATTACAAAAGATGCAATTCTGGGCACGTCCAGCAAAGAGTCCAGAGGCCGTAGGTATCTTAGCAGGATGTGATTGTCTGCCCACGTTTCTATCTTGTTTCAGAGATCTAAGTCCAAACTTGGATCCAGCTAAGGCTCTGTCTTGTTCTGCTGCAGCTTCCTTTTGGAGAAACTCCATAATTAGGTCAACTCTAGTTTGAGTCGAATCATCAGCATCAATCTTGACATCATGGAGGGGGCTTCTTTGCCAAGCCTTCATGAGTTCCTCTGAGAGACATGCCTCAATCATTGGAAATATAAATACAGACATCTGTCTGGCCTCAATCTTTAAGGATTCCAATGCTCTCAAATGAGTCACCAACTCATCATAAAACGAAGTCACCTTCAACTGTTGTTTGGAGGAGCAATCGATCATAAGGCATATAAGGTCCCTGACATAGACCTGTTGCAACAGTTCAGGCCTTCCAAATCTTTCTGTCAAAGTTTCTATAACTTTGGGGTAATTCTCGGCAGTCAGGGGGTAACTATCAACCAGTTTACTAGCTCTGGTTCCCGGCGACATAGATTGCACAAGATATTGAAACTTGTCGCTGTCTTCTAAAGTAGGATCGACATGTATCTTGTTGAACTGTGCCCACCATCCCAACCAATCTTTTATTTCTCCTGTAAACTTCTTTAATTCTATCTTGGGTAGTTTTACAGTTCTATGGTGTGAGCTAGAAGCGAAGCTCACTTCACTGGTCGTGGGACTGGATGCAGTGATCCTGGGTTCAACAAGAGCGAGACATTTTTTATATATCCTCTTATATCTCTGGGTATATTGCAAGGCTTCCTCATCGTCTTGCTCTAGTTCCTCTTCGCTAACGTCTGAAGTTAGCATGAAGTCTCTTATCTTGCCTTGGATCACAAGAAGCTCACTGTGAGTTTCTTCAATGATCTCTCTATTACATTCAATGTCCTCTACAAGTATCGGTGGAGTACCTGACAGAAACTCTTCTGTCGTCTTCAAGCAGCGAGTTAGTCGCTTTCTAAGTACATTTCTATGTCTTTTTAAAATTTCCATTTTTCAAAAAACACTATAAACAGAGGGTAAAACAAAAGGTACTTATCTTAAGTCTTGAACTTGTACTCCGCCGTTAATCCACTTGATCTTGCCTTGTCAGAAGCCCACCCGCGGGGACGCCACTTTGTGTAGAAATGTAGGGTAGTCGGTTCACAAAACACTGAGCGAAATTCGGTAGAAGAATTCGCTGTGATGATTCTTTGTGGGCTGTTGCAAGGATTTAAATAAGATCACTAAATAGCAGAAAGGAGGGGGTAAAAATCTCCTTCTAACTAACTTTATTTAATACATATTAAGAGGACAGTGGAAAACACGCGACTGGTGGGTAGCAAACCAAGCCGTGTTCTAATGTTTATGTTGGCGGCTGGCACCGCCGGCATGTTTACAGTCGACACTTGAGCTGTCTGGGCTGCCTGGGCTGCGTCCGGAATAATGGATCTCCACCATTCCACACACCCGCACTGTTCGAATCCTATCGACTTATTAGAGAATAAAGATGAAATAAATAACAGTTTAAAATATCAATAGTATATCATAACCTCGTTAGGATATTTTCAATTCAGAGAAAATTAAAATTTTTATCTAGACTGTGCAGCTACGAATTTCATCTTGCGCACACCCACACAGGTTCACTGCAATATAATTCCCACACTACTTGTAAATAGTCAACACATTTTCTATTTTAATATCCATATATTTTAATATCTATAATCAAAGAGTAAATAGCCAATGCTTGTATATATATTTTTGACCAACGACCCGAGGGGTAAGAGGGAGAAGAAGAGAACAAAGGAGTTGGAAAATAAACAAAGAGAAAATGGCTGCGTTTCTTTTATCGCGTCTATTATTGCTTATATACAAATTTAGAGTTTTAAATTTATAATTATTCAAAGACTCACCTTAATACGACATATATATATATATATATATTATATTAAAAAAAAAGAGATAAGATTTCTGTTGTTTTGGATCATATTGATGATTATGCTATGGTGGTGCAGTCGTGGCTAAAATCTTGAAATAATAAAATAATAAAAATACTAAAGATTAGAAATTGCTTTAATTGAGCTAAGAAATATAAAAACATAATTGGATAAAAGTATTGCCTGGCTTAAGGCGTAAGAATAAAAAAAAAGAAAAGCTTATTTACATAATGTACAAAAGTTTTGGGCCGACCAACGGGGAACAACAACAATGAGTATTTATAGAGAAAGCGTGACCTCTGGCGGTCGATTTATACAGAGTATTTATATCTATGAAATTATAATTTTAAATAAAATATTTTAATATAACATTTTAAATAATATCTTAATATAACATTTTCCCCCTGTGAAAAGAATAATATGGGTACAGAGAAAAGTGATAAAAATATAGTTTAAAAAATGGTAAAATGATTAGAAAGAAAATAACATCATATAAAGTATGAATGATGATAAAATGTTTGGGAGAAAGTGAAAAATAAAAATGTGATATTCCATAATCATATTGGTTTGTTGTTAACCAATAGAGACAGGAAATTACAAAAATGATAATGTGAATAATGATAACAAAAATGTGGTGAAGAGTGAAAATGTGGTGAAGAGTGAAAATTGTGGTAAAGAGTGAAAAATTGGCAAAGAGAAAAAAATAAATTGGTGTTTAATCATGGTTTTTGGCTTATGGTGAACCAATAGATGAGGGAAGATAAATAATAAAATTGACACATGATAATAAGAATGAAGGGCATTTGTGAAAAGCAAGAAGTGGGGACAAAGTTTATGTACAAAAGGCAAATGTGAAAACAAGGAATGGACATGTAAAATTTTTAAAAAGTAATGGTAGGAATAAATAATGGGTATTGAAAAAAAGAATCAAGGTGAACAAAAACAAAAGTTAAAATTTACATATGTTGGTAGCGCTAAATTTGCATATTTGTTAGATGATATAAGAAATGATGGAAATAATTGTGTTATCAAAATAAAATAAAAAGGAAAGGTTGAAATATGTTAAACAATGAAAAATATTAGCTAATTATTTAAAATATATTGATAGTGTAAGAAAATGTAATTTATTATTGTTGTTGTTTTCTTGGCCGACTGTTTTACATATGGTGTTTAAAACTGATATAGTGTTAATAGTTTAAATTATTTGAAAATGTTTCAAAAGTAAAATATGTAATGGAAGATTTATTAGCTAATTTACATATATTTAAGTTTGCAATGACATGATATAAAAGTAATTTTTGGTGAAAATGGGCTAAATTATTTGCACAAATTTTAAGATGAAAAATGGCATGAGGTATATGTTGTGATATAGATTATCATATGCTATGAATTTTGTCTATTTGAAATGTTGTAACTATTTTTATGTAAATATTATTTTATCTTTCAATGGCGATCCTTCAATATGTAAAACTCCTCGCTGTATAAAAGAGAACTAAAAAATGGTGAAAGAAATTCTTTCAACCGGACAATGAGTGGTTGTCACCTCTAGTATTTTTAACATACATTATAACAGTATATTATGGCATTTAGGAGCTAACTATACAAAGGAAAACTAAGTATTAAAGGGTGTGTGGTATTAAAATGGCAAAAAGAGCTATGGAAAAATTGATATCTAAAAATGATTTGACAAAAGGATATATCTAAGCAAATATGCGATTGAAAACTATTGTATATAATGGGTGATAACATAGTTAAAATGAGGAAAACTACGAAAAATGGTGGATACAAAGTACCTTGAAATGGATGATGGGCTGGATTTGAAGATCTCGGGAGATGCCTGGCGTTGTGCGGAAGGTGTGATGGCTGGATTTGGCTGTAGTTGAAGGCGATGACTTGTTGAAGCTGTGGTTGTTTGTGGAGAGCCATGTTTGTTTGAATTGGGCTATGTCTTGTTAAAGTAGATTATTTTTGGTTGAAATGAACCATTTTTGACCGGAAAATTTGCATATTTGAATTCGAAATATTTGCTTTTGTCATTTTGAAAAAGCAGGTAAATATCCTGTCGGCTAATCTTATTTATATATATATATTAAAAATAAAGAAGGCATCTCCTGACCACGAGCATATGTGCTTTTTAGAAGGCAGAGCGCCATCTAGTGGAGCAAAAATAAACTAAACGTTTTTTTAGCTTGCTCCGTGATATTTGGTCAACCCAATTTCTTGATAAATCAAGAAAAGCCATCCACGAACGCGTTTACGCGCTGTTGGCGCTCGTCAGCGTGGGTTAGGCTGTAACCACTGCGACCAAAACGAATTTTGGTTCCAATGGCTTCTTGAGAAATCAAGAAATGGGTATTTGAGGCCAAATTTGCATAAAGACGCTTAACAAATAGAAAAAAATAAAAGATAAGTGGGTCAGGTGTTGATATTAAAAATAAAAAAGGCATCTCCTGACCACGAGCACATGTGCTTATTAGATGGCAGAGCGCCATCTAGTGGAGCAAAATATCACGGAGCAAGCTAAATAAACGTTTTGTTTATTTTTAATTCGGTTTATAGTTTCTTATTGAGGATGATGCACATTGTCCGATACAATTCATCATCAACAATGAATTTATTCACATAATTTTTCATTAGTTTTTCTTTATAGAATTCATAACTCTAGCAGAGGATGTGAAGTATGTGCCAGGCAGAATTCATCTAAGTCTCAAAGCTATAAACTCCTCGCCTAGGATATAGCTAAATAGATATGTGGTTGAGGATAAACAAGGCAGAATTATTTTTACGTTATAAGAATACAAACTCCGAGCCTTAAATGTAGTTTTAAAGGGATGTGAAGAAGGATTAACAAAAAGAAAATCATCTACGTTCTAAGGCTATAAAATCGCTCAGAATATGACTGGGTAAGGAGAGATGTGGTGAAAAATAATTTAGGCAGAATTCATATACGTTCTAAGGCTAGAGCTCCTCCTCTAAGATTTAGCTAAATCGTAAATATGGTGACGGATGTATAGATATAAATTATTTTACGTTTCGAAGATCCCTTCTAGCCTAAACCTGAGGGGAAAGGTTGCTGATGGCTGACCCAGTTTATCTACGTCCAAGGCTATGTACTCCCTTAGAAAGTATCCAAGGGAGTGAGGGGAGATGGAGGATGAGCCACTCTCATTGAGCACACAATGCTACCTCTCTTTTTAGGCCAGAAATAGCCACACCAGCTAATTGTGAAGGACGTCGTTAGCAGAGTCGGCCGGTCATCAGCACTAATGGTCGAGTCAAGGATGACCTTCCCTCTCGTATTAGTTAACACAATAACGCAATTAGTTTACAAAACTTAAAATATAATTTGTATATTCAATTGGAATTTTCAATCGATTTCCATTTTCTTTCTATAACTTTTGTGTTGAAAATAGCTTTGATTATATTTTTAAATATTCGATTTTTTGAACAAATTTGAACAAACTATTTATATAGAAATATACTCCGTTTTCGATATCCATTTATCAACAAAAACTGATGCTTTTAATATTCTAAAACTAAAATAACATTAAAGAATACATAAACTCATTATCGTGCAAATAAAAATATGCAATTTTCTCTCTAGCTTATTAGAATCAAACTGAAACACTTTTCCATATAAACTATACCAAACATTGCTACCACTGATACTTTCTGGAAGTTGTATTTCAATTAATGGTTGGTTTTATTGAGATATGATTTTAGAGCGTTTAAAGTTAGATATTTTGATAATGTGTGGTCGCTTATGGAGGTAGTTGCTAATTAATTACATTGGGCGAAGTACTAAGAACTGGAATTTAAGTTAGTTTTTTTTCATATTCTTTTAATTTAAATTAACGCCACACTCTCTATCATTCTTTTAGAATACATTTTCACATATATACCATAGATACATTAGCAGCGGCCGCATACATGTGATCTCGTTAAAACACCGTAAAATCACATTTCAGGATCCAAACTAAACCTCCCAATTCGGGTAAAACCTCAAATTTTGAATTTGTTTTTGGGGGAGGAAGTGAAGTGATGTAGCGGCCACGAAATATGCAAATTTCTTAATTTATCTTTTTGTAGAAGAAAAAACACTTAGGCAGGTTGTAATTATAAATTGGATTATATATCTACTAAACAACCTTTTTTATTCTTTTTTTCCAACCTTTCCGTCAACCGTTTACACCCTTTTCAAGGAAAGCAAATCTTCAATGTTTATCTTTGCTGATTTATGGCGATATGACAACATATGTATAGCGTGCAGCGCGTCGATATTTCAAATATATTGAAATAGAAAACAAACTAAATATTAACAATAATTATTGCGTAATATTTACGAAAAGGTTGGAAAGAGAGTGAATGTTTTCAAATAGCATAAGTACAATCAATTTTTTTTTTAATTTTCATCTTTCAGCATTTTTTTCTTTCAAATTAGGCTTTTATACTCTTTAGGCACATCATTTTTCTTATTGAGAAAATTTCTGTTAATTTTCACAGAATTTAGTCTCTTTAAAAATCCTTTTTGGTTCCCCTATATAATATGTTCCGTTCCATTCGGTGATATGATTTTGCCTCATAATATGTAATCCTGTAAAACGACACTTGAAAGTTACACCGCATGAGTTTCTTTTCAACGATAAAATGAAATTTTTTTTTCAAGGAGAAATATCGACTATTTCAAACCTTTTTGGATGAGGTATGAAAGGGTGAATTATGAAGAGTAATGACGAACGGAAAAATAAAAGTGTCCAGGGATGGGAATCGAACCCACAATGTTCCGCTTACCGGGCAGATGCTATGTTCACTAGGCTACCCTGGACGTATTTTTCCGTTCGTAAATGATACATAAAGTAACTTATAATACAATATAATACACTGCGGCTTGTGATTGTGAAACGACACTTGAAAGTTACACCGCATGAGTTTCTTTTCAACGATAAAATGAAAATTCACCCTTTCATACCTCATCCAAAAAGGTTTGAAATAGTCGATATTTCACCTTGAAATATAAATTCTCATTTTATCGTTGAATAGAAACTCATGCGGTGTAACTTTCAAGTGTCGTTTTACAATCACAAGCCGAAGTGTATTATATTGTATTATAAGTTACTTTATGTATCATTTACGAACGGAAAAATACGTCCAGGGTAGCCTAGTGGACATGGCATCTGCCCGGTAAGCGGAACATTGTGGGTTCGATTCCCATCCCTGGACACTTTTATTTTTCCGTTCGTCATTACTCTTCATAATTCACCCTTTCATACCTCATCCAAAAAGGTTTGAAATAGTCGATATTTCTCCTTGAAAAAAAAAATTCATTTTATCGTTGAAAAGAAACTCATGCGGTGTAACTTTCAAGTGTCGTTTTACAATCACAAGCCGCAGTGTATTATAATGTAATCCTGTGTTTGTAAGATTCCGAAAATCACCAAGTCCTTGTTTGTTCCATTTCATTCTATCCTCCTATTTCAACCAACTTCCAATTGCACTATTAGGAGATGCCTCATAATATACAGTTAAACCTGTCTATAGCGCCCTTCTTGGGACTCACTAAAATAGGTGATATAGACAGGTCACCTTTAATGTAAAATGTTCACATTTCAATGTTTAAAATCGGGTGCTATAGAGAGGAAGGCGATATTTACCTTTTTACCTATTACCCTATTATTGGTAGAGGGGGCGCTATAGACAGGTGTACCTGTAATATGAATAATATATTTTATGGTAATATATTCTAGGATATAAAATATCTTTGATATATATATATGCTAGATCAATGGAAAATAGGCCGGGAGGAAATCAATCCATGGAAGCAATGGTCGCCTCTCCCGTCAAAATAAACGTCAGAATCTGACACCATCTATTGACCGTCGCCGCAACTAGCGGCATCGGGTCGGTGACAAAGCCACAACACCAACTTTGGCAAACTGATAAGCGTCCACCTAGAGACCATGGTTTCGGGCTAATGGCCCTCGTCAGTCTAGGGCGGACTTTATTCCATGAGATCCACACGGGATCTAATGGAATCCTCACAATCTACCAAAGAGGTGTTTTGCTGACAATGTATTAAAAAATATTTTTCAATATAACTAGTGTAAATAGTAGTAATGGTGATTATAGAAAGTATTCCATCTCGTTATATATTGTAGAAATAATATTTTAAATATTTATTTAAGTTCTCTAAAAAAAGTTTCCTTTATTATTTATTAGTATTCGCTGCAATTCTCAAACTGCAACCCCAAAACACATTATTGTCTGTAATTGACTCATTCATTGATGAGCTCTACTCATCCCCGGCAGACATCATCAAAAGTCTCAAGCTTTACAGGATTGATACCCTAATATGATTAAGTGGAGATAAGAAAGAAGAAGATTAGCCTTCGCAAGCTTTCGAATAGAATAACTCTTCCTTAGAAGAGTTTCTGAACTTGAAAGCTTGCAAGTGCTAATAAATTATAAAATATGTTTTTTTTTTGCGGAATACTTGATTGCTTATTCGAAATTTTAGAAAGTAAAAATCATTAGTATCACTAATTTAAAGCTCCAGCATATGCATTATCGGGCTAAATAGATTATCCCGGGGTCAAAGCTTTGACACTGACTTCTTCCAATATTAAGCCCACTTGTAATCCAGATAGGTTGAATATATAATGGAATTTTGAACAAATAATCCACCACTCAATTTAAATATGGATTTCTATCTCCGTTATCTGCACAACCAGGAAACTAGGAATGAAACCTGAATTTCTTTTAATGAAAAACAAAGAGACAAAGAGAAAGGTTTGCCGTTCACCAAAACATAAATATCAAAATTAATAATATTTTCGTAAAATAATGATTTTTTTGCTGCGAATTATTATATATTTGAAACAAATTTTATCATATGATACATATTTTAATATATATTGTAATTAATATTTGGGATTCTTAAAAAATGTTGAATAATTATTATTGATTTCAAAATTTAAAAAAGTAATTACTTTATAATTATTCGTAATGTGATCAGTAGGGTTTCAACATTACACAACACGTAATATTTCAAATATTATCAAAAGAGGTAGAACAATTAATTAAATAATTCTCAATTAATTTGAGTAATGAGACAAGATGGGGAGCATATTGACCTCACCATTAATTATGTGTCTGTAATATGGCCCTGGTACATATTAGAAATTCTGAGCACAACTTTCAGGAAACTGAATCAGTTTTGAGACTGGTGTGCTTCAACAATTAGCTTCCTCTAACATGATCAAGCCATTGCCATTGTTTTCAATAGGATATAAGCCCTTGCCTTGGTTTCTCTTGTAGCTGAAACTAGAAATATGGATTGAAAACTTGTAAATATATAAATACATGATTTATATTTAATTAAAATTCTTTGTAGGTTTTGTAATAATATTTTAAGAATTTTATACTGTACATATTGCTAACTTTATTATTTATATTTATATTCTGCCTATATATATATATATATATATATATATATATATATATATATATATATATATATATATTGTAATGTTCTATTTTAAAAGAACGAGTTTTACGAGACATGAGAAGATTTCAGACAAAAGAAACTCTCACTTTATTACTCTCTTTGACCTATATATAAATATCGCGCTTATCGCGGACATGCAAATTCACCATCCTTTTAAAAACAACAAAATGTAAAAATATATATATATTAATAAAATGCAAATTTCATAAGTGGTGTTCGCTAAAAACCTTCGGTACAATGCATCAATTTCAACCATATTTTCAACATTTATGTAAAACGAGATGGAGCAGGTTTTGCTTAACATCAAAATATTTTTCATAACTTTAACATGGGTAACTTCGCTGTTATCGATTAAATACAAAAAAAATCAACAGAGTTAATTTTATTTATATATAAATACAAAATTAAATTTCAACAGAGTTAATTTTTTTACATACTAGCTAATAATCTCAATCTAAAAATATAATATAACTAGCGGACGTACCCGGCTTCGCCCGGGTTTTACCCGAGTAAAGGTTTGTCTAACGAATCTCTCGATAAAGTGAACATTTTTTCCCGGTCCCTTGAAAAATACTCGATAAGTTGAATAAAATCAATATTAATTGGTTCCCTCGGTAATTGGAAGTTAAAGGAATAGTATCTTGCCTTGGAATTGTATCATTATTCTTGAATGGACGTACCCGGCTTCGCCCGGGTTTTACCCGAGTAAAGGTTTGTCTAACGAATCTCTCGATAAAGTGAACATTTTTTCCCGGTCCCTTGAAAAATACTCGATAAGTTGAATAAAATCATTATTAATTGGTTCCCTCGGTAATTGGAAGTTAAAGGAATAGTATCTTGCCTTGGAATTGTATCATTATTCTTGTCTCAAATAAATTGCTGTGTCATCCTGAATTTTGTCTTTCCTAATTTTCTACATTACAAAATCATCGTATCATCATGATAATATTTAGAGCAGATTGTTGAATTATAACAGATAAATTAGAATATTTATCTTGATTATTTTAAAGCGAAAAGTTATTTCAAAAATTTTATTTGCTAGAAACCTTCCCAGTACTATACTAAATAACTTCCCAAAGTTTCATGGCGATCCAATGAGTGGTTTGGTCAGGCATAAAGGACAAACAAACAAACAGACACACACACATACATTCATTTTTATATATATAGAAAAGCCAACGATGAAGATTGAATGTAAGATAAAAAGCCAACAATGAAGAGTAAATGTAATATAAAAAGCCAACAATGAAGAATGAATGTAAGATAAAAAGCCAACAATGAAGAGTGAATGTAATATAAAAAGCCAACAATGAAGAATGAATGTAAGATAAAAAGCCAACAATGAAGAGTGAATGTAAGATAAAAAGCCAACAATGAATAGTAAATGTAATATAAAAAGCCAACAATGAAGAATGAATGTAAGATAAAAAGCCAACAAAGAAGAGTAAATCTACTTATATAATTGCCTTATTCTGTCTGTGTGAAGTTCACTGTGTGAAGTTCACAGATAGATTTTGGTCAGAATATAATATAAAAAGCCAACAATGAAGAATGAATGTAAGATAAAAAGCCAACAATGAAGAGTAAATATGATATAAAAAGCCAACAATGAAGAATGAATGTAAGATAAAAAGCCAACAATGAAGAATGAATGTAAGATAAAAAGCCAACAATGAAGAGTAAATATGATATAAAAAGCCAACAATGAAGAATGAATGTAAGATAAAAAGCCAACAATGAAGAATGAATGTAAGATAAAAAGCCAACAATAAAGAGTAAATATGATATAAAAAGCCAACAATGAAGAATGAATGTAAGATAAAAAGCCAACAATAAAGAGTAAATATAATATAAAAAGCCAACAATGAAGAATAAATGTAAGATAAAAAGCCAACAATGACGAGTAAATATAATATAAGAAGCCAACAATGAAGAGTAAATATGATATAAAAAGCCAACAATGAAGAATGAATGTAAGATAAAAAGCCAACAATGAAGAGTAAATGTAATATAAAAAGCCAACAATGAAGAATGAATGTAAGATAAAATGCCAACAATGAAGAGTGAATGTAATATAAAAAGCCAACAATGAAGAATGAATGTAAGATAAAAAGCCAACAATGAAGAGTGAATGTAAGAGAAAAAGCCAACAATGAATAGTAAATGTAATATAAAAAGCCAACAATGAAGAATGAATGTAAGATAAAAAACCAACAATGAAGAGTAAATCTATATATATAAAATTGAATGTCTGTCTGTCTGTACTCTATAGATTCAAAAACCATACATCCAATCGCCGTGAAATTTTGGGATATTATTAGGTATATCTCCGGGAAGGTTTTTGAAAAATAATTTCATGAATATCTTGAATATCCTTAGAGTTATTTGCAGATTTGTAGATTTAATTCGCAAGCAGCGCCCCCATTGTGACGATGATAACAAGTTTTCTTATCACTAAGTTTGTTATCTTAAATATTATTTATCAAAAGTAAGATTATCTCAGGATGACACGGCAATTTATTTGAGACAAGAATAATGATACAATTCCAAGGCGAAGATACTATTCCTTTAACTTCCAATTACCGAGGGAACCAATTAATATTGATTTTATTCAACTTATCGAGTATTTTTCAAGGGACCAGGAAAAATGTTCACTAGATAAAACTATGATTTTCTAATGTAGAAAATTAGGAATGACAAAATTCAGGATGACACGGCACACAGGGACCGGGAAAAAATGTTCACTTTATCGAGAGATTCAAATTTACGAGTTTCAAATTATCAAAATATATCTTTTTTTTTTAATAAGTTTTTAGAGAATTGTTTTAACAAATGTTCGCTAGACAAACCTTTACTCGGGTAAAACCCCGGGCTAAGCCGAGTACGTTTTATAAGTTTATAGAGAATTGTTTTAACAAATGTTCGTTAGACAAACATTCACTCGGGTAAAACCCGGGCGAAGCCGGGCACATCCGCTAGTACAAAATAAAACAATACTATGCAAATATCTCAAGGCATGCGACAGACTCCCCCTCCATGACCTCTCATCACTCCTGTGATGGGACTCCTGGTGGTCTATGATGAAATTTAATGATGTTGGTGATGTGAGCACTCTGGGTTCCTCGCTCCGATTCATAAAGAACATATTTAACATAGCCGTCCACCATCTTTACATCAGTAACAACATGGGGTCCAGTCTGCAGTCGTTGTTTACCTGTGTATTGGTGTTTCACCAGAATCGAATCTCCAGGTTTGATATCAGTAGGTCTTCTTCGATTTCTGTTATAATAATATTTAGTGCGCAGACGGTATTTATGGCGCTGTTTGTCATCATTCTCCGTTTCAATTCTAAGGAGTTGTAAGCCCAATTCCTCGTCAGCAGGCACTATTGGTACTGTTCCCTTCCATTTATACCATGGAGAGCATCCCAGATAGGTATTATGATGTCTATTGTGATAATTGACGGCTGCCTCCAAGCAACATTTCCATCCTTTAGGAAACTGTGGGTAGCACTCCATGAAGGTCTTAATTTCCTGAATCACTCTCTCGGATAGACCATTTCCCGCAGGGTGATAAGGACTGGTATGAAGAAACCTGATTCCCTTCTCCTGCGTCCAGTTGTAAAATTCCCCTCGAGTAAAGGAGGTACCTCTATCAGAAATAATTTTCTTTACATTTTTAAGAATGGGATGGTCCGTAAAGTATTCTTTTAGAGCTTTACCCGACTGTTTCATACATTTAGCGTATACAATCCGAGTAGCTTCATCAATCACTACTAAGAATGACTGGGTAGAGGCATTGGATTCCGATTTCTTTTGGAGTTCTGCGAAGTCAACATGAACCGTATGAAATGGAACATGAGATTGAACAGGCAAACTCATCTGACCAGAGGTAGATCTATACCTGGCCTTCACCTTCTGACAGGTAGAACACGATTGGACATAACGTCGAATGTCCCCCTTCATATTTCGCCACCAAAATCGATTCTTAATTGTATAATAGGTTCTCCAGAATCCCGAGTGGCCACCAGATTTAGGATCATCATGATATAAGCCGAGAATGCTAGGAACCTGTTCAGGAGTCACCAAATAAGATTTTCTTTGCTCGTCGTATTTTAGCTCTAAAGCTTTATGCTTCAACCAGAACGTCTGTTCATCAGACTTGTCTGGGACGCTTACACACAATCGTGACAACGCGTCGGCGTCCCTCAGTTCCTTTCCCGACCGATTATTTATTATGATATTAAAGGAGCGCAGGAATAACTGCCACCTGGCCAACCGGTCCCTAAGTTCTCCACAACTTAAAAGCTGAGTTAAGGCTCGGTGATCGGTATGCACCACAAAAGGGCGACTCTCCAAGTAGTAACGAAATTGTTTCACAGCTTTCAATACCGCCAAGCATTCTTTCTCGGTAACAGAATAATTTTGTTCGGCTTTTGTAAAGGTGTAGGAGTAATAGCCAATTACCCGGAGTTGTTTACATCCGTTGATAGCTCGAATGGCAATCTCCCATCAGGAACCCTAAGAATTGGTTCCTCAGTAATAAGTGCGATGAGTTTTTGATAAGCTGTCTCGCATTCAGAATCCCACTCGAGGGTTAGATCTTTTCCTTTTAATTTGTCTAATGGTCTTACTATATGAGCATAATCCTTTATAAAGGCGCGGAAGTGGTTAGTCAATCCGGTGAAACACTGTAAGGATCTCAAATTGTATGGACGTTTCATATTTCGAACCTTTTCGGTAACCTCAGTCCTTATTTTCTTTGTGTCTCCATCAATAACTCTCCCCAATAAGTCTATGCGAGGGACGCAAAATTGACATTTATCAAGATTTAGCACTAGGCCCGCAGTGTTCAGCCGTTCAATAATTTTATGCGTCAAAATGGAGCAATCCTCCTGAGTGTAGCCACCACAACAGATGTCATCGATATATGCCACTACCTTATCATTTAGTAGGTCTCCTAGAATTGTAGTCATTATTCTCTGGAACTTAACTGGAGAATTCTTCCATACAAACGGAAGCTTTAAAAATTCGTAATGACCAGATGGAGTTACGAAGGCAGTGTATTTTCGAGTATTTTTTGATATGCCAAGCTGCCAGAATCCATCCTTCAAATCGAGCTTTGAGAAAAAACGACATCCTCCGAACACATTAATAATGTCGTCTATTCGAGGAAAGGGAAAATGATCCAAAAGTGTTTCATCGTTAATCCTTCGATAGTCGACACATAATCGATAGTCTCCATTTTCTTTTTGGAATTACTATGCAAGGAGATGCAAAGGCCGAGTTTGATGGTTCAATTATTCCTTCGCTTAGCATCGATCCAATTTTCATATTTAGCCAGTTTATTTTTGTATTCTCCAATTGGTATGGCTTTGCACTGACAACTCGAAAATTCTCCTGCAGTCCAAAGTCAACTTCAAATTTTGAAATAATTAGAAAAGTCCTTGTGCAAAGGCTGGGGTATTTGGCCTCGACATCCCTCCTGGTAACGAGGTTCGGGCCAGTTTCAGAAAATAAACTGATCTGATCTGTAAAGAAGTCCCACTTCACTTTCAGGTATTTTAACGTAGGCTTACCAATCAATAGATCAAAGGGCATATCTGGAAAGACAATGGCCTGGATTTCGATTGACTGTTCCCCAGCCTCCAAAACCAGATTAATGGCTTCGGTAGCAGTGAATTTACTATGGTTGATTGTGTTTAATAAAATCTTCGTAGGGTATGTTTTCCACCTGTTTTTCTGCACTAAATTTCTATGTATCAGATTGAGAGAAGAACCGCTGTCCAGATAGGCCTTTATCAAGTGATAATTTATAGTCACATCAGTGAAGGAATGGGGAGAATCACAAATTGAAAAAATGGTCGATTCTGACCATGGGACCGGCGAACCCATACTCGTCAGTTTTTTTGACAAGAACGAAACATTTCTATTATTCGCCGCCTGGAGTAACCCCGTGTCACTAGACTCAGTAAAATGATCTGGTTTCTCGACTGTGCCAAGAGTTCTTGCAGATGGCCTAGATTCAGAATAATTCTTTTCCGATATAGGCCTGATGTTCTTCAGGAGTTTGAGTAGATCCTGCTTGCATTCAACATCTGCCGTGGCCAGTTGCTCCTGCATATACTGGGGAAGTCCGTGTATTATCCCAATAATCAATAATTCCTCGCTAAGGCCCGGCATACCAAGTCGCATCTTTCCTTGCTTCTGGTAAAAATATTCCACCAAGGATCCTCCTCGATATCTCCAATTAAAAGCACGGTCGTAACTCACAATGGGATTTTCGTTAAAAGAACAAATGAATTCCTGCTTCCAATCCTACCAACAATATTCCTCTTCATCCTGGAATTTGTTGTCGAACCATAACAAAGCCGATCCTGTCAGATAGGATCGCATCCCATTGATTCTAGCCTCGTCTCCAACCCATCCATTGTTTACACAAATGTTTTAATATACTTTGATCCAAATTTTAGGATCAGAATTTATTCCATCAAAGGTAGCCACATCCATTTTAACTGGCCTACCTACCCTGATTCCACTCTTATTTCTAAGAAGAAAGTCTATCATTAAGCGCTGCTGATTCGCCATCGTCCTGATGAGGCTTTCAATGGTCGAATCCTTCACTCCGTCGCCCTTAGGCTTTGCTTCAGAATCATTTACTCCGTCGCCCTTAGGCTTCGCTTCAGAATCCTTTACTCCGTCGCCCTTAGGCTGATCTTCAGAATCCTTCATTTCTTCGTCCTTAGGCTTCGCTTCAGAATCCTTCATTTCTTCATCCTGTCGGCTGCGCCATATTGTAATGTTCTATTTTAAAAGAACGAGTTTTACGAGACATGAGAAGATTTCAGACAAAGGAAACTCTCACTTTATTACTCTCTTTGACCTATATATAAATATCGCGCTTATCGCGGACATGCAAATTCACCATCCTTTTAAAAACAACAAAACGTAAAAATATATACAAAATAAAACATTACTATGCAAATATCTCAAGGCATGCGACATATATATATATATATATATATATATTAAAAATAAAAAAGGCATCTCCTGACCACGAGCACATGTGCTTTTTAGATGGCAGAGCGCCATCTAGTGGAGCAAAAATAAACTAAACGTTTATTTAGCTTGCTCCGTGATATTTGGCCAACCCAATTTCTTGATAAATCAAGAAAAGCCAGCCACGAACGCGTTTCGCGCTGTTGGCGCTCGTCAGCGTGGAGTAGGCTGTAACCACTGCGACCAAAAATATTTTTTGGTCCCAATGGCTTCTCGAGAAATAAAGAAATGGGTATTTAAGGCCAAATTTGGGTAAAGATGGAGCAAGCTAAATAAACGTTTAGTTTATTTCTGCTCCACTAGATGGCGCTCTGCCATCTAAAAAGCACATGTGCTCGTGGTCAGGAGATGCCTTTTTTATTTTTAATATCAACACCTGACCCACTTATATTTTATTTTTTCTATTGGTTTTTCATATATATATATATTCATCATTATAAATGTTAAATATGCAAAATATTTAGGTTATATGAAATATATTTTCTATTATATTCTCCTTTTTGAATTATATATTCATCAATTGTGTGTGTAATCTAAAATCCGTTTTGGGTTATCGTTATCATATACATTGTACAATGGTACATTGTTTGTACATGGTGTAAATGGCAATTTTATTTTTTCGTTTAAAAGTTATTTTATTTTTTACTATATTTCCTAAATGTTAATTTTGACATTAACTTTTATATATACATCTAGAAGTTTATTTGAGTAGTATTTCGGCAAAGAACAAAATTATTAAATCTTCTTATTGCCTTTTAAAAAATATTCATATGATATCATTTGGAAATATAATTCATCCAGGAATATACTAGTAGATATATTCACCACCGTTGGTGAATGAAATATATTAAATCTTATTATGATCAATCGTGTTCATTTTAAAACTAAATATTTCGACTAGCAGTTCTCCCAACTTATTTTTGAATTCAATCTCCTTATAAGCTCATCATTCATGTGATACATGAGAAGTACTCTTTTAGGTAAAACAGGTTGGTGTGACCATACCATTTAACAAAAATATTTTTTTCTACTGAAATAAAATCTATATTAATAAAATGGAAATTTCATAAGTGGACATCACTAAAAACTTTCGTTACAATGCATCAATTTCAACCAAATTTTCAACATTTATGTAAAACGAGATGGAGCAGATTTTGCTTAACATCAAAATATATTTCCTAACATTAACATGCGTAACTTCGCTGTTATCGATTAAATACAAAAAAATCAACAGAGTTAATTTTATTTATATATAAATACAAAATTAAATTTCAACAGAGTTAATTTTTTTACATACTAGCTAATAATGTCAATCTAAAAAATATTCAAAACAAGCAATTTTAAGATAACACCATATGTAAAACAGTCGGCCAAGAAAACAACGATATTACATCTTTCTCACATATTCACACACAATCTTGATTAATAATTAAAACTAATCTTTAACATTGTTTATTATACTTCAACTTTTATTTCTACATTTGTTTTTAAATACCCAATTGTTTTATCATGTTTCTAATTTCGCCTAACAAATATACAAATTTATAGTGACCAACATATGCAAATTTTATCTTTGTTTTTATTTAACTTGATATCGTAAACATAACATCCATTGTAAGCATTTTTCTGTTCACCTTCCGTGGTTTCTCTTTTCTCTGATAGTTTTTAGGTGTAGTATATTTTCTTAATACTAGACTACAAACATTCCCTCGAGAAAAACCTGGGCGAAGCCGGGTACATCCGCTAGTATATATATATACGTCAAATTATTATCATACAGTAGAACGTGGATAATTGAAAGTCTTCAATTCGAATATTTATCTTGGTTCCTAGACTTTTAATCCTTTTATTTAAAACGTTTAAATTCGATTTTTTTAATCCCTTGGGCTTCGAATTATCCAAATTCTACTGTATTTAAAATATTAAAATATTGTAATATAGTTATAAAACAAACGGATTGCATTCAATTTTTAATAAGAGAGAAACAATAATTACAGGAAAATTAATATTTTTATTTCTGAGTTATATATTTCTGCAAATGTTCAATAAATACCTAAAATGTTTAAAATTAAGATTTAAAAACGGAATCAAGCTTATAAATCAGCTTTATGGGTGTCATAAATGTGTAAAAAAACTGGTGTAATGAATCAGATATTTTATTAAATCACAAAAGAAAAAAAAAGAAAATATATGTTCTTATAATTTAATGATATATACAGAGGGTGTTCACACTTATAGGAAACAAGTTTTATTATAAAATATTAAAAATTAACACCATATTTGAAAATTTTCAAATGTTCTATTTGAAAGCCTTTTTGTTTATTTACAGAACGGCACCTGATTTTCCACGATAGCAGACACTTTCTGATCATGGTCATACTCAAAAATCCCATTCTTTCTTTACCATTTTCCAGAGCTAATCTTACCTATTTGGATATAATTAAATAATGCAAACAAGATGATATCAACATTTCTAAAAAATGTATTTATAATATTATTCACAACAAAAATATCAAGTTTTTATTCAAAGTACCTACGGAGAAATGGACAAAAGATTATCACCCTATATCTGTGAGAACTCCTGCAACTGTCAAAAAAGTGAAAAAATATATATATGTTATATAAAATGTTATTTTATTTAAAATTATAATTTCATAGATATAAATATTCTGTTAAATTGACCGCCAGAGGTCACACTTTGCATATAAAAACTCGTTGTTGTTCTATCCTCGTTGGCCGACCCAAAACTTTTGTACATTATGTAAATATTCTTTTGTTTCCTTATTCTACTCGCCTTAAGACAGGCATTACTTTTTACCAAATTATGTTTTATATATTCCTTTAGCTCAAATAAATCAATATCTGATCAAAACCATTTTTATTATTATTCTTTCAAGATTTTAGCCATGACTGCACCACCATAGTATAATCACCAAGATCATCCAAATCAACAGAAATCTTATCTTTTTTTTTTTAAATATAATATCAGTCGACAGGACATTTACCTGTTTTTTCAAAATAACCAAGATCAAAATTATTATCAAGTATGCAAATCCTTAAACAAACTAAGCCTACTCCACAAACAACCATAGCTTCAACAAGTCGTCTCCATCTTCAGCCAACTCCAGCCATCACACCTTCCGCCCAACACCAGCCATCTCCCGAGATCTTCAAATCCAGCCCATCTTCCATATCAAGGTACTTTGTATCTATCTGCCTTTTGCGTGGTTTTCCCAGTTTTGACTTTTTCTCTCTTGTTTACAATAGTGTTCAATCGCTTTTTTATAGTTATTTCCCTTTTTGTTAAATCAATCTCAAATATCAATTTTACCATAGCTGTTTTTGCCCTTTTAAATAGTAACACTCTTTAATTCTTTTAACCCTTAGTTTTTCTTTGTATAGTTAGCTCCTAAATGCCATAATATACCTCATGCCATTTTTTTATCTTCAAATAATTTAAACCATTTAAAAATATAATTTTTTAAAATTCTATATGTGAAACAGTCGGCCGGGAGGACAACAACAAAATAATATTGCCTATTTCTCACATCTTCAATATTTTGTTAAACTATCTTATACATTGTTTATCATATGACCACTATACCCTATAGCTTCACAGTTCTATCTTATATTTAAAATTCCTTAACTTTTGTGATTTTGATATTTTCCTATCTAATCTTATTTCACAATGTTTTTATATTTAAAATTTGCATTTTGACTCCATTAATTATTTCATATGTAATTATTATCTAAAAGCGTTTCTGCAAATATGTAAATTTAGCGCTACCAACATATGTAAATTTTAGCTCTTGGTTTTTATCTTCCTTGATTCTTATTTCTTCAAATGATCATTTTCTATTCTTACCATTAATTCATTTATCTTTACATCTTTATTCCTTGTTTTCACATTTGCCTTTTGTACATAAACTTCATCCACAATGTATTGCTTTTTCACAAATGCCTTTTTCCCTATAATCACCCAATGTATTAATGTTGCCACCTATCCTTTACCAATGCCATTATTTTTATATTGTTTATTTTAAATGCTATCATTTATATCTCTCATTTTTATATTTTGTTGTAATTATTATTCATTTTATTTGCCTTCCTCATTAAATGTGTATTTTTTTCTTGTCTAGTTCCAATCTATTGGTTCACAATAAGCCAATACGATTATGGAACACCAATTTATTTTTTCTCTTTGCCACATTTTCACTCTTTACCACAATTTTCACTCTTTACCCTAATTTTCATTCTTTACCACAATTTTTACTCTTTACCACAATTTTCAATCAACCACATTTTCACTCTTTACCACAATTTTCAATCAACCACATTTTCACTCTTTACCACAATTTTCAATCAACCACATTTTAACTCTCCACCAATAATATTTGTAATCATTCACTCTTTATATCATTTTGTATTTTCCTGTCTATTGGTTACCATATAAAAAACCAATATGATAAGTGAATATCACCTCTCACATTATTTTCTTTCCATTAATCATTTTATCTTTTTTTTAAACTATATTTTTATCACTTTTCTCTGAATGTACCCATATTATTTTCTTCACAGGGGGAAATGTTATATAAAATGTTATTTTATTTAAAATTATAATTTCATAGATATAAATATTCTGTTAAATTGACCACCAGAGGTCACACTTTGCATATAAAAACTCGTTGTTGTTCTATCCTCGTTGGCCGACCCAAAACTTTTGTACATTATGTAAATATTCTTTTGTTTCCTTATTCTACTCGCCTTAAGACAGGCATTACTTTTTACCAAATTATGTTTTATATATTCCTTTAGCTCAAATAAATCAATATCTGATCAAAACCATTTTTATTATTATTCTTTCAAGATTTTAGCCATGATTGCACCACCATATCACCAAGATGATCCAAATCAACAGAAATCTTATCTTTTTTTTTTTTAAATATAATATATATATTACAAAAGAAAATCCTATGACACAAAGAGATATAGCCAAATAAATAGGAACATCAGTGTCAACAATAAATAAAATAATAAATACAGATTTAGGCCTAAAAGCTAACAAATTGTTTCAGAGCCATATTCGTCAGCGACACACTATCAGCAGATATTTCTATGAAAATTTCTTGGCTGCTGATAGATGAAAATTTATTGTTATGTATGACGAAGCATGGGTATATTTAACCGATTGCGACAGAAAACGAGCTATATACTATCAAAAAAGGGTGGAAAAATATAGGCCAATTTGGTTGAAGGAATGTGCCGAAAGTTACCCCAAAGGATTTATGGTGGCATGTGGTATATCATATGAAGGAAAATTAAAAATAAGAAAAGTTGAAAGAAATGTCAGAATAAACTCGGAGTACTATCAAAACAACATTTTAGAACCTATATTTTTGAATGATATTCCCTCTATCTATAGAAAATAGAGCAACAAAGTCTGGTTTCACCATGATAACGCCACAAGTCATACCTCATCTTCAACCTAATCTTATTTGGAAGATCTACGGCAAAGAACAGGAATCAACACTATCCCAAAGAACAGAACCCCTGTAAAATCTCCTGATTTAGCCCCAATGGATTTTTGCATTTTTGGATGCCTTAAAAGAGCACTTGGAAAGAGACACCCTAGGACAATTGAAGGTCTCTGGAAAGTGGTAAAGGAAGAATGGGATCTTTTGAGTATGACAATGATCAGAAAGTGTCTGCTATCGTGGAAATTCAGGTGCCGTTCTGTAAATAAACAAAAAGGCTTTCAAATAGAACATTTGAAAATTTTCAAATATGGTGTTAATTTTTAATATTTTATAATAAAACTTGTTTCCTATAAGTGTGAACACCCTCTGTATCTGTTTCATATACACTTGTATGTGTGTATTGTGGTATGTATTTTCTCTTATTAACACTATATTTGTCTTCAACAGATGCCTAGCTTAACAAAAATAATCTTGTCTGTTTATCCTGATGGTTTCTGTATTAAAAAAATTGAGTTTTCTAATTCTGGTACATATCCTTGTCTCATTGCGATGTCTACAATTAGTGGCCATTTCTTGAGAGCTGAGCATTTATAGTAGAAAAATAACATCAAAAGGAGAAAATATACCTACCTATAGCGCTAAAACAAAAGTAGTCAAATATATATAATATATTATTTCCGAATAAATAATTATTTATAGAAAGAGTGGAGAATGCAAATATGAAAATATTGAAATTCATCTTCATACTTTGATTCCTAATCATCAAATAATAACCAAGGCAACAGAAGAGATTTTATATTGAAGGAGATATCGAGATTATACTATATTTAGTTAACTTATAATTTACTTGATAAAATTTGTGACAAATAAATTTACTGGAAATGTGTTTCTTTTCAAAAATATCAACAAATATTATCTCTACAGACTTTAATGCAATTATATATTATTATTGTAATTATTGGGAAAAACACATTGCCAGTAAATTTATTTGTTTAAAATTTTATCGATAAATGACAATTACGTTTATAAAAATAATTTACTATATTGAAGATTCACCAGGGTACTCCAAGTCTGAAAGGAACATTCTAAAAGGATTAATGGAACATCTATATTTTTTATTAATTAGTGGAGTTATTGACAGTTCGATATATCATGGTTGTCAGAAATTTAGTGCAAGTAAATAAATACATAAAATGTTGTGATATTATAAATGTATATATTATCAGAAATTATACATTGAATAACTCTGTGAATTGGCCATCATAATTATTACGTCATGCTTGTCAAGTTTGCTCATTTTCAGAAAAGAGAGCAAGTTTCTATATTTATAATTTAGGATAGAAGCCCTCTTTGGAAAGAGTTCATTAAAAATATATAAAAATAGCAATTAAATAAAAAAGGTATTAGGAATTTTTGGTAGAATATATATTGGGAGTACAAATAAGTTTTGAGGGATTTGCAAAAAAAGCCACAACAAATATTATATAAATAGCATCGGACCTTGTAAGGTTTCATGTTAAGGCTTCATCATTTCCCCAAAAAAATCAGAAGAAGTCTTTTCACTAAAGTGTAAGGAACTTTTTTTTTTGGTGCTCTAACCTTGTCAACCTTTTTGCCAACAAAACACAATTTGCGGGAAGCGCAGCTTTTTTGTTATAATTTGAAGAAAAGTGCAACTGATGGACATCGATTGCTGTGTGAGGCATATGGTAAACATGCTCTATCGATAAAATCATGTGAGTACTGGTTTCGGCGTTTCAAAAGTGGCGATTTTGACACCAGAGACAAAGAACGCGGAGGGAGGCCAATAAAGTTCGAAGACGCTGAGTTGGAGGCTTTATTGGACGAAGATTCAAGCCAAAATCAAGAGGAGCTCGCTGAAACCTTGGGAGTGACTCAACAAGCGATTTCGAACCGTCTCAAGGTCATGGGTATGGTGCAAAAACAAGGAAATTGGGTTCCATATGAACTCAAGCCAGGAAACATCGAGCGCCATATTTGCACGTGCGAACTACTGCTCAAAAGACAAAATCGGAAGGGTTTTTTGCATCGAATCGTGACGGGGGACGAAAAGTGGATTCACTACGACAACCCAGAGCGCAGAAAATCGTGGGTTAAGCCCGGTCATGCATCAACTTCAACGGCCAAACCGAATATTCATGGCATGAAGCTAATGCTGTGCATCTGGCGGGATCAGCTCGGAGTGATCTACTATGAGCTACTTCAGCCTAACGAAACTATCACTGGAGAACGTTACCAACAACAATTGATGCGATTAAGCCGTGCATTGAAGATTAAACGCCCACTATATGCCAAAAGACATGACAAGGTGATCTATCAGCACGACAACGCTCGGCCACATGTTGCAAAAGTTGTCAAGGAGACTTTGGAGGCGCTTCAATGGGATGTCCTACCCCACCCGCTGTATTCACCAGACATTGCTCCTTCAGACTACCACATGTTCCGTTCGATGACACATGGCCTGGACGAGCAGCACTTCACTTCTTACGAAGAGGCGAAAAATTGGGTCAATGTTTGGATCGCCTCAAAAGACGAGGATTTTTTTCGACACGGAATCCGTATGCTGCCTGAAAGATGGGAAAAAGTCGTAGCTAAAGATGGACAATACTTTGAATGAAATATATTGTACTGATTTCTCTGAATAAAGCTTCGAATTTATAAAAAAATCCCTCAAAACTTATTTGTACTCCTAATATTTTTTGGGAAGTATTTTGAAACACTTCGTTTCCTTGGATCTTCATATTTATTGAAACAAACAAAGGCAGAAAAGTTAGATAAATTCATATCAATGTTTTTCAAACCCCTCTTTAGCACGGAATACGATTAGACTTATATTGTACTGGGAATGCCTAGATTTTGAGAAAGAGTCCTTGAGAGCTATATTAAACATGCCTTAATTCAAGCAGAAATTTACTATATTCCTGCAAAGTTACGTGATCGAACGCGGCATGAGGTAACATCGGCGTGGTCCCATAATCCAATTTTTAATTGTTTTCATATCATTTTAAAAAGTTATGTTTAAAATTTCAAAAATATAATGCTTATAACATAAAAATAGCTTCGTTAATTCCTTCACGAAGGACAAATTTGCCGGGAGGATATTGATATAAAAAAGAAAAGGTTATCTCATCTGCTTAAATAAGCACGAAAACTGAAACTATACGTGATTTATCGATTTTCTCTGCAGACTTTGTTCAATGACAAAGCCGCAACACCAGCTTCGAAAAAATTCAAAACACCAACATCGTTTCAGACTATGACTTTTATCTACGTTATATTATAATTTATATATATAGACCTTTAATTGAAAAGCATATGTTGGATAAAAATATAAATTATTTACCAATATTTCCGTTGTGTAGCTGAGCGCCAACCTTTTTCAAGGTATTATAACATATAACAACATATATAATAAATATGTTGTAATACCTTGAAAAAAATTGGCGTTCAGCTAACTGAAATATTGGTAAATAATTTATATTTTAATCCAATAAATATATTTTCAATTAAATATATATTTATGGATTGCTCTATTTTTAATAAATATATAAATCTATATACTTATTTTATTCAAATGTAGTTGCACACATACAGTGCTACAGTGCACACATAACTATTTTTGAAAATAATCAATTCTCTACTGTCTTTACTGCAATTATAAAATATTGGGTGGGATTATGTACATTAGAGATATATACAATAAATATAACATTTATATCATTTAATAGGTTCTAGAGTTTTATATTTATTATAAATCTCTGTGAATTAATGACTAGCCGATTATCCTTCATTAAACTATCTAGTTTAAATGGTCATTTCAATCTTTAAATCAGCAACAAAAAATAAAGAGAATCTCTTTGATTGTAATACTTGAGACACTCGAATAATATATATTCTACTGTTTCCGTTCTCTCAAATCACATTCACATTAATCATTCATATCATATACGAGATAATAATTTTTGTGACTAGGTAACAGCGTATATCTACATCTCTAGCTTCACATAGACACCGTAGTTATATAATTGCTGTAAATCCCCGGCAGTATTTCAGATGCTCAACCACAATTCCCATACATTCCGTAGACACGTACAAAAAATGGCAGTGTGTCATACATAAAAAATATGATGATCATAAACTTTTAAATCCTAATGTTGGGCAAATAAAAAGGTTCACAAATATTTTAGGGAAAGAGGATAAAAAATCTTGATTTATATGTTGTAGAGGCTTGCCACTATATTACATCAACATTTTTGTTGTTTGGGTGTCCGTATGAGGAAGGCGCACTTCTGATTTAAATACTTTCACAATCATTTTTATGATCAGAAAGCCAAAAGCCTCGTCGCTCAAATGAGAATAAAAGCGCCTGATTTTCTTCCTTTCTTCGTCCTTAATGGCCACTGATAGTCAGGCTATATGCTTTTATTTATCATTTTGTTGTGTATTGATACAATTATTAAATAAACTTATTACCTATATATAAACTTATCATTTTGAAGCCACCAAAAGAGTGTTATTTGAAATTTGAGGATTCTTCAAATTTGAACAGAAATAGGTATAAATAAGAAGGCATTCTTTTCAAAATTATATAATGCCTTTAGAACATACCAATACACTTTGTTATTCTTGATTTGTTTTCATTAAAAGTACAATTTTAATGTGTTGTATTAGAGATCATTTATTATTGTCTCTCTCTCTTTCTCATTTTTGATATCTATCTACATAACTGGATAACCTCAGAACTTTCTGTTACCTCAGACCATTTGGCAATACTTTTTAATATCTTCAATATGATGAACTTGGCAAACAATAATAGGCAGACATTGACATGGAAATTCAGAGAAAAATCGGCGAATTTGACTAAATTTGCTGAGGGTATTTCCCCTTCGGATTTACTGGATTTTAATTCAGCTTCTAAACACATTGTCACTTGTAAATATGTTAATAATTTGGTAAACAAATTGACAAATTTATTCATTGAAGCTGCATACTCTTCTCTCGACGTCAAGCATTACACCTCTATAAACACGACAACTTCCAAAATTGGTGGAATAAAGAGCTTGAACAATTACATTCTCAGGAATTTGTATTATAGAGGGAGTCACCTGAATCCGAGTATTTTCAGAGCGGCAAGAAATAAATAATTAAGAACCATTAATAGAGCAAAAAAAGACGTCGTGGAGTTTCGGAAATGCATACAGGTTTTTTAAACGGTTAAGATCGGCCAACATTCAAGTGGGCATTCCATTACTGGATAAAACTGCAGAGTGCGTGAGAGAGCAAAAGATGAAGAAAATGCTAACTGCATTTTTTCCTGATGATGATGTGCGGTTGGACAATGAAGAACACACTTTAATTAGAAATCACATTCCAAGTTTTTACCAACAGGGAAATCATTGTTATTACTGAGAATGAATTACAGGATTTGTGCCCGAATCTTAATGTCAGAAATACTCCTGGTCCAGATAACGCGAGTAACAAAAAGATTAAACACTCATTATTATCAATCCTACCCAGTTTAGTCAAACTCTTTAATAGATGCTTAGTGCTAAGTTACTATCCTGAGAGCTGGAAACATTCGGTATTAAAAATTATTGCGAAACCGCAAAAAGCTGACTACGAAGCAATTATAGCTTTCGCCAAATTTTAATAACATCAAATTTCTCAAAAATATTTGAAACGATCATTAAAAATAAAATAATGGATTATTATAATCATAATAACTTACTGAGCCATAGACAACATGGATTTACGAAAAGAAAATCTACAATAACGGCAATGGACAAAATGACCGAAACCATACTGAAACACAAACAAAACGAATTGGTTGCATTGATTGCCATTGACATAAGTGGTGTGTTTGATAATGCGTGGTGACCTGCCTTAATAAAAAGAATGGACGAAGACCACGTCCCAGCAGTTCTTATAAAAATCATCCACATCATTTTTAAATCGGAGAAGTAAGACAAGTCTCACCTTCTCGAATACTCCAATTTCAAAATATGTATCAAAGGGATGTCCTCAAGGCGGACCATTATCACTTTTATTATAGAATATACTGCTGAATGACTTGCTAATCAACTTCATGTCCCCTAATGCTGAAATAATCTGTTATGCGGATGATGTTTCCATTATTTGTTGGCACAAGACTACAGAAGGGTTAAAAATGTAACAGAAAATGCTTCAAATTATGTAATGCAATGGTGTACAAGAAATAAGATCAAGCTAAACCCGGAGAAAACGAACTTATTACATATACACGGCGAACAAAAGATTCCAATGGGAACTCCAAAATTCATAATAAAACCGGTAGAAGAAGTAAAATTTTTCGGTATAAAATTTTCTAATTACAGAATTATGTCAAAAATTAACTTCACACCCCACATTAATGATATTTTATGTAAAACCAACCTTTTGGGGGGTTTTGATAATGCCTGGTGGCCAGCGATCATCAAATGAATAGACTCAGATAATTTACCGGAAAAACTGATCAGAATTCTACAATCATATTTAAATTCCAGGATCATTTCTTTCAGTTACGACAATCTAACAACTTCAAAGCCAATTACTAAGGGGTGTCCTCAGGGCGGTCCGCTTTCTCCACTTCTATGGACAATTTTGTTGAACGATTTGCTGTTGAATTTTCAGGTGTCTAATTGTGAGTTGATTTGTTATGCGGATGATATTTCGATCATATGCTGGAATAAAGATCTAGCATCACTAAAAATAGTTATAGAGGAAGCATTAAATACTATCGAATTGTGGTGTATTAAGAACAAGTTAGAAATCAGTTCCGAAAAAAAAAAAACATTTTATATTTGCATAATAAAGAGTAGATCCCAGTTAAATTTAAGAGTGGATTAATTTCACCACTACAAAAAAATAAAAATTTTAGGAATAACAATTGCAAATCATAGAAGAAAAAACAAATTAAAATTTGCTTTTCATATAGAGGAAATAGTGAGCAGAACTCTAAGAATAAAAAAAATTCTATTCTCTCTGTGCAGCAAATCATGGGGTTTGAGCTCCCATAAAAGAATTACATTGTATAAATCTTTATTCAGATCAACGTTAACATATGGATCAGAAATATGGTTCAAATTTTTAAACAAAAAATCGATACAAAAATTAAACTCAATTCAATATCAGATATTAATATGGAGCATTCAAGCATACAAGACAACTTCGTACAACTGTGTTCACAGTTTGGCTAAGACTCCATTGATTGCAGATTACATTGAAGCAAAAAATATGAAATATGACTTAAATAACTTATCGTTCGAGGACAAGCAAAAATACAACATCGATATTCCCGTTATAATTAAATCCTATATAGACGAAAGAAGGTTGCTCTTACTGAATAATACAAACTAGACATTTACAAGTTTTTCAACCGGGGTATTCCGAATTATTTTCGCCCTAATTTCCACAACACACAATTTGTAACCAACCATGGTAATTTCGGAAGTTTTCTGGAAAGAATCCGTGCATCGGAGGATCCGAGCTGTTTTTGTGGATGCCGCATTCACGATTCTACTCACCTTTTACTTAAGTGCCCAGCATTTCAAGACTACAGACTCAATAACGGTATTCTCTGTACCGATCCAAGAGAACTGATATCCAGCAGGGATTCATACATTGTATTCAATAGATTTTGTAAATTTATATCAAAGTTTTTAAATAATCTCATGTGTTAGGTATAATTAACTATGTGCTGTATATATGATTTTTTTTCCTTTTTTCTTTATTTTGAGATGTGTTTAAATTAAATTACCTATCTATATAGTATGCTTGTTTGAAATCAATTTCAGGAATATGGTAAATGCATTGAGCATATGGTAATAGATTCTCCCTCTCTCTCTCTCTCTTGTATTGCTTTCCTTTGGGCGCCAGTGTCCTTGGCGGGACATCGCGCTTTGTATTTACAGTTGAATAAAGTTGAATGAAGTTGAATAAACCGTATGAAAAATCTGTGATTTCCACTCTGTAAGAAAATGTGGGGATTGGATGCTAAAAAAAGATTAATTCCCATATATATAAAAGTCAGTGTATGTATGTGTGTTTGTTCCTATGTCGGCTATACACGTCCACAATATGTTACTAATCTGACTGAAATTTTAACAGTATATATAGTAGAATCTGAAAAAACTTATAGTGAAAATTTCAGGTCTCTATTCCGGAATTCGTCGAGTTATTTTCAAATTCCGTTGCAAATTTGCCCTTTCGCTCGCAAGTAGCGCCTCTAGCGGCGAAGATGGAAGGCAATATCAGCTGTCCTAATGTACATGTAAAAAGAGGTTTTAACAGGACATAGAGAAAAATATGAAAGGGATATTTGTCGCATTTTTAGCCAAGAAAATTGAAATTGACAGGTTTTGGGCAAAAATAGTTGGTTTTTTTTTTAGTCAGAGAATGATGATGACAATATTGCTGTTTCATCATTTGATTATCAGATACAAAATTATATCGGGAAAAATTCCAAAGAGCAGAAACCACGGGTGAAGCCAGTTCATTTTTAGTATTCAGGAACAAAAATCTAACAGAAAAAAAATCATTCGAGCAGAAGACACAAAGCCAGATCATCTCTCTATAAAAATATCGCTTCTCAGACACAAATTTGGAGCGGGACGTTTCACAAGAGTGACATCCACGGCGCCAATTTATAATTGTAACGAATAGTATTTGAATAAAAACATTTAATCGGGTAAAACCCGGGCGTTGCCCGGGTCATTCGGCTAGTTTTATATAGAACTCTTTTCAGGCCAATACTAACCTACGGATCTGAAATATGGTATAAATTTATTAATAAAAGAAGTAAGAAAATATTAAACTCTTAGCAATATCAGATTCTTCTTTGGGTAGTGAGAGCTCATAAAAATACCTCATCAAATTGCATACATAATTTGTCAAAAATACCTATTCTTACAGATCACATAGAATCGTTGATAATAAAATACGAATTGGCCCATTTATCAAAAGAAGAACTTAATTTATTTAGACCGCATGCCCCAACTATATTTCAAAACCTTATAGAATCAAGAATGGCTGAAACTATAGCGAACGCTAATGAAACATTCTGAAATATTTCTCATTTGGAATTCCTTTTTATTTTCCTCCAATTTTTTTTTAACTCACAGTTCATCACAAATCATGGTAATTTTGGAGAATTTCTGCCGAAAATCGGGGTAACGGATGATCCTAGCTGCTTCTGTGGAAAAGAAAACCAAAACCAAAAAAAAAAAAAACTCGGTACATTTATTATTAGAATGTCCGATCTTTCACAGTTACAGAAGTAAACATTTTTATCCCAGCGAAGAAATTTTCGAATATGAATATAACAAAGACACTTATGTAAAATTCAAAAATTTTAGTAAATTCATTTTAGATTTTCTCTTCTGTTTGAGAAAACCATCGTTCCAGTTTTAATCGTGTTTTTAGCCCCGTTATTGATTTGTATAAAATGAATTGTATATAGGTTGCTAAAATAATTCATTTTAGATTTTCTCTTCTGTTTGAGAAAACCATCGTTTCAGTTTTATTATGTTTTTATTCCGGTTATTGAATTGTATATAGGTTGCTAAAATATATTTAGGCGCAAGTATCCCGAGCTGAGCTATAGTGTCCGATATGTCAAATAAACTTCTAATAATATCTAAGAATATTTATATAAATATATTCCCTTTTCTGGTTAATAGGAATAAATATATTTTTTGAACCTCTGTGCTGGTTATCGAAATATTGTTATGCCATACTTTGAGGCTTCTTGGAAGTATAAATGATTAAAAAGTTTAATTTTTCAGATTATTCTTTCACTTTATTATTTTTTTTCGATTAAAGAAAATCTGGTTCGTTACCCTATTTTTATTTTGTATTTAGACAAGCGCATGACGGGTAAAAGCCGATTTTTAAGCTTGATTTCGTCGTTAAAAATCTTTCTGTTAAAACATTAAATATTTATTGATACATCAGAAATATTCCCCTCAAAAGTAAAAATATAAACTTCCTTCCACTTATTTTGTTTCTCTTTCCTTTCATTTTTTATATATATTAGAAGTTTTTAAGAATAAATAACGTAAAAATTATTGTTTAGTTTTATTCTGAACATAGGTGGCAGAAGGCAGCGCGCGGCGGTGAAAGAAAGAAGAGCTACGTCATCACTGACCAATGGGAGGCCACCAGCTGCATCACCAGAGGGAGCTCGCCACCTTCTCGAACATTTTTAGGACGCTCGCCACTAAAGAACAATGCCTTTAAGCTGCGGCTTTAAATCTATTGTAAATTCTTTAAATATTTATTGTAAAGAAAATTAAAATGATTTCATTTGTAAAGCTTGGGATAATTGCCTGACCAAAGATAAGTACATTTGTTTCTTTAAGCCATTATAAAACATTCTATTCAATTAAGGCCTAACGAGAAGAAATTGTTTTGTAAACAATCATTCTGCTTTTCCTCCTTGCGTATTTGCCAAGTGGGAAACAAAACATTGGTGCCGAAACCCGGGAATAAATCTATTAAATAATTATTTAAATATAAATAACTAGACGAATGGCCCGGGCAACGCCCGGGTTTTACCCGAGTGCGTATATATTTTAGTAATGTTTTAATTAAAATACTATTCGTTACAATTATAAATTGGCGCCGTGGATGTCTCTCTTGTGAAACGTCCCGCCCCACACTGTGTGTGTCTTGAAAATATAAAATTAGAAATGTGGATTTTCATAAAGATATCATCATGTCTATTTTTATTTTTGCATTTCACCTACTAATTCGATAGAGATAATTACATTTGCAACATGAACCTAGGTATATTGACTAAATAGAAAACTGCATAGTAATAAAGATAATATTGTAAAGGCACCATATCGTTTTATTTTCAATAAAATCGCGAGAGTGTTTTTGTTGCATCATGCTGTGACTCACACGATGACCCAAGGTCAACAAGCCTATCTCCGTCGTCGCAATGGCGGCGCTGCTTGCGAGTTATATCTACAATTCTGCAAATAACTCTAAGGATATTCAAGATATTCAAGAAATTATTTTTCGGAAACCTTTCCGGGGATATACCTAATAATATCCCATAATTTCATGGCGATTGGATGTATGGTTTTTGAATAACAGGGTTGTCTAGAGGGGGGCAGGGAGGACACGTGTTCCCTGTCAGCCAATGAGCGCGCATTCTATCCGTGAGCTTCAGACAAACAGACAAACAGACAAACAAACAGACAGAATAAGGCAAATATATAATAAATAATTATAATTCATTTTTGAAATATATTATTAAAATAAATAATAGCAAAAATTAAAGATGGCTGCCAAAATGGCTGACAAATTTATAGCTACTTTAAATATTCTTGAATTTCATTTCAAACAAGTGGATTATTTTGAGCAAATTTCCCTCAAGATAATTGAAGCGAAGGATGATGCAAATTTACAGACATATAAACAAGATATTTTAGATATAAAATCTAACATTGAAAAAACTTATTGTAATCTTTTAACATTTTCTGAATTTGATGATGAAGTTTACTTTTCTAGAGTTATACAATACAATGATAATCTTAGAAATTTAGTGGCGAATATCAATAAAGTATCTTGTACAGCCATTTCAAGCAAAATAGATGATCTAAATCAATCAACCACAAGTAAAATAGAACTTCCTAAATTTAATTTACCTTCCTTTTCTGGTGATGTTAACGAATGGCTTAGTTTCAAGCAATTGTTTTCTCTGTCTATTGATTCTAATACCGCTCTAACTGATTCACAAAAGCTGCAATATTTACAATCAGCTGTTACTGGAGACGCTGAACGACTTATTAGGGGATTTCCTGTTATTGATGAAAACTATGCCCATGCTTGGGCCACATTGGTCTCCAGATATGATAACAAAAAAGAAATTGCCTTTTCACAATGTACAAAATTATTCACTTCAAAACCTTTAAAACTAATAGATTCCATGGCCATTTTTGAACTACTAGATATATGTAATGAAGCCATGAGAAATTTGAAATCACTGGGTTTGGAAAGAAATACACTTGTTGATATCTTTCTAATACATTTCCTACAAAGAAAAATAGGTGATGACTTGAAAAGGCAATGGGAATTGACGTTGAAAAATGATGGCTTTCCATCCTACGAAAAATTTATTATGTTTCTTGAAAAACAAGCAAAAGGTTTGCAATCGATAAAAGGTTATGCTAGGGAGATAAATCTGTAGTGAAACAAACACATGTATATAATTCTATTTCAAAAGGTGATGATAAATGCCTATTATGCAAAAATTCACATCCTATATTCAAATGTGACAAGTTCCATAAAAGTTATCTTCTTGAAAGATGGAACATAGTCAAAACCAATAACCTTTGTTTCAATTGTTTGCGATCCAACCACAGAGTAACGTAATGTAAATTCACTATGCATTGTAAATCATGCAACAAAAAACACCACACTCTTTTGCATTCCTTCCAACCCGAACCTTTGAATACCACTTCAATTAAAGTCCCAATTGCCCAATCTAGCGTTTCATGTTTTCTCAGTGATACAACAAAGCCCAATGAGACAATCTTATTATCTACTGCTATCGTGAGAGTGAGAGCAGAAAATGGATCGTTTCATCCATGCAGAGCTTTGATTGATACTGGTTCTCAAAGAAGTCTAATAACAGAAATTTGTCGTGAAAAGTTGAATCTTCTTGTTAAAAAGAGCCAACTCACAGTTTTTGGAATTGGTAACCAACCAATACAGCAGTCTGCTAGTGAGACTTTTCTTCAATTTAAGCCTCATTTTTCTGATAGAATATTCAAAATTTCATCCATAATACTCGATCAAATCACTGTTGATTTACCTAATTTTCTGATAAATAGAGATAATTGGCCTCATCTTAAGAACACTTTATTAGCAGATCCCAATTTTGATAAAACAAGTCCCATTGATTTAGTAATTGGTGCAGACCTAGCCCCATTTTTATATACAGGAAAACTACGATTCCAAAATCATCCAGGACCCTCTGCCTGTAGTTCCAAGTTAGGATGGATACTTTCAGGAAATGTTTCCAGTTCTGAGACTGGAAACAGCTATATCTCATTATTCTCAACATCCCAAGGAGATGATAATCAGCGAAAGTTTTTTGAATTGGAATCGGTTCCTGCCGCTCTTCCAATGACTAAAGAGGAGAAGAGTTGCGGGGACATTTATGACAAGAACTTTTGCATATCAACAGATGGAAGATATTCTGTTGGTCTACCGTTTAAATCTGTGCCTAATCTCGGAGACTCACGTCAGAATGCCATGAAACGATTTCTTGCTCTTGAGAGAAAATTGCACAAATCTTCGAATCTTCTTCAGCAATATAAGGATTTCATGATGGAATACCTTTCTCTCAACCACATGGAGCTCATTCCGAAAAACGAACGTGACAAACCATCAGACAAGTGCTATTATATACCTCACCATTGCGTTCTGCGTGAGCAGAGCAGCACTACTAAATTAAAAGTAGTGTTTGATGCATCGTGCAAAACGAGCAACAATTACTCCTTAAATGAATTTCTTCATACTGGACCAGAATTGCAGCATGATATTTTCAATATTCTTGTGAAGTTTCGTACTAATCCTATAACTTTTACGGGAGATATTGAGAAAATGTACAGACAGATAAAAGTGAACTCTTCTGATCTCGACTTTCAGAGAATCTTCTGGAGAAATAGTTTATTGGAATCTTTATTGGAGTATAGATTGCTCACAGTAACTTATGGAATGTCGTGTGCACCATATCTTGCAATCCGTACCTTGATGCAACTTGCCACCGACAAAGAACTCCTGTTCCCAGAGGCATCTAAAATCATAAAAACTGATTTTATGTAGACGACCTACTTTCTGGCGCAACAACAATCGAAGAAGCAAAAGTTCTCATTGATGATATCCGGAAAATCCTTTTTTCTGGTGGCTTTTGCATAAGAAAATGGATGTCAAATGTCCCTGAGGTTCTTTCAGAGGTACCAGAAGCGCTGAAAGCACATGATTCATATGAAATCGGAGATATTTCATCTGTTAAGATTCTTGGGATAAATTGGAATCCATCCACGGATAATTTCACAATTACAGTCAATTCACTAAAAGACGTATATTCTAAAAGACATTTGTTATCGGACATTTCTCGAATTTATGACCCTTTGGGATGGTTTTCACCGGTGATCATTAGCTTCAAGATTCTGTTCCAAACTTTGTGGAAACAGGATTTGGATTGGGATGATCCCTTGTCTGAATCGTTGTGTTCTCATTGGAGGAGAGTGAAAATGGATTTGGCCATGCTAAATCATATTAAAATTCTTAGATATATTTCCTGCAAGGGACTTATACATTCTTTAGAACTCCATGAATTTTGTGATGCTCCCGAATCTGCATATTCATCAGTTGTTTATATGAAATCTCGTTTTAAATCTGGTCATGTTCAAGTCACATTGATTGCTGCCAAGACAAAAGTCGCTCCCTTGAAGGCAACATCAATACCTCGTCTGGAGCTTTGTGCTGCTCTTCTCCTTTCAAATTTATATGATTCCATTTGCAGCTCATTGCTGTTGCAGATTGACCGAGTAATTTTGTGGACAGATTCCCAGATTGTTTTATGTTGGATAAAATCTGAATCAAAACATTGGAAACCTTTTGTTGGTAACCGGATTGCAGAAATTCAGCGATTAACTCTGCAATCTTCTTGGTACTATGTGTCTACCAAGGATAATCCTGCAGATTGCGCCTCCAGAGGTATAACTTCTTCAGAACTAGTAAACCATTCACTTTGGTGGAATGGTCCTGATTGGCTATCAAACTCAAGTTTACAAGATCCGCTACCAATCACATATGAACTTCCAAAAGAAGTTTGTCATGAAAAAAGAAAGACTGTTCCGATTGTTCAATTCACTACTTGTCCTATTCTAAACTTTATTTTTAAATTCTCAACATTCAGGAAGCTGAGTAGAGTTACGGCATGGCTCCTAAGATTTATCCACAATTCTAGACACAGCAGCGACAAAATAAAACACAAAGAATTGTCCTCTAATGAGCTCGATAATTCAATTCGAACTCTTATTCAAATCATTCAAAGTTCAGAATTTAAAACTGAAATTCAATGTTGTAATCAAAGCAAAGCATCCAATAATTCTTCCTCACAACCATTTCGTTACAGAATTGATTGTTCAACAATTCCACGTAGAGCATCTTCATTCTGGTCTCCAATTAACTCTGTGTGCCATCCGACAAAAGTACTGGATTCCATCCGGTAGAATTCAAGTAAAAAAGCTCATTAATCGTTGCATGACATGTTTCAAGACGAAACGCCAAGTGTCAAAACAAATCATGGGATATCTGCCTATCCATTGAAACATACCCTCAAGCCCTTTTAGCAAAACAGGAATAGACTTCGCAGGACCATTTATAACTAAACCTAATGTCATAAGAACAAAAGTAACATTAAAATTATATATAGCATTATTCATTTGTTTCTCAACGAAGGCTATTCACCTTGAGATAGTTTCAGATCTGTCAACCCCTGCCTTCCTCGCTGCTTTTAGAAGATTCATCTCTCGTCGAGGAAAACCCTCTGATATTTTCACCGACAACGCTACTAACTTTAAAGGAGCTAAGAATATTTTGAATAATATACATCAACTTGTAAAGGATTCTTCAATTCAAAATTATGTAGCTAATGAACACATCACTTGGCATTTTATACCTCCATCTGCTTAAACTTCGGCGGCATTTGGGAAGCAGGAATTAAATCATTGAAGTATCATCTCCTAAGGTGTTTAAAATGTGCAGTTTTAAATTTTGAAGAACTCAATACTCTGACAAGTCAAATTGAAGCGTGCTTGAATTCTCGCCCGTTGTATCCGATGAGTTCGGATCCAAATGATTTCAACCCTCTCACTCCAGGACATTTTTTGATTGGAAGACCATTAGCAGCACTCCCAGAGCTCAGTTATCACCCTAATGACAACTACTTAACTAGATGGAAATTAATTCAAAAGGCCAGAGATGTTTTCTGGCAAAGATGGTCCAGGGAATATCTAAACAATCTGCAACAACGGTCCAAATGGAAAAAACCCTCTTCCAACCTGAAGGTTGGAGATTTGGTGTTGATAAAAGACATTCCTATGCCTTCAATGCAGTGGAGCCTTGGCCGCATCACCAAGGTGTCACCTGGAGCGGATGGCTTTGTCCGAGTTGTGGAACTTCAAACAGAGAAACAACATCATCTAATAAGACCCATCTCGAAGATTGAACTTCTGCCATTCAAATTCTTCTTCTTCTACTTAAAAAAAAAACTTTCTACACTATGTGATCCTTTTTTTTTTGCCTTGTGTGTGGACTACGTCCACAGGAGGGGAGTATGTTTAGTTTTATTCTGAACATAGGTGGCAGAAGGCAGCGCGCGGCGGTGAAAGAAAGAATAGCTACGTCATCACTGACCAATGGGAGGCCACCAGCTGCGCCACCAGAGGGAGCTCGCCACCTTCTCGAACATTCTTAGGACGCTCGCCACTAAAGAACAATGCCTTTAAGCTGCGGCTTTAAATCTATTGTAAATTCTTTAAATATTTATTGTAAAGAAAATTAAAATGATTTCATTTGTAAAGCTTGGGATAATTGCCTGACCAAAGATAAGTACATTTGTTTCTTTAAGCTATTATAAAACATTCTATTCAATTAAGGCCTAACGAGAACAAATTGTTTTGTAAACAATAATTCTGTTTTTCCTCCTTGCGTATTTGCCAAGTGGGAAACAAAACAATTATAATAAAATAATTTGTTAGCTACATATTTTAAATATTAAATATGGGTTAAAGGTTATGTCAAAATAACAATCTAATTCTGCCCCATATAATAATACCATTAAGATATATTTAAACTATGTTATTTGTCAGAAAATATAAAATAATTGTTTGCCTAGCTGGAGTGAAGATTAAATCTTTTCTTATGAAAAATACTTGAATTCACAAAGAGTTGGTATACTAATATATATTTTGACATCATCCAATATGATTCTAAAGTTACAATGAGTTCTAAATTAATTATCCGCGATATGTCGACAATAAATCCAAAGAAAACAAAGAATTAAAATATAAATTATTACGAAGAAGAAATCAAAGCTACCAGCGAAGAGATTCAATATTTATGCAGTATAAATAAAGATTCTCGTCACCGTTAGCTTTGATTCCTTCTTCGAAATTATATCTGGCGATTCCTTCTCTTGTAACTATAAATTATGTTAATTTAATAAAATGGAATAAGAACACATAAAAACAATGGCACAAACTTCGGGAAGAGTCGGCACTGAACGAATTTAGCAAAGCCCATTGTTATCAAAACTTAACTTTGTGACTATTTAATTATCGTGTGTAACAATGAGGGTTTTATTATAATTACAATTTAATGGAGGAATGAGAAAATCCTAAAGGTTAAACCAATTGAAAAGAGTATGGTGCTCAGGTGGCCTCTTCAGAATAAGATCTGGGCGTTGGTTTCGGCCACTTACCCTTTTTGATTAACTTAACAAACCTCTTCAACCAGGAAGTTTTTTGGATTGAAATGTGAAAAAGGAATAGTACGAATTCCTAATTGTAATTCTTATGTAATACTGTTATTTCATATATGATATTTGAGAGGTATAGTTACTGAGGTGAATATATTTTACTTTCTCTGTTCAATATAGGCCTTTGTTACATAAATGAATGATTATTTGGTTACTCTGATTTTTTTTTATATCGGTTTAAATTTCACAGAACATGATTCAGAGCGTTTTAACTGCAAGACATGTGTAACACCATTTTATTGTCTGTTATTTATATGCTTCGATGTTCCTTTTGCTATTCTTAATGTACTTTATGAGAGAGAGGGATGATTATTGTTTAGTCTTTCCATGAAACTATTTTATGTAGTTTTCGGGCTCTGGGAAATTAACTGGAAAAATTGAAAAGTGTTCTCAGAACTGATCCATGTGAAAGGATTGCTGAAATAGTGTTTTTGGTTGAAAAGCATCCCTTTCTTCGCCTGTGAAGGTTATCTCTGTTTTCCTAATAGTTTTTCTTTGGCCTATAAATATTTTGGTAGTCTTGCTGAATGCTATAAAAATATGTAAAAAACCTTCAAATATAAATAATTACAATTAACATAATTCTACTTATAAATCTTGTCAATACATGCCCAAAAGTGCAAAGTTTTAATATATTGAAAATTCTTCTGTTGTGGCTTTTTCTTCCTAATTGTATTTTGATTTTCAAATGCCACTGATAAAGGACATGCACGTGTGCTAAGACAATAAATGTAAACATAGATTGATTAAGGATTCAAGGATTCAAGAGGGACATCCTAGCGCTTTATTTGTCAACGAACTATACAGAAAGTCAAGGCGACGCTATTTCACTAAATGAAAGCAATGGTTATCAAACTATCATCTTGGAGGAGCCAATGTGTGAAGGCACAGAGCACCCTTAAGACTGAAACATCTGAATTGAAACTTTTGGATTTGTTTGGCATATATCTCTAGTCACTCAAAGGTCTAAGGTAGATATTAATGGTATAATTTTCTTTGAGAGAGACAGTTAATAGTACATGCATTCTACTGATCTCTCCTGGAAGTGATCTATCATTGAAGGTTGGGTCAGATCAAATCATTTTTGACTAGGTGGTTGCTAAGGGAGATGATCTCCCGCTCTTAAAGGTTTCCATAAAATATTCTACAATTTATATATATATATCTTTCCTGCCATTTTATTAGTAGAAAAAGCGCATAGAATGTGTGTTCGATTTGAAAAATACTCTTACTCAAAAGGTTCGAGTATAGGTTTTAGCCCGAAAGGTAAAAAAATGTCTTTTATATTAACTCTTTTATTTCAAGCAAAATTCATCAAAATATCTTTATAAATTGACATAGAAATGATAGTTATTTCCATTAGATTTAGGTGATTCGTTTTAAAATTATTTACAAACACTATAATTATAAATGAATTTAACACAAAGCAATAACGCGCCATCTATACATATAAAATTAAAGGATTTAAAAGCACGATTGTTTCTTTTATACATAATACAAACTTTACTGCCCTTACTGCGATGAAAGAATATATTGGGAGGGCTTGGCTTATCAGTGGTGAACCCTCCCAGCGATTTCGCCAATTTAATCCACCAGACCGCTTCTCAGAGCTCTAATACTGTATTGGTCGATTCTGCTTATATACGCAGCACTGAAGGATGGAATCTCAGAAATGGTTTTCAAGAAAACTATGGACATAAGCTTATAGGACAGTAGAATTCCATTCAAATATTTGCATCGAGCAATGCTCTTCCGCAAACAATAAGGACACGGCCAGTTAGGCAACAACAACAACAAAAACCTTTATTAAAACACTATTGTCTTACAAGGGGATTCCCCTAAAAGGTTATATATGTACATGAGTGAGGAGGAAAAGCAATTTAGAGGGGAGGGGGAGCAATCAGCCGCTGTCTGTGGAGTTGAGCACTTCTTATCTCATTTTATCAATCGCCTTGAAAAATTTAAAATATTTATAAACAAATGTTTTATCCAGCAGGAGAGCGGTAAAGATTTTATATACATGCTGTTCATTGTGGTGAGTTAGCTCCGAAATTTGGCGAATTTCCATTCTCTTTTCAAGTAGGAATGGGCAATGGAATAGATAGTGGACCAAATTGTTTTGGATGCCAACATTGCAGAAGTAGCAATTTAAAGGGTCGCTGTTCCAAAATCCCGTGATATCCTCGCGGAAAAGTAGCCATAGAATCCTTTGACGGGCTATAAATCGTTTAATTTTCAAAGGGAGGTTTGATAGTAAGTAGTCCTCCGTCATAAAGGAGCTACTTAGAGATTGGTAGTGAATAAAATGAGTTGAGTTTTGTATCTTAGCTCGGTCAAATTGGAGTAGCTGGTCCACTGTGGTTTGAATAAGTCTAGGCATTTCTCCTCGCACAACCATATAATCTTCACAGTTCTTAAGAAAAGAAAAACCCCTAGAGTCAATGATGCTATTCAAGTTATGAATAAAATTGTTTCCCGCTTTTCCCACAATCGAAACTTTCCAGAGCTGGGACAAGCAAACATAGGGTAATCTTGTCCTGTCCATTTTTAAAATCCGTATCCAGAACTTTATAATCAATTTCGTAATAAGGCCAGTTAGGCATGAATTAACACAAAGCAATAACGCGCCATCTATACATATAAAATGAAAGAATTTAAAAGCACGATTGTTTCTTTTATACATAATACAAACTTCTACTTCCCTTACTGCGCTACTTCCCTTACTGCGATGAAAAAAATATATTGAGAGGGCTTGGCTCATCAGTGGTGAACCCTCCCAGCGGTTTCGCCAATTTAATCCACCAGACCGCTTCTCAGAGCTCTAATACTCTAATGGACGATTCTGCTTATATACGCAGTACTGAAGGATGGAATCTCAGAAATGGTTTTCGGTATGGGTTTGGTCCTTATTGTTTGCGGAAGAGCATTGCTCGATGCAAATATTTGAATGTAATTCTACTGTCCTAAAAGCTTATGCCCATAGTTTTCTTGAAAACCATTTCTGAGATTCCATCCTTCAGTGCTACGTATATAAGCAGAATCGTCCAATACAGTATTAGAGCTCTGAGAAACGGTCTGGTGGATTAAATTGGCGAAACCGCTGGGAGGGTTCACCACTGTTGAGCCAAGCCCTCCCAATATATTTTTTCATCGCAGTAAATGCAGTAGAAGTTTGTATTATGCATAAAAGAAACAATCGTGCTTTTAAATCCTTCCATTTTATATGTATAGATGGCGCGTTATTGCTTTGTGTTAATTTATGCCTAACTGGCCATGTCCTTATTGTTTGCGGAAGAGCATTGCTCGATGCAAATATTTGAATGTAATTTCACTGTCCTATAAGCTTATGTCCATAGTTTTCTTGAAAACCATTTCTGAGATTCCATCCTTCAGTGCTGCGTATATAAGCAGAATCGTCCAATACAGTATTAGAGCTCTGAGAAGAGGTCTGGTGGATTAAATTGGCGAAACCGCTGGGAGGGTCCACCACTGATGAGCCAAGCCCTCCCAATGTATTTTTTCATCGCAGTAAGGGCAGTAGAAGTTTGTATTATGTATAAAAGAAACAATCGTGCTTTTAAATCCTTTCATTTTATATGTATAAATGAATTTACTCATATGAATTTACTCGTATAATATAAGAAAATATTAAAATATCAATTACAAAACGTAATATTTCCTAAAAATGTTGTGTGTGATTAAAATTAAAATGAATTTTATAATAAGATTTACATAATAAGCATATATGTATATTTAATATATGTATATATTCAACATTCTTTCCCATTGAATGTTAAATCTCAAAATTAGACGATCAAATATTTCCTATCAAATCTAAATAAATTCCTTTACCAAAAGAGAAAGATATTAAATAGGGATTAGAAAGAAACAATGTACTCAACTAAGTTGAGATATGTATGTTATAAAATATCTATCAATGCAACTTTTAAAAAGGTTTTTTAATTATTCATTAAGGTGAGAGAGGCATTCACGGTAGGATATTAATGCAAAGACGAGGATCTTCATTAGCATTGCAAATGGCGTCTGTGGCGGAAGAATTATCGCGCGGGATCCAATCGTCTGAATTGAAAGGTATCGTCTGCAGTAATTTGGCGGGAAGATTTGCAGCGGGCATGTTTATGGTCTCTCGTCTGTGTTACAATGTTGCAATTATCTTGGATACACAACTCTATTTGCCTGACTTCTCTATAAATCCTAACCCTAAATTTAGCCCTTAAATCTGCCAAAGAGAATTCTAGGGGATTAGATATTGTGTAATTTATACTTCTTTTCGTACTTGCTTTATATTTATGTTTGGGATCTTTTTTTTTTTTGTCAGAAGGATGGAGTGGTGATTTGAAGCTGTTCATCTTCTAACTTAGTTGGGTTATTTGCATACTTAGTTGATCGTCTGAATTGTTTGGATAATCACCACACCATATTTAGCATGAACTATATATAATGTCTTCAACTATCTGCATTAAAATAATTTTCAAAGAATTATTATCTTAATATATAGTTTAAAACATGGAAGGAATCATTAATAATATATTTTGAACTGATCATAATTCAAAATACGCCAATGATTAAAGTTTTTTTACTAGTTCAGAGAGGAAAGAGATTTCGAGTATACCAATCTTATAAGGTCAAAAAAATAGGATGTTTCAAATGTCCGATTACACTCAAAGTGATTTTAAAAAATATTTTTTAATAGTGCCGATATAGTCAAGGTGAATCTTAGTTGAAAGTCATACTTTTCAGATAATTGAAGTTGCCAAAATGAACTACAACGGGAAGGGCTCGGGCACCTCCCGAGAACAACAGCTATTACTGGCAATACATCAAGCAGATCTTACTTCTCAACAGATCATTGCTAATCACGGGATTGCGCAAGAAAAAGTTAAAGCTACACCATCCCAACTAGGTCTCAAAAGATTGGTATATTTATATAAAATATTACTCTTTTAAAAAAACATATATATATATATTAACATGCAGAGGCGTTTTATGTTAAAATGTACCTTTTTCGATTTAAATGCTTCAATGTTTCAACACAGGCCGCCAAATAATACACTATGCATTAATATTTATAAAATATATCATATCATGACACGTGTTTTAACTAATATATTTGTATATTATTGATCTATCTGAGTTCAGTGACTGTGAGGGATTTTACACAGTTGGAAACCAATTAGAAGAAGAGAAAAATATATTCTAAGATAAAGCAATTATAATAAATTGATTAGGTTAGGAGCTAGGTTTGGAGGTTAGAATTTCTACCCCAATATGCAAATCAGGTAAGAATAACGCCATCTACAGTCAGTATAAAAAATCGTGAAGCGGATTTCTCTAAAATAAATTTCATTTATATTTAAGTTTTAAATTTTAGAATGTATTGTTTTGTATCGATTAAAAAGGAGGAACCCACAACGGCACATTTCAGGATTTAATTGTGGAAAATCCTTGCCTACTGAGACTGCGGTTTATCTTATCGGGATATTGCTGATTGGGTCGGTCAGGATCCTATGTCACGGCCACAAGAATATGGAATCGATAGATCCAGGAGGCTAAAGCAGAACATTATACAGGACATCAATGGCTCTTATCACAGGTAAACATTCTGTTTGCATGTCCGTGATTTCTCGTACAGCCACATCTTTTAATCATGAGTAAGATATTTAAGTCGCTTTTACAGTGCGACGATGTCTGCAACATAATAGGACATCAGAACGACGACCTTCTAAGACTTTCCATGACAGAGTGGTGCGTGGAACGACGAAAATGGACACTGGAGGGAAATTATATAGTTTTTTTGACGAATCGTTTTTCTGTATCCATCGTCATGATGGCTGTGTCCGTATTTAAAAAGACCGAGGAGAAATACAAATGACTGTTTGTAACCTTTTATAGGTCTATCACCTGGAGGGATGATATGGAGAGCCTTTAGGTACGCATCATGATTAGCTCTTTCACGAATAGATGGTTTGAAAATTTTCCGTTATATTTTAGAAATGTTATGGCCACGGTTTTACCCTACCTTCAAACATTCTTGACAGTACCCCTCAACATGACAGAGTACGACATTATATCACCCTTGTTGCCCTGGTTAGCACGTTCTCTATATCTCTCACCAATTGAAAACATCTGGTTCAGGGTTTCCGAGAGACTGGCATACCGTCCCTATCCAACAATTCAGTTGATGGAATAGAGTCGAAGTCGCATAGTATTCTCCACTTGCAACTACCATCGAAATGTGTTCGACCAAATTGCCCAGCAGGATATATATTGATTTCTGCTACGAGGGTGAGTTGAAAAGTAAGGTCTCCTATTTTTTTTTTCATAGAAAAACACATTTAATCACAACTTTTTATACATCATTGGAAAGGTTGGACACTTTGCTATTTTTCTACATAGTTGCCATGATGCTCATTGCCGTCCCAGGTAGGTTCCTTCTCGTCCTTCTTTGCTACGTCCTCCACTTGTTAATCCACACGGTCCCGGATCCCACTTCCCCGTAGCCAACTTGCCGCGTCTGTCGTCACCGCCGTTCTCTCCGACTGCAGGTCCCGTTGTCACCAGACAGACTTCTCCCTCCAGACTACCATGTCTTATCGACGCACAAACCCCCTGCAGGAAAGCCGCTATCTCGGCTCCTTTCTTCACGACGGCACCAGCTGGACTCCCTGTCTGCCGCCCCCTCCTCTGGAATTTGTCAATCCACACTTCCTTGGAGGGGGCCCTGCATACCTTCTTCTCTTGGCTTGCCCACTCCTCTCCATTTTCTTTGCTTCACCGTTTCAATATTCATATATGCCAGCCTGGCAGCCTAATTATAGAAGGCTGTTCACCTTGTAACTACTCCTAACGTGGTGGAAGATAACCTATTCAGTGGATTCGACCGGAATCTCCCAACTTTCTATTTTCATCGGTGTTGGTCCCATTAATCATGACTTGGGCCTTTGTTCTTCTGCGCGCTCTGATAACGCCGAGTGGTTCTTGGCTCTTGATGGAATTTTCACCTGGATTCTCTACTCGTAACAATTCTTCTGACTATTCAAACTATTTAATTGCTTCAACTTTCTAACATCAATCGGAATTTATTAAGTGTTCAGATAGTCAAATGAGTGTTTAGCCATTTTTATTACTATAGAACTTGGCTTTGAAAAGCTGGAAACATTCAGCATTATTTACCTTTTATATATTGGATGCATATTTGCAAGTTTGAGTTGAAAATGAAAAATAATTTTAAAAGCTTATCTCACCTGTGGTCGTATTTGTTTCTTTGATTTTTAAGCAGAAGACCTGTGTTTTCGAGGCGAAAATATTTGGAAAATTTCTAGAATTATATGTCTATTTATATAGTTTATTGAACACCATCAACAAGAATAAACCTTCAAGTACAAACTTATAGGCAGAATGTGCATAAGAAATTAATATAGATCTGGTGGATTAAATAGGCGAAACTAAGCATTTCAAATTCCTTTTTCATCTTCACTAATTGTAGACATTCGTCTGACATATTGAAAAGAAACAGCGTTGAATAATCCTCTCCTCAACATACCGAGTGCGCTAGGTATTGAAACTCAGGCAATATTTCACTCAACTTGTAGATATTTTAAACTTTTAGATAACCTCCTAGTCTATACGATTTATAAAAATCTAATATTCCGTATATGTACCCAATATATATTAGATAGTCTACTAAAAAACAGAACTTGCGATATTTTACAACCATTGTACATTTCAATGGTTTGATAATAACGCGTTTATACTTAAAGTTAAATGATTACGCAATACATGTATGATTACGAAAATCTTGTATCTTGTATGCAATTATTAATTAAATTTCGTCGAAAAAGTCACAACACACACAACACTAATTTTATAATAAATAACATTTAATTTGAGTGTTTCTGAAGGCACCTATGATCCTATTAATAAGCGAATTTATGCTTTTATTATTATGTTAATAGCACTGTTTATAAAGACTTAATATAATTAGTCAAATAGACATATGGCCTATACCAAAATATATTTAACCGAAAACGTTATATGGAGTGTATGTATAAATATATCCGAGACCATGACTCTTGAAAGTATCAAAAAAGGTAAGGCTTCCAGTTCTCAAGATGTAATGCTGCCACCAAATAATGATAACACCACGGAGAGTGACAGGTTAAGCATTGATAATATCCTAACGATAATTTAAGAGAGATTATGGTCTACACATTGAATACGAATGAGAGGACCAGCATCTTTGGCATATTGTACGACACAAAAGTAGATAAAGGTATTGCTAAATAGATGTGTGGAGGTAAGACTGCGAAGAAAAAACCTAGAATTGAGTTAACTGACATTCTCAGAAGAGCACCCTATGATATAATCAAAATAATAGCCATAGCCAAGCTCTTGTTGCTTTGAATAAAACCCATCCTAAGGAAATACGACAAATTCAAAGGTTGCTGCGAGATCATTGATATGGACCTTAAACATTTTCCCAAAGTTTTAGCAACATTTCCATTTGCGACTTTAAAGACTGATCTAAATACAATAAAAATGGAGTCATCAGAAGTCTTATAAACCTTTCTGAAACCACGGAATAATTTGCCACCGAGTCTATAAATGTTGTAGTTCCAAGGCCATTATTGTTTACTTTTATACAATTTCGTTTTAATTTAGCAGACGTCGACGATGGAGGATTTTCAAAATGTGCGGCCTAACCCCCCATATAGAGCGCGCATCCTTGTTTTTTCTCATTTAGGCGTCGGGGTGAACGGCTTAACAAAGGACATGCCTCTGGCGATTGGGATTTTGGCATTATTCCTAAGCCTGAATATGGTGAAAAACTGCGGCTAAAGCCTCCTGATCTAGGGAGAGTTGGAAAATCGTCATTCAAATCGTAGGGTCTTTCTGTGGTTGCATAATCAAAATATTCTTAATCTGGCATTCTCAAATGTATGACTTATTTCTCGACAATAATGCAAAACATGACCAGGCCTACCACAATGGAAATAGGTTGGGTATCAACCGTTCGCGAATGGTCAGATGTTCTGGGGGCATATGGAGTGTTGTCATCTTCTTGTCCAAATCTTTACACAAACATTCTCCTTCTTTGAGATTTAATACTTAGACTTGTAATTGGGTCGAGTTGCACCTCCTCTTTAAATAAGTCCTATAATTTGTTTTTGAAGGTTTCCACTTCAAACATTTTAAGCATAATCTTTTGCAACTCTTTCTGAAAAATCCGTCGATTCTTTAGAGCTAAATCTTCCTCAAAGTCCGACGAGATCGGAGTCACGTTTGGTAGTCTTTCATAGCGTGTTCTTTTAATGCGACGTTGTTTCATAATTTTCAGCTATCTACAAATTTTCACCAATTCGTCAACAGTTGTGGGATCTTTAACAATTAGAGTTTGATAGAATTCTTCGGCAATCCCCTCATTAAAATTCCAACTTTTTTTTCCCCTCCATTTCAAGGTTACCTCGTGAGCCAGGTGATAGGATTTCTTGAATGTAAGATTCGGTTGTCTCTGCTAGCTTTTGAGCTTTGGTCTTTAGTGTCATTTCTGCTCGTCGAGTAAGATCTTTTTTTTCCCCAAACACTTCACAAATATTCATTTTGAATTGAGTCCATTATTAATAATATCCTCGTTGTTATCAAACAATTGGACGACTGTTCCCTTGAGGTAAAATACAACATTGGCAAGGCTTGAGTCTCATCCCATTTAATATTGCGTCTCTTTCGAATAACTTAATCCATTTCTGGAGATCTTGGACACTCACACCAGAGAAAGTCGAAGGATTTCTTGGAATATGACAGGCGTAGGATTGTTGTCCAAAATTTGTTCCGAAAACTTCTGGAGTTCCAGAAGCTTCAGTTTTCACCATCCTTGTACTGCTTAGCAGATCCTTAAATCCATATTGGGGTTGTAGGCCTTGCAGTCGGAAGCTCCTTATGAGTTCTGTCTTGGATGTACCCGGATTCTCCACCAAAATGTCACGTAGAAAATAAATTGAGCAGGCGCAGTCAATGTTGAAATCAAATACAGTTTTATTTTTTTATGAAGTTTATATAGTTTTCATCTCGATCAAAATAGAATTCTATTTTTTTTTTGCTATGAAAACTATATATTTACCTTCATTAGAGAGTGAAAATAAAACTTGGTGTCTAAAGGTTCATTATAATGTTTAAACCAAAATCAATTGTAGTAATGTATTTATTATTTTTTATTAACAGGTTACTAATTTTAATGTTTATATATTTTGTTACTCTGTAAACTTCCCTCGTTGCTTCTCTTGTATTTTATCAATCACATACCAGGGACACTTGTGTTATAATTATATCTCTCAACTAGCCGAGTGACCCGGGCAACGCCCAGGGTTTACCCAAAGGGCCTGCAGAGACTTTAAAAGTATAGATTGACCATGTTTTGATGTCCTGAACTATAGCCTATCATATAACAAACTTTAATTCGACACTATCAATAATTCCACACTTCCGATAATTCGACCGTTTTAAAAATCAAATTTACACAGTCGATTGTTGTTTAAATACAACCTTACCGGTAAAAAGGTATTACAGAGGCGATGACAGCCACTGAAAATGTACAAAATTTATGTATAGAGAAAAATGGGAGAATTTAGTGAATAAAGAAAAGTCCAAAATCTAAATAATTGATAATAGTGTATTAACAAACAACTAATACAAAAAAATTCCTTTGAGGTAAGAAACTATAGACATTAGTAAAAAGTTTATGAAAATAAATCAGAAAAAAAGAGGTTGTCAACTATATTGCAGAGGAGACTACTTATAAAAGGAATTAATCTAAAGGACTCATTAAAAATTAATTTCTATTTTATTCATACATGGGTTCAACTTTTTATGTATTTTGTCCAAAGTTAAAACACGCGAAAAAGCCGCATAGAGCTGTCCATGCGTATGTAGCAAGAACCCAAATATTATTTATAGTCATAGCAAAAGCCAACTTTAGTGAAAACTGATGCCTCTTAAGAATGAAGGGAAGGCTGATATCTGAAGGAGCAAAATATATTTTTGGCACCAATACAGTGTGTCCAACATTGGTCCCGGTCAGTATTTGTGCTTCAACTTTACTTGTATGCCATCCAAAGTTCACACACGTGAAAAAGCCACATAGAGCTGTCCATGCATAAATGCAGGCTCTTGTAGCAAGAAACTCACTCTAGCAAAGGTTTGGCCTTAAGCCTTATTTATAGTCATAGGAAAAGCCAACCCTATTGGAAACTCTTGCCTCTTCAGAATGAAGGGAATGTTGATATCTGAAGGAGCCAAAGATGTTTCGACACCAATACAGTGTGTCCAACATTGGCTCCTGTCAGTATTTGTACCTCAAGGACATGAGAGCACATGCACTGTATCACCATACATGTACCATTGTAAAGACCCTGCTTAAGATTAAAATTTCTCAGAAGCATAACAATAGCACCAACCTAGAGTTTGACTGGTGTGGAGGCATTCTTCTGGGAGTAAGGCTATTGAAAAATTCAATAGGAAGTTATTTTGCTCCTCCACAATCTTACACTCCACACTGTTAACACTGACTCGTGTTTGGTAAGCAATTTCAAGAAAGAAACTATAGGTATTGGGTGAAGAGTTTAAAAATATATATTTTGAGTGAAAAAAAAAAGACACAAATCAGCAAATAAAATTGCAAACAATACTACTATATCACAGATAAGACAACATATAAAAGGAATGAATTCATTTAAATGACCTCATTAAAACTACATTTATAGTTTTATATATACAATATAACCTCGATAATTCGACCATGTTTTGTTGTCCTTACCTACAGCCTATTATATAACAAATTTAATTTGACACTATTGATAATTCGACCATGTTTTGTTGTCCTGACCTACAGCCTATCATATAAAAAACTGTAATTCGACACTCTCGATAATTCGACCATGTTTTGTTGTCCTGACCTACAGCCTATCATATAAAAAACTGTAATTCGACACTCTCGATAATTCGACCATGTTTTGTTGTCCTGACCTACAGCCTAACATATAAAAACTGCAATTCAAGAGTTTAAAAATATATATTTTGAGTGGAAAAAAAAATACACAAATCAGCAAATAAAATTGCAATCACAGATAAGACAACATATAAAAGGAATGAATTCATTTAAATGACCTCATTAAAACTACATTTATAGTTTTATATATACAATATAACCTCGATAATTCGACCATGTTTTGTTGTCCTGACCTACAGCCTATCATATAACAAACTGTAATTCAACACTATCGATAATTCGACCATTTTAAATTTCAACAATTGTTTGTTGCTCAAATATAACTTCACTGCTAAAAAGGTATTACAGAGAAAACTTCTGACATTGTAAATGTACAAAATGTATGTATAGAGCAGGGGAATAATAAATAAAGACCAAAATCAAATTAATTGATAATAAATAGATTATTGCCAAAAAAAAATACAAAAAATATGTTTTTCTCCTTTCTTATCTTCACTCAATCATATTAGAGTGTCAAGCTTGTAAAGCTTGAAATTAACAACCATCATGATTGGGTGAAGTAGAATGCGTCTGCCTTTGTCATCAAGACTGGGAGCACTACTCAGTGGCAGGCCACTGACTTAGCTCCAAAAGAATGTATCCCTGGATTAGGAGCCCTTACAAGGTACTATCAGCCGGGCCAGCTGAGCCCAGGTTTTTTTAGTGAGCTTGTATGTATGCTATCCAAAGTTCGCACACTTGAAAAAGTAACATAAAGTCGTCTGTGCGTAAACACAGGCTCTTGTAGCAAAGGTTTGGCCTTGAGCCCTCTTTATAGTCATAGCAAAATCCAACCTTAGTAAAACATAAAGCCTCTCTAGAATGAAGCGAAAGTTGGTATCCGAAGGGGACAAAGATATTTCAGACATTATACAGTGTGTTCAACTTTGGGTACTGTCAGTATATGTGCTTCAAGGACATGAGAGCACATGCGCTAGAACACCATACCTGTTCCATCGCAAAGATCCTATAGGCATTGGTGAAAGTGTAAATAAATATTTTGGAAATGAAAAAAAAATTGCAGATATGACAACATATATTAAAGGAACAAATTCATTTAAAAGACCTCATTAAAAACAACAATTCTATTTTTTTTATATATACAATATAATCTAATTAATTCAACACACGATAATTCGACCATTTTTGGATGTCTCGACCTACGGCCTATCATATGACAAACTAATTCGACACTTTCGATAATTCAACTATTTTGGAAAATCAAATTTCAACAGTTGATATTTGTCTAAAACCCCTATTATTAACAACATATTAGACTGCAGAGTGCAAAAATGTAGAAAGTGTATGTATATAATTGTATGCATATATTTGAATTTGTATTTTGTATTTGGCCTTGAGCCCTCTTTATAGTCATATATTTCAGACATTATACAGTGTGTTCAACTTTGGGTACTGTCAGTATATGTGCTTCAAGGACATGAGAGCACATGCGCTAGAACACCATACCTGTTCCATCGCAAAGATCCTATAGGCATTGGTGAAAGTGTAAATAAATATTTTGGAAACGAAAAAAAATTGCAGATATGACAACATATTAAAGGAATAAATTAATTTAAAAGACCTCATTAAAAACACAAAGTCGTCTGTGCGTAAACACAGGCTCATGTAGCAATGGTTTGGCCTTGAGCCCTCTTTATAGTCATATATTTCAGACATTATACAGTGTGTTCAACCTTGGGTACTGTCAGTATATGTGCTTCAAGGACATGAGAGCACATGCGCTAGAACACCATACCTGTTCCATCGCAAAGATCCTATAGGCATTGGTGAAATTGTAAATAAATATTTTGGAAATGAAAAAAAACTGCAGATATGACAACATATTAAAGGAATAAATTCATTTAAAAGACCTCATTAAAAACAACAATTCTATATTTTTATATATACAATATAATCTAATTAATTCAACACACGATAATTCGACCATTTTTGGATGTCTCGACCTACGGCCTATCATATGACAAACTAATTCGACACTTTCGATAATTCAACTATTTTGGAAAATCAAATTTCAACAGTTGATATTTGTCTAAAACCCCAATTATTAACAACATATTAGACTGCAGAGTGCAAAAATGTAGAAAAGTGTATGTATATAATTGTATGCATATATTTGTACGTAAATAATTGTATGCAAATAATTGTATGTATAGATCAATGAGTAAAAATAATTTTTTTTTTTGCTTATCCCTAGTACACGTGGTACAGGCCTTGATAATCATGGTGGGTAGAGTAGGCGACTGCTTTAACTGTAAGTACACCACATGGCTAAACATTTGAAAAGCAGTTCGACTTTGCATTTACAAATGTGCCAGATCCCCGTTTGATTACTTGCGCTTGCTGGTGGGGTTGGACTTTTGCAAGAATCGGAAGCCATTGGAGCATTTTTTTTTTTTATTTTTCAGAAAAAAGTGCCCAATGCGGGAATCGAACCCGGGTCGTAGCGGTCGAAAACCAACTGCTTAGACCATCCTTCCACCAACCCCCAGTAAAATAAGTAAGTAAAAAGAAGACCAAAAATAAGTGATAATAATTTATTGAATAACAAATAAAATAAAAAATCTTTCAGGTGAAAAATTATAGGCATTGGTAAAAAAGTAAACAAGAGAAATAGCAATTGGGGTTTTGTGTCTGCGGCGAGTCATATTAGCACGCCTAGCTGTTAGGGGAGTGAGTCTTCCACGGCCTTTTCGAGGCATGGCCGAAGACGCTGAAAAAAAAGGTAAAATAAGAACCAAGCAGAGGAAAACTATAAAACTGAAAGCCAGGACAGGCATAAAAAGAAAATTCCAAGCATGTGAGGAAACAATTGATGAAAAAAAAAAAAGGATCAGGCATTATGAAAGATCTGTAAAAAAGAAAATCATTCACAAAAATCAGACAAAAGAATAAATGAGATTTTATTCTTTAGTTCATTTATTAAATAAGACACAAAAATGGAGCTAAATTCAAATGAAAAACTATAACAAATTAATAAAAAAAAATAAGACCTAATCCAAATGTCACCATCATCAGACAAAAGAAAAAATGAGATTTTATTCTTTAGTTCATTTATTCTTTTGTCTGATGCTGTTGCTGGAACGTCACACACTATTAAATTATTTGGATTAGGTCTTATTAATGAGAAAAAAAAAGATGCCAAAGAGAGATGAAAAGATGCCAAAAAAGATAACCAGATACAAAAATTGTGCTAAATTCAAATGAAAAACAATAACAAACACTTATAAAAGATAATTATTATAGAATAAAAGTAATAATTCAATCTACAATTCGAATACACAAAAATACACAAAAAATTGAGCTCTATTTAAATGAAAAACTATAACAAAGTTCTTACAAATTATAAGCATAATCAAATGAATCAGAAATATATATTATAAATTAGTAAAAGGTAATAAGACAAAGAACGCATTTCAAAACAAACGAATTGATGATGATAAATGCAAAAAATCTACGATTGTAAAATAGATTAAATAAAAAAATTAAAATAACTGTTAACATTAGGAAAATAAAAACAGGCCTATCATACGAAGAAAAAAATAACGAAAATTTTGGTATATAGATCGTTATGTGTAGTTCAGAATCTTCGGAGGAGATAGCTCAGGACTTTACAATGGAAAACTCTGTTACGGTATTATCTATATAGATTTCAATTCGTGCTTGCCTTAAATAAATTGCCGTGTCACCCTGAAGTTTATTTTTTTATAATTTCCATGTTACAATATTTATTTAGAACTTTGGATCATTTGAATTAGTATTTTTTCAATATTTAAATAGCTCCTAATTTAAAATGAATCAAATTAATTTTTTTAATCTTCATTGTTCAATTTTGCTAAGATATTCGTTTAACAATTCATTTTTCTTGAAAATGGCAAAAAATAATTCGGTTGATGATTCAATACGCTATTATCACACTGGAATAATTATTATAATGATTTCAAAGAGAAGAATAAGAATTATTTATCCTTACTTTCTATTATCAAAAAGGAAAGGTTAGGCTTTGAATAATTCCTAGTTATTTCGAAGAATTCAATATTTGTGTGAAAGGAATTAAATTAAAATGAAATTAACAAGACGCTGAAATATTCTAAAGTTATAAATAAAAAATTGTACACCTTACTATTCAAAACGTTTAAAGATATCGAAGAAAAATCCCATGGTAAATGCAAAACGTACAAAAATAAACTATGTATGCACTTGAGAAACTGGTTCGAAATATGGAGAAAAGAAGAGAAGTTGTTAATGATCTGTCAGAAAGGACAACCCCTATTTCATTTTGGCTTATGAATATAGTCAGAATAAGGACATTTGCTGTTAGCGCCGACGAAAGGATGACTTGAAAGAAAAGGTGCCAAGATGATTTGAATAATCCCAATATAAGATATAGCATCAGCACACGAGATGCATTTTTATTGAAGCAAAAAGAAAAATATTGGAATGGTGAAGCCTTAGATCTCTTGTGAAGAAAATAGCTAGAATGTATAACTACAAACTAAATGGATTGACAATACGCTAAATTGTGACAAGAAAATAATGTCAACTTCGATTTATCAGATAGCTTGCTCAAATATGATACCAGGCTTTACTGGCTAATTTCATTTAACAATTTTCTAGCTATATGAAGCGTTAATTAGGTATATTAGAGTATAAAAATAATTTTCAATGAGTATTTCAGTAGTTATTTTAAAATAGTGAACATTCGAGTCAAAGTACTTCAAGGATACTATTTACGACTAAATTCTTTAGTCTTGTAATTAGTTAATAGTTCTGTTGAAAATATATATCCCATAATTTCTCCCCTTTAAAATGCTTAATCAAAATTCCCTGTTGCAAATTAAGTTTTAAACTCTACTGAATACGCCATTTTTTTCTGACCTTTCTCTTCGTATTTTCATTTTTTTTGTATTTGATTAATTTAAAATTGAATACGAAATAAAATGTTAAGAGATTTAAGCAATTTGATTGTTCAAGTCCTTTCAAATCGTTTTGAATCTGAGAGATATCATAATTCTTGTGTTATCATTGAATTAAACACAAACACACAGAATATATACATATTGAACCGTTAAATATGGCTGCGGTGGTGGGCGTGTCCGCCCAAGTCTTCTCATCATCGCTGTTAATGCATCTATCACCAACTTCTTCTCTTGAGATAACTCGGCCTCTTTCTGGACTGTTTGTCTCTTTGCCTTGCCCATTCTCTTGAGGTTCTTATTTCTGTCGACTCTTACTTGTCGTATCTGTCGTGTATATCTTGTCGAATATATATGTCATAATTTGTACAAGGCCCAAGAGATATAATTTATTTTCGCCATAATTAATATGTTAAATGTAAATACAAATTCACCCATCAATAAATCTGTACAATAAACCTGGGAGCCAACGCGCTCACGAGTGTGGAACAAGTTCTTATTCGAAGCATACATGCACAACGGCTGCGCCCTTCCATTCGACCACGACAGATACGACAAGTAAGAGTCGACAGAAATAAGAACCTCAAGAGAATGGGCAAGGCAAAGAGACAAGCAGGCCAGAAAGAGGCCGAGTTATCTCAAGAGAAGAAGTTGGTGATAGATGCATTAACAGCGATGATGAGAAGACTTGGGCGGACGCGCCCACCACCGCAGCCATATTTAACGGTTCAAGTTCCGCGGAATCGTTCTTAAGGGGGCTGGAGAGGTCCACGAAATTCCAAAGCAGCAGCTGTGACCAACAAGGCCGCATGTTAGTGGCAGCGCTAGAGGGAGAGCCCCGGAGGATACTCCAATCCATGGACTACCTACACGAACCCTACTGGAGGATCAAACAGGTCATTGAGGATCTGTACCCCTCACCCGAGACACCGACCTACCAAGAGTTCTATCAACTACGTTGCGCGCCTCAAGGCTTACAAGCATACTATATACAGAAGGTACGCATGGGTACGCAGCTCTACAATGACCGCAAAGAAATGGTCAATGCTCTCACTCAAGCAATGCCCTCCTACAGTCGCAATCCCCTACTGATTGCAACACCCAGAAGCCCGTCGGAATGGTTCACTCTGGCCAAGAGAATCTATGGGATCAGCGATGACCCGAGTCGTCCCTGCATTTCCTCTCCAACAGAACGCCCATCTCCGCGCCAATCCGGTAAACAAACAAACAATCCGTTAAGGCGCTCATCCGAAGATGTGGCTCATACTCAGAAGCGACAAGGAGGATCTCCCTCCACCCCGCCTACACCATGCAAGCACTGCATTGAAACAATCACTGCCCACGACGGTCCACTTTGCCTGGACAGCATGCCGATCATCCCGACTACGATACTGCCGCGGTATTTTCGTGACCCAAGAGACAGAGCTGCCGAGTAACCAGAAGTACAACCCACACGCCATTAACGGCGTAAATACCCTGACTCTCAATTTATGTTCATTAATATTATTTGTTTAAAACAATTCAGAACATTAGGAACTAAAATGATACCTTTAAATGATGATATTACTATTAGGACTTTGTCTCATAATACCCAACCAGTGGGATTTGCATTTATTTTGGTTACTGTAGGATCCATTAAGGAACACTTGATATTTTATATAATAGATAAGGATCTACCATTTGGCAATTTTTCTTTAAATTTATTAGGGATATTTCGATTAACTATTGATTTTTTTTTTTTCAAAAAGAATATTTCAGGATAATATCATGTTAGCACAGTCACAATATTGTTTTAAAGATTATTTTACGCCATTATTAAAAACTTTACAATTCAACCCGACCTTAATAACCATACCATGCCCCACACTACTCAAACCATTCCTTATGACAACCTTAATGGTACCACAAATGTAGAAAATTATATAGTTGCACATCCTCATCTAATAACTTAATGTAAAAATCTTATTAGAGAAAATATTGGTTTGTTTCCTATCGATAAGTTTTCAGTACCTGCTCTAAATATCGACCCGGTTAAAATTATGCCTAACAGTGATAAGATTATAACACTATGACCATATAAAATGCCATATAGCGATTACCCTGAAATAAAATATCAAATAGAGAAAATGTTAGAAAATGAAATAATAGAACCATCGAATAGCCCATATGCTGCTCCCGTAACACTTGTTAGGAAAAAAGATGGCTCGAAAGGTTTTCGTGTAGATTTTAGAAAACTTAACGAATTATTGTCTGTAGATAATTATATATCCCATACCACTAATATAAACAGTACTAGATCAATTATCTAATTCCAAATACTTTTCCACCATAGATATAACATCCGCCTTCTGGCGAATTCCGATCCAGCTCGAATCTAGGCCCCTACTTTCATTTGTAACCCACCTGGATCAATACCATTTTAATAGACTACCATTTGTTCTCAAATTGAGTCCCCAAATATTCGAAAGGCAGTTAAATCAATTGATACAGAAACACAAATTAACATTTGTTAATCATTATTTTGATGACTTCATAATCCATTCTAACAGTTTAGAGGAACACTTAGGACACTTACAGGATTTTTTTCATTTTTGTAAATTAGAAAATATAAAATTAAATCTTAATAAATGCCAGTTTTTCAGGACATCTATTGACTACCTGGGATATAAGATTAGTTCAGGTACCTGCACTCCACATGTTAGGAATATAGATGTAATTAATGCCATAAAACCCCCTACTAACATAAAAACCTTGAAATCATTCCTAGGCTCCATTAATGTTCACAACAAATTCGTTCCAGATTATTCGCGCATTAGAAATCCTCTAAATCAACTTTTGAAAAATAACGTTAAATGGGAATGGACGTCAGACTGTCAAAAGGCGTTTGGCAAACTCAAACAACTACTTTCATCAGGTCCCATTCTCCAAATTTATAAATCAGATTTGTCCTGTCGAGTGTACTCTGATGCATCTTTGCAAGGGATAGGAGGAGTACGGAAACAGCTCCATCCAGATGGATACTCATATCCAGAACAATATTGTAACCAAGTATTTATTCATTTTATTATTTTTATTAACAGAGTGGTCATTTTCATATTTATATTTTGCTACTCCGTACATTTCCCTCGTGGCTTATCTTTTGTTTACCGTTCTTAGTTTGCCCTTCCCTGAAATAAATTTTGTTTCTTCCTGAAGTTTTTGTCTTCCCTAATTTTCCACGTGACATTTTGGTGGAGATGCTGGGTAAATTAGGGAAGACAAACTGAAGATCGCCGAGAAGACCTTGAAGCCATGGGTGCTGTGATCTACATTTTCGGAGACTGACTCCAGGATTCCACCGCCGTGCTAAAGCCAAGACTTCCCTCGAAGATGACGATGTCCCTATAGACGATACGACGACAAAGCCGATCTTCAAGCCGCCAGAAAAATGACGCAAAGGTACTAGAGACAAAGTTCCAAGACTTCGATGGAATCCTTGGAAGAAGAACGTCAGATCCATGTAAGTATCTACAATAATTGCTAGCTGTGGGTCACAGCTCCCATAGGGAAGAAGCTATGTAACCAAGTATTTATTCATTTTATTATTTTTATTAACAGAGTGGTCATTTTCATATTTATATTTTGCTACTCTGTACATTTCTCTCGTGGCTTATCTTTTGTTTACCGTTCTTAGTTTGCCCTTCCCTGAAATAAATTTTGTTTCTTCCTGAAGTTTTCGTCTTCCCTAATTTTCCACGTGGCAATATTATAGCCGCACTCTGCGCAAAAACGAGCGCAATTATACCATCACCGAATTAGAGTGTCTGGCCATAATTGAAACAATAGATCGTTTCAAGGTCTATCTGGCGGAAAATTGTTTTACTATTTTCACCGATCATTGTGCCTTACAGTGGCTGAAAAACATCAAAAATCAGACAGGAAGACTCTTTCGATGGAGTTTGAGATTGTCAGTCTATGACTATCAGGTGAAGTTCATCAAAGGCATCAAACAACTAAAGGCTGACCTGTTATCCCGAAATCCGTTTTGTGGCCTTCTTGACGCCCCCCACGCAATTAACAATGTACCAAAGTGAGAATCGGGATAATTCCAAGTATGTTCACCAAACCTCAGGCCTGACTACCGTCACCAGACGTGGTGTGAACAAAATAGTTGTTCCGCCATCCTTACGACCCACCATATTAGAGAAGCCCACCAGAAATTAAACTATCCAGGAATTTCTCTATTGACTAGGATCATCTCCGCCCAATACTTTTGGAGTGGAATGTCTATAGACATTCGTGTTTTCGTTAAGAATTGTAACATCTGACAAATGAGCAAAACCCCAAAAGGACCGAAGTATGGAGAGTTGGGCGAATTTCCAGAAGCCCCACTGCCATTCGATCTGGTATCTATGGACACTATAGCCGAGTTTTATAGATACGGGAGTGCAAAAAATTACCTGCATGTAGTAGTAGACCACTCGACTCGATTAGCATGGACATCTCCATCTCGTTCCACCAGTACGACCACATAAATTCAAGTAATAAAAAGGGTGCTACAAAGTGGTTGTCCGAAGCGTCTCCTTTCAGATAGAGCCTCTGCCTTTACATCACAGAGGTTTAGGAGATTTCTAATCTCTCATAACATCCAACCAATGCTCACTACCAGCAACCATCCACAAGCAAACGGTTTATCCGAACGTTTGAACGCAACCCTTATCGGAAAACTTAGGCTCCTCCATCTTCAACATCCTAGAGCTAGTGGAATATGCTCCAATCCAAAGTAGTTAAGGCATATAATGATACCCATTCCGTCAGGGGATTTCCCCCATCATACCTTATGAACGGTTCCCTGCCGAAAGAACTGTCACAACATCTAGATCCTTATCCATCGGTCACTGAATTTAGACGCTTAGCGTTACAAAGAACGAAAGAACGTCATAAGCTAGATAAGATCAGATTTGATAAAAATCACACGTCCCCCGACTTTGAGGTAGGCGATCTAGTCCTTATCAAAATTTACCAACACCTCAATACGGACAAATTAGTACCTTACTTCAGTGGACCATATGAGATAATTGAGGTGATATCTCCCTATACAGTGAGAATCAATAGACCTGATCAAGCTCAAAACTTATACACAGAAATTATCCACGTAAACAAATTGAAACACTATTCCGAAGACACTAAGTGCATCTTCACACTTCACTCAACGAACAACAATAGCGCGCCAAAATCACATTTTATTTACTATCATTTCCCACCTGAAATATTACATGATGACTGTAAGAATCATAAATCTACATTAAGTAACCCATTTAATCACATGAACCCCGATATTTTCTTAGAAAATTACGAACCAACATTAACAGCCAGATACATTTCTACTCCTGACACCATCCCAAAGATTGATATCCAATTAGAACCTTTCCCGACATCGAAGATAATGCTCCCATCGTCACCAACACGTAATCATACTCCGCAAATTAGCCCTCAATTAAGTACCCTCCTTATTAACTGTGACAATGCGAAATTAGAAAATAGGTCAGTTATAAGCAAAAATACGTTAGTACCGTTGTCCATAGTTAAATATTTTAATAGGATTAAACAATTCCAAATATTTTTTCTATCCCTCCTTACAATGGCGTATATTAACCCAAACGTCTCCATGACGATTATACATTTGCTGATTTATTTATTGCCGTCGTCCCGATAAAGACAAATTCAATCAATCTTGATGTATTGTCTTGAAGAGCTTTCGATGGTCCTTTGGAACACCTTCAAGGACTTCATTAATCACTCAGAAAAGGATAGTGACCACGACATTAAGATTGATACCCCCCATAATATCTTATCGTCAGGGAATTCCTAAATAGGATGGGGGAAATATATTCCGAATTAGAATAACATCACCTGCGTTGCCCATTGACCACCCCGAACTGATAGTTTTTCCAAAATTAATTTCCTTTTAAGGTGTCAGCAGGATTACTGATAGTCACAGACCCGTCTTGAAACGATTCGTTCATGATGTACGTCACAGAATTCAGTACGTTTCCCTCTGACCATTTGCAATGAACCATTATATTCACACACCAACATCAAGAGATATTCTCCTGGCGCTACTTAATTGACGTGACAACCGTCCCCTTTTCTCTCCATCAAACGAGAAACCTTCGAAGGACTCCAGTGGCCCAATTTGAATCATCCTACCAAATTGTTCGCCACGACCCAAGTCTTCATTCCTTTTCATCCCTGAGCACCTTTTTACAACCCCTTTTCTTACGTTTCTTATGGAAAGTAAGGTTCAGAGGAGGATGCTCAGCCAATCACCAATCCACCAACACTCCAGCACAGGAGATCCTTTCACGCACAGAGCACTCCCACGAACAGATACACAGTCTTAGCCACATCACACAGGTTTGTATCCTCCTCATTTAGGACATTTACCACTTTATTATCTTATGTATTATATATCATATTTAATGTTGTTTTTATCTATATTTGTATTTATTTTTTAGTATAATATCACACAATTTTTTTAATTTTTGTACCATAGTATCAGAATTCAATTTATAAAATTGCCTCCCATCCCTAAACTAAATGATTTTAAAATCATTTTAAATGTATTTATCCCACGCAGGTTTCATCTGTCATAATTTGTATAATGCCCAAGAAATATAATTTATTTTCGCCATAATTAATATATTAAGATGTGATGAGAGAAGCGTGGACGCGGGCACCGCTTGGAGGGGCTGCATGAAGATAACTGACCAATGGGAACGGCCCACCTCAACCGCTGTGCTACTGCTGTGTGCGGTTGTTATTATTTTGTAAACATATGTATCCTTATATCTAATAATAATAATATATTTATAAAATCACTTATTTGGCTGTTCTTTTTGCAACATCGACCCACAACAAAATGTAAATACAAATTCACCCATCAAATCTGTACAAAATAAACGTGGGCGAAGGCTACGGCACGCAGCGCGCGCTCACTAGTGTGGAACAAATTCTTATTCGAAGCATACATGCACAACGGCTGCGCCCTTCCATTCGACCACGACAGATCCGACATATATATATATATATTTGAATTATTTAAGAAGAAATCATGTGAATTATAATAAATTGTTAGTCACAATTTTATTTTTAATATTATAATAAATATAGGGTAATCATTAAGTCAGAAGAGAAAACTAATTCTGTATTAAATATAATACCATTATATTATTTAAATTTCATTACTAATTTCAAAATATAAATATTTGGTAGTTAATTCAAAACATAAAAGGTTTGTTTCAAATGTATATTTAATAAATAAACATTAATTTCTACAGGTAAACTCCGTACAATTGGTATAAGTGTATAACGAATCAAAAGTTTTGACGAAGGAGTATCTTTTATAAAAGATACTTCTTCGTCAAAACTTTTGATTCGTTATACAAATAAATAAACAGATAAATAGAAAAAAAAAACTCCAGCGGGGCTAAGGCCGTTACGCGTCATTTCACATCCCACCTATTCGTTTTTTTTCACACCTATAGTTTTTTTTTTTTTAGATTTAATTAAAAAGCCTGAAGGTGCCTATGAACCAATCTGACTTATATATGTTCTCTGACTGAATGTTTGGCAGAAAGAATTTTGTTTATTAGCAACAAACATTATGTATAAATATCGTTATCATCATTTCTAAACTAAAGATAGATAAATCAGTTTAGATCTTGGTTGACTTGAATTTTCCATAGATGAAAATATCACAATACCCCTCTTTCTTACTCAATTCTATATACTGTTAAATATATGCCAGTTGAATATTGAGTAAGCATATAAGGTACAAATGATTAAACATCCATACGTCGACTTTTATTCATATCGCATTTAAAATTTTATATATGCGTGTATAGAATTATATTGTAAATAGTTATAAAACGAAGAGAAATTTTTTTATTTTTACTATACATGGGCTACAAGCTTTCGGGCTTCACGCCCTTCGAGTTGTACCCGTCGAAGGGCGTGAAGCCCGAAAGCTTGTAGCCCATGTATAGTAAAAATAAAAAAAATTCTCTTCGTTTTATAACTATTTACAATTCTATAAGAGAAATTTTCATGATTCATGTTATAGAATTATATTGTTTGGGAAACCAGTGGAGGTTATTTTGTGGTGGTTTGAATATGCTTTAAAAGTATATATAGAGAAAATTTTAATATATTTTAATGATTAATATAACGAATAAAGACATAAGACGCGAATGTTTCTTTTCATACATAAATTAAGCTTCTACAGTGCTTACTGCAATTAAAATATTGTGGGGGTTCACTACTGATTAGCCAAGTCAGGACAGTAGAAGTTTAATTGGTGTGTGAAAAGAAACATTCGCGTCTTATAATGTCTTCATTCGTTATATATAGATGACGCGCTATTGCTTTGTAATAATTAATATGTGTAATCACTATTTTCTCATCGCAAATTTTGGTATATTTAGGAGTTGTAAAAAGGAAGAGTATGTTTTAAATGCACATTATATCTATAAGACAGGGGTATAAATTTGCGTTAACATTCCATTCAAGAGGTGGCATATAGAATACGGAGAAAGGTTCTTTGTCTTTTGTCGAAATGTGGATGAAGGGCTCTCGAAGCTATAATTTAATTGTTTTTATAAAAATACGATTCTCGGATAATTTCATTAACAATATAAACGAAAGACAATATGACCCACGCGTAAGCATTTAAAACATGCGTGCGCCTTCTTTAATGCCTCTACTCGCGCTGGGATCGGCATTGAACGCCATTTTGGGCAAGATTGTATCCAATGATTCCCCTGGCAGATTATACACCAGGGAACCCTCTTTACGGCATTTTCTCTTATTTTTGCCGTATGTAACCCTGTTATATAATGCCCGGTGTCTCTTTTACGTGATGCTTCCCCAAATCCATCTTTAATGTAGGCAATTCTTTGTTCACCCATAACTTTTCTTCGCACAAAAGCCAGCAGAGATGTTAGCCTCTGGTCAACCGATAAGATTAATTCCTTTTCGTCTCTATCATAGCCAGCCATTGAACTCCTCTGCCAGATTCTAATCAACTCCTCTGGCAAACTGGACTCCACGAGTGGATACAAAAAGGAAGAGTTCTGCTGCACATTCACACCCAGGGAATCCAACGACCTTTTGTGTGATTCAACCTGGTCATATAAACTTTCCAAGGATACATTATTCTTTCTTACGTTATTGATGACCAGTTTCAACAATTTTCGCACATAAACCTCGGTCAAGATCACCTTGTCGCCGAAGCGATCCCTGAGCGCCTCTATTACCTTGGGGTAGTTAGCCTCCGTCAAAGGGTAGCTCTTGACCAGTCTTTCTGCTCTTGTTCCAACATTCATAGCCTGAATCAAATAATGGAATTTATCCAGTTCCGTCAGGCTTGGATTCCCATGAATGGCCTCAAACTGCGACCACCATCCCAGCCACTCGAGACTGGTGCCATCGTAAACTTTTAACGCGATTTTTGGCAGTCTGTATGAGGTACTCTTCTCTGGGCTACTCCTAATTGAAGCCATATCCCCTTGGCCTTGTTGGTCATTTCCCTTAGGATTGAGATATTCGTTTACTTTCTTCTCTGTTCGCAGAAAGTTATTTTCATACTTCTCGACCAAATACTGTTCTTTCTCCAATTCCTGTATAATGGTGTTCTCATCGTCCAACATTAACTCCCTAATTTGGGAATTCGCGTTCCTTAGCTGGCTTTCATTAATCTCCAGCAATTTAAACACGACCAAGATTTTATTTATTTATTATCATTTACAAAGCACGCGATATCCGTCTCGGATATTTGCATGCATACACAAGTTTGAGAGCTTATTTACAGTAATTATTAATATGATTTTAGTTATTATAATAGAAATTATTAACATATTTGTCAGTTAGTTAACGATTTAATTACCCTATAATGAATATTAGTAAACATCACAGATAAGAACAGAAATTTAGAGCTATTTACAGAATATAACTATATATCAGTTATTACAGCCCAGGCTATCTATTACTAAAAAACATTCTACAAAATCTATTAAAATATATATACATATATCTATTATTAACTATTTGATTTAGACAATTTATATTTATTTGATTTTTGACTCTCAAGTCCTCTACAAGTCGACAGTCCGTTAGAATATGTACAGGATTTTCTTCTTCTGCACCACATGAGCATTTAGGCGAATCCGTCTTTCTGACTTTGTACAAATATGATCTAAAGTTACCGTGTCCAGTAAAAAATTGGACATTGTAAAAATTTGGCTTGACATATTTGGGTATTTGGGAATCAGTGAAGAAGGACTTGAAAATGGTATTAGTCTTCTCAGAGTATTTCTGCAATTTTTCCCTTATATAATTAGAAATTATATTCCTACTTGAAGAGTCAAATCGGTTGTAATTTATTTCGGTTTTCAACATCTTAGATTCAATATATTCAGTAAGTTTGGGGACTTGTGCAAGTATATATGTACAATCCGATGATGTTGTACTGTAGGCCTGTATACAATGTTTTAATATACTATATTGAAGAGAATTTAGTTTGTCCTTAGACTTTTTGTTTATGAATGGATACCATATTGGATAAACATAAGTAATTGTACTTCGATATAATGTATTATACAATATCAGTCTTCGTCTGAAGTCTAGACCCCATGCTTTCTTTGTCAGGCCAAATAGGTATCCACTAGCTCTAGTTACTTTTATTATCATTTCATTAACGTGAGGCGTAAAGTCCAGTTTGCTTCTGACTCGGTGATTTTTAATAGTCACTCCTAGGATCTTAAGTTCTTCAACCGGTTTAATTAACTTGCTACCTGAGACTATTATATCGCTATTGCATTTATATAAATATAATATTTTTGTTTTTTCATCTGACAATTTTAATTTACGACTTTCACACCACTCATTGATTTTTCTTAATACGTTATCTATTGTCTTTCTTAGTTGTTCAGGAGTTTTATTCCAACATATTAACGTAATATCATCTGCATATCCTATTGTTTCACAATTATCATCCAGATTATTATTCAGTATCTCATTAATAAGAATATTCCATAATGTGGGAGACAGTGGTCCTCCCTGTGGGCATCCTTTACTTAGTTTCTTATTAATTTCAGTTGAGGAATATCTAAATCTTATTCTTCTATTATCAAAGTATGATTGTAGAAGTTTCATCATTGAAGCCTGCACACCATCTTCATCTAGTCTTTTCATCAAGGCCGGCCACCATGCATTATCAAACGCTGCACTAATATCCACTGCAATTATTGCTGCATATTCTCTTGTTTTATGTTCTAACGCAATTTTTATTATTTCAGTTAGTGCAGTAATAGTAGATTTCGATCTTCTAAAGCCATGTTGTCGATCACTTAGTAAATTAAAATCTTCATAATATTGTATTATTCTGTTATTAATTATTTTTCCAAATTTTTAGAAATGTTGGAATTAAGACATAAAGGTCTATAATTTTTAAAGTTATTAAAATCTGTTTTTCCAGGTTTCGGAATAATTATTGCCTCTGCTCTTTTCCATTCAGCAGGATAGTATTGTAGGTCTAAACATTTTTGAAATAGTTTCACCAATATAGGAGCTATAAATTGTTTAGTGTGCCTTATCATGTTGTTAGAGATGTTGTCTATTCCGGGGAGATTTCTTTGGATTTAATTTGTCAATTAAGTCGTTAACTTCAGTAATTATTACCATCGGTTTTGCTTTAATAAACCAAGATAGAGTCCCGAGAAGGATATTCTTTATCAAACTCCGTCTCAATTTCTTTTATATATTTTTTGTCACCGATGATCTCAGCAGCGTTCTCAATTTCTTACATTTATCCATCTTGAATTTCTCAATCAACAAATTTGAATTAAGGCTAGTTTACATATCTTCGCTAAATTTCGCCAATCTACTTTGTTTAATCCCAATTTTCTTCACTTTACCTTCTTAAGCTTTAAATTCTTTGGCTTTGACTTCTTCGGCTTTATCTTCTCTAGCCTTGCCTTCCTTAGCTTTATCTTCTTTAGCTTTAACTTCTTTGGATTTATCTTCAAAAATATATTCTTTAGCTTTATATTCTTAGATCCTTAAGTCACTTGTTCTTTCTCTTTTAGAATCCGGCTCGAGGGACCAAATGTTAAGGTCCTTTGTCCTTAACGAATTAGAAGCCGTATTGCGTTTACTTTAGAAGACTGTATAGGTTTTCTACTACCCAGGCGATACCCCAATGGTGATTCCAATTGCCCAGGCGACACCCCAATGGTGATTCCAATTGCCCAGGCGACACCCCAATGGTGCCGATAATGACTCAGCCAAAGAGAAAATAAAGCACGACCAAAAACTATTCACAAACACACTTTATTTTAAAAACTCAATTATATACAAAGATAGTCATCGGTCAATATTTACAATAATCACAGAAAAATAAAATTGATAAATAAAAATATATCATAGAAAACCCAACAATACAAATTTAAAGAAAACAGAAAAGGGGTTTCTCTTAAATTTTTTTCTCTTTTATTTTTTTCAATTTGTATATTTTTATGGATATTCAGGTCTTACTACACGAATATAAATCGAAAAGAAGAAAGATAATATCCTAAAAATCAATAAGATTTTTCAAGTTGGCGTGAACACATTTTGAAATATTCTCAAAATATTGCTATTACACATTAAGATGTAATATTCATACCAGTTTATCTAGAGCAAGGCATGGTAAACTTCATTAATTAATTTTGAAATATTCGGGACGAATATTATTAGAAATTTCAAAAAATAGAGGCAATTTACTCAATTGATCACTTGGGTAGTCATAAGTGAAATGATGAGAAGCTTTTCAAAGGGAGAATTGAACTACAAAGGTGCTTTTTAGAAATGTGTAACGAGTGTTTCTTAGGAGAGAGAAACATACAGTTCAGGATAAATCTTTTAAAATGTTATGTGTGATCGGCTATTCTGTATGCTCTTAGTAAAGATAAAATGGACTTACAAATGACTGATGAAGACGTTTGCAAAGAGCAATAACTGAATATCATCTGTTGAAAGTAACATTAGAAATAATATGGAGACAGGCAAGCTATGTTCTGAGAGAATTTTGAAGATATGATTTGTTCTGGCCTTGGAAGAAACACAAGAGGTCACAGGAATAAATTACGAATACTTTAGATCAAGGACCTCAAATACTGGGGTGGAGTGAGTCGCGCGATAATAATAAAAATAGGCACAGGATCGTTAAACACGGGAGCGTTTCTATTGAAAGGTAACTTTCTTCTAATTCATACCTGGAAGTTGATAGGCAGTAAGAGATGATTTTGCTCTGTCGAAAATCTTATTGACCCTTGATTAAATTGTTATATAACTGGCATATCGACAAAATCAACTCTTCAATATACATACTTAAATAAATTAAAACGAGAACGAAGAGGAGTTTCTCATTTAATATTTGCGAGCTTTCGGACCGTGACGTCCTTCTACTGGCTATAGAATGGAAGAATATGAACGACTATATATAGAGCTAAAAATTCAAATTTTACATATTGAAAATTAATGGTATACATCTAAATTAACATACAGCAGAGATTAACTAAGAATACATATTTACATCTGAATTAATATACAACGGCGTAAACTATTGTATTTGTGAGGGATAAGAAAGGAAGAAAATAACTATGAATGTGATGTTTAAGGCATAATGACGGGTGGATGAGGAGAAGTGTTATTTCAACAGAATATGGTATGAGTCAGGTATATCGATGTGTCTATTGATACTATTGCATTGTAATGATATCATGGCCTCGAGGATCAATCTTTGATATTTGCGATTGATGTTCTTATATTGGATGGTTGGATTGGATAAATCAAATGAGTGACCTGTATTTAAGATATGGGTATATATTTGGGATCTTATGTTCTTATTGGTTATGTTCCTGCTATATGTTCGTCCATTCTGATGGCCGCGGATCTACCCGTTTCCACCTTGTAAATGGCGGAGCTTAGACGACATGGGACGGCATAGACCGCGCCATCAGAATTACAATTGTTGGTGGGTTTGTTATATCGGGTTATAGGGTTTCTGGTTATGGATGCCATGTTAAGGCTATTGTGGTAGAATGTTTTGATGCCGCATGGTTTCAGTAGTGAAGCTATAGCAACTGATTGTGGACTGTAGGGGAGAGTGCAGTGACCTTTGTTTATTTGTGCTGGTTTTGTATAATTTGGGTTATAAAAGTGTCTGTTGATGAATGAGGTAGGGTAACTGGCATTTGTCAAATGGGCTATTATCTTTGATTTATCAATGTTTTGGAAAATGTTAAGTGAACAATGTGTGAAGATCCGCTTGGTAAGGGTCTTGACTAATCTTATTTTATGGGTAATAGGGCAGTGGGAGCTATAATGTGTGTAGTGTGGGAGTGAGTTGTTCTTATAGTAAACAGTAGTGTGAAAGAAATTATTGGTACGGATTATTAAGATATCAAGGAAGGGAAGGACAAGAGAGGTTTCTGTTTCGTATGTGAAGGAGATATCGGGATGAAATGAATTTAGGTCCTTAAGTATATGGCTAACAGAGTCTATTTTTGTGATGCATAATATATCATCTATGTAGCGTTTCCAGAAGTATATGTTAGAGGATTGCTGTTGATTGATCCTTTCATCCAATGATACCATTACAATTTCTGCAAAAATGCATGATAGTGGGCTGCCCATAGGGGAGCCCCTAATTTGTTTGTAATATTGCTCATTAAAGGTAAGGATGTTCATATCCAAGCAGAGGGAGGTTAAATTAACAATATAATCGGCTCTGTGGGTGTCAATTGGTGTGTTATGTAAAGGTTTTTTGAGCTCACTTATAATGAGTGGGTGGGGAAGGGATAAATAGAGGGATTTCACATCAAATAAAACCATAATATGGTCTTTAGGTGCTTTTAAGTTAGTAATATATTGTATAAAGCTTGGGATGTTAGTAATGGCATGTGTACCAGGTTTCGACCAGTGAACAATCAGGATATCAAAGGTATCATTAACCTGTCTTCAGAAACATTGACTTCATCAGAAAACCGACTCTTATCGTTGGGATTGAAGTTCCGAATGCCCAAGATACCAGACATTCCCCGCATCATTTCCTGCCTGGAGCCAGCCATAAAGTCCCTCATCCACCAAGACACTTTCAAGATCCTCCAAGCAGTTACTTCCATCCTACAGAAACCTGTTCCCCATACTAAGGAATCAAAAGGTCTGTATCAAACCATTAAGAAACTTAAACAAAATACCTCCATAGTTATTACTAGATCTGACAAAGGTTCTGACACAGTAATCTTGACCACCACAGATTATACTTCGAAGATGCATGATATCTTAAACGATGCATCCATTTTTACACCAATAACACCTCAGGACAACACCACATCAATCAGAAAGTTTAGAACCTCTTTATTACGTTTGAAAAGATCTAAGCATATATCACAAGACCAATATTCTACCTTCATTTCCAGCCTTAACAGTAACGCTTACATCTATGGCCTACCTAAAACGCATAAGCCCTCAGTCCCCCTACGCCCCGTGATTACTTACCACAAATGCACGCAATATGCTGTTTCTAAGTTCCTCTCAAATTTTCTATCTCCTATCCTCCATTCGAAACCTGGTACACATGCCATTACTAACATCCCAAGCTTTATACAAGATATTACTAATTTAAAAGCACCTAAAGACCATATTATGGTTTCATTTGATAGGAAATCCCTCTATTTATCCCTTCCCCACCCACTCATTATAAGTGAGCTCAAAAAACTTTTATATAACACACAAATTGACACCCACAAAGCCGATTATATTGTTAATTTGACCTCCCTCTGCTTGGATATGAACATGTTTACCTTTAATGAGCAATATTACAAACAAATTAGGTGCTCCCCTATGGGCAGCCCACTATCATCCATTGTTGCAGAAATTGTAATGGTATCATTGGATGAAATGATCAATCAGCAGCAATCCTCTAACATATACTTCTGGAAACGCTACATAGATGATATATTATGCATCACAAAAATAGACTCTGTTACCATATACTTAAGGACCTAAATTCATTTCATCCCGATATCTCCTTCACATACGAAACAGAAACCTCTCTTGTCCTTCCCTTCCTTGATATCTTAATAATCCGTACCAATAATTTCTTTCACACTACCGTTTACTATAAGAACAACTCACTCCCACACTACACACATTATAGCTCCCACTGCCCTATTACCCATAAAATAAGATTAGTCAAGACCCTTACCAAGCGGATCTTCACACATTGTTCACTTAACATTTTCCAAAACATTGATAAATCAAAGATAATAGCCCATTTGACAAATGCCAGTTACCCTACCTCATTCATCAACAGACACTTTTATAACCCAAATTATACAAAACCAGCACAAATAAACAAAGGTCACTGCACTCTCCCCTACAGTCCACAATCAGTTGCTATAGCTTCACTACTGAAACCATGCGGCATCAAAACATTCTACCACAATAGCCTTAACATGGCATCCATAACCAGAAACCCTATAACCCGATATAACAAACCCACCAACAATTGTAATTCTGATGGCGCGGTCTATGCCGTCCCATGTCGTCTAAGCTCCGCCATTTACAAGGTGGAAACGGGTAGATCCGCGGCCATCAGAATGGACGAACATATAGCAGGAACATAACCAATAAGAACATAAGAATCCAAATATATACCCATATCTTAAATACAGGTCACTCATTTGATTTATCCAATCCAACCATCCAATATAAGAACATCAATCGCAAATATCAAAGATTGATCCTCGAGGCCATGATATCATTACAATGCAATAGTATCAATAGACACATCGATATACCTGACTCATACCATATTCTGTTGAAATAACACTTCTCCACATCCACCCGTCATTATGCCTTAAACATCACATTCATAGTTATTTTCTTCCTTTCTTATCCCTCACAAATACAATAGTTTACGCCGTTGTATATTAATTCAGATGTAAATATGTATTCTTAGTTAATCTCTGCTTTATGTTAATTTAGATGTATACCATTAATTTTCAATATGTAAAATTTGTATTTTTAGCTCTATATATAGTCGTTCATATCTTCCATTCAATAGCCAGTAGAAGGACGTCACGGTCCGAAAGCTCGCAAATATTAAATAAGAAACTCCTATTCGTTCTCGTTTTAATTTATTTAAATAACTGGCATATATTGGTGATGTACCTATTAGGAAAATATCGCTAATGTAGCAATTCTTTCCGCAAAAACAATATTTCTCAAATTGTAGAACCATACATTATGGATGTTGTATTCTGGAAGTATTTGTTTTGTGGGCCAGGGATGCAATTATGAAGAAGGATCAATCCAAGAAGATAAGTATGATGAATCGGCGGAGTTAAACGGAGAGAGAATTTGTATGCCAGATCCCATTTCAAACAAAATATTTAATAATTACTGCGTTTCGCTCAGCCAGTTAGGCCACATGGAGATTTGCATAATAGATTTGTCCTCTGAACAGGCGTCACGCTCGCGTGATGGATTCGTGAGGCATGGGGTTTTCCTTTTGCAGAAATTCGGCATTTCTTTTATCTCTCAAATCCACGACGCTGGATGTAAGATAAGGATACTGAAGAGCGCTATGGAAATTAATTAACATTCCATATTTACTTATTAACAAATCAAAGTTACAAAGGTAACTGTATAAGGTGAAAGGCTCAAGAGAATCATTCATTCAATGAGAAACCATATCTCTAAGAGACCAAAGCTAGGATCTGATATGAAGTTTCTTTATGACTGTTTATGAAGCTAAAAACCTGAGCTTTCGAGTTACACGGCTACACGATATATTTATTTCCAGGTTTTTGTACATATATGTCAGAGTAAAATCTACGATATAGCGCGTATATAGCTCGAAAGCTCAAGTTGTATCAAAAAACATTTTTTGTTGTTCAGGTTAACAATATATTGCTGAACATATTTTACAAGCTATGAGTACAGATACTAATAACTGATACAATGATAAATGAAGATTCCATAATTTTTATATTTAAAAAGGGGACAAAAAGACAAGAAAAATAAATGAGATAAAATCTCCGACGAGCGTCCTTCTGATTAACGACCACTTCCATGAGGGTCCACCATTGTGTCGAATATAAGAATATTTCACTTCAACTAACCCAAACTACCAAAAAAATATTATCTAGAGGGACCAGATTAAATTAAATTAAGCGGATTCTCAAGAGCAGTCTTATTCAGAAAAAAATAAAATTTAATTAAAATACATTTGTATGAGAGAGAGAGAGAGTTGAGTTATTTTACAACTTTAATTTTGAATTGAACGCAATTACATATTTACATAAGAAACATCGAAAGTGTGTTTTTAATTTCTCTAAAATATGAGCTATCAAACCTTCAATCTACATGGTTTACATTTATAATAAACTTTGACCGATGCATTTCCATGTAACCAATTTTTCTTGTATAAACTACATTTCCGAACATATAAATATATTCTAAAAAGAGAGTTTTAAAGTGAAGACTCATGAAAAATATCCTCATATATAGAGAATATTATTAAACTTTCAGAATTTATATATTGGTTTGAAATTATTTTTAAAACATGCTTCGCACATAATGACATTATTTTGATTGTTTGCTTCAATTTCTATTTATAAATGCGTTTTTATTTCTTTGAAACATGTTTTAGCGTGAGTTATGTGTATTTAAGATTCAGTGAAGCTTCATTGTTTGGCCTTCAATGTGACGCCCGCCTCAAGCTGGTGGGTGCAAACAGCCTGAAATGCGTACCTGATTGGCTTTTATTGATAATTCAAGAAAAGGTATTGTGACCAATTTCTGGAAATAAAATATACAACGTCATCTAGTAATTCTTTCTAATGACCTCAGTGGACCATCAGAAATGCTCAGTACTCGATAAGATGTTTATTCCAATAATTGATACATTTATGAGAAATCAATTTACAATTCCTGAATATTCTTTTTAAAAAACATGGAAATGATACGTGGAAAGTAAACTCTAATGATATTAGGAAATATTAGTATAAATTAGATACGAATTTATAGTATTTTCCATTTTTAATTATATCAAAAGTATCCATTAAATCTATATTTTATATTATTATTTTTAAACCTTGTTTCAGAGAAATAACATATCGCAACATTCCCCAAAGCATTAAATGTTATTTCTGGAAAGTGTTGATCCTCAATAAATAACACAAGAGCAGTATAAATTTAATATTATAGATTGTCTCAAAACTACATGAAATTTATATGATTGGATCCCAGAAAAAAAAAAAAAAAACACCAATAGTCCAATTCTGCACACACATGGAGACGAACACCTGAATTGTTAATTCACTTAAAAAGATAAACAAACAGTCTCTCTAGAAATATCGTATTTATTTTTTTCTCAAAATTAAAATTTTGATAAAATTCAAAACAAGTCCTATATATTATCAGGTATAAATGTATATAAAAAGTTTGCACCATACTGACGAGGGCCAACAGCCTGAAACGCGTACGTGATTGGCACTTCTCGATTTATCAGGAAAATGGATCGGCCAATAATATGGAATAAAGAAACGGTTAGTTGATATTTATTCCACTAATGAAGCTCTGCCGCTTAAAATGCTCAGTTTAGCAATCAGGATGTGTCTATTATGCATATATATTATCTATTAAAGGGTCTCAAATATTTATTCCCTATTGTTTTTTCTATTTTTTTATAGATATTTTCGTTGTTACCTTTGTGTGTGGAGTGTTTATCGGTTTATAAAGCACATATGTAAAAATCAAATTGTCAAATATAATAATTCGGTACTCGAACCACATACATCACAACATGACGCCATGATAGAAAAAAATGCTGTTAATATTCTCATTGAGGGGTTGAGAGTGTTTCAATGTATCAAAGGTGTTGGTATTCACGTGCCAACAAGAACTTAGCATTAGAAAGGACATTGAACGTTATGATGAAAGAGAAAAAGATGATGCTAATGGATCATAGTTAGAGGGGTGCATGCCAAATCAGCCCAATCCTAGGCGATTACCAGATGAACTTCCGTCACCTCGTTGGTTTTTACATGCAAAGTATTTCTCACATGTTTAGCGTGGGCACATTGATATATAAAGGTGTTTTCTACAACTCCTACTTTACAATTGAAAGATTTATTTATTACCTTTATTCTCATTCTTCAAACAAGAGTTTTTAGTCCTCTACCAACATATGCTCTAAAGGGATCTCTGTCTTGGAATTTGTTGTAAGGTTCTCTGTATGAATTGATGTTAGAAAATGTTTGAGTGGTTTGTATCCAGATGTTACTAGGTCTTCCTGGTACTAAAATATTGAACATCCTGTTATTTCAGTCTTCAGAATGGAAGTTTGTAGGAGTTAATTTGAGTATCTGACCAAACCCCGTTTAAGTTCTAATAAATGTTTCTATGTAATAATATTTCAATGTGCTTAATGACCATTTAATATCCCGAATAATCGAGTGTGTAGGAGTTTTATTTACAGTTATATTAATATATATATTTGCCGATTATTCAAATAGATTTATATAAAAGGGCGTACCTGCATCTTTAAAGAAAAAAAAAACATTTTTTTCTCAAAATATTTCGAGAGATTGCTCCCTCTTTATCAATTTATTGCGCAGTATACTTTACTAACAAATTACACACTAAAAAGTTTCACTGTGCAATAAATTGATAAAGAAGGAGCAATCTCTCGAATTATTTTTAGAGTATTTTTTTTTTTTTTATAGATCCAGGTACGCCCTTTTATACACACTTATTCGATTTCGATGGATCGTCTTTTGACTCAGATTATTCAAATAATTTATGATATACATTATTATATATTCTCTAATAACAGAGTATATACTGGAAATCTACCACTCAATCTAAGTATAAATGGTGAAATGATTCAATGTTTGTAAATCATAAAAAGAATTAAAGCGTGGTATATGTTATTGTTTATACATATATACCTTTAATATTATACCTTGAAGAATATATTTCTCGGTCTTCTGTGAGCAAAGCGCGCAGACTCCCACAGGTGAATTTGGAAGATTCGGCCGATTTAATCCTCATAAAAACCCAAGCTATGCTAATTAATGCACACATACACAAACAACAACCTCACGCAATACATGCAAAACAACCTAACAAAACCATGTGCAACAAACACGCAACACGCCCATACATACAATAAATAAGACACATACACACAACAAGTTCACACACTATGAAACACGGACACAACACCTTTACATAACACGGGTACAGCACACAGCGAGCAGGTACAAGACATACATATACAATACATTACACGGGCACAACACCTAACTATCAGGCACAACACACATCACGCAATACATAACACTGGCATAACCCTTAACGAGCAGGAACAACACACAGTATATTACACGGGAAATAACACAACGAGCAAGCACAATACACATAAACACAACGATCAGTCACAACACAAATACACACAATACATAACACGGGCAACACAAACTAAACACATCTACAACAACAGTTGACATTGGCTTTTTAGCCTCGTAGAATGTTAACAAATGGAATCCGCGCCCTATGCCTGTGAGGGCTATATCTGACAAACATCACTTCCAGGCTGATTATTTGTCTGTAATTTTAAAAAAAAGATGATTTTGTGATACGTTAACAGATCCAAGTCTGCGCGCTTCGCGAGGAAAATATCTCGAAATATATATATATTCAAAGTGTCAACTTTTACTAGACAAATAACATCTTCCCGTAATTTTGTCTAATATATTATATAATATTTTGTACTTTGTGTATATAATATATAATAAATGTACTCTATAACAAATTAATCGACGCACCAAGAGGGAGTTGTCCGATTTATATGAAAACATATACAAATACATTTCGACCAAACCTGCAAATGATTGATATTTAGTGGCCGATTTATGCAAAGAAAGAGCTAAAGGTGTCTGAACAGAGCATTCAGCACGAGTATCCTAGGATCAATATTCGGCGAGAAATTAGTTGAATAATTCAAAATTTCCGTTTAATTATTTTGCATTAAGCCTATTTCTACTGTATCGAAGCCTCGCCGAAAGATTCATGCTTATTACAAACATATGTCAAAGTTGAAAAATTTGTTGGTCAAATCAATTAATCGCGCGAAATCTGTTGTGGAAGTGATGCGACTATCAGAAGATGTTGGCAAGAGAGGGTCATCAACAGAAGAATGCAACGTCAGGACCACAGCGGTCGACCAAGGGACAACAGAACGGATAGACACAGCGATTGTCAGAACGACTGTCGCATCACCGGATTCGTCCTTAACTACCACACAACGTGTGACAGGCACATCAGTGTCAAAAATTAACACCAGCAAACGACTGATAAAATGGAATCTAAGAGATTGCCGATCGTTACGATGACTACATCTCGCATTCGTACACCGACAAGTCCGAGTACAGTGGTGTCAGAGCGATCAACTTGAACCTGTGTTGACTAAGGACGTATAGTCTTTAGTGAAGAGTCCCGTTTCTTACTGTGTCTGACGACCGTCGCGAACGTATCTTTAGCGTGTAGATGCTGGCCTTACTTTTGAACATCTCACAGGTCCACAACAGGGCGTTATGGTCTAAGGTGCTGTTTTATTTGATAGCAGCACCCCATTGATAGTCATTCCTTGCACCCTGACAGCACAACGGTACGTATATGATATTTTACGGCCAGTTTTGTTTCCGGTTCTCTCACATCACCCCCGGACTTACTTTAAAACAAGATAATGCTCAGCCATTCACGGCACCTGTTACTATAGATTGTCTCCAATTTTGCCGCTATAGAGCACATCTGAGACGTGATGTGGAGGCCATTGAAACTATCCAATTGACTATTTAGCCCGACTGTTGGAGACAATTCGGCAAGAAATATTGCAGCACACCATCTGGAATCTTTATTAGTCCATGACACGTCAGGTGGCAGCCTGCATCCAGGCCAGTAAGGGTCCAACGACATTTTCACTTTTTCAATTTGTAGCGATCATTTATTTTTTTAAAATTTCAATCATTTCTCCTATACATGTTCTTCACACATCGAATTTTGTCCCAATCGGAACATTCCTTCTTGGTGTATCAATTGATTTTGTTTATAGATTGTAATATATATATTTGTGTATATTTCTCTAGACCTGTATATACATTTTTGGATAATTGTGGTCGCCTAACCGTGCTGACGTATTGAATAAATGCTTTTATTTTAATCACATATCATTTTAGTCAATACTACGGTTCATTATCTGCATATATAAGACGATATTACGTGATAAAAAGTCTCAAATCCCACTCGTGCAGTGTCAACGAGCAGGCACGAATATAAACATTTTGCATCAGCAAATAGAGGCGAGATTTCGCCACTTCAACTCTGCATGTGCAATGCTGCAAGCTCATATTTTATCATCCCCACCCTCGCCGAGTGTGGGGAGATTAATGACCCCAGGGCAGGTCATTTCTCAGGTCGTTTTTTACCCTCGGTGACGTGCACATGAGGTTCTCCTGTCCGTTCCACATCCTCTCACACGGCTCTTTAGGCATCTTCAGCTAACATAATACCAACAATGACCACATTGTAGTGAGATGACGTACAGATGAGCTACTGCCCGATTCACATCCTCTCACCTGACTTTGTAAGGTTTTTAAGACAACATCATACCAATAATTTGGGCATTACACTGTAGTGAGATGACACACACACGAGCTTCTGTACGTTTCAAATCCTTTCACCTGACTTCGTGGGGGTTTTAAGATAACATCATATCAATAATTGGGGTATTACACTGTAGTGAGATGACATACACAGGAGCTTCTGTACGTTTCACATCCTCTTACCTGACTTCGTAGGGGTTTTTAAGCTAACATAATACCAACAATGGTTTCATTGTAGTGAGATGACATACACATGAGCTACTGCCCGATTCACATCCTTTCACCTGACTTCGCAGGGTTTTTAAGATAACATCATATCAATAATGTGGGGTATTACACTGTAGTGAGATGACATACACATGAGCTTCTGTACGTTTCACATCCTCTCCCATGACTTCGTAAGGTTTTTAAGCTAACATAATACCAACAATGGTCTCGTTGTAGTGAGATGACATATACATGAGCTAGTGCCCGATCCACTTCACCTGACTTCGCAGGGTTTTCAAGATAACATCATATCAATAAAGTGGGGTATGGCACTGTAGTAAGATGACACACACATGAGCGTCTCACCTGACTTCCAAGGAATCACCAGTTAACATCACACCAACAATAATAACATTAATATTTATCGTGTTTGAATATCAGAAAAATATTTGGAATATTGAATTAACTACTTCGCAGAAGATTTCTTTTCAAATTCATTTTAATTTAGCAAGCTTTCCAGTTTGAGAACATTTCTAATGGTATTTCTTCCGAATATATTCATATAAAATAAATATTCATTTTAAATATACATATTTTTAATAAAGGCTTGTTGAAAAGAGGTATGTGAGAATATAACTTATAGTTATATAAGTTACTAGACGAATGACACGGCTTCGCCCGAGAATTCCAACGAGTGCAATTTCCTTCATACTGAAAACACAACAATAATAAATAGCAGAAGTGCCATAGAATAGCAATACAGAAGTAACACATAAATTTTGCATGTTGTTTTTTTATAAACCTATGAGGAAAATTTTCGGTTACATTTTGATTAGTATTTTTAGCTATTTATTTTATTTTTTTTCATTTAAAGAACTTTTTTTACGCGGAGTAAATACGAGGCGAAATAACAACACCAGGCCAATGAGCGCTTTGCATTTTTTTACAAGTTGCTTGCGTACTTTTTTTGAAATGATTGCCATTGTGGTGGCAAAAATTCTATTATATTAGTGTTTAGGTATTTGATTTAATTATTTTTTAAATCCATTTAGTTGTTTCAAAATCAATATCATATCAATAGTTCAAATATATGGCAGCTTTTCCACCTAAACCCCGAGGTATCCGCCCCAGCGCATTAGCCCTTGAAATTGCCCGAGTTGAGCGAGTGACTGCGATGGATCTTGACTGCGATGCCCATCTTCTAAGTAAGAATAAGAAAAATAGGTTTATAAAAAAATGAATCCAAAATACTGGCATGTAAATATTTTTCTGTAAAAAAATAAAATAGTCAGGGAAATTAGGCAAACATATGTGCTTGCTAATGACTGCGACTGCATTTCAAACGATTTTTTTAAAGATATAAAAAAAAAAACAAAAGCCAAAACAAATATTAATAAAAAAATACGAAAGCCATTATTTACATACAGTAACGCTAATTATGCAAAGTTTTTTTTTAATTGTATTATGTGCACTTACCATAACTTAGTAATTTATATTCTTCTCTCAATACTCAATACTTTTGTAAAAAAAAAGTAACACTTGTATGAAAAGCTATTTCAAAAAAAGTACGCAAGCAACTTGTAAAAAAAATGCAAAGCGCTCATTGGTCTGGTGTTGTTATTTCGCCTCGTATTTACTCCGCGTAAAAAAAGTTCTTTAAATTAAAAAAAAAATAGCTTAAAAATACTAATCAAAATGTAGCCGAAAATTTTCCTCATAGGTTTATAAAAAAAAACAACATGCAAAATTTGTTACCAATTGGTTCGGTAGTTTTTGAGTTTATCGTGAAACAGACAACAAACATTGACTTTTAAATATAAGAATATATGAGAAGTTATATAAGAATAGATGAATATCTAAATAATTGGACTAATAATATAAATATTTCATCTAAATTAGCAATTACTTTAAGAAAGGCTGTTTAAAAGTTTTCTTTAAATTTAAATTCTTAGAAAAATATTTGAAATTTCAATTTTCATCAGACCCTTTTCATCTTCTCATATACGATTTTTATTATTATAAATGTGAATAAGAATTAACGATTAATTCAAAATCCTATTGTATTGAATAGTCTAGGTTTGAAGTAAAATAAAAGTCATAGTCTCAATATACAGTAGAATCTCTCATTAAAGACCGCCCAAAACGGTCTCTCATCGGAGACTTGGTCATGATAAGTCAGTGATGATAAGTTATGGTAGATTCTTTCAACGCAAAAATTGGTGTTTTGCATTATCATATATGTAACATACATAGGTTTAATAAGTAAACATTGTATGGAAAACATCATTTTGTAGGTTGGCTCTATAATATAGTTGAAAATGATTTACTTCAAACTTTTTTAATATTGTATTTTAAAGTTTGATTATCGATGTGCTATGTGCTCTATATACATGGTTTAAATATCAGACCACTTAAAACTTGGCATCAAATAAGCCTCATAAAAATAGAATTTCTTAATATGGATGATAGCAGGTAGTTGAGAAATGTTGCAATAAAGTATTTGTTGAAGTAAATCATTTCTATAACTCCCCACCCCCCTACCCAAACATTCTATATTGTTAGGAGAAAGGTGCGCTGCTTGGAGGCTTTTGTTCACATGCCACTTTTTAAAACCTACTTGTTTTAGCCACATCTTTTCTCATGGACTTAATTGTTACTTTTTACAACTTAGTTATTTTTATTAACTTTCATGCATAAATTTTTTTACATAATTTTGTTTTATTATTTTTCATACTTTTCTATCGTTGAATTTGCATACTTTTTGTTCTTGAAGATTATTTAAGATAATCTTTAGTTAGAAGGTGCTATTTCTAAAACCATTAATCTATATATATATATAAAAATGAATGTCTGTCTGTCTGTGTGTACTCTATAGTTCCAAAAACCGTACATCCAATCGCCGTGAAATTTTGGGATATTATTAGGCATATCCCCGGAAAGGTTTTCGAAAAATAATTTCTTGAATATCTTTAATATCCTTAGAGTTATTTGCAGATTTGTAGCTTAAACTCGCAAGCAGCGCCACCTTGCGACGGAGATAGGCTTAGGTCAGCCCCCCCCCCCCCGTCGAAAAAATGTAATCGTCCGGCCGCCGGCCGGTTGGACAGTCCAAGTTCCCACCGACCAATCAGAGGAATCAAGAGGTCCTGGGGCAGAGTTGGTGACACAGCTGTGCCAAGTAGACAAGAAAAAAGTCTCGCGGGTGACCTCCGGGAACTACGTCCATCTTCCATAAACGACCATGATTTTATTCAACTTATCGAGTATTTTTCAAGGGACCGGGAAAAATGTTCACTAGATAAAACGATGATTTTGTAATGTAGAAAATTAGGAAATACAAAATTCAGGATGACACGGCACACAGGGACCGGGAAAAAATGATCACTTTATCGAGAGATTCAAATTTACGAGTTTCAAATTATCAAAATATATCTTTTTTTTTTATATGTTTATAGAGAATTGTTTTAACAAATGTTCGTTATACAAACCTTTACTCGGGTAAAACCCGGGCGAAGCCGGGTACATCCGCTAGTTTTTTAATAAACGTCAAAAGTCTTCTCATATTTTTTATCACAGTACATCAGGTCACCAGCGCAACAATATTATTAAAATATTAGTTTTTGAAAAATGAAAAATACTCAATCTATTAGTTATACACATTAAAAATTGATTAAATGAGAATCATCTGAAGAGAATGTATAAATTATATTTTGCATCTATTTTATTCATTTAATATTTAATTCCATAGGGGTGGTTAACTACCAGTACACGTTAGCTTCTCCTGCTTTATCCTGTGTTTGGCTGGGGTCAACAGTCTGAATGTGTAACCCGGTCAATTTCACCAAAGAGATAATTATATAAATATAATACCTATATTAAAACTATAATTATATATTAACTATATTAGAAATATATATTTTATAATTCCGTAAAATTAGATACGTTACGTTTTAAAAAGAAGGGGCCACAACCTGTTCATAAAGGCACAAAATTATACTGAAATGTATTGGGATGGACAAGAATACTATACACAAGGAACGGAAGAAAGTACTGAACTGTCTTAAAAATCACCATAATTAGGATTTGGCCTGAAGGAACAAAGAAGACAGGAACAAATGAAAAATAACTAATTAGAGGCGCCCACACTCAGAAAAACTTTATTTCACATTGAAAACTTGTATATGTGTATTTGTGGGATATATGTATTATCTATTCAAAAGTTTACAAATACGGCTGATATTGAAAATTCGAAAGCGGTTTTTCCCAGAAATTTAATTTACAAATGGTTATCGTGGGTAATGTTGACTTGTCCACTTGTCTAATACCCCAACTTCCCTGAGCGCATTAAAACTGTTGAGGCAGAACCCTCTTCCTAATTATTATTTAAATCAAGAAGTATTTGCATCATACTGTGAAACTTTGCATGAACAAGCCATCTGCTGAGAAACAGCCTTCCTGAACGACTATCTTTGTAAATACCAACTCCGTGTGTTGGTAATGTCTTAGAAGCTTGGTGATTTTCTCTGAATTGTCCCAAATATTCCTTTTTATAACTTGAATACAACCCAGATTATAGAGATCGGTACAATTATTTTTGCACTTAGTGTATATTGAGAATGTCTTGATGTTGCCTGTAAACTTGAGAGAATTGAGGCGCAGTCTTGAATCTGGAAATACTTAGTTGTTTTTTCTTAACTTTTTTAGGGTTTGGTAACGTTTATTCCAATTTCTTCAAGGATGCACCAAGGATAAGCGAAGAATTTATATCAATTTATAAGACAGCTATCCTTGAAAGGCGTATATTTTCCTTTGTAGACCAGTTTGGAATTGTAATATATGACTCAGGATGAAAGATTATTTTCGATAACTTATCTGCTTTATCATATGCCTTTGGGAGAGGAATCCATTGAAATTACCTAAACGTAACTAAAATATCTTTAAATTGGATTTGGCTTTTAAATTCCAGGAATGAACAGAAATACATGTGATTGTTTAAAGTGGTATTACATTATAAGTTCTGCTAGTAGTAGAAAATTGTTTCAAGTTTGAATTGTAAATAGTGTGTGTGTGTGTTTATGCATTTTTTTTAATTTTCTAATTCTCTTAAGATTAATGAAGTTTCAGAAGGAATGGACTAAATTTTGTCGCGCATCATTTATTAGAATAATCTAAAGAATTTAAGCGATGCGTGTATACAAAAAAAAAGGTAACTGACGGAAGTTTATGCCTACAGAATCTGTTAAAATTCAGGATTTGATGGTCGGGACATGACATAAATCTCTTGACCCCATTCCACGCTAGTTAATGTCAGATTTTTTGGAGAGAAATGAAGAAGATTACATTGAAATTCCATCGAAGTCGCGTTCCTTATCTTCTCTAGCCGTGTGTTAATTATTGTGTAGGCCTATGGCACATTGTTGGAATACATAAAACACATACACCAACTTGGATTACTATTTCATTCGTGTCTTTTATGCCAGGAAATAGTTAACTCTGCCTTGCCTGGCCTTATCTTGATCGTACCTACATATAGGGGTGGCTTTTGGCAGATTGATGATTGGTTTTAGACTTCTTATCCTGAATACTCAACAATTTTATTGCTACTTTTGATAAATAAATATTTCAACGGATTTTTAAAAATTCAAAATAAAATTTACGCATATAAAACTTCTATAATAATTCATAGTTTGTGAAATTTCCAATTTTGAATTTACAATAAGCAACTAACGTTCACTCTTTTATATCCAAATCGTATTGCTATTTAATTCGTATTGTTTATGCCAGGAAATAATTAACTTAACCTGGCCTTTGGTTGAATTGATCAAACATATATAGAGGAATGACACATGGAACGTTGATGATTGAATTTTATATACTAAATAGAGTTATTGTGAATCTCTCTTTTTCAAAAATATTCGAATGGATTTTCATAAAGTTGAGAAATTTATTTACGTATATGCAAGTTTTATCATATTTAATGTTTAGGAAACTGCCGATTATTGATTACCGCGCAACTAAGTTTACTTTTATTACTAAGGAGTATTTTATTAACATATTATTAAAATATTAACTTTAAGAGAAGCTCCTATTCCTTAAAGCTAACGTTAAATTTTAGAAGTGAACATGAATTGCAATCTCCATCTACAAACGAAATATATCTTGAAAAATGAGGTTGTTTGGCACAAGCGCCTATATTTAGATTTGCAAAAAAAAAAACCCATGCAAAATCAGAAATAATTGTTTTGACGAAATTGATTTTCTTTTTCAAAATGTTGAACACAATTTTTCTGACCTAAATTTAAAGTAAACAACATATTCACCTACACAATTCCACTATTTTCCTAATCAGGCTGATAAGCTTAAGAAAGAAAAGCCACATATTCCGTCAACATAAACTAAAAAAATGCACTATTTTCGACCGTCTCTGCAAACTAGCAGATTTGGCGATTAAAAGAAAGCTTCAACACTGGCAATTTCTGAGCGCCCACCTGGAGGCCATGGTTTCGGGCTATGACTTTCATCAGTCTTGAGTGGGTATTGAGATTCACAGGCGATTCTTAGAATCTTCAAAATTTTTGAAAGAAAAGCTGAAAAAGTTGCCATTATTTCGACATTATATGCATTCATGGTAAATTTCATCTCAGCAAACTTTCCATCTTGCTGATTGGTAAAATTTATAATTACACATTACCTTTGTTACCTTATCTTGAAATAACTCCGAGTTAGGCGCCCTTTTTTTTTCAAAGAAATATTATCTCAAATTTTCGATGAAGAGAAAACACAGAAGCTTACTGTGGGGTATTTACGTTTATTTAGAAACAATTTGAGTTTTGAAAATAATTTATAGTAACAACAATCGTAGCTCAAATTTAATATTTAGGGATGTAAAAATGTAAGAAAACACAAGCTGTTAGAGAGAGAAAGAGTCAATATTTAATATATGTATTATAATCATATATAGAATTCTGTGATGCTAAATAATAACACACAACATTTAGAAATAAAATGCAACGTATTGTATTTAGTTATATACCTTTAAACTGGATAAATTCCCGAATTAAATCTATAGAAATAATTGATTTTCTACTATATTCGAAAGTTAGAAATATGTTTCTACAAATTTTCTGAATCTTTAAAATACTCGCTTATATTTAAGATAACGTTCCTAAATTCAATATTGCTGAATTTCGTTAATACTACGGAAACTTGGTGATACTGAGCTGAATATCAGAATAGTTGGCAAAATTATTTATAATTTATAATATTTAATGTCACCTTCATATCAAATACGTAGTCAGTTTGATTATTTAAATCTAATGAATAAGAGATCAATAAATTTCAAGATTAACTATCCTTCTACTGGAACAAACAGTTTGTTCCCGATGACGAACAGTTATGTTTGAAAGCTTGTATCGATATTGTCTTATTTAAAATACCTTTTGCCGTCATTTTATTTAATTGTTCACTAGATTTTCACTTGTTCACAAACAACAGCGATTGTCTTATTTCGAGATAGTAGTTATATGAATCAATAGATCAACTTAATACAGTAGACTCTCCTATAACGCCATTAATGTGTTCCGTGTTGTATGAAATCGCGTTATAGGAATTAAAGTTTATTCATTACGTAATTTGTTTTTTTTTTTAATATACAATTGCATATAAAATAATATAACATTCAGTTTTGTTTTAGCATATAATTATTTTTCCTATATACATCATTTTATACAATACATTTTTACATGATACAGTATATTTCCTTTTCAATTTTTCTTTTTTTACAACTTTATTCATCATGCCTGGGGAGCAAGTTTCGTAATTTTTTATATTTGCAAAATATTAACATGTAAATTCTAATTTAATACCTTATTTGTGTTAAAAATATTATTTCAAGATTTAAAACTCAATTTAACACTATTTTAAAAATATTACTTACAGAAACACATGTGCAATTAAATTGACAATGTATACAACACTACTTCGTTCAAAAACAAAAAAACAAAAAAGAAAAACGCGTCTGCATAAAAATTAAATGTATTGTACAGTTGTCAATATGGATATGTCCGCATTTTATTTTATAACGCGTTATACTAAAATTCGCGTTGTATAAATAAATTTGTCGCAATTTTTTTTATCGCGTTGTACGAAATCGCGTTGTAAAAACTCGCGTTATAGGAGAGTCTACTGTACTATAATAATACAGATTTTAAAATATTATTTCATTAATAGCAGGAGAACAGAACTGATTATTATAGATGATCTTCAAGATGGAAGTTGCCTGGCCGGCATTCATATTTCTGTAAATAATAGACACTTCGGCCAGTTATATTAGACTCTCCTGACGTAGACATAATATTTTTGTTCAAACGTTGAAAAAATAAAACTCTAACTGGGCGAAGTGTCTATTTTTTACAGAATTATTATAGATGAATCTAAATGACTATCGATAGATGCTATTCACTAATTCTTTCTTTACTTTCTAAAGTATCTGCCTCTTGAAGCGTGTGAGGGTCATTGTTGGGAGTTTGTTTCTTTGTTTCATTAGCATCGTCCATTGTGCCTTACGCCGTCTTCATCATCATCAAGAGATTTATTCTAATCCTAATTATCGGAGGGCTGTTTTGTCTTCTCTGCTATTGTTGAGGATCATTTGTTCTTTTCCCTTTTTATTTGTTTTGCAAATTGTCTGTAGAAACTCTCTTATCCCATTCATACACATTTTCCTTATTTGTTGAAAATATATTTTAAGGTTGATTTGTGTGTGTGTGTTCATAGATATATAAGCAAGTTCAAATAATTAAATATTACTTTCTAATATAAACCGCACACACCTATTGTTTTCTTTTATCAAAAAGACACATATTGGATCAAAATATCATTTAATTTACCAATATTTCAGTTGGATGAGCGCCAACCTTTTTCAAGGTATTATAACATATTAATGTGTATCAACAACAAACTCAGCGCCACATAACTTCAATATAATTAAGTTTTAAAAATATTTTTTGCGTACATTCAATGGGAAGAAACAAAATTATATATATATATATTAAGGACAAAAATAAATGTTGTAAAATAAGTGTGTGAATATTTTTAATATTATCAATATTGTTTTCTCATACTTGAGTATCTAAATGCTCGATATAAAAGTGAAATGCAATATTTTTACCAATTAACGCCATTATTTTAAAACATTTCCATCTTAAATACGAACAATTCAAAAATAAAATGAATTTCGAGGCTTTAAAGTTTGGTCTTTTGAATCCGATTTGGATTTAAATGTATGTGTGGCACAATAGATTTTATTACCTATTAGTTTGTCAACCCGCACTTCTATTAGGGTATATAGGACTGAACTATCTTGGTCTTAAATGTAAGTTGATAATGAAACTGGCAGGTCAAGTAGAAAATCGTCTATACATTTTTGAAAGGTTGAATATCGAATCCGAAACATTTATTTAAATTGATAAGAAATAAATTTACAGAATGCTCAAATGAACTTAAATGTTAAACTCCAAATATCGGAATAAACAACAACTAAACGCCGATGTTATTCCTGAGTATTGGGCAAATTCTCTTTCTTGGTGCATAAATAACCTACGCCTTTCAGGCCCTTTTTAGCAATTAGAATTTCTTTGGAAGTTCGAAGACGTACAGTTTGCACTACGGTTGACTTCTTTTGAGGAATCAAGAAAGGCAATTGAATAATACCCAGAAATTAAATCAACGTTTGTTTATATTCATTTCGTTCTGCAAATTTTAAATGGTCGCTTGAGTGGTCAAGAAATGCGTTTTTTTTTTCATAATTTTAAAAGCTCGACCTTCCTCTCTAGTATTTATTGTAATGCGACATAGTAGAGGTAGAAAGAATTCCGAACAGCTCGCTAATCTATGGAGAGGGCAATAGTCAGGAAGAAATGGGCGTTAGCATGGACACCTGAATATTCATGGAGCTGTTGGGAGGGGTGCGCGCAAAACAATTAAAGAAAAAACGGCCCATTAGAGATAGGATCTTAACGGTGGTCCAAGGTAAATCCCAAATAATGCCGTTCGTTATTTCGGTCTCGGAACAATTGCCCCAACTCGGGCAAACAGTGACATTGTTGGAGAGCGACCTTGCCAAGGTGCCTAATTAAAGCCATTAGAGCTGCTGCAGGCACATTGTCCTCCCAGGGCTTTGTGCTGAGGAGGCGGCCATCTTCTATTGGAGATCATTTGCATGAGATTTCTCCAATGCAGGAGTACAATTAGAAAGCATCAATGGCACTCTTACACAGGGCACAAAACGGGGTCGCGTCCTCATCCTCCCCAACTTTTTACCCATTTCTTGTTGTGCGATTGTTGCCTGGTGATTAATGAATATTTCATGATCCTGACGCGCTTCTTGAGCGACTTCCCCCCTTCCCCGGAACAAACCAATCTTATTGGTCGAGCGGCGGATCGTAAATAACACTGCGGAGGGGTTGGCGTGACTCCGAGCTGGTTAACCCCAGTGATTATAGCCCGAAATATCTTCTTCCCTCCTTCGTTTTGAAAAGACTCTTCTCATTTCGAATGCAGACGGTAACATGACCTGCTTTTGAAAAGCTTTCTCAAAATGTTTGAATTTGTATTCAATTCAATATATTAGCTTATATTTTGATCCAACATATGCCTTTTTTAATTAAATATATTAGATTCTGTAAATGTTTTATAGTAAAATCTCTCGAAAGCGACCTATCTAGCGAACTTGAGCGATCACTTTTGTGAGATTGAAATTGACTTGAACTCTACTTACTTGATTATCAATCGTCGATCACCTCAAACAGAAATCAAAATTATCCATGCTATTTATAGTATTCTATATTATAGAGAAATGTTAGGTTTTAAAAAAATATATAAATCTTTTTGAAGGTTAGGTTTATATACTGATAAATCAAAAAATATTATAGAACATTTATATCTTTATAATGACATTTCGACTTCGCCCTACCCAAAAGTAAAGATGTATTATAATAGTCTTAATCACTACTAACAAAGATAAAACGATGCTTTGGTTTGAAGTCTAGAACAGTTTTTCGAAAATAAAGCGATAGAAATAATCATGTTTATTTGTTTCTAATTTATCAATCAGTCGGCAACAGGTGAACATAATAATAATGAAAAAAAAAATGCATTTCCTAATCGTGTAATTAAAATTTGCTGATTTCTTGCGCCATCTGTTGGAGAGCCATCAGCAACTTACAGTTGCACGATCAAGAGAAGTCTCTATTTTTCCTAATTTATCCTTCTGATCCCTGTGCAATTTCACTTTTGAACTATTTTTCACATCATAATAATAGTTCCCCTTGAAACGCCCAAACGTCGAAAATAAAGATAAAGGTTGATGAGATTTTTTTCGTTTTTAATTCAATAATTATATATAATTTAATGCGGAGAGTTAAAAGTTTTTATGGAAAATTTTCAATTTGAGTGTTTTACCTTATATATAATATTATTTATCTAATATAATATTCATTCAATTGACAAAAATCTGAATATATATGCTTTTCAAATTCAAAAATTAAATTTATAATTTCAAAAAGTTGTACTGTATTTATAGATCGCGTAATGAAAGATAGTTTTATAATCAAATATCTAATGATATGATAATACAAGTAAAACAACTTGTGATGTTAATTATATTTAAAACATATCAGAAGTGTCTGGATATGAGTTACTCCCCGATGAATGGAAAAGAGCAGAGGCGCTGATCTTCTCAAGGATTAAAAGAAAGTGGCAGATAACGACCTCTATGTCTAAAAATAAATCGTTAGAAAACCTTTAGAAGAATATTACAAATTAAAATCATAGCATACTATGAAGAAATGAAGCTAAGTAGTTGAATATAAATTTTCGAAAATGTACATAAAATAGATTGAACATTCGCACATAAATATTTACATAGAGTATAGCATATGTTTTGTAATGAATAAATGAATGAAAAATCAAATAACATTTCTTTCGACTTTAGTTTTAGGATAACTGAAATATATGTGATTAACACTCATATAATATGGAATATCACCATTTTCTATTTAATATTGACAAAAGATCAATAAACGATGGCGCTATTGCTTTAAGGCTAAAATTTCCTTCGGTACATATGTAAATAACTTCGATTCAAAAATATTACTGAATATAAGCCATTTTAGTAGAAAATATTTGAGTACCCGTAGAAAACTATAAAGCTCGAAAGCTCGTAGTAATATTATAAATAGTTTAAAAGTAAAATTTCACTGATCAGAGAGTTGAATTTATAGAAAGGCTTTCTTATCGTGAAATTAAAAGTTGCTGATGGCATGCTCCATCTTTCAGAACAAATATCAAATAATCGTTGATTTTATTTATTACAGAATTGATTAAATTTCTATTATCGATTAATCACACACACAAGCCTTTTATTGGGGCATCCAGCCCTATACATGATTCCCCCCAACGGGATTTAGCAAAGGAAGATATTTCAAAAGCAAAAACTAAAATACAAGAAGTAATAAGGAAAAAGAAAAGAGAGAAGAAAGAAAAATACAAACAAAAAGAAATATAGCCATATATGCAAAAAATAAACATATAGAGCAAAAGGAACCATACATGATTAAATATTTAAATTAAAGTACCAATGTTTAGAGTATGTCAAGGTTAGGATATCATTGAGAGGGCTAGTGTGGAATCAGCCGCATTCAATCTTCGCTTTCTTCCTCCAAGCAAACCACGACATTCGGCGAATCCATTATTCTCCAACGGACATTGACTGCGGCCTTGTAGAATTTATATAAACCGAGAGAGAGACCCTGATCAACCATCAGTGTGTTCATCCAGCTGCAAATTTGTTGGCAGTCAGGTTGAGACCAGGGTAAGTCACCCAAAATTTTTTCCCTCTGTTTCTCTAAGCAAGAGCATCCAAATATTATATGCATAATTTCGTCTTGGATTCTGTTTTTACACAGATCGCAAGTTAGAGTCAAATCAATCTTCCAGCGCTTTGAACGATTTTCTGGGAAGATCGTCCAATGGAGTCTCAGTTGTGCAAAAAATATTTTAATTGCTAGAGGAATAGTTGTGAGTAAATATCGTTCTGCTGTTATTGAGTTTTTTAGGTATTTGAAGTGACTGTAATGTGAAGTATTTAGAATTTTCGCCATGTCGTTTTGGATACTTTGTTCGGTTGCTATTCGAATAATAGCAGGGATTTCAGTCAGTATTGCAGTGTAATCCGGACAACCCTTCAGGAACGAAAAACCGTTTGAGTCTAAAATGGTTGACAGGTTTTCGACAAAGGTTAAACCAGCCCTTTGAATGCTGTGTAATATCCAGAGGTGTGACAAATATGCCCGGGGCAACCTACTCTCTTCCATTTTCATAATCCTCACCCAAAATCTCAGGACCTGCTTAGTTATGATAATTTCCTGTGATACTCGTCCACACTCAATTCTTAGCATAAAGCCCGGAGTATACTTTGGTAAATTTAGGTAGCGTCTTAGGAAAATATTCTGAACCTGATCAACTACCTTTACTTGGTTGAGTGCCCAGCAGGGTGCGGCGTATAGCATGTGAGGCAAGACCGTCGAATCAAGTAATCTCATTGCCGCATTTAGAGAGTTCATCTTGGATTTTGTTATTATCGATTAATCAAGATAGGCTTAAACACGTTCGCTCTTCAAATTGTTGGCTCTCATTCAGGAAGCCTAAAGATCGTGGAGATACAGCTTGCACATGCTGATGAGTTAGACATCTTAAAACGCATACGTTGTTAACTTTTCTTGATTGATAAAAAAGGGTTTTGGCCAATTCTGGAATAAAAAAAAAATCAAACATCAGTTGATATTTATTCTGACAGATGGCGCAAACGATCAACAACTTTTAGTCGCACGATCAGGAGATGCCTTTTTCTCAAATGTCATATTCTACTGTGAAACTCTTCAATCAAATGCAATGAATTATTGATCCCATGGGTAATTATTACAGTGTCATTGTTATTACATAATTATTACAGTTATTATAGTCAATAAATAAGGACGAAACCTGTCACACTATACTCTAGGAATCTATATTAGTTTCCTCAAAAAAAAAAAAATTCTTGTGAATAATCCACTTATCGATTCTGTCCCTTTCGGGAACAGTATTGACATCGGCTTCCCCATACGCATCATTATTAAGAAATAACTTTAACACCTTTTCAAATGCTTTAATTTTTATTTGTTCCTGAAGAGGTTAAAATGTTTTTTTTTTTGTCGAAACGTCGAGATAATAAAAAAAAATGTTTTACTGGATAAATTATCTTTTTTTTTAATCCCTAGTACACATTGTTCAGGCCATGATAATCATGGTGTGTAGAAATTGGCGACTGCTTTTACTGTAAGTGCACCACATGTCTTCACATGTGAATAGCAATTCGACTTTGCACTTACAAATGTGCCAGAGCCTCCTTTGGTTACTTGCAATCGCTGGTGGGGATGGACTTTTGCAAGAATTGGAGACCATTGGAGAATTTTTTTTTATTAGAAAAAGTTTTCAATGCGGATTCGATCCTGGGTCGTAGGGGTCGAAAACCAAACGGTTTAGAACATCCTTCTACCGACCCCTTTAAGGTATCCTTAATCCTAAGAACTATGAATGCCAGCCAGTCAACCTCTATCTCCATGATAATTCAGTGATTATTATAATAATTAAAATATGAAACTCTTTCATAACGATACTAAAACAATTTAATTATTCTTAATTTTCGGAATATAAAGCATATTGACTTTCGTGAAATGTCTGAAACAGTTCCCCCTACTTGTTCTGGAAAATCTGTGATATTTTAAGCAAAAAAATGCCATGAACAAAATTATTTATAAATAAAAAAACATTCGCCATAAGGATTTTTTAGGAAAATATAATTTTCATAAATCAAGATATTTCTGAAACCTATTTACGATTAACATTACGATGTTTTACAGCATTTTTTCTCAAATTATTTGTGAAATGTGACATCGTGTACATATTTTTTGTATGAATAAAAATATGAATAAATATATATATATTTCAAATAGTATTTGTTTTGTTTTTTTCAATTTCTATATAATATTTGGGGAACCTGAATATGTGTGCTTATTGAATTCGGTTTTAAAATTGATTCTAGCGCTTCTACTCAGGTTTGGTGATTCGACTCGCCATTCCATCGCACGTTGGACAAACTAGAATTGCAGCTGTCCTAGATTTCGACTAACTGAAATCGTACCCGAAAATAAATATAGAAGAAGGACAATCTCAACATTACTCACAGTTGGCACCGGACTTGAGGCGGTTATAGATGACCTACCCTGTGAAGATGCCGCATATGTGTCTCTTCTCAGAACGGTGCATATGAGGAGGCTACGAATATAAGATGGAGTCTTCCAAACCTGCAACATATGCAATGGGGGGACACAATCTCAGACGATCTTCTGGTAAGAAATTCAGAGTGGTTCTCGCAATAAATTATAAAAAATATATATATATTAATTAACTTCAAGATTCAGTAAAATAAAAAATATTAAGTGAGATACGGTAAAATATATGAAAATTATATGGTTAGAAATATTCCTAGAACACCAACTTTTCCTCTTCGTGAGAGGGTGGTGAAGCAGCATGAAGAAAAAGGGGATTGTATTGTAAGATTAAGTATGTTTTGGATTCCGTGAGCCAGTAACCGTAAAGACCTACAGAAAACCCTGGGAAAATGACTAACGGGGCAAAGAGGGAAGCTGAGATTGCAGCTGCTGGAGATCTGTTCTTCATAAAATAGATGACAATATCAGAAAAATCATTAGATAGTAGTAACAATCAAGTATATAAGCATAGCTATTAGATAACTTATAGAAATAAGATTTAGTGACTCCACCCTACTACCTTTTACCTTGCTGAATGAGATCACGAACCAAGAGTAACCTGCCTTATTAATAAATGAAACGTATGCATGGCGTATAGGTGGAAAAAGAAAAACCAAGAGCGAGTTCTGAGTTAGTAAAAATGAGATAAAGTTTCAGCGACTGATCATTGTTTTATGGAATAGCTGATTACTTCTAGAGAACCATGAGAGATGTAGGGAAACACCATCAAATATAAAATAACAATATAAACAGGATTATACACCACCCTGAGCTAACAGTGGTAATGCTATCAAACCTTATGGTTTATTGCCACACTAGTTATGGTGGTAAATCACACCAAAACACATCGTCTGCATTCATGTTGGAACCAGATGTCCAAAGCTGCCCTGTTAAGAAAGTCTCTAAATATGAAAAAAGTCGTTCTTTCACTGAACGTGTCTTAGATAAACATTAGAAAACAACACTCACACATTATTCAAGGAGAGTTCTAGTTCATCTTCCTCAGTAACGACGGTTGTCGCACAACCAAAACAGAACTACTTTCAAAATTTAAGTACTATACAGAATGTATAAAAATTATTGTCCTCAACTGGTATTTTATTAAGAAGAAAAACAAACGATTTCAAATAGATTAACGCAACACGTAATTTTATTTTAAAAGCAAGCTTTCTCGAAACCTAATCATTCTTCTACAGGTCTACCTATAACAATAGAGAAATTTAGTCAGGACTATAGAAAAACGATTTACGTTCTAAAGCTCCCCTTTTAAAATAAAATATAAATATTGTCGATTTGTTAGTGATAAGTTTGTGTTTTGCTCCGAAGCCTTTAATAGTTAGAAATAATTTATACTCATGCGTGTGTGTGTGTATTAAAATCATGACCAGTAAAATCAAGATCAACCTATTGATTCAAATGGCGAATAAACTATATATAAAGAGATTAATCGTAAAAACACATAGTTGTATAATTGGTTGTAAGAAACACAATTCTGAACTTTCAAGGTCAATGGCTACAGTTACATCAAATATTAAACTCCAACTAACCAATCAAATACAGGTGGTTTAATGAGTTTAGTCAAAAACATAATCCCATTAATTATAATATACGAGGTCTGTGTTCAAAAAGTATCGCGACTTTTGTGTTTTTTCAAAAATTATTTATTTATTCAAGAATACCTATTTTGTCCCCTTCAAAGTAATCCCCATGAGATATTATACACTTGTGCCAACGGTTTTTCCAATTTTCGAAGCACTTCAAAAAATCATAAAAAAAAAAACTTTTTCAGCTCCTCCTTCGATGCCGTCTTTATCTCGTCAAGCGTAGCGTAACGTCGTCCTTTCATGGGCCTCTTCAGTTTAGGGAACAAGAAAAATTCACAGGGGGCCAGATCTGTGGAATACGGTGGCTGCGGCATCATTTGTGTGTTGTTTTTGGCCAAAAGGTCGCGCACAAGCAACGATGTGTGAGCAGGGGCGTTATCGTGGTGCAAAAGCCAATTTTTGTTCTTCCACAAATCCGGGCGTTTCTGGCGGATTGCTTCGCGCAAATTGCGCATAACTTGCAGGTAATATTCCTTATTGACCGTTCTGTTGGGAGAATCTTAATAAATTAGTCTCTATTTAAACTTAAAACTTCTTTATTGAAGGCACAAAAACAATGACTATAATAAAACTAAATACTCTCACACTTTAACGTCTCCTCAAATTCTATCTCCCACACTTACTCAAAGAAATACACATATTTATATACATACAACACCACAGAATAAATTAGTTCACAGATTAATTACATCATAGAATGAAAATGAATATTTTAAATAACAAATATCAACAAATATCTTCTTCAAATTTTCAATTTTCATTCCTCAAAAAATAACTCCACCACTTAGGCAGTTCTTAATCTTGACAGCATCCACACTCTTGGTGAGATGGTCCGCTTTCATTTCCTCTGAAGGGATATGCAAAACTTCAATTTCTTCATCTTCCACAATTTGTCTTATGAAGTGACACTTTCTATTCAAGTACTTCGTACTTGCTTTCATATTTTTTGACTTAATCTTAGATATGGCATTCTGTCTGTCACAATAAACAGTAATTTGATCTTTCAAACTAATCTTCATTTCTCTAATGATGTTACGCGTCCAAATTATTCTTTAATTCCTTCAGATAAGGCTTCTAATTCACTCTCTGCAGTTGACAAGGCAACAGATCTTTGTTTATTACTTTTCCAATTAAGTAAGTTGTTTCCCATTTCTATAACAAAACCAGAATACGATCTCGCATCAGCTGTTCTGTCCCAACTCGCATCAGTATAAGTCACAATACTTGAATCTCCCCTAGAGTAAATCAATTCATAATTCATAGTTCCCTTCAAATATCTTAATATTCTTTTTCAATCCATTCATGTGAACCTCTCTAGGATCTTTATTAAATCTACTCATATTGCTTATAGCATAACAAATGTCCGGTCTTGTTCTAGTTGCTATGTAAATTAACTTTCCAACAATTTCTCTATAGTATTTTTGATCAATCGATTTACTATTTTCAAATAAATCATAATTTGTAGAAATGCATAACGGAGTTTTCGAAGGATTGCAATCACGCAAATTATAGGCTTCCAATATTTCTTCAATATATTTCTTTTGATTTATAAAAATGCTATCATCCCTATACTCAAATTCCATTCCAAGAAGGTTTTTTGCAGCTCCTAAATCCGTGATATCTATCTCTCTTTTTATCTTTTTCCAAATATTTTCCTCAAAATCGTCACCAGATCCTACACTTAGTATGTCATCTACGTGAATTCCCAGATATAAGAAATGATTTCTAAAATTGCAATAATATAAACATGGATCATTCGCAGATTGTTTCATTCCGGCATTGGTTAATAATTATTCTAATTTCTTATTCCACATTCTACTCGCTTGTTTTAGGCCATAAATACTTTTCATCAGATAACAAATCTTATTGTTTCCCTTTTCAAATCCAGGAGGTTGAAGCATAAAAATTTCCTCCTCTAAATCACCCTATAAAAAAGCTGTTTGAACGTCCTTTTGCTGAGGAATAACCTTTTTCATTGCAGCTATTTTTATTAGAATTCTTATGGTCTCAGGTCTTATTGTTGGAGAATAAATTTCGTGGTAATCACTACCCAGTATTTGATCATATCCTGTAGCTACTAGCCTCGCTTTGAAGTTTTTAATTGATCCATCACTATTTTTCTTAATTGAAAAAATCCACTTACTTTTGATCAATTTTTTATCTTTAGGCTTATCTATTAATCTCCAAACTTTTAAATTAGTAATCCTTTGCATCTCATCTTCCATAGCTTTAATCCATTGCTCTCTATTATCAGAATTAAGTGCTTCTTGGTAATCCCTTGGACATTTAATCTCATAAGTTCTATCAGAAACATTTTCCTTATTCTTTATTAGTCTTAATCTTTCAGATCTCCCAACACCCTTTTTTATAAGTTCTTCTTCCTCGGTTTCTCTCAGACGAAGATCTCGTTCTTCTCTCATTTCTCTCGTCATTCCTGGTTCTGGTCCTCTTCTACGTGGAGTAATTATTTCATCAGGAGGTATTTCATCTATTTCACTCAAATCTATATCATTATCATCTTGAGTAATATGCTCATCATCGATGTTAAAGTTTCTACTCGGTCTTCTCTATTACCACCAGAGTCTTCATTCCTGTGAGAAATCAAATTTTGGTCTTCTCTACTAAAAAAGAAAAGTTCATTTTCATCAAGATTTCTACCACTATTATTCATTAAATAATATCCCAACTTAGCTTCATTAAATTTAACATCTGATACTTCATGTATTTCATCCATTTCCGGTAAATATATTCTATAGCCTTTTCTTATCATACTATAGCCCATCATGATCCCTTTATGAGCTTTTGGTTCCATCTTCTTTCTCTTTTCTTTTCTAATATGAACATAAGCTTCGCTTCCGAACCTTTTTAAGCAAACAATGTTTGGTTTCCATCCCTTGTATATCTCGAAAGGAGTTGTATTCATTTCTTTGATTTTTATTCTATTATTTATATGAACAGCCACTTTAACACTTTCGCTCCAAAATTTTATAGGTAATTTAGAATCAATTAGCATGGTTCTTGCCGACTCAACTATGGTTCTATTAAATCTTTCGGCTTTTCCATTACTTTCAGGAGTATAAGCTGTGGTGAATTCTTGTTTGATGCCCTTACTAGATAACCATCGCCTCAAATAATTTGAAATATACTCTCCACCATTATCATTTCGAATTCTCTTTACTTTCCTTCCAGTTTGTCTTTCTTCTTACATAATCAAGTTTATTATGGAATCTGCTGTTTGAGATTTATTAGCAATTGGTATAACGAAAGTAAAATTACTATTGTCATCAACAATAGTGATGAAATACTTATATCCAAATGAATCATTCAAAGGTCCAACTATGTCGGTATGCCATAGATCCAAAATATCTTCAGATTGTTTATATTGAATACTTTTGTAAGATTTTCTATGTAATTTTCCCAATGTACAAGATTCGCAATTCCCTTTGTTATTATGTAAATTTTTCAATCCTAATACAGTTGAATTATCATACATTTCTTTTAATTTCTGAAAATTTACATGAGCAAGTCTTTGATGCCATAGCATATCATCTACTTCTGCTTTTCTAGCGATTTCCATATTTAGGAGTCCCTCTACTTCAAATTTATCACCATTTCTCCTTGCCTCATATAAAATCTCACCATCTTTACCTATTACCTCAGATTTATATTTACTAAATAATACACCAAAATCATGATCCACAATTTTTGCAACTGATAATAAACTCTCTCTCAAATCAGGCACATGCAAAACATTTTTAAATTTAATGAATCCCTCATTTACATTCGACTTCATTCTTATAGCTCCAATTCCCGATGATTTCATCACTGCACCCTTCTCAGCTGTTGCTATAATTCTCTCCTCCTCTTCATACTCTATAAATAATTCTTTCTTACTGACCATATGGCTAGAGGCTCCAGAATCCATTGTCCATCTTATTTTTTCATCCCCTTGATCTTCCTCTTCGTAATTGTCTTCATTCGTTTCCATCACATGACCTGTAGATTCTCTATTATTTTTTCTGTTTATTCCTCTTTTAGGCCCATTATAATCATACTTTGCATGACTTTCATTTCTATACCTTTTACACATCGTCGATGCATGCCCAAATCCTCCACATTTAAAACATTTCATCCTATTTCTACACTCCCTAGAGATATGACCCATCCTTCCACAGTTATAGCACTTAATAGCAAAATTTCGTCTTCCCGATCGGCCTTCTCTAGCTTTAGATGCAATTTCTGTTTGCCGTTTTTCTTCTTTTCTATGTTTCAACTTTTCTTCTGTTTCCTTCAGGATTTGTCTTATTGTGTTCATATTATTTTGCCTGTCTGATTTTATAATTTTTATGTCAAAATCAAATTCAACTCTCAAACCTTCCAAAACGAAGCAAATTAATTCTCTATCTCTAATCTCATCTCCTGCTTGAATGCTTCTACTCTTTATAATCATAGCTCTATTTAAGTAATCATCCACCGTTTCATCTTCGTTCATTTTCAATTTTGATAATTCTATTCTATTTTTCATCTGTAAGTCTTCATTTTTTGATGCCATTTCTTCCCCAATTATATTCCATAATTTCTTGGCGCTTTTTTCGCTCGAGTATTTTAGCACTTGAGTGTCATTCATTGTTCTGTTCATCAAATTTCTTGCTATTGCATTGTCATCATCCCAGTCTTCCCATATTTTCATTTTTTCCTCAAATTTTTTGTCTGTTTCTATTGGCCTTTCAACCTCTTCTCCTTCTATAATTCTTCTCCATAATTTTAATCCCCTTAGTTCGCTTTCTATTCTGTTTGCCCAGATCAAGTAATTATTGTCTGATAATTTTTCCATTGGAGATATGTTAATATAATTTTGCATGTTTTCGTCTTTCTTTACAATTATTCAAGTTCAATTTGCATTAATTTAAATTCAACCGCTCTCTGCTACCAATTGGTGGGAGAATCTTAATAAATTAGTCTCTATTAAAACTTAAAACTTCTTTATTGAAGGCACAAAAACAATGACTATAATAAAACTAAATACTCTCACACTGTCTTATGAAAATGAACTTTTCTTTTTTAGTAGAGAAGACCAAAATTTGATTTCTCACAGGAATGAAGATTCTGGTGGTAATAGACAAGACCGAGTAGAAACTTTAACATCGATGATGAGCATATTACTCAAGATGATAATGATATAGATTTGAGTGAAATAGATGAAATACCTCCTGATGAAATAATTACTCCACGTAGAAGAGGACCAGAACCAGGAATGACGAGAGAAATGAGAGAAGAACGAGATCTTCGTCTGAGAGAAACCGAGGAAGAAGAACTTATAAAAAAGGGTGTGAGGAGATCTGAAAGATTAAGACTAATAAAGAATAAGGAAAATGTTTCTGATAGAACTTATGAGATTAAATGTCCGAAGGATTACCAAGAAGCACTTAATTCTGATAATAGAGAGCAATGGATTAAAGCTATGGAAGATGAGATGCAAAGGATTACTAATTTAAAAGTTTGGAGATTAATAGATAAGCCTAAAGATAAAAAATTGATCAAAAGTAAGTGGATTTTTTCAATTAAGAAAAATAGTGATGGATCAATTAAAAACTTCAAAGCGAGGCTAGTAGCTACAGGATATGATCAAATACTGGGTAGTGATTACCACGAAATTTATTCTCCAACAATAAGACCTGAGACCATAAGAATTCTAATAAAAATAGCTGCAATGAAAAAAGTTATTCTTCAGCAAAAGGACGTTCAAACAGCTTTTTTATATGGTGATTTAGAGAAGGAAATTTTTATGCTTCAACCTCCTGGATTTGAAAAGGGAAACAATAAGATTTGTTATCTGATGAAAAGTATTTATGGCCTAAAACAAGCGAGTAGAATGTGGAAAAAGAAATTAGAATAATTATTAACCAATGCCGGAATGAAACAATCTGCGAATGATCCATGTTTATATTATTGCAATTTTAGAAATCATTTCTTATATCTGGGAATTCATGTGGATGATATACTTAGTGTAGGATCTGGTGACGATTTTGAGGAAAATATTTGGAAAAAGATAAAAAGAGAGATAGATATCACGGATTTAGGAGCTGCAAAAAACTTTCTTGGAATGGAATTTGAGTATAGGGATGATAGCATTTTTATAAATCAAAAGAAATATATTGAAGAAATATTGGAAGCCTATAATTTGCGTGATTGCAATCCTTCGAAAACTCCGTTATGCATTTCTACAAATTATGATTTATTTGAAAATAGTAAATCGATTGATCAAAAATACTATAAAGAAATTGTTGGAAAGTTAATTTACATAGCAACTAGAACAAGACCGGACATTTGTTATGCTATAAGCAATATGAGTAGATTTAATAAAGATCCTAGAGAGGTTCACATGAATGGATTGAAAAAAAAAATATTAAGATATTTGAAGGGAACTATGAATTATGAATTGATTTACTCTAGGGGAGATTCAAGTATTGTGACTTATACTGATTCGAGTTGGGACAGAACAGCTGATGCGAGATCGTATTCTGATTTTATTATAGAAATGGGAAACAACTTACTTAATTGGAAAAGTAATAAACAAAGATCTGTTGCCTTGTCAACTGCAGAGAGTGAATTAGAAGCCTTATCTGAAGGAATTAAATAATTAATTTGGACGCGTAACATCATTAGAGAAATGAAGATTAGTTTGAAAGATCAAATTACTGTTTATTGTGACAGCCAGAATGCCATATCTATGATTAAGTCAAAAAATATGAAAGCAAGTACAAAGTACTTGAATAGAAAGTGTCACTTCATAAGACAAATTGTGGAAGATGAAGAAATTGAAGTTTTGCATATCCCTTCAGAGGAAATGAAAGCGGACCATCTCACCAAGAGTGTGGATGCTGTCAAGATTAAGAACTGCCTAAGTGGTGGAGTTATTTTTTGAGGAATGAAAATTGAAAATTTGAAGGGGAGATTTGTTGATGTTTATCATTTAAAATATTAGTTTTCATTCTATGATTAATTAATCTGTGAAATAATTTATTCTGTGGTGTTGTATGTATATAAATATGTGTATTTCTTTGAGTAAGCGTGGGAGATAGTATTTGAGGAGACGTTAAAGTGTGAGAGTATTTAGTTTTAATTATAGTCATTGTTTTTTGTGCCTTCAATAAAGAAGTTTTAAGTTTTAATAGAGACTAATTTATTAAGATTCTCCCAACACGTTCTACCCTGTGGCAAGAACTCATGATGCACCACGCCCCTGCAATTGAAGAAAACTGTCAGCAAAACTTTCACATTCGACCGAACTTGGCGCGCTATTTTCGGTCTTGGTTCGTGCGGCAGCTTCCATTGAGATGATTGAGCTTTGGTTTCCACGTCATAACCATAAACCCACGCTTCGTCACCAGTTATGACCCTCTGGAGCAAATTTGGGTCGTCGCGGACAGAGTCCAACATCTCATTAGCAATGTTCATGCGATGCTGTTTTTGGTCGCAATTGAGCAATTTTGGTACGAATTTCGCGGCGACCCGTCTCATGCCCAAATCATTGATAAAAATCGAATGGCACGAGCCAATCGACATGTTTAGGTCCTCAGCAACTTCTCTAACGGTGATTCGACGATTGGCCAATATCATTCTCTCCACTTCATTAATTTTTTCGTCTGTTGTTGAAGTGCTCGGGCGTCCGGCACGGTCTTCGTCGTTCACATTTTCTCGGCCTTCTGAGAACATTTCGTACCACCGATAAACGTTGCTTCGGTCCAAGGTAGCTTCTCCGTATGCCACAGTCAACATTCGGAATGCATCCGCGCACTTAATTTCGTTTTTCACACAAAATTTGATACAGGTTCTTTGATCCATTTTTTTTAATAGGTAAAAATCGAAGACGATCCAAAACACCTGCAAGCAAAGCAGCTGTCAACAATTAAGTGAACATTCAAAATGGCCGAGCTTGTCGGCATAAGTGAGAGACATGAGTACCAACATTCGAATATACGTAATCCGCGAAAATTCAAAGGTCGCGATACTTTTTGAACACACCTCGTATAATGATGCATCACAAACAGACTACACAGAATTTCTAGGTATTCAAATACTATCAAGTCTACCTACCATCAGGGTCATTAAAAAATTGCACCAGCTACCATCCTCCAAAAACCAATACCATTATTAAGGCGGAAAACATACAGATTAACATTCTTTATTCATTTATATAGATTTATCTCCAACGTGAAAATAACATGAAAATAAAATTTGTTAAGATATCCATTAATCAGCTGCACGTATTATAAGCGCAGTCTCAGAAGGTACACACACTGAAATAGGGCAGAAGATAAAATTGTCTCTCTGTCAACGATGGGACTTTGAGAAATTTTAAAAGCAAAATTACACTCAAAAATAACTATTGTAAAAACAATGTGAAATAGAATAACAAGTTGAAGAAAACGAAATTAACTTACGAAAGGTTAATGTCACATTATGAATATCAACACAATGAATCATAATATTTTCAAAAGATATAAACAACTATATAGAAGATATATCACAATAAACTCAAATATTGGAGGAAGCAACAATCTAAATAATTTGAAGAATATATGCCTCATAAAATCTAGAGTAAAGGAACATTCGATGTCTATCTAAACTAACAAAATATTCCATGAAGAATCAAATAACAGGAAAGGTACCTCTGGATATTAATTTATGTTTAAGACCATACCTTAGAGTTGAGAGATGTTCCACATATATAGCTAAACATCATACAATGAACTTTTTAATTTATAAAAAGCCATATCCGATTATTTCAACCTCCTCCTTGACTCGCAATCTGCCCATCCACTTCAGAACTTCCACAATAGCTCTCAAAATACTATAAGATAAATTACGAAACACCATATCTCAATTAAAACGGATATCCTTAAAATATATCACTGCTCACACCTCATATGAGTCTTAATAAATATAAAAACTATAATGGATCTTATATAACAGAAAGGTTTAAAAAGAAAGCCACACCAGATCAAATATTTATAAGCAAGAATTGTTATTCAAACTGGACTAAACTACATCTGGGGGAGGTTTGTATCCTTTGCATTATTGATTACATCGAACAACAAGAGAAAACCTTTGTTTCCAGCCGTTTTACATTGTAGAAATACTAGAACGTTCATTGTTATTGACACAAGATTTTAAGTTGTTTGATATAAAGAATAATTCAAAATACTCATTATCGCGCGAGTATAGGGTATTCTGGAGTAATTAGGCCTTTCTGGATGGACAATGACCCCACCTACAAGAGCTATTCCATGTATGAAGAAAGGTGTGAGCCTTGACAGAAGATACCCCGACCTACAATAATTATCCCAGTAAATGGAAGTGTGTAAGTAGACAGAAATATAGAGAGACAGCATTAGGATATTACTCCACCTACAATAACTATTTAACCTGATGGAAATGTGTAGGTAGTGGGTCAGAAAGACAAACAGATATCCCTAGGCTGTAACTCCCACCTACATTAACTATTCCACCAGATATGATGTGTAGGTAGAGGGCTATGTACACAAAGGACTACCATTGAGGACCTGGACGGGAATTAAACTTACCCACAATGACTATTCCACCAGATATGGGTGTGTAGGTAGAGGGCCAAAAAGACAGTCAGCCATTGAAGACCTGGACGGGAACTAAACTGACCTATAATGACTATTCCATCAGATATGTGTGTAGATAGAAGGCGAGATAGACAAACAGACAGCCAATAAGGATCTGAACGGGAACTAAACTGACCTACAATGACTATTCTATCAGATATGTGTGTGTAGGTAGAAGGCCAGAAAGACAAACAGAGAGCCGTTGAGGACCTGGACGGGAACTAAACTGACCTACAATGACCATTCCTCAAGATATGAGTGTGTAGGTAGAGGGCCAGAAAGACAAACAGAAAGCCGTTGAGGACCTGGACAGGAACTACTAAACTGAACTACAATGACCATTCCACCAGATATGAGTGTGTAGGTAGAAAGCCAGGAAGACAAACAGAGAGCCGTTGAGGACCTGGACGGGAAATAAACTGACCAACAATGACCATTCCACCACATATGAGTGTGTAGGTAGAAGTCCAGAAAGACAAACGGAAAGCCGTTGAGGACCTGGACGGGAACTAAACTGACCTACATTAACCATTCCACCAGATATGAGTGTGTAGGTAGAGGGCCAGAAAGACAAACAGACAGCCTTAGGCTGTGACCCCACCCACAGCCCATTACTTCCCGCGATCTCACTCCCGGATGGACCGAGCAAATTAATGGCTGCCGAGGCTAAATTATTGTGCTCGGAAAAGTGCGGTAACTGCGCTCATTATCACGTCGCCAGCTTAGGTCAGCTACCCTGGACCTGGGGATGATCCGCTAGTTATCTTCAACCGAAATGCTCTCTGTGTCCTTGATTCGTGTAAACTGATAACAACTGTATTCACTATATGTAATTCTACTGTCCTATAAGCTTATGTCCATAGTTTACTTGAAAACCATTTCTAAGATTCCATCCTTCAGTGTAGCATATAAAAGCAGAATGATCCAATACAGTATTAGAGCTCTGAGAAGCGGTCTGGTGGATTAAATTGGCGAAACCGCTGTGAGGGTTCACCACTGATGAGCCAAGCCCTCAAAATATATTTTTTCATCGCAGTAAGGATAGTAGAAATTCGTTTTATGTATAAAAGAAACATTCGCGCTTTTAAGTCATTTTATCTTATATGTATAGATGGCGCGTTATTGCTTTGTGTTAATTTATTCCTAACTGGCCTTGTCTTTATAGTTTGCTGAAGAGCATTGCTCGAAGCAAATATTTGAATGTAATTCTACTGTCCTATAAGCTTATGTCCATAGTTTACTTGAAAACCATTTCTAAGATTCCATCCTTCAATGTAGCATATAAAAGCAGAATAATCCAATACAGTATTAGAGCTCTGAGAAGCGGTCTGGTGGATTAAATTGGCGAAACCGCTGGGAGGGTTCACCACTGATGAGCCAAGCCCTCCCAATATATTTTTTCATCGCAGTAAGGACAGTAGAAGTTCGTTCTATGTATAAAAGAAACATTCGCGCTTTTAAGTCCTTTTATTTTATATGTATAGATGGCGCGTTATTGCTTTGTGTTAATATATATATATATATATATATATATATATACTAGCGAATGTGTACCCGGCTTCGCCCGGGTTTTATCCGAGTGAAAGTTTGCCTAACGAATATTATTGATAATAATATTCGGGAAAAACACAGAATATTATGATAATAATGATAATATATTTCGTTACGTCATATATTTATATAATATATGAAATATATTTTTCGAGCAAACATATCCACTCTTTCTACTGAATAGATTTTTAAAAAATATATATAAATAAAAATATCTAGAGATATGCTACATGAGATCTTAGCCAAAAGGCCGAGAAACGATATTTTATATATAGAGATTACCTGGCTTCGTGTGTCTTCTGCTCGAGTGAATGTTTCGCTGGTAGAATTTTGTTCCTGCCTACTATTAATCATTATCTGGCTTCGCCCGTGGTCTGCTTTAGTGAATATTCCTCAAAAGAATTTTTAAATGCATTCAAGCATGATACGGCAATATTGCCATCATCATTTCTGACTAAAAAAATATTGTTGCTCAGTACTTGGTTAAATATAATTTTTCTTGGTTAAAGTGCGACAAAAAAAACTCTTCCAGATTTAACTCTCTGTCCTGTTCAAATTTCAGCGAGATTAGTTATATATTGAGGGCGTGCATAGCCGACAAACATATATATATATATGGTAAAGAGAGAACATTCAAAGACAAAGAGAATAAGTTTCTTTTTATGAACATGCGTTCGAGCTTTCGGGCACAATGTCGCCCTTCAACAGGAATAAAACTACACAGGGCGACATTGTGCCCGAAAGCTCGAACGCATGTTCATAAAAAGAAACTTATCCTCTTTGTCTTTGAATGTTCTCTCTTTACCAAGTTACTTCAGAGGATTTTACCTCGTTTAAATATATATATATATATGTTCCCGGCTTCGCCCAATTTTTACCTTAGTAAAATTTTGCTTAACAAACATTTATTAAAACGATTCTAGCAAACATCCAATCCCTACTGAATCTATACTTGTCTACACTCTCGATAATTTTTTCCCGGTCTCTTGAAAAATACAAACGAAGATTTGTAAATAACTGTATTTAGCGAATGTACCCGGCTTCGCACAGTTTTTATCCGAGTAAAGGTTTGCCTAACGAACATTTGTTAAAACGATTCTAGAAAACATCCAATCCATCTATATATTGATTAATAAACGTATATAAATATAAATATTGTTATATGCGTTTAAATATATTTTTGAAACACATAATTTTTTTAAAACATTTATTATATTTTAAATAAGATATTGTCACTTTTGTGAATTTGATAATTAATTATTTATTTTTTCTCAATGAATTATATCTACTTATATATTTGCCTTATTCTGTATGTTTGTTTGTCTGTCTGAAGCTCACGGATGGGATTTTTCATAACCATCGGTGGTTCACTGGTAGAATGCTCGCCTGCCACGCGGGCGGCCCATGTTCGATTCCCGGCCGATGCTTTTTTTTTTTTTTTTCACAATTTTTAAAACTCATTTATATAATTTACAAGAATGACATCCACGGCGCCAATTTATAATTGTGAAGAATAGTATTTGAATAAAAGCATTTAATCGGGTAAAACCCGGGCGTTGCCCGGGTCATTCGTAAATAATAATTGTATAAACGAATGCAAGACAAAATCACCGCGAATGTTTCTTTTTTTTTAAGGCAATTTCTTTTTAAGGCAATTATCGTTATTTATCGTTAATTTTTGTTTCGATTTTATTGAAAAAAAAACGATATGGTGCCTTTAAAAATGATCTTTATTACTATGCAGTTTTCTATTTAGTCAATATACCTAAGTTCATGTTGCAAATGTAATTATCTCTATCGATTTAGTAGGTGAAATGCAAAAAAAAAAATCGACATGATGAAATCTTTATGAAAATTCACATTTTTATTTTTATATTTTCAAGACACACACAGTTTGGGGCGGGACGTTTCACAAGAGACACATCCACGGCGCCAATTTATAATTGTAACGAATAGTATTTGAATTAAAACGTTTTTAAAATATATACGCACTCGGGTAAAACCCGGGCGTTGCCCGGGCCATTCGTCTAGTATATTAATATAAAATTTCATTTTTGTTATCATCATCACATACAATGTAATTTTTTTATATAAACAAACGATAATAAACAACAACAATTAGGGGCTCAAAAATCATTTACGAGGGTGAGTAGAAAAGTAAGGTCTCCTATATATATATATATTTTTTAATAGAAAAACACATTTAATCACAACTTTTTATACATCATTGGAAAGGATGGACACTTTGCTATTTTTCTACATAGACGCCTTGATGCTCAATCACTTTTTTCATCCTGTCAACCAACTTTGTAATTCCGGTGTTGTACCACTCTCCCGCCGCCTCTTTGAGCCACTTGTCGACCCACCTGGCGGACACCTTTCTGTAGCCGAGGGTCTCAGGCACAATCTTGTGCACGGAGAAGTGGCTGCAATTTTCATTCAGGCCATCCTCGATCTCTTCAAGGGTTATCCGCCGGTTTGCACGCACCATTTCGTCGATTCGAGCCACGGTTGATTCCGGCAAACTCGGCCGCCCAGACCGCTGTTCATCGTGGACGTTTATCCGCCCCTCGTTAAACTCACGGCACCATTTCCGCACATTTTGATGTCCATGCACTTCTCACCATACACTTCCACTAACTGACGGTGAATTTCGACCGGAGAATTATTTTTCGCATTTAAAAAGCGTATAACTGAGCGCAACTCGCACTTGGCGGGAGAGCTAAGGGGAAGCTCCATCGCGAACGGCTGCCAGACAGCGACTGAGCGTCCCAAGATCACCGGGAAGGTTCTAGACGGTAGAGGGGGAACCAAGGAAGTAAGCGGTGTTGTCGGATTTCACCTAGCAACGCGCGTTCGGAAATTATCTCGTAGAAGAACTTACTTTTCTACTCACCCTCGTATTAGGGTTAGCAGCTCCGTAAATAAATATATTTTAACAACAATTAAATTTGCATCATCATTTTCATAAAACAACAGCAAATTATATTAGCAATGTAAAAATATATTTTAACATTACATTTTAACATTCAACACAAAAACGTTACAATTTTTTCTTCAAATATACAGGGTGATCCAAAAGTCCCGCACAATTTTAAAAATTAATAACTCCGCGAATATTTGCGCTAGAGCAATGCGGTAAACACCATTGTGTTCAGGTTGCAATGGGAATTTTTATGGAAAATAATAAAAAATTCGAAATTGATTTTAGTTACAACTTTAATCACTAGATGGCGCCCTACCAGAATCAGCGATTCAGCGGCCAAATTGTTTGATAAATTGAAAAATATAACTGAACGACACGTATTTTTACTTTTTGAATACCAGGAAAGAACCCTAATAATATCAAATGATAAATTAATAAAACACCTTTCGCCAAAAGTTAGAAGAAATGGTTAACGATTTTTAAATACAATCCGAGATATGTGAAATAGGTATATGCAAATTAAAACATGTAGCAAAAAAAAAAACCTGATATTTTAGATGCGGTTTGCTGGAATCCTCTCAGCTATTTATATTTCGAAAATAATAATTTTCTATTTTTTAAAATTCAACTCTCTCTCAGTATTGATTATATTTATTTTAATTCATTTGAAAAATATTTATCTATCTCTGATGATTTATTTTACTCTGGAATGCCGTTGTTGTTTTTGTCGTGTCCAATAAAGAGCCTCAGATTCTTTTCGTTTGGCCAACAAAAAATGTCCAATTTATATACACATATATTCTCACATGATGAGACTTTAAAGAATGCAAATAATCTTCATCTATTTACATAGTCGGTCTAGGGGTTTCCTGGCTCTCTGAGGTCTAGGACTGCGGACGGGCACTTGCACAGCGGCAGCCTCCGGTTTAGGAGTGCAAGAGGGCACGTGCACAGCAGCAGGCCCTGGTATAGGAGTGCAAGAGGGTACGTGCACAGAAGCAGTCTCCTCCTTGTTTCCTGATGTAACCTCTGGAACCTCCTCTTCACTTTATTTCTGACTTCCATCTACAGGCTTCTCTCCTGATGTTCGAGGAAGTATCAAATTTCTTGTCTCCACTTGTTTCTTTCTCACAGGTCGCAATTGATTGATATGCCTCTTATACACGACGCCCTCGAAACTTATAAGGTAGTGACGGTAGCTCAATAATTCCAAAATGGTACCTTTTTACCGTTTAGGTCCAGTTGCATAGTTGCGGAAATAAACCTCGCAACCTGTAGTAAACTGTTCCTGCCTTCTTACGGCCTCATGAAATACCTCTCGCGGATTTCTCATCTTGGTATTAAATTCGAGAATCCTGATCTTAAACTTCTCTTCATTAGCAGTTCCGCCGGGGAATTCCTTTATTACAGTTTGGGGGAATGCTCTATGAGCAAATAGGAAACTTTGTAGTTTCGTTTCTATATCATCCTTCCCATTATTCTTTCTCAAAAGGTTTTTAAACTCTCTTACATATCTCTCAGCTAAACCATTTGTACTAGGATTATACGGACTGGTCTTAGTGTGCCGTATACCATTCATTTTGGTAAATTGCTCGAATTCACCGGAGACAAACTGTCTTCCGTTATCTGTAACAAAGTATTAGGGCAATCCAATTCTGGCGAGAATTTCTCTAAGATGACTTATAATCGTTTTTCTGGTAATATCTTTGATGATAAAAATTTCTATCCACTTTGAGTATGCGTCCACGAGAACCAAAAACATTCTTCCCATGAACGGACCCGCTAGATCAAGATGAAGTCGATGCCACGGTTTTTCGGGCCAAGTCCATTCCGAGATGGTAGCCGGGGGCATGCTTGCCGATTCTTGGCATACTCTACATTAGAAGGAAGAATCATATATCGCCGCAACTCTTTTTATTATTATAGCGGTTAAGGAAGCTTTCGGGCAAGCCCTTCTTCAGCTAATTTAATTGTACAAACAAAGAGAGATTATATATCGTTTTTAAAATAAATCAAAATAAACGAAAAGAAATTTACCACGCCCCTATCGCCCTCGTTTCAATAGCGATAGGGGCGTGGTAAATTTCTTTTCGTTTATTTTGATTTATTTTAAAAACGATATATAATCTCTCTTTGTTTGTACAATTAAATTAGCTGAAGAAGGGCTTGCCCGAAAGCTTCCTTAACCGCTATAATAATAAAAAGAGTTGCGGCGATATATGATTCTTCCTTCTAATTTGTCGAAATCCGCAAACCGTTTACCATGAATACTCTACATTCTCTAGTTAACTCTTTGATGTTACTGTCTATGCCTGGCCACCAGAAAATACCGTCTGGCAATCATCTTCATTTTAACAATCCCCATGTGTATTTCATGCAAGTCATTTAAAATTAAAGATATTAATTTTTGGGGAATTACCACTCTTTCACGTCATTGAAAACAATCAAACTCCAAACTTAATTCCTCATTGATCTTATAATAAGGAGCTAGTGGGTTTTCCCTCAGTACCCTTGTGAATTTCCACCTAGTTGCCTTCTCTAACATTCCTTAATACTATAGACAGTATTTTATCTCGGGACGTCTCATATGCCACCTCCCTAAAAGAGAACGGTACCTCATTCAACTTCCTGAGAAGAAGTACCTGGTCTTCATCAAGAAACTCCCTGACCCTCACATTTTCTTGAGATTAAACCTTTCAAGAGCTGGTAGTGGAGGCCGTTTAACCTATTCACATTGCCTATCTATTGTCATCGCTTCCTTCAAATTATTGTAATATTCTTTTCGCAGGGCTAGTATAACAAAAAGTAGTGTACACAACGGTAGAGTGAGATAGTATTATGTACTTCATTATATTGATATTATGAAGTCGAAATTAACAAAAAAATGTTTTCTCCATCGCTACTTACTATATATGTGATTTTCATAAAAGCAGGTTTAAGTCCTTGATTCAACAATAATGATTCAAAGAAAGAGCATAACCATTACAAGATATACTGAACCTCCTTGAACGGGAGCCTTTCATCTACCCCTAATATTGGAGCATAGCTAATATAGATAATTTAGCCAGATACCTTGATATATTCGATGATCAACATGATTTTATTAACAAAAAAATAAATAAATAAAGGTTTAGTTAAAATTCTTCAATATTCATGTTTTGCCATCCTCGAATTCTGTGATAGTTCGACCTGAAGGTTTTCACATAACACTTTACAACCTAAAAATGCTTCCACTTACAGAGAAAATTCTCTTTTTGTTTGAAGCATCTGTATTTTTAGCTTTGCGGATGATATTTAGCCAATGGCCGCAGAGTACCATTTGATTACTGGAAGTTTTAACAGAAAGAATGTGCTGCACTTTTTTCAGTAATCATGCATGCCTCATTTCACACTTAAAATTCACCCACACATCCACTTCAATCTTAGATAAATGCGGTCTGTCAATTCTGTTTTATACAAAATTCTTTAGTTACGATAAATCAAAATGATAAACGTATATAAACTTTTACAGTTTTGATTTTCCGACCTTTAGGTGATCCTTACCACCATTTTCAAGGTAAAATTCCTCGGGGTTTGCTTAGCTGTTGGAGAGGTTTAAGAATTTACACGTATAACGTGTAGCACGCAGATATTTCTGTCACAATGGAAACCTAGTTTAACCAATGAATGATGTTGAATACAAAATATTTGTTATTAATTTCATCTTTTTGAGACTCTTAATTATCAGTCTTGTTTTTTTTTTATTAGGTTTTTGTATTACGTTGGGACATCAGTTTCATTTTTAGATAATTACCTTTGATTTATATTCATATTCCCATCCTTCTGGAAAAAAATATCAGTTTTTTAGATTCCTTAATATAGTATTTCCTCTTTCCCTCTTATCACTATATGTAACCGTAGGTTCGATGGATTCCTAATGTTTTTTTTTTTTCAATGTTTGTATTCCTTTATTCTCTCACCTAGAGCACATTTCGCGTCCACTATGTGTATTTTTTTTAAATTTAATTTTAAGATTCCTTTCTCTCTGTTAACGATATATATTTTTAGATCATTTGGCATAGAACCTTTCATTGTTTGGTTTCTTTTAAATATGTCTTTGTGTGTTGTTAAAGTGATGAAGACATAAAAATATACTGTGATCTTTGCGCCTATTGTTTCAATGTAGGGTATGATAAAATTCAATGCTCTGGTTTGACATTGTTTTCAGGACTTTTTCTCTGTTTGTTTCTATATCCTTTCTTCGATTCTGATAGTTGGCAATCGTTACCTTCAATTTTACATATAGCATTATCTACCGGTGCGTTTACAATTTGTCATTTTGGATTTTGTTTCAGTCTGTTTCAAAACGAAGAGAATAACTGAGAGAAAATTATCCATTTGTAATCACTGTATTCTTTAATAATTTCTTCTTCAATTTGAAGCACACTCCATATTTGGAGACGAGATCTTCTAGCCGTTTTTTATTTAACTGATATTATGATAAAACAAGAGCATATGAAATGTATTATATTTTCAGTATAAAATATTTGTTACGGAATTTTTGGTCACTTAAAGTGATCCTCGGAAACTAAAAGTACAGCCGAAAGAATATGCGGGCCATTGTTTGTATAATCTCTGTCTTTCACTGCCTCACGCTGAAATTCATCTTGGTTAAAGACAATTCTATCATTCAATTTAGTTTCTGGACATTCAAAACCATAAACACAAATGTAAAAATGTGCTCATCATCCTTTGGAGCATTTACCTCTCCTAATGCCAAAAATTTAATTTCATCTCAATTTTAGAAGCAAGGTGCTAGATATTGGACTTATCTAAATTATAAGAGACAAGAGCCAATCAAATTTGTCACATTTTCATCTCATTGAAAGTGAATCTCAAAACCTCGAGCACAAACGAAATAAAGTGCTCTTCACTTTTATTAACTATTGTAATGGATGATAATCAACCAATTTTGGTCGCTGAAACTAAAATATTCGAGGAAATCTGAAAAAATAATATCGTGATTTTCTAAAACCTTAGGAGAATGAGGCCCAAAGTTATTGAAACTTCTGGAAACAAATGATTCATGGTGAAGATGTCCACCGCAGAATGTGTCTGTTAGAGAGAGTCAGCCCTGGGGCGGGCAGACCATGCGGAAGCACAGCCCGCCGAATGATTAACGCTGTCCGTCCATCACTTTTCCACTAACGAGAGGATTGTCCCTAATTGCGGGAAGGATTTTTATTGAAGAAATAAATTTTCATCGAAGTCGAAGGGACAAAGTACGACTTCCTTAATTTTACTATTTCCAGGTTTAAAAAGATATTTGCTAAATACGTTTTTTATCCTGAATCTCATAACGTTTGCCATTTTTACCGAACGATAAAATATATTATGAAAAAGGCATAAAATATATGTTTACATAATTTTGAGTTAAGTATTCATCCATTTAATATTTTAGAGTAAGACCTACTTGAAACCTGCCTAAGAATATCTCTTGCTTCCTCTATTTGTTAGTGTATTTTAGGTAGGCAAAATAACGGATATATTTGGACAAAATTTACTGAATGTTTTTAAGGTGAAATATTACCTACGAAACAAAATATTCATAGCTTAATTATCTTAATAAATTTAGAGAAAATACAATATATACCAAACAATGAGTAAGTTCAAGATAGAGTAAAGGTATATAAACACTTTAGTAGACAAAACATAGTGCACTATGAATATTGATGATGGAATTATCAATGTTAATTTTTTTATTTGCATACAGAGATTTCCACTAAACCAAGTAAATGATCCAATACCCACAAACTATATAAGCAGAATGAATAATTTAATGGTTGTGTTAATATGATGGTTAGATTGAGGAAAGTGCTAGGGGAAAATTCACAGCTTTCCCTTATCATGTTCATCTTCAGCTCATTAATTGTAGAGATTCGTTCTATGTAATAAAATGAAAAATAGCAAGGATTTATTCGATCCACAATATAAACAACTTTCATATATACATATACTAGACGGGTGACCCGGGCTTCGCCCCGGGATTGACCCGTGTGCATATCTACCCGAGTGATATATATTTAGATAAGATATTTTAAAAATAATTGTTTGTTATTAGCATTATCTGTTTGTTTGCATCAGCATAAGGTATGTATACATAAAGTATGTGTATATACATACACCTTAATAGTACAAAAGCTACATACCTATACTTTCGATATTTGCGGACCAATAATGAGGTATTGTTAACAATAGATTATTTAAGGAGCGACCCGCTCCAACACAATAGTTACAAAAACAACAAAGCGAGTGGAGGGCAAAGGTGGCGTGATCGTAGCCAACCAATAGGAGAGCGCCATTCAAAAAAAAAAAAAAAAAACGGTGACAGAGATGAAAAAGAATTGATACGCTCGTAACTGTATATAGAATTATAGATGATGTTGACAAATAAACCACTATAGTCTATTTCTTAAACAAAAGGGCCCTTTATTTCAGTGTGATATTATTGTTCATACTATGGCAAATATTTTTCAAAAAATATCATCGAATTTTAATCATATATTTTTACATATTAAAACAAGAATCCGTATTGCATAAATAATCTCAGATAATTGATATGCTTTGATATATATAAAAGAGGAGAGATAACAACTATAATTAAAAAAACTTAAATTTTAAATACCTATTTGTATTTTAGAAGTAAAATTTATTTAACAACATCCTTTTCAGACTTTATATACACTCGTCCCGCAGCCCAAGAAATATAAAACCAAACAAAAGTTTTTTTATTATCCCTAGTATACCTCGTACAGGCTATCATTGTAGGTAGTAGTTGGCGACTACTTTTACTGTAAGTGTAACACATGTGCGAAGCAGTTCGACTTTTGCACCTAGAAGTTGGCTACTTGTACTCATTGGTGGGGATGGAATTTTCTAAGAATCGTGGGTCATTGGATCAATTTTTCAAATTATAAAAAAGGTGCCAGATGCGGGATTCAATACCGTGTCATGACACGTGAAAACCGACGGCTTAAACGATTCGTCCCCAACGTCTCCCAACTTCACCAAGTTGAGGTTGTCATTCAAATCATTTTCCATAAGGTTTATTTTTACCTTTTATAATATATTTGTCCATTAAGTCTCTCTAAATATATATTAATATACAAACATGTTCTGAGAGAATCTTCATGAGACTATTGAGTCATGGCCTTGGAAGAATACATAAAAGATAAATAAAAAAGAGGAACACCAAATAGAATGTTTAACAAAGGACTATAATTGCTGTTCAAAAGTAACTTTGTTGGATGCTTCTCAAAAAGAGAAGCCATAGCCTTCTATATATTATATATTAAATAATAGATTTAGGTTCATCTCATTTACAATGTCTTCAGATAATTTCAAGGATAGTGCTTTTTTATGTAGGAGATCCTTGGCTCCGATTGAAATTGTGGTATTGGGATGTTTATTTCTTCATTCTGCTAAAGAGTAAGGCCCACGTTCGAGTCGGATGGATATATTTGAATTCTGACCTTGGAATCGGAGATGCACATGTGTATGATGATGTTCATACAAATGCATTAATGTATGATACTCTTCCATGACAAAAGAAATATTTTAATATTCCCTGAAGGAATAAAACGTATGCACTGAAAAGTTGCAATTTCCTTCAAAATTTCGGTATATCTCGATATTTTGTAAATTATTCGAAGAATTAATATCCTGCATCAAACATACATGTAATTTGATTATAGTATGCTATTTAACTTTTTATAACATAGAGAATGTCTTGATAGAAATGTATACTCATCTTGCAACTGAAGATTCATTTTTCTCAATACAACCACTTGATTGCAATACAATTTTATTTCGTACTGTTCTTTCCACATATAGGGCTATCTCTCCTATAATATGGGAGATATTTCAGCCTTCTTGCGGAAAGTATATTTTCTCACGAATAGGACAACATGATGTTTTTAGCGACTCAAGTTCTTTAAGAGCCATTATAACCAAATACTGATCAAAGTTTTAAAAGAAAGCAAATTCTAAAAGATCAATAATTCACATATAATAATCCACACTCAATATTCTTCAATATGAAAGAAAGCAGAGCAAAAAGGCCCCTTTTTTCAAAATAAAAACTACCCTGGATTATGAACAATTTCGTCATTCTGCAGGAGTTCCACGACGTAGGATTCAGACTGCTGGTTTTAAATGAATCCGTCTAAGGGCACTACAAGACCATAAACCTGACATATGATATGGGCTCCATTATTGCGAGAGCGATATGTTTCATGAATTCGGATCAAGGTAATTTTCTTAAAGATTATTCTATTCGATGTGTCATAACCCTATCTTTTTTGTATTGATTACTTGTGGATTTTTTATGTTTGCGCTCCCGCGAAAATAAAGAACATTATTATTAGTATTATACAAAACAAATACATTTATTGTATTAAAATATGAAAAATGGGGAACATATCAAAAAAGGGGGCTAAGTTAAATAAGACACATCTTCTGATTATGAATTTAGGCGTTGCTGATAATTTGTACCATCTATTTGTATGGACAGCAATTAACCGCTGATATTTCATATCACAATATTGGTTGAACATTATTTCTTGATAAAAAAAGAGAGAGAACCAAGAAATTATTCGTTTATGCCTCTTGACTCTTTTTAAATTTGTCATTTTACACTTATATGCCATACAGAATAAAAAATATCGAAAATGCTTTTTTTTTTAATGTTTTTTTCTTTCACATATATGTTATATATTTTTACTACATTTCAACTATTACTTTTGAAATTAAATTTAAAATATACTGGAAGAAGTCATTAATAAAAGGACATTCAAAATAAACGTGAAAACAATGCACCATCTATTGAGCGTCTTTAAAATTAGCATATTCTGATAGGTAATAAATCCGGCGTGGTGGCTTTGTCACTGACCCTAATCTGCTATATTACCAGTCAAAAGGGGGAGTTCTTTCATTTTTACATTTTTTGAAGTTATCACTGTTTCATAACAGATCTTGCGATGACTAACAGGCAAAAGGCTATACCACTAGGCCAAGAATATACGTTATATATATAAGAGAGATATTCCTACAACTTAAAAAAATCCCAGCTTGTCTATATTTAAATATGGAATCTATTGAATCATCAACAAGCATCTTATCTAATTCCGCCACACCAACTACATACTGAATTATTCGTATAAAGTATAGAAGTAGACAAGAGTTCAAGAGCATGTGACATATCTTATATTTTTAATGTAACGTAATAGACACAGGTTTACAGGGGGTATTGCCTTTCTGTGAGGCGTGAAGTGATTTTTGATATTTTTTAATAATTTGTAAAACTAAAATACCGCTTTAAAATGAAAGCTAAGCGCGACCGAGGATTTCCTCTGATGAAAAAGTTATTGTAAATGAAACCGATTCAGTAGATCTTTCTTTAAGAAACTTCGCAAAACATCCCTGGTCTCTTACAGAGTGTCGTTCTTCGGAATTTGGATTGGATCAGCACATGCCATTTTTGATGGACAAATATTATTCCTCAAGAAAGTCATTAGAGTATATGTAGATTTATTTTATCTGTATTTCCATCCTATTATACAAACAATCAAAGCTCACAGTAGTATTTATATAGATTACAAAATTCATATTATTATATTGGGATTCAAAAAATAAGGTATATCTGATATATTGACGAATTTTCCTTTCATATAATGCAGCAAATTGAAATTCCTAATAGTTTCCATATCATTATTCTCGAGACGTGAACTCTGTCAATCCCAAGGCCAAAGTGTTCCTGCGATGTTTCTGGAATAGTTAGCGTCGTCCGTCCTTGGCATCCGATCGTGAATTATGGAAGCGCTGGGATGTCCCAAATAGCTGGATGTCATAAAACGCGGCAACCTGTCCATTGTCTGAACCTATCCATCAGATTTATTCGGCCCTCACGACTCTCTAACTACTCAAGGGAATAATTGCAATTTCTTATCTCCCACACCGTGCATTTGATAAAATATATAACAATTTGTTAGAAATCATTATTTCTCTCTTATTGTAGACCCCGTAGCTCAGGTTTCACATATAAAGTATTAATGAAATATAGTCCCTGTTACATTTTGGTAATAATTTATCTTCACCCCCCTTGATTTACTCTTGATTAATTATGAACAGAGTGAGAATAGTTAAGGTTATATTATAATGGTTGATATTTTTTTCAAATTAGTAATTAAATTAAATTGAATATTTTGAAGTTAGAGTTCACATTTTAACGTAAGGTATTTTTTTAAATCAATATATACATATCGTCGGACAGTTTTGTTTTATTAAATACAAATTAGGTTTTAACCGCACAAAGCAAAACCAAATTCGTATAAACAAAATACATATTATTAATTGTTTCACCAATTTATGCTTCGATTACAAAGTATTCTATTCGTAAATCACGAATATTCTTAAAGTGAGGTCTTTCTTGGAGATATATTGTTGTGCCTCCCACATATTTCTGTACGAAGAAATTTAATGATAATTATTGTCTGTATCAGTCTTTGTGAATTGACGGTTTATGACGAGCACTAGCAGATTTCATAGTTTTTTAATTTAAATTTATAATTTGATAATTTCAAGGAACACAATAGTGTAATTAAACAGAATTTTCTTCCAAAATAACCTCATTAGGTACTGCTTAAAAAGAACAACTTAGATAAATAATCATATAAAAATATAATCAAACTGCATTAAAAAATACAAATTTTAATAAAATAGAATTCCGTTGATAGTGTGATAATTAATTTCACAATATTCCCCTTTCAACTTTACTTTTCAGTTAATTTTTATTTATTTTAGCTTGGTGGTTACACAATAATTTTTCTCAAGTTATCTTTTTATAGATTCGAATGTTATCTATTGATAAAATGTGTAACAATAGCTAGAAAAATGAAATTATTACCTATATCTCTTTTTATGATTGATATATGTATATAGAAGTATGTTGAAAATGTGAATAATGCAAACGATAATGTGTTATTTTACTATATAGAATTTTCACGATATATCTAAAGATAACTATATATTGTAACGTAAAAAAATTAAGTCTTTGTATATCTGGGGATCTGAAAGTATTTATTGATGACATCAGCACGACAAGTCGACAATTATTAACAATTTCACAAAACTATCTACAGCTAGAGAATCTTGAGCAAGCACGCAAATAAATATTTCGATCATTATTTTATATTGAATAATTAAATTAAATTAAATCTGTTTCCAAATATTTTCATTGAATAATTAAATTAAATTAAATAATAAATTAATTCTTCGCCACATAGCCTCTTCCTATAAAGAGCTTAGACCCGATGCTCAGAAGAAGACTTACGTCGTCAGTCTCAAAAACTAGTACTAGGGCCAGGGATATTTTCAGGTGTCTGCGGTGGATGTTTTCTTTCAGTTGAGGTATCTTCTTCATGAGGGCAGGTCTATATTTACGTCAATGCAGTTTTTTATTTCTACTGTGGTCGGCAAGGGAGGATTTTCTAACTTTGCGGCCTCACCTCCAATATGGTCTATTATCTAGTTTTCATGGCGGGGCGACCAGCTAGATCTCCTAGCAGGTGAAAAATTTTGTCTGTTTCGACCGGTATATGGGGTAGGGCTTCGGTAGCGATTGAAATATTTTCTCGATTCATCGTTGGGTTCCTGAGATTCGGCTCGAGAGTTGTAGAATTCCATTGCGTCTTGCTTTCTTTGTATATATTCATTTCTCCTTTCCTCATTGTGTCTCTTCCTGTCGCGGCAATAGCGGACGACGTGACCTGGGCGTCCGCAGTAGAAACAGATTGGCTTTCCCTTAGTTGTCCGTCATTCATTGGTGTCACGTCTTCTTCCTTGTTTCTGATACTGAGTTGTAGGATGGGGAGTTCTAGGTTGAGCCTCGAATCTAAGATTAGATTCCGGCCTGGGTGCTTGAGGGGGACTTATTGAAGGTTTTGCTCTAGGTGCCAAAGTCTTCACAATCTCTTCCCTCACTAAATCTTCAATGGCAGCGATTTTAGGCTCCACTTGAGGAGAGTGCAATGCTTGCTGTATCTCCTCGCGGAAAATTTTTCGGATCAGCGATGGTAGATCTTCTCTGTCATCCTGGTCATAGAGAGAGGTCACATTTGGTAGGCGCTCGTACCTGGTTGGGGTAACTCGTCTACAACGGAGCGCTTCGACATGGCGACATTCTGTAATGAATTGCTCGGTGCTCTGTACATCCCTCGGTAGGAGTGCTTGATAAAGCTCCTCAGCTATCCCCTTCATGAGGTGGGAGATTTTATCTTTCTCGCTCATTTGAGGATCAACCTCTTTGCACAAGCACAGGACATCCTGGATGTAAAATTCGGTATTCTCACCTTTTAATTGCGCCCGTGTTTTAAGTTTCTTCTCTGCTTGCAATTTTGAATTTTCTTTTTTTCCGAACACATTCTCTAATTGAGATGTGAATTCCTTCCAAGTCTGGATGCTTTCTTCGTTGTTCTCAAACCATTTGAGAGCAGTTCCAGACAGATAAAAATAAACATTAGTAAGACAGAACGTTTCTTCCCAATGGTTGTACTTTGCCACACGTGCATATCCTTTTAACCATTTATGGAGATCTTCACCATCCTCCCCGGAGAAAATGGAAGGGTTCCTTGGCAGATGTTGAACAAAGTAGTTGCCTATCTGGGTACCTTCTGTCTTTACATTCATAGATGTTTCTTCTGGTTCAACAGAATCAATTTTTATTTTATTTCTTAATGGGTATCGGTCCAGCTTCTCACCAGTTGTAGCGTAGAAAATCAAGTCTTTGTATATCTTGGAATGTGAAAGTATTTATTGATGACGTCAGCACGACAAGTCGACAATTATTAACAACTCCACAAAACTATCTACAGCTAGAAATCTTGAGCAAGCACGCAAATAAATATTTGGATCATTATTCTATATTGAATAATTAAATTAAATTTAACTGTTTCCAAATATTTTCATTGAATAATTAAATTAAATTGAATTATAAATTATTTCTTCGTCACAATATATATATATATATATATATATACTTTAATTAAAAAGGCATATATTGGATCAAAATATCAATTATTTTACCAATATTTCAGTTGGCTGAACGCAAACCATTATCAAGGTGTTATAACATTTTAAAGTGATTTAAACACTTAAAAATGTTATAACACCTTGATGAAGGTTGGCGTTCAGCCAACTGAAATATTGGTAAAATAAATGATATTTTGATCCAATATATGCCTTTTTTAAATAAATACTTATTTATGGATTGCTTTATTCAAAAAATATACCAGGTCTATTAGTATGAAACGCGAAAATGGGCGCCAGAGGCCGCTGTGCAACTTTATTTGAGCCGAAGGTGGCGCTGTTGTAGACTTTTTGTTCTTTGACTCACGTGCCATCAGCATGCGTGCAGTTTTAGAAAAATTCAAATCGTGAAAAATTTCTGGAGCCCGTGGAAAATGGCGATTTCCGAGCCAAAAAGTGCCCATTTGCGGGAAGTTTTGTTGTTCGCCTTCAACTGGAAGAAAAGTGCCACTGAAGCCCACCGAATGCTCGAGGAAGTTTACAGCGACCATGCTCTGAGCAAATCGCAGTGTTACATGTGGTTTAAAAAATTCCAAAGTGGCGATTTTGCACTTGATAATGAACCACATGGAAAACCGCCCCAAAAGTTCGAGGACGCTAAACTGCAAGCTTTGTTGGATGAGGACAGTACCCAAATGCAAGAGAAACTCGCAAAAAAGCTCCAGGTGTCTCAAGGTGCTGTTTCTCTACGTTTAAACAGCCTCGGAATGACCCAAAAGCTTTCCAAATGGGTCCCCCACGAGTTGAGCGAAAGGCAGCAATAACGGCGTCTGGTAACCTGCGAAGGGCTGCTCGCCAGGCATGAAAAGAAGTCATTTTTGCACCGAATCGTAACTTCTGATGATAAATGGATCCACTTCAGCAATCCTACGCGCCAAAAGTCGTGGGGCCTGCCCGGCCAATTTTCAAAACAGACGCCTAGGCCCAATCGCTTCGGAAAAAAACAATGCTTTGCATATGGTGGGACCAGACCGGCGTAGTATATTTCGAGCTCCTGAAACCTGGCAAAATGGTCAATACTAGTCGCTACGAACAACAAATGCACAGTTTGAGAGAGGCGTTGAATGAAAAAAGACCGTAATGGCTTGAAAAGCACAACAACCTGATACTGCAGCATGACAACGCTCCAGCCCAAAACGCTACGGTGGACAAAAACACCATAAAAGACTTGGGCTGGGAACTCTAATCCCACCCGCCGTACTCACCAGACTTAGCGCCGTCGGACTACCACCTTTTCACATCTTTAGAACACGCCCTAAAAAAACAGGAATTTTCGAACTCAGACATACTCCGAAAATGACTTGTTGACTGGTTCGACTCAAAAGGAATAGAAATTTTCAGACAAGGAATTCGAAAATTGCCTGAAAAGTGGTCCGAGTGTATAGCTAATCAGGGCAGTTACTTTGAATAAAAAATCTTTTGTTGTATGGAATTGGTGAACTTTTGAATTCACTGAAAATTTTCGCGTTTCATACTAATAGACCTGGTATATATATGCTTATACAGCAGAATCTCAATGAGAGAACACCTCTCTTTAATGGACAGTTTTCATTGTCAAAATTACCATTTTTACTATGTAACGACTCTCCGGTGAGAGGACACGTATCCATAAAAACAATTTTACTCTGCAACTAGGTATCCTTTACAGGGAGGTATTACTGTGTAAATAATCAATGATTACATATATATTTTAGTATTTATTGTACACCTATTTTAAAGTACGATAGCTTATTCACATTTAATTGGGCTTCCGAATATTTACTAAAAGGTATTACGAAGTTAACACATTTTTTACTCATGGCAAAGAGGAACCAATTAAATATTAACAAAAAGGACTTATATTCATTGAAAATTTGACCAACAAAAGAACTTATAAATTTCCAAAGACGTTGTGTGTCAGAAAGATGTCACAAATAATGGCCCTTGCAATCAAAAAGATCTTTTAAACAAGTTCAGAAGGTAGAACACAATCTCTGAAGATGAGGGCAAAGATCCTCTCTATAGTCTCATTTTAAAGTTTGAATTGCAAGTGTTATACAATGTGAGCTTTGGTATGCAAATACGCGACATTGTGAAGGACGCGGAGTGTCGTCAGGGGGGACAAAGCTTGACGCTAATTAATTAAGATGAAAGGTGACGTAAGTGTCAAGCTTGGTTCGCATACACTTACTACACAGTCTCTGACCGTTGTTTCGCAACTTGATATTTTCAAATTAGCATATTGGCGTTTGTCTCAACGTTTTATTCTCTGTCATATCGAAATGATATTTAGATAATGTTTCTCTCACATTATATCGCTACACTTTGTTATTTATTTAGGATTGGCAATATACTTAGGCCAGATTTAAATTATTTATTTTCACGTTTCGCTGAATACCTACCACTCTTATCAGAAATTAAAATAAATTAAACGGAAAGCAAGTATACATTTATGTTGAAACAATAGAAGAAGTGCTGGGAGAAATAGTGGACTATTACAACTTGGACTCGCAATGCTTATTATTACTGAGAGCTAAAAACGAGCGATCTATCGAATAAAACGGCTCATCGATAAAAGGAGGTTGGTCAAGAAGCGGTTAATTTGCTCTGTGATCGTTTTTTAACTTTTAATAAAGGTGAGCATTGCTAGCCAATTTGTATTATTAGTCAAATACAGGGTGATCCAAAAGTCCCGCACAACTTTAAAAATTAATAACTCCGAGAATATTTGCGCTAGAGCAATGCGGTAAACACCATTGTGTTCAGGATGCAATGGGATTTTTTATGGCAAATAATGAAAAATTCGAAATTGATTTTAGTTACAACTTTATTCGCTAGATGGCGCTCTACCAGAATCAGAGATTCAGCGGCCAAATTGTTTGATAAATTGAAAAATATAACTGAACGACACGTATTTTTCCTTTTTGAATACCAGGAAAGAACCCTAATAATATCAAATGATAAATTAATAAAACACCATTTCGCCAAAAGTTAGAAGAATTGGTTGACGATTTTTAAATACAATCTGAGATATGTAAAATAGGTATATGCAAATTAAAACATGTAGCAAAAATATTTATATTTTAGATGGAGTTTTGTGAAATAAATTGAATGTTTGAAAATAACTACTGATATCAATACACGATTTTTGAAATGTTAATATAGTACCAGAAATTATGATGGCACTACTAATAGGATTTCGTGCTATAAGGAATGTATAGTTTCTTGACTAATTGTCGACACTTGACTATTTAACTGGATATTTGTCATGATCCAAAAGTGAAATATAGAGGGGAGTGACAAAATATATTTGTCGTACTTTATTCCAAATATCCTATGGGTTTGTCAAATGTTATCATTGTTTATTATACTGTACATAATTTTGAAAATGTATCCCCTAAAAAAAAAAATCATTTTTATATCGACCTTTTGCGTTGAAAAACGTGGTAGTAAAATCATTTTGTATTATTTTTTTGCGCAAAACATCTAAAGTTGGGGGGGGGGGGGGGGGGGGGGGTACAGAGATTATTCCTTATGCTATTTCTTCTAATGAGCGAAAAGCGATAAACTAAACATAAGGGGTAAAATTGTGTATACCAGTGTTATTCGAGAAGTTATAACACTTTGGCCTGCACGAGATAATATAAAATGTGGGCAAATGACAAACAAAAAAATTACCGTTTACAGGAAAAAAAGAGTCAAGATGTGAGGACAGCATTTATTATTCCCATAACCCAAAACAACGAGCTGCAAAATATAACACATCAGGTAACTGCCTTCTCTCTTGTATTAGGTCACAATCCTTGCTCAATGTGGCGCCCCTCATTCTCAAACACCGCCTGCAGACGATAGATGACAGAATGGTCACAATTAAATAGTTGAAATTTATAAAACGTGCCATCTGATAGAAGCCTTCAACATGGCCAATGTGGTAGGCCGGCATCGATAAAAACGCGACTTAATGTACCCCCATAACCGAAATTGTAAGGCGTCAAGTCTGGTGATATTGGGGGCCACTGGTATATAAAGTGGCGACTTATCAACGAATTCCACCGAACGTTTCCTTCAGCAATTGTTTGGCACCGCGGAAGATATGAGGAGGTCCTCCACCTTGCAAGAATGTTATTTCGCTTAGTACTTGTCTGTCCTGCAATATGGGAATAACCTTTTCTCTCAAAAGTTGAACATAACGTTCACCAGTTACAAAAACGGTTTTGAAAGTTCTTCCATTGATTTTTTCGAAGAAAAATGGCCCAATAATAAAAGAAGAAGTGAACCCACACAAAACTGTAACTCTGTGCTGATGAAGTGGTATTTCTGTAAAAATCCTAGGGTTTTCTGTTGCCAAAATGAGGCAGTTTTGAATGTTAAATTCTCCCTTTTGATAAAAGTGAGCATCATCTGTTCTTAGAACATTTGACAGCCAGTTTTCATCAATATCAATTTGCCGGAAAACCCATGCAGCGAATTCTTGACGCTTCTCAAAATCGCGGACTTTCAACTCGTGGAAACTTTGAATTTTGTTAGGATATTTTTATAGAAAAATTCTAAATGTGTGTTCTCTCCAAACTGTTCCATACGAAATCCCCGTTTGTCGAGAAACTTGTCTAGCACTTACTTCTCCATACGTGAATAACGTTTCAATAGCTTCAGCATTCTGCAAAACCGTAACAGCCACTGACTTGCATGTCGATGGTCTTCCACTCCGAGGTTTTGCTTCCAGAGATCCAGTTTCCTCAAAACTTTTAATCAATCGCTTTAGAGAGTAGCAGCTCATTGGTCCTTTACCGCTTCGAATATCTTTAAAGGAACGAAACGCTCGTAAAGATTCAGTGGCAGATTCTGAATCACAATTAAAACAATTCACCAAGAGTGCTTTATCCTGTAGTGACGGCATTCCAGGGGGAAGGGGAGAAGTTCGACCACACCTCCTTGCGGTCCCCCCTGGACCCTTGGAATATTTGACCAAATTCTGGTTCGTTTCCAAGATGACTAACGTTGCAACGGCACCCATTTTCAAATGAAGAGCAAAACTGATATCTCCAGTAATGCTACCGCGTCCGGGGTAACCGCTGCATCAGGAGCTGCAGCTCGAGCTCATGATGAGAAATCTACTACGAGGACACAATTCAATCTACTACAACTCAATATAAATGGTACCCAGAAGAAAATAAAGAGCTGACTTGTCTTCTCTGTGACAACAATGTACATATTAATTGTCCCCAGGAGACAAAATTGAATCAGAATCTGAGATTCAATATCAAAGATTATACAAAACTACGAATGGACAGACCGGGAAAATTCGGAGGAGGACTTGCCGTTTTGATTAAAACTCTAGAAATCAAATTTAAGGAAATCGCCTATAATCAGAGTAAGCCTAGAGAAAGCACGACAGAAGCTCAGGCAATAGAAATCTATCTTACAGATAAAACAATTCCAATCATAAATGTTTATCACCACGATAATACTAGCATCAATACAGGCCTGATAGAGACATTAAGTGAAGCGTCTTCGGATATCGCAATCATACTTGGTGATTTTAACGCCGAAAGACCAACTTGGGGATCACCTGTCCAGGATAACAAAGGTTAGCAGGTTGAGGACATGCTAACCGACCTCGACCTTACGCCGTTAAATAACGAATAAAACACCTATATATCTAAGTCCACAGGCACAGAATCCGCAATAGACATCACAGCGATAAATTACAACATCGCACCCACAACACAATGGAAAATTCTGAAAAGTGCAATCAGTGACCACAGACCAATTTTAACAACCCTAAAATTCAAAATTGAGAATTTTCAACAGAATAAAAGAACACTGGAAAAAAATTACAGTAAAGCTTGAAGAACTGTGCAACGAAGAATTAAATCACAGAACGATTGACAAAAACTTGGAAAAATTCTCTTTGAACATATCCAAAGCTGCAAAAGTATCGATACCTAGAGGTAGACGTAAAGACCTGTGAATACTTTACTGGAAGAACCACAATATCGAGGCAATGATTGCAGAGAGAGACAATAAAAATTAACTTCTTAAAACAAATAAAACAGAAGAAATCATAAAGGAACTCATTGAATTAGTCACAAAATAGAACAAGAAATTTGGATATTCAAACAAGAAAAATGGGCAGAATTCAGCGAAAAAAAATGGATCCAAAAAAGGAAAGCCATCACTGGAATATAATTAGTGTTATAAAACAATCAAAACCAACACTAATCCTCCAATACTCTAACCGATTTGAACAGCGAGAACGAACAAACAGATGGTTGACATAATTTCTGAATATCTTTCAAGCACTTCCAGACTCAGCTATACGAATGAAGGCAGGACTCTAAAAAATAATATAAACAAGTTAGTTGGACAACAAGAAATTACCATCAACAAGATATTTACTCGAGAGACTTCACACTGAATGAGCTAAATTCATCAATAGGAAAGTTAAATCCAAGATGTCACCTGGAGATGCTCTAATTTTTGGTCAAATGATTAAACACTTTGGAGACGAAGCTAAAATTCAACTCCTACGAATACTGAACATTTCATGGCAAACTGGTAAACTACCAAAGAATTGGAAGATATCAATTATAGTGCCAATACTGAAACCAAACAAAGATGCTAAGGAATGCAAGAACTATCGGCCAATTGCTCTTACCAGCATACTTTGTAAAATAACAGAATGAATTATCCACTCTAGGCTCATAGTCTGGCTCACTAACAATAATAAAATAAACTTCTACCAAACTGCCTAAAGATCCAGACACTGTAAAAAAACTGATAAACTTTTCTACTTCTGTCAATCAATAATAGATTTCTAGGAAAAACCGCCAGAGAAGACAACGACCGTATTCCTGGATATGACCTCAGGTTTTGATCGAGTGTAGACATTATTTGAAAGGCTGCACAACATCGGAGTAAGAGGAAAAACCTTAATCTGGATTGCAGACTTCTTAAGGGGAAGAAGGATAAAGGTTCGGTTCAATGGAACATTTTCCAAGGACCGAAGAACATGGGCTGGTGTACCTCAGGGATCTGTGCTCAGTCCTCTACTCTTCTCGCTATATATTGACTGTTGTTTATGTAAATAGATGAATATTATTTGTATTATTTAAAGCCTCATTATGTAAAAATATATGTATATATAAATTGGACATTTGTTGTTGGCCATGGTCAAGTTTGAGCTCTTGTACGTCTAATTACGACACAACAAAAGTGGCGACGAGGATGCGCGATCTACAGAGCCAGTAAAAAGCTAAGGAAAACGGCGTCTATGCAAGTATAACAACTACATATTTTAAACAAATCTGACTCTCGGATTATGGAAAGGAAAAATAAGAAAATGGGTTAAGATTACATCTTTTAAACTATCTGAATCAAGAAAACAAAGGAGTAGAAAAGATCAGCATGACAAGTTCAAAGTTAATAATACCTTTTAGATGCTATAGCCCAGTGGAGGACACTTCGATCTTTTTGTACAAAAATTTGAGGCTTTCTCTTTGGCATCTGAAGAAGGAGATTAAAGTGCTGATTTTTACTTAGCTACGAGATTCTGAAACTTTGAAGCAGGAAAACAACATTTTCTTCCTGGTCTAATGAAAGATCAACCCTATGATACTATCATTCAAAGAATTAAGCTGCATTTGGATCCAAAGAAGAAAGTGATACCACAGCGATGCAGATTTTTAAAGTGAATTCAACAGGAAGGAGAATCAATTTCGAATATCTTAGAGAATTGAAACATTTGGCAATAAATTGTAATTTCGTCGATATGTTGGGAACCATGATGCGAGACCGTTTTGTGGCAGGAATCAAGTCGGAAATCCTGCAAAAGAAGCTACTACAAGAGGACGACGATGTCACCCTGGATAAAGTTTTTGCAGTGGCGATCTCGTTCGAATTGGCGGAGATAAATACAAGAGAATTACAAGATACATTAGTGGCCAAGATATCCCCTGTGAATTGAAAGGATAAAAAGGGCGAGTACAATAATAGTACGGAGCAGTATAGGCCTTTCAGGCAAAGTGGCAAAGGCAAAATAGTGTGTTATAGATGTGGTGAAAGACATTCACACGTGGCATCTGTTTTACCTCATAGAACAAAGACTTTTTTTAAATGTAATAAACTGGGTCATTCAAGTAGGGTCTGCAAAGCTGTAGAGAGCTGTTGTTGATATAAACACAACAAAGAGGTTGTTTTCTTATAAAAGACTACCATATGACGTAGCGGTAGCACCAAATAAATTTCAGAGGATTATGGAAGGCCTATTTTCTGATTTGCCAGGTGTGGCCTGCTACATAGATGATATTTTGGTTGCAGGAAAATACTTTGAAGATCATGAACAAAAGTTGGATCTAGTGTTTAAATGATTGCTAGAAAAAGGTTTAAAGTTAAACAGATATAAATGTAAATTTAAAAAGAAATCGGTGGAATATTTAGGGTTTAAAATGGATAAATATGGACTGCATCCCTTATAAAATAAAATTAAAGCAGTGATAGAGGCGCCTGAACCTAAAGAATGTTTCGCAATTGAGATCTTTCATAGGACTCTTAATTTATTATTATAGATTAATAAAGAATATGGCAAACATTTTAGCGCTATTCTATCAACTTTTGAATAAAAATTGTAGATGGAATTGGACGAAAGAATATCGAATGTTATTTTAAAAATGTAAATCATTATTAATGGAATATGGACTAGGCGTAATTCTGAATCATAGAAATGATAGAAAGGAAGAATGCCCTATAGCTTTTGCTTCTAGAACATTAACTGAAGCGGAAAAACGTTTCTCTCAACTAGAAAAGAAAGCGTTGAGCATAACTTTTGGCGTTGAGAAATTCAGACAATACTTACTGGGACGAAAATTTGTATTGGTCACAGACAACCGACCCTTAATTCATATATTTTCACCTCATAAACCAATTCCCATATGTGCATCATCCAGAATTAAAATATGGTCCTCAAAATTAGCTGCATTTAATTATACTGTGGAATTTCGAAAAACTAGTGATAATTCCAATGTTGACGCATTGTCACGTCTTCCTTTAAAATCGAGTGTCAGGGAGTCTCTTGATGAATACCAGGTACTTCTTCTTAGGAAGTTGAATGAGGTACCGTTCTCTTTTATGGAGGTGGCTAATGAGACGCCCCAAGATAAAATACTGTCTATAGTATTAAGGAATGTTAGAGAAGGCAACTGTGTGTGTGTGGAAATTCACAAGGGTACCGAGAGAAAACCCACTAGCTCTTCATTATAAGATCAATGAGGAATTAAGTTTGGAGTTTGGTTGTCTTCAATGGCGTGAAAGAGTGGTAATTCCCCAAAAATTAGGATCTTTAATTTTAAATGACTTGCATGAAATACACATGGAGATTGTTAAAATGAAGATGATTGCCAGACGGTATTTTCTGGTGGCCAGGCATAGACAGTAACATCGAGGAGTTAACTAGAGAATGTAGAGTATGCCGAGAATCGGCAAGCATGCCCCCGGCTACCATCTCGGAATGGACTTGGCCCGAAAAACCGTGGCATCGACTTCATCTTGATATAGCGGGTCCGTTCATGGGAAGAATGTTTTTGGTTCTCGTGGACGCATACTCAAAGTGGATAGAAATTTTTATCATCAAAGATATTACCAGAAAAACGATTATAAGTTATCTTAGAGAAATTCTCGCCAGAATTGGATTGCCCTAATTTTTTTGTTACAGATAACGGAAGACAGTTTGTCTCCGGTGAATTCGAGCAATTTACCAAAATGAATGGTATACGGCACACTAAGACCATTCCGTATAACCCTAGTACAAATGGTTTAGCTGAGAGATATGTAAGAGAGTTTAAAAACCTTTTGAGAAAGAATAACGGGAAGGATGATTTAGAGACGAATCTACAAAGTTTCCTATTTGCTCATAGAGCATCCCCCCAAACTGTAATAAAGGAATTCCCCGGCGGAACTACTAATGAAGAGAAGTTTAAGATCAAGATTCTCGAATATAATACCAAGATGAGAAATCCGCGAGAGGTATTTCATGAGGCCGTAAAAAGGCAGGAGCAGTTTACTACAGGTTGCGAGGTTTATTTCCGCAACTATGCAACTGGACCTAAACGGTAAAAAGGTACCATTTTGGAATTATTGAGCTACCGTCACTACCTTATAAGTTGCGAGGGCGTCGTGTATAAGAGGCATATCAATCAATTGCAACCTGTGAGAAAGAAACAAGTGGAGACAAGAAATTTGATACTTCCTCGAACATCAGGAGAGAAGCCTGTAGGTGGAAGTCAGAAATAAAGTGAAGAGGAGGTTCCAGAGGTTACATCAGGAAACAAGGAGGAGACTGCTTCTGTGCACGTACCCTCTTGCACTCCTAAACCGGAGGCTGCCGCTGTGCAAGTGCCCGTCCGCAGTCCTAGACCTCAGAGATCCAGGAAACCCCCCAGACCGACTGGAGTATTATTAAGGGGGGAGATGTGTTGTGTATGTAGATAGATGAATATTATTTGCATTCTTTAAAGTTCATTATGTAAGAATATATGTGTATATAAATTGGACATTTTTGTTGGCCAAACGAAAAGAATCTGAGGCTCTTTATTGGACACGACAAAAACAACAACGGCATTCCAGAGTAAAATAAATTATCAGAGATAGATAAATATTTTTCAAATGAATTAAAATAAATATAATCGATACTGAGAGAGAGTTGAATTTAAAAAAATAGAAAATTATTATTTTCGAAATATAAATAGCTGAGAGGATTCCAGCAAACCGCATCTAAAATATCAGTTTTTTTTTTTGCTACATGTTTTAATTTGCATATACCTATTTTACATATCTCATATTGTATTTAAAAATCGTTAACCATTTCTTCTAACTTTTGGCGAAATGGTGTTTTATTAATTTATCATTTGATATTATTAGGGTTCTTTCCTGGTATTCAAAAAGTAAAAATACGTGTCGTTCAGTTATATTTTTCAATTTATCAAACAATTTAGCCGCTGAATCGCTGATTCTGGTAGGGCGCCATCTAGCGAATAAAGTTGTAACTAAAATCAATTTCGAATTTTTCATTATTTGCCATAAAAAATCCCATTGCATCCTGAACACAATGGTGTTTACCGCATTGCTCTAGCGCAAATATTCGCGGAGTTATTAATTTTTAAAGTTGTGCGGGACTTTTGGATCACCCTGTACATTCATCTATTTTTTATTATCCTGAGTGTCATGGTGTCCAGGCGGGCCTGAATTTACCAAGCTGGTTTTGTGGCTTTGTCTCAGACCCTACCTTGCTAGTGTGCACAGACAGTCGATCAATGGCACTGAGTATTGGCGTCTTTTTTGATGGCAGTTGTGACCTTTCTCTTTCTTTTTTTTTTGGATCAATATTCTCCCTGAAAATCTCTGATTACGAAATATTATGATACATTTTAAAATAGTTCTTGATTTTTTTTTATATTCTCTCTAAATTAGATATAAATAAATTCTTAACTGAATAAGTGTAAATATTTTTTCAAACTATAAAAATGACTCAACTATTTCTCGACGAACTCGAACATGTATATGCCAATTTTGATTTTCAATATTCCTCTTGCTGTGCTATGTATTTGATTCATCTCTTATTGGCTATGTAAACTCAAGGTTTTCATTTATCGCTATTCTCTCCTCTATATTTTCTATCTTATCACAACAATCTTGATATTCATTTTCTACATTCAATTGTTTCGGAAATATAGAATGAATGATTAACACCATACACACAATTGAAATTATCTAATAATCAGTTTGAAATAAAGATGACGCAAAACGATGGGTACCTTTACCATTCTGTTTTATTTTTTTTGTGATTATAATTTCTCTTTTTTTGGAATATGACTAATTATTTATAATATTAAGGAGTTTTTTTTCTATAACTTTCTCTCCTTCATTCCAATGCCATCACTACTATTGTATTGGCAGTTCTACTATTGTGTTGAGAGTTCTACTATTGTATTGGATTTTCTTTTGTTATATACCTAAGAAAGGCAGATAAGGGTTGTTAGGGAACCTATATATAAATAAACATAAGCTTATAGGACTGTATAGGTACATACTTATAATTAATACATTGCAATTGCGCGCCATCTATATAATACAAATGAAAACACTAAAACGCGAATGTTTCTTTTCACAAATAAATCAAACTTCTACTGTCCTTATTGCGATGAAAAGAAATTGGGAGAGATAAGATATTCAGCAGAATATACAGTATTAGAGCTCTAAAGAAGCGGCCTGGTAGATTAAATTGGCTAAATCGTTGGGAGGGTTCACAACTGATGAGCCAAGCCCTCCCAATATTCTTTCATCACAGTAAGGACAGTAGAAGTATGATTTATTTGTTAGAGAAAATATTTGAGTGTTGGTGTTTTCATTTGTATTATATAGATGGCGCGTTATTGCCATGTATTAATTTATGTCTATCTGGCCTTGTCCTTACTGTTTACGAAAGAGCATTGCCCGATGCAAATATTTAAAAGTAATTATACTGTCCTAAAAGCTTATGCCCATAGTATGCTCAAAATACCATTTCTAAGATTCCATCCTTCAGTGTTGCATATAAAGGCAGAATGTCCCTGTACAGTATTAGAGCTCTAAGAAATGGTCTGATAGATTAAATTGGCGAAACCGCTGGGAGGGTTCACCACTGATGAGCCAAGCCCTCCCAATATTTTTTCTTCGCAGTAAGAACATTAGAAGTTTGATTTATTTGTGAAAAGAAGAATTCTGTTTTGGTTTTTCATATATACTCTAAAGATAATATTTTATAATATATGTGAAAATAAAAACATCACCAAATATTATTAGAAATTTTAACGATAGATAGAATTTGAATTTCTAAATGTAATTTGCTAATAATAGCTTTTATATGGAAACATTTTGCGCAAGAGCATTACTCGATGCAATTTCTTGTAATTACACAACGTGTTATCAATAATTTCCAGGAATGAGACTGGATCACGTAAAGTATTCAAAATAATTAAATAATTTTATAAGGACCTTATAGATAAAACATTTATCAACACGTAGAAAAAAAATTGATCACACAAACGCACGCGCTCACGTTTTTTTTTCTCGAATTTATAAGCTCGAGTATATCAGAATATTTTCTGACTTCAGTATGGAGTGTATTGAAAAACAGCGAGTCTGCATAGAGGTTTGCTTTAATTTAGAGAAAAAAGCTTCCGAATCATTCCAAATATTGAAGCAGGCTTTTAAAGAAGATGCCCTATCACAATCGAGGACATTTGAATGGTTTGCACGATTTAAAGCTGGTCGAACAAGCGTCAAGGATGATCTAAACACTGGCAGACCTTTATCGATAAGAAACACCGAAAATGCCCTTTAAACAAGTCATCGATCAAAGTAAACTCATGAATAACTATCAGAGAGCTATCAAAGACTTGGATATCTTTTTTGGAACATGCCAAACCATCATAAAAATGATCTACATCTCAAACGATTCTCGGCTAAATTTGTCCCACCTCTCTTAACGAATAAGCAGAAAGAGCATCACAAAGAAACGTGCAAAAACATGGTCGAAATGTTCAATTCTGATCCCTTTTGGCTCAAAATTGTTATCAAGGGAGATGAAATATGGGTGTACGGATATGATCCCGAGACTAAGAGGCAATCAAGCCAGTGGCTAGAGCCCGGAGAAACAAAACTCAAGAAAGCAAGGATGATCAAATCGAAGCTTAAGTGTCTTCTTATCACTTTCTTTGATGTAAAGGGATTGGTACACTATGAATTCGTGCCCGAGGGTCAGACCATTAATCACCATTACTATCTTGATGTATTGCGACATTTAAGGGAGGCTGTGCGTCAGAAAGCTCGGCCACATACGGCCGTCACTGAACAACTCGATTTGGCTAAACCTAGAATTGCTTTACTACCCCAGCCACCATATTCTCCTGACTTTTCCCTTACCCAAAAATTACCCTAAAAAGTCTTAAAAGGACGTCGATTTGACTCAATCACTAAAAAAAAGAATACGAAGAATATTTTGAAAAGCCTGGAAGAAGAGGATTTTCAGAGGTGTTCTGATATCAGGAGAAAAAAAAAAAGATGGAACAAGCGTATAGATAGTGACGGCAATTATTTCGAAAATTTTAAATAAAACTTTTTTATACTTTTGTATTTATTTAAATACTTAGTATTCCTGGAAATTATTGATCACACTATGTATGTATGCAACTATACAAACAAATAAGCTGATGTCCATAGGTTCCCTTAGGGTCATTAGTAAATTCAGGATATATAAGAAAACTAATCTGAAACAATAGAGTAGTCTGGAGATTAATTTGGCGAAACCGCTGATGAACCAAGTCCTCTCATTCAATAACTTTTATCATTGAAATAGGGCGTTCAAATAAAATATTTGATCCTATATGTGAAAAAACATTGCAAACATATTATAATAAAATTCAATGATATATGTCAAATCAATTTCTAAATTGCGTAATATAGTGTCATGATAAAAATGACTTATCGCAAGGGAATTTTTCAAAAATGTTTCATAAGGAGCTTTCGCGTCTTAAATTGAAGATTGAATGATTCCTGAAATGAAATAGTAAGAAAAGTGTTAAAATAAAGAAAACAAAAACGACAAATATATATAAAAAGGTTAAATATATTATACAAATAAAATATAATGTTTTAGTGAGATGAATGATGCAATTAGAAAATATGATTAAAAAAGGAAAATGTGTACAGAAATAATATAATGAATATAATCTAATATTAATATGTTACTTAGGTAATTATAAGCTATATAATATCAAGAATGTCCAGGTGGAATGAGGTTTTTAAACATATCGAAATTTATTTGTGTATTGATTTTATTGCTTTACTAACCGGTGTTTTTGACTTCGTCAAGTTTTTACCGGAGTAAAAATTCATCTATTGAACATTGGTTGAACCAGTATATTAAACTCAAAAATCCCCACTCCCTACTGAAAAAAAAATCAAGATAATTTATGTTTTTGTTACTCTCTTCTTTACCAAATTATCCAATAAACCATTGGAAGCTTTTGTATGTTTTTAGCTCTATATATATGTTATATAAGAATTATATTAAATTTTAAAATTATAATTCCCAGATCAAATTACTCTGTAAAATCCAACGCCAGATATCGCGGCTTTCCCTATATAAGCCTTTTGTTGTTCTTTCCCGTTGGCCGGCTCGAGTCTTTCTGTAGATATGTAAATATGTAATATTTTATTTTCTTATTTTTTACGCCTCAAATCAGGTATTTCTTCCTCGGTTATTTTCCTTAATTCAATTAAAGCAAATTGTGATTAAAACTGTTATTGTTATTATTATAACGAATGCATAGCAATATCACAAACACACTCATGTATCCTTAAACAACCTGAGCAAATTCTATATTTAATAAATGTATCATAACATATATATATAAATACATGGTATATATACATATATATATGGTAATTTATACCAACAACCCCATATTGTATATAACTTATAACAAGATTTTCATGTTGTATAATAGAAACACATCTGTAAATGATTATACGCATGATTGACATGTGTGTTTACATCATCATATGTATTGTACTTTGTACACTCTGAGGATAAATAAATAAAACTCTGTAATAGATTAAGAGTTGAGCTAAAGCAGAAATCGAGCATATAGCAGTCACAAAACAACAAGGTCTAAAGATAGATTGGAAACTGTCAGGACGGCGCCAGTGTCCAATTTCGTCAGACGATCCACCCTCTTCACATCTGGTGAAATATAATGCTCCCTTTCTCAGAAAAGGTATATAAAGCCCCCGTCTTTAGCCAAAAATACAGTCACTTGACAGTTACTTTACCATCTGCATGAGACCTCGTCGGTTGTACCCCAGGTCCACCTCATCGACCATGTAGCCCAGTAAGAACTCTTCTATCTCCAACTTTCGCTCCTAGCTCAACTTTTATCTGTTCACGGGACTTTATTAGTGCAACTGTGTCTTCGTTTTTTGTGTATGGACATTCCCAAGCTTTCCACTCTGCCTCGACCACGACTGCCTGTACTTTGTGAGAACTGTAAAAGGTCCTCCAAGGTGCAGAGAGGTACTGGAAAACTCCTTATCCTGACTGTTCCTCTCGGTCAACACAGTATAGCGAGAGTCAACAGGATCTCATCACACGTAAGAAGACTGTTCAGATAGGAAACGAGAAAGAGTAAAGATGGAGGAACAAACCGGCCATTCCAACGAAACGACCAAGCAATCTCTCCCCAACAAGAGAAGATATTTTCGGAGGAACACACGCCGTCCCAAGGGACCTCCGCAGACCCGCTAATAGATCGCCAAAGCCAGGAGCAAGCTGTCTGACCACCCCAACGACACAGTCGAAATTCCCGCTAGTCATGGAAATCGAGAAGCAGCGATGTGGCGCAAACCCTGTGACAAGTTCCACACCTTCGACCTGACATCGTCGAGACAATGCTCAAGGCAACAAGCCACAAACAACTTTCCCGAAGTTACAAGCTTCTACAAGCTTTACATGGAGCGACTTCCACGACAGCAGAAAAACAACCAGAGACCAAGTTTCCTGACTGAACAATCATCACACAATTGTAAGTTTTTAAAAAAAACCTACCTTAACTTTACCTACAAGTTCACAACTTGATTCCCCATAATTTTTGTATTTATATTTTCACTTCAAGCATTTTAAAATCAATTTTTACCTTTTTTATATAATTTTAAATTCAATTTTTAAAACTTTTACACTCTTATTTATTAAATTTACTTTAATTTTTAATCAGATTATTACTCTCAATTTTACTTTAAAAAAAATTCGCTAATCACACATTTTTATAAATTTACCAATTTTACATGTCCTTCCAAAATTTACCTAAAATGGTACTATCCAAATCTACAACTTAAAAAAAAAACATTATTATTATTTTAAAAAAATCTCTCATTCATCATAATTCTAAACTTATTTTAGTTTTTCTTGTTAGTTATCTTTATACCAAAATACCAATTTTTCAATCAAAGACTTGATTAAACTTGATGAAAATGTATCAAAAATTGAAGGATGTCTGCAAACTAATTTAGATGAAATAAAAAATGAACTATGTAAAATGGTTACAAAAAGCACAAATAAGGATACTTATTCAGATATGGTTAATAATAAATAGGAAAATCAATACAGAAAGACGGATATACAAATAAAGAGAAAACTTTGATTATTTCAGCAAATAACAATCTAAATAGTATATCAGGTATTCATCAACTGGTAAGCGAAAAAATGAAACTTTTGCGTCAGGAAGGTAACAAAGCCAAAATAACAAACATAATAAATACAAAAATGGTACAATCATCAGATCTCCTAATGAGGAAGATATCGACCAGCTTCTAGAAAGTTTCAAAAATAAAGACGAAATTAACAAAATAAGCAAGGTATACAAACCAAAACTAAGAGATCCTAATATACTTATCAAATCTATCAATAAAATAACTGATATAACCAATCTGCCAACTATATTATGCAATATGAATCCGGAGCTTGACAACCTACAAGATCATATAAAGGTTCTTTTTCCGATCAAATCTAATAGGCAAGAACAAGACATCGTGTTGTGAGTCTCTACACAAGTATACCAAATATTAAAGAAAATCGGTAAAGTTTACACAGATATACAACTCTGTTGAGGTGAGAGATAAAATACTGGTTAGTCAATGTCAAAATTGCTTTGAATTCAACCCTAAGCATCGTACAAACAACTGTCCTAACTTGAAAAAATGTATCAAATGTGGCCAGGAAGGTCAGCATCTTTGCTCTGGCAGCATTAAGTGTTGCAATTGCACGAAACACCCATACTTTAAAAATTAAAATCAATATCATAAACCAAACTTCAAAGACTGCCCAATATATGTTAAACATATTGAGTATACGATACAAAAACTGCCTACACAACTACTGAACCACAATATAAAAATGAATAATACGCTCGGAGCAGTAAACAAACGGGGCACGTACTTAGATACCATGCAAATTAATAAAGTCAAAATTGTCCAACAAAACACGAGAAAAAGCATTGCATGTATTAATGAACTCCGTGCTTCCAAAGACTTTTTACGGAGGCTGATATAATATTAATACAGGAACCATATACAATAAATGACGAAGTAATATACTCATGGTCCGCGAAAAGATTTCAGCTGGAAAACTGCCGAAATGTCAATACAGCAATCATTATAAATAATACAGTTACGAGCGTCATTCTTCATCTCTTAATCATCAGTCAGTTTTCGTCTCTGTCACCGTTTGCTTTTTTTTTTAATGGCGCCCTCCTATTGGTTGGCTACGCTCACGCCACCTTTGCCCCCCCCCCCCCCCCCCCTCCCCATCATGCCCCCCCCCACTCGCCTTTTCGTTTATGTAATTATTGTGTTGGAGCGGGTCGCTCCTTAAATAAATGCATATATTAGTTAATAACCAAATGGAATCCTCTCTTTCTTTTTCCCTGTAAGAGACGGCTACGGAAGCCAACAGTACATAGACAGATAAAGCACATAGGCTATAGTTATTAACTAAAATATGCATTTATTTAAGGCGCCAATTTATACTTGTAACAAATAGTATTTGAATCAAAACATTCAATCGGGTAAAACACGGGCGTTGCCCGGGTCATTCGGCTAGTTATAAATAATGCCCTCTTCAGACTAAACTAATAAAAAAATATACAAACACATTTCCAACAACAATTATGATTTATGCCTCAACTAAAAAAAGTCATAATCTCAAATATTTATATACAACCAAACTCTATGAAAAGCGAACATACAATCTTCTTAAGACAATTAAGTAATGAGTACGAAGATTCACCAGTGGTCATATGTGGAGACTTCAACGCAAGAGATCCACTATGGTAACTCGAAGAAATACTACAATGGTCATAAACTGACACCACAAATAGACGATTTAAACTTAACGACACACAATGTCAAAACTCCAAAATGCCGAAATGCGAGCATAATCGATTTAACGTTAACAAACAGACGGGCAATTAGAACTATTAGAAACTAGAGTTCTAAACAAATCTCTCAAATATCTGACCACAAGGCAATATTATTTGATGTCTGTATAGATGATCAATTCTCCACAATCACTTCTTATTCAAATTAATAATTCAATATTGCTGAATTGTTCAAAAATACACGAAACAAATATATACGTGAAATTAAGAAAGCAAAAAGAATATCATGGAGAACTTTTCTGTAAGAAAACTTTATCTTTATCGTTCCAAAATAATTTATGATCCACATTAAGTAACTAGAAATATTTTTATACCTGCTTTAATACAATGGGTCATCATTCTAATATTTATATTATGACCGATTAGAATAATTCAAATGAATAAATTCGCATCGCGAATGAGCAAGTTGAAATATTCTGAAATAATCAAATTAATATAAAAACACTTTTATATGATTTAAATATAAATTGGATGCAGGATGACTGATGTCCTCGTATAAATTGTGACAATATAGATAAAATAACTATATGAAACCTTATATCTTGATAATTAGTTTTTACGGATTTATTTTCATTATTGAAAACTAGCATCTCACACTTAATTAGCTTTATTAGAGGGACACTTTAATTGAGCTTAGAACTGACAGTCGTTCTCTATCCGTTCGTAGACAAATTGATGTTCTAGTAATATATTTACATTTATTCATACATTAATTAAAATAAAATATAGAATAAGAATCTCAATCCAAAATAAAAAAGGCAGCCTAAAAAAGACAAGGATTCGATTGGTCATATATTATGATGAGCTAGACTGATGAAGTTTTTGGTCTTAAAATGGATGGAAAGAGAGAACAGTGAGAAGAAGAAGAATTGGACTGATAGATTGGATGAGAAGATATAAGGAAATATGAATAAGATGTTTGGATAGAGAATATCAAGGCGCCACTGGCAACTATAACTGAAGAAGACTTGTCCAATACTAAAATTGGAATAAATTGAGCTATGTGTTATCTAGGAATATTTATAAAGAGAGGCGTAGCTTTAGGGATAATATCAATGCTCGTTGATCGTAAGAGCATCAATTTCGGATAGGAATTCCAAACAAGGAACATTTGGAATGCGGTCATCAATTATGCTGGATGTATAGTTACCTAAAGACGTTTTACCGTTTAAATTGAAGTCTAACAGGTCTCTTGTGCATTGTTTGCTGAAGATCTATGCTTTAAATGCAAGTATTTAAATATATTTCTACTATCCTCAAAGCTTATACACACAGATTGTTTAAATAGCTTAAATACTAAAGTACCACATATATATAAGCAGAATAGCCAAATATTGTCCCTATTGTAGCGTTATAATGGATTAAACTGATGAAACTACTGGGCTAGAAGTCACCACTTTGATGAACCAGGCCCTCCTAATACTTTGTGCAGTAATGATAATAAGAAGTTATTTTATTTGAAATATAATATATTCGAGAGAGAGAGAGAACTGAATTGTTTTCATCTCTTAACTCTTAGAAATGTAAAAATAAAATACCTTATGTAATATTAGGATGTATTTCTAAGCACAAAAATTTCAGTAATTAATAAACTAATTTAATAGGAAGACAAAGGCGCCTATATACTGTGAATAATTATCTGATATAATCTAATAAGGAATTTAGCTGATAATCACCAACTGATAATCGATAAGAACACACGCAACTAATATTATAACTATAATTAATTAGATCATCTATATAAGCTGCGAGGCGGCGTCAAACATCCATCATCAGGAAAACGATTTTTAATTAATTAGTAAACGTGTAAAAAAAGCAGAAAAGAAGTTCGTTTCTCATCATCAATTCCTATAAATAATTCTCATCATAAATTATTAATTGGAAAACAGCAAGGACATCTTTTCATGAAGTCGAAGGACGCTGGATAATCAATATTTAGTCGGCCTCTTGGTTTCTTTAAGGGTTTCTATGGACAAGGATATTCGCGATAATTATAGACACCTAGGCCATTTTTATATTTAATCATATTAAGATAGTCTTTTATTAAATCATGAATACCCTCATTGCTCGTATAAATATTTATAAGTGTTTTTGTCAATTGTCCCATGAAGGAGACTCTCTTACCGTCGGTGTGTAAACAATATTTTTATAATTCCTATGTACAAAGATATTTGCGATAATTATAGACATCTATGCCACTTTTATATTTAATCATACTATTATAGCTCTATATTGATTCATGAATTTTTTTTTTTCGTATAAAGATTTATAACTGTTTTGTCAATTGTCTCATACAGGAGACTCCCTAGTTGTAAACAGATTTTTAGAAATCCTATGGACAATAATATTTATACTAATTTAAAATTTTCGTATGTATTCTATGGTGGTAATGACTTGTACAATCCATGGAAAAGGGGGTGCCATTTCCTCGTTAGACAGCCACATTTCAGAGTTCCCTGTAGGCCTTCACTGTTGCCGTAACGGCTCGGGGCTCATGACTCCGTACTTCGCCCTACAGAGCAGTCCCTTACTAATGCCGCCCACTACTAGAGGGGAATGCACTCTAAATATCATTCTATATATCATTCTATACACAATCGCGGTAAACTATATTTTTATAAAAACTTGAATAACAGTATTTTTGTATATAAAGGTTGAAAAATATTACGAACATTTGTCCATTGCAAGGATTTCTAATGCCCATTGATGCGACCTTCTCTTTTAACATTCCACAATGGAAAAATCATTAGCAATATTTGAAGAATATCGATAACACAATTTATATAATGTTAAAATTCTTTTTGTTTTTTTCCTGAAAAGTTCATAGGATAAGGTTTGACTAGACGTATACTGAAATTAGTAAAAATTGCAAATGGATTTACTGATAAGAACACTAACTTATAGTTTTTCTCCTCTAATAAATTGTTAATACGGTTTTACTATCCACGCCCGTTGAAGAACGTTTTGTTCGAAAGCTTGCGGTATTAAAAAAATTTACACAAGAAGCTCCTCTTAATGTTTATTATTGTTTTTAATGATCGTGATTTCAAGAGTTTTAATCCTACAAGAACACTAACTGCTAAATTAGATGAAATCTATGAATTTTTTTACAATAAAGTCAAACAGAACCAGAAAAACCTAACAAAAATGATCTTTCCTTTCTATCTACAATGGTAAGGCAGACCAAGGAAGGCATTACGGCCTTGGGAGATATCAATTATCGGGACTTTGTGGATCAACTTTCTGTTCAAGTGTGTTGATGTCCTTGATCAGAAACTGGACAAATTCAAGGGAGAACTCAAGACCTTGAGATCCTCCTTTTCGGAGGTTTTGAAATCCCAAACAGCGAGAGAAACTATGTATAACAAACAAAGTAGTGATAAAGAATTTGTAATTATAGCGCAGCCTTTCAATGAAGGAAACATTACAGATGTACACCACGCTATTGCTGATAGGATCAGAGTGTTAAGAGAGGAAAATAAGAGGGTCCGAGTCAATAAAATTATAAACACAAGAAAATCAATTATTATAAAAACTTCGGATGAGAAAGAATCTAATTTTTTAAAAGAGGAATTATGCAAATCAACCCAACTTACAAATCTATGCAAAACATTCATTCCGACCAAAATAGATCCTACTATAATGGTTAAAAACGTTAGTAAAATCACCGAGGTAAATTCCTTCGAAGAAACAATCTGTCAGATGAACGACGAACTAAAGGATATGAAAAGCGAAATTAAAGTGCTATTCTGCACTAAATCTAACACCTCTACCCACAACATAGTTTCAAGAGTTTCTCCTAGAGTTTATCAAACCATTAAGAAATTAAACAATAAAATCTACACTGACTGTGAACGATGCGTTGTTGTAGATCGGTTTCTGGTGAAACAATGCCAGAAATGTCTGATATTTAACCCCACCCACAAAACGGCAGAATCCCCTAACATCCCAATATGCAGGACATGTGGAGTTCAGGGAGTTCATGATTGCTCAGGAATTCCCAAATGTTTCAATTGTTCCCAACATCCTAAGTATAGAAACAGGCCTTCATCACACAGAGCAAACTCAGAGGTATGTGCTATGTATAAACACAAATAGACAGAATAATCGAGAGAACAAGTTATTTCCCAACTGAACAATCAAGTAACTAACTAGTACAAGTCGAACAGGATCAAATGCAAGTTCCGTTGATTAAGCGTGTGCAACCCTAAATATAAAAATAGCTCAACAAGTCATAGGCCAAATTCTAACGTGTGCCCGCTTTATAAAATACAAACAGATCGAATAATCCAAAGAACACAATATTCTCCCATAAAAAAGAATAAAAAAACCCCAGAGTTGTGTGTGTGTTGTTGTGTTTAAATTATTTCATTCGGAAAAGGAATTAAATGTTTACAACAAAATTTAAGAAAAAGTTTCATGGCATTGAATGAGCTTCAAGCTGCAATAAAAGACAACCCACCAGATATCATCCTAATACAGGAACCCTATATAATTAATAGAGATGTAATTTTCGATTTAGAATCTCAAATAGTGCATTCAACGACAGATGAACAAATATACACTGCAACGATCTTTATGAATAAGTGTTTAAAATATAATAAAATCAATAAATTCACAAACTATTTTTGTACAACCACCTCTATAAATTCAGCAAAATCAAATACTGTTATTGCAAACTTTTATATACATCTACATAGATTTAATGACACTCATCGAAAATTTATCAAGGAGCTTCTGGATACCTACAATCAACAACCTATTATACTATGTGGTGACTTCAATTCTAGACACCCAGTCTGGTTTGATCCGACGACAAACTCCAATGGTTTCAAATGCCACTCCATCATAGACGAACATAGCCTATTTATTCATAATCTTAAGATACCCACCTGCCGAAATTCAAGTATTATAGATCTTACGATTTCAAACAAAAAAATCAATAAGTTTTGTACAAAACTGGAAGACGACTATATTGACGCACATTTCAGATCACGTTGCAATAACCTTTGACATTTATCATAATTTTAACAGGCAAAGTACAGTTCAAAACTCAACTTGGAAATTTATAGAAAAAGATGCTGATTGGAAAACATTTACTGAAAAAATTTCAATACAAGATGTAGATAATATTATCACCAAGATAAACCACGCGTCAAACATCAAAGATATTGACAACATTATAAAGACTCTCACACAAATAATAAAAGAGGCAGCTTATCTGTCACTAAATGTCAAGACAAGTAGCAGAAATCATAAAGCAAATACATACTGGTGGGATGGGAAGCTGGAGAATATGAAAAACGATTTCCACTATATTAGAAATTTGTATTATCGGCATGGAGTGGTCTATGAAAAGACCTATAAATCAATGAGAAATAAATATTTAAATAAAATTAAAAAGGCAAAAAGAGCGAGTTGGAGAAATTTTATAGAAGAAAGTCATTCAACTAACGCATTTGGTAATGCTTATAGGATTTACAAGTCATTGAGATCGAAAAATAGGAATTTAGGATTACCTCTAATAGATAATTTACCAGATCATTTAAAGATCGACAAAATAAAATGTTTAATGAACGATCTATTTCAGGATGATATTGGAGGTTTAGATGAAGATGATCATATTTTGATTAGAAATTATACGCCTATATATAAAAATAAAAATAGTGTTTATATTGAATCCAAGGAAATAGAGGAAACAATTTTAAAAACTAATATTAAAAAAGCACCGGACCCTGATTACATTAGTAACCATATGATCAGACAAGCTAAAATAAAAATAATCCCAATTTTGCATCAATTATTCAATAAATGTATAGAAATGGGATACTATCCGGATGAATGGAAAAAATCATTCTTAAAAATAATTCCAAAACCATGCAAAACGATTTATGAAGAAAATAAAAGTTATAGACCTATATCATTGACATCTAATCTCTCTAAAACATTTGAGAATATAATAAAAAATAAATTGAGTAACTATTATTTAGAAAATAATCTAATGATCTCAAGGCAGCATGGCTTTATGAAATCTAGATCAACTATTACTGGAATGGAAAAAATTATAGGAACTATATTGAAACATAAACAAAAAGAATTGACTTCCTTGATAGCTATAGATATAGCTGGTGCATTCGACAATGCATGGTGGCCTGCGATTATAAAACGAATGGATAATGATAATGTTCCCTCAGATTTAATACGGATCATAAAATCTTATTTGAATAATGAAAGGGAGGTGAAATATACATACGAATCAGAAACTTTTTATAAGAAACTAACTAAAGGATGTCCACAGGGTGGACCTTTATCACCACTTTTATGGAATATTTTGCTAAATGATTTGTTGATAAATTTTGAATCAATGAATGCAGATATTATATGTTATGCAGACGACGTTACAATAATTTGCTGGAATAAGACTATTGAAGGACTAAAAACCGCAAGTGAATACATCTTAAATTATGTGATCCAATGGTGTAATAGAAATAAATTAACGATCAGTACAGAGAAAACTAATTTGCTATACCTGCATAACAGAGAAAAAATACCTATTAAGGTTAATAACAATATAATTAGGCCGGTCAAGCAAGTAAAAATTCTGGGAATGAAATTTTCAAATCACAAATGGAAAAATAAAGTTAACTTTACTCCGCATGTAAATGATATTCTGTGTAAGGCAGGGCGTATGAAAAATTTATTATGTTCACTAAGCGGCAATATGTGGGGTTTAGATACTCAAAAGAGGTTAACTTTATATAAAACAATAATAAGGCCGGTACTTACATACGGATCAGAAATTTGGTTTAAATATTTAAACAATCGTTCTAAACAAAAACTGAATTCCATACAGTACCAGATCATTTTATGGGTAGTTAGAGCATATAAAACCACTTCATCAAACTGTGTGCATAGTTTGGCAAAAATTCCACTCCTAACAGACTATATAGAATCTAGAATAATCAAATATGATCTAGCTCATCTGTCCACTGAAGATCTAATTACTTACGAACCCCATGCTCCAAGTATAGTCAAATCATTCTTACACGCAAAAATGAAAGAAAAATTTGATAATACTAATTAAATTTTCAGAAGCTTTTTCGTGTCTGGAATCCCAAGATTTTTCCGTCCAAATGTTTATAATATTCAATTCATTACAGATCATGGTAATTTTGGGAAATTTTTGTCAACTATCGGCGCGGTGAAGGAACCAGGATGCTTCTGCGGAGGTGAAATTCAGGACTCGAAACATCTACTAATGAATTGCCCAATTTTCCGGGTTTATAGGGAAAACAAATTTGGTCGTATTGGACAGCTTGATGAATTTGTAGACGATAAAGAGAGGTGTAAAAGTTTTGATCAATTTTGCAAATTAATTTACAACTTTCTTTTGAAATGGAAAAGGGAGAGGGAAACTTAGAAGGAAAAGAATTGCGATGCTTGCTTTGTGTGTTTTGCTTTGTTGTTTGTTTTTCTCTTCGAAAAATTTTCTTTGGTTAATTATGTAAAATAATGAATTGAACAGGATTGTATATAGCCGATTTGTTGTGATGTAGAGAGAGGTATCGACGCAAATATCCCTGAGTTTGGGATATCGCGTCTCATGATGTTAATAAAATAATAATGGCATGATGAAATAGACTTTTATAAAATTTAATATATATATATATAATTCTTACTATTGTATTCCATTAATTTTCACATATTTTTCATATATCTCTTGATGTTTGTCTCAGCCTTTTCAAAGGTATAATAAGGCCATCTTATGGTTAAAGTTACTGGAGATATATGATCGTTATGACTATATACTTTAGAGGACAGTGCGACTGCTGTGATAGAGATGCATGAGGACATCTGAGGCTCTTCATTGGACACGACAACAACAACAACTTTATAGTTTAATAAATAGACTGCAATTTAAAAAGATCTATCTAATGATTAATTATAAGGCGTTAACGTGCCATCTATATATCAGAAAAAAAACATTAAAGCATGTATGTTTCTCTTCTCTCACACCTTTCAAATATAATAAAAACTTTCTATTGATTGTATACACGTTTAAAAGTGCCATATAATCATAATGTATATTTTATTATTTCACGAGTCTCTCTTGGATGATAACTTGAATTCTTCAGTTCTTTGAGCATTCCTATTGGAGAGTAGAATATCCGAACTATTGAAATATTTTTAGAACACTTCATTTTAATAGAAATAGCCCTTTGTAAAAATCGAATATTCGAATGTTAGTATAAAGGCATATTGGTTAATTTATAATTTATTGAAGGAGTTCCTCTGAAAAGATAAATGACACTATCTCTTCAGTTCTGTCAGCCTTCCTACTGCAAGGATAATGTTTGCCATTTCAAAGATTTATTCAAACAGATTATACTTAAGTAAATAGCTCAATAAATATTGAATACACTAATTGTTTGTATAAATGTTTAATGGTCTACCTATTATTCATCACTTATAGATAATGAACCTTCTTTGTTTAGTTTGGATTTATAGACGTTTCGTTTTCCTTTAAAAGAGTGACAGCAGGTCGCTGAAACGTCGTAAATAAATTAAATAAAACAAGTTGTGTAGTTATTAATAAATCACATTGTGGAGGAATTAATTTAATAATTCATTATTACTATTGAATATTTTTTAACATATTAATATAAAAAGCATTATTTTTTTTATTAATGAATCTGAATTCGCTATACGCATGTCCTATAACTTGGTCGTTCTTCTCTTTAGAGTTGTAAATATATAAATTAATAAGTGCCGTTTATAAGTGCTGACCTGATTAATAAGATCTTATAAATCCCAAGATTCCCAACATCTTACTTCTTACGCTACAATATTTATGAGAATAATTTGGTTGTGTCAACTTGAAAAAGGATGTATGAACTTGAGAAGATTTCACAATCAGTAATGCATCGTGTTTATTGGTAGTGTGAAGGTATTATATATTTTTAATTCGTTATTTAATGGAGATTCTGAATATTAAAATTAACCATTATTTTAGCAGTAAATTGGTAATTATATATAGAAACAGGTAACAAGAATTGCATGTTGATTGATTGATCAAAGCAAATAGAGGTTGAGTTATTGATAGATATTGTAGCGTAGAAATCAAGCCTTGAAATATCCTAAGATGTAAAAGTATTTATTGATGACGTCACCGCGGCGAGTCGACAAGTATTAACAAGTCAGCAAAACTATCTACAGCTAGGGAATCTTAAGCAAGCAAGCAAAGAAATATTCTAAAGATGATTTCACAAATACAGAGTAATATATATTTTTATAATCTTTTGAATATATTTTCATTAAATAATATTAAATTAAATAATAAAATATTTATTCGCCACATAGCCTCCTCCTATAAAGAGCATCGAACCGACGCTCAGAAGGAGACTTACATCCTCAGTCTCAAGGCTCAAGAACGGGTGATAGGGCCTGAGATCTCTTCGCGGGTCTGTGGGTCTTCTAACCGTTCTATACATTCCGGGCCAGTAATACGTTTTTCTTATTCGGTTATAGGGTTTAGTATATTCAAGGTGACCAGCCGTGGGTGAATCATGGAAGTTTTCAGTAATTACTGCCTTAAATGGCGAGAAACCACCAAAAGCCATGGTTTCCCCATTGGATCATAATTTTTTTCTATAGAGCGTGTTATCGATTTTTACAAAGGAATTATTAGGAGTACTTTGTAATTGGTCAGCGATTTTTCTAAGAGCTTGATCATTCATCTGCTCTTCGCTAAAGTTCTGCAAAGTCACTATGCTTGGAATATCTTCCTCTATATCTTCACTGTATTCTAATGGACTTCTTGATAAGCAGTTGTAATAATTTTATTCTTGGAAGAATAATATCTAGCCCCGCGTAAGCAGTCTAAAGTGTCGTCGATACTTGGGAGAGGGTAGACATCCTTTTTTGTTATTCTGTTAAGGTGGCGGTAATCGACGCAGAATCTCCAGCTTCCATCCTTTTTTCGTATCAATACTACAGGTGAGGCCCACGGACCTAAAGAGGGTTGAATGATGTCAAGTGTTTCCATCTTGTTTACCTCATGTGCAACTCGGTAAGGTCTTTGTTTGGTCGGTAGGTGGTCTCCAGTGTTAATTTTAGTTTTTTTTTAAATTAGTTTTTTAACAAGTTTCTTAATTTTTCTTTTTGAGATTCATCAAGTGAATCATCTATAAAATATTCTGAGATTTTTGGGTCTTCAGAATGTTTTGCCTGTTTCAACTTGGTTACAATCAGCTAGAGTACATAGTTGGCTATCTTCGATGACAACACTATCGGCTACGTGCATCCCTTGTGGGATTAGTTTCGGGTATGGACTCCAATTCACCACCCAAAGTTTACCTCGGTTACTGGTAAGTGAAAAGACAGAGGAGGGAGCAGTTTGTTCTCTTTCCAGCAATAGCTCTTTTCGACATTCTGCCACCACAATTGCGTCATTAGGAATGTCACGACTTGCTACTTCTATTAACTGAATAGTGGCGGGTTTGATTCTATATTCTAATTCCGAGTAGAGAGGTGAGCTGTCCTTAGGGGTATCCTGAAAAAGACATTTTTCTAAGAAGAGTGAGTCGTCAGCTGAATCAATTATCGCCCTAGATAACTTTAAAAAGTCCCAACCAAGAATAACTTCGTGACTGCAGTCTTCCATAACGATAAATTCAAAGCTTTTCTGTAGTCCGTTCAAGTCCAGTTTCAGTGTGCAGCGTCCTTTTGGTCTTACAATTTTACCGTTGGCTACTCGTAATGTGACGTCAGTTTCGGCAAACATTATTTTTCTTAGTTTGAGTCTGAACCTTTCAGAAATGACAGAATATGAGGCTCCTGAGTCGACGAGGGCACGCGTTATTTTTCCTTCTATTTTAATGTCTATGTAATTTTCTTTTAATTCTAATGTAGTCGATAAGGAAGGATTTATAAATTTTGCGGCCTTAGCTCCAAAATAGGACGCATCTTCTAGTTTTCCTGACGGGGAACGGCGAGGTGACTGGATGGGTCTTCTATCAGGAGACTAATGTTGTCCTTTTCGGCCAGTGTAAGTAGAGGGGCTTCAGTAGCGGCGTATATTTTCTCTTGGCAGGTCGTGGTTGGGCTCTTGGCTGCTCCGAGAATTATAGAATGTTCTAGGCTCTTGTCTATATCTCTGTTTGTAATTCCAAATTTGTCTTTCTTCATATTCTCTCCTCCTGTCACGGCAATAGCGCACGACGTGGCCAGGGCGTCCGCAGTGGAAACAGATTGGTTTTCCTTCAGTGGTTCGCCATTCGTTTGTGTCGCGTCTTCCTCCTTGTTTTGGGTACTGAGGTTCAGGGTGCGGTCGTATCATTTGGGCCTCGTATCTAGTATTGAAAAATTATCGGGTCTTTCCTTCTGGGGGAGACTTCTCCTAGACTTTGGGATTGGCGCCAGGGTTCTTCCAATCTCCTCCTGTACCATTTATTCGATGGTGCCAATATTTGGTTCCTCTCGAGGAGAACCTAATGCCCGCTGTACCTCCTCACGAACAATTTGCCTTATCATAGATGACAGATCTGCCTTGTCATCATGATCACTGAGAGACGCCACCTTTGGTAGTCGCTCGTACTTGGTTAGGATCACTCGCTTACAATGTAGCGCTTCAATGCGGCGACACTCGGTGACGAATTGTTCAGTGATATGTGCATCTCTTGGGAGAAGTGCCTGGTAGAGCTCCTCTGCTATCCCTTTCATCAAATGGGATATTTTATCTTCCTCATTCACATATGAGGGTCTACCTCTTTGCAGAGGCGCAGGACGTCTTGAATATAAAATTCGGTGCTTTCACCTTTTGATTGTGCGCGAGTTTTTAGGGTTTCTCTGCACGTAACCTCAAGTTTTCGTTTTTTCCGAAAACTGATTTTAACTGAGACATGAACTCTGTCCATGTCAGGATGCTCTCCTCATTGTTCTCAAACCATTTGAGACCAGTGCCGGTCAAATAAAAGTAAACGTTGGCGAGACAAAGGGTTTCATCCCATTGGTTGTACTTCGCTACACGTTCGTACTCTTTCAACCAGTTATGGGGATCTTCAACACCCTCACCAGGGAACATCGAGGGGTTTCTAGGAAGATGTTGAACAAAAAATGAACCTACCTTGTTGCTTCTTTCTTGGTGTTCATAGTTGTTTTTTCTTGCTCAACCGAATCAATTTTCCGTTTTTTTTTTCTGAATGGGTATCGATCCAGCTTCTTCACCAGTTGTATTGTAGAAATCAAGCCTTGAAATATCCTAATATTTAAAAGTATTTATTGATAACGTCACCGCGGCGAGTCGACAATTATTAACATTTAATTTATGCATCTTATCCCAGTACAATATTACTTTGTACTGTTTTTTCACATTTTGTAGCGTTCTCACGCAATTCTGGTCTTAACTACCCGTTTCATGATTTTTCAGGATGCCTTAATGACCAATTTTTTTAGGTCGTTGAGGTACAGCTTGCACCACGCTGATGAGGGCCAACAGCCCGAAACGCGTCCGTGGTTAGCTTTTCTTGATTAATCAAGAATGGGTATTTGGCCAATTTTGGAATAATTAAAAATCAACGAGAATAGTTGATATTTATTCCGATAGATGGCGCAAGCCATCAGCAACTTTCAGTTGCACGATAAGTAGATGCCTTTTTCTTAATTATTAACAAGTCAGCAAAACTATCTACAGCTAGGGAATCTTAAGCAAGCAAGCAAAGAAATATTTTAAAGATGATTTTACAAATACAGAGTAATATATATTTTTATAATATAATGTCATAATGTTGAAATTTTCATTGAATAATATTAAATTAAATAATAAAATATTTCTTCGCCACAATATAATTTATAAAGTATCATTTGTATAATTATTAAATTCTGGATTTTGGCTTGAATTGGAAATTGGTCAAATGAATAAAAATGTGTGGCGATTCTTTTATAAGTGTAGTAACGGTTCAAAATGTTTTGGAAATTATTATAATTCTAAAAAATGGCATAATTATATATATATACTTCTGAATATAAATGGTACACACACCCAATTGTGATCATTGCAAGTAGACATTTTCGACTGATTATATTGTAGCTGGTTAATCCGCTGTGGCAGGTTCACGCTCTTGATGAATTTAATTCATTCCAATATCTTCATATTCATTTAGATGTTTTTGTGGATATATTCCTTAATATAACTAATATTAATATATTCATATCAATATTTTGGCGGATAAATGATACTAAATGCTATGTTCGAATATTTTCAAGTCCAACATCGATTCAACGTTATCTAGTTGACCTAAACTTGTTTATATATTTGCATTTATTGGCAAGATGAAATATTGTAAAATAATCGGAGACCTATCAAGTAATATGTTACATTGTAAATATTATCAATGCGTTTTCTTTTCATCTAAATTGTTTGTTGCCGATAATTGACAGTTTTCACCTCTACGTCACTCTTTCCCATTGCAAAAGATAAATGAGAGATGCTTCTGGCACACCCTTGCATCAAGCTAGACTGACAGTCAACTCAATGCCACTTAGGATGCCTCATTCTGACCTACAAATCAATTTTTGAAACAATGGAGACCTTGAAAATTCCCCAGTGACGAAGAAGGACTGCCCATGTATTTTTATTTTTCTAAATGGACAATCCCTGTGCCAATATTTATGTATTTATTGTTTTATATAGTTGTTTTATTAGTCTCCATAACTTACTGTATATTGATATCCTAATTATCAATAAACTTTTCATCTATTTTATTTTCCCATTGTTAGATACACACTCATTGTAGATGTCATAGTTATGTATTATTCAATCAATGCTATATACAGACGGCTATATTAGTGACCTCTTATGTTAGGTTTAGCTATTGTTCTGAATACTGGCGTCTTGAATTATAATACCAGAATCTTTTTTATTAATTTTAATTCCATATTATATATTTATCGGATTTTTATAGATTTATTATTCTTAAATGCAAATATTTTTCAAACTTCTAATATGCATATGTATTCGATATAGGTCGAAGTTGGTTAGTTTCTGGTGTGCAAACATGTCGCATATATATATATATATAATCAAATTATATAAAATATTTTTTTTATATTCATATATGGATTGTATATATACGCATATGCACCAAATAATTACATTTATTTACTCAAAACACAAATTAGAGCTAAGTAAATAATGAACAGATAGATTTATAGAATGCAAATATTTGAAAAATGCAAGGATTTCAAATTGGATAAAAGAGGAACTCAACAGTTATTGAATGTGTGGTAAATAAATTTTTGGAGTATTTATAATTGTTTAGCCTCATTGTTTCACCTAATATCCTTTACCTGTGGTAGTTTAAAAGAAGGTGGTTGATGTGTTTCTGGTAAAACACTTACAAAACGGATTTATACCCACTGTTACTCAATAGAATCAACGAAAGAAATACCAATAATTCATGGCACATTAATCGAAAAAGGTATAAAGGTATAGTTATAGCCTATTATATGACCAAAGGAAGAATAAAATTAAATATCAGTCAGCAGCCAGCATGCTATACTCTACACTAACAGAAAATATAAATTTAAACCTGAAAAACCAGGGAATACAACGCTCTTTCGAGTCTTCAATATCAACAATAATCAAAAACTCTAACTAAATCTCTGAACCATAGGAAAATATTCAAGCATCATATACAAAATACAATGTACAGAATGTAAGAAATTATACATAAGAGATACTCCCCGATCCCTTAGAAACCCGAATCAACGAACACACAGATATTATTCAAAGATAGAATCTCAATTAATTCAGAATCAAAATTCGAAAAGACCTTGCAACCACCAATGATCCAAAATTCTAAGAATTACATTACAAACAAAGTACAAAGATAATAACAGAAGCCATGAAATACGTGGTGTGTTCAAAAGGTATCGCGACTTTTGAATTTTCGCGGGTTACGTATATTCGAATTTCGATCTTTTTGTGGCTTTATTGTTACTCATATGTTGGTACTCATGTCTCTTACTTATGCCGACAAGCTCGGCCATTTTGAATGTTCACTTAATTGTTGACAGCTGCTTTGCTTGCAGGTGTTTTGGATCGTCTTCGATTTTTACCTATTAAAAAAATGGATCAAAGAACCTGTATCAAATTTTGTGTGAAAAACGAAATTAAGTGCGCGGATGCATTCCGAATGTTGACTGTGGCAAACGGAGAAGCTACCTTGGACCGAAGCAACGTTTATCGGTGGTACAAAATGTTCTCAGAAGGCCGAGAAGATGTGAACGACGAAGAGCGTGCCGGACGCCCGAGCACTTCAACAACAGTCGAAAAAATTAATGAAGTGGAGAAAATGATATTGGCCAATCGTCGAATCACCGTTAGAGAAGTTGCTGAGGACCTAAACATATCGATTGGCTCGTGCCATTCGATTTTTATCAATGCTTTGGGCATGAGACGGGTCGCCGCGAAATTCGTACCAAAATTGCTCAATTGCGACCAAAAACAGCATCGCATGAACATTGCTAATGAGATGTTGGACTCTGTCCGCGACGACCCAAATTTGCTCCAGAGGGTCATAACTGGTGACGAAGCGTGGGTTTATGGGTATGACGTGGAAACCAAAGCTCAATCATCTCAATGGAAGCTGCCGCACGAACCAAGACCGAAAAAAGCGCGTCAAGTTCGGTCGAATGTGAAAGTTTTCCTGACAGTTTTCTTCGATTGCAGGGGCGTGGTGCATCATGAGTTCTTTCCACAGGGTAGAACGGTCAATAAGGAATATTACCTGCAAGTGATGCGCAATTTGCGAGAAGCAATCCGCCAGAAACGCCCGGATTTGTGGAAGAACAAAAATTGGCTTTTGCACCACGATAACGCCCCTGCTCACACATCGTTGCTTGTGCGCGACTTTTTGGCCAAAAACAACACACTAATGATGCCGCAGCCACCGTATTCCCCAGATCTGGTCCCCTGTGACTTTTTATTGTTCTCTAAACTGAAGAGGCCCATGAAAGGACGACGTTACGCTAGGCTTGACGAGATAAAGACGGCATCGAAGGAGGAGCTGAAAACGATTTTTTTAAAATGATTTTTTGAAGTGCTTCGAAGATTGGAAAAACCGTTGTCACAAGTGTATAATATCTCATAGGGATTACTTTGAAGGGGACAAAATAGGTATTCATGAATAAATAAATAATTTTTGAAAAAACACAAAAGTCGCGATACCTTTTGAACACACCTCGTACCAACAATTTAGATAGACCGGAAAAGTATAATAATTTCTTAGAAATATATATACCATGTAAACTATAATTTCTTATCCTAATAGTGTAATTCAGCCTTCCTACATTTGATATATGTACATATATATTTATAAGGAAAATTAAATATGAACAGATATATATGTAAATTAGAAAACCATATTTATATATTTATTTTCTCCTTTTCAATGCATTTTAATAAAATAATTTTGGAACACTATTCTTAAAATAAATTATTCATATTAACTTTTCACTCTTCCAAACTATGGAACTGGTAGTTGTAAGTGTAGACAAAGCTATCATCGGTCATTGAATCAGAGAAAAACTTAGATTGAATTTGGAATTGATATTCAGAAAATAAACGGGAAGAAAATCTTCCGGATTGATATAATTCTGATAAAAATTCGGATTCACAGAGGTTGAAGTTGAAATTGATATTCAGAAAAAAAAACTGGAAGAAAATCTTCTGGATTAATATAATTCTGATAAAAAATCGGATTCACAGAAATGGTACAATATGGATTTATGTATTCCTATATGGTATCTGTTCTACCGCGTTAGGGTAAAGGTTCGAGCTGCAGTGAGAACTATAAATTAATAATTTATATTTTAATAAGTGTCCAAAAATTACATACAATTATAAGAGGCAGGTGGAGTACAGTTTTTACTCCACCAGCGCCTAGAGTATTATATAATGGAAGGAACCGCCGCAGGTTGTAGCGACGCGCGGTAAACAGCCGGCGACATCAGGCGGTGTTCGAAAAGTGCGCGCGCAGCCCCCGGTGGCATCCTCTTATCTCATGCCCCCCCTGGAGATTGGGACTTGGGACCGATCCAACGTAGTTGCTATAACGCGGGTTCGGTTCTCGGGTTCGAGGGGATAAGGTCTGCTGATGTTGAGCTGAGTTGGGTGGGGTGGTGTACGGTGGAGGCACGAAAGGTCGTAAGAATCTGCGATTACGGCGAAGAAGGCGTCCGGCGTCGGTCCGGATGAGGTAGCTGCGACCGCGTGGAAGTTGTTCGAGAACCTCAGCAAGGAGGGTCCAATGTTTTGTGCGGTGATCCTGGACAAGGACTATTGCTCCCACTTCCAATTGTGAGAGTGGCTTGGCGTTGCGATTGTATCGCTTGAGGGCTTTCTGCCTTAAGTTCTGGGCTCGTTGATCGCATTCTGAAATCCTTGTTCTCCATTCCCATAGTGGCAAGTCCCCCTCGACGAAAAGAGTAAAAAACTAACCACCTTCATCACACCATGGGGAAGTTACCGCTATTGTCGCAATGTGATGGGATTGTGTTCCGCCGGAGACGAGCACAACCGTCGTGGAGACGAAGCCCTATTTGGAATACAGAACGTAGAAAAAGTGGTAGAGGACATCATTATCTTCGATTCAGACTACAAAACACACGTCCAACGTGTTCGACAGGTCATTTCCCGGTGTCAGGAACATGGAATCACCCTCAACCAGAAGAAGTTCGTATTCGCTCAGCCAGCTCGTCTGAAACCTCACCTAAGGCCAACCGTTTCTTTCAGAAACCCTATGATCCTGTCGACTGCGCCATGTACTACCGCGTTAATTTATAGTTCTCACTGCAGCTGGCCTGGGACGCTGGGAATTCTGCGAGAAGCGGCGGCTGGCCAGCCGGCCTGCGCGCGCACCGGGGGCTGCGCGCGCACTTTTCGAACACCGCCTGATGTCGCCGGCTGTTTACCGCGCGTCGCTACAACCTGCGGCGGTTCCTTCCATTATATAATACTCTAGGCGCTGGTGGAGTAAAAACTGTACTCCACCTGCCTCTTATAATTGTATGTAATTTTTGGACACTTATTAAAATATAAATTATTAATTTATAGTTCTCACTGCAGCTCGAACCTTTACCCTAACGCGGTAGAACATGGCGCAGTCGACAGGATTCCCAGCGTCCCAGGCCAGCGTCGCCCGCTGGCATCCTCTTATCTCAGTATCCAAATTATCGGATACTTTTGTACTGACCATAATCGAAATGAAGAAGTTATTCACAACCCGAAGAGAAGCTCCTCATTAGTACAGTCAGAATAAATCAGCTTGCGGTGCTCGGACTTAATTTTTTTTTTTTCAGATTTCCAAATTTTGACACTCATCTGTAAAAAATATTATTAAAGCCTATTAAACAATATCAGGAATACCTCAGTGGTCGCCTCTTAAACCACCGCAGGCAAATGAGAGAAGGATCCAATGGTACATAAAATGCACACACACCTCCGGAATTTATATATTTAATAGTGTGCTACACTCTTTCTTACACTAATTCTGACTCTTACTTTGCGAATAATTATTATTTGTATCTTGTATATTTATTTATACATCACGTATATATACCTCTTATTTTCCCTATTTGTGCATTTTGCAAATAAATTGATTATAAATATATGATGAAATAGAAAATTTGAATTTGAAAATTAAGGAAATTTAATCAAAAATGTATATAGAAGAGATAATTAAAATGTGAAACCACACTGAAGAGTTATTACCCTTTTATTTTAAAAGAATACTCGAGCCATTGAAATGCCATTTGAAATATTGAAAAGATGGGAAATATGTATTCTGACTGTCACCCGTGCAAGGAATTCTTTGAAAGGGCATTCATTTTTCTATTTTTCAAAAATAAAAATGCTAAGGAAAATTTGCATTAAATATTTTCAGAGCTGTCAAATAACACCCGTAAACGATATTTTCACAGCAAAATATGCCATTTAAATGTATTGGAAATGTTATTGTTAAAATGGAAATATTCTATTTTAAAGTTACAAATTGAGGTTCTGAATACGCCCAAGAAGACTGAGCATAGACGTTTATATAAAATATTACTGAGGAACAAAACACATAGTTCACAGAAAGTTACTGTTGAAAGTTTGACAAAGCTGTGAAAAATATAGGGAAGCCTATTATAAGCCATTAAAAGTTACCATTTTAATTTTACAGGTATATAACAGGTACTCCCAGAATGCATATTTACCAAAAAGGTTTAGTTTTAGAATTCTAGCAAAACGAAATCGAAATTTCCGGGTAATGGCATAATTATGACATAATTCTGACAGGGGCGATTTATTTCAGAAAAAGTTAAAATTGAGATTTCTTTAAATTCATGCTAGAATTATTTTCATAAAAGCATTATATTTCAGGAGAAGATAAACTCCTTTACAAATTAGTGCAGCAGAATTTCTTGTAGAAGCTTTTAATTTCATAGGAATTTAGAATTGGAGACGTTTAAAGAACTTTTTAAGCAAACCTCCCACGAAATTTATTTTCGTTCCTGAAAAAGAACGGTTTAATTCAGGAAAGTAGCGCTTACAACTTAGTAGGGTGTAGAAAAATTCCATGGAAAAGGATATACTATTTCAGAAATTGTATTAGCAGTTTATTAAAACCGAGCAGAAGATATTTGCAAGAAGTCGATTTTTTTTTTACAAGAAATGTAAGCATTGATCGCTTAGATCAACAGTTAATAAAATCTGGAAAGAAAAGGTTTATTCCCGGAAGTTTTCTTTAAAAGCTTAGCCGGACTGTGCAGAAATATTTTGAGTTGGATGCTCTATTAAAAGATATTATCGTTGAAAGTTGGTCTGAAGCCGTGCAATATGCCCTGGGTTCAGACTAAGTTATGATTGAAGGCTTCCGGGGCCAGATTTATATATATATATATATTAATAGTAATTTTTTATATTTGGAAAATAGAGGAAAAGTAAACTATTAAGAACAACAGATTTTGAATTAATTTTGAGTCAGAACAGCAAGCTAATTCTGTATCAAATAGTATATTTATGAAAATTTTAAGATTAATAAATTTTTGTATTTAATTTGAATGTGTGAGGTTTGTTTTTTTTTTTTAATTTTATTTTGTAATAAATAAATAGATTATATTTTTAAAAAAGAAAAAAAATGTAACACCAGCAAAGCATCGGCAGTTACGCGTCATAGGCTGGGTGAAAAAAGGAATAAGCGAAGAGAAAGTTTTAAAGAGAAGAGGAAAGACAGAACCATGATAATAATTTTCCAAATATAAAATAAAGCTAATTAGAGAGAGAGAAGTATTTTTTGCTCTATTTTCTCTCTTGATGAAAGAAGATAGATTTTTGTGAATTTTTTTTTTTTTGAATTTTTTTTTTATATATAAGCTTATTTTAAAGACAATCTAGTGTAAATGTGGAGGACACGATATAAGATAATATATTAAATTAGGAAGGAAGAAAACCTTAAGGGTTAGACCTAATAAACCATAAAGGTTAGACCAGATGGAAAGAGGATGGTACTCGGGCGGGCCTCTTCAGATGAAGACCTGAGCAGCAGTTTCGGCCCTTAATGGAGTAAGGGCCGAAACTGCTGCTCGGGTCTTCATCTGAAGAGGCCCGCCCGAGTACCATCCTCTTTCCATCTGGTCTAACCTTTATGGTTTTATAGTATATATTATAGTATATATATATATATATATATCACAGAGAGAATAATTTATTCCAGCAATATTTATGACCGTAGGTTGCCAGGGTTACACCTGGCAAGATATCCTGAAACAATATATTAGGTCCTAGTTAGAACTGAAAGCTGGTTGTCAGGCTATATGCAAGGACTCTTTGGGCAGTTCTTCCAGTCCAAGCTAGGACTAAAGGTTTTCGGGCTATGCATGAAGCCTCGTAACAATTTATTCCAGTTCATGCTAGGACTGAAGGTTGTCATGCTATTCAAGAAATCTTGGAATAGTTCTTTCAGTCCGAGTTAGGTGAGAAGGTTATCATGCTAAACATGAAGCCCCGCGACAATTTATTTGCTCTTTATGCTAGGACTGAAGGTTGACAGGCTATGCAAGTACCCTTTTGGCAGTTCTTCCAGTCCAAGCTAGGCCTAAAGGTTAACGGTCTATGCATGAAGATTCGCGACAATCTGTTCCAGTCGAAGTTGGGAATGAAGGTTGTCAGGCCGTTCAAGGGAATCCCCGGAACAATCTATTCTCGTCCAATTTGGGACTGAAGTTTATCAGACCGTGCAAGAAGTCCGCGGACAATTTATTTCAGTTTAGGTTAGGACTGAAGGTTGTCAGGCCGTGCAAGAGAATCTCAGGAACAATCTATTCTCGTCCAAGTTGGTACTAAGTTTATCAGACCGTTCAAGAAGTCCTCGGACAATTTATTCCAGTTTAGGTTAGGACTGAAGGTTGTCAGGCCGTGCAAGAATCCCCAGTACATCCTATTCTAGTAAAAACTAGAACTAACGGTGGTCAGACCGTGCAAGAAGTCTTCGGACAATTTATTCGAGGGCATGCTGGGACTGAAAGATGTCAGGCCGTGCAAAATTCTCGGGACAATCTATTCTAGTCCAAGTTGGAACTGAAAGTTGTCAGGCCGTGTAAAAAGTCCTCGGACAATTTATTCCAGTTGAAGTTAGGACTGAAGGATGTCAGGCCGTGCAAAATTCCCGAGACAATCTATTCTAGTCCAAGCTAGAAGTTGTCAGGCCGGGGAAGGGGAGATATATTAGCGCCCTCCATTAGCCAGCAGCAGCCGGGAGTGTATGAAGGTCTGTCCGTCCTGCCGCTGATAATATATAACCCTTGCCTCCCCCAGCACAATGCACCCCCCGTTCCCACGCCGCGGCCCGTACCTCTGAAAAACACCCCTTTCTCCACCGCATTGTCCGACTCGCCTTGCTTTTAGGCAATTGGCTTAACAGCGAGCGTGCCGCAATCCGATTTGAAGGAGTTACCTCGCCCGTGGGGACCAGACCTTTCGCCACAGATATGGGAACATTCGGCCACTGCAGAACATACATGTCGGCATATACTGGCAAAATATTAGTCAAAAAAGTGTAGAGAAGAGCGAAAATATTTCACTTTTTATAATTTTCTAAAGCTGTCAACTTTTAAAAAAATGTTTCAGATAAATCCTTTTATTGAAGAATAGGATGTATAAAGAAAATGCACACAAATATGCATCTTACATTCAAAAATCGAATTCCATTCACAATACAAATTTAAATTTGAATGGTCATTGTGATTATAAATTGAGGTTTTCAACAGTCGAAGAAGTTAAAATTCTCTAAAAATATCTGAAGAATCCATATATTGGTGATATAATATTTGCCCTTGCGATCACGTCATTGTATTTGATCTTATTAATTTTAAGGATAGCATACAGCTGCCTCTACAATATCTATGCGTAAAATAATGTGGAAACAGTTATTTAATGGCCTTCTGGTTTAGAATGATTCGCTGAAATATTTAAATAGAGGAATTTTTATGATTCATTTATTCCAGAAAATTACTTTTCATGCAATCTGTCTTCAGCTTTAGTGAGTTTTATTGCACAGATCAGATTAATGTCAACAATGATCAAAGAAAATCATATTTACGCAATTAAGAAAGAAGATTTGTACTGTGGGTTATGTGGAAGTCAGATAACTGATGAAATATACCATTTTATTGCTGAATGCGGGGATTTGGAAGGAGAGAGAAAAAAGATCCTGAAAAGTCTTCCTAGACCGCATTTGAACTCAATAAAGCTAATAAAAACTGTTTCAGATAAGAAAAGTTGGGCAATTGAACTGTTCAACTTTCAAAAAGCGGTTGGGAATAAAATTGCACTCATGGAAGAGAGAAGAACAGGGGCACAATAAAAAGTCACCCTGTTTGACATACCTTGACTGTAAATACTATATTTTCACCTGTTCTCTTATGGTTAATATTGTCTGTAACTCCAAGGAGAATCCGTACAGGGCAAGATGCCCTAATAAAGCTGTTTTGTTGTTGTTGTTGTAAATAGAGGAATTTAACATTAAGTTTGAAAAAGAAGCAAAATAACCAACTTCTTCCCCCCCCCCCCAAAATTCAGAGCTGAAATCTTGTTTCAGAAAAAACTTTTAAATAACAAAAAAATATATAATTATTTTTAAAAATGCAAAATGTTAGTCTAGTTAATATGAGCAATGTGTATAGAAAGCGAACAATAAATAACGGATTAGCATAGCTTCTAGTTTAGGTTGATTTTCACAACTGATTGAAGCGCATTTCAAACTCCTACTATGCAATTGTTCATCTGAATATAACAACCAAGTTACAAGAGGATAAATCGCCAGATATCATTTCTAAGAATGAATAAAATCTAACAAGGACGAGATTCTTTATTTAGGCGATATAATCTTGGCGAGCTTTGATTATTTCTTCGATATAATAACCAAGTGCAATATGAACGTAATTCCATATGTATAAGAAGCCACTACAATGCTGACCATCCAAAATGCTAATAGATATATTTTCAAAATCATATTGATGTAATAGAATAGTTTACTAGAATCAAAAGACCAAAATAATTGATCCTTGTGGAGTATGAAGGAAATAGTAAAATGGCCAGAGTCATGGTTGGCAACAATTATTGGCGATACAACTCGTCATTTGAATAATTGATGTGGTTATTACATTCGTGCGGGTATTTTCTAATTTTACCTTACAAATGAAAATATTCCTTTCATAACAAAGGATTATTAGGCTATTATAACAACAAAACACCTTCATTCAATATCTGGAAACAAAAAAGAATAACTTAAAATGTAAGTAATGCGGAGATGAAATCCCGAATTAAGGAATTCCATTATTTTTGTTCGTTGATAACGATTTCAAGGGAAAAGACAAAAATTGCAGCCTTACAAGCCTTTAATCAAAACAAGAAAAATTTACAAGATCATATCTGAATCAGTGACGAATGAGACCTTTATATTGTCACGTGGAAAATTAGGAAAGACAGAAAATTCAGGATGACACAGAAATTTATTTAAGGCTATGAAAGATAAAAAAAGGTAAGCAATGAGGGAAGTTTACAGAGTAGCAAAATATACACATAAAAATGATGATATGTTAATAAAATAATAAATACTTTGGTAAAACATACTAAAAGTTCCACAGTTCAACGGAAAAGCTAAGAAAATCGCTAGAAAATGAAAGAGTATGACAAAATATCCAGCACTATTTATCATGCCTCTCCATAAAGAATATAGCTAATTACCATTTTACTTGTCAAAATACTATAAAGGCATTGCTACTTTCTTTCTTTCTTGGACTATGAGACGATTCTATATAAGGTGAGATGTCTTAATAAGAATATTTTGTTTTTAATTAATCATGAAAATGATATGTCGTATTATCTGTCTGTTGTGTCTATATGTTAACACAACATCACCACCGAATACAACTAAAGTTTGTAATCGAGCACTAGAGTCTTTAGAAATGGACACTTTGTGAAGATTATACTCTCTTGCAGACGTCAAACAAAAGTACGCCGTGACGCGAGTTTTTAAATTGGTAATACAAGATTGTCTCAAAGGTTCGTAAGCACTTTCAAAATTTGGAATACCAATATTATTCGCCGTTATCTGTAATGTCTTTGTATCACGTATAAAGTAATTGTATTATGTATTATTATGTATTCGCGCTGTAATAATATTATTCTCCAAGTAATAAGAAAAACGTTTTTAAAAAACACGAACTTTTGGGACAACCTTATACATAATTTGTATATGTTGGGAATCGTCATTTTGGATTTATATGAATCATCGCTATGCGTATAACAGGTCTGTTTTATCGCTCAAAGGTAAAGGGATGTTGGAAAAATTGCTCCTGCCTTTATATATGTCCCTTATTACCCATTATAATTTGATCTTGTCCAAAAATAACACTGATATCGTGCTAAAACTCTTTATAGGTCTACAGGGGTGGAAGAAAAATTCCACTCCTGTACACAATTATTCTCGAGTCGATTCCGTACATTTCTACGATGCAAAACGAATATACTAAAAAAATACTGAATTTATACCAAATATTGGCTTTATAAACTTCCTTTTTACGCTCTATCACAAAATTCAAATTTCAGATGAAAATTATTATCCTACGCGTTGATGGGGCATTTAGTTACTTGTCCTGTAAAATCTATTCATAGCCTAAATAGGAATCCAACGGATTGATTCATTTACGGGTTTTTATTTTGCATAGTTAACACACTGTATTTAGAAATTATTCTATTGGATAAATATATTTGTATAATTGTAGCACATTTTAAACAAATTTCATTTTATAATTTAGAAGCAATCCTTCTGAACAATCAGAAAACTATAATAGAAAGGAATGCCTTATTAGTTTCAAACTTTCCTAGCGGCTTAGCCTGCTTATATTCATTCCACATAAATATTGCTTGATTACATTTTAAGTAGGAACTCTAAAATATATTTTATTAATTTTAAAAGTATAGCAAAGTAATTTTAAACCATGATATTAATAAAAAGGCAATAAGCACGAATATATATCTTATAAACGGAACAATCTTATTCTGTCCTTGCTGCGATAAAAAAAAGAAAAGTATTGCTTTACAGTTAATTTATGCCTAACCGGCCTTATTTATTCTTTGCGGAAGAACATTATTCGAGGCAAACATTTATATGTAATTCTACTGTCCTCCTTGAAGCATATGTCCATTGTTTGCTCAAAAGCCAATAACTAAGATTCTATTCTTTATTGTCATATATATAAGAATAATCGTTAAATACAGAATTAGAGATCTAAAAGCGGTCAGGAGGATTAAAATTGGTAAAAATGCTGGGAGGGTCATCACTGATGAGCAAGGCTCTCCCATTATCTTGTATCGCAGTAAGGAGAGTAGGAGTTTAGTTTATTTGTAAAGGAAACATTCGTGATTAAAGGTTGTATTTCTTTTAAACTATGATAATGTCAGAGTTTTGTAAATCTAAGATGTAGTGGGCAATTCACCGATTCCAAGTTAGTAGTTTGCAGAGACTGTTAGTAGATTATCATTAATGGGGGAGATGCGATTTCTTTCTAATTTAAACTCATTTGTTTGATCTGGTTAGTAAGAGACGAGTCTTTCACCAACATAGTGATTTTCGGCTTTGGTGTTGTGCCTTTGGCATAGTCAGCTAGTTTGTAGAGACATGGAATCAATAGATGGTGTATAATAATTTGTCTATTTTGACAATAGAATTGTTATTTCTTTTAAGAATTAATATTTCCTTCCTCCAGAATTTCATCTATATTTTTCCAATAAATTGGCCTAGACGCCTTAACAGTTGAACAACTACGTATTTAACAATTTCTGAGGATTCTATGAATCCCACTAAGATCCCATCAGCCCTAGAATAGAGGGCCACAGCTTGAAACCATGACTTCGAAGTGGACGCTTTGAAATTTCCAAAGCTTTGTCAACGACCCGAGTTCATAGACTCCCTAGTCGAACAAAGGATTGCACATTGTTTATTTACATTCAATCTATTACGCGACGTGTGAACACTATTTTTATTGAAACCTAATGTGTATATAAAGGTGCCATTCCCTATCCTTGTGCGGGGTCCGTTTTTCTTTAACCCTAAATGTCCGCCTAGGACATCTATAACTATGGTACTCATTATTTCTGTATTGAACTGGCTGTAACAGTATTCAGCCTCGTGAAAATCTATTTAAAAGTAAAATTACAGATTTTTTATATTTTGAGATAAAGGGGAAATAAAAAAAATACAAATACAATCTTTAAAGAAAATAAATATCTAAAGCATACAGCTATAATATATTCGATATTAAATGATTTTTTATAAATTGAATTCATCAAAATATATGCAAAACCTTTTCGATAATTTCTAAAATATTGAAGTCCTTTACAATTCCTTTCTATATAAAGACTTCTTATCCATATAGAATTCGTCTAATGAATATTCATCTTAGAACAAAATATTAGAATACACTACACTAGAATACCACATTGTTCCATAAATATGTGATATACAATGTACTACCTATTTTAAGAATGGTGCGAGTACAATAGACTGAAAGACTAGGCAATGAAGATGTTAAAAGAATCGGGGAGAGATATACGGGAGACGTTGCGAGAAGGAGAACCCCAGCATGTTTCTGATCCGACATTCTGAGTGGGTGAAGTAATTTCTGGAGGAAGGTATCGAGAGAAGAACAGAAAGTGAAAGGCCGAAAATGGAATTCTTGGACAATTTTGGGAGAAGACCTAATGATATTATCAAAAGAATAGCTTCGAAAAGGAAGCTCTGAGATAACAAGAATACTTTCAGCCACCAACTTATGGATTGAGGAGAAATAATTCGAACTATTTTCCCACGTTATTGAAGATATTTATAGAACAATACAAGCTATATAAAACTTTCTTTAATATAATTAAAATTATATTTGGTTTCAGCACATGTTCGACAAGATGACTTCTTGTGAAAAAAATGCCTTCTCAGGATTCTCTCCAAGAATGTCTTCCAGTTACGTGACCGGCTGCAAGAACCTCTAAAACAATGCTGGTGGGCTGAAATTACCGTAGTTTCACCACCGCGGCCGCTGGATGGTCTGGAACAATGAGAGCGTCCGTGGCGCAAGTCGTTCGAGCATTTGAATGACAAAAGGGAATTCCCGAGTATGAATAATTCATACGCCGGACCTCCCGTTGGACTTAACCTTCCGTCTAGCTTCCGAGAGTGGCAGCAGCTGGACGGACTTATTGTTAGCGGCGTGGAGCTAGGCGGAATTCAACCTGGGCGAACTCTCGTGTTCTCGAAACCTAACGTATCTAGTTTCAATAAGTCATAGAATTATATTAATGTAGTTAAATATAGTTTTACCCAATATTTAGTGATAATAGTTAAAAGAAACGCATTGCCAGTATATTTATTTGTTACAAATTTTATCGATAGATGGCAATTATAAATATCTATCTCTTCATTGGTGTGTCAAAGACCAAGTAAAACACATCTCTTAACTGGTGACTTTCGATAAACTTTAAATGAAACCAGTTGTCGAACGTAACTGACATATATCATACCATAATGGAATTGAGCATAAAGACAAGATCACTCTATATATGAAACAGAAGAAATTAGGTGCCTACCTTAAAGATCACGATTAGGTCTAAAGGGACAAAGGAATAAAAGGAAATTAAGGTTTTCTATCTTATACGCTGACCACAAAAATATTTGCATCCCCTAAAATACTTTGGCAAAATTTCAAAAAGATTTGCATACTTAATAAGAATATTAAGGCATGTAAGATGATCAAATGTCCAGAATGAATTTGTATCATCTCTGAACACCATTAATAACCGTCTTGTTGAGGTAGAACTCCGTAGTCGCCGGCCTTTATTAAGAATTCCATTCTCTGCCTGACACAGAAGCGATAGGCTCAGCTGGTGTAAAATGAGACGTCTTTGGATTCAATAATTGCTTTCTGTCATTTTTCTGATGAATTCAGTTTCATTTTGGAGGTTCATAACGGCAAGATTCATGTTAGACTAAGAAAAATTCTATCAGGAGTATTGTGCAAAGGCATACAGAAAGAAATCTTGGCTTCATGATGTGGAGTGGCATTGTGCCTTCAAGGCACAATGACGGCTGAGCTATACAGTGCAGATATTTTGCAACCTTCATTGCAACCCTACTATTTCTTGAACTCTTATTAATCCTATTTTACAACAAGATAATGCCCGACCACATAGAGCAAAAATCTCCACTGGCAAGTAATCTTGCAAAAAAAAAATGAATTAGCAAAAGATTTATATGGCTAAAGTCTCGCATCCCACAAGAAGCCATAAAAAAAATTATGACACTTTGCCTCACCATGTAGCTGCTGGTAAACGTTCTAAAGGAATACACATCAAATATAGTATACAAATTTTCAGAAAATTGACATAGGTGGTATTTCTTAAGAATAAGGCATTTCTTTATCATGCATCTGAAAGTTGCTGATGGCTTTCAGTTACACGATAAGAAGATACCTTTTTTTTTTAAAAACGCACCTTATCCCAGTACAATATCGCATTTGTACTATTTTTCATAGGTGTTTCTTGTTTTGTACAATATTCTTTTATTTCCAGTGTATCTGGGCTTAATATTGTTAGGCTGGTCAAATATTTTAACATCATAGTAGTCAGAAATTTGTTTACACACTTTATAGAAATTATAAAAATTTTAATTTTTAAATATCTTAATATTCTTTAATAATAATGTCACCTCGGTCCTAATAAAATTTGAAACTATATATAAAGTATAGAATATAAATAACTTGAACAACTACGATAAAAAAATGAATAATGTATAATAAAGCTGAAATATCTTTAAAATCAGCCTAAAAAATCAAATTTTATGACTTTAAAGTATAGATGTCAAACAAAATTAAATACAGAATCTGGAGCCTTTATATCAAATTGTTTGATAAAAATCAACAAAATCAAATCAAGTTAGACTTGAAAAGTTTGAATAGTATATGAGAAATTAGTTTCCAGGAACACAACACCCCAAGTAATAAACTCAAGTCAATTCCAATAGTACCTTTATTTTAAAAGGATAAACGAATAAAGCTTCCTAAAATTAACCTTACTCTAGAATGAAGGGCAGTATAGGTGGAGGATTACTCTAGAATTAAGTGGATTACCATATTTATATTTAGTGTATAAAATCTATTTAGGCCTCTATTATTTTTAATCGTTATACACTGCTATTTGAAACACAACAAAATATCCATCATTATAATTATCGATGATAAATAAATGACACAATGAAGAATTAATCAATATTTGATACAATCAGCCGATCAAAACAAAAGCGACATCTAAAAACCGGACACATTGAATATATCCAATTTCCTTCAGACAGTAAGCTTACTCTTTAGAATAATGAAAAATTAGAACACAAGACGTCGTGGAAATTGGAATCCATTTGTTCAGAAATTACCGAGAACCTATGGTTATAAGAATATTTCCGCGTATCATTTTTGACACTATAATTTTATATGTTGTTTGTTATGTATGTTGTGTAGCTTGTTATGTGTGTTGAGGTGTGTGTACTGTGTGAATGATTGACGTATGGGTTGTGTGCTGTATGTGTGGTGTGGTATGTATTACAAGTCGCACAAGGATATGTTCTATAATTATTGCCTTCACTCATGAGAGAATCGTCAGTATAATAAAAACTTCTTTTAAAGTTGGGGAGATATATTCAGTGTATTATACGGTATAAAAAGTAGAATAACAGCCTGTTCAAAGAGCGTGTCTAGAACGACACTCTTACGTATAGCCAATCTTATATAAACCGTATTATAGTTTTATTCTAATAAATAAAAATGACATTGTATATGAGAAATATATATGTATGTGTGTGTGACAATTGACAATTGAAAATTATTTATTGTCTTCTAGACAATGTTACATCTCAAAGAGAAAGAGAGAAGAGAGGGGTATATACATTAGGTTAGCGCTTGCCGCGGTGACGTCTAGTCTTGGGAGCCAAGGCCCTCCTGAGCTCGGACAATCCGCTGAGGATCCTGGGATGGGAATCCCGAGCGCGCTCGATGGCCGCCTCGAAAAAGACAGCGTAGTTTTTCTTCAAAATAGGCGAGAGTCTCGCAAGGAAAGGCGCCCTAGAATGGGGATGTAGGATGGCATCAATGGCGTCGGTCCAGGAGGTTTCATCATCGACCAAGGGTCCAGGGTCGATATTGGAAATGATGATCTCTCCTAAAATTCTATCGATGCAATCACCCAGGTTCATCGGCAGGTCTTCCTCCATCGGGGTAGGTGGTGGGGACGGAGGTGTCATAGCCGGTGTCGGATCCTCTTTGTGGGGAGCAGATGGTGTCGGCCCAGCAGGCTGAGGCGCAGGCAGTGGGGGTGTTGAAACTGCGGCTGGTGAGGGAGCAGAGGGCTCCTCAGTGGTGGTCATGTCGACATCCGGTGTGTGGGTCGCAGGTCCGAGGGTCCCCTGTGCAGGCAGAGGGCCACACGGGGCAATGAAGTCCGGCCGGGCGGGAGGCGTCGGCTCAGTTGCTGCCGAGCGAGGGCCCGCGGGATCTACAGGTGCAGGGGCCACTGATGGAGGAACAGGGGCCGCCACCGGCACAGATGAGGCCGGAGGCGCTGGTGTAGACGGCCGGGGCGCCGTAGATGGTGGGGACACAACTCGGGCATCTGGTTGAGCGCCGGAAAGCCTGACAGCTGGGCTGGTAGGCGCCGGCGGGGTTGGCGCGGCCGGAGACGGTCCAGGCAGCCCAGGTGCGGTCGATGGTGGAAGGCCGGTGGAAGGGGGCGGTGAGGCCCGTCTGGCGGTAGTAGGACGCCCATGGAGTTGGGGGCAGTTTGCTCTTCGGTGACCTTGACCACGGCATTTCGAGCATTTGACTCCGTGGGTCAGGAAAGCTGGCCATGGCTCGCCCTTGATCCTCAGTTCGAATCGAGAGGGGAGCATTTCGACGGTTATGCCGTCATGGAGGAGTATAAAGGCCTCCCGGCGGCCGTCGGTGAAGTTAAACTCTCCAACCCTAAGCTGTTTGGGGGCGATGGAGGTTATTCGGCCGTATCTGGAGAGAGCATCCATGACGGCGGCGTCTCCCACAAAGAAGGGGAGGTTCCCAATCGTAACTCTGATTGAAGTTCTCCTGAAGGGGAAGGTATTGAGAAGGGTTCCCTCGATCTCGAGGCCCTCTCGAACTAGGCGCTCCGCCAGGGATCTGTTGGCGAGTCCGACCAAGTATTGCCCGTTCACCTTAGTGAACTGGACAATGTTTCCTGTGCTTCCGACCACCTTTTACAAAGCCTTCATGTACTGGTAGGTCTGGTATTCCGGACAGAACTCGAGGAAACAGCAATGCTCCTCGGTGCAGGACGCCTGGCGAGCCCTGGCCTCCATGACGTGTGCCCTCGTGGTCCTGATTTCCTGGACCTGGGGCATCAGTCCCGTCGACGGTCGCTGTCGGCGAGAAGTGCCAGCGCTGTTAGACTGCGCGGCCATGGCAGGCGGATCCGGCGAGTCGCGGCGCCTCTTCCTGCCTTTTACGACTGTGAAGCTGTCATCCTCCTCAGAATTCACATTCTCGGCATAGTCTGCCCAGTTTCTTTGGGCATCGGCACCGCGGTTGGAAGAAGGGAGAGCCGCCAAGTTGAACGGCGCGGCCGAATTTGCATTTCTTCCGCCGGCGGGAGAATTTGCATAAGTTTCAATTCTCTCATTAGTATTCGAGATATTTCTCTGCGAATTGAAAATTGCAGATTTCTCTGCACAGGGCTGTGCTACGTTGCTGTGCCTTTCAGGCGTTTGATCAGCTTTTAATGGGCTTTCAGCCCGTGCTAAATTCGGCGTACTGCCGGTAGCCATACACCCGCCAGGGTGGGAAAAAGGCGGAGCTCGACAAATGCGTGCCGCACGGCCGAGTGTGTGTGTGTGTGTCATATATATATTAAACTCTACTCATTGTGAATAAACACGGAGAAAAACTAATTAACAGATTTAGAGGTTTCACCGAATTCTTTTTTTCTCTTAATATGTATGACTAGAGAAATTAACATTGCCTGGTGCGGGATTTTCCCAATTCAATGTTCGCCCATATACCATATTATATTGTATAAATGGTAATATTGTATAAATGTAAAATATATTTTATTATATATTAAATCTATGTTGAGTAATACTAGCATTAAATATATTATTATTTAATATAACTATACTTGTTATTAAACAGACGTATTGTAATAAAATTTAATATTAATGCTAAAGACAAATGGGGGTCGTGCTGCTTGTTGGGGCATGTCTGTCGTGATAGAAATGCGAAAACATCTTTATTAAATAAATTTATTTTATTGAATCCCAAAATAAAAAAAGAAAATAAATAACGGTCTTTGGAAGAAATCTTAGTTGTTCGACGGCGCGCGTCCCAAGTCCCGGGTGTGGCTGCTCGGCCGTGCATGCGTAACTAGGTGTTCTTCCAGGTGGCGGCGTAGTGTGGTCGCCACAGGTTTATGGTGATAATACAACTTTTAAAACATAAAATAACAACAATTAAATAAATTTAGATGAAAGTGAAGATACTATTTTCATATTATATTTTATTTTGGCATAAATTTTTTAGACTTTTGATATATGTAAAGACTTCTTTCTACTAATGCATGCAAGGTGATTTGGCATAATTGGCTGCCAATCACACGATAAAAAAGGCTTCGCTCTGTATTTTCGTTTATAATGAAATATAATTTTTTATCTAATTTGTGCAGAACTGAGGGCAAAGGAGCATAGTTCCATTAATATTCTGGGCCATATCTCGGGGATAACTTTGAATTACGTATCCCACGAACAAACGAAAACAACAATTGATCTCTACAATTGCATATTCTGTAATCTCTGAAGAATCACCTAATATGGGGTTACGGAATTTTTATTTTTTATTATGAAATACTAAAAAAGCCTAAGAGAGAGACAAAATTTGAAGTCTTTTGTAAAATTTGCTTAGAGGTTTGGAGAAAGAAATCAATATGGATGGATACCTTGAAACACATATAATTTTAAAGAAGCCTCGATGTCATTATAGTTTTGAATGTTCAGGGAGCCATATTCAATATAGATTTATACGAAGAATATTCATTTGTAACTATTAAATAAAGATATTTCGGGCGCTTTCTCCTACTGGCTTAATGGGAATATGCACCGAAAAATAGAGAATTTTCCATTCAGCCAGTGGAAGACTTTTTTCTCGAAAACTTGCTTCTTATTCAAAGATTATAAGTGTTTTGTTCAATCACCTAGTTTCTTTATTTATGAACATATATTTTAAAATAATAACAATAAAATAATATTTCTAAGTATGGTTTACTATTTGTTATTTTAAAGGTGAGCCATCCTCTGTGGAGTAAAGTCTGTAATGAGTCACTTTCAATCCTAGTTTGAAGCCCAGAATATGCAGATTGAACAAATTATCAACTAAATAGTATGTTTTGATGCAGAGTATGATGATCATATATTCATTCACAACGACTACTACTCATATAGTATAATAATAATCAAACAAAACTATAACACACATTTGTTGGAAAAATATACGTTTGTCAAACATTCACATCGGTAAAATCAGGAAAATCCTATGTTATTCGGCAAGTAATAATGCAAATAAAATAAATAGGTGATGATATTTGTACCAGATTTATATAAATAATGATTGATAAAATATTCAACGAGTATACTGTATATATTTACTTTCAAGTTCATGGCTTGTAACTCCATGGAGCTTTGAGATTTGAAATAACGTTATTGGATGTCTTCCTGTTGGCGAAAAATGCAGAGAAGGAAGAAGAAAAACGCGAACTTTTATAAAAATAAAAATTATTTATTCTACAATGATATTTCAAATATACACGGAAGAGAGATATAAAGACAAAGCTAGAAGCTACACAGGCCAAATAAAACTACGTACACTCAAATTTTATCAAGACCTGACCTATTCTGACCTCAACCTGTCAAGACCTAACTAGGCAAAACAAAATTGTAATATATATTCCGACAGGTATGAAATTTAGCACAGATGACAATGGTCAAATAAACAACTAATTAAATACTGCATAGAGATATTAAAGAATTGATATTTTTACCACTCCATCTCAATTCCAGCCATTTCTACAACAAATTTCAGCTCTCAATTACAATAATTCTTTGAGGATTCTTTGCGACATTTTGGAAATGTCTTACTACACATTGGAAGCCTCTTGTATTTGATGTTTCCCTTATATCTTTAATGTCAGTCAAACACTCCTGTTCTGGAAAGTCTTGTGTAGACAAATTAACCGAATGGTATTCATTCCTTTGTCTGTCAGTTTTCCTGTATTTAAGAATATCGTTCTTACTCTCATACTTTTAGAAAGTACCTTCTGTTTTGATATTTCAACAGATTCTTCATTTGGATACTCACATTATTTAAAATTTGATTGATTTACTGTTCCCTTTTCAGGTTTAATGCAATTATATAAAATTAATTTCATGGACCAATATTTGTAAAACGAAAATTGAAATTATACCGCGAATGTTTCTTTTATAAAAATCGAAATTTATTTTCAAAACTTTGAGGATGAGGTATGGAAAGGTGAAACATGAAGAGTAATGGCGAACGGAAAAATAAAAAGTGTCCAGGGGCGGGAATCGAACCCACACCCTTCTGCTTACTGGGCAGGTGCCTTGTCGCTATTTCTCTTTGAAAATAAATTTCGATTTTTATAAAAGAAACATTCGCGGTATAATATCAATTTTCGTTTTACAATCATCAGCCGCGTTATATTGTATTTTAAATGTTACTTTAAGTATTAGTTACGAACGGAAAAATACGTCCAGGGTAGCCGAGTGGACAAGGCACCTGCCCGGTAAGCAGAAGGGTGTGGGTTCGATTCCCGTCCCTGGACACTTTTTATTTTTCCGTTCGCCATTACTCTTCATGTTTCACCTTTCCATACCTCATCCTCAAAGTTAGAAATGTCGCTATTTCTCTTTGAAAATGAATTTCGATTTTTATAAAAGAAACATTCGCGGTATAATTTCAATTTTCGTTTTACAATCATCAGCCGCGTTATATTGTATTTTAAATGGACCAATATTTATTTAGGTGTGTGCTCGTTACTTCTATTTCAACAGAGTGATTCCTTGATTTCGACACGTCTAGTTTGATGAAGCGCACATTAGCGCACACTCGTAGTTTGACCTAGTTTCCAAAGTCTGTAGGTCTTTAACTCTAAGGAATAACCTATTACCTATATTTCACAATCTGGAGCGCATAATTTCTCTTGTTCCAAAAATGAATTTAAAAAAGAAAGATAGGTTTATTATAAAACTATAATGTTGACCTCATGTTTTGTTCTCCATAAATGCTTTAAAAATATATATATTTACAATCTACTGGCACCTGGGTATTTAAAAATTAAAATTAAGAAAATGAGTTTTATTTGAATATATACAGCTTCAAGTTTTGTTTTATGAAATTTCTATATAAATAACAAAATTGATGTAGTGAACATTAAAGCCAAAAGAATCTGAAGCAATATATTAATGTGTCATTTGTCAAATACATTTAACAATCGTTGTTAGAAACGAGAAAATAATTTAAGTTGAAAATATGCTAAAGAAAGGATCTTGATAAAGTTGTTATTATGAATGAAAAATAAAGACACTATTTATATAGAGATGGTCTGTGAAGGCTGTTTTGGCTATTGCTTAGAATGCGTATCCCTCAAATATAGTTTACTAGACGAATGGCCCGGGCAACGCCCGGGTTTTACCCGAGTGCGAATACACCTTGCTTCCTAGGGTTGTCGGCGCCCGTTGACTCCCGGCGAGCAAGTGACTGCTCCCGTCGGCCGCCGGCGTGCGAGTGGCTTCCCGGCGCATGCGCGCGCCCGTTGACTCCCGGCGAGCAAGCGACTGCTCCCGTCGACCGCCGGCGTGCGAGTGTCCTCCCGGCGCATGCGCGCGCACAGGGAAGCCACGTGTCGCAGGCGGCCAATGAGCGCGCCCCGCCATCAGTTCCACCGCGTTCTAGATGAGCTATTTAGAATAATTTGAATATATAGTTTTAATAATTGATTTATATATTTTTTAAAATAGCCTATCGTCATCCTCGTTATTTTTTACCTATGTATGGAAATTTTGGTTTGAATTAGTGAACTACTGCGAATTTGTATACCGGACATACAAACCAACCAACCAACCAACAGACAAACATACAAACATTCATTTTTATATATATAGATGTATCAAAATAAATTACAGTGCTATGTTATTTTTTCTTTGAATGATTTTTCTTGCCACACGCTAGAGCTTATGAGTGGCATAGAATTACAATTTTGATGAACACGACTAATAACACGCTTTTTTATGTTTTAAAAAATAGGCAATATAATTAGCTTTAAAATATTTATAATCAAGGGTAAACACACACGATATATATTTCAAATATATTTGTCAAAAACAATCTAAGCTTCTTGAGAAAGTATATACTCAATACTTATAAAATATAATTTATATATCAAAATAAATCTTAGTTTGCCCAGCGTTATTAAAATTTCAGATATTTATTTGTCACACGCTAGAGTTTGTGATTTGGCATATGGAAGCAATTTTGATAATGGGGCCAATGAACAATAGAGTGTATCAAAAAGTAACAGGATTTACTTCAAAATGTTTTATAATCGAGGATATAAACACGATACATCTTTAAATCTATAAATTCAATTGCCATCTATCGATAAATTTTTAACAAATAAGTTTACTGGAAATGTGTTATTTTCCATAATTTATCAAATATTATATCTATAGGCCTTACTGCAATGATATAAGTTATTGAATGAGAGAGCTTGGCTCATCAGTAGTGAACCCTCTCAGCGGTTTCGCCAAATTAATCTCTAGACCGCCCTACTATTGTATTGGATTGTTTTGGAATATATTCTGAATTTTCTTTATGGAAGGCTGCTTAAAGGTGTTTATTGAACTTATGGACATAAGCCTATAGGTCTGTAGAAGTACATACATACTGATGCATATGATGAATGATGATGAATACCCATGGATTGAGCCAAGCCCTCTCATTTAATAATTAATATAATTGCAGTATAAGGTATGTAGAGATTATATTTGATTATATTATTGAAAAGAAACACATTGCCAGTTAACTCATTTGTTACAAATTCTAACGATATATCTTTATGTATCACCTTCCAATCAAATATGTAGATAGCAATTTTGGCTCCTGTGGTAAATCTACTCATTTGAGCCGGGGAACTGGAACTCAGCGCGTCCGGCAGCGGAAGGGTTAGTTATTCTTGAAATTATCCGTCATATGTGTGATGGAATAATGAACTATATATCATTTATATTTTAAAGTAAACTTGAATATGGCTTAGAACTCTGACTCTCCTTCTAGATCCATTCATTGAACGGGATGAGATTTTATAAATGCAATATACCAGGTGTTTGGTTATTAAAATAAAAGGTTAATGTGATACGCTCTCAAAGAACATGGATTAATCAAATAAAAAATAATGTAATACATCAAGGAAACTTAGTAAATTCGAATAAAATATAAGTGTGGTACTCCAGAAAACCTGGTTTAACAAATAATTAATAATAGAATATAAGTTTTCATCCACTTATATTATCATTTTTTTTATGATTGGTTATTTATTTTTGGTAAATATCTATATAATTATTGTACACACATTCATCTCATTGTTTCATTTTATTTTAGTTTTTTTTTTGTGAAATTAAAAGATAATAGAAGATTCGCTATGTGTGAATATAAATGTTGTAGAACTTACGGGAAAGCTGTATAGAGTAGAATTTATCGAATACCCTTCCGCTGCCGGACGCGCTAAGTTCCAGTTCTCCGGCTCAAATGAGTAGATTTACCACAGGAGCCAAAATTGCTTTCTACATATTTGATTGGAAGGTGATACATAAAGATCTATCGTTAAAATTTGTAACAATTGGGTTAACTGGCAATGTGTTTCTTTTCAATAATATAATCAAATATAATCTCTACATACCTCATAATGCAATTATATTAATTATTAATATAATATTAATTATAATAATAATAAGGTGGGGAAAGAGAAATAATCACACCACAAATTGGTAGAGAAATCCCAGACAACCAGAGAGAGAGAGATGGGGGGACAGCCGGCCTGCCCGCCGCTGAGCGGCCGGCCGTTCGTATCGCACACAAAAAATCCTCAACTGTCTTAATTAGTCTTGAGGTTCCAAGTAAACGCCCCTGTGGTCGCCCCCCGGAATGTCGCTGGTGTCTCAAATGACGGGACTTTAGCTGCTGTCTCTCTCTGGGCTGACTCTAGGTTTGCTTTATTATTCCTGGAATAGTATATATTATGACATATGGCCCCCGTTGAAGAAGGCTGAACATGGTTTGAGTATACTTAAACCTGGTGAAGCCAGGAATAGAGAAAATAATTTTACAGTTGAAATTAATTAAGGTTATGGTGACACATAGTTTTATGTAAATAAAATATTGTATAGTACACAAGTAAATATTATTTACAAGCAGTTTTACAACACCGGAGAGTTTGATATTTAAGGGAAATTCTGAAAATATCAAGGTTATAAAAGGCTATATACAATAAATTCTAATGTATTAAAAGGGAAATGCTATTGAGAGGTGTGAACAAGGAGAAGAAGAGTCACATACACATGATGAAAATATTGAGCCATTAAGACTGGACAACTCTACACTTTAAGGTATGTTTTCAGGCGGACATGGCATGGGGAAGACTTTGGCATGGGTTTTCTATGCTATAGATGTAGAGTACGAGAAATGAGGTTGAGGCTGGAAATTGCGTGAGCTCAGGACTGAGGTAAATATAGAACTACATACAATGTTAGAATTTTGGCGAACAGAGCGAGGGGAAACTTGCTTTGGGCCATTCTACCTTATCTATGCAGTTACTCGTGTAGCGAGTCAGAGGAGAAAAGTCCCGTGTGTAGGTGAGGAAGTCGCATGGACTTATAGTTAATTTGAGAAGATAAAATAGTTCGAGATACAAAGGTAGAATATAGGCGAACAGAGCGAGGGGAAACTTGCCTTGGGCCTTTCTACCTTGATTATTTTGATACTAAGAGACTTTAGTAGTTTTAGCTAATTGGAGAAAGTGTGCGCGCACAGTGCCAAAAATTGGGACGAGGACGGCGTTGTCCTTTACAGGTGACAAGCTGCTCGGACACGAGGTGTTTGAACCGTCGTGGGAGCTTGTGCGAGGCGATGATTTCGCGATGGGTTGAACGTAAAACCCATGTCTGCGCGAAATAATGACGGACCGGACAAAATCAGCGACGATGTTTAACGTACATCCGTGGGAAATATCGGAAGTAGGTTATATCGTGCTGGTTTGGACAAGGGACAAACATAGATTTGAAGACAGGGTCCGTGTTGCGAACGTGTGGCGCGAGAAGAAGGAGCGAACTGTGCCGCTCGATGCAGATTGTTCAAGTGCGAACAAAAAGGAGTTGATAAACATCTAGCAGTTAGTCAATCTGCATCCGGTGACGAACACACCAGTGGCTAGATGGTGTGGGTCGGTGGATATGCTAGAGGGAAAATACACAATATATTATCGTAAATGAAGAGTGGAGATTAGTGGCAAAAGTAGTTCGATAAATGATTAATCAATAATTTCATAGAGGGTCATGGGCTGGTAAAAGGTTAACAAAGTTGTAAGAATGAGAGGGACATTAAGGGGAAGATAGATAAGAGTCACCAAGGGTTGGTTGTAAGCAAGGCTCACGTGGAGGTTGGAATTCTTCGACGCCTGAATTACAGAGTGAATTTTGAGTCGTTTAGGGAAAGAAATTATATTTCGTGAGCCGTGCTTATAAGTAGGAGAGAAGGTCATATACAAAAGGGTACAAATGTTTAGGTACTGGAGCCCTATTGTGAATGAGCACTATTATGAAATTGATTGTTGTTATTATTAAAAATCGTAAAGCATGCATAGATAGAATGCCAATTTTAAGGAATGTGACTTTAAAATAAAAATATTTCATTAAAATGTCTATTATTAATTCGATTGGTATGGTACAAATTTAATGGGTTACAAATATCTAGATAAATAGTATTGAGAATAAAATCATTGTTAATAGGCGTGGAGAGAATAAATTGAACTAAACTAATTATAGAAAATATTGGCATCAGAGTTTACAAGGAATAACCTTTTTGAAGAATGAATGGTAGGGGTGGAAACAATTACACTCACAGGTTATGCTGGTTGAGGGCGCAAGTAGATTCATTAAGTTCATTGAGGGAGGGTTCTTTCTGCTGATATTGTACGGGACAGCGTTGTCCGCCACAGTAGTGTCAGGCATATGGCGGAGTCTTGTCCATGATGATGGAAGGTGTCCTGCTCTGGCGCGGCGATCGTTCTTGGGCAGATCTAGTGCTGGGAGAAGCGTGCGGTAGGTTCATATCCGTCGTAGGTGATCATTTCTTCCGGATCACGGTTCAAAAGTTGGCGAGAAAGGGGGTGAGAGCTCGAAGAGGAGTGGCTACAGTTGGATTGGTTGTAAATTATTGCGGAGCTTGGCTGTGGGTTCGTCCGATCTCCATGGCTGTGCTTCTTGTTTTCTTCATACTCTGGTATATGAGGGATTCGCTTCCCGGCCAGGTCTTATCCTGTCGACTCTCAATGTGGCAATATAATATTAATAAGGTGGGGCAAGATAAATTATCACACCACAAATTGGTAGAGAAATCCCAGACAACCAGAGAGAGAGAGATGGGGGAGACAGCCGTCCTGCCCGCCGCTGAGCGGCCGGCCGTTCGTATCGCACATAAAATCCCCAACTGTCTTAATTAGTCCTGAGGTTCCAAGTAAACGCCCCTGTGGTCGCCCCCTGGAATTTCGCTGGTGTCTCGAATGACGGGACTTTAGCTGCTGTCTCTCTCTGGGCTGACTCTAGGTTTGCTTTATTATTCCTGGAATAGTATATATTATGACATATATATGGTAATTCAAACCAACAACCCTATATTGTATAATACTTATAACAAGATTGTCATGTTGTATATAGAAAAATATCTATAAATAATTATTCGCATGATTGACATGTGTCATTGCATCACCATATGTAATGTACTTTGTACAAACTGAGGATGAATAAATAAAACTATGTAATAGATTAAGAGCTGAGCTAAGAAAAAAATCGAGATAGAAATCCAACAACCCTAAAGAGGAATTTGGCAAGTCGTTGCCATCAAGGTCAAAGGGTGCAGAATAGGGCGACGCCCCACGCTTTTTGCACCCGTTCAAAGTCCAAATTCCCGCATGTCTCCCCCCCTCGGCAAAAGTATATAAAACCTCTGTTTGAGCCGAAATTACAGTTTCTTCACCATCGGCGTGTGCCCTCGTCGGTTGTACCCAGGACCACCTCATCGACCATGTAAAACAGTAAGAACTCTTCTATCTCCATCTTGCTCTTAGCTCGAATCCTATCTGTTAACGGAACTTTCCTACTACAACTGTGTCTCTTCGTTTTTTGTGTGTGGACATTCTCAAGCTTTCCACTCTGCTTCTACCACGACTGCCTGTACTCTGTGAGAACTGTTAAAGGTCCTCCAAGGTGCAGAGAGGTACTGGAAAACTCTCCACGTCCTGACTGTCCCTCTCGGCTACTACTGGTTTAACCCTCGGTTACCACAGCTATAGCGAGAGTCGACAGGATGACCACAACGAAGGAGACCACAACGAAGAAGGTAGGAAGCCTGTCCAGATGGAAGCGAGAAAGAGAAAAGATGGAGGAGCAAGCCCGCCAGTCCAACGAAACGACCAAGCAATCACCCCCCCCCCCCCTCCAACGACACAACCGAAGATGCCGCAAAATTAGCCAGTGAGAAGTTCCCCACCTTCGACCTTTCGACGAAACCATCTTCCAGGCGACATACAACCGTCGCCAAACAGAAGTTACAAGCTTCTACAAGCTTTACATGGAGCGTCTTCCACGTCATCAGGACGACAACTAAAGACCAAGTCTCCTGACTGAACAATCCTCAAAACTGTAAGTTTTTAAAAATCTACCTAACTCTTTCCTCGTGCTCACAACTTGATTCTTCATAAATTTATTGTTTATTTTCACTGTAATCATTTTAAATCAATTTTTACCATTTTTTATATCATTTCAATTCAAATTTTAAATCTTTTACAACCTCATTTATCAATTTTTACTTTATTTCAAGCAACTTATAAATTTTAATTCATTACTTTCAATTTTACATTTTAAAAGATCATTATTTTTTAAAATTACTCGAATCATATTTCTAAACTTTTTGTGTGTTTTTCTTAATATCTTATTTTTATACCAAAACACCAATTTCGTAATCAAATACTCAAAACTTAGCAAAAATCATTGTTATGTTCACTATTTTATGTAAACGCCCCATTCACCTTTTTTTTTCACTATCACGCCATTGCCCTTTTACAAGGATAATTTTCGCACTACCATAATCAACGATTTATAAAATATATTCAAATCTTGATAAACGTAGGTGAAACGCATTTTTTTAATTGAAAAATCGAAAGATACAATATCTTCAAAATCACAACTAGAAAAGTAACCGTCCTTCCCCAAAACAAGTTAAAAATCCAACACAGTTTCACTCCCTCGTCCTTTCTTTTTACATGCATAATTATTAATCATCCACACATCTTTCTAAACAAACTTCAACACACTCCCCCATCACTTTATCCAATTGGCCACCATCTATTAGCGCGCGACTTAGCATTAAATCAACCTCGAGCCAGACAAGCTCCATATCGTCGCCACTAAACGTGCCCCATCCACTAACAGCAAAAATATCTCGTTGTGTTTTGTACAACCACCACCCATGACTAGTAAATTTGTTATTTATGGTGAAACAAGTTTGATGCTGTACCAAAAACAACGACTTCACGTGACACCTTTCCATTCAATTCACTCACTCGTGTCACACAGCGCAACACTACAATTTTTCTCACTTTTCAGGCCAAAGACGCCTTCATGCCTGTGACACATCTCACCTCAAAGCGTGTCCACGTCAATAGTCGCACTTTCACCACATATCTAATCTTAAATCACTGAATAACATTTTTACTAAGTCCGCAACAACGTCGAAACACAACACTTACGAACACCGAGAAAACTACATCTCTCAAATAGACCATAAAACTGCCAACAAGCTTTCACCACTCTCAAAGAGAGTTTAACCAGTAAACCAGTACTACACTTGTATCAAGTCGGTTTGTCATGTCGCCTTTATTGTGACGCATCCACCCAAGGGATCGCAGGCATACTCAAACAGGTACATCCAGACGGACAAGTACATCCTGTACAATATTTCAGCCGCGCCCTTAGAGCACATGAGAGAAACTACACCGTTTCTGAACTCGAGTGCCTCGCTATCGTCGAAAGTGTAGACAAATTCCGAATATACCTCACCGGTATAAAATTGACCATATACAGTAATTGAAATAATCTCACCCAATGTCGTTCGAAAAGATCGCCTCAATCAACCTCTCAATAGAGACAGTGACACCATACATGTCAATAAATTAAAATATTACACAGAGAATGTTCTGTACATCACACCTCCACAACCCCGATTTGTTCAAAACCCACAGCGATTGTCTCAAGATGTATATCTCAGTGAATTCATTCATTTGACTCCAGATATCTTCGAGAGGCAACTATTCCGGTATTATACCGCCTACAACATCCCAGCCATTCCTATATTTAAATCCAAATTTATTTAACATCGATCGTTTTAAAACAAACCTCAAGTAGCGACCAGAAAATTTCCCGTTAAATTCACAAACCTATTCTATCTACATACTCTACACCAACCCATTTGGATCTGTATTACTTACTTATTTACTCTCTTTCACACAATATAAAGATTTCTTTGAACCCACCAGATCTAAACTAGAGGAGAAAGAATTTAACGCACGTGCGCCCCAGACAAGCCCCATATCTCCCCCTTCAAAAACAATACACATCGCACCCCGGTCGTAAAAATGGACATGAACACCGCTAGTTGACAAAGACCACAGTGATGATAGACTAAACATCTCGAGACACCATTCCCGCGTCACTAAATCCCTCGCCACCCTTCCCCCTAACTCGACTCCAGTAAATTAGGGCCGTGTCCCGCATTCCTTTTATTCCACACCTTTTACTACATTAGCAGTCGATATATTAGCCTAACTTTCAAAACATTTAGATATTGGAATTTGAACAAGACCTACTCAAAATTGAACATTTTGATATTTTTTGATCCTGTATAAATCTCTATTTTTTTCTACATATCAAACATTTTACATGTTAAATTGATAACAATATTTAATTATATTCTATTTTTGTAGAAAATATTTTATTTTTTACCTTTCAATTATATAATCACAAATATTTAATCCAACATTATTGAAAAAAATCAATTTTACTTTTATTTTTCATAATATTATTTTAGTATTACAAAACATTTATTTGTTGTCAAAATCATTTTAATTCTTCATTATTATTACTTTTATATAATACATGTTTGATTTTGTCCACTTAAACTTTATTCAACCACAATGATATTTCTATATTTTATTGATTTTATTTTTGTTCATACCTTTATAAATGACAATGTTTATCATTAACTATCGGGCATCCACAACAATCTATTTCTCTAACCACTTTAGTGTACTTTTCACTACTATCTATTTCTCTCTCTCTCAGCCATTGCGTCACATCAACGTAGAAAAAGACAGCACTGCTTGACAATTCTTTTTTTATTCCATAAATTCAACAAACTCTGTGAACACAGTTCCCCAGATTTAAAAATCCCAACTTCTGGCTTGAACACGTTTCAAAAGTTTATTTCAATCATCCACAGAGCACAATCACCAACGCATGCACAACAATCAACCTTTGATATCAAGTCAAGTCAGATCACCTACTGTCGCTACAACAACTCTACTTATCGCATGGCTCCATTTCACCCCTTTCAATCATATTAATGAACAACTTTTTCTCCAACAACTTTTCAACCCAATAACCCTACAATTGTGACAAAGCACTGTAACCTTATACAGGATCACAGGTGAAACATTGCCTAGGAAGAAGCTCAAGTCTATATCCTCGCTTTGCACCTGGATCTAAGTATTTGGTTGCCAGTGTAATACTTACAATTGCATATTCTTTAACCCCTAACCCTTTCCAACGCCCGCCAACAATCTCTTAGAACATGATTTTATTTTTTATCATCATTTTTTTTATCAAAGAAAGGTTTTATCTAAATTTCTCTTTTATAATGAATATCATAACTTTTAAATTAAGCATGAGTTTTATATTTAATAATTTTCAGATATATCCAAACTGGGAGAAGCGTGCGGTAGGTTCATATCCGTCGTAGGTGATCATTTCTTCCAGATCACGGTTCAAAAGTTGGCGAGGAAGGGGGTGAGAGCTCGAAGAGGAGTGGCTACAGTTGGATTGGTTGTAAATTATTGCGGAGCTTGGCTGTGGGTTCGTCCGATCTCCATGGCTGTGCTTCTTGTTTTCTTCATACTCTGGTATATGAGGGATTTGCCTTCCGGCCAGGTCTTATTTAATTACTTACCTGTGTTAGAGAGGCTTTACCCGTTTAAACCTGGATAAACCCTTTCACTCCCGGGGCCCATCTATGGTAATTTAAACCAACAACCCTATATTGATTAATACTTCTAACAAGATTGCCATGTTGTATATAGAAACACATCTATAAATAAAAATTTACGCATGATTGACATGTGTCATTGCATCACCATATGTAATGTACTTTGTACAAACTGAGGATGAATAAATAAAACTATGTAATAAATTAAGAGCTGAGCTAAGTGCTGGGAGAAGCGTGCGGTAGGTTCATATCCGTCGTAGGTAATCATTTCTTCCGGATCACGGTTCAAAAGTTGGCGAGGAAGGGGGTGAGAGCTCGAAGAGGAGTGGCTACAGTTGGATTGGTTGTAAATTATTGCGGAGCTTGGCTGTGGGTTCGTCCGATCTCCATGGCTGTGCTTCTTGTTTTCTTCATACTCTGGTATATGAGGGATTTGCTTCCCGGCCAGGTCTTATCCTGTCGACTTTCAATGTGGCAATATAATAATAATAAGGTGGGGAAAGAGAAATAATCACACCACAAATTGGTAGAAAAATCCCAGACAACCAGAGAGAGAGAGAGATAGGGGGGATAGCCGACCTGCCCGCCGCTGAGCGGCCGGCTGTTCGTATCGCACACAAAATCCTCAACTGTCTTAATTAGTCCTGAGGTTCCAAGTAAACGCCCCTGTGGTCGCCCCCTGGAATGTCGATGGTGTCTCAAATGACGGGACTTTAGCTGCTGTCTCTCTCTGGGATGACTCTAGGTTTGCTTTATTATTCCTGGAATAGTATATATTATGACATATATATGGTAATTTAAACCAACAACCCTATATTGTATAATACTTATAACAAGATTGTCATGTTGTATATAGAAACACATCTATAAATCATTATTCGCATGATTGACTTGTGTCATTGCATCACCATATGTAATGTACTTTGTACAAACTGAGGATGAATAAATAAAACTATGTAATAGATTAAGAGCTGAGCTAAGAAAGAAATCGAGATAGAAATCCAACAACCCTAAAGAGGAATTTGGCAAGTCGTTGCCATCAAGGTCAAAGGGTGCAGAATAGCGCGACGCCCCACGCTTTTTGCACCCGTTCAAAGTCCAAATTCCCGCATGTCTCCCCCCTCGACAAAAGTATATAAAACCTCTGTTTGAGCCGAAATTACAGTTTCTTCACCATCGGCGTGTGCCCTCGTCGGTTGTACCCAGGACCACCTCATCGACCATGTAAAACAGTAAGAACACTTCTATCTCCATCTTGCTCTTAGCTCGAATCCTATCTGTTCACGGAACTTTCCTACTACAACTGTGTCTCTTCGTTTTTTGTGTGTGGACATTCTCAAGGATTTCCACTCTGCTTCGACCACGACTGCCTGTACTCTGTGTGAGAACTGTTAAAGGTCCTCCAAGGTGCAGAGAGGTACTGGAAAACTCTCCACGTCCTGACTGTTCCTCTCGGCTACTACTGGTTTGACCCTCGGTTACCACAGCTATATATATATATATATCCAAAGAGGCATAGGGCCCATCTCCCGTCAAATTAAACGACAAAACTAGACACCATATATTGACCGTCACCACTTATATCCATCCACTTATATTATCATTTTGTGATTGGTTATTCATTTTTGGTAAATATCTATAATTTCTTGTACATTTATCTCATTGTTTAATTTTATTTAAGATTTTTTTGTGGAATTAAAAGATAATAGAAGATTCGCTATGTGAATATAAATGTTGTAGAACTTACGGGAAAGCTGTATAGAGTAAAATTTATCGAATATATATATATATATATATATATCCAAAGAAGCATAAGTCACATCTCCCGTCAAATTAAACGTCAAAACTAGACACCATATATTGACCGTCACCCTAAACTAGCAGTCTCGGGTCGGTAATAAAGACCTATTCCAGAGGCGCTCAATGCTTCTTTGAATCAATTTCCTTCCGGAAAAATTCCATCTATATATATATATATGATAATATAATAATAATGTTGGGAAAGAGAAATAATCACACCACGATTTGGTAGAGGAATTTGGAAGCCAACCAGAGAGAGATGGAGAGCGACGGACCCGGCACCGCCAGGCGGCCGGCCGTTTGTATCGCACACAATCACCAACTGTCGCCCTAATTAGTCCTGAGGTTCCAAGAAAAGGGGCCCTTGAAATGTGGCTAGTGGCTCAAATGGCCGTAATTTAGCTGTCTTCTCTCTCTCTGGTTGACTGTAGATTTACTTTATTATTCCTGGAAGGGTAATATTATGATATATATATATATATAATAAAAAAGGCATATCCTGACCAGGAGCACATGTGCTTTACAGAAGGCAGAGCGCCATCTGGTGGAACAGAAATCAACTAAACATTGATTTAGCCTGTTCCCTGATATTTGGCCAACCCAATTTCTTGATAAATCAAGAAAAGCCATCCACGAACGCGTTTCGCGCTTTTGGCGCTCGTCAGCGTGGAGTAGGCTGAACCATTGCGACCAAAAAATATTTTTTGATCCCAATGGCTTCCTGAAAAACCAAGAAATGGGTATTTAAGGCCAAACATGCGTAAATACGCTTAGCACATTAAAAAACGAAATAAAAAAATAAAAGATAAAAAGATCAGGTGTTGAAATCAATATTAAAAAAGGCATATCCTGACCAGGAGCACATGTGCTTTACAGAAGGCAGAGCGCCATCTGGTGGAACAGAAATCAACTAAACATTGATTTAGCCTGTTCCCTGATATTTGGCCAACCCAATTTCTTGATAAATCAAGAAAAGCCATCCACGAACGCGTTTCGCGCTTTTGGCGCTCGTCAGCGTGGAGTAGGCTGAACCATTGCGACCAAAAAATATTTTTTGAGATCAATGGCTTCCTGAAAAACAAGAAATCGGTATTTAAGGCCAAACATGCGTAAATACGCTTAGCACATTAAAAAACGAAATAAAAAATAAAAGATAAAAAGATCAGGTGTTGAAATCAATATTAAAAAAGGCATATCCTGACTAGGAGCACATGTGCTTTATATGTGCTTTATATGTATATATATATATATATATATATCCTGACAACGTTCACATGAACATTTTGGCATTCCACATTCCACATCTGGTGGAAAAGAAATCAACTACGCGTTAATTTAACCTGTTCCCTGATATTTTGCCAACCTATTTTCTTGATAAATGATAAATGAAAAAAGAATGTACACCATTGGTCGTAGAGGTACAGTCTGCACCATGCTGACGAGGACCAACAGTCCTAAACGCGTTCGTGGATCAGTTTTCTTGATTTACAATGTTAAATCAACGTTTAGTTGATTTCTGTTCTACCAGATGGCGCTCTGCCATCAAAAGGTTCACGTGAACGTAGTCAAGATATGTCTTTTTTGATTTTAATAACAAACACCTGACATTTTTATTATTTTTAAATTATTTTATTCACATTTATATATTACGAGTGCGTATATATTTTTAAAATGTTTTAATTAAAATACTATTCGTTACAATTATAAATTGGCGCCGTGGATGTCTCTCTTGTGAAACGTCCCGCCCCAAACTGTGTGTGTCTTGAAAATATAAAAATAAAAATGTGAACGGAAAAATATTTCCAGGGTAGCCTAGTGGTCATGGCATCTGCCCGGTAAGCGGAAGGTCGTGGGTTTGATTCCCATCCCTTGACACTTTTTTTATTTTATCCATTCTGACCAAAATCTATCCGTGAACTTCACACAGTGAACTTCACACAGACATAATAAGGCAATTATATAAGTATATAATCCAAATTGTGCCTTATCAGACACTATTTTTTTATTTGGCCTTATTACCTTGTGTTTATAATCTATGACGTAATGCCGGCGGCGCGCGCCCGTTAGCTGCCGGCGAGCACGTGACCTCCCAGTGTGCGCGCATCCGTGACAGAACCGGCCCATGACGGTCGTGACTATATATGTTGATAATAATAATAATAATATAATAATAATTATTATTATTATTATCATTAGATAATGATAATGATCATAATGATGATGCGCGCGCATCCGTGACAGAACCGGCCCATGACGGTCGTGACTATATATGTTGATATGTAAGTTTCTTGTAAATGGTGTAAAAGTCCCGGGTAAGTTGATTGGAGCTGAAGGTTTCTAATTCAAGTTAATATTGTAAATGTCAGTTAAGTTATGTGAAGGTGAAGGTTTCTAGTTAGAAGGCCTTATGGAACCGCATCCTGGGGGATTGAGGCAAAACTATGAACCAGTGGTTGCATTTGGTCACCTGGAATAAAAATAGAGAGTATAAACAGCCTACCAATGCACAACAGACTGAGAGCTAGAGTTATAATTTTTAAAATGAGTGCATCTGGTATTGTATTATAAATGTTCATGTTTGATGCTTCTACAGTCTATACGATTCCGTATTCTCTTATTCCCTCCTGTATTCAAGTATAAAATATATATATATAAGATAATTTTTCCTGATATTATTTCCCATACAGTACTTGAATTCGTCTCGTTGGTGAGATCACTTACCGCGGGAAGGTGACTGTTTTCACCGATGTATGTTCCAATAGCGTTACCTTCACAAGCAATTACGTCTTTCACACTCGAAGATGATATTATTGAGTTATTGCTTGTATAAATTTTATAAACGCATATTTAACAGCCTATATATCATCAAGGATATGCTTTCAAATGCCCGTGGAAATTAATAAATATAGCCGCGATTCTAAGATGAAAGTAATGAAACTTTTAGTAAAATTTATCACTGAGCGTTTCTTCTCTTTAATCTACTTATATTGTCCTTTTGTTAATGGGTATTTACATTTGGTAAATATATCTATATTTCTTCTACATTTATCTCATTGTTTCTTTTTATTAAATCTTTTTTGTGCAAATAAAAGCTAATAGAAGATTATCTATGTGTGTATAAATGTTGTAGAACTTACGGGAAAGCTGTATAGAGTAGAATTTATCGAATATATATATATATCCAAAGAAGCATAGGGCGATTAAGCGATTAGGCGTAATTTTCGAAAAAATATTTTTCTAAATAATGAAAGTTTAGGTTGTTTGTGATGAAACCTGTGTTTATAACTTAAAGTGTAATTATATAAATTTGGATAATAAAATATTTTCTGGGATATCACATCATTATTAATTATTTTAATTACTTAATTACCTACTCCGCAAAAGGTTTCTTTCGTTATTCATTCTAAGTTATTCAAATTACAAAGCTTTCTATAAATATATATATATATTAAAAATAAAAAAGGCATATCCTGACCCACTTTTTTTTCTGGGAGATATTTAATCCAAAGAAGCATAGAGCGCCTCTGAAATAGGTCTTTATTACCGACCCGAGACCGCTACTTTACGGTGACGGTCAATAGATGGTGTCTAGTTTTGACGCTTAATTTGACGGGAGATGCGCCCTATGCTTCTTTGGATATATATATACAGTCTACTCTCGTTATAACGCCACTCGATATAACGCCACCCTCGCCTTACGCCGCTTTTTCGTTTTGTCCCAATCGACATCAATGTATTTTTCTCGATATAACGCCACTCCCTCGCTATTCGCCTTCCGCCGCTGATTTTCGTATCCCAAGTAGCAAAAACCACTCGTTATAGCGCCGCTCACAACGTCCCTCACCCCCCGCTCCCCTTTTCCTGTCTGTATTTTTTCCGACGGCGGCACCGGACTTTGCCTGTTGTTGGCACAATAGATTATGTGAACAGCCAGCAGACCCTTTTACTACTTGTGCCTGGGACATACACAGTTGCTTCATCCCCAGGCGATGTCCCTACGATGACCCTAAGAATGAGATTGGAGAGCGTTTTTCACTTCCACGAACAACTGTCCGTGATATTCTCACTCAGGCTGAGAAGTGGGAAAATTATAGTGTTGGTTCTTCAAAGAGTCGGAAAATTTAGTGACTTGGAAGACGCTCTTTTCAACTGGTTTACCCAAAAGCGTGCCAATAATATTATTATTACTGATGATCTCTTAGGAGAAAAGGCAAAAAAAACTTGGCGAGCATTTGGACGTACCAGAAAATTTCGCGTACAGCAGTGGGTGGCTGCAGCGATTTAAAGGGAGATTCCATATTTCGCAACGACGGCTCTGTGGGAAGGGCGCATCGATTTCTCCAGCTATCATTGATGAACATCTTACAAATTTGAACAGCATTCTGGCGAACTCCGGATATGATCCAGCTAACATATACAATGCAGACGAAACAGGATTATTTTTTCAGCTCATTCCTGACCGAACACTTGCTCACAAAGATGAAAACTGCCGTGGTGTCAAAAGGATGAAGCAACGAATCACTGTTCTACTGTGCTGCAACTCTACTGGAACAGACAAGCGGCGATTGCTGATTATTGGAAAATCGGCAAAGCCGCGATGCTTCAGAAACTTTAGTCCACACTTCTACTGCACTTACACATCTAACAGCAAAGCATGGATGACCTCTAGCATCTTTCAAGAATGGCTACTGCAGTTCAACAAGCAGCTTGTCTCTGAAGGTATCCTACTGTTGTTAGATAACGTCTCACTGCGTCCCTAATGATGGTCTCAGCAACATCCTTCCACCAAATATGACTGCCAGTCTGCAACCACTGGATAGTGGCATCATCAAAAGTTTCAAGGGTCAATATCGCAAGTTTCAACTCCAGAAAATGGTGGAATTGGCGGATGCCCATCTACCCACAGAATTACGTCTGGATTACGCTGTGCGCTATTGTAAAATGGCTTGGGATTCTGTGAGCCCTGATTCCATCAGCAACTGCTGGAATCACACAGGCATTATTCGCTTCACTTCTACTGCTGTAGTTGAGCCTCTTAATTATGGAAATCTGCTCGATCGCATTCGCGACATCTTCGCTATTACACCAGAGAATTTGATGACTGAAAGGGAGTTTCAACTGGTTGATGATTCCCAGGAGGCGGAAATGAAGCTAACAGATGACAATTTTCTGGTGTCCACTGTTACAGCGAAAGAAGAACTTGGCGAGGATGATGATGCAACAGTGACCCAGCGCCTACCATCGTTAAGGGAAGCCAGAACAGCTGCTGAGACAGTTTTGTTGTTTCTTGAGCACTCCAAGAGAGCAACATCTGACGACGTCAATCTATCTGCGGATTTGTTACGCCGTGTCTATGCCATAAGTGAGGGAGAGAAAACACAAGTTGTGATCACAGACTTCTTCAAGAAAATGTAATTACTTTCTAATGAATAAAAATAAATTAATTATTCCAATTTGTCACATTAATTAATTAATGCCGGCATTCTATATATTGACTTAGGGTATAAGTTGTTTTTAGTAATTGTTATAAATAATTTATTGTATCTTTAAATTTCACATTTTAAACGTGTTCGATACAACGCCACCCTCGACTTACGCCGCTTTTTTGCAAAATCCGGATGGTGGCGTTATAACGAGAGTAGACTGTATATATATATTCGATAAATTCTACTCTATACAGCTTTCCCGTAAGTTCTACAACATTTATACACACATAGAGAATCTTCTATTAGCTTTTATTTGCACAAAAAAAAGATTCAATAAAAAGAAACAATGAGATAAATGTAGAAGAAATATAGATATATTTACCAAATGTAAATACTCATTAACAAAAGGAAAATATAAGTAGATGAAAGAGAAGAAACGCTCAGCAATCAATTGAAACATTGAAGTAATCGGCAGAATACAGAAGGGAAAGTTATCATTATAAGAACTAATATGAAATAGATGGAATACTTCTTGCTTATATTTATAAGACAGAAACATAATCTACATTTAAGAAACGTTGTGAGGGCAGATCTTTTTTTGCATTTATTGATGTGCAATCATATTTTGGGATGATAGGTATCAGTGCTATGATTAAAATTTTTAATTTTTTGAGAAATATAACCATCTATAACTTAAAGGTTTAATATATAATGAATAAACTCAAGAAAAAGGTAAATACATAACAACTTATGAAATCGCACAAATGGATGTATCCTTAACGTAAATATTTTTCATTTATCAGCAAAAACTGTCTTTATCGATTTAGCACGCGAGCAATCGAGTAGCTGTGCGTGTCCAAAATTACCTTTCATAGTCGATTGGAAGAAATCTTTCTCCAATTATATCTTCAGAGGTATTTTTGGCTAGATTAAACACAATTGCATTACCTCATAACTCTCTTAGTTACCTTTTATAATGTCTACAAGGTGTGTCCAATAAATAATGAGACTGGTCAAAAATAAAGAAAATATAGAATGATTAAAAATTATTTTATTAGTATTTTTCAAAATAGTCCCCTCCCGCATCTAAACATAATTTTCATCTCTTCTCCCACGATTTAAAGCATTTAGAAAGGCATCTTTCGAGATGTTATTCAAGACCTTTTTCGAATCCGCTATGATGGACTCTCTAGTGTCAAATCTCCTTCCTTTTATAGCCATTTTAAGTTTTGGAAAGAGAAAAAAAAAATCATTTGGAGATAGGTCTGGGGAATAGGGAGGTTGTTGAAGTATTTGGATGCCGTGTTCAGCCAAATAAGTCAGTACAGATGTAGCGGTGTGTGGTGGTGCATTATCATGATGGATAATCCAATTTTTGGAACTCCACATTTCACTTCTTTTCAGACGAATTGATTCACGTACACGTCTAAATAAGACTCCTTATTGATTGTTTGACCTTCCTCTAGATATTCATAATGCACAATTTCCTTTATGTCAAAGAACGTGACCAATAAGACTTTATTTTTTGACTTGCAAAGTCGGGATTTCTTCGTTCTTGGTTCATCTTTTCTTTTCCACTCCATGGTTTGGCGTTTTGTTTCCAGGTCATACCCGTAAACCCATGTCTCGTCTCCCGTTATAACTTTTTCCTTCCAATTAAGGTTTTATTCCACCATTTCAAGCATTTTTGGCAACTTCAACGCGATTCTCCTTTTGTTGGATGGTGAGCATTTTAGGGACAAATTTTGAAGGTGTCTTCTTTAACTGCAGGTCTTCTTTAATTATCGATCCAACTAAAGATTTTGATATCCCTGTTTCTTCCTCAATGTCCCGTAACCCTATTCGTGGATTTTCTTTTATCAAATTTGAAATTTTGCTCACCTTTTCAGGGTTCCTGTGCAGAATTGGACGTTCAACACGCTTCTTATCTTTCAATGATTCCATTCCATTTTTAAATTGTGAAAACAACTAAATGTGGTGGGCTTATTTGCATTTTCATTTCCAGATGCCAATTTCAACAAATATAAAGTTTCTGAAGCCTATTTCCAAATTTTTGTAGCACATTTTAATACAAATTCGTTGTTCGAATTTTCTACCCTTTACAAATTAGAAGTTGTTATGCAAGGCGTTCTTTGTACAAGCTTACAATTTATCGACTGCGCGCGAAATCACGTGATGTGATATACCGTAGTGTAGCTGAAGGTTTCTATTTTTTTAATAGACTTGAAAAAATTATCATTTCATTTTTTCTTTGTTTTTGACCAGTCTCATTATTTATTGGACACACTTGTATATTTAGATTGGTATCATCTATAACTAGCGAGTATACCCGGCTTCGCTTGTTTTTACCCGATGGAACATTTGTCTAACAAATATTTGTTAAAACAATATTTTCTGGTTAAACATCCACTTCCTACTGAATCTATTTATTTCAAGATATATTGTGATATTTGTGATTCTTTTCCACCAAAACTACTGAATAAACTATTGGTAAATATATGGCTTGTAGGTAGCTTCATGTATAAGTTAACATATAAGCTATTCAAAGACTAAATTTCGACAATAAACAAGATATTTTTCATAATTTGGAGTTATTGAAAAATATAATAATTATAATATACTGACTCTAAATGATCCAGATTCGCCCGACTTTCCCATAGTGAATTCATTTTAAGGCGAAATTTGCTTTAAAAAGATTATTTATTATATATTATATACCTATATGATATATATTATCATACTAATTAGTAGTCATGAGGATTCAAATTAAAGTACATGTAATGTTCGGCGGACAGGGCTAACACGACAGTCAGTTCTAAGCCACATTGGAACTTTTGATAAATGAAAAAATAGAGCATATCTGAGAACTATATTTCACTAAAAGAATTTCAACTCTACCTAATACTATTTACCCTATATTATTTCGAATAAATTCACATATATGTTCTCTCAATATATATGATCTGCCCACACCCTGTGACTGAAGATTTAGCTTGCGCTGAACATTTTTACACCGTTAACTAAATAGCTGATTTGGCGAAAGTCAAATGAACTTACACGACTTTTATTTTGGATACTGATCATCAGAAGCTAACCAGGAAATTAATATTTTAAAATACTTTTGTTTTTTAAATCATCCCTACCTTTCTTTTTTTTATCTATACAATATACAAAGTATGTGTATATCGGCTAACTACTTTGTATGTGACTCAACAATTTAAAGTTTTGTATAATTCTGAAATTTAGAAGCTTGATTCAGATTATTATTTCTTTCCTTGATATTAGTTCATAAGAAGAGGATATTGGTGTTCTTATGACTTAATTCAATCAAAATTGTTGAAAATCTATGCACCTTTCCAGCCTTTGATAAGGTTTAATGTCAATTATTCCAAAAGAAAGTGATGAAGCATTTTTCAGGTAGACAAAGATAACCTATTATTTGAACAATAATCCCATTCCAGTGTAGTCATAGCAGGTTTTGTTACTTCAAATTGAAGAACGTCGTTGTTAAACATTGAGTGAGCTATCTGTCCAAGAAGCGTGGATAAATTTATATGCACTTATCTAGTTGTTAAAGATGGACGCGTACTGCAAGATTCAATATTGATTTTATCACGACAAAGAGATTTTTATCGGTCCAAGATGAACATATTCATTAAAGTTTTCTATATGGATATATTTTATAAAAACATTTAGTGCCTTAATGTTTTCATTTCCGATAAATGGATTGCGCGTTATTGCTTTATATTAACATATATAAATCTATTAAATATAAATCATTAACACAGAATCTGTATTTAAATAAATTCAGTGTATTTTATACAATGGGAAAATATTTGGAGGACCTGTCGTATCAGTGGTGATCCCTTCCAGTGATTGAGCTAGTTCAATCTACCGTACCGCTCTCTAAAATTAAGATATTCTTCTTATAATATCTTCTACAATTTTCAGGAATTCTCAATGAGGGTGTCTAAGAAAACTATGGATATAAGTCCTGAGGTTTATAGAAATATTTACAAATACATATATCGATATTACCTTCTCGCAAACAAATAACAGATCAGCATATTAGACATCAATTAAATATAATTTCTAAACTCAATACAAATGGTTGCTTTATGGGAAGTTTATTGTAGAATTGGTTGATTCAACAATATATTCTTTAATTAAAAAGGCATATATTGGATCAAAATATACCTTTTTAATTAAATATATATTTATAGATTGCTTTATTTTCAAAATATATTTTTATACGAAAAATAGTTATCTATTGCTGCCATAACCAGTGAAACAATAGTATCGTCTAAATAGATGTCAACATTCAAGACTGAGTGTGTGATGTGAGACATATTCTGTGGCCCCATCATATCAGCGGCAACAGTCCCTGCCTCATGTAACCCATCCCCAAACAAGGACGCCAGGGTGGGCTATAGAGACCTGGTGGAGCTGAAAATCCTTTTTACTCAACGCAACCAACGAAGCGGACTTACGCAAGGGTACATTTTGCGTCCGTGACGACAAGGGTTTAGGTAAGGGTTAGACATTCTTTCTTTTCTTCGTCCTTTTTTATTTTAGGAAAAAGATTCCTGCATAACATTTGACACACCCTTCTCACTTTTGTGAACAGTTGAAGTTATGAATGTTTATTAATACTGATAATGTTTATGATGTGGGGTCGGTATGGTATTAACCTTCGATTTCCGACGGTCAAAAACCGGGATCGAATCCCGCATTAGACACATTTTTTTATGAAAAAATATTTTATTCAATGCCCAGGTATTATAAAAGTCTAACCTCACCAGTAAGTGTAAGTAACCAAACGGGGCTCTGGCACATTTTAAGTGCAAAAATCGAACTGATTTCTAAAGGTGTAGAGATGTGGTGTACTTACAGTGAAAGCAGAAGCCAACATTTACCATTCATTATCATGGCCTGTTCCTCGTGCATTAGAGATTATAATAAATGTTTATCATTGCTTATTTATTCATAGATATTTCTACGGTTGTAGAAGCCAATAAGAGAACTATAAAATATATTTTCAAAATTAAATAAATTATTTCTTCAAAAGAGGAAGAAAAACAATGCGGGTCGATTATGCTACTAAAATTGATAGAGTGTTAACTTCACTGATATGAATATATATATATATATATACAGGGTGTACCAGGTAAATTGGGAATTTCAACAATGGTATTTTAACTGAAATTTTTTGCAAGTAAACATTAAAATATCCGAATGAAATTTGACACAGTAGTAGATAAAAGGATATAGTTTTTATTTATTCAATGTAGTTTCCATTATTAGCTACAACAGTCTCGAGGCGAGTGCGGAATGAAGCACAGGCCTTGGCGACGATGACCTTGTCCATTTGGGTCATCACTGTGTGAACTGCTTTCTTGACAGACTGGATGGTGGTATGAGGAGCTTTGTTGACATCTCTCTCAACAACGCCCCATACATAGTAGTCGAGGGGATTGCAATCTGGAGAATTAGGGGGCCAAATATCAGGACCCCAGTGACTAGGGACGTTAAGTGTCAGCCACGATTGTGTCTTTTTTGCCTTATGGGCTGGAGCTGAGTCCTGTTGGAAGACATACTTCCTTCCTGCGGCCACCATGTCCATCCAAGGCTTCACAACGGTCTCCAGAACATTGATGTAGGTGTCAGCGTTCATCCTAAGGCCCTTCTCAAAGAAATGGGGAGGCATGACATCACCTTCACTGCTGATAACGCCAAGGACCATTACGGAGGCAGGAAATTTCGTGTGCATCACGACAGGTATCTCTGAGGGGCTTTACAGATCCAGCGATCATTCCTGGGATTTACCTTTTGGTCCACGTCAAAGTTCTTTTCGTCAGAGAAGAACCTTAGCATGCCAAAAGAGTCGTGTTTCTGGTTGTTGAGGAGGGCAGCAGCCTTTCCTTTTCTGTTATTCTTCATATTCTCAGTCAGCAACTGACCTTTCCGAAGGGCATAAGACTTGAGACCAAGGTCCTCATGGATAGTTCTGACAATTGTCATAGAGCCAACGTCCATTTCCTTGGCTATGGCCCTCATGCTCTTCCCAGGGTTTCCATCAATCTTCTCCTTGACATTTTCGACAAATTCTTCGCCTCTTACCCTGTCCGATCGACGCGAGTGCTTTTTCCTTGTAGCTATCCCCTCTTTGTTACTGTCGGCCTCATCAAACTGCTTCTTGACACGATAAATAGTGGTTTTGGGCAACTTAAGAAAATCCACTATCTCTTTGGGGCTCCTTCCGGCGCGCAGAACAACGATGATGGCAGCTCGATTTTCAAATTCTCGGTTACTCTTCATCACTACACTGCGCACACATGTACTGTTGCCTTTTACATGAATATGGCTACGTAATGAAAAAAAAAGTTTTTATTCTCAAGTAGTTTTTGTTTTATGGACTGTCAAAGTTAGTCCCAATTTACCCGGTACACCCTGTATATATATATATATATATATATATATAATTGCAGAGAAAGTTGCTAGAAAGTGCATCGAATTTGTGCCTTATCTATATATATATAATTGAATGTCTGTCTGTCTGTGTGTGTGTGTGTGTCCTCTATGGATTCAAAAACCATACATCCAATCGCCGTGAAATTTTGAGATATTATTAAGTGTATCCCCGGAAAGGTTTACGAAAAATAATTTCTTGAATATCTTGAATATCCTTAGAGTTATTTGCAGATTTGTATATTCAACTCGCAAGCAGCGCCACCATTGAAACGGAGATAAGCTTAGTTTGCTGCTCCTGATGACCTTGGGTCATCGTGTGAGTCACAGCATGATGCTACAAAAACACTCTCTCTGGGGATTTTACAGCGTCGTCAACCTGTAAGATTGCCTCTCTCATATATTATACTTTAAACGTCTGCTTAATTAAAGCATTTTTCATTTGAAAGAGACTGCTCTCTTAACCCCCTTTAGACAACATTAAATGATATCCCGTGTCGATGATTTTGTAATGTATAGAATTAGGAAAGACAAAATTCAGGATGACACGGCTCACAGGGAACGGTAAAAAATGTTCACTTTATCGAGGAAATACAAAATTCGGGATGACACGGCACACAGGGACCGGGAAAAAATGATCACTTTATCGAGAGATTCACGACCATGATTTTATTCAACTTATCGAGTATTTTTCAAGGGACCGGGAAAATATGTTCACTAGATAAAACGATTATTTTGTAATATAGAAAATTAGGAAATACAAAATTCAGGATGACACGGCACAAGGAACCGCGAAAAAATGATCACTTTATCGAGAGATTCAAATTTACGAGTTTCAAATCATCAAAATATATCTTTTTTTTTATATGTTTATAGAGAATTGTTTTAACAAATGTTCGTTATACAAACCTTTACTCGGGTAAAACCCGGGCGAAGCCGGGCACATCCGCTAGTTCAAAGATAAAGGAGTTTTCATCAAGATAGCTGTTTTTATATTTAAAAAAAAACATTGTTTTGTCGCATTCGAGATATTTCACTAATATTTTTTTAGGAAAATGTGCGCAATCTAAGTCTTGTCTTTTGACTGACCTAAGCCAGTAGCTGAAATTCAAGGTCTTAAATTCTCATTTCAAATTTTCCAAGGATGCATTCTCAGCAAATCAATTCTGTCTGCTTGTGAACCAAGCCGCTGGATGTCTCCCAGATTCGAATAATGAAAGAGGTTCTCCTCTCAATTAATCACATACACTAAATTGATATTATTATAGAACATCTGATATATGATATCAAATTCAAAAGTAACTGCTAAAAATAGATAGGGGAAAATAACCAATATATACTAAGAAACTAAAAGACAATATAATAGATTTCAAATGATAAAGTAACATCATTTCAACTAAATCACGCCGGAGAGCTTTTAATGCATATTGTTGGCAGGATGCGAACTATAGAAATGGCTTTCTAATCAATAGTTCTTCTTTCACAGATTTTACCACAATATCTGCAAGAATTCTTCATTCCACGAACCGGAAGGAATGTATTTGTGAATCGGGCTGAGATCGTCAAAATCCAAGCTGGGATTATATTGGAACATCGTGTATGATGAATTGAGACTTCCTGTTATATTGTTGATCTTCTTGTGATTTAAATTGTGGACATATTCACAATAGTGGAAACCTAGAGGAAAATGGGTGAACAGACTTGTCGAAATAATGTCATTTGTTTGAATAGCACTGATCCAAGTATAGCTATTCGATGCGCCATTTTAAAAATTATATATATATTTTAGTATGTTTTGAAAATAGAGCAATCCATAAATAAATCTCTAATTAAAAAGGCATATATTGGATCAAAATATACTTTATTTTACCAATATTTACCAATAAGCAAAAATATTTTTAAAAATTAATTCTGTTGACGTTATGTGGCGCTGAGTTTGTTGTTGTCACACATTAATATGTTATAATACCTTGATAAAGGTTGGCGTTCAGCCGTTGGTGAACCGTTTGGTTTTCGACCACTAGGACCCGGGTTCGATTCCCGCATTGGACACTTTTTTCTGTTTAAAGAAAAAAAATGCTCCAATGGCCTCCGATTCTTGCAAAAGTCCAACCCCACCAGCGAGTGCAAGTAACCAAACGGGGCTCTGGCATTAGTAAGTGCAAAGTCGAACTGCTTTTCACATGTGTAGACATGTGGTGCACTTACAGTAAAAGCAGTCGCTAACTACCCACCATGATTATCATGGCCTGTACCACGTGTACTAGGGAGATAAGAAAGAAGAAGAAGAATATGTTATAATACCTTGATAAAGGTTGGCGTTCAGCCAACTGTAAAATTGGTAAAATAAATTATATTTTTATCCAATATATGCCTTTTTAATTAAATAATATTGTATGTATTACATTCAAAATATTTCGTAAAATCGATCTATATAAATACAATATGAATATAGGTCTATTTGTGAGTGTGTTTGTTGCTTATACACTGCTATACAATCTGAACAATCTTAATGAAAATGTCCAGGGAATAGAACTATATCTTGAAGGAACACGCATCGTAGTTTCAAGCCCAGAAAATGCGATTCAGAAATAAGAACGGACTGATTGATGTATTTTAGGCTAGAAATATTTTGATGAAAAAATACAGTAATGTTTTTTTTTTCTTATAACATAGGCCTGCGACCAAAATTTAAAAAAGAATTGATAGCTGAACGTTATGTATTACTTGGTTTTTATTTGAAAAAAAAAGCAATAAAATTTTCTATCACGTCACGTTTATTTGAAAAATTCAAATTTACTTGGATTTTAAGGAACATTCGCTTCGATTATTTCTTTATTGAATTTATTCCCTCTAGTTTCATAATTACGGCCTTTTATTTCAAAACAATATCTACTAGTATATAAATGGACTATAAAATAATTTATTTTTAAAAATAAAGTTTTAATTTATATCAAAATTAATTTAATATGGGTAATAATTTAAGAATTCTCGCATGACATTACGTTTTTACATATATAATATGGTATAATTTTACTAGAGTGTTGACTGTTGTTTTACCCTATGGGTTTCGTAAAGCATGGCTCCGAGATCGAGACGTGAAAATTTTCTAGATGACTTTTCTCACATATGTGGCGAATATTGTATTATTAAAAATAGCATGAGGAGTATTACATTCTATATAAGACAACTTTATTTCGCATATTTCGGCAGGTAACTTTGAGACAATCAAAATTAGTGGGCATCTCATAAGGTTTGTTTACAGTGTTCCTATTATCCACACTTTGGTTAAAAATAAAGAAAACTACTTTGCGTTTTGGAATTAATAAGATATGTAGATAGTTGAAAAACTATTCAGATGATTGTTACTTTTGTTCTTGCCATATCCCTAGTGGTAACGACAGAAATCAGTAGCTAATATATTATCCTAATAGCATTCAATTGGCCATACACCCCGTTCCTGATGGACCTGATGTGCGAGTGCCTCCCCAACTGAATTGCCATTCATCTCTTAAGAGTCTTCAAACTAGGAACATTCAGTAGTTGAGAATACCGATAGAGAATATAAGCCTCTGGAGTCGATTCACCTCAGCCTTTTTATCAGTTTTAACTCAATGATCTGACTAGAGATTTCGGAAGAGGCAGCTAAATTGTTTTGCTTAATAATGAGAGGAAAAAAACGTATTGACCAAGGGAACTTCTTTTTTGTTAGTACAGGGATATAGAAAATTAATTTGTTAAATACTTTGAAGAATAGAATAACCTGGTCTATTGCTCTGATGTTTTCGAGTTGATGGGCAAATTTAATATCATTTATGATTAAGATATATAGAGGCTGTTTATCGATTCATTGAATGAAGCCTTAAAACTGCCCTTCTTCATCACGGAAACCAGTATACATCTCTATCAGTTGAACATTCAGTGTATTAAAAAAGAACGCTATGAAAACCTTTCTCTTGTCGTCAGCAAAATGAAATATGCCGATCACGGTTGGATCATTTGCGGTGAGTTGAAAGTGATCTCCATGCTTCATGGTCAGCAAGACCGATGTATAAAGTTCCCATGTTTCATTATGAGTGGGACAGCCGTGATAAGAATCAACATTGGGACAAAAGACAAAATATTGAGTCAGGTAACAAAAATGCAAGCTTATGAAGGATAATGAATTTGAGGCAAACATGACACCAAAGGAAAAAGCAGCTTGGGTTGTCTTCACAAATGTTGTCAGCAATTTTCTAGGCAATTACAAGGATCCTGCTTATATAAAAAAAATATTCTGCACAAATTAAAACGGCGGTTGCTCCATGAGAGTCAAACTGCATTTTCTTCACTCACAGGTAGAGTTCCCCCCGAAAATCTAGGATAAGTCAACGAAGAAAAGGGTTAAAAGTTCCATCAATACATGAAAGATATGGGGCGCAAATTTCAAAGATGATTGGATAAGAACATGCTTGCCAACTACTGTTTGATATTAACGAGATTGAACATAAAAGAGAGGCGTCAAAAATGTTTCAAAGGAAATATAGTACGTAATTAAAGTTAAACATTTTTATTTTATATATCAATAGATATAACCAAGACGATAACCCGGGTAACGCCCGAGTTTTGTACGAATTCACTTTAAATATCGTGTGTATATTGAATAAAGTTATTTTTTTCGAAGCAAAAATTGCATTTCTTACTATTTACTAGTCGCGCACCCAGGGGAATGCATGGAGGTTTGAATGAATGTATATATAATGAGAGTTTTTAAGCTTTTAAAATATATTCAATAGCTGGCTTCGCTCTCCATGCACAGCCTTTAACCGAGTGAATTTTCAACCGGTATAGATCTTGTTTTAATGAATATGATTTTATATATGACATTTTATACTGTATATATGACATATATATGACATTTTATACTGTATTATCATAATCCTTTTCTGACGTAAAATACACTAATCGGTCCGTTTTGTTGACCAAATCGGATTTTCTGGGCTTAAAACAATGATGCTCACTCAGATGTAGTTCTATAACTTGTGAAAATTCTATTCAGATTTGTCACACATTTTAGGCGTGTAAAAGGAACAAACACACACAAACAGACCCTTATTTCTATTTCATTTATATAGATCGAATTTGCGAAATATTCTAAAGAGATGGGAAAATACAAAGATCAAATTAGAAAATAACACACCAAATTTCATAAAAATTAGTTGGAATTCTTTTGGAAATTTCGAAAATATAAATTTCGCAGTCCTGTGCTATTTATTGCATCTTTAAGTTCTTTTATTGAGTAAGCTAAAATTATAAGATCGTAAGAATTCAATTAACATTCAGGTTTGTAGGTTTGAAACACGGTAAGTCTGCCAAGCAGTATATGAAAAGTAATGGATTAAGAGAATTGTCCTTGGATAATTCTCACGTTCTGTCTGATTTAGGCGAGACACCATTCCATATATTTATTGTGTTTGTTAGTAGTAAATGTATGAGTTTGTTAAGAAACGTCTGAAAATTTCAAGGGATTTTCTATTTTGGCTATTTGAATATATATTTGTACAGGGGCAATAAGGATTTACGAAAGTCTACAAAATCTTCATAAATTAATTTTGTTCTATTGATTAAAATATAATTTATGATAATTTAATAGGTTGTGTAGAGTTTTTATCTTCATGAATTCAATTTGATAACCCGATATTATTGGATTAATTACTTCTAAAATTATATTTATGATGATGTTTGTTAATATTGTGTATATACTCGGGAGGTGTGTCATACCTCTGTAGTTGTTTTCAGAATATTAATTTCTTCCTTTGTTTTCATTTCCCACAGTTACTTGGTATATAGTTGCAAGTTCTTTATTGAGTTGAAAAGCAGATTGTGTGTGGTCAGAACGTAATAAGTAAGAAGGCAGTTTGTTTTAGGGGTGGTTATATACTATAATATTGCCACGTGGAAAATTAGGGAAGACAAACTTCAGGATGAGACAGCAATATATTTAAGACAAGAACAAACTATGAATGATAAACAAAAGATAAGCAATGAGGGAAGTTTACAGAGTAGTAAAATAAAAAATAAATAAAAAGGATATTATGTTAATAAAATAATAAATACTTTGCTACAATATCATTACCTGCTGCTTTGTTATTGGGTGTATATATGATAAAATTGAACATTTCTTTTCGTGTTATCATTCTGAATATGCAAATAAATTCTTATCTAATTAGTTGAAAAAGTATAGGAAATAAACATCTGATGTACTATGAAGATAAATGAATCAAAATCTTAGACGATGTGTATATCACAAAGTTCTCACAATTGATAGCCAAAGGTTTGAGCAAATGCAAATCATTCTCTAAGTTGTACATATTTATGCTATTGCAGGTCACAAATATAATCACGAGTGGCAATCGCAAAGTTACCTTCAAAAATAAGAAATTCTTACTGTCTATAGTAGCCATAAGCACTTTTGAATACATCAGTTTGGAGCATAGGGAGCTATAGGATTTCTACGAGCCAGCCCCTAAAAGAAAATATATTTGTTGAGTTTATAATTTTTTGTCTCTTTCTCTCTAAAAACGACATATACGTCTAGGCGTATGAACTTTTTCTTTTTTATCTCGAGTTTTACGATTCTCTTCCCTCGCCCATAACTAGAGGGGATATGTATATAAAAATTCCAGAATATTTTAAATATGCCTTTAAAATTTTTATCAATATGGATATAACTTTTTATAAATTATAATTTGTTCCTTCATCTCTTTTCCACTTTGTCTCCCAGGAGAATCTTCTATTAATATAAGTAAATGTCAATAAATAAAGTTGTATTGAAACACACGCTAGTCTAGTAGTCGCAGTAAACACTAAATGAATAAAGCAATCAGAATGAATGGAGAAAGAGAGAGGAATGGGGGATATAACGACTCCAGCGCCCCCTATCCCGCGTAACATCCCCACGCAAGAATGCGGGCCAAATTAAATTAACCAAGGAGCCTATTGTCAGGTAGATTAAAATAAAAAAGAGACTCTTTGAATTTTGTCCTTAGCAAATGAGGCTCCGATCTTCATTGTTGAGCCCAAATAAATGGCGTTTCCCAAGAGGAAGTTTCTAAAGAAGCTCTCGAAGCCCCTGTCAAGATTTATAGGGGCTTGGCAAGGACCTCATTCAGGCGCGAGTGAAGCGAACACGAAAAAATAACACAGTTTCTGCAGTCAAAGGACCCCGTGATTAATTTCGAATGAAAAAACTCCTTTTCATATGGATAATCAATTTTGTTTTGTGACTAGAGGTGTTTTATTGCCCTCGGGCGCAATTCTTTTTATCAAATAGAAATTTTTCTGGAATTGCTTTTTGAATTATAAGCTATATATAGAAATTTTCATGATTCAAGTATATATGAATAATAAAGCAATTTTAATACTGTTAAAAACCGAAAACTACTCTTTTTTTCTGAAATATAGTTTGTATAATTGTGTTTAATATTAAAGTGTGCAAGCTATTTTTAAATTGTCTTTATTTTTGTGTCACCGGATAGTTAGCACTGTCGCGGGCCGTCTACAGCTAATATGGTTAGAAATACCGGGTCGCTCTAAAGTTATTGTGATATAACATTTGCCTAGTAATGGTCAAATTTCATTTATATAAGTTTACCTATATATATGCAGCTATATCGATTCATAGAACTATTTTCAACTATTGCTAATTTTTTATTAATCTAGATGCTTTTTTAGCAAATCATGAGAATCTAATTTTACTCAAGTGCATTGTATCGATTTGGCTAAAATTTTGCAGCCGCATGTAACCAAGATGGCAATATACGTTGCAGAAGAGGGAATCGGAAAGTCGTAATTTATTTTCCGAAATAAAATTTTGGAAACTTGGAAATAATTCCAGCACGTTTTTACATATATTACAATATATACAAGTATACTTGTATATGAGAGCCCAGGTCGCCTCTCCCATCAAAATAAACGTCCAAATGGTCAGTAGATAGCGTCTAGTTTGGACGTTTATTTTGACGGGAGAGGCTCTCTGTGCTTTTATATATCAATATCCTTCCAAAAATATTTCCATTTATTTTTATTATATATATACAAGGTATGTCCCATAAGTTCCCGGACTGGGTCCATAAAAAAAAAAGGTAAGATTTTTTTTAAATTTTTTTAATTAAAACTTTTCAAAGTAATCCCCCCTTGCTTCAACGCACCAGCGCCATCGTTTCTCTCAATTGTCGAAACAGTTTTTTTAAGCCTCTTTTGGAATGCTCTTCAATGCTAACGGCGATTTTTCTATTATGTCATCCCTGGTGTCAAAATGTCTTCCTTTTAGAACTGCTTTAAGTTTGGGGAACAGGAAAAAGTCATTTGGTGCGATGTCTGGGAAATAGGGTGGTTGAAGTAGGATTTGTATCCCGTTTTTCGCCAAAAAGCTAGTCATCAAGTGCGCTGTGTGAGGGCGGGCATTGTCATGGTGTAGGATCCAGTCACCATTAGTCCATTTTTCTGGCCTTTTTTTTCGAATCGCTTCCCTTAGACGGCGAAGAATGCTCAAATACATTTCCTTAATAACTGTTTGGCCTGCAGGAAGATACTCGTGATGAACAATGCCCTTGTTATCCAAAAAAGCGACCAGCAACACCTTGTTTCTGGATTTCAATATCCTGGATTTTTTTGGGTCTAGGCTCACCCTGACCTCTCCACTCGGCATATTGACGCTTGGTTTCAGGGTCATAGCCATAGACCCATGTCTCATCGCCTGTGATTATCTTGTCTTTCCATTCCGGATCCGTTCTTGTCATTTTAAACATGTCTTCACAGGTTGCAAGCCGACACAGATTTTGCTCATTAGTGAGGAATCTTGGGATGCATTTTGCAGGAGTCTTTTGAGCTTCAAATCTTCGGTTACGATCTTTCCAATCGTTGTTTTAGAGATGCCTGTGTCTTGCTCTAGCTCCAGCAAAGTGGTTCGAGGATTTTCTTTTATCAAATCGGTGATTTTTTGCACATTTTATCAGTACTTTGAAATTTTGGGCGTCCTTGACGAGGAGCATCTTCAATGGAAATTCGGCCAGCTTTAAATCTAGAATGCCATTCAAAAACAGTTGTTTTCTTTGGGGCGTCATTGGGGAGTGCTTTATTAAGCATTTCAAAAGTTTCGGTTGCTAATATTAGAAGTTTCACACAAAATTCTATGCAAATCCTCTGCTTCAATTTTTTTCCATCGTAAAATCGCCGCAGCGCTAGGTGTGACCTTTAAATAAAATAGAATTACCTTGGCGCGCGCGCACCTACCGACTCGATATTGGTACCACCGTGTTGCCAGATATTTTTTCTATAATAAACAGTCAAATTTATTTACATTTTCCATTTATTTGTTTTTTTATGGACCCAGTCCGGGAACTTATGGGAAATACCTTGTATATACCAGATAAATAATTGCTTTTTGGACTCTCATGATAAAAGTGTTTAAAATTTTACGTTTTAATGTATTAAAATAAGCTATAATTTACACCAAGCAATTAAACGTATTTTGATTATTTCTATTATTTAAAATATGAGCCATTTACAAATATTTCAGAAAATTATATTATCATTGCGAGTAAGCAAGTAGAAAATGTTGAATTAGTCAAATTGATTTAAAGCTCTTTTATATGACTTAAGTAAAAATTAAAAAGAAGGGTGGCAGATGTTTTCATATATATATCAGGATAATAGATGCGAATTATATGAATATCTTGATAAGTTTTCACATCTATTTACATTAAGTAATGTTAAAATCTTTGGGTGAAACACAGTTTCACACAATATCTTTTTAGATTAATTGAGGTAAAATTTAATGAGACTCAGAATAGGTTTCTGTCCTAGACCTGTTCGTAGAACGATTTAAGTACTAGTATTATTATAAGAATGTTTTATTATATCGAACATCATGGCTCAATATTAGCATACATTTATTGATCCCAAAATATTCAAGTTAGTCTGATATTCGGATATTTTCAAATTCGTACCAGATTTAGTCATTTTCTATCACAAGTTATGTAAATTAGTTGATAGTTTGAAATGTATAAGCAGTAAATAGCTTTATTTAAAAAAAAAACCATGTGCATCTACTTGTTGAATTTATGAATTTTCAATAGTAGATTTAATAGAAAATATTGAAAGTGGCCTTTGTAACTTTCTTATATATATAAATATGACTAAATGTTTTGCTGATAGAATCTTGTTTCTGTCCATCAAATATGATTCAGAAATATTATTATAATAATTTTATGATTAGAGGAATGAATGAATAATCAAGTACTTGGTTAATTGAAATTTACTAGGTAGTACATATGACAAAAACTCCTTCGAGACTCAACTCAATTCTCTGTTAAAGTTTCAGACAAAATGGTCAAATAATGAGGAAATTTATTCGGAACAAAACTGAAATATGATTTCATATATATAGAAGAAGAGAATAAAGAATATATAGAAGATGATATGCATGAAATATGGATATAAATATATGTATGATGATATTAAACAGTGTACTGAATAATTAAAGATAAATTAATATTTATCTTGAATATATTGTCAGTTTTTGTATTCAATTCCAAAGATATTTGAGATAGAAATTTGAATTTTTCGAATTCGCCCTCCTTTTAACTCACGAAAAATGGCTGAAAAATTCGTCTTAATTCCTAGATGTTCCTGAGTTGAAATCATTCAGCATACAGATATCGTTTTATATAGATGATATTAACAACGTTCGAAATACCTTTTATTGGTCATTTGAGAACCTTTATGAACACTGATATACAGTTGAAAACAAACTGAAGAACAATCTAATGTTAAACAATGCAAGCGAATTGATAGAACCTCTCTCCGAACCACTAATAGAAATGAGATTTATACGAGTAAATGCAACATTTGCCATCAGAGCCGTTTATATTATCTGGAACCAATAAAATTGATCCAGATATAGTATGGATAGTATAGTAAAATTATATACCAAGAGAATGGTTAATCAACACAATTCGCTGATATACCAAATTGAATTTCTTTTTTGAAAAGTCAGAAGCCAGAATCACAAGAGCAGAATGTTTCCATACAAAAGATAGCGTGCAGATTCCTCTAATGATGCCTCTTTTCAAATGATTAAAAAACGATCACCTAACATCGTACAGATGTTTATTTTGGCTCGGCTGACGTCAACAAAACCGTGATGCTACCTTACCAATATCCTCAGAAAAGTTGCCTAATTTATTGGTAGCGATTCTTTAGCACTTTGCGGAAGTTCAAAATTCAGTTTAAGTTTTCTCTCTCTATATATACATGTAAATATTTTCATCTTAAAGATCTATACAATCTTCAAATAATGAATACCGTGTGAATTAATGATTTAAATAATAAATATTGGGTATATATATCTGAAATTGCTGAATATTATTTTCAAAATATATTATTATGACTTTTAAAATACTACTTGAAATGTTTCTGTAGCACATTCTTCATCGCTACCTTCGAATTTCGTACAGAGGTTATAAGCAAAAGCAAAATGCACTGTTTTAATGCACATTCAAAGGGAGGGAGAGATTGAAACTGCTTTATTTTATCGTTCATACAATATATATCGTTTTGGAAATATAGCTATTCATACTTAAATAATTAGATAAGAAAAAGGCATATATTAATTTGAATAAAATTGGCAAATAAATATTTTCTTATAAATATATTAATATATGCCTTTCTAATATCTAATAAATATATATGAAAATGATCAAATAATAATAAATATATATGAATAAATAAAATATATAAAATATGATGTATAAATACATATATATATATGGAATATTTTCCAGGAGGAATTTGATCTAAAAAAAGCATATGGCTCCTCTCCCGTTAAATTAAGCGTCAAAACTAGAAGCCATCTATTGACAGTCGCCGCAAACTAGCGGCTTCGGGTCGGTGACAAAACCACAACACCCGCTTTGGCAAACTGTAATGCGTCGGCCTAGAGACCATGGTTTCGGGCTAATGGCCTTCGTCAGCCTGGGGCGGACTTTAATTGATTATATCCGCGCAGGATCCAACGAAATCTTCACAATCCGCCAAATAAGTGTTTAGCTGGTGAAGTGGCTGGTCTATTTCTACTAGCCGAATGACCCGGGCAACGCCCGTGTTTTACCCGATTGAATGTTTTTATTCAAATACTATTTGTTACAATTATAAATTGGCGCCTTAAATAAATGCATATATTAGTTAATAACTATAGCCTATGTGCTTTATCTGTCTATGTACTGTTGGCTTCCGTAGGCGTCTCATACTGGGAAAAAGAAAGAGAGGATTCCATTCAGTTATTAACTAATATATGCATTTATTTAAGGAGCGACCCGCTCCAACACAATAGTTACAGAAACGAAAAAGCGAGTGGGGGAGACATGATGGGGGGGGGGGGGGGGGGGGGGAGGGGGGGGCAAAGGTGGCGTGATCGTAGCCAACCAATAGGAGGGCGCCATTCCAAAAAAAAAGGCAAACGGTGACAGAGTTGATCAGGAGATGAGGAATGACGCTCGTAACTGTATATAGAATGAACAAATTATAGATGGAAATTTTCCGGGAGGAATTTGATCTAAAAAAGCATAGGACGTCTAGTTTCAACGCTTAAAATGACGAGAGAGAGGAGCCTAATGCTTTCTCAAAATATATATATATGTAATATGATGTATGATGCAATAGTTGTTATATCACTGTAATATTTGATGTATTACACTTTTGTAGATCCTGTCGACTTAACCGTTCTGTGGCAATATCGTTGCGGGGTTTCTTGTTGTTTGATTTGAATGGTGAGGATTGATTGAAACGCAGTCGTTTGAGTGGAAGTTGCAGCATACAGTTAGGAATAATCAGGACACGTGATTGAGTTTGAAAATAAAGGCAACGGGTTGGAGGAAAGAAAGTTTGATAAGAGCTGAGCGATTTGACTTATTAATTAGCTGATCACATGGCGGTGATGGTACTTAGCTGTGGGATGAGCAGAAGGGGAGAGATCTAGAGCCGATGTCACCTCCTTGGGAGCCCAAGCGTAACTGATCCGAACTCGGTGAGAGCCAAGTCGCTACTGCCGGTGTTGTTCCTATGAGAGCTAAAACTCCACTGACAATTCTTGTCTTTCGATTTAACACCAAGCCTCAGTGTCTCTCTGATTGGTCGAGAGATGTCACATGATCTTGTCCTATTGGTTGACCTACTTAAGGTGCGGTCTTATGATTGGTCGAGAGATGTCACATGCTCTTTTTCTATTGGTTGACCTACTTAAGGTGCTATCTTCTGATAGGCCGGCGGCTTCCCTTGATGAAAGCTGTGCCCTGCCTGGTATATCCGATTTCATCAGGAAGTGTTTGGTGGCTTGACGCTTATAGCTTCGACGGATATTAGATACTTCCTGTTTTGGCCGGAAATATTGAGTGCATCTTGGCTAAAATAACTTCTGTGGATACTAGAGACGTCCGGTCTCTGCCCCTGCAATATTGACACAGGGGTGCCCAGAATAGTCGTGCCAGCTTTAGTCTTACTTCCTATATCTTTTGTTACTTTCTTTCCTCCAGTTACCTTGTTCTTTATTAAGTCTTTGAGAATCATACATGGTACATACATAGTGGGTCGGGGTTGCATTTAATTATATACAAATTATGACAGATGCGCCCCCTACATGTGAAGAATTCAAGAAGGGGTTAGCCTGAGAGAATTCTGTAAAGTGAAAAATAATTTTGTGGGAAAATTAGTTGTGGGTATGGAGGGGCTATATACAAACATTGCTGGTAATATAAAAGTAAAATAGAATGGTGTTGATGATATAGGTTGAGTATAATTAATAGAAATCAAAATTTTTTAATTGTAAGAAATCAAGGAATGTTATGGTACATAGTGGATTAAAAGAAAAGAAAATGCGCCTAAACGAATTCTACTCGAGTTAAGAAATGAATATCGAGGGAGTTCTATTAAGGCTTTTGAAATCAAATAAAATAATATAAAAATAGTTGAATGAAATCAAAATTGAATGTGTTTGGTTGAAACAGAAAAATATTTTGTTGCATGGTGACAAAGACAACTGCTTAGTTACTTTTTTGCTCGAATTCTGAGAAAAAGGAATCGAGGAAATTTCATAAGGTGCTTTGAAATCAAAACAAAATGAAATAAGAATAGTTGAATGAAATCAAAATTGAATGTGTTTGGTTGAGTGGTGAGAAAAAAAAAGAAAAATGCCTAATTACTTTTTTGTTTGAATTTTGGAAAGGAATTCGAGGAAATTTCATAAGGTCTTTTGAGAAATCAAAAATAAAAATAAAATAAAAGTTTTTTGAGCGAAATCAAAGTTGAGTGCTTGGTTGAATGGAAAAAAAAAAAGGAAAATGCCTAACCTTATTCTAGCTCGGAATTGGGAATGGAAACCGAGGGGATTCTATTAGGTCTTTTGAGAAATCAAAATAAAATAAGATAAAAATAAAAGTTGAATGAAATCAAAGTGAAGGCTTGGTTGCACAAAAAAAAAGAAAAGGCCTTGTTGTATGAAAAAAAAGAGAAAATGCTTTGTTGCGTTGGTGAAAAAAAAGGAATTGCCTAATTACTATCCTACTTGAGATTGGGAATGAAATCGAAGGGGTTTTCATTAGGTCTTTTGAGAAATCAAAATAAAAATAAAAATAAGAGTTGAACGAAATCAAAGTGAATGCTTGGTGCGTGGTGAGAAAAAAAAGGAAAATTGCCTAATTATATTCTAGCTCGGAATTGGGAATGGAGACCGAGGGAATTTTATTAGGGCTTTTGAGAAATCAAAAATAAAAATAAAATAAAAGTTTTTTGAGCGAAATCAAAGTTGAGTGCTTGAAAAAAGGAAAAATGAAAAATAAAAAGGTTTCAACAATAAAGGGTGATTTAATGTTTTTAGTTTAATCGAAAACCAGTGTTTTCGTTGATAATTGAGTTGTGACAATATAAGTCAAGTGGTAAATAGAATGATAATTGATAAATAAAAATGATAATATAAACTAATTGGGAAAAAAAAATGATAATTAATGATTAAAAGTGGCAATAAGTTGAATAAATCGATAAATTGATTAAATATTTACATTTTTAATTGCGAGAAAATAATGAAAATGATTGATATGAAAAATAAGGTGTATTGGTTGGAACCCTTTGGTATCTACATGCCCTGATCTTCATGTATTGGTTGCTCCATTTTGCCCTATAAATGTTTTAATTGCTCAATTATGTGTAACTTTTTGTCTTTGTGTGTGTTGTGAAAAAATGTTAGAAGTTTTTGTGTAAGAAATGTGTGAAACGAATTCTATGTGTTGTCAAGATCCTAAGGTCTGGGATGTCTACGCGTAGGTGGAATTTGTGCCTAGTGTGAAAAATGTAAAGTTTGGAAGTCTTTAAAAGAATAAAAGAATAGAAATGTGAACTCATTTGGAGTGTCTGTGTGTCTTAAGTTTCTTGTGAGAATATAATTGAACTATGTTTTTTGTAAAAGTCGATATGTAGCTCGTATTGGGATCCAAACTGAACGACACTTAGAGAATCCCACAGTTGACCTCAATTCAGCTGTTGGTCGAGGGGCCCCACGGTAATTAGAAACCGGAAGCAGGGGGGCGATGTGGAGAAACAAAGTCCCTCCCCGGGGTGATTCCCAATTTATCCCCCGTCTATTTGCACGTAGCTGCTGACCGGCGTCTTTGTCGTGCGGGGAAGTGTCCCTTCTCACTTCCTGGTTTCCTAATTGAATTTGTGCACGCCTAATTGTTTTTTTTTTTATAATTGAATCTTTTCCGTTACTGTTATCTCTTCGTAGTTTATTTAGATTTTCTGCGAAGATGGTTCCTAAAATTATGAGAAGTTTTATAAATGCTTGTCCACAATGAAAAACTGCCTCTTGTAGTTCGAAGATTTTCTGATCGGGCATAGCATAGATACACAAGTACTTAATGAATAAAATTGGAATACAGTTGTACGGTAGAATTAATAAACAAAGGATAAAAATCAGATGAAAGATAGGATATTGCCCCATGTTCGTCCACATTTTTGTAACTGGGGACTCTGAAATATTTGCTTGAACCTTATGAATTGTAGCATTTGAATGATTGGTAGGTTTGCAGTTCTCCTGTTTGATATCTTTAGGGAGTGGTGTGATATGATTGGCTTGGTTGTCAGGTTTACAGTTCTCCTGTTTGATCGTCAATGGTTTTATTAGAGATATGTCGGCGGTAATTGGTTTAGGTTGAAATGTGTGATCTTTTCTCTGACGTGGATGTGGTAATTTTGGCATTGTTTGTGTTGTGTGTACGCTGTGCTTTATGTACGAATTTTGTTTTGTTTGGGTACCTGTGTCGGTATTTTTACGTGCAGGTTGTTTGTATTCATCGATTCTTCTAGCGAATCGGCAGGTGGGGCAGGTTTTTACCTGTTTTGCGATGTCTTGTGTCATGTTCTGCCAATAATATTGTGCTGAGATGAGTCTCGTCATCTTGGAGATGTTTGGGTGGTGGTGTTGTGTGTGTACGGACTTAAGAAGTCTGGTTGTAAATGAATTTGGGACTATAATTTTAAGTACTCCTTTTCGGGAGACGGTGCGCAGTTTATTGGGATTCATAGTCACGCGGGATTTTCCCGCACAGGTTCGAATCCTGTCGACTCTGTGTAATATGATGTATGATGCAATAGTTGTTATATCACTGTAATATTTGATGTATTACACTTTTGTAGATCCTGTCGACTTAACCGTTCTGTGGCAATATCGTTGCGGGGTTTCTTGTTGTTTGATTTGAATGGTGAGGATTGATTGAAACGCAGTCGTTTGAGTGGAAGTTGCAGCATACAGTTAGGAATAATCAGGACACGTGATTGAGTTTGAAAATAAAGGCAACGGGTTGGAGGAAAGAAAGTTTGATAAGAGCTGAGCGATTTGACTTATTAATTAGCTGATCACATGGCGGTGATGGTACTTAGCTGTGGGATGAGCAGAAGGGGAGAGATCTAGAGCCGATGTCACCTCCTTGGGAGCCCAAGCGTAACTGATCCGAACTCGGTGAGAGCCAAGTCGCTACTGCCGGTGTTGTTCCTATGAGAGCTAAAACTCCACTGACAATTCTTGTCTTTCGATTTAACACCAAGCCTCAGTGTCTCTCTGATTGGTCGAGAGATGTCACATGATCTTGTCCTATTGGTTGACCTACTTAAGGTGCGGTCTTATGATTGGTCGAGAGATGTCACATGCTCTTTTTCTATTGGTTGACCTACTTAAGGTGCTATCTTCTGATAGGCCGGCGGCTTCCCTTGATGAAAGCTGTGCCCTGCCTGGTATATCCGATTTCATCAGGAAGTGTTTGGTGGCTTGACGCTTATAGCTTCGACGGATATTAGATACTTCCTGTTTTGGCCGGAAATATTGAGTGCATCTTGGCTAAAATAACTTCTGTGGATACTAGAGACGTCCGGTCTCTGCCCCTGCAATATTGACACAGGGGTGCCCAGAATAGTCGTGCCAGCTTTAGTCTTACTTCCTATATCTTTTGTTACTTTCTTTCCTCCAGTTACCTTGTTCTTTATTAAGTCTTTGAGAATCATACATGGTACATACATAGTGGGTCGGGGTTGCATTTAATTATATACAAATTATGACATATATGTCCATGTGTTGATATTAAAAATAAAAATGACATACGGAGGTGTGTTCAAAAAGTATCGCGACTTTTGAATTTTCGCGAGTTACGTATATTCGAATTTCGATCTTTTTGTGGCTTTAAATTGGTACTCATGTCTCTCACTTATGCCGACAAGCTCGGCCATTTTGAATGTTCACTTAATTGTTGACAGCTGCTTTGCTTGTAGGTGTTTTGGATCGTCTTCGATTTTTACCTATTAAAAAAATGGATCAAAGAACCTGTATCAAATTTTGTGTGAAAAACGAAATTAAGTGCGCGGATGCATTCCGAATGTTGACTGTGGCATACGGAGAAGCTACCTTGGACCGAAGCAACGTTTATCAGTGGTACAAAATGTTCTCAGAAGGCCGAGAAGATGTGAACGACGAAGAGCATGCCGGACGCCCGAGCACTTCAACAACAGACGAAAAAATTAATGAAGTGGAGAAAATGATATTGGCCAATCGTCGAATCACCGTTAGAGAAGTTGCTGAGGACCTAAACATATCGATTGGCTCGTGCCATTCGATTTTTATCAATGATTCGGGCATGAGACGGGTCGCCGCGAAATTCGTACCAAAATTGCTTAATTGCGACCAAAAACAGCATCGCATGAACATTGCTAATGAGATGTTGGACTCTGTCCGCGACGACCCAAATTTGCTCCAGAGGGTCATAACTGGTGACGAAGCGTGGGTTTATGGTTATGACGTGGAAACCAAAGCTCAATCATCTCAATGGAAGCTGCCGCACGAACCAAGACCAAAAAAAGCGCGCAAAGTTCGGTCGAATGTGAAAGTTTTGCTGACAGTTTTCTTCGATTGCAGGGGCGTGGTGCATCATGAGTTCTTGCCACAGGGTAGAACGGTCAATAAGGAATATTACCTGCAAGTTATGCGCAATTTGCGCGAAGTAATCCGCCAGAAACACCCGGATTTGTGGAAGAACAAAAATTGGCTTTTGCACCACGATAACGCCCCTGCTCACACATCGTTGCTTGTGCGCGACTTTTTGGCCAAAAACAGCACACTAATGATGCCGCAGCGACCGTATTCCCCAGATCTGGCCCCCTGTGACTTTTTCTTGTTCCCTAAACTGAAGATGCCCATGAAAGGACGACGTTACGCTACGCTTGACGAGATAAAGACGGCATCGATGGAGGAGCTAAAAAAGATTTTTAAAAATGATTTTTTTGAAGTGCTTCGAAAATTGGAAAAACCGTTGGCACGAGTGTATAATATCTCATGGGGATTACTTTGAAGGGGACAAAATAGGTATTTATAAATAAATAAATAATTTTTGAAAAAACACAAAAGTCGCGATACTTTTTGAACACACCTTCGTATTCTGACCAGGAGCAGACGTGCTTTATAGAAGGCAAAGCGCCATCTGGTGGAACAGAAATCAACTAAACAATGATTTAGCCTGTTCCCTGATATTTGGCAAACCCAATTTCTTGATAAATCAAGCAAAGTCATCCACGAACGCGTTTCGCGCTGTTGGCGCTCGTCAGCGTGGAGTAGGCTGTACCACTGCGACCAAAAAGAATTTTGGTCCCAGAGGCTTCTTGAGAAACCAATAAATGGGTATTAAAGGCCAAACTTGCGTAAATACGCTTAAAATGTGGGGAAAAAATGATAGAAAAAAAAGGTCAGATGTTGATATTGAAAATAAAAATGGCATATTCTGACCAGGAAAACATGTGCTTTACTGTTCCACCAAATGGCGCTCTGCCTTCTGTAAAGCACATGTGCTCCTGATCAGGATATGCCATTTTTATTTTTAATATATAAATTTATACTGTCTTCCTTGGTGACAACCGCCGCGGAAAAGACTATTACACCGACGTACCTCAAGAGCTCTTTCTTACATAGTGGGTACTTCGATGTGTAATTGGCATCGCCCAACTCAAGACCAAGATGGTTCTTGTAAATGGTAGCCTTCGCCACACTTGTCAGCTTCATTGCCTCCGGATGGAGGCCGACGCAGATCAGTCAGGAATGCAAATTCAGGAACACATGGCAGGAGGCGAGCTGCTTCGAAGAAGAGGTCAAACGGCTCGGCAACTCCAATATCTGTGGGTTGGTGACCTATCGCTGGGCCCACAGGCGTCACGCTTCGAGAGTAGATGGTCAGGATGGGGTAGGGTGTATAGGGGCAGTCGTAGGGCGTCATCCGTGTCGTGCCTCGGAAAGCAATTGCGATGCAGGTCATCTTAGGAAATAGAAGCCACGATAGTAGCCTAGCACGCCACAAGCTCACCAGGATGCTCCTGGTGGAGCATGGTCGTAGCTGATATCCTCGGAGCGATGCTCACCGCCTCCTGGTTTGCATGATAGCTGGAGCCGTCGTTTTCTAGCAGGAGCACCATCGGAGAAGTCTCCGGCCGACGATCGGGAACCAGCGGTAGGTCTGGCGGCGTCAGGAACCTGTTGTCGCCTCGAAGACGCTGGAACTTCAGGTTGGCGGGTGGCAGAACCCTGTGGTCTAACTCAAAGACACTAGAGGTGACATCCCGGAGGCTCAGAAGTGTTCTTCTCGGTTAGACTTCAAAAGCCGGCTATATCAGCTACCCCTGGCTGCGTACTAGAAAAAATAGCTGTTGGCAGCGCCATGCAGCGAGACCTCGATCCCTTCAGATAGGCGAGCCGAAGTTGGCTCGTACCCTACACGAAGCGCGCCAAGCAGCGCCTGAAGACGGCTGATGGTGGTTTCAGGTGGAACGTAGCCATGGAGGTGGATAAAACCCAAGATCAGGCAATTGGCCGCGCTGGCACGACCTACCAACGAAAAACCGCAATCCACCTCGCGATGGTTCACTCCAGCAGCCCTATAAAGTGGGAGGCAACGGTGTTACTCGTGGTTATCATGAAGCCTAGAACATAAAGCGACTCGGACGTCCAGATGATTTCGAGAGGAGAATCCAGAGCCGCCGCAGAGCCCCCAGCTGCGGCGCCGTGGAGGACTCTGTAGCCGGTTGTTGGTGGGCTGATAGACCAGAATAACTGTAGAACCAATAACTATAGTACATCATTCCATTCTGAGGCACCACCGTATGTAAGTCGCCCAATGGATGCCGCTATCTGGTTGTGCGAGATGTCGGCGAGAAAGAGCTAGTCCCACTTAATGAACTCAAAACGGTTCAATTAGACGAGTAAGTTGGTGAAGGCCTTAACCGATCTTGAATCTGTGTGAAGCACCTGCTCCAAACGATCCCGAAGGAAACATCTTAGCTTATCCCGGAGATGACGTTACCGTAGTCGTCAGTTAGGTCGGAAAGCGACGTCTGGCTCGAAGGGAACGCCCAAGGTTCGATATGGAGGTGGTTTGCTCTCTCAATATATCCACCGCCGGACTCGGCGAAAGCAGGCGCGAGAGATCGTATCTCCGCGACCAAATCTGTCTTGATCCCGGTTCATTGTTCCCATAACATCAGAGGTGAAGTATTTAATAGGTCTTCTGGTATTTCATCGATGAACCTCTCGATTCGTTCTACAAACAGATCTGAGCGTAGCAGTTTGCCGAGGCAGGAAAGTCGTGTAGGGGCTGGTTCTCCAAATTGAATAGTGGTCCTAGTATGCGTTTTCTGTAGTTTATTATTGGGTGATACGTTCGCAGGAGCCTGATAGATTTCTGTTCAGACCCACATCATCCCGGCTTCTGATGGTTGCGACCCTGGTGTTTTCTAGCGCAGCTTCGAAAAAGGGGGCAGCGTCGACTAGGTCGATTTGGTCCAGGAGCTCTGCGAAGGATTCTGATAAATAAGATGCCATGGAGATCTTCAGGTCATCGAGGATCCACGCACCTTTTTCACATGACTGAGCTGCGATGATATTTAGGTGGCAGCATCGCTTTTCAGGTACATGAGGTACACCCCGGACAGTGAGGTAGATTCCACCAATTTTGCCAGGCCACAGGATTTAATGCTGGCCGTGAAGACACAGGCAAGACCTAATCCCACTGTGGTTGTTGCGGGCACAACGACGACACTGTAGCCGTGGCAGAAGGTTCTTACGTCGTTCAGAGACTTGACGTTGGTATCCTGAAGAAGGCAGATGTTAATCTCATGATCTTTGAAAAACTGAAAAGCTGGATTCTCTTGCGAATCTCTAGCAACTCGAAAGCTCATTTAGTCTATCTGACAGAAGTTCTGGAACGCGACATTTTCTTGTACAGTGTTCTATACCCTCACCCAGTAATAGCCATTAGCGTGCTAACTAAAATCTCGAAGACTTTCTTCTGCTCATTATTGGATTTGGCGTAAACCTTGCTTATTTTGTCATTGTGAATAAAAGCCTGAAAGAGCCTATCTCTTCCAGATTTGAAGGCTCTACTTTTAAAAACGCTTTGGTCGCCTTATCATTCTGTAAGAGTACGTCCATCTGACTATGTTGCATGCTGCGTTCTTTTGGGATGGAGGAGACATCTGAGACGCAGATGGAATAGGAAGAGTAACTTCAGAGTATTTTATCTAATTTTATTTGCTATAAGGTGGTGGAGGAGCAGCAGATGTGTGAGGTAAAAGATCTGCAGCGGCCGAAGAAGGAACTCGGGAAGAGATGGGGCTTGCTCCAGGCACTCAGGCGCTCAGCAGACTGTTGTTCAGAGATGAATAACTTGTCCTCCTGATTTCCAGACCTTCTTGGACAGTTAAATGGTTTATTGAACATTTTGTAGCAAAGGGAACAGCGCACCCCATATTAGACGTAAATAGGAGCGACAAATCCTTTGTGCTTTACTCCAGGCGAGCTGGGATATGGGATAACTTTACGCAGTCGTGCAGTTTAATGAACGTTTCACGACGTGCATCCGCCCAGCAGGAATGAGGTTGATATGGAACCTCTAGCTCCATTTCGAAGCAAGCCTCTGTACCAATATTTAGTCGTTGAGGTACAGCCTGCATCACGCTGAAAAAGGCCAAAAGCTCGAAACGCGTACGAGAGAGGTTGGCTTTTCTGAATTTATAAGAATGGGTAGGGCAAACATAATGGATCCAACTAAAAATCAAAGTTTAGTCGCACTTTGTTCCACTAGATGGCGCTCTGCCATCTAAAATGCTCATGTGAGCGGTCAGGATATTCCTCTTTTTATTTTTAATATCAACACTCATCTTTTTTTTTTTTGCTAATTACTTTTTTTCACATATATATGTATATTATATTTAAGAATGATTTCTGCTGTTACCTTTGGAATATTATTTTCTAATTATTTTTTGGATACATGAGTATCACATTATGATATTGTTTTGCAGTCGTGGGAATAATAGAATATTTTTGATCAGAGATTTCTTTAAGTGAACTTATGGGATATATAAAAACATAATTTGATAAAGGTAATGCCTGGCTTAAGGCGTAAGAATCTAAAAAATGAAAAACTTATTTACATAATGTACGAAAGATTTGAGCCGGCCATCGGTAAATAACAACAATGAGTTTTAATAGGGGAAGTGTGACCTCTGGCGGTCAATTTAACAGAGTATTTGAATCTATGAAATATAATTTTGAATAAAATATTATTTTTACGTAACATATATATACCAAGTGTTTTATTTTCTTTATGGAATACAGGGTGGTCCAAAAGTCCCGCACTATTTTAAAAATTATTAACTCCGCGAATATTTGCGCTAGAGCAATGCGAAAACACCATTTTGTTTAGGATGCAATGGAAATTTTTATAGCAAATAATAAAAAATTCGAAATTGATTTTAGTTAAAATTTTATTCGCCAGATGGCGCTCTACCAGAATCGGAGATTCATCGGCCAAATTGTTTGATAAATTGAAAAATATAACTGATCGATACGTATTTTTCCTTTTTGAATACCAGGAAAGAACCCTAATAATATCAAATGATAAATTAATAAAACACCATTTCGCCAAAAGTTAGAAGAATTAGTTGACGATTTTTAAATACAATCTGAGATATGTAAAATAGGTATATGCAAATTAAAACATGTAGCGAAAATATTTATATTTTAGATGGAGTTTTGTGAAATAGATTGGATGTTTGAAAAACACCACTGATATTAAAACACAATTTTTTGAAATATTAATATAGTACAAAAAAATTATGATGGCACTACTAATAAGATTTCTTGCTATAAGGAATGTGTAATTTCTTGACTAATTGGCGACCCTTGACTATTTAACTGGATATTTGTCATGATCCAACAAATGAAATATAGAGGAGAGTGACAAAATATACTTGTTGTACTTTATTCCAAATATCCTATGGGCTTGTCAAATGTTATCATTGCTTATTATACTGTACACAATCTTAAAAATGTGTCCCCTCAAATAAAAATCATTTTTAAATGGACCTTTTGCGTTGAAAAACGTGGTAGTAAAATAATTTTTTTATTATTTTTTTTTGCGCAAAATTTCTAAATTTGGGGGGAGGGGGGGGGGGTAAAGAGAATATTCCTTATGCTATTTCTTTTAATGAGCGAAAAGCGATAAAAATAAAGAAAAGGGGTAAAATTGTGTGTACCAGTGTTATTCGAGAAGTAATAACACTTTGGCTTGCACGACATAATATAATATGTGAGCCAATGACAAACAAAATATTTACTGTTCACAAAAAAAAATAATAATAAAAGAGTCAAGATGTGAGGACACCATTTATTATTTCCATAACCCAACACAAATAGCTACAAAATATTGGTAGATAATATAATACATGGCAGCTTATATAACACATGAGGTAACTGCCTTCTCTCTTGTGGCGCCCTTCATTCTCAAACACCGCCTGCAGACGATAGATGACAGAATGGACAGCATTAAATAATATTTCTGTTGAAATTTATAAAACGCGTGCCATCTGATAGAAGCCTTCAACATGGCCAATGTGGTAGGCCGGCATCGATAAACACGCTACTCAATGTACCCCCATAACCGAAATTGTAAGGCGTCAAGTCTGGTGATCTTGGAGGCCACTTGGCATATAAAGTGGGGACTTATCACACGATCTTCTCCGAACGTATCCTTCAGCAATTGTTTGGCACCGCGGGAGATATGAGGAGGTCCTCCATTTTGCATGAATGTTATTTCGCTTAGTGCTTGTCTGTCCTGCAAAATGGAAATACCCTTTTCTCTCAAAAGTTGGCATAACGTTCACCAGTTACAAAAACGGTTTTAAAAGTTCTTCCATTGTTTTTTCAAAGAAAAATGGCCCAATAATAAAAGAAGAAGTGAACCCACACAAAACTGTAACTCTGGGCTGATGAGGTGGCATTTCTGTAAAAATTCTAGGGTTTTCTTTTGCCCAAATGCGGCTGTTTTGAATGTTAAATTCTCCGTTTAGAGAAAAGTGAGCATCATCTCTTCACAGAACATTCGACAGCCAGTTTTCATCAATATCAATTTGCCGGAAAATTCATGCAGCGAATTCCTGACGCTTCTCAAAATCGCTGACTTTCAACTCGTGAAAACTTTGAATTTTGTATGGGTATTTTTTAAGAAAAATTCTAAATGTTTGTTCTCTCCAAACTGTTCCATACGAAATCCCTGTTTGTGGAGAAACTTGTCGAGCACTTATTTCTCCATAAGTGGATAACGCTTCAATAGCTTCAACATTCTGCAAAACTGTAAAAGCCACTGCCTTGCATGTCGAGGGTCTTCTACTCCGAGGTTTTGCTTCCAGAGATCCAGTTTCCTCGCAATCGGGAGAAGTCCGACCACACCTCCCTGCGGTCCTCCCTGGACCGTTGGAATATTTGAACAAATTCTTTTTCTTTTCCAAGGTGACTAACGTAGCAACGGCACCCATTTTCCAATGAAGAGCAAAACCGATATCTCAGGTAATGCTACCGCGTCCGGGGTAACCGCCGCGTCAGCAGCTGCAGCCCGGGCTCCTGATGAGAAATCTACTATGACTCAATATAAATGACACCCAGAGGAAAACTGAGGGGCTTACTTGTCTTCTTCGTGACAGCAATGTGCATATTGCTTGTCTTTAGGAGACAAAATTGTGAATCAGAATCTGAGATTCAATATCAAAGGTTATACAACACTACGAAAGGACGTCCCGGGAAAATTTGGAGGAGGACTTGCCTTTTTGATTAAAACTTCAGAAATCAAATTTAACGAAATCGCCTATAATCAGAGTAAGCCTACAGAAAGCACGACAGAAGCTCATGCAATATAAATCTATCCCCCAGATAAAACAATATCAATCATAAATGTTTATCACCTCGATAATATTAGCATCAATCCAGGCCTGATAGAGACATTGAGTGAACCGTCTTCGGATATCACAATCATACTCGGTGATTTTAACGCCAAAAGTCCAACTTGGAGATGACCTGTCCGGGATAACAAAGTTCAGCAGGTTGAGGACATGCTAACCGACCTCGACCTTACACCGTTAAATAACGAAAAGAACACCTATTTATCCAAATCCACAGGCACAGAATCCGCAATAGACATCAAAGCGATAAATTAAAACATCGCACCCACAACACAATGGAAAATCCTGAAAAGTGCAAACAGTGACCACAGACCAATTTTAACAACCCTAAACATCAAAATCGAGAATTTCCAACAGAATAAAAGAACACTGAAAAAATATTCACAGAAAAGCTTGAAGAACTGTGCAACGAATTGACAAAAACTTGGAAAAATTAATTTCGAACATATCCAAAGCTGCAAAACCATCGAAACCTAGAGGTAGACGTAAAGACTGGAGGATACCTTACTGGACGGACCTCAACATCGAGGCAATGGTTGCAGAGAGAGACAAAATCAAGGGAGTTCTTAAAACAAATAAAACAGAAGAAAACATAATGGAACTCATTTAAATTAGTCACAAAATAGAACAAGAAATATGTACATGCAAACAAGAAACATGGGCAGAATTCTGCGAAAAAATGGATCCAAGAAAGGACAGCCATCACTGGAATATAATTAGAGTTTTAGAAAACAATCAAAACCTACACCATTCCTCCAATACTCTAACCGATATGAATAGAACAGTGAAAACGACAGCTATACGAATGAAGATAGAACTCTAAAAAATAATATAAACGAGTTAGTTAAACTAGCAACAAGATATTTTCTCGAGAGACTTCACACTGAATGAGCTAAACTTATCAATAGAAATGTTAAATCCAAGAGGTCACCATGAGATGATCTAATCTTTGATCAAATGATTAAACACTTTGGAGACAAAGCTAAAAATCAACTCCTACGAATACTGAACATATCATGGCAAACTGGTAAACTACCAAAGAATTGGAATATATCAATTATAGTGTCATTCTGAAACCAAACAAAGATGCCAAGGAATGCAAGAACTATAAGCCAATTGCTCTTACCAGCATACATTGTGAAGTAACAGAACGAATTATCCACTCTAGGCTCATAGTCTGGCTCACTAACAATAATAAAATAAAACTACCAAACTGCCTATAGATCCAGACACTGCACAACTGATCAACTGTTCTACTTCTGTCAATCAATAATAGATTTTTTCCTGGAAAAACCGCCAAAGAAGACAACGGCCGTATTCCTGGATATGACCTCAGCTTTTGATCGAGTGTAGAGGGAGAAATTATTTGAAAGGCTGAACAACATCGGAGTAAGAGGAAAAACCTTAATCTGGATTGCAGACTTCTTAAGGGGAAGAAGGATAAAGGTTCGGGTCAATGGAGCATTTTCCAAAGACTGAAGAACATGGGCTGGTGTACCTCAGGGATCTGTGCTCAGTCCTCTACTCTTCTCTCTATATATTAACTGTTGTGTATGTGAATAGATGAATATTATTTGTATTCTTTAAAGCGTCATTATGTAAAAATATATGTGTATATAAATTGGACATTTGTTGTTGGCCAAACGTGAAGAATAAGAGCTAAATAAAGAGTCATGGTCAAATTTGAGCTGTTGTACGTCTAATTACGACACAACAAAAGTGGCGACGAGGATGCGGGATCTACAGAGCCAGTAAAAAGCTTAGGAAAACGGCGTCTACGCAAGTAAAACTACTACATCTTTGAAACTATCTGGATAAAGAAAAAAAAGGAGTAGAAAAGATCAGCATGACAATTAAAAAGTTAATAGTACCTTTTAGATGCTATAGCCCAGTGGATGATACCTTCGATCTTTTTGTACAAAATTTTGAGGCTTCCTTTATGGCAAATCATCTGAAGGAGGAGAGTAAAGTGCCGAATTTTACCTCGCTACTTGATTCTGAAACTTTGAAGCTGGGAAACGACATTTCTTCCCGGCCTAATGAAAGATCAACCCTATGATACTATCATTCAAAGAATTAAGCTGCATTTTCCCCCATAAAAAAATGATACCACAGCGATGCAGATTTTCAAAGAGAATTCAAGAGGAAGGATAATAAATTTCGGAATATCTTAGAGAATTGAAACATTTAGCAATAAATTGTAATTTCGGCGATATGCTGGGACCATGTTGCGCGACCGTTTTGTGGCTGGAATCAAGTCAGAAAGCCTGCAAAAGAAGCTACTACAAAAGGACAACGATGTCACGCTGGATAAAGTTTTTGTAGTGGCGATCTCGTTCGAACTGGCGGAGATAAATAAAAGAGAATTACATGATAAATTAGTGGCCAATATATCCCCTGTGAATGGAAAGGATAAAAAGGTGAGTACAATAATAATACTGCACAGCATAGGCCTTTCAGGCAAAGGGGAGAAATAATGTGTTATAGATATGGTTAAAGACATTCACACGTGGCCTCTGTTTACCCTCGTAGAACAAAGACTTGTTTTAAAATGTAAAAAAACTGGGTCATTTAAGTAGGGTCTGCAAAGCTAGTAAAAGAATATGGGGATATATATTGTACAGGAGGACTCTAAATATTCTGTACAGGGCGAAACTGATGCCAAAATAAATTTAACAGTAGATGATTATTCTTTGTGCTTTACAATAGATACAGGAAGTCCAGTTACGTTAATACCTGAAGATATTTATAAGAAAAATTGGCAAGGCAAAAAATTATTTCCAACAAATTTAAGATTAAAATCCTTTTGTGGCAAATCAATAGAGATTATAGGTCAAATAAATGTTTTTGTAAAAGAAGCCAACCAATATTTACGATTAATTGTTGTAAATGAAAAATTTCCAGATAATTTTATTATGAAGAGAGTGGCTTAAACAGTTAAAACTTGATTATTATAGATTGTTTAGCATTAAAAATTTTAATAATGAATCTCATAGAAATAGTTTGATGGATAGGTATGCAGATTAGTTTAACAAAGATTTGGACTGTCTCTAAAGGATGTTAGAATAAATTTTAATTTAAAAAAGAATGTGGCTCCTGTGTTATGTAAGGCCAGAAGTTCACCTTTCTCTCTATAACACAAAGTATAGAATGAAATTGATCGTTTAGTGAATTCTGGCATTTTAGAACCTATAGTTCATGCAAATTGGTCAGCTCCAATAGTACCGGTATTAAAAAAAGATGGTAGTGTAAGGATATGTGGTGAATTTAGATGTGCAGCCAATAAAGCATTAGAATTAGATAGGTATCCCCTTCCATCGATCGATGAGATCTTTTCAAAATTATTTACAAGCACCATACTTTCGACTCTAGACCTATCACAGGCTTACTTACAAGTAATTTTAGCGGAAAAAGCCAAAGCTGTTGTTAATATAAACACAATAAAGGGGTTGTTTTCTTATAAAAGACTACCATATGGCGTAGCGGCAGCACCAAATAAATGTCAGAGGATTATGGAAGGTCTATTTGTTGATTTTCCAGGTGTGGCCTACTACATATATGATATTTTGGTTGCAGGAAAAGACTATGAATATCATGAACAAAAGTTGGATCTAGTGTTTAGAAGATTGCTATAAAAAGGTTTAAAGTTAAACAGAGATAAATGTAAATTTAAAAGGGATTCGGTGGAATATTTAGGGTTTAAAATTGATAAATATGGACTGCATCCCTTAGAAAATAAAATTAAAGCAGTGATAGAGGCGTCTGAACCTAAAAAAAAATGTCTCGCAATTGAGATCTTTCATAGGACTCTTAATTTATTATTCTAGATTAATAAAGAATATAGCAAACATTTTAGCGTCATTCTATCAACTTTTGAATAAAAATTGTAGATGGAATTGGCCAAAAGAACATCGAATGGTATTACAAAAATGTAAATCATTATTAACCGATTAGTCTGTTTTGTCACACATTACGATGCAAACAAAAAATTAGTTCTGGCTTGTGACGCATCGAGCTATGGACTAGGCGTAATTCTGAGTCATAGAAATGATAGAAAGGAAGAATGCCCTATAGCTTTTGCTTCTAGAACATTAAATGAAGTGGAAAAACGGTACTCTCAACTAGAAAAGGAAGCGTTGAGCATAAATTATGGCGTTGAGAAATTCAGACAATACTTACTGGGACGAAATTTTGTATTAGTAACAGACAACCGACCCTTTATTCATACTACTCTGATAAAAAAGTTTCGACACTTTGCTCATAAAATCCTGAAAACTCAATACATTTTCTCCCGGTTTTTGGCAAACGCAAGCGTCTCCCTTGGCTTGGAGACCTGCCAATTTTCAAAAATCACGCGCGACAACAGCGTGAGCAGCGGCTGTTCGAAGTGAAGCCATTTTGCCCGTGCTTCGATTTCGTTAGTCACCGAAATGGAGGATCAACGAATTTGCCTCAAGTTCTGTGTGAAAAACGGATTCAAGGGTGCCGAAATTTTTTGGATGTTGCAAACAGCCTACGGGGATGCCGTCATGAGCCGAAGACGAGTTTTCGAGTGGTACATGCGCTTAAAGGAGGGTCGGGAAGAGACCGCCAACAACGAGCGTTCCGGGAGACCGTCCACATCAACCACGCCTGAAAAGGTGGACAAGGTGTAGAACTGGTGCGTGAAGACCGACGAATAACTATCAGGGAGGTCGCCGAAAAAGCAGAGTTATCATTCGGGTTGACTCAATCGATAATGAAGGACATTTTGGGAGTGAGAAGACTCAACGCCGTTCTCGTTCCCAAAGATTTGACTTTTGATCAAAAGAACGCCCGGAAAGAAACGGCCATTCTCAATCTCGAAGCGACAACCGACGACCCCGAATTGCGGAAGAGGGTCATTACTGGAGACGAAACATAGGTTTACGGCTTTGATTCGGAAACTACCAAACAGGCATCGGAGAGGCGCTTCAAAAATGAGCCGAGACCAAAGAAAGCGAGGAAGGCTCCCAGCAAAGTCAAGGTCATGTTGACGGTGTTCTTCGACTACCAGGGCATCGTTCATCATGAATTTCAACAACAAGGCTCTACAATAACTGCTGACTCCTACCTGGGAGTTTTGAGGCGATTGAGGGAAGAGATCAGGCAGAAACGGCCGGAGCTGTGGAGGAGCAAGTCATGGATCCTCCACCACCATAACGCGGCGCACACAACCCTCAAAATCTCGAAGTTCCTGCAGGATCACACAACCTCTGTGTTCCCCCAACCCCCCAACAGTCCCGATTGGCCCCCTGCGACTTCTTCCTTTTTGGAAAGCTCAAAAAAAGTTAAAGGGTCGGAAATTTCAGAGCATAGAAGATATCAAAGTGGAGTCGAAGAAGGCCATGAAGGCGATCCCGAAAACAGACTACCAGAGGTGTTTTGCCGACTGGAAAAAAAGGTGGCTGAAGTGCATCGCGGCCAACGGGGACTACTTTGAAGGGGACAATTTGAATTTGGTAGAATAATATAGCTTTTTTTAACTTATGAGCAAAGTTTCGAAACTTTTTGATCAGAGTAGTATATTTTCACCTCAGAAATCAATTCCCATATGTGCAGCATTCAGAATTAAGAGATGGTCTTTAAAATTAGCTGCATTTAATTACACTGCGGAATTTCGAGACACTAGCGATAATTCTATAGTTGACGCATTGTCACATCTTCCTTTAGAATCGAGTGTCAGGGAGTCTCTTGATGAAGACCAGGTACTTCTTCTCAGGAACTTGAATGAGGTACCGTTCTCTTTTAGGGAGGTGGCATATGAGACGTCCCGAGATAAAATACTGTCTATAGTATTAAGGAATGTTAGAGAAGGCAAATGTGTGTGTGGAAATTCACAAGGGTACCGAGGGAAAACCCACTAGCTCCTTATTATAAGATCAATGAGGAATTAAGTTTAGAGTTTGGTTGTCTTCAATGGCGTGAAAGCGGTAATTCCCCAAAAATTAAGATCTTTAATTTTAAATGACTTACATGAAATGCACATGGGGATTGTTAAAATGAAGATGATTGCCAGACGGTATTTTATCGTGGCCAGGCATCGACAGTAACATCGAGGAGTTAACTAGAGAATATAGAGTATGCCAAGAATCGGCAAGCATGGCCCCGGCTACCATATCGGAATGGACTTGGCCCGAAAAACCGTGGCATCGACTTCATCTTGATCTAGCGGGCCCGTTCATGGAAAGAATATTTTTGGTTCTCGTGGACGCATACTCAAAGTGGATAGATATTTTTATCCTCAAAGATATTACTAGCAAAACGATTATAAGTCATCTCAGAGAAATTTTCGCCAGATTTGGGTTGCCCGGATTTTTGGTTACAGATAGCGGAAGGCAGTTTGTCTCCGGTGAATTCGAGCAATTTACCAAAGTGAAAGGTATACACCACACTAAGACCAGCCCGTAAATTCTAGTACAAATGGTTTAGCTGAGAGATATGTGAGAAAGTTTAAAAACTCTTTGAGAAAGAATAATGGGATGGATGATTTGAGACGAATCTACAAAGATTCCTATTTGCTCATAGATCATTCTCCCAAACTGTAATAAAGGAATTCCCCCGCGGAACTGCTATTGAAGAGAAGTTTAAGATCAAGATTTTCGAATTTAATATCAATATGGGAAATCCTCGAGAGGTATTTAATGAGGCCGTAAGAAGGCAGGAGCAGTTTACTACAGGTTGAGAGGTTTATTTCCGCAACTATGCAACTGGACCTAAATGGAAAAAAGGTACCATTTTGAAATTATTCAGCTGCCGTCACTACCTTATAAGTTGCGAGGGCCTCGTGTATAAGAGACATATCAATCAATTGCGACCTGTGAGAAAGAAACAATTGGAGACAAGAAATTTGATACTTCTTCGAACATCAGAAGAGAAACCTGTAGGTGGAAATCAGAAAGAAAGTGAAGAGGAGGTTCCAGAGGTTACATCAGGAAACAAGGAGGAGACTGCTTCTGTGCACGTGCCCTCTTTCACTCCTAGACCGATGGCTGCTGCTGTACAAGTGCTCTCCTGCAGTCCTAAACCGGAAACTGCCGCTATGCAAGTACCCGTCGGCAGTCCTAGACCTCAGAAAGTCAGGAAACCCCCAGACCGACTGGAGTATTATTAAGGGGGGAGATGTGTTGTGTATGTAAATAGATGAAGATTATTTGCATTCGTTCTCATTATGTAAGAAAATATGTGTATATAAATTGGACATTTGTTGTTGGCCAAACGAAAAGCATAAGAGCTAAAAAAAGAGCCATGGTCAGGTTTGAGTTGTTGTACGTCTAATTACGACACAACCTTAACGACATCCATCCTTTCCTCACTGAAGACACAAGAGTTGCCTGTTATGCTGATTATATAGCCATATGGCACACAAATAGCAGTATAGAAATATCAGAAAAAATACTGAACACATCAATGAGAGGACTGGAGAAGTGGGCAATAAAACTCAAAATTTCCATAAACCCAATAAAAATGAACCTATGCGTCTTCTCCACTGACAGGAAAAAAGACATAAATTTAACCCCAAAATAACCATAAACAACCAAATAATTGATAAAATTAGATCTTCAAAATACCTAGGTGTGATACTTAATGAGGAATTGAGATTTACAGAACACATAATTAGTAACTCAAATAGATCTACCAGAAACCTAAACATTCCGAGAAGGCTATGTGGAACAAATTGGGGAGCAAAACCCAAAATTTTCAGAACAACATATATCACCTTAATGAGTCCAATAATGGAATATTCAATACCCGTCTGGGCTCCCTCAAGTTCATCACTGAAAAGAAGACTAGACAGTGTTCAAGCAAAAGCGGCCAAATTAATCACTGGTGCTGTTTCATCCACCAACAAAGAGAAAATTCAGAGAGAATGTGGTCTAGACCTACTCGAAAGCAGAAGGCAATTAAAAACAGTAAAATTCACCAATAGCTTAAAAACTAAAGAAACCGAACACATATCTCATAGAACCTATTTAAACTGGACACAAAAAGAAAGGCTCAAAAGATCTTCAACACTTCAGTACGACAACAATATTAGAAAGGGCATAAATAAAAAACATAATGAATTTCAAATTCAAGAAGAACCAATATTTCCTACCCCAGTGCCATCAAATGTAATCATCAATCTTAACCTGAATGAACCCTGCAATAAAAAAGAGAACAAAAATATACTTAAAAAGAAAGAACTTGACACAATTGGTTTATGCGATCAGAGAAATTTTTCAACAGCATATACAGATGGATCTTCAGATCATACCTTGAGTAATGGAGGGGCCGGAATTAACATAGTACGGCAAGATAGAAAACACATCAAAATCAAAGAGGGAGAAGGAAAGATATCGTCAAACTTCACTTGTGAACTGACAGCTATCTGGAAAGCTCTTGATGTTTGCCTTAACCAACCATTTCTGTATCAAACAGAAGGAATTTTAATATACAGCGACTCCATTTCCGCTCTAGAAGCAATTCAGAAACGCAATACTAAAATCACACAGAAAATACACTCGTTACTTACCCAACTGGAATCATTGGAAAATAACGGCATTCTACAATGGATTCCTGCCCATGCTGGGATCGGGGGTAATGAAATGGCAGTTGAATTGGCAAAGGAAGCCAGAAATTTGAGACAAAGAAAAGAACAAATGTCATTATTTGACGCTAATCTGAGATGCATGGAGACATCTGAGGCTCTTTATTGGACACGACAAAAACAACAACGGCATTCCAGAGTAAAATTAATCATTAGAAATAGATGAATATTTTTCAAATGAATTAAAATAAATATAATCGATACTGAGAGAAGGTTGAATTGAAAAAAAAAATAGAAATTTATTATCTTCGAAATTTAAATAGCTGAAAGGATTCCAGCAAACCGCATCTAAAATATCAATTTTTTTTTGCTATATGCTTTATTTTGCATATACCTATTTCACATATCTCAGATTGTATTTAAAAATCGTTAACCATATTTTCTAACTTTTGGCGAAATGGTGTTTTATTAATTTATCATTTGATATTATTAGGGTTCTTTCCTGGTATTCAAAAAGGAAAAATACGTGTCGTTCAGTTATATTTTTCAATTTATCAATCAATTTGGCCGCTGAATCGTTGATTCTGGTAGAGCGCCATCTAGCGAATAAAGTTGTAACTAAAATCAATTTCGAATTTTTCAATATTTGCCATAAAAAATCCCATTGCATCCTGAACACAATGGTGTTTACCGCATTGCTCTAGCGCAAATTTTCGCGGAGTTATTAATTTTTAAAATTGTGCGGGACTTTTGGATCACCCTGTACATCAAAATGATCAAAACAATGCACTTTTGTTGAATGATCCCAGTACAGAAGGTAGTGTTAGGGATAATCAATAAGCAACAACACCAGTTTTAGTTCATTCATTATCGCCAATTTTACGTTTTTTTCTGGGGTGAAAACACAAATATTTAATGTTTCCATCATTTTAGTTGATTTTTATAAGGGAGAGGTGTGCCACCTTTGGGGGTGCATGCTATGATCTTTCCTCAACTTTATGTGTTATAACTTCTATTTGTTGTTTTTAAATATCTAGATATTAATCAAAAATGCTACAGGTTTCAGGAGATGAGTTTCTTTTATCTTTATTAAACGTAATCTCGAGCTTTCGGGCATCTATGATCTTCTACAGGAGTACATAAAAGCGTATATATGTAAACGAATTTTATGTTCTTCTATAGAAGGGCAGAGAAGCCCGAAAACTCGAGATAACGTTTAATAAAGATAAAAGAAACCCATCTCCAGAAACCTGTAGAATTTTTTTAAAGCTCCTATTTCCAATTACGTGTTAGTATTTCTAAAATATAGATACAAAAGATAATGAGTGTTTTAAATTGCTCTTAATGCTTTGATTTCATTATTAACGCCAGCGCGTTGGCAGGTAGCATTTGATTTTTATATATTTCTGTTTTTTTTCCAGTTGAATAATTTCTTTACTCGATAGCCAGAGTTTTCACAATAATGGGTCATTTTATTTTTTTAATTTCTATAAAAAATAATATTTGTCATGAATAAATTAAATACATGTTAACAATCATCTCTCATTTTTCTATAGAATCATTACATTTTTACTATACGAGCGGTGCCCGAAAATTTCTGACATAAACCCAATATCAAGAAATGAAATGTAAATTAGTTGAAGTTAATTGCATAACACAAATTTCCATAGTAAACTCTTCAAAATTCGCACCATTCTATACTTGTCTCCTGATTTTGTCGTTCTTCTCCAAAATTTAGGCCATCAACATTTTTCTTTCTAATCTAAAACACGGGTTATTTATTTTAAATTGTTCCCTCTTTCTCTGTCGAAAACAATTATATCATTTGAAATAAAATATTTTTCTTTTTATCATACCAAGAGAATTTGATCACACACATACAGCTCTATTAAGACCATCGGTCTTATACAGATTCACCACAGGAAGGAAGCATAGTTCGAGCTGCTATACTCTAGGTAGCGCAGAGCCCAACAACCTTTAGGTCCGACGCATGTCCAGTGGCCACAGAATCCACCGTGTATAGGTTAGCATTTTGCTGAACTAGCGTTCTAGTCTTCGCTTTCCAAATACAAATGGAATTTGGTCATAAGATATTTATTTACACAGTTTATAACTTTTAGACCCACCTTGTACACTCATTGGCAAAACTCAATAAAGTTTTTTAGCATGTATATCTGAATTCGAACAATAACTCTGAAAGATATTTGATACACAATGAACTTTAGTGAAGACACACGAGATAAACAAGTGTGAACAAATATGACTTTGTCTTCTTCAAAAAGAAAATGACCCGCATCATCAAAGATATTCCACTTTCCTAAGTTTTGTCTATGAGTGTATATTAGAAAAAAAAGGTATCTGATACTTTCAACAAAAGCAATAGTAGAGCCGTCGGAAAAGAAAGCTTGCAATACTTAGAGAGTTCACAATTATGAAATAGTTCCACTTCAATTTCCTTATTAGATAAAGGGTAGTGTGTATATTTAGTATCGTATAACTGTATTGCCTGAAATATTCAATGTTTACATCATATCAATTAATTTGTAAGGTATGTAAAAGAAATATTCGTGCTCAAATCCTTTCATTTTATACATATAGATAACGCGTTATTGCTTTGTGTTAATATCAATCAATTAAATTATGAATAAATTGATTGCCAGTGTATCTTTCCCATATATCGGCCAGACCAGGGATCGGCGAGTAAACAGCGAGTTGAAAGGAGAAAGTTCCTAAATGAAATTTAATTGTTTGCAGGTCCCTTCTCTACAGGTCCCAAGGTCACACTTCTTTGTGTTCTACTCCCCCGAAGAAGACAGCCGGGTTGGGCTTTTCCTTCTGACTTAATGTGGTGCCCTACTTCCTCGCATCTCTGATTCTTCTCTTTTGCTCTCCTCGCGCCAATGGCACTTCCATGTGTAACTTGGTCTATAGTCGACGATGATCCTTCAAATATGCTCTCAATGACTTCTACTGGAAGATGATAAGGATTTAACTTGTTGTTATAAGGAATCCCCAAAAATAACTATTTTCTTTCTCATATTTATAAAAATTAAAATAGCAATCAATGTGTGTTGAATAAATGTTCGACCATGTCTACTGAATTGGAAATATTCAGATAGGTTTGGATCACAAGTTACAGGCCTTACCAGGAATTCTCAAAACTTAATATCGAAATCGGTATTATGATATTGAATGACCCGTCATACTTCTAAGTTCTTACTTATAGATGAGATGACCTAGAAATGCAATTTAATTCATCTATGAATTTATAATTCTATGATATACAGGTATATCATATAAAGAAGTAATCTTTATTAAAATATTCAATACAAAAAATCTGTACGAAGTTGAAGATGTTAAATAAGGCAAAAGCTCTTGGAAGGCGTCGAGACTATCGTATCGTATAGTTTTAAAAATTGCATTCGAAATGGATTTATATAAATTTATGATTTTGTTGATATAAGGGGGAAAAAAGGTTTTGTATTCAACATCAATTTTTAAAATAATAGAATCCTCCTCGTTTTTTTATTTATTATTTATTTTTTGTGATCTATTTTCCCTCAACACATAAGTTGGTAGCTGGCAACATTCCTGTCCTCTTAAAGCTTCTTTTTTCTATGGCTAGTCATTTGATAATATCATAGGGCCCTCTCACAAAATTGTTAATAAATACCATTCTTGGCCGTCCTCTTTCTGTGATCATAATTATTCAATATTTATTTGAATTAAGAAACCAGGAAACATTAAAACTGTGATGTTCCTTCGATTAAATAACTAAATATGCTTTACCAAATTTAAAAACAAATTTCAATTATATATCTTTCTAATGTTGAACATACACTTTTTAAATATATTCATAACAACAATCATTACAGTGCAGCCAAATCCAAACATTCAAAAATAAATTAATAAAACAGAGTATAATATAATATTATTATAAGGTATATTACAAAACCATATTCAGCTATAATAAATTGTCAAGTCGGCAGAGATTCCTCATGAGTGGGCGGGATGGCTAAGGATCCCTATTCTCGATTACTCAACTTGATGTTTTACTACAGCAACATCGAGAAACACTACAAACTTGAGGAGTACCAAAAATCAATATTTGGTAAACTGACAATATTTAACCACCATTTCGAGAGCTACCAGATTCATTCGATTAAACAATTTCTCATGGAAAATTCTACTGTTGATAATATACATTTTCAGCATTATTTATTTTAATCTCATATTGGATGAATTTTTACATTATTAACTGACGTTGAAAAGATTTGAGCAAGCTTAATTTATCATAAAATTGTTCTATTCTTTCTCTTATATTTTGAACTCAAGTTGGCAGGCTCTTTTCTGAATTTTGAAATATTTTACGCTCTTAAAGCAATCAGACAAATGTGCATTTAGGATACGATTTGCCAAGATTTTAAAACAAATGATATAAATAGTGTCAATTTAACAAACTCTAGTAACAGAAATGGGCAATAAAAAGAGAGACAAATGATAACGTTAAATATAAGAGCGAGGTAAATAGCTAGGGATAAATATGTGTTTATTTTTTTAGATAACTTTTCCTTCTAAAATAAACAAAGGAGAGGAAAAGGTTAAGGATCAATGTCTCGTGAATCAAATCTTGTTCACCCAAATATATTTTCTTTAATATATATATATTCTATTTTTTATATTCGCAAAAAGAATAGTGACATTTTAAAAAATATATCACAGAATGGAAAATGTTCGCGTTTCATTAATAATGTTTCCTTATTAAATTAGGAACCCCAATGTTTTCATGTACCGAAAGAGACTCCTCTCTTTCAAAATATACATTAGGAAATGGATTATTTTTATCACCCAAGTAAACATCTTTGGGGATAAAAAAAAAAGAGCCACAATACCAGTTTTGGCAAATTCAGTCAAACCCCAACCTGTATAAATAGTTCCGGATTATGGTCCTCATCACTACAGCTTCGGCTTTGATTTAATAACATCCTGAGGGATAAATTATTAATTGGAAGGGAAAGGTGCCTCCTTTGAAGCATGAACACCATCTTCCCGCAACTTCATATTGTATTCTAGCCAAAACCGGCCCCGCCACTTCACCAATTCAAAAATATTTTTGGCAATTTCGACCGATTTCATAACATTTTACAAGAAGAATTATAAAATCGGTCGAAATTGCCAAAAATATTTTTGAATTGGTGAGATGGCGGGGCCGGGTTTGGCTAGAATTCAATATAGAGTTGCGGAAAGATGGCATTCATGTTTCGAAAGAGACACCTCTTTCTTCCAATATGATGTGTAAAAATGCATTATATTTATCACCCCAATAAAACCTATAAGGGGATAGGGGTGTGATAATTATAAAAGCCACAAGACCAGTTTTGAGTAATTAATTTTAAATAATTGTTTGATTACATAAAATATCATTTTCTGACCGTGCAAGTGAAAGTTTCTGAAGGCTTGTGCTATTAATAAATGTGATATCATTATTGATTTTTAAGTTTTGCCAATTTAAACAAATACCCTTTGTTAGTTTTTTTTATTATTATTATTATTGTATTTTATTAATTAATTATAATTCATATTCATAGAATTTTATTGCTACTTATCATCATTCTTTTTTTTTTATTCTTCTGTTTTCTTTTGTGTATTATAAACACAACTAAATCGGATTAAATCGTAGTGTAATTCTTTTTTGTTGTTTGAAATAAATCGAATTGAGTCAGCTCGTTCTTTCAAGAAGAAACTTCAAAGAAACGTGCTAACATTTTTTGGTGCCGAAACCCGGGAAAGAAGTAGAAGAAATAGAAAGTTTTTAGAAGCCATAGAAATAGAGAAAGGTAAGGTTTTGAATACTAATCTTTAAAATATGGAAACAGAAATCTTAATTTTTGAATCTCTGATTAAAAGTTTAGAATTGATAAAAGCAGATTTAGAATATAATTTAGAAGGCAATGATAAATACGCACTTATGCAAAATAAAGAAGACTTGTTAAATTTAAAAGCTAGCTTTGATAATCAATATGTGAAATTAGTAAAATATAAAGGCATTAATGCTGAAGAAAAATTTAAGGTATCCTTTGAGGCAAAGTCTAAAATCAATTCTTTTTTGATACAAATAAATAGATCGCTGGGAAATTTAAATAAAAATACATTTTCTGGTGAAATGCATTTAGAACTTCCCAAATTTCAATTGCCCACCTTTAGTGGTGATATTTCAGATTGGCTGAGTTTTAAGGAAATTTTAATTAGATCTATTGATCAAAATCCAACACTGGGAAATTATCAAAAACTTCAATATTCAAATTCTGCACTAAAAGGAAATGCCGCTAGACTTATTAGGGCGTTCAATATTTCTGATGGAAAATTATCCTATTGCCTGGCAAACCTTGGTCAATAGATTCGACAAAAAAGTGAATTGGCTTTTAAACAAATTCAAAATTTGTATAATATTTGTGTAACGAAAGCATTCAGAATCTCTCTATCCTCGGATTGGAACGTAATAATTTATCGGATATGATTTTAATTCATATAATTCAATCGATTTGTCCTCCGGGGAGAATCCTGTATGGAACGTGTGCCCAATAAAGGCTATTGTTGTTTTTGTCATATAATTCAATCAAAACTTGATCGTTCAATAAGAAAGGAATGGGAGATGAGTTTTGCTTGAGAAAGAACATCCATCGTATGAAAAGATGATTTCTTTCCTGGAAAGATTTGCTGGAAGTCTCGGGAGTTTTCAGAATAAAGAAAATTCAAAACAATTCTACAAAATGAATAAATCCACTCATATCTCATTCAGTAACATTTTCCTCTGACTCAAGTATAGATAGCAGAGTCAAGTCATGCGCCTTATGTAAAGGTGAACATTTTTTGTTAAAATGTCCTAAGTTTAATGGTATGATGTTACCTGAAAGATGGACATTTGTAAAAGATAATCGTCTATGTTACAACTGTCTAAGATCTAACCATAGAGTATCGTCATGCGTCTTTACGCAGAATTGCAAATCATGTAATAAGAGACATCATACTCTTTTGCATCAGTTCAAACCGGAAATGTTAAGTCCTGTTGCGGACATATCTCCATTGACCCATGCCAGTGTCTCATGTTTTGCAGACAACAAAAGACATGATCGGATATTACTCTCTACGGCTTTATAAAAGGTCAAATCGGAAAACGGGGTTCTTCAAACATGTAGAGCACTCATAGATACAGGCTCTCAAAGGTGTCTTATAACAAATAGTTGTCGAAAGAAATTAAATCTTCTTGCTTAATGTAAACTTACAGTTTTTGGCTTGGGAAACAAACTTGTAGAACATTCAATGAGTGAGGTCTCTCTCCAATTTAGCCCACATTTCTCAAGCCTAATATTCAACGCCAATCCTATAGTCATTGATAAGATCACATCAGAATTGCCCAATTTCTTTATAGAAAAGGATAATTGGCCTTATTTGAAAAATCTTATGTTGCTGACCTCAATTTTGACAAATCTAGCCAGATTGATTTAGTGATAGGAGCAGAGCTTGTGCTCCATGCTTATTTAACGGGAAGGTTAGATTCCAAAATTTATCTGGACCCACTGCGTGCGGATCCAAATTGGGATGGTTACTTACAGGTAAAATATTACTGTCAGGTGAAAATTCCAATCAAGATATAACTATGTTCGCGTCGGAGGAACAAGATGATTTTATCAAAATATTCTGGGAGCTGGAGTCAGTACCCTCTGCCAAATCTTCAACCAGAGAAGAAATTTCGTGTGAAGAAATATATATTAATAACCTCAAAATTCTGGAAGATGGAAGATACTCTGTTGGGCTGCCATTTAGAACATTGCCACACACAACTCTTGGCGAATCTAGGATCAATTCTCTGAAACGATTTCTATAACTTGAAAGAAAATTACAAAAATCTCAAAGTATCCTAAAACAATATTGTGATTTCATGGACGAATATATTTTAATCAATCATATGGAGCTTTTTCCAGTGATGAGCTGGATACACCTTCAGGACAATGTTATTATATACCTCATCATTGTGTTTTTAAGAAGCAAAGCACTACCACTAAATTGAGAGTTGTTTTTGATGCATTTTGCAAAACAAGCAATGGCAAATCTCTAAATGACTTTCTTCATGTGGGACCAAAACTACAATAGGATATCTTCAACATTCTGATAAGATTTCGAACACGCCCAATAGCTTTTTCAGGAGATATAGAGAAATGTATCGCCAAGTAAGAATCGATTCTAGGGATTGTGATTTCCAGAGAATTTCATGAAGAAAAAACCCATCAGAACCTTTATTGTATTATAGACTGCTGACTGTGACATATGGATTGTCTTGTGCGCCATATCTCGCCATGCGTACCCTACATCAACTTGCAAGGGACAAGGTGTCAACTTTCCCAGTGGCCTCAAAAATAGTACAAACCGGTTTTTATGTTGATGACTTGCTTTCTGGTGCAGACACAATTGAAGAAGCTACATGTTATATTCGTGAAGTCAATAATCTTCTTTCTTCAGCGGGATTTCCTCTTAGGAAATGGAGATCAAGCGTCCCGCAGGTCCTTTCTGGATTTTCAGAACAGGCAGAAGATAGGCATAATCTTCGGGATTTAGAGAGTGATTCATGTGTCTAAATACTTGGTATTTGTTGGAATCCTTCCTTGGGCATTTTTCAGATGACATTCCAGAACAAACGAATTCTAAAAGACATTTGTTGTCCCACATCACCAGAATCTTTGATCCTATAGGCTGGCTGTCACCAGTTATTATTCGTCTTACAATTTTGCTTCAAATACTTTGGAAACAGAAGTTGAATTGGGATGATCCCTTGCCTGATACTTTGTGCTCTCAATGGAAGAAAATCGAAAAGGAATTATCCGTATTAAATAAAATTCAAATTCCTAGATACTTCTCGTGCAGGGGAGCTATACTTTCTGTTGAACTTCATGGTTTTTGTGACTCTTCAGAAGTTGCATATGCGGCAGTATTTTATATAAAATCTCATATCAAATCGGGCCAAGTGAAAGTTTCTCTGATTGCTTCCAAGACAAGGGTAGCTCCTCTGAAAATGATTTCCATACCACGGCTGGAGCTGTGCGCTGCTCTTCTTCTCGCAACTTTATATGATACTATTCGCAATTCTTTATGCTTACAAATTGATAGAGTATTTTTATGGACTGATTCCAAAATTGTTCTCAGCTGGATTAAATCTGAACCTAGACATTGGAAACCATTTGTTGGAAATAGGATTGCTGAAGTTCAAAGATTGACTTTACATTCTTCCTGGCATTATGTCATTTCGAAAGATAATCCTGCAGACTGCGCTTCCAGAGGTATAACTCCTTCAGAGCTGGTGGATCACTCTCTTTGGTGGCGAGGACCAACTTGGCTCTCGGATGTGAACTTTGAAGATCCAATTCAAACTCAATATGATTTTCCGAAAGAAATATCAGGTGAAAGACGAAAAACCTTCTTTGTTTTTCATTCCACTAATCTTCTTTTCCCAGACTTCATTTTCAAATACTCAAATATCAACGAACTTGTTAGAATTACAGCATGGATTTATAGATTTGTATTCAATGTCCAATGTTCTTTCAATGAAAGAAAGAAAGGACATCTATCTTCAAGCAAATTAACAAGTCCAATTCACAATATCATTCGTTTCATTCAAAGTTCTGAATTTCAATAAGAAATTACCTGTTGCAAACAAAATAAATCTTTACCAACTAACTCATGGCTTTTATCTTTGAATCCTTTCATTGATGAATCTGGACTATTACGGGTTAGAGGAAGATTACGTCATTCAAATCTGCAATTTGATAAAAATCTTCCAATAATATTACCAAGAGATAATTTTATCACGGAATTAATAGTGCGACAGTGTCATCTGGATCATTTACATTCTGGTCTTCAACTGTCCATGTCAGCACTACGATTACGATATTGGATTCCTGCAGGCAGAAGTTTGGTCAAGAAAATAATCCACCAATGCATGGTGTGTTTCAGGGCTAAACGCCAAGTTACCAAGCAGATCATGGGAGATCTGCCTATGCACCGAATTGTGAAATAAAATCCGTTCACTAAAACTGGAATCGACTTTACAGGACCGTTTTTGATGAAACCAAACATCAAAAGATCCAAAGTAAAATTAAAATCATATGTTGCTTCATTTGTATGTTTCTGCACAAAATCAATTCATATAGAAATTGTATCAGACCTATCTTCAGCGGCTTTCCTCGCAGCTCTCAAGCGGTTTATTTCTCGTCGAGGAAAACCTTCTGATATATTTAGTGATAACGGGACCAACTTTAGGGGAGCTAACAACATTCTCCGAGAGCAGTTTGATATATTGAAAGCTTCAACAATTAAAAAATTCATATCTAATGAACGAATCAACTGGCATTTTATACCTCCTTCCGCCTCAAATTTCGGAGGTATCTGGGAGGCTGGAATAAAATCCTTCAAAATTCATCTTCTCAGATGCATAAAGTCTCAGAGATACATTTGAAGAGTTGAGTACTCTGACAACTCAAATAGAAGCTTGTTTAAATTCGCCACCTATTTGTCCTCTAAGTTCAGATTCAGACAATTTTAATCCTCTTACACCAGGACACTTCTTAATCGGGAGACCCTTAACTGCCCTTCCAGAATCTAATGATGATGATGTTCCAATAAACTACCTCGACCGCTGGAGACTAAATCAAAATATTAAAAATGTATTTCGGAAACGTTGGAATCGAGAATACCTCAACAATTTGCAACAACGCCTAAAATGGCAAAAATCCTCACCCAACATTAAGGAAGGTGACTTCATCTTGATCAAGGATACCATATCACCACCAGCAATGTATTGGAGCCTTGGTCGCATTACTAAAGTCTTTCCGGGAGCGGACGGAAAAGTTCGAGTCGTCGAGGTGAAGACCAAGCACCAACAACGCCTTACTAGAACTGTCTATAAAATAGTACCATTACCTTTTGCTGAGGACTAAGTTAGTCCACCGGGGTGGAGTATGTTAGGTTTTTTTTTATTATTATTATTGTATTCTATTAATTAATTATAATTCATATTCATGAAATTTTATTGCTACTTATCATCATTCTTTTTGTTGTTTTTTTCTTCTTCTGTTTTCTTTTGTGTTATAAATACAACTGAATCGCATTAAATCGTAGTGTAATTCTCTTTTGTTGTTTGAAATAAATCGAATTGAGTCAGCTCGTTCTTTCTAGAAGAAACTTCAAAGAAAAACGTGCTGACACCCTTCTTGATAAATATAAATCAGCCACTTCATTCGTTAATGACAAAAGGATATTTGGCGTCTATATTCTGTTATAATTAAAACAACTATCATTTGACATTTATTCTGACATAGTGCGAGTCACATTAGCAACTATCAGTTAAAGAAGGATATGTGTTAAGACTTGGAAACAATCTTAATCTTTTTTTTTATATATTCATGTATGAATATTTGAGGATGTATTATATAAATGTATTAGATAATAAAAGGCATATATTGGATTTAATAAAATATTTATTAATTTTTTTTTATATCCAATATATGCATTTTATTATCTAATGAATTAATTATGGATTGCTCTAATTTCAAAAAATATAAATGTATGTTTGAAACTATTGATATTAATTTTGTTTTATATATGCTTTTTTTTTTTTAAAGAGCAATCATCAAATGTATTTTGATATATTTCAATGACCAACCTAACGGGCCAAAAAGATTCGGCACCCCTGGAGAACAAAGCGAGTAGAGTTAGACTTGGTTTGTTTACCTCTGCATTAAAATGTTAACTGGTTGGCGTACTTTCTAAAATCATAACAAGATGACTTTATCTTAATAAACCAATTCCAAAAAGTCACTTCGGATTATTTTTCATATTTTGAATAGAATCTCATTCAAACTTTGATTGCTATTAATAATATTTTTACAAAATAAAAATCTACTGGTTTAGACAAAGAAATGAATCAATTGATTAATTATGTATTAAAGCCAATTTTCGATAGCAGTGTTTTTGTTCAATTGAAAACTTTGAGTAACACTTATATTTAAATTCCATTTGTACACACACAGAAATTCACAATTTTGATATTAATTCAAGCTTCATTCTTAGAAGTGTTGGACACACTAAAAATATAACTTGAGAATAGGAATTAAAATAAAAATTTAAAGTTTTAGATAAGTAAAATATCACATTAATCATTCTTTCCTCAACTTCTCAAAGCAGAAATGGTTACTGGACGACCATCATTCGGCAATATCTAAACACCTTACTTGGTTGAGATTTCTTCTATTGACATTGTAGACATTATTAAGAACTTATTTGCAATTTTTCAAGGTATATACAGGTAATTGTATTTTATATTCTTGTATTTTATATTTAAAATAAATTATTGGGTGAATATATATTAATCCATAGATCATGTTATTTTTAATATAGCAATGATCAACAGGATATAATAAATATGTGTATTCACAATGAATTAATGATTCCGGTGTTTTGTTGGTCCTCTATATTCTTTCCTTCAGACACATTTTAGCTGATAATATCATTGTTTAATCTTCACGTGCTGTCTGAGAAATCCCAAGGATTATCTGAGCGAAGGCAGGAATGGATAAAGCTTCACAGATATAAATATGCGCCTAACAACTTCATCAACGAGGCTTCAGATAGTCCCAAGTAAGTGTTCAATAACTACAATAGCTCATATGGTTGAAGAAATATTTAGATATATATGATATAAATGACTTTCCTCAACTTCTCAAAGCAGAAATGGTGACTGGACGACCATCATTCGGCAATATCTAAACACCTTACTTGGTTGAGATTTCTTGTATTGACATTGTAGACATTATTAAGAACTTATTTGCAATTTTTCAAGGCATATACAGGTAATTGTATTTTATATTCTTGTATTTTATATTTAAAATAAATTATTGGGTGAATATATATTAATCCATAGATAATATTATTTTTAATATAGCAATGATCGACAGGATATAATAAATATGTGTATTCACAAACGTCAAAGGCAAAAAAGAAGAGATGTGATTCTTAAATATGTGAATCAGAAAGAATTCCGTAAAACATAATTAAAATTTAAATTTTGAAAGTTAATTTTAACAAAAATATTCATTTGATATATACAAACAATAGAAGATTTTACATATATCCTATTAATATTATATTTAAAATATTTAAATAGAAATATGCAGTATCTTTTCAAATCAATGTTTGGCAGACTTGGAGTTCGCGTTCCTCTTTGATTTTGGCTCTATAGGGAAATTAGTAGTTTCACAAATCTTCCAACTTAACAAATCAAAACTAGACAAGTGTTTTCTGATTCACACTGGTCGGACTATGTTAGTTATGTCTACTTGTACTACCGGTTTTACATTTCGACAGAAAAGTATATTAACAAAATACTAAATTAATAGAAGACAGTGTTAGATTTGTCTAGGCGCCAAGATTGTGTATAGCCGAATACTTGTTTATTGGTTCTATATCTCGAAAAGTCTTAATATAAAAAGATTTCAAGTATGTAAACCCTTTTTAGCAGTATGTAGCTCACTCTACTCCAGTCCTTGAGGTCATTGGCCGCATCCTTCTTGGTCTTGTTTCCTTATATTAACTTTACAATTATCATAGAACGAAACATAAAAATTACATAACAAAGAAATCACGATGGTAACGTTTGAACGTCGGTTCGCTATTCAAATGATCTAAAAAACCAAAAATGAAAATTCAATATAACTTTTTTATCTAATTTTGTACAAATTTATTTTAAATAGATGGAGTTATAAATCGAACTCTAATACGAATATTTGCCACGCCCTTATAATAAAATGAATCACCATTTATTTGAATCAATTTTAAGTATATGAATTAGATCAACTAGGAATTTGAGAATATGCGAAGTTTATTTTATATCACATTGATTTCTCAAGTAAGGGGAGTTACGGATAATGAATTTATAATCCTATTAATTTTTATAATTAAAAAAAAAGCATTTATCTAATATATCTTACATAGAAAATGTCTATCTGAAATATATACTAAACCTTTATTAGCATCAAAGTGGATAATTAGGAAGAAAAATCTCGATTGCCAAACATTAAAAAAAAAAAACCCCGATTTTTAATAGTTAATAGACCAATTTATTTTTGGAGAAAAGTTTATCCGTGGAAATCACATTTTAAAAACATGATGGTACTTGAAAGAATAGCTTGTAAAAACGTAGCATAACCATATATCTCCTATTTCACTTGTGGTCTATGATATCAAAACCTGGCCTATAAGAGAAAGGCACGTCTAGGTACAGATCAAGAAGTATTCTGCCTCTCTCTTACACACCTGGAAGATTGCACTAAAACATAATATAGATATAAGAGAATTAAATGGTTTAGACTACAAACCATAACCTTCACTAGAACCTGTCAATCAAAGGAGGAGAAAATAAAGCGTTTCATTATCTTTTGCTTAAGAAATTAATTTTGAAATATTTCAAACAGTTTTTTAAAAATGCTGAAAGAAAACTTGAAATTTCTCTTGGTGTCTTTTCAAATCAGAAGGTTCAAAATATGAAGTAAGGGAGGTTCAGAAAGTGAGATTGTTAAATTATTTTCTTCCATATGTCTCTATGACATGTTTTTTTGTTCAAAAAGACTGACAACCCAATCGATCCTGGGACATAAAAGATATTCAAATATCACAGTCCAATAAGGAAAGATTAGTAGATTTAGAAAGAGAGATTGATATTCAACTCTTTTGTGAGCAATAGTAATCCAGGATTCATTTTGATATTGTACAAAAAAGTAATTGCCCGTTGAAGAGCAGAAATCCGCTCTAAAGCTTGCATAAATCTAGAAGAAGAAAATATTTTACCCGAATCCCTTTTCAAATATTCAATTTTGTTATATTAATTTTTTTATTACTTAAGACAAACCTTCAGTTCGAGGAGGAAGACAAATTATTCCATCTTGTCTCTAATGTGATTACAGCAATTTCTTATCACACGTTCCATTCAGAATGGGAAAGATCCTCCTTTTCGCTTTTCTACATATTGCACTCCAAGAACAATGTTTCTGTGCAAAGTTTTATTTTTAAATATACCCAAGTGAGAATGACTGTAAGAAGCCGTGATTCTGTTGTTCTAATAAAAAAAGCTTCTCCGCATTTATCATTCACGTAATAAATTGAAGATATTTCAAATTAGTTTTAAATTGTGTGTGTGTGTTTTTTTTTTTGTAAAAGAACATAATTTTTTGTCCAAAAGGTGATGTAAAATACTTGAACCGAGAAATAAGTGTTGCTGTAACATTCCGAACACACTGTCCATTTATAATGAACACGATTCTTGAACTGCAGTAGACATATTGCTTCAGGAGCAAACGGGGTTGGTCAAAAAGAAGTACAAGCTAATTTATCCTGACGCATATGTGATGTCAGTCCTTTCAGAATGCGCATTCCATTGAAGATTAGAAAAGAGATTTCATTTTTCTCTATGTATTGCTAAAATAGGATCTCTCTGTCCAAGAAGAAAGATAGCATACTTGAACCTGAGGCACATGTGATGTCAACAACTTCCGATCACGCTGTCCATTCAGAATGAACTTATTCTAAAATTGGGTCTGTACCAGGCCAATCCATATGTTTAGAAAAAAAAAAAGAGAACATTCTAATGGATCTTGTGGCATATATGATATCAGACACTTCATATCATGCACTCCATTAGAAATTAAATTAATCCTTAATTGGTCTCTCTGTGTATGCTACCAGTAAATATTTTTCACTTAGAAGAAAGAGGGCAATCTAATCGATATGTGATGTCTTCAGATATCACACTGCCCATTCAGAATTAGAATGGATCCTTAATTGTTATCTGCATATCCTACAACGACAATCAATCTGTTCAAAAAAGGAGAACATTAAAATTGATTCTGAGGCTTATATGATGTCAGCAGCTTCAGATCACACGGCCCATCAGCGTGGAAGCCGGTTAGGTTCAGAACGAAGGAAGAACCTCTAATTGCGGCTTGACCTCGGACAACTAAATGAAAACTCGGAGGGAGAGATCTGATAGAGATCTCTAGAGATGTATCGCGGAGGCCAATTAAGTTCCCATTGTTGCCGAACTCAACTCTAAATTAGGCTTGGGAGATGAAAGGAAAGGCTACAATTGAGGAAATACCGCGCAAAATTGGATGCTTCGAAAAATAGTTGGTCTTGCCGCGTTAATATGCCTCTCAGGTCAGTGGCCTATAGGGGATTGCTGGGATGTCAGGAAGTTTAGAGTCGATAGAAACTGCTGAATACCTTCTCGAATGTTATACCTATATAACCTATATAATGCTATACATTTTGAAATGTTATTGAGGCGTGAAACCCTTCCAGATCAGGTGTTATAACTACAATCATATATTAAACAATAGTTCTAAATTGTTAAAATAAAAACATAAAGCCTCCAGGGAAAAGTTTCTTTTGGAATATTTTTTATTTAAAAAATCTCGAGCTTTCGTGCAAGTACGCCCTTCTACGGGAGAAAATGCTTTATATGATTAATACGCCAATGAAATATGATTTAAAATTAAATGAAGTCCATTTACTGTTTACATTTGTTTTAAAAGCATGATCAACGCGGGTTTCTGTTGCGCGTGCTTCACTTGGAGGTTATGGGCTGGGCTCAGGGAATATAATGTTATAAATTTCCGGAATATCTATTCTTCTGTTGATGCTATTGTGCTTTCTGGATATGATGGATTCTATTATTAGTCTCTGTAGTCTCTCTCTCTCGGCCGTGCGGCCACGCGGCGCGCGAGCTCCGCGTTTATCGGATATTGAGATGGAGTTGATGGAGACTAATAATCCATATGAGGTATTGGCTGATAGCCGGGAGAATGGGCTGCAAGCCCATATGGATCTCAATCACGACCCTCAAGTTCCCGCCGAAAATTCGGCAAAAGAATTGACTGCAAGTTATTCTAAAGACGATGGCAAACATGCTAATTTTGAGCCGGCGGCGGATGGCAAGAATGCAAATTCTTGCCGTAATTGGGCTGATTGCCTGGAGCAGGAAGAACAGCCTCTCGAGAGCGAAGATATAATCTTCATCACAGTGGGCAGCTCAAAGAAGCGGGCACATGACCCTGACCACGCCAACTCGGCGGCCAAAAAGGGATGTACCCAGGCACCAAGAATCCTTAGCAACAGCAGCAGGCCACGATCCGCGCCAAAACCTAGTAAGGTGCGCGAGTGCCAGACAACCAGGCAAAAGCAGGCCACCTTCCGAGCCAGGTCAGCAGCAGGGCAGGTAGACCAATGTTTCTACCTGGAGTACTGCCCAGACTTCACCCAGGAGCAGTATTTCCGGGCGTTGGAAGCCAAACTGGGCAAGGGCTCCGTCTACCAGCTGACGAAGATGGAGGGGCAATTCCTGGTCGGCCTCTCCAGTATCCAGCACGCCGACAAGCTCGTCGAGGATGGGCTGGAGTTGGAGGACGCCCTCCTGCGAGCAACACCACTGAAGAAGCGGGCGGAGCGAATCATGATCGGCAACGTCCCATTCTTCATTGAAAACCGAGACCTCGTTGCAGCCCTGCGGCCCTACGGACAGATAACCTCCATTGTCCAGAAAATGATGGAGTTGGGCGACTCGTATTGGGCCGATGCACGTCGTGAGGCCTTCATCACCCTTCGAGACGGCGTGAAGCTCTCTCACATCCCAGCCCGTCTCGAAATAAAATCAAAAGGGGTGACCAGTCACGTGTACGTGACTTATGGAATTAAGTGCTCTCTATGCTATAAGCACGGGCACAAACGCGCCAACTGCCCGCGGAAGACTGGCGTACAAGAGGCTAACCTGCTTCTCCACCCTGCTGCTCCAAATAACGCCGGAAGAGGGCTGCCCTCCTCTCTGAACACCAAGCCGGCCCTAGTATTAACGCTAACCGCAGGGACAACATCGACTGCAGCACCAACTCCAGCTCCATCACAAGCCTTCCCTGCAGTCCCTTCATCTGCGGCACAGGCCCAACCTACTGCTGCTGTGGACCCAGCCCCTCCTCCACCAGGGGTTCCAAATGGCTTTCAAAAGACCAAATCCTCTTCACAGGAGAAGCCAAAGGCCCCTGTGGCACCGGAAGAGATGAAAGAGGAGGAGGTCCTAGTGTCGACCCCCTCAGGGACCCCCCAAAAGACCCGGATGCAGCTCAATAAGCTCCTTGAGACTGTCCCCAGCGACATCCTGGACCATGCTGGGCTTCTTGGGTTCGAGAGAGGAGAGGTCCTGGAGGCGCTAACCACCATCCCCGGTCTGAAGAGCCTACAGAAGAAGACGGGAAGCGAGCAGAAGACCGCGCTCAATAGGGTTGCCGAGAGCCTAGTGAACGCCTTGCCCAACTCCCACTCCGCCATCTACAAGCGTCTCATGGACGTCCGTGCCCAGACGAGGAGCACCCAATGAGCTTCTGTCTGGTATCCATCAACGCCCGCGGGCTCGCCGCTCGCGAGAGGAGCATTGAGCTCTTCCACTTCCTGCGCCAACATCGCGTAGACGTCGCCTTTGTTCAGGAGACCAACACCTCGTCGCTGGATCTCATTCTACATCTGTGCCTGGGCTACAGCGCCGCCATCGTGCCCCCCACAGCCCTCAGGGGTTCGGGCCTCGCCTGCTTCTTCGCGCCGGGCAGCGCGTCCTGTGGCCGGGAAACATCTCCATCGTCTCCATCGACGTCCGCGGCCAGGAAGTGCGTGTAATCAACTGTCACTTGTCACACATTCCTCGCGAGCGGCTTGAGCAGCTGGAGTCCATAACAGCAGCCGCGATCCAGGAGGACGCCTGGGTGGTTGGTGATCTCAACATCGACGAGCAGAGCCCGAGCGACATAACATCCGGCTCGGTGGAGGCCCTCGAGGCTCAGGCATCCCTCGTTGATGTAGCCACCCTCTTCGAGGCCGAACACCTTCCAACCAGAGTGGCCAGCTGCAGGAGTCGGGTTGACGCAGCTCGCCTGGACAGAATTCTCTTGCCATCGAGACTCCTGGAGAGAGTGACACTGTACAAGACCATCTACTACAGGCTCTCTGACCATCGAGCTGTCCTCACCCAGATGGGCTCGCCTACTTCCCCTCGCCAGCCCTGCGTGGCCGCCATGCTTCGTTCGGCTCTGGTGGATGAACATCTTGTGGCAACAATAGAAAGAACATCTGGATCTATTGCGGACATGTCCAGCGAAGCTCTATGGATAAGATGGTCCAAGATCAAGGCCGAACTCCTGGCGGAGGTGAGATCCCTCCATGTCCCACGCGTCGCCGATGACGACCACATCTCGCGCGCCAGGCGGTATCTGCAGGCCAGACTGGAGGCAGCATCATCAGCCGCCGACTACCCATCGCTGCCCGACCTTGTGCGCTCGCTTCGCGTCCGAAGGCCCGCTGGCACGACCATCCGGGATGAAGATGGGAGCATCATCGACGGCGTGGAGCTGCGACGACGGGCATACTCCGTCTACCAGCGCCGCTTTGCCTGTGAATCCGGCGACCCCATCGCTGCCGCTGAGTTCATCCGGGGGACGACCACCACCCTAACCCTGGAAGAGGATGATCCACTGACCCGCCCTGACATCACCGGCGCAGATATCGCGGCGGCCATCCGCCGACTACCGCTCGGAAAGGCTCCCGGGTGGGACGAATTGCCCTGCGAGTTTCTTATCACCTACGAAGACTTCTTCGTAGAGGCTCTCAGGCACGTCTTCGAGGCCTCCAAACTCCGCGGGGCCCTGCCTTCATCGATCAGGCGCAGCACCATCTGCCTCGTCCCCAAGTCCAACGGCGGCCTTGGGCTCAGCGGCTACAGGCCGATTTCGCTCCCCACAGCTGACTACCGCATCCTGGGCAACATCCTCCTCCAGCGTCTGCGGCCCCATCTTCCCGCCTTGGTGCCTCGGTGCCAGACATACGCTGTTCCGGGAAGGTCTCCCAGTTGGAACGTGGCGCGAGTAGCCGACGAGATCGACATGGCTACGAGGAACGGGTCGGAGCTGGCTGTCATCTCAACGGACCTAGAGTCGGCCTTCGATACCCTGGACCGCTGCTTTCTGGTGTCCCTGATGGTCTCTCTGCGGCTGCCTCCTGCCTTCGTTGAGTGGTTCCCCCTCCTGTATGCCGGGGCGGATGCGGCGGTGTGAGCCGGAGGCCTCCACACAAGGCCCTTCCATCTGCTGAACGGGGTGAGGCAGGGCTGTGCCATCAGCGCCGCTTTGTTTAGCCTCGCCACTGGCCCTCTCCTAGTGCGCCTCGAGCGAGCGCTCGGCCCCGGAAACGTCCTCGCCTATGCCGACGACATCGTGCTGCTCATCAGGCGCGACGAGCTCTTCGACGTGGTGAGAATCATCTTCGAGGACTTCCGGCGCACTTCGGGAATAGGCGTCAACTTCGCGAAGTGTAAAGGCCTATGGTGCGGCACCTGGCGGGCCCGCACCGACGCGCAGCTTGGCATCTCCTGGACATCGGAGCAGATCCGGGTACTGGGCTGCAACTTAACACCTGCAGTGTCATCCTCCGCCCAGGAACAACATCTCCTCGCACTGCTCGAGAGTGCTGTGGCGAGGTGGGTCCCCTTCACCCGCGGCCTCTCCTTAGTCGGTCGAGCCAGAGCCGCCAACTCGCTGGTGTTGTCCGCCGTGGTGCACCATCTTCACGGCTACCTGCCCACAGACTCCACCATCGCCAAGCTGCAAGCCCGATGGTGCGCTTTGTCTGGGGACCTCGGCGTACTACCTGGTTGCCGGGCGGCGTTCTTGCAAGGCCAGTCGCCGTGGGCGGCTTCGGACTTCTCGACATTGGGACACAGCTTCGCCTGGCGTGCTTGAGGGGCGTGCAGACCGCGCTGCGCGGAGGCCTCAACGCCTACTCTTGGCTCGCTGTGAGTGGGACGTGGCTGACCCCTCCAACATCTGGGACATGGCATCCACCTCGGCGCCGCAGGCTCCATAAGCTCTGGGAGGCCGTCTCGGAGATGTTGGAGCTGAACCACCGTGTGCTGCCGCCACATCAGCTTCAGGAGCTCCATATTATCGGGGACTCCAGGTTCCTTCGGCCTCCAGATCTTTTGGTCGCATCGCGGTGGGCGGGGATGCGCGTTGTTGATCTCACCAGCTCTTCATCTCTCCCTCTGCGCACCACCCGCGCCGCCCTCGCTGACATCGCGGCACTCACCACCTTCTGCAGCCGGATTGTGGAAGAGAACCGGAACCACACCCACCGGGTTGACAACATCAAGGCCGGCATCGTGCTGCGCGGGACGGCCACTGCGTTCCAGCGCCTAACCACCCGCACTGCCCGCCGCATGCTAGAACGTCCACGCCTGGCTGCACTGCCCATCACCCAGCTGCTAGCCCGGTGGCTTCCCCACGTCAGCATCCCCATCTCCATCAGCTGACCTTCTCTCCGGCGAGGTGCCTTCTCTGGGCACAATGCCGACGTTGCCGTGCGGCTGGCCCTTCACGTCCTTCCCCATCCATGGATCTTCGGGCATGACCTGGAGGACGACGCCCTGGCCATCCTGGCGTCTGCCAAGACCCGTATCTACAAGCACTTCCTGGGCCTGGAGATACGGGGCGTCCAAGAAGACCCTCTCATCGTCTGGAGGAGGACTCTAGCAAGATGGTGGAGCCTTCCTCAATCATAATTTCATTGTATTATTCCATTATTTTTCATTCATAATTGACTAGTAGTCAATAAAGTATGTTTAACCGTCTCTCTCTCTCTCTTCTCTCTCTCTCTCTCTCTCTATTGGAAATGTTGGAGTAATGGGTCTTTGGTTCTGATAGGGAGAAGGAATGGCCTGTTACTCTTATATGTTGGTATACTAAAGATCTACTGTCTTGATTATCGATATTTCGTTTATGTTCTGATACTCTTATATTTAAATGTCTGCCAGTTTCGCCGACATATTTGATTTTGCATTCGTTGCATTCTATGAAGTATATGGCATTCTTAATATTGGAAGGATAATCAATGGTATTGTTCTTTGTTATGGGGTTTCTTAGTAACGAATTTAAATTAGGTGAGTTTCTGAAAAAGGTTTTGATTCCAAATTTCTTTAGATGACGGGCTATAGAAACAGATACTGGTGAATAAGGAATACTGCTAATAGATTTATAGATTGGGGAATTCCGAATTTCAGAGGGGCTATAGAAATGTCTTAGAATAAATGATAAAGGATATTGACAAGTCTTTAGATTTCTTATAATATTCTGAGTTTCTTCTGTTTTAAAAGTTTGAAGTGAACAATGGCTATGGATACGTTTAGTTAAGGTCTTTACGGTATTGATTTTATGGCTGAGTGGGCAGTAGGAGGAAAAACGGATATAGTCGGGGTTGAAGGATGGCTTATAATAAACAGTTGTTTGGAATTGATTCTGTATGCGAATAATTTTTATATCTAGAAAAGGCAGGCTATTGTTTGTTTCTTTTTCAAAAGTGAAATTTAGGTTAGGATGGTAACTGTTGAGTCTTTCTAGAATGTTCCTGGTTTGATTTTCGGGGCATATACAGAATATGGTTGTAGAAATTAAACTCTTAAAATCACGATCATTAAAACAATAATAAACAATAATAAGAGGAGCTTCTTGTGTAAATTTCTTTATTACCGCAAGCTTTCGAACAGAACGTTCTTCAACGGGCGTGGATAGTAAAAACGTACTAACATGCTATTAGAGGAGAAAAACTAATATATACACCAATAAATTTACATATTGAAGAGATAATAGCGTAAAAAGAGAATACAACATAAATATTTAAAATAAAATTTACATAATACAAACGTGACGACTAAAAAATAAGCAAAAAACTTGAATGAGACTAAAAACTAAGGTAAAATTATTATTAAAACGGCGACATCCCTACACCAAAAGAACAAAGAATAAAACAGTATATGGAAGTTAAAATCAACAAGACCAAGGCAGGGGAAAGGGAGGGTCCCACCCAGTGCTGCCACTATCTTTGAGATATAAGAGGGGGGGGGGGGGTGAAAGACAAGCTATTTATAAAGTATCTGGTAAATGTCTGGGAGGTCTATTTTACGGTTACAACTATTGTTTTGTGTGGAAATGATAGATTCTAGGCAGAGTCGGTGATGTTTGTTATGTATGTGCCGGTATTTAACTTGAGGATGGTCGAGATCAAAACTATGGCCTGTTTGTGCTATATGCGTGAAAATTAAGGATTTAGGATCTTTATTGCGGATGTTACGTCTGTGCTCTGAAATACGGATGCCAGTGGTTCTTCCTGTTTCTCCAACATAAGAAGTTGGGCAATCCAGGCACTGTATGGAATAAACTGCGCCGGTAGAGTTTATGGGTAGGGTGGGTTTATCAGATTTGGTGATGTGATGTCTAAGGATGGTGGCTAAGTTGGGGGGACTATTGTAGAGAACTTTTATGCCGTATGGGCGTAGGACTCTGGAAATGGATACTGCGGCAGGGGAGAACGGGAGCCAACAAGTGGCCCTGTGAATTGTAGTGGTTCTGTGGACACGTGGATCAAAAGTATGTTTTTCTATGAAATCAATGGGATAACCAGCGGTTGTTAATAAGGAATGGATTCTAGATCTTTCTATTGTTTTAAAAATGGGTAAGGAACAATGGGTAAAAATTCTTTTAGTTAAGGTCCTGACTGTATTAATTTTTTTTACTCGAGGCCAGAATACAAGGTTCTCATTCCAACATTAGATTCCTCTCCAGATCTATTAAAGGCCTCATCTTTCTTCTCCACCAGTTAATGTCTGCGGACGACATTGCTAACCTAGTAAGATCCATCACCTTTAAGGTTCATCAACAAGAAATTTCGCTTAAGAATAGGCATCTATCAAAATTGGCATATTGGAAAAGAAAGTTTAATTTTCCTGATGTCGCCGAGTCCACGGGATCTGCTCCTCCCAACGTCCTAAATCTGTCTTCAACCAAGCTGTCTGATAGAGAGGAGAGGATCTTAGCGTTAGGTCTTCAATTCATCCCCCCAGCTAAACCGGACATCCCTAGAATAATTGCCGGAATCGAAGGCGTCACAAGGTCACTTAATCATCTTGAAACTCTTAAAGTACGAAACGCCGTAGTTCAAATTCTCAGCAGACCTTCACAGATACCACCTTCCAGCAATAGACATCGCCAGATCATTAAGAAGTTGCAAAGTTACAAGTCTCTCATTTTCATTAAAGCGGACAAAGGAAGCCACACTGTCGTACTTGACCGCTCAGATTATCTTTCTAAGATGACGGACATTCTCCAGGATAACACTACCTTTTCTTCCATTTCACCCCAGGAAAATCTTGCGTTGACCAAATCATTCAGAAAGGCGCTCTGCGAAATGAAGAAATCCAGCATCATCACACCTGATCAATTTGCCCTATTTACATCTTGCCTGGATAGGGAAGCTTATATTTATGGCTTGCCTAAGATACACAAGCCGGGGGTCCCACTCAGGCACATAAGAGCTTATCATCTTTCTCCAGCCTACTCTGTAGCCAAGTTTTTGGTAAGTTTTTTGTCCCCTCTCATGAAAGACCATCCTAACACATATAGCATCACGCACCCCCCCAGTTTCATAGAAGACCTCCTTAATTTACAACCACCACCCCTACACAGTATGGTGTCTTTTGATGTCACGTCCTTATACCTCTCACTGCCACATTCTCTCATTGCTGACAAATTGCAATCGTTCCTTGTTACCAATAACATTGACACACAAACGGCTTCCCATATCCTGCAACTGGCTTCTCTCTGCCTCTCGATTTGCACTTTCACCTTCAACAAGCAGTTTTATAAACAGACCAGAGGAACCCCTATGGGTAGTCCCCTATCATCAATCATCTCTGAAATAGTCATGGGTTCTTTGGACACATGGATCAATCAAGCCCACCTTTCCGATATTTACTATTGGAGGAGATATGTAGACGATATCTTTTGCATTATTAAAACAGACAGCCTTCAACTCACATACAGTACCTTGCACGATTTCAACCCCCACATTAAGTTTACATACGAAACAGAAATAGATTCTGTTTTACCTTTCCTAGACATCCTTATTATTCGCACCCCTCATTCTTTTCACACCTCTGTTTTCCATAAGAAGCATATCCCTCCCCAATATACGCATTTCTCCTCCAATAGTCCCATCTCCTTTAAAATTAATACAGTCAGGACCTTAACTAAAAGAATTTTTACCCATTGTTCCTTACCCATTTTTAAAACAATAGAAAGATCTAGAATCCATTCCTTATTAACAACCGCTGGTTATCCCATTGATTTCATAGAAAAACATACTTTTGATCCACGTGTCCACAGAACCACTACAATTCACAGGGCCACTTGTTGGCTCCCGTTCTCCCCTGCCGCAGTATCCATTTCCAGAGTCCTACGCCCATACGGCATAAAGGTTCTCTACAATAGTCCCCCCAACTTAGCCACCATCCTTAGACATCACATCACCAAATCTGATAAACCCACCCTACCCATAAACTCTACCGGCGCAGTTTATTCCATACAGTGCCTGGATTGCCCAACTTCTTATGTTGGAGAAACCGGAAGAACCACTGGCATCCGTATTTCAGAGCACAGACGTAACATCCGCAATAAAGATCCTAAATCCTTAATTTTCACGCATATAGCACAAACAGGCCATAGTTTTGATCTCGACCATCCTCAAGTTAAATACCGGCACATACATAACAAACATCACCGACTCTGCCTAGAATCTATCATTTCCACACAAAACAATAGTTGTAACCGTAAAATAGACCTCCCAGACATTTACCAGATACTTTATAAATAGCTTGTCTTTCACCCCCCCCCCCCCTCTTATATCTCAAAGATAGTGGCAGCACTGGGTGGGACCCTCCCTTTCCCCTGCCTTGGTCTTGTTGATTTTAACTTCCATATACTGTTTTATTCTTTGTTCTTTTGGTGTAGGGATGTCGCCGTTTTAATAATAATTTTACCTTAGTTTTTAGTCTCATTCAAGTTTTTTGCTTATTTTTTAGTCGTCACGTTTGTATTATGTAAATTTCATTTTAAATATTTATGTTGTATTCTCTTTTTACGCTATTATCTCTTCAATATGTAAATTTATTGGTGTATATATTAGTTTTTCTCCTCTAATAGCATGTTAGTACGTTTTTACTATCCACGCCCGTTGAAGAACGTTCTGTTCGAAAGCTTGCGGTAATAAAGAAATTTACACAAGAAGCTCCTCTTATTATTGTTTATTATTGTTTTAATATACAGAATATGTCGTCAATATAACGACGCCATAAAACTATATCTGACGGGAATAGGGATGTTATCCAATTGTCTATGCGACGCATAACTATTTCGGCTACTGAGGTTGAAAGAGAGCTCCCCCTGGGAGAACCTTTAATTTGTTCGTAAGTTTTGGAATCGTATGCTAGAATATTTGTTTCGAGGCATAGGGCTATAAGTTTAGTCATTTTCCTGACTATGATCTGATCAACCTGATTTTCTCTCAAGAATTCTTCGGTGCTGTTTAGTATCAGCTGGTGTAGGAGACTTGGGTAAAGGGATTCTACGTCGAATGAGATCATAATCTTGTTTGGTTGAGGTTGGTACTTGAGTAGTTCATCTATGAAGGTGGTGGTGTTGGAAATGGAGAACGGGGAGTTTTGCTGCTTGATTATGGGTTTGAGAAAAGTTGAGATGAACTTGGAGAGAGGTGCTGTTGGGGAATGGTAGAAATCCACTATGGATTTTAAGGGGACATTTGGTTTATGTATTTTAGGGAGGCCATATATGAAGGCATCTGTTTGCATATTAGACAAGAAGTCTTTCAATTCTTCATTCGAAATATTACGTTCTTTGTGCATTTTTCTGAGTTCTTTTTTGAAAAAAGAGTATGTTCGGGTTTTTTCTTCTTTGGAAATGTGTTTGAAGGTAGTTTGATCTTCAAGGATGATCAGCATTTTACTATGGTAATCAGTTTTGTCCAGAATCACTGTTTGGCCGCCTTTATCTAAATTGTAATATTATAGCTATCTTCAAAGTTTTCTTATATTATTACCATTCTTAAACTTCAAATACCTTTCCAAAAATATTGCCTTGAGTCCTCCTTTTTAATTAACAATTAAGCTTGATATCTAGTCAATATTATTTTATTTGTTTGAAGCTCAAGGACAAGTTTTAGATATATTTTTGAACCAATAATTATTTTATATCGAGTGAAAAATCAAAGGTACCTAAGCTTACAAATTTATAATATGCATAGAACTTGGTGAGAGAAAATTTTGAAAAAGCTCACAAAATAATTTTTAAAAAGAGTTTAAACGTAGACGCGATTACCTGTACAAAGATTTCAAAGTGGTTTCAATATAATGGCATCAGGGGCATGAAGCTATACATATATTCAGCTCAAATTTACGCTAAAATATGTTTGAGACTTCAATTTCTTTCTTTTTTTTTAATCTGTAGCTCTATTTATATATTAATTTGATAAAGTCAACAAGAAACCCAGGGTCAAGTTTATTTAATTATTTTTATTTCTCTAGCTTTCGGAATAACATGCCCTTCAACAGTAGAACTAGATGACTCCCAGCTAACTATACACGCCGTAAAGATATTTTAATATATGCCCCCGATTACATAAATTCATTCCCATCAGTAATTGCAAATAACCAAACGATTTTCAAGCACCTTGGGAAAGGTCTAACTTCTTTCAACATGTGTAGACATGTGCTACAGTAAAGGCAGTCTACCCACCATGATTACCATGGCCTGTACAATGTACACTTGTGAAAGGTAAAAGATGAAGACAGAAGGAAGCCTTACAAAGTCAGTCTCCACCAAGCTGCCCAGGGAAGGGGACAAATGTACGGACTGAGAGAATCTCTACGACATGAGTACTGGAGAAAGAAAGTATGTTAGGTCACATTCAATTACTTTTTTTGTCGGGAGTTCTCTAATAAAATAAGTTGGACTCTTACAATTGGCGGTTGTTGCGTAAGACGGCATGTCACTGGGGGCAGTATAATCATCGGGACTTCATCACTGATTGCTGTTTGCAGGAAGTTCTATTGCATCATTTATAAATATCTACTTTGGATCTTCTTCTAATGGTCAACTCAAGGTTATGTAACCTAGCGATAGGTGGGATATTTACAGTGTGTGACGTCCAATTATTCAAATTCCCTCCATTTCCTATTTGTTATCCGTCGGAGTTCTTAATGCCTTGATATCTTAAGCCTCTATAAGGAAGATATACCGTTAAATATTAATCCTAAACGATACACACGGCCAATTTTATCCATGTTTATTTATTTTAGAGAATTTAGCCAATTTTTGATTTAACTGATATCAGTTAGCGTTTACTCGGATTGTTGTAAAAGTTCAATTTTAAAGATCGAAGCAACCAAACATGCTCTAACAAATTCGTGAATGCAAAATTCGAACTGCTTTCTACATACTATAAGACATGCGGCGCTTTTACAGTAAAAGGTAACCTCTAACTACACACCATTATTATCATAACTTGGACTTGTATCACGTGTACCTGGTATAAGTAAAAATAAAATTAGTTGAATGAAGTGATAAAAAAAATATATATGGTATTTATCTCATGTATCCTATGTGCATAACACCCCAATGCATAATGAAAGTGTATGTAATGAGAAATAATAAAGAAACCTGTAATATAAAAGCCAGATCGGGAGAGAAATAGAATCGAAATCGGCCATGTTTGATATCAAATAACAAAGCCCCTTGAATCTCTTTATTAGCAGACATCTTTTTAAGAAACCTTCTTTATTGCATTAGAAAGGGCAATAGACCTTTGAGAAATCGCCTATAACTCCCTCCCCCAAAACGGAAATGGGCAGTTAGTCAGTTAGCTAGTTCACGGTCCTGCCAACTACACGACTGTCCGAGCAAAGTTCCTATCATCGCCGCACCACGTCGCCACTAGGATAACGCCTTAAGTCCACTACCGAACGTTCGGGTTTTCTCCAGCCCCCCTGTTCTCTCTCTCGCTGCCAGCTTCTCTTGCCGGTGATGTATTCTACCCAAAATTTTGTCTCTGACGTCATAATCCATTTACAACAAAACCCATGTTGACTGTCTTTTTCAACTACAAGGATGTATTATTGACCGAATTCCTGTCGAAGTGGTCAACGTTTACACCTGCACACTAAATGCAGACTATAGCCGTTTGCGTAAAGCTATCAAATAGAAGCATCCGGCACTTCTTTCTTCTTGAGTGGTGTGGCTAGCATAAGTTACGTCACAACCTATTGCTTGTTTGGATGGAAATTCTACATCTTTCACAGTCCTCTCTACAGACTCTGAAATTGAGGCTCTGTGACTACAGTTTGTTTGGACCTTTGAACAGAGGCACGCGAAGGCACCTTTTAACTACGTATGATGATTTGTAGGAAGCTTTTGGAGATTAGCTGCATTCACGGTCAAAATCTTTATATGCCCTAATTAAGGCTATAATAACATTATGAATAACATTTTCCACTCTTAACGGCAAAATATTCATTAAAATATATTTCCATTTACTTCTTTTTTTCTACTTATTCCAAATAAACATAGTTCATGCCATAATATTCGTGGTGAGCAGTAAGTGTAGCCACTTTTATTGTATGTGAACTACTCTCTGAAAATGTAGATATCAGTACGATCTTTGTACTTACAAGATGCCAGAGTGTGGTTACCTGCATTCACTGGTGTTACAACCGATTTGACTCTTCAAGTAGGAATATAATTTCTAATTACATAAGGGAAAAATTGCAGAAATACTATGAGAAGACTAATACCATTTTCAAGTCCTTCTTCACTGATTCCCAAATACCCAAATATGTCAAGCCAAACTTTTACAATGTCCAATTTTTTACTGGACACGGTAACTTTAGATCATATTTGTACAAAGTCAGAAAGACGGATTCACCTAAATGCTCATGTGGTGCAGAAGAAGAAAATCCTGTACATATTTTAACGGACTGTCGACTTGTAGAGGACTTGAGAGTCAAAAATCAAATAAATATAAATTGTCTAAATCAAATAGTTAATAATAGATATATGTATATAAATTTTAATAGATTTTGTAGAATGTTTTTTAGTAATAGATAGCCTGGGCTGTAATATAGTTATATGCTGTAAATAGCTCTAAATTTCTGTTCTTATGTGATGTTCACTAATATTCATTATAGGGTAATTAAATCGTTAACTAACTGACAAATATGTTAATAATTTCTATTATAATAACTAATTTCCTATTAATAATTACTGTAAATAAGCTCCCAAACTTGTGTATGCATGCAAATATCCAAGACGGATATCGCGTGCTTTGTAAATGATAATAAAAATTCACTGGTGTGGTTGGAGTTTTGAAAGAATCGGAGGTCATTCAATAAATTCACTCGCAGGTCATATTTACCGGAAACAACTCCACCATAGAGCATTCATTTTTTACTTCTGCGATGATAGAAAAGTCACTTGTTGACCGCACCAAATAAAATATATGATATATAAAGAAATATATTTTTATAATCAAAATTTCAAACAACAAATTCACCCGTCATATTTTACAGAAGATAGAAAAGTAAAAATGTATCTATATAGATAATAGGCTAACAGAATTTACAGTTGTAAAGTTTGAAGCTATCTCCGCCAAAGATACTTAACTATAAATAGCCATCTATAAACCAACATTTTTGTTATTTTTTGTTTCACATGATCGTTTTATTTTTCAAATATTCATAGTTTTTTATTATTTTTAATTTATTAGATTTTCCAATCGAAGATTTTTGCCTTCAAATGTTGCTTATCTTATCTTATTATTTATCATCATTGAATTGTTTATTTTTAAAACACGTTATTTTGTATTATTGTTTTTAATTAATTTTTAATATATATTTCGTATATCTGATTCAATTTTTACTTTTATTTTATTTATAATTACTTTATTATAATTATAATTGTAAATTTAAATTTAGCCCTATTTTTGTGTCTGGTTTTCTTTTTTTGCAGTATCTTTCCTGATGTTTTTGGAATATATATTTTTTCTCAATCATTTGTTGATTTCTTAATCATAATTGTTACTTTTTCCATTTAGATTTTTTTCACCTTTAGAAAAGAATATTTTTACGGCATATTCAGTATTTGCTCCATTTTTGTGTCTGGTTTTCTTTTTTGCAGTAACTTCTTGGATTTTTTTTCTCATTCAATTGTTGATTACTTAATTAGGATTTTAAGAACTCAAAAGAAATGTGTTACAATTGACAGAATTAAAGAAAGAGTAAATATAAATGATATTTACAGATATGATTTGAATTATATATATTTTTTAAAAAGTGGGGTTTTTTACACTTTTTTTTGGAAGAATAATATATTTTAGGTTTCTTTGAACATTATCTTCATCTTATCTGCTATCTTGTTTACAAACTTGATAACAGAAATCATTTAAAACATGCTGTGATATTTTTTCTTATTCAGCCAACTAAGCTTTCGACTCCTGCTTCTCACCGCTTCAAGGCGCTGTTTCCCTGCCATCTCCACGTTTCCTCCACCCTTGCGAGACATCTCTGGTGCCAGATCTTAGGATCCCTTGCCACTGGAAGTCGCGTTCTGCTGCCATGATGGGGGCTAGAAGACATTGCTATTTAAAGGCCAATTGACCCGGAATAAAAGAAACATTTCTTATTCAGCACCTTTGTCTGAAGATGGTAACAACGCTTTTACTGAAGCGTCACACATTATTTATTTATTTGAATTTGGTCTTATTACCTTGTGTCCTTTTATATGACGTCTTATTTGCAATATAGTTGTGTTGTTTCAATATTTTTCTCTGATTTGTAAAGTTTTCTTTTTTTTTCTATATTTTCTTTTTTGAAATTGCTTACCAAACATGAGATAGTGTTATCTCAGTGTTAACAATGGGGAGTGTGAGAATGTGGAGGAGCAAAATAACTCCCTACTGAATTTCTCAATAGCCCTTCACCCACAGAAATGCTTCCACCCTGTTAAACTTTAAGGTTGGTGTTATTGGTTCGAATCTGAGAAATTTGAATCAAAAGCAGGGTCTTTTCATTGGCACACGTATCGTGATCCTGCGCATGTGCTCTCATGTTCTTTAAGCTCAAATACTGACAGGGACCAAAGTTAGACACACTGTATTGGCGTCAAAAATATCTTTGGCTCCTTCAGATATAAACCTTCCTTTAATTCTGAAGAGGCATCAGTTTCTAATAGGTTGGCTTTTGCTATGACTACAAAAAGGGTTAAGGCCAAACCTTTGCTTGAGTGGGTCTTTTGCTACGAGAGCCTGTGCTTACCCATGGGCAGCTCTATGTGGCTTTTTCACGTAAAGTTGAATCCATGTAATATATAAAACTAGAAATTTAGTTTTTAGTGAGTTCTTTAAATAAATTCCTTTAATAAGTTGTCTCCTCTGCAATATAGTTGGCAACAATCTTTTCCGGTTTATTTTCTTATCTTTTTTTTTTTTTTTTTTCATTTTGAATATTTTTATTTATACATTTCACCAATGCCTATAGTTTCTAACCTGAGAGGAATTTTTTATATTATTTGTTTGATAATAAACTATTTATTATCAATTATTTTGATTTTTACTGACCTTTTTTTTTACCACTGCTCTATACATAAATTTGGTACATTTTCAGTGGCCGCTGCCCGCCTCTGTAATACCTTTTTAGCGGTAAAGTTGTATTTAAACATCAATCAAATCTCGAAATTTTAATTTCAAAATGGTCAAATTATCGGAAAAATCGAATTATCAATAGTGTCGAATTACAGTTTGTTATATGATAGGCCGTAGGTCGAGACATAAAAATATGGTCGAATTATAGTGTGTCGAATTAACGAAGTTATACTGTATATATAAAACTAGAAGTGTAGTTTTTAATAAGGTCCTTTTAAATACATTTTTACCTTTAATATGTCATCTTATCTGCATTATAGTTATGTTGTTTACAATTTTATTTTCTGATTTGTTAATTTTTTCTTTTTTTTTTCACTTTAAAAATATTCATTTAAACATTTCAGCAATTCCTATAGTTTCTCACCTCAAAGGCATTTCTAATCAATTATTTCGATTTTTGGTATCTTCTCTTTATTTATATACTAGCGGATGTGTACCCGGCTTCGCCCGGGTTTTATCCGAGTGAAAGTTTGCCTAACGAATATTATTGATAATAATATTCGGGAACACACAGAATATTATGATAATAATGATAATATAATTCGTTACGTCATATATTTATATAATATATGAAATTTATTTTTCGAGCAAAGATTTTTAAAAAGATATACATAAATAAAAATATCTAGAGATATACTACATGATCTTAGCCAAAAGGCCGAGAAACGATATTTTATATATAGAGATGACCTGGATTCGTGTTTCTTCTGCTCGAGTGAATGTTTCGCTGGTAGAATTTTGTTCCTGCCTACTATTAATCATTATCTGGCTTCGCCCGTGGTCTGCTTTAGTGAATATTCCCCAAAAGAATTTTCAATGCAATCAAGCATGATACGACAATATTGTCATCATCATTTCTGACTGAAAAAATATTGTTGCACAGTACTTGGTTAAATATAATTTTTCTTGGTTAAAGTGCGACAAAAAAACTCTTCCAGATTTAACTCTCTGTCCTGTTCAAATTTCAGCGAGATTAGTTACATTTTGAGGGCGTGCATAGCCGAAAAACATATATATGTAGTATATTTTTGAGTGAGACAGTTCACAACCTTCTAATATTTATTGTAATCCCATCCCTATATAAAACTATGTATCAACCTTGTAAGATGGAAATCACAATAAAGCAAAGAGGGAGGTAGACCAAACGACGCCATAGACCAAACGAACGGGTGCTATGATATTGAGTCACATCCGCCCAGGTGGCCGGCCAAGGTCAGATCTATAGAAACCAAAACCAATCTATCGAAACCAAAACCTGAGATGAAAGGCTAGACACCGAGGCGCGCCGTTACGCCTGAGCAAACAAACAGCTTGACCAAGAGCCAATGAGAGTCAAGGCCAGGGTAGACGGTTGAGGGTTGCTATATATAGGGGTCGTTAGAAAGTTTCGTCAGATAGATAGTCAGTAGTTTTCAGAGCGACGCCGTTATACGGTCGGATCTTTCACTCACCCCTATCCGCGATGTAGGGCATCCGTGACGCCCGTGGTCCGACTGACTTCGTCCGTGGTCTACCTCTACCTTCTTGGAGTTACCATCTAGACCTGCCTCTGTCTCTTTGCTGTCCCAGTGCGGGAATCCCATCACGCACCCACTACCACGACTGCCCAGCACATTCCACATCGGGTTTACTACAGAACCCGTTAAAGTCGACAGGATGACTGAGGACAGCAACATGCAGAGGATGACGGAGGCTGGAAACGAGTACTTCGCGGATGCCCTCACCAACATGCAGCCCCACTGCGAAGACCGAGTAAGCCGCCTAAAAGACGCCATGCGAGGACTTGCTGCGCCTCGCACCGAGGAGGTCACCATCGCCCCCATCAACATCTCCTGCGCCACAAACATCTTCATCCATCGGCTCGAACAGGCAGACGAGACTCATCGAGAAATCCTGGCATTGCCCCGCCAACCAACATCGACGATGTCCCATGGCAACCATCGCAAAAAGTGACCACCAAGCCTCATCGCAGCCCACTCCACAAGCCCCATTCAAGACATCCATCTGGTAGGAGAAATTTCTCTTCAGAACTATTTAATGTAACACTATCTCCGCTTGCTCTGAATTAATTATTCGATACCATTTTAATAGCAATAACATTATTATTATAAATCCATCAAGTTCATTATTTTACCATTTTTATAGCATTTCAATTCAAATTTTAAACCTTGTACACACTCATTTACCAATTTTTACTTTATTTTACGCAACTTTTAAATTTAAATTCATTAATATCAATTTTACATAAAAATTCATATTGTATTTTAATTACTCGAATCATATTTTCTAAACTTATTTGTGTGTGTTTTTTTTATACCTTATTTATGGCCATAGTATTAATAATTAAATTTATTACGCTCTTTATTTTACTTGACCTATTACTATTCAAATTGATATTTCTCAATATTTTAAAAGTTTCAAAAACTAGTCCTAGATTTGTATTTTTATAAGTATCAATTTTAAATTATCTCATCTCATAATGTGCCTCCCATTTTTTCGCCACAATTACAAATACAACTATAAATTACAATATTGTAGCGTAGAAATCAAGCCTTGAAATATCCTAAGATGTAAAAGTTTTTATTGATGACGTCACGGCGACAAGTCGGCAATTATTAACAAGTCAGCACCAAACTATTTACAGCTAGAGAATCTTGAGCAAGCAAGCAAAGAGATATTTTGATAATTATTTAACATAAAAGATTAATAAAAAGATTATAAAAACGAAGAGAAAAATTATTTATTTTTTCTATACATGGACTACGAGCTTTCGGGCAGCCTCGCCCTTCTACAGGTAAAGATACACGGTGGCAAAAGGCTTTATATAAGATTCCATTTTTAAAACAAATTTACATATAAGAAGAGTATAGGACGGCTAAAATATAATATAAGATAAGAGATATTTTGCAAATTTGAAACTATTGTATATGATATTTACAAACATGCTAATGATGTAACGTCATATGACAATCAATTGGCAAATTAGCAGATGACTGTACTATGAAATTATACAAAGAGACCGGACAACGAATGTTCAACCCGCCATCAGGAGGTATTAAGAGAAATTTTCATGACTCAAGTTATAAAAGATTAATATATATTTATATAATCTGTTGAATAGTTTCATTGAATAATTTAATTAATAAATTATTTCTTCGTCACATAGCCTCCTCCTATAAAGAGCATCGACCCGATGCTCAGAAGAAGACTTACATCCTCAGTCTCAAGGCTCGAGAACGGGTGATAGGGCCTGAGATCTCTACGCGGGTCTGTGGTTGTTGTGTTCGTTCAGTGGGGATGTCTTCTTCCTGGAAGTTTGTCGAGTCATCTTCTGGGTCCTCTTCTAGGTGGTCCTCCTGGTCCTCTGGGTTTAAATATGGTTTCATCCTACAAATGTGAACTAAATCTTTTGTTTTACGACGACCTTGCTGGTTTCCGAATGTTTCAACTTCATAGGTCACATCAGATATTTTTCGGGTTACTTTGTATGGGCCGAAGTAACGTCTCATTAGTTTCTCCGAATATCCCACTTTACGCACAGGGATAAAGATCCATACAAGATCTCCAGGCTGATAAATTATATTTTTGTGATGGGCGTCATAGCGTTGTTTATTGCTATCTTGAGATCTCATGGAGTGGATACGTGCCAGTTTTCGTGCTTCTTCGGCTCTTGCCCCTAGAGTTTGGATGAAATCGTCGTCGTCTGGCAATAACTTGGGGAATAACACGTCCAGTGGAGTCTCGGCTTCACGCCCGTGTACAAGGAAAAATGGGGTGAACCCAGTTGACTCTTGTTTTGCTGTGTTGTATGCAAATGTAACGAATGGAAGAATCCTGTCCCAATCTTTCTGGTTGACATCTACATACATGGACAGCATGTCTGCTATGGTCTTATTCAACCTCTCCGTGAGGCCGTTTGTCTGGGGGTGATAGGCGGTCGTCTTCCGATGGGTTATTCTGCACTGGTTGTTCAGATCACTTATCATTGAAGATGTGAAGTTCCTTCCTCTATCCGTGATTAATTCCCTCGGCGCGCCGTGCTTTAAGATGACATCTTCAATGAAGAATTTGGCAACTTCCATGGATTCACTTGTGGGTAGGGCTTTAGTTATCGCATATTTCGTTAGGTAGTCCGTACATACAATAATCCAACGGTTGCCACCTTCTGATGTTGGAAATCTCCCCAGGAGATCCATTCCTACCTTTTCAAAAGCAACTTCAGGAACAGGTATTGGCTGTAAGTGCTCTGAGGGGAGTTGGGGCTGATGTTTACGCCTCTGACAATCTGAACAGTGTGCCACATACTTTCTAACCGTTCTATACATTCTGGGCCAGTAATACTTTTTTCTTATTCGGTCATAGGTTTTAGTAAATCCGAGGTGACCAGCAGTGGGTGAATCATGGAAATTTTTCAGTAATTCCTGCCTTAAATGGCGTGGAACCACCAAAAGCCATGGTTTCCCCATTGGATCATAATTTTTTCTGTAGAGCGTGTTATCGATTTTTACAAAGGTATTATTAGGAGTACTTTGTAATTGGTCAGCAATTTTTCTAAGAGCTTGATCATTCATCTGCTCTTCGCTAAAGTTCTGCAAAGTCACTATGCTTGGAATATCTTCCTCCATATCTTCACTGTATTCTAATGGACTTCTTGATAAGCAGTCTGCGTCCTGATGTTTCCTTCCGCTCTTATACACGACAGTGACGTCAAACTCTTGCAGCCGAAGTGCCCATCTTGCTAACCTCCCACATGGGTCTTTGAGGTTGGTCAGCCAGCACAAAGAGTGGTGGTCTGTAAAAATAGTGAACGGCTGTCCAAAGACATATGGTCGGAATTTATTGATAGCCCAAATGATGGCAAGGCATTCCATTTCTGTGGTTGAATAATTTTTTTCTGCCTTATTTAAGGTTTTGGATGCATAAGCAATGGCTCTTTCCTTTCCCTTTTGTATCTGCACTAATACTGCTCCTATTCCGTAGTTGCTTGCGTCAGTGTGTATTTCGGTTGGGGATGAGTAATCAAAATGTCCAAGAGCGGGTTCGGAAATTAACGCTGACTTGAGAGCTTCAAATGCATTTTGCTCTTCCTGGTTCCAATTAAATGCTGAGTCTTTCTTCAAAAGGTCATTCAAGGGTTGGGCTACGTGGGCATAATTGGGTATGAAGCGGCGGTAGTAGGATGAAAGGCCAAGAAAACTTCTAACTTCCTTCAATGACCTTGGCGTAGCGAAGTCGCGGACTGCTCGAATCTTTTCTTGGTCGGGGCGAATTCCATTTTCACTCACCTCATGTCCAAGAACCGTGATAGTTTTTGCACCAAACTTGCATTTCTTGGAATTGAGACATAATCCGGCTTTCTTAAGGCAATTTAATACAAGTTGAAGGCGTCTTAGATGTTCTTCAAAGCCATCTGAAAAAACGATGATGTCATCGAGGTAACACAAGCAAATAGTCCACTTAAGACCCTTCAGAAGATTATCGATCATTCGTTCGAAGGTAGCTGGAGCATTACATAACCCAAATGGCATTACTTTGAACTCGTACAGTCCATCTGGAGTTATAAATGCTGTCTTCTCACGGTCCGATTCTTCTACGTCGATTTGCCAGTACCCTGATTGGAGGTCCATGGAAGAATAAAATATAGCTCCCCGTAAGCAGTCTAAAGTGTCGTCGATCCTTGGGAGAGGGTAGACATCCTTTTTTGTTATTTTGTTAAGGCGGCGGTAATCGACGCAGAATCTCCAGCTTCCATCCTTTTTTCTTATCAATACTACAGGTGAGGCCCACGGACTTTCAGAGGGCTAAATGATGTCAAGTTTTTCCATCTTGTTTACCTCATCCTGAATAATTTGGCGTTCTCTTGGTGCAACTCGGTAAGGTCTTTGTTTGGTCGGTAGGTGGTCTCCAGTGTTAATTCGGTGTTTAACATTGACGTCCTTGAATTGTTTTCTTTTATTAAATTCGAAAATATCTGTATAGTTTTTTAACAAATTTCTTAATTTTTCTTTTTGAGATTCATCAAGCGAATCATCTATAAAAAATCCGAGGTTTTTGGGTCTTCAGAATGTTCCGCCTCTGTTTCAACTTGGTTACAATCGGCTAGAGTACATAATTGACTATCTTCGATGACAGCACTATCGGCTACATGCATCCCCTGTGGGATTAGTTTCGGATATGGACTCCAATTCACCACCCAAAGTTTACCTCGGTTATTGGTAAGTGAAATGACAGAGGAGGGAGCCGTTAGTTCTCTTTCCAGCAATAGCTCTTTTCGACATTCTGCCACCACAATTGCGTCATTAGGAATGTCACGACTTGCTACTTATTTTAACTGAATAGAGGCGGGTTCGATTCTATATTCCAATACCGAGTAGAGAGGTGAGCTGTTCTTAGGGGTATCCTCAAAAAGACATTTTTCTAAGAAGAGTGTGTCGTCAGCTGAATCAATTATCGCCCTAGATAACTTCAAAAAGTCCCAACCAAGAATAACTTCGTGACTACAGTCTTCCATAACGACAAATTCAAAGCTTTCCTGTAGTCCATTCAAGTCCAGTTTCAGTGTGCAGCGTCCTTTTGGTCTTACAATTTTACCGTTGGCTACTCGTAATGTGACGTCAGTTTCGGCAAACATTATTTTTTTTAGTTTGAGTCTGAACCTCTCAGAAATGACAGAATATGAGGCTCCTGAGTCGACGAGGGCACGCGTCATTTTTCCTTCTATTTTAATGTCTATGTAATTTTCTTTTAATTTTAATGTAGTCGATAAGGGAGGATTTATAAATTTTGCGGCCTTACCTCCAAAATAGGACGCATCTTCTAGTTTTCCTGACGGGAACGGCGAGGCGACTGGCTGGCTCTTCTATCAGGAGACGAATATTGTCCTTTTCGGCCAGTGTGAGGAGAGGGGCTTCGGTAGCGGCGTCTATTTTCTCTTGGCAGGTCGTCGTTGGGCTCTTGGCTGCTCCGAGAATTATAGAATGTTCTAGGCTCTAGCCTATCTCTCTGTTTGTAATTCCAAGTTTGTTCTCCTTCATATTCTCTCCTCCTGTCACGGCAGTAGCGCACGACGTGGCCAGGGCGTCCGCAGTGGAAACAGATTGGCTTACCTTCCGTGGTTCGCCATTCATTGGTATCGCGTCTTCCGTTTAATTGTTTTGGCTGCTGCGGTCTAGGTTGGAAATTTCTGGGTTGGAACTCGTACCTAGGGCTTGGTAATGGCCTTGGCGCTCTATTTTGAGGGACACTTCTAGAAATTGGCGCAATTGTTTTTTCAATTTCTTGCTGCACCATATGTTCAATTGCAGAAATTTCTGGTTCTTCTCTAGGAGAGGCTAATGCTCGCTGTACCTCCTCGCGAACTTTTTGCCTAATCATAGATGACAGATCTGCCCTGTCATCATGATCACTGAGAGACGCCACATTTGGTAGTCGCTCGTACCTGGTTGGGGTCACTCGCTTACAATGTAGCGCTTCAATGCGGCGACACTCGGTGACGAATTGTTGAGTGGTATGTGCATCTCTTGGGAGAAGTGCCTGGTAGAGCTCCTCTGCTATCCCTTTTATCAAATGGGATATTTTATCTTGCTCATTCATATGAGGGTCTACCTCTTTGCAGAGGCGCAGGACGTCTTGAATATAAAATTCGGTGCTTTCACCTTTTAATTTTGCGCGAGTTTTTAAGGTTTTCTCTGCTCGTAACCTCAAGTTTTCGTTTTTTCCGAAAACTGATTTTAACTGGGACATGAACTCCGTCCATGTCAGGATGCTCTCCTCATTGTTCTCAAACCATTTGAGAGCAGTGCCGGTCAAATAAAAGTAAACGTTGGCGAGACAAAGTGTTTCATCCCATTGGTTATGCTTCGCCACACGTTCATACTTTTTCAACCAGTTATGGGGATCTTCAGAACCCTCACCAGAGAACATTGAGGGGTTTCTAGGTAGATGTTGTATAAAAAATGAACCTACCTGATTTGTTGCTTCTTTCTTGATGGTCATGGTTGTTTCTACTTGCTCAACCGAATCGATTTTACGTTTTTTTCTGAATGGGTATCGATCCAGCTTCTTCACCAGTTGTAGCGTAGAAATCAAGCCTTGAAATATCCTAAGATGTAAAAGTATTTATTGATGACGTCACGGCGACAAGTCGGCAATTATTAACAAGTCAGCACCAAACTATTTACAGCTAGAGAATCTTGAGCAAGTAAGCAAAGAGATATTTTGATAATTATTTTACATAAAAGATTAATATATATTTATATAATCTGTTGAATAGTTTCATTGAATAATTTAATTAATAAATTATTTCTTCGTCACAATATTATAATGAAGAGGTCCCCATCATCTCTAAAATCAATCCATATATTTTAGGCTATTTCTTTTACATTAAGATATTTATTTTCCTTCCATCCCTAAACAGTTAAAACCATTAGCCAACCTATATCTTGATCCTTCCAACTCTGCCTTCCATACTTCTCTCGTCTCTTGATCATTTTCCATTGGCCTTCTATGCCTTCGTTCTAACCACCCCTCGTCCATCGCAGAGTTCCTGTTTGCCGATTTTTTTTTTAATTTACACCCAGGTCGTCGTCCCAGCATTCTTTATTTCATTATTTTTTCCTCAAACTCGGGTTCAATCAATCAATGGCAACAGTCGAGCCCTGTTTTCACAATCTACCTTCCATCCTCTAACCTCTTCAACGGTTCCTGAGACTCCTGCTCGTCAACATTTTTTAATTTTTATTTTTTAATGATTCATCGACCTGGTACACTCTTCCTCCCCATGTTAACTCCACACGGAGAGCTTGGATAACCAGCGAGATATTTTTTTTTCTCTAACGCTCGACCCAGGCCATCATCAGCACGATGCGCCCACTCATTTTTCGTTTACTTTTATTTTTCATCTGGTCGAGCTCAATCACCGACAGCAGCGCAGCTCTTGAGACACCATCTCTTTTTAACCTCTCTCAGAAAAAAATTCTTTCCCATATTCTCCCATTAACTACCTCTCCTTCGATCTTCACGCCTTTTGCCCATCTGATCTAATGCTACTTACAGAGCATCCTGATTGCTGAACCCTGAAAACAATACTTCGCTTCTAAGCTCGTATTGCAGGGCAGGACTCCTGAGATGTCCTTTGCAGAAACCAATTCAGACCTTCTTCCTCTATTCCTCACTGCGTCATTACCTATCGCAACCATTTGCTTAAGTCAATTTTCTTTTATATTTTAATTTTACTTTTATTACCTCTACTTCTCCTCCTTCCTGTATTACATCCCTGAAACTATGTTGTAAATATTCAAGGCACCTTAAGTAACAAAAAACTGTAAATAGTATACCAACTTTACCAAATATTTACTTTCGCTATTGTGTGTGTTTACTTTAAATTTATCCTTCCTATGTACTCCTCTTATATATTTTTTGTAGTTTTATAATATTATATCAATGTGTCACCACTACTCCCCTTTATCTTTATTTTATTCTAGTAACTAATTTTTGTGCCCCAAATTATTTCCCATTTAATAGGTTTACTAGCTTTTCTCTCATTTATTTGTAAACAGACTTACAGTTTTACTAGTTTTGTAGTGTTGGACTTTTGTTTTTTAACTTACAGATGTAGATAAAACATTTCACTATTAATCGATAATATAATTTTGTTTATTAATGCCTTCAACTACCAACCAACCCTTTATATATTATTACCTTTAATATTTTTATTTTCTCTTTTTCTCATCATGTTTAGACTTAGCATTTTACAACTTCAACTATTTTAGGCACCATTTTAAAAAACCTACACCTAACAATATTTATAATACAGTCGAACTTGGATAATTCGAACCCCAAGGGACCATAAAAAAATTCGAATTATCCAAAAATTCGAATTAAAGATGTTAAATTATTTACATAGGAAATTCTAGGGACCAAGATAAATATTCGAATTAAAGAGGTTTTCGAATTAAAGAAGTTCGAATTATCCAAGTTCTACTGTATTTCTTAAACAGATAAAACATTTATCATTTTATTTTTCTTAATAGATTTTCAAAATGTTATTCTTGACGCTTCTCTTACAACCTCTTAACTCTATCCCATGAACCTTTCCTCCCAATTTTTTACATCCATCAAGAGTTTATTGTTCGTCAGCCATTTTCTTTTTTTTTTAATTGATTAAACTAACTAGAAGACCCTTCCTCGCTATATAATTCCCAATAGTGAGCTCAGGAGACCCAGTTAGAATTTTTTTTCTCTCATCGTCCGGCTCATCATTTTTCAACTTTTCTTTTCACCACACAAGCCGGACACAATCAAAATTGACAGCAATAAATCTCTTACACCCAACTCTCCTCTTCCGCATCCTTCAAACCTCCAACCTTCCAAGGGATTCCAGTTCGCCGAACATTTTTGTTTTTTTTTTTCATTGATTAATCCGACTGGAACAATCCTTCCTCGCTATACCATTCCCGATAGTGAGTTCAGGATATCCAGCGCGTTCTTTTTATTTTCTTTTTCTCATCATATCAATTCACCACTTTTTCAACTTTTCACTTTTTTTTTTTCATAATTCAACCGGGCACAATCATTAAGGACAACAGGGATCCCTCTTACCCCTCTTACCTCTACCTCTCCCTTTTACCTCCATCAATCTTCCCACCTCTTTTCACTGTCTGAGCTAATGATGCAGACAGAATATCTTAGGCCTTCTGTTAATGAAAACAATGCCTCACTTAAAAAGTTCGCATTGCATTGCAGAATGCTTGGGGTACTACTTTGCAGAAACATGCTCAGATAACCCCTTTCCCCTTTTCAACCTTAGCGTCACATTATACGTTCAGTCAATAAACTAACTTCATTTTTTTTCCTCTCATCTTTTATGCAATAAGATATTATTTTCCTTGTACGATTCATTTTACCATATTTACCATTTTATATTATATACTTTCTCTTAATATTTTATCATTCATTTTGTGCGTTTTTATTTTTATAACCTTGATTTTTATTTCATTGATGCACCACCATTACAACATTTTTATCTTTTTTAACTTGTAGCTTAATAATAATTTTAACTAATTTGTATACAAATTATTTCTTTTATTTTTTTATAATAGGTTTGTTAGGTTATCATTCATTACATGTCATTCCCCCAACCAAACCTTCATCACCGGGGACACATTCTGTAGTATATTTTGAACTAGATAGATCACAACCTCCTTCTGATAATTATTATAACCCCATATCTATATAAAAATATGTATCGACCTTGTAGCAAAGTGACAAATAAACAAAGAGGTAAAGGTAGTCTAGACGGAGACAAAGGTCAGTCGAACAGGTGTTTATGATAATGAGTTCAATCACCCCGTCAACAGGTGGCCAGACGTGATAAACAACCCGGCGCCTGACAGGTGGCGTGATTTTACAGGAACCAATCAGGACTCTCCGCCATATGCGGGCAGCCAATATAAAAGAGCCCAGAAATGGGACAAAGTTAGTTGTTCAGTTAATTGTTTTCAGAGCGACGCCGTCATACGGTCGGGTCTCTCACCCCTATCCGCGATGTAGGCATCCGCGGCGCCCGCGGTCTGTCTGCCTTCGTCCGTGGTCTACCTCTACCTTCTTGGAGTTACCATCTAGACCTGCCTCTGTCTCTTGCTGTCCCAGTGCGGGAATCCCATCACGCACCCACAACCACGACTGCCCAGTACATTCCACATCGGGATTACAACATATATATAATTAAAGGTACTCATAAAGGTTACCGATTTAAAAGTTCATTTCGTAATTTTAGATTGTATAAGAAACGTATTTTCATTTAAGTAGTATACTTTATTTTAAAAAATTAAATGAATGTAGGGTTAAATAAAACGTTATTCCAATTATTTTCTTCAGCTAGAAATCAATAATATTTTTATTTATTCACGTAATTTAATTTATTGAAATCTAAAAGGAAACACGGGAGACGGGGAGATATTTGGCCGAATGTGGAACTTGCCTTCTCATTGGTCGTGACGTCACGGTGGCTATTGCATCATCTGGTATTGCAGCAACTCTTTTGGACGGTGGTGGAACAGCACATTCAGCGTTGAAATTGCCATTAAATATGCAGGTAATTGAAACTCCAACATGTAATATTATCAAATATTCAGGGATGGGAAAAGTACTAAGATCATGTAAGCTTATAATATGGGATGAATGCACCATGGCACACAAGAAATCTTTGGAAGCACTCAATCGTACATTAAAATATTTGAGAGGAAATGAGCAACTCTTTGGTGGTGCACTCATTTTGCTAGCTGGTGATTTTCGACAAACTCTACCAGTTATACCACGTATATATCAAAATTTTCAAGGGACCGGGAAAAAATGTTCACTTTATCGAGAGATTCGTTAGACAAACCTTTACTCGGGTAAAACACGGGCGACACAGCTGTGCCAAGTAGACAAGAAAGAAGCCTCGCGGGTGACCTCCGGGAACTACGTACATCTTCCATAAACGACACCATGATTTTATTCAACTTATCGAGTATTTTTCAAGTGACCGGGAAAAAATGTTCACTAGATAAAACGATGATTTTGTAATGTAGAAAATTAGAAAAGACAAAATTCAGAATGACACGGCACACAGGGACCGGGAAAAAATGATCACTTTATCGAGAGATTCAAATTTACGAGTTTCAATTATCGAAATCTACTTATCGAGTATTTTTAAGGGACCGGGAAATAGGGTTCACTAGATAAAACAATTATTTTGTAATGTAGAAAATTAGGAAATACAAAATTCAGGATGACACGGCACACAGGGACCGGGATAAAATTATCACTTTATCGTGAGATTCAAATTTACGAGTTTCATATTATCAAAATATATCTATTATTTTTTTTTATATGTTTATAGAGAATTGTTTTAACAAATGTTCGTTATACAAACCTTTACTCGGGTAAAACCCGGGCGAAGCCGGGTACATCCGCTAGTCTATATATATAAAATTGAATGTCTGTGTGTGTGTGTGTGTGTGTGTGTGTGTCCTCTATGGATTCAAAAACCATACATCCAATCGCCGTGATATTTTGGGATATTATTAGGTGTATCCCCGGAAAGGTTTACGAAAAATAATTTCTTGAATATCTTGAATATCCTTAGAGTTATTTGCAGATTTGTATATTTAACTCGCAAGCAGCGCCACCATTGAGACGGAGATAGGCTTAGGTCTGCCCCCCCCCCCCCCCCCCGTCCGGCCGCCGGCCATTGGACAGTCCAAGTTCCCACCGACCAATCAGAGGGATCAAGAGCCCCCTTCCCCCACCCCCGTTTGGCCCGGCCGCCGGCCAATCAGAGGGATCAAGAGGTCCTGGCGCGCGGGGGGCGGGTGACCTCCGGGAACTACGTCCATCTTCCATAAACGACCATGATTTTATTCAACCTATCGAGTTTTTTCAAGGGACCGGAAAAATATGTTCACTAGATAAAACGATGATTTTGTAACGTAGAAAATTATGAAAGACAAAATTCAGGATGACACGGCACACAGGGACCGGGAAAAAATGTTCACTTTATCGAGAGATTCAAATTTACGAGTTTCACATTATCAAAATATATATTTTTTATTTATAAGTTTATAGAGAATTGTTTTAACAAATGTTCGTTAGACAAACCTTTACTCGGGTAAAACCTCGGGCGAAGCCGGGTACGTCCGCTAGTATATATATAAAAATGAATGTATGTGTGTGTGTGTCCTTTATGCCTGACCAAACCACTCATTGGAACGCCATGAAACTTTGGGAAGTAATTTAGTAGAGTACTGGGAAGGTTTCTGAAAAATAATTTCTTGAATATCCTTAGAGTTATTTGCAGATTTGTAGATTTAACTCGAAAGCAGCGCCCCCATTGCGACGATGATAACAAGTTTTTTTATCTATAAGTTTTATTATCACTAAGTTTATTATCTTAAAGATTATTTATCAAAAGTAAGATTCTCTACCTATTAATTGCGCACAAGTCAAAGTTAGTTTTATCATTTATCTACAACATATATATTGGGAGAATAGATAAAATGATGATTTTTGTAATTCAGGATGAAACGGCAAATTATTTGAGACAAGAATAATGATACAATTACAAGGCAAAGATACTATTCCTTTAACTTCCAATTACCGAGGGAACCAATCAATATTGATTTTATTCAACTTATCGAGTATTTTTCAAGGGACCGGGATAAAATGTTCACTAGATAAAACGATGATTTTGTAATGTAGAAAATTAGGAAAGACAAAATTCAGGATGACACGGCACACAGGGACCGGGAAAAAATGTTCACTTTATCGAGAGATTCAAATTTACGAGTTTCAAATTATCAAAATATATCTATTATTTTTTTATAAGTTTATAGAGAATTGTTTTAACAAATGTTCGTTAGACAAATCTTTACTCGGGTAAAACCCGGGCGAAGCCGGGTACATCCGCTAGTACGATATATATTGTAACAAAAAATTTATAAACAGATTATTAATTTGAATATTTTTATACAATGTATAAAGGTTTAATTGTTTGTAAAATATGTTTTCTATATTACCTTTTTTTGAAATACTGGTTAGGATAGGAAGGATAAACTGAAGGTTACGGGGTAACTGTAGACTCAGTTCTGCCGTGGTTGTCCATGATTCCACGTCCAAATTAAGGCCAAGTCTTAACTCCAAAAATAAGATATTCCGTATCGACGACAGAACCGCTCTTTACTCTAATAACGATTAAAACATGCAACTCTCAGACGGAACAACTCTCCAATGGAATCCTTGACATATCAGGTGCATGTCAGCAAGGTTTGAAAACTGTGGGTCACAGCTTCCATAGATAGGAGCTGTAATAAAATATTTTATTATTTTATAAACAAATTCTTCAATATTTGGTTGCTTAGCAAATTTATCACTAAGTCTTGTGTTTATCGATGCCGGCCTACCACATTGGCCATGTTGAAGGCTTCTATCAGACGGCACGTTTAATCAATTTCAACAGATATGTTATTTAATACTGTCATCTATCGTCTGCAGGCGGTGTTTGCGAATGAAGGGCGTCACATTGAACAATGATTGACCTAATACAAGAGAGAAGGAGTTACCTAAAGTGTTATATAAGCTGCCATGTATTATATTATCTACCAATATTTTGCAGCTCTTTGTTTGGGGGTTATGGGGATGGTAAATGCCTCACATCTTGACTTTTTTTTTTTGGAACAATAATTTTCTTGTTTGTCATTTTCTCACATCTTATGTCGTGCAGACCAACGTGTTATAACTTCTCGAATAACACTGGTAAACACAATTCCACCCCTTATGTTTAGTTCATCGCTTTTCTCTCATTAGAAAAAATAGCATAAGGGATATTCTCTGTACACCCCTAAAAAATAATACAAAATGATCTTACTACCACGTTATTCAAGGCAAAAGGTCAATCTGAAAATTATTTTTATTTGGGGGGACACATATTTAAAATTTTGTACAGTATAATAAGCAATGATAATATTTGACAAGCCAATTAGATATTTGGAATTAAGTACGATAAATAGATTTTGTCACCCCCCTCTTTATTTCATTTGTTGGATTATGACAAATTTCCAGTTAAATAGTCAAGTGTCGCCAATTTGTCAAGAAACTATACGTTTCTTATAGCAAGAAATCCTATTAGTAGTGCCTTCTTAATTTTTAGTACTATATTAACATTTCAAAAAATCGTGTATTGATAATAGCAGTGTTTTTCAAACATTCAATCTATTTCACAAAACCGCATCTAAATTATTTTTTTTTGCTAGACGTTTTAATTTGCATTTACCTATTTTCATATCTCGGATTGCATTTAAAAATCGTCATCCAATTCTTCTACCTTTGGCGAAACGGTGTTTTATTAATTTATCATTTGATATTATTAGGGTTCTTTCCAGGTATTCAAAAAAGGAAAAATACGTGTCGATCATTTATATTTTTCAATTCATCAAACAATTTGGCCGCTGAATCTCTGATTCTGGGAAAGCGCCATCTAGAGAATAAAATTGTAACTAAAATCAATTTCGAATTTTTCATTATTTGCTTTAAAAATCCTATTGCATCTTGAACACAATGGTGTTTACCGCATTGCTCCAGCGCAAATTTTCGCGGAGTTATTAATTTTTAAAGTTGTGCAAGACTTTTGGATCACCCTGTATTTGCTTTACATAACTTATCATTTGTTTGAAAATATTATAGCACAATTTGGTGCATGTTTTATTGTTTACTGTGATGTGATATATTTTTGGCTATACTGGCCTTAAATAAATTAACCTATGCCTACCAATTATTTAGTTTGGTTTACCATTTTAGCATGAATGAACATCTTGCATCCAGAGGCCAAAACAAAGTATGAGATGTATTTTTAAAATGTTCAACCAGAAAAAGTCTCTATTAATATTTTCAAAAAGACTAGGGTTTAAGATTTGCAATAAAAATAATTCCTATGAAAATTAATAATTTATTTTTAAAGGACTTCTACTATTTTGAGTAGTCTTACATTTGTTAAGAATACTATTCATTGGGAAAATTTCCGTTCGAGTATTACACGGGCGGAGCCGGGTCACTCGACCAGTATGGTATAAAAAACAAAAAGGCACATTAATGAATGATCTAGCGATAGATGATGAGGATAAATATGATGTTCAAATAATAAGTGTCTTGAATAAACAGATAAAATGTGAAACAATATTTACCTTTTACTCTTGTGTTTAAATACCCGTTTTATAGGAAAATATAAAAGAAACAAATCATTACATAATTCTGCTATATGTTGAACTCAAACAACAGCAACACATTGGAGAATAGCCGGCAGTAAGCTACAGAATCCATTTCTATGTAAATAAAGCCAGATTGATATCGTCAGATGAAATATGACGTCCCAAACTACCAATTGTTTCTACAAAACACGGAAATATTCTATTGTACACATTTCTTCATTTATTTCTTTCCATTGTTAGAAAAATGAGTTTAATACAATTTGCATTTTTAGGTAAACATGTAAATTCCTCGAGTCTTCAGTTTCAGGAAATTCATAGAGGAGTGTATTTCTTAAATTATTTAGTATATTCAAAATACGATGCCCACAAGTAAGGATATTTTATCTCAGAATATAATCAACTGATCGTTTATTTTAATTATTCCAGAATATTCGTCTATTACGCTTCTTTATAAATAAAGCCAACCACGTATGAGTTTCAGGCTGTAGGCCTTCATCAAAATGGTGCAAGATAGTCTAGATAATATAGTTCTAGATTATTCATGAAAATTCAAGGAATAGGTATTTAAGGCCAAATTATAACATTTGTATGCGTGTTTTCTATTTTATTAAAATTTAGGTGGTGAAATATAGTTTGGACAATTTCCGAGCGAAGCTGGTTTATTCGTCTACTATACAAATAAAAATAAAGTACACGAACCATGAATAATCAATATCTTTAATAGTATTTTAAACAATATTAATTTACCACTTCGTTCGCATGTATATCCAGGCTGAATCCATAATACCCCTAAATTCTTCAGAAAAACTGTATTCACACTAAAAAACATAGAAACAACATGATATATTATATGCTAATTTTTCTAAAATGGATTATTTTCAAATCAACCCAATTTTTATAAGTAAAGCAAGTAAAGTTATCAACACTCAGTTATTAGGGAGATGGCGTTCATTTATTGCTATCTGCCATTTGAAATAATCCTTATACCATTTCAAGATAATTGTGTGTATTTGACAAATTTTGAAACATTCTTTGAAATATTATTATTATTTATATTTGTTAACCAGGCTCTTCTCTGGTGCATATTTATCTCTATATATATAAAAGCCAATGTCTGTCTGTCTGTTTCGCGATAAACTCAAAAATTACTCAACCAATTGGTACCAAATTTTGCATGTCGCTTTTTATAAACCTGAGGAAAATTTTCGGCTACATTTTGATTGGTATTTTTGGCTATTTCTTTTTTTCATTTGAAGAACTTTTTTTTAAGCGGAGTAATCCGGAATGGAATGAATACCCAAATATGGCCATTTTTTATACGCATCGGTGGTTCAGTGGTAGAATGCTCGCCTGCCACGCGGGCGACCCGGGTTCGATTCCCGGCCGATGCAATTTTTTTTCAATTTTTAAAACTCATTTATATTATATACTAGGCCAATGACCCGGCTTCGCCTGAGAAATCCCTTGGGTGCAATTTCCTTCATACTAAAAGTATATCAATAATAAATATTAGAAGTGCCATAGAATAGCAATACAGAAGTAACACATAAACTACAGGAAAAAAGTGTGTGATGGCAAAAATTGTATTATATTTATTTATTTATTATCATTTACAAAGCACGCGATATCCGTCTTGGATATTTGCATGCATACACAAGTTTGGGAGCTTTTACAGTAATTATTAAAATGATTTCAGTTATTATAATAGAAATTATTAACGCATTTGTCAGTAAGTTAACGATTTAATTACCCTATAATGAATATTAGTGAACATCACAGTTAAGAACAGAAATTTAGAGCTATTTAGAGCATATAACTATTTACCATTTATTACAGCCCAGGCTATCTATTACTAAAAAACATTTTACAATATCTATTAAAATTTATATACATACTAGCGGATGTGTACCCGGCTTCGCCCGGGTTTTATCCGAGTGAAAGTTTGCCTAACGAATATTATATATTATGAAGTATAATAAACAATGTTAAAGATTAGTTTTAATTATTAATCAAGATTGTGTGTGAATATGTGAGAAAGATGTGATATCGTTGTTGTTTTCTTGGCCGACTGTTTTACATATGGTGTTATCTTAAAATTGCTTGTTTTGAATATTTTTTTAGATTGAGTTGAATGAATTGCTGATATTTTTTTGTATTTATATATATAAATAAAATTAATTCTGTTGATTTTTTTTGTATTTAATCGATAACAGCGAAGTTACGCATGTTAAAGTTAGGAAAAATATTTTGATGTTAAGCAAAACCTGCTCCATCTCGTTTTACATAAATGTTGAAAATTTGGTCGAAATTGATGCATTGTAACAAAAGTTTTTAGTGAACATCACTTATGAAATTTGCATTTTATTAATATAGATATAATATAAATGAGTTTTAAAAATTGTTATAAAAAAATGCATCGGCCGGGAATCGAACCCTGGCCGCCCGCGTGGCAGGCGAGCATTCTACCACTGAACCACCGATGCTTTAAAAAAATCAAATTCATTTATCGTAGCGACCAGTGCTGCGCCCTAGCGGTAAAAGACTGGAACTAACGCTTTTTGGTTTTTTATTTAAAAAAAAAAGCACATTAACTTTTTTAGTTTTTGAATAGCCTATATGTTAAACGAAATCTTCAGCTACCTACATGCGAAATTCCATAATGATCGAGTCAGTAGATTTTGCGTGATGCGATAACAAACATCGATTTCGCATTTCATTTATATATATATAATATATATATATATATATATATTATTAACTATTTGGTTTAGACAATTTATATTTATTTGATTTTTGACTCTCAAGTCCTCTACAAGTCGACAGTCCGTTAGAATATGTACAGGATTTTCTTCTTCTGCACCACATGAGCATTTAGGCGAATCCGTCTTTCTGACCTTGTACAAATATGTTCTAAAGTTACCGTGTCCAGTAAAAAATTGAACGTTGTAAAAATTTGGCTTGACATATTTGGGTATTTGTGAATCAGTAAAGAAGGACTTGAAAATGGTGTTAGTCTTCTCATAGTATTTCTGCAATTTTTCCCTTATATAATTAGAAATTATATTCCTACTTGAAGAGTCAAATCGATTGTAATTTATTTCGGTTTTCAGCAGGTTAGATTCAATATATTCAGTAAGTTTGGGGACTTGTGCAAATATGTGTGTACAATCCGATGATGTTGTACTGTAGGCTTGTATACAATGTTTTAAAATATTATATTGAAGAGAATTTAGTTTGTCCTTAGACTTTTTGTTTATGAATGGATACCATATTGGATAACCGTATGTAATTGTACTTCGATATAATGTCTTATACAGTATCAGTCTTCGTCTAAAGTCTATACCCCATGCTTTCTTTGTCAGGCCAAATAGGTATCCACTAGCTCTAGTTACTTTTATGATCGTTTCATTAACGTGAGGCGTAAAGTCCAGTTTGCTTCTGACTCGGTGATTTTTAATAGTCACTCCTAGGATCTTAAGTTCTTCAACCGGTTTAATAACTTGCTACCTGAGACTATTATATTGCTATTGCATTTATATAAATAAAATATTTTTGTTTTTTCATCTGACAATTTTAATTTACGACTTTCACACCACTCATTGATTTTTCTTAATACGTTATCTATTGTCTTTCTTAGTTGTTCAGGAGTTTTATTCCAACATATTAACGTAATATCATCTGCCTATCCTATTGTTTCACAGTTATCATCCAGATTATTATTCAGTATCTCATTAATAAGAATATTCCATAATGTGGGAGACAGTGGTCCTCCCTGTGGACATCCTTTACTTAGTTTCTTATTAATTTCAGTTAAGGAATATCTAAATCTTATTATTCTATTATCAAAGTATGATTGTAGAAGTTTTATCATTGAAGCCTGCACACCATCTTCATCTAGTCTTTTCATCAAGGCCGGCCACCATGCACTATCAAAGGCTGCACTAATATCCACTGCAATTATTGCTGCATATTCTCTTGTTTTATGTTCTATCGCAATTTTTATTATTTCAGTTAGTGCAGTAATAGTAGATTTCGATCTTCTAAAGCCATGTTGTCGATCACTTAGTAAATTAAAATCTTCATAATATTTTATTATTATATTATTAATTATTTTTCAAATATTTTAGAAATGTTGGAATTATGACATAAAGGTCTATAATTTTTGTAGGTATTAAAATCTGTTTTTCCAGGTTTCGGAATAATTATTGCCCCTGCTCTTTTCCATTCAGCAGGATAGTATTGTACGTCTAAACATTTTTGAAATAGTTTCACCAATATAGGAGCTATAAATTGTTTAGTGTGCCTTATCATGTTGTTAGAGATGTTGTCTATTCCGGGAGATTTCTTTGGATTTAATTTATCAATTAAGTCGTTAACTTCAGTAATCATAACCATCGGTTTTTCTTTATTGAGTAGTTTTAAATTATAATTTCTTATACTTTTATGGGTGTTTGTATCTTCTTCACATTTATCATCTGGAAATAAGTTGTTTAATAATTCCTCACCCTTCTGCAAACATTCCATGTCAGTGTTACCCTCCAAAATTTGCATATTTCTCTTCCGATTAGATCCGATTAGTGTTTAGGTATTTGATTTAATTAATATAGTTGATATAATAATATATATCTATATTATACTAGCGGACGTACCCGGCTTCGCCCGGGTTTTACCCGAGTAAAAGTTTGTCTAACGAATCTCTCGATAAAGTGAACATTTTTTCCCGGTCCCTTGAAAAATACTCGATAAGTTGAATAAAATCATAATTAATTGGTTCCCTCGGTAATTGGAAGTTAAAGGAATAGTATCTTGCCTTGGAATTGTATCATTATTCTTGTATGGATGTACCCGGCTTCGCCCGGGTTATACCCGAGTATAGGTTTGTCTAACGAATCTCTCGATAAAGTGAACATTTTTTCCCGGTCCCTTTAAAAGTACTCGATAAGTTGAATAAAACCAATATTAATTGGTTCCCTCGGTAATTGGAAGTTAAAGGAATAGTATCTTGCCTATGAATTGTATCATTATTCTTGTCTCAAATAAATTGCCGTGTCATCCTGAATTTTGTCTTTCCTAATTTTCTACATTACAAAATCATCGTATCATCATGATAATATTTAGAGCAGATTGTTGAATTATAACAGATGATTTAGAATATTTATCTTGATTATTTTTAGGCGAAAAGTTATTTCAAAAATTTTAGTTGCTAGAAACCTTCCCAGTACTATACTAAATAACTTCCCAAAGTTTCAGGGCGTTCCAATGAGTGGTTTGGTCAGGCATAAAGGACACACACACACACACATACATTCATTTTTATATATATAGACTAGCGGACGTACCCGGCTTCACCCGGGTTTTACCCGAGTAAAGGTTTGTCTGACGAACATTTGTTAAAACAATTCTCTATAAACTTATATATATAAAAAAAGATATATTTTGATAATTTGAAAATCGTAAATTTGAATCTCTCGATAAAGTGAACATTTTTTCCCGGTCCCTGTGTGCCGTGTCATCCTGAATTTTGTCTTTCCTAATTTTCTACATTACAAAATCATCGTTTTATATAGTGAACATTTTTTCCCGGTCCCTTGAAAAATACTTGATAAGTTGAATAAAATCAATATTAATTGGTTCCCTCGGTAATTGGAAGTTAAAATAATAGTATCTTTGCTTTGGAATTGTATCATTATTCTTGTCTTAAATAAATAGCCGTGTCATCCTGAATTTTGTCTTTCCTAATTTTCTACATTACAAAATCATCGTATCATCATGATAATATTCAGAGCAGATTGTTGAATTATAACAGATAAATTAGAATATTTATCTTGATTATATTAAAGCGAAAAGTTATTTCAAAAATTTTATTTACTAGAAACCTTCCCAGTACTATACTTAATAACTTCCCAAAGTTTCATGGCGTTCCAATGAGTGGTTTGGTCAGGCATAAAGGACAAACAGACCACACACACACATACATTCATTTTTATATATATAGAAAACCTTCCCAGTACTATACTAAATAACTTCCCAAAGTTTCATGACGTTCCAATGAGTGGTTTGGTCAGGCATAAAGGACAAACAGACCACACACACACATACATTCATTTATATATATAGATATTTAATATAAATGAGTTTTAAAAATTGTAAAAAAAAAATGCATCGGCCGGGAATCGAACCCGGGCCGCCCGCGTGGCAGGCGAGCATTCTACCACTGAACCACCGATTCTTATAAAAAAAGGCCATATTTGGGTATTCATTCCATTCCGGATTACTCCGCGTAAAAAAAAGTTTTTCAAATGAAAAAAAGAAATAGCCATCGGGGGAATTCTCGGGCGAAGCCGGGTCATACGTCTAGTTATCAATAAAAATCATCACACTTGTCATCATTCGGGCATTATCAAAATTTTCCGGTCATTCCTTTCTCCAGCTAATTAAGGTCGCATTTATGTTTATTGTATTAAAATAATAGAGAGAATTTCTCTAAGGAATATTTTATTGCTATTAAAACTAAACAAACTCATTGCTAATCTATATAAATTGCATTATTAGCCAAAGAAATGCTCTCGGGTAAAACGCGGACGTTACCCGGGTCATTCGGCTTGTATGCAATATATATTTTTTAAATTATTAATAATATATTCGAAATATTCTAGAAAATTTACGAAAAATTAAATATAAATCCACAAGGATAATTTTGACTATTAATTGTTGTAACAACTCTGGTAACTAATCTATTAATAATATCATATTTCCTTGGAATTGATTCTAGGACCAGTCTCTGATGCTTACCCGTTAAATTGTGAAAATAACATTAGGCGTTAACCAGGTTGAAACAATGTTTATTTTCGTCCGTGTTTTACTAAATCAAGGATCTTTGTTCCCTTTATCATTTTGCGGCTTTCCCTTAGTCCTACCCCTAAACTTCTACTAATCTCTCCCAAATACTTTATGCACCACAATCCCGACAGATAACCAGGCCAACCTCTTGTCTTTCACACCTTTTTTCCTTCTGCTTTTATATCGTATTTCTAGTACACATGGCCATGCTCGAACCTGGCCAAATGATAAATAGGGTGTTTGAAAATCCATCGTGAAGTAGAATTATGTGAATCTATTTTAATAATGAAGCCATCAACAGTTTTTGTCAACTTCCTCAAATGGCATTCGGGTTTATTGGTCATAAAAATCATTTATGACCTAATGTCGATTATAAATGTTTATACAGTAGAACCTCCCTGTAAAAGACGCCTATTTGCAGTGCCAAAGTGTCCTTTAGGGAGAGGTGTCCTCTTACCGGAGAGTTGCTTATTAGTAAAAATTATAATTTTACAAATGAAAACTGTCTTTTGTAGTGAGGTGTCCTCTAGCGTGAGTGTCTTCTCATGGTGGTACTACTGTAACGATTAAATATGTTTCTGATTGGAATCAAGCCTAGGTATTTGCATCTCTCATGTGCGAAAATAAAAATTCGTTTTTTTTTTGCCTCATCATTATTTTCAGATTGATTATTTTAAAACGACCAATTTCTATATTCACAAAAAAAAAAAAAAAATTAAAAATTCAGCAGTTCCTCAGCACTGAAACCTTTCAGAGGTTTCGACAGTTTGATCCACCTGATCGCTCTCTACCACACCGATGAGCCAAGCCTTCCTAATATTCTTCGTTCAATGGAAGTATACATTTGTCTTTGAATAAATATCTAGTTGTGAACTTTAGCTACCATCATTAGGAATATCTTAGTGATTGATTCAGTAGTTTTGGTGGAAAGGAGTAACGAACATGTATTCCATGTACCAAAAGAGGCATCTCTCCCTTTAATTATTCATTAAAACAATGCATAATGTTTATTACCCTAAGAAAAATTATTAGTGGTAATATGGAATGATCGACAGCACCTGCTTTGGCGAATTCACAAAAATGATTTTGGTACACGAATATCATTCTCCAGAACATAGATTTTGAAAATTTCAAGAAAAACGGAGAAATTTTAAAAATAAACATTTCTCCAGTATTATTTTTTGTATATATCTAAGGAGATTTTATTAAGAAAAATTATATATTTAATATTCAAAATATATACAAATAAAGGTTAACCCAGCGCATAAAGAGCTCTTTCAGTGATCGATCCAGTTATGCAAATATCAAATATCCATCGAAGAGGTTTTCTACGTAGGCTAGTTTTATTGGATGAAAGTTCAATTTCATAGATTCATAGTTATAATTATACCTATTCACAGGTATATCATTCAAACACCCGTTTAGAACAAAACCTTTAAATATAAACCTATTACGATTATTAAAACTGAAGAGAGATTTATATAGAGAAAATAATATATGGAACTAACATAGAAGAAGCATAAACTTAGGAAGAAAGAAACTAGGAATAAAATTCTCTATTGCGGTGCAAATATCCTAACCGGATCATATTATTCATCAGTATAAGATGGCTGTTTGATTTGGGGAGCATTTTTGGATTAATCTGTCATATTAGTTAGGAATCTTTTGAATGATTTAAAATACACGGACAAAGCCTTTATTAAGACACCATTCTTATACAGATTCGCTTCTCTCATTGATGGCCTGAACGATATCCTCGCGAAGAATACAATCATACAGTGGAGGAGAAAACGGTAAATCTAAGTGATTTAAAAATATAATTCAAGGTTTGCTTGAAATCATGAAAAAATTATGAACAGAACAAAAAAAAAATTGTTTATTTTTTTATTGTTAATATAATGTCAGTTTAGCAAGCTAAAACTTAAATTATCATTTTTTGTGATAATTATTATAAATTAAATTATTAATTTATCTGAATAGGCATTGAAATGTGTTGTTAAATAGAAATAGGGAAGTTAAGAAAAATGAGGAATTTATTTTTTATTTCAATATAAACCGCTATGTCCCTCTAGGGAAACTTGCGCTGTCATACATGTATTTCTTTACATTTGTCTATGCATATATATTTACAATAATTTTAGGCAGTAAAGAATAGTCATATGATATTAACAAGGAGAAAGAGAGAGAGAGAGAGAAAAAAACGAGAACAAAGAACTTTGTACAAAAGAAAGGAATGTCTGGCAATAAATTTACAATTAACATAATAAATTATCAGTTTTTTAAAATATATTTGTTGCTATATAATTTGAAATATATCTACAAAATTTATTAAATTCACTATATAATTCTTTATTGGAAATGAAAATACTTGGATCTGTGACTATTAAATTATTGTCGATTCTATATGCTTGAAAAACAGGACAATCCAGTAAAAGATATACTGAGGTTTGTTCCTCATTTCCACAAAAACAACTCGAGTCTTCCACTGCTTTAATCAATTTTAAAAAGCTTCTGAAATTTCCATGATTAGAAATAAATTGAGAATTATGAAAGTTTGGCCGAAAATATTTTGGTATGTTGTTAGGAAAGAAGCTTTGAAAAGTTCCATTTGTGTTGTTCTTCAAAGTAGCCATTTTAAATTCAATAAAATCGTTATTATATGGGACATCTGAATAGTATTTTTTTTTCTAAAATTAATTTATTTAATATATATATACCATATCTCCGATCCATAAGAAAGCATTGGCCTAAATTTTGTTTTATATAATGTAAGTCTCTTTTGATACTCAGACCCCAAGATTTTCTGCAAATTGACAGTAGCAGATTTTTTAATCTATTTGCTTTATTTAATTTAATATCTATGTGAGGATTAAAATTAAATTTTTATTTCTAAGATTATTTTCGAAAGTGGCTCCTAATTTTTCAATTTCTTGTACTGGCATAATTATTTTGTTTTTAAACTTTATTGCGGACATGTATTTATTGTGCAAATGCATAATTTTAATTCTATCAAGACTGATTTTTAGTTTGTTTTGAGTACACTATTGACCAATTTCTTCCATTAATTGTTTTTAAACTTTATTGCGGACATGTCTTTATTGTCAAAAGCATAATGTTAATTTTAACAAGACTGATTTTTAGTTTGTTTTGAGTGCACCATCGACCGATTTCTTTCATTAATTGTTTTTAAACTTTATTGCGGACATGTCTTTATTGTGCAAATGCATAATGTTAATTTTATCAAGACTGATTTTTAGTTTGTTTTGAGTACACCATTGACCGATTTCTTCCATTAATTCTAAAAATATTTAAGAGTATCCTTGTATTTATTCCAAACTATTATTTTCACATCATTAGCATAACACAGTATTTTAGAATTGGGTATCTGAATTTTTTTCGATAAATCTTTGAGTAATATCAGCCATAGCAATGGAGACAGTGGTCCCCCTCCCCCACCCTGTGGACAGCCTTTTGAAATTGCTTTATTAACCTGCTAATCACCATAAGTAAAAATTGTTTTTAGATTATTAAAGAAAATGTGTAATATTTTAAGTAAATCAGCGGGTTGTCTACGTCAAATCATTCTATTCTTTTAAGCCGAACTGGTCACCATGCATTGTCAAATGCACCCTCTATATCGATTGCAATTAACGACACTAAATAATTCTGTCTATGTTCTAATATAACCTCTGTTATTTTTGCCAAACATTTTATCGTTGATTTTGTTTTATAAATCCATGCTGTATATTGCTTTAAATATTATTTTCCTTATTAAATTTAAAAAAATAGTATTTTTCAAAAATCGCGAAGAGATTTGATCTTAGAGATATAGGTCAATAGCTTTTAGCAGTTTCTAAATTCGTTTTGTTAGGTTTAGTAATTATTTTAAGAGCTGCTCTATTCCATTAATCAGGATAATATCCTTTTTGAATACATTTATCAAATAATTCCTTTAGCAACGATACAATTTTGAAAGAATAATATTTTATCATAGTATTGCATATTATATCTATTCCAGGAGCCTTTTTAACATTAATATAGATTTTTTTCCTCACTCTCCTACTTTTATATGTAATCTGCTTTTATTGTTCATTTGTGGTTTATACCCCCTTGTTGATTGAATTCGTCAAAATTGCCAATGTCATCTGGAAATAACTTGTTCATTAATTCGATCATCTTTTGTTCTTTTAAAATTTTATGGTGATTTATCAATAATGGGTAATCTCTTTTCTTTTAATGTTCTCAAATGACTAAAAATCTTAAATCCGTTTCCAAATGGATTATTAGTAAAGTTTTCTTCTATAAAGATTCACCAATTTATTATTTTAGCTTTTTTATTGCATTCTTGTATTCATTCCTAACTGTGTGTGTGCTTCAAATATAGTATAAATAATTATTCCATTATGATAATATAAATTTCTTCTGTAATGGAAGTGAGTTTTCCTTTTTTTTTCAAGTTCGCTCTTTCGCCAGTAAATTCTTAAAAACTCTCTAAGATTTGTGGGCTTCACTTCCAAATATTGGTAGGCAGTTTCCAATAATAGATTCGTGATTCTATTTATCATTTGATAAATATCTGTTTAGTTTCATGCTTTAGCTATTATATATTTTCCAATCAACATATTTATAATAGTGAAGAGATATGTTATTAACATATATAGACCGATTTGCATCCCCCCCCTGAATTTCCATAGATTTTTGTTTATTGATCAAGTAATTGTCTTTTAAAAATTACTTTAATAACTATATCAGCATGATCAGAAGTTTCAGATATTTATAGAGTGTGCTAATTAATTATCGAATTCAACGAATTGTGTTCAATCTTTTCAAGTTTTATTAACTCTGTTTCTATTCACCGCAACTGCCCTTCAAGCTGGTGTGGTTGTAACCCTGGCAAAAAATATAAATTACAAAAATTTATAAACATGGAAATCTTAAACCAGGCCGATATCAGTCAAATTTCCCGAACCCAAGAGGAAAAGCGTAGCCTCCAATGAGTTTAGTAATGCCGGAATCATCCGATCTAAGCCGGCGCTATTGTCTTGGGCGAATGCCATTTCGCAATTTTGTATTTGGTGTAGATTCCGTTCTCCAATCGTGCCATCTTACAAAGCCTTTGTTTTGGTTGCTGAGTGAACTTTATAGGCCATGCGCAGAGAAGATGCTATCACGCCAACCTTGACTCGCGGGGGTGGGAAGGCGTGGGACCAGATAAGCCCGGTTCACGAGTTTCAAAACAATTTTCCCGCCTCTATCTTCCCGATCTGAATTTTCAATGAGGCCTAAACCATTTAGTTTGCATCTAATTTTTGCAGTTGGTGAATAGTTAGTTACTTCTTCTGCCCACGATCTGAAGAGTAATGACTTCTGCATGATTAAGTTAGCACCACACAAAGGTTCTATTTCCAAGGGCTTTTTGAATCTCTAAATGATTGTTTATGATTCTAATCTACTTTGTCATTGAGAAATAGTAATGATACGTTTTGTATTTCATTTTTAATGAAGGAGCAGAAAAGTAGTGTCATTTATTTCTTTCAAATATATATTACTTTGTAATTTTGAGCCCCCCCCCCCAAAGGAGGGAGACATTTATGTTCTATTAGGTAACCTTTCTGTTTTAAAAATGCGTCAACACAATACATTTAAATATTTTATGCAAAATATCGGACAGATTTAGACCAAAACATTGTTATGGCATTGGGATTTGGATTTTTTTTTTTCGGATAAAATACCCATTCAATGAACCAAGACTTTGATCCTCATTGGCTCAAAATCAAAGCCGCCTCGTATAATCCGAAAGAATGGTATACAGGTTAATTATTTCGCAAAATATGCCGATGTTGTGACAAAAACATTGATCCTAATATATGTCATTTATGTAGAGATTTTTCTAAAATACCTTGTTTTAATGTATATTTAACAAGAGAGGTGTGCACGCTGTATATACTTGTAATTGTCTCTATAAAGTACTTTTATATAATCTCATCGATTAGTTGTCTTCGGCTAAAGGCCATTTCCAAAATCAAGGAAATAAATTTCTTTATAAAATAAAGGTCGGCTCTCCCGTAAAATAGACGCAAGAAGTAAACGTCATCTTATGAACCTGCTGATTCATGTCGGTAACAATGGCACAACACCGGCTTTGGTAAATTTGAGAAGCGTCTTCATAGAGACCATTGTTACAGACTAATGCTCCCTCGTCAGTCCAAGACGGCTTTGGTTTCATGAGATCCACAAGGGATTAAATGAAAACCTCAGAATTTGTCGAGAAGGCATTTAGATGGTGAAGTGACTAGACAAATTGTATGGCCATAATACATATGGAGAATTTGTCGGCAGGATTGATCAATAAAAATGAAGGCCACCTTTGCCGAAGGCCATCAGCCCGAAGCCATGGTCCCAAGTTGGGTGCTTCTACAATTGCAAAGCTTGTGTTGTGGCTTTGTCACCGACCCTAGGGTGCTAATTAGCCGGACGGTTCGTAGATGGATCTTAGATTTAGCGTCTAATTTGACGAGATGGTGACCATTATTTTTATTGATCTTTTTTTTTTCGTCCATTGATATATTTATTATCACAACGAAGCTTGCGTCCATAGGCATTGAATACTCCTTCTAAAAAGTCTCCTTCTACACGACTGAACATCTAATGCAATATTCAAAGCCATATAAATGATGGAATATGTATCTCCTGGCCGTGCAAATAAAGGTTTTTAATGGCTTGCAACATCTATCGGAATAAATATATTAACATTAATTTTCGGTATAAGATTTTTATCCATATGTCAAATCATGAGGAATCCTATTGCCAAATCAAACATTGAAATACAGTCTGTAGAACCTGGAAATCAGCATAATGCCATATATCCTGTCAACGGTGCACCATTATATATATATATATATTTACACAAACCAATAACGCGCCATCTATACATATAAAATAAAAGGATTCAAAAGCGCGAATGTTTCTTTTATACATAAAACGAACTTCTACTCTCCTTACTGCGATTTGATATCCTTACTGATATTTGAATATAATTCTACTGTCCTATAAGCTTATGTCCATAGTTTACTTGAAAACCATTTCTAAGATTCCATCCTTCAGTGCAGCATATAAAAGCAGAATGATCCAATACAGTATTAGAGCTCTGAGAAGCGGTCTGGTGGATTAAATTGGCGAAACCGCTTGGAGGGTTCACCACTGATGAGCCAAGCCCTCCCAATATATTTTTTTTCATCGCAGTAAGGATAGTAGAAGTTCGTTTTATGTATAAAAGAAACATTCGCGCTTTTGAATCCTTTTATTATATATATATATGAAAAAAACAATAGAAAAAATAAAAGATAAGTAGGTCAGGTGTTGATATTAAAAATAAAGAAGGCATCTCCTGACCAAGAGCACATGTGCTTTTTAGATGGCAGAGCGCCATCTGGTGGCGCTCTGCCATCTAAAAAGCACATGTGCTCGTGGTCAGGAGATGCCTTCTTTATATTTAATATATATATATGGTAATTTAAGCCAATAAACCCATATTGTATATAACTTATAACAAGATTTTAATGTTGTATAATAGAAACACATCTGTAAATGATTATACGCATTATTGACATGTGTCTTTACATCATCATATGTAATGCAATTTGTACAAACTGAGGATAAATAAATAAAAATCTGTAATAGATTAAGAGTTGAGCTAAGCAAGAGATAGAAGTCATAACGTCAAAATCGAGATAGATTTATAATTCCCACAACAAGGTCTAATAATGGACCAGACCACCCACACTCTTCACACCTGGTGGAATGCAAAGCCCCCCTCTCACATCTGGTGACATGCAAAGCCCCCTTTCTCAGAAACGGCCCCTGTCGCATAAGGCCCACCGTCTTAACCTATAAATAAAGTCACTTTACAGTCACTTGACAGTTAGTTCAGCATCTGTGCGAGCCCACGTCGGTTGTACCTCAGATCCTCCTCATCTATCATGTAGACTAGTAAGAAACTTCTATCTCCCCATCTTTCGCTCCTAGCTCAACTTTTTATCTGTTCACGGAACTTTCTTAGTGCAACTGTGTCTTCTTTTTTTTTTTGTGTGGACATTCCCAAGCTTTCCACTCCGCCTCGACTACGACTGCCTGTACTCTGTGAGAACTTTTAAAGGACTTACAAGGTGCAGAGAGGTACTGGAAAACTCCCCATCCTGACTGTTCCTCTTGCTCAACACAGTATAGCGAGAGTCAACACTTCATCATCACAAAGTTAATCGACAGGATTCTACGAAGGATACCAGACCTCATCTCATTACATTAGCCGACAGGATGACCAAAACGAAGGAGGACACATCGAAGAGGTAAGAAGACTGTTCAGATAGGAAGCGAGAAAGAGCAAAGATGGAGGAACAAACCGACCATTCCAACGAAACGACAAAGCAATCTCTTCCACAAAAAGAGGTATTTACGGAAGGAACGACGCCCCAAGGGACCTCCGCAGACCTGCTAACCGATCGCCAACGCCAGGAGCAAGCTGTCTGACCACCCCAACGACACAGCCGAACTTCCCGCAAGTCATGGAAATCGAGGAGCAGAATAACGCAAACCCAGTGAGAATTTCTCCACCTTCGACCTGACATCGTCGAGACAATGCTCAAGGCAACAAGCCACAAACAACTTTACAGAAGCTACAAGCTTCTACAATATCTACATGGAGCGACTTCCACGACAGCAGGACGACCACCAAAGACCAAGTCTCCTGACTGAACAATCATCACACAATTGTAAGTTTAAAATAAAAAACCTACCTTAACTTTATCCTCAAGTTCACAACTTGATTCCCCATAAATTTTGTATTTTTATTTTCACTTTGAGCATTTTAAAATCAATTTTTACCTTTTTTATATCATTTTTTATTCAATTTTTAAAACTTTCACACTTTCATTTATCAAATTTACTTTAAATTTTTAATCAGATTATAAATTTCAAGTTATTACTCTCAATTTTACTTTTAAAAAAAGTTTGCCCATTACGCATTTTTACTAATTTACTAATCTTACATGCCTTTCCTAAATTTACCTAAAATGGCATTTTCCAAATCTACAACTTAAAAAAAAAACAATCATTATTATTATTTTTTAAAAATCCTTCATTCATCATAATTCTGAACTTATTTTGGTTTTTATTATTAGTTATCTTTATACCAAAACACCCATTTCTTAATCAAATACTTAAAAAAATTAAAAATCATTGTCATATTCACCATTTACACTATATGCCCCAATTCAAATTATTCTTCTCACTATCACGACATTGCCCTTTTAAAAGGTTCATTTTAACTACCATAATCAACGATTTAAAAATTATATTCAAATTTTAAATATAAATTAAGATAGGGGTAAAACCTATATTTTTTAATTTCAGAAATATTTTGTGATTTCTCTCCTGAGAGACAATATCTTCAAAATCACAACTAGGAAAAAACAACTCTCTTTCCCAAAACAAGTTAAAATTCCAACATAGTCACACTCCCTCGTCTTTTCCTTTTACATGCATGGTTGGTCATCAGCACATTTCTTTCAACAAACCTTACAACATTCCCACACATCACTCTCTCCAATTGGCAACAATTTTTAGTGCGCGACTTAACACAAAAATCCAATTTCGAGCCACACAAGCCCCATAGCGTCGCAACAAAATTTCGCATTAAACGTGCCACATCCACTAACAATATAAATATTCTCGATATGTGTTCGTACAACCACCCCCCATGACTTTAGTAAATTTGTTATTTATGGTGAAACAGGTTAGATTTTGTGCCAAAACAAAGACTTCGCGTGACACTTTTTCATTCACAACTTTCCACTTCGTATCACAGCGCCACACCACAAAACTTTTTCACTTTTCAGGCCAAAGACGCCTTCATGCCTGTGACACTCTCACCCCAAAGCGTGTCCACGTCGAAAGTCGAACTTTCACCACACATCTAAACCTGACATCACTGAATAACCTTTTTACTAAGTCTAAACAACTTCGAAAACGCAACCATTCCGAACATCGAGAAAACTATATTTTCAAATAGGCAAGAAAATTGCCAAAACTTCAGCAAAAGAAGAGAGAGGAAATCAGTTTCAAGTAAAGGACAAACATAGCAAAACATCCCCCATGATTGACAACCCACGACGATCTATTTAAGTTACATATCCCCGTCCAACGTCCTTCTCCCCGCTCAAGGCAGATGTTATTGACCGCTATCTTCATATGCGCCATTTTTTTTAAACACATGTTTCACACTAACCATTTAGGTTTTCTTACAAATCTCACCAACCCCTTAATCACAACACACAACACAACAACATACATTAAACATTTTACATGTTAATTGATATCACCAATTAAAACAATTTGGTTAAGTCTTATATAGACTTTATGACGCAAAAGAGAAATCATTCTCTACATATCACCTTTTTGGATAAACGAGAACATTGTTCAATTTTCCACTCCTTAACATTTATCTAATCATTATAATAATCTTTAATTATATTGTTATTTGTATAAAATCTTGAATAATTATTCTTATTTTTACCTTTCAATTATATAATCAAATTTTTAATCCAACATGATTTAAAAAAAAAAAAAACTTTAATCAGATTTACTTTTATTTTTCATTATATTTTTAGTATTGCAAAACATTTAATTGTTTCAAAACCCATTTTTATTTTCTTAATTATTATATCTTTTACGATGTACTAGAGCGCCATCTGTTATCAAATTATAAAACTATTTTAGAGGCGTAATATTCTTTTTAAAATAAAACAATTTCTACTGTCCTTACTGCGATGGAAAAATTAAAGGGAGGGCCTGGCTCATCAGTGGTGAACCCTCCCAGCGGTTTCGCCAGTTTAATCTACCATACCGCTGTTATATTACATTTTTGGAACTTCCTTTTATAGGTGACTGTTGTAAGACTCTTGGAATGGGTATTTTAGAAGAACTATGGACATAAGCTTTTAGGACAGCAGAATTAAATATAATTATAAATATATAATATGCTTCGAGCAATCGCTCTTCCGCAAATATCAAATTGTGTCTTTTATTAGAACAATAATGTTACGATGTACTAGAGCGCCATCTGTTATCAAATTATAAAACTATTTTAGAGGCGTAATATTCTTTTTAAAATAAAACAATTTCTACTGTCCTTACTGCGATGGAAAAATTAGAGGGAGGGCCTGGCTCATCAGTGGTGAACCCTCCCAGCGGTTTCGCCAGTTTAATCTACCATACCGCTGTAATATTACATTTTTGGAACTTCCTTTTATAGGTGACTGTTGTAAGACTCTTGGAATGGGTATTTTAGAAGAACTATGGACATAAGCTTTTAGGACAGCAGAATTAAATATAATTATAAATATATAATATGCTTCGAGCAATCGCTCTTCCGCAAATATCAAATTGTGTCTTTTATTAGAACAATAATGTTACGATGTACTAGAGCGCCATCTGTTATCAAATTATAAAACTATTTTAGAGGCGTAATATTCTTTTTATAAAATAAATAATTTCTACTGTCCTTACTGCGATGGAAAAATTAAAGGGAGGACCTGGCTCATCAGTGGTGAACCCTCCCAGCGGTTTCGCCAGTTTAATCTACCATACCGCTGTTATATTACATTTTTGGAACTTCCTTTTATAGGTGACTGTAGTAAGACTCTTGGAATGGGTATTTTAGAAGAACTATTAGAAGACTGGGAGGGTTCACCACTGATGAGCCAGGCCCTCCCTTTAATTTTTCCATCGCAGTAAGGACAGTAGAAATTGTTTTATTTTAAAAAGAATATTACGCCTCTAAAATAGTTTTATAATTATATATTTTATATATTACATGTTTGATTTTGTCCACTTACACTTTTTGTACCCGCAATCATATTTCTATATTTCTATTCACTCTATTTTATTTGTTAAAATACCTTTATTATCTGACAATGTTTATCATCCACTATCGGGCATACAACAATCGTTTTCAACAATCATATTCTTTAACCAATTCCCTATACTTTATTATTACTATCTTTTCAGCCATTGTTTCAAACCATCGTAGAAAAACGACAGCACTGTTTGACAATTTTTTTATTTTTTTATTTCATATTTCAACAAACTCTTTGAACACAGTTCCCCAGATTTAAAAATCCCAACTTCTGGCCTGAACACGCTTCAAGAGTTAATTTCAATCATCCGCAAAGCAAACACCAATGCATCCCAAAGCGTTCAATTATTTCAACTTTCAATTTTTTTTCAGCTCTAGCGGACCACAATCAACCTTTGATTTCATGTCAAGTCAGATCACCTACTATCGCTACAATTCTACTTATCGCATGGCTCTACCACCCCTTTCAATCATATTAATAAGCAACTTTTCTTCAACAACTTTTAACCCAATAATCCTAAAAGTGTTACAAAGCACTGTAACCCTTATATAGGATCGCAAGTGAAACATTGCCAAGGAAGACCCTCAAGTCTATAGCCTCGCTTTGCACCTAGATCTAAGTATTTGGTTTACATGTGCACTCCTTACAATTGCATATTCTTCAACTACTAACCCTTTCCAACGCCCGCCAATATTCTCTTAGAATGTGAATTTTTATGTCATTATTTTATTTTAATCATCTTCTTTCTTTTTTAAAATCAAACAAAAATGTCATTTTTATTTCACTTTTATATATCCAAACAAATCATCTTGTTATAGCCCTTTTTAACCCTCACAGTTTAAATTAATTAAAAGAAATTTTAATTACTTACCTGTGTTAGAGAGGCTTTACCCGCTTAAACCCGGATAAACCCTTTCACTCCTGGGGCCCATCTATGGTAATTTAAGCCAACAAACCCATATTGTATATAACTTATAACAAGATTTTAATGTTGTATAATAGAAACACATCTGTAAATGATTATACGCATTATTGACATGTGTCTTTACATCATCATATGTAATGTAATTTGAAAAAACTGAGGATAAATAAATAAAAATCTGTAATAGATTAAGAGTTGAGCTAAGCAAGAGATAGAAGTCATAACGTCAAAATCGAGATAGATTTAGAATTCCCACAACAAGGTCTAAAAATGGACTAGACCACCCACACTCTTCACACCAGGTGGAATGCAAAGCCCCCTCTCATATCTGGTGACATGCAAAGCCCCCTTTCTCAGAAACGGCCCCTGTCGCATAAGGCCCCCCGTCTTAACCGATAAATAAAGTCACTTTACAGTCACTTGACAGTTACTTCACCATCTGCATGAGACCTCGTCGGTTGTACCCCAGGTCCACCTCATCGACCATGTAGCCCAGTAAGAACTCTTCTATCTCCATCTTTCGCTCCTAGCTCAACTTTTTATCTGTTCACGGAACTTTCTTAGTGCAACTGTGTCTTCGTTTTTTGTGTGGACATTCCCAAGCTTTCCACTCTGCCTCGACTACGACTGCCTGTACTCTGAGAGAACTTTTAAAGGACTTACAAGGTGCAGGAGAGGTACTGGAAAACTCCCCATCCTGACTGTTCCTCTTGGTCAACACAGTATAGCGAGAGTCAAAACTTTATCATCACAAAGTTAGTCGACAGGATTCTACAAGAGTCAACAGTAACTCAACTTATTACAGATAGTCGACAGGATTCTACAAGACGCTACCAGAACTTCACCTCATTACATATATATATGTTATGAATATTTTGTTGTTGTTGTTAGATAAGGCTTTGATAAGACAAAGGATCGATAAGATAAAGGGTTATGGTGCAGTCGTGATAAAAAAAAGATAATTATTTACCGTCAAGTAGCTTTTATTTTAAATTACTTGAGGGAAGATTACACATTAGTTATTCTCACATTATAAAGAATTTATAAAATTAATCCTATATTAGTGATTTAAATGGATAGATATATTAACTACGCATATTTACAACAAAACTATACAACAAAACTGAAAGTCTTTCTAAAAACGATGATAACAAAGGTAAAATTATCAATGAATAAAATAAAATATATATTCTTTTAAATCTATATTAATAAAATGCAAATTTCATAAGTGTTGTTCGCTAAAAACGTTCGTTGCAATGCATCAATTTCGACCAAATTTTCAACATTTATGTAAAACGAGATGGAGCAGGTTTTGCTTAACATCAAAATATTTTTCCTAACATTAACATGCGTAACTTCGGTGTTATCGATTAAATACAAAAAAAAAATCAACAGAGTTAATTTTATTTATATATAAATACAAAAAAAAATTCAACAGAGTTATTTTTTTTACATACTAGCTAATAATCTCAATCTAAAAAATATTCAAAATTTTAAGATAACAGCATATGTAAAACAGTCGGCCAAGAAAACAACAACGATATTACATCTTTCTCACATATTCACACACAATCTTGATTAATAATTAAAACTAATCTTTAACATTGTTTATTATACTTCATAATATATAATATTCGTTAGGCAAACTTTCACTCGGATAAAACCCGGGCGAAGCCGGGTACACATCCGCTAGTATAGAAATATTTGAGTTTTTAGATTAGATTCTCCGCTAGGTGGCCAAGTTGAGCGGTCGTGAAATTCTTCGGCTCCCGATAAGTAAATATTTTAAACTTATTATTTGCTTCTTTTGTGCTTCTACTTGGGTTATTCCTTATTGTGAGTATCCTGTCGTTGGCCTATAGTTTATATATTCTCTACGAAGATTATGAAGCTGGTTTTATTTATTTATATAATTAATATCTTCATTTTTGCAAGAGAAGCTGCTGCGATCACTATATATGTAAATTTTCGCGCTAAAACTTTTGTTTGTTATGAAAATAACTTCAAGGTTATCTCTTTTACTCATGCTGGAAAGGGAACCCGCCGATGTATTATTTTAATGCTACTTCTCATGTCAGGTATTGAACCAAATCCTGGCCCCAAACAGACAAGGCAAACAACATTAGATGCAGGCAAAGATAAATATTTGCATGATCTAATTTTAGCACTTTCAACTAAGATAGATGACTTTGGTAAAAAAAAATGGAGGCTAGACTTGATTCGGTAGAACAAGGATTGGACAAAATAAATCAGCGCCTACAACACTTCGAGTCATCATTGGAAACCACTTCTAAAGCTGTCTCGCTTAATACAAATAGAATATCCGATCTCGAGAGACGGTTGGAGCTTGGAGAGATTAGGCAGAGGGAAAAGAACTTGATTATTTACGGATTGGAAGGAGCCGAAAGCGAAACCCCCTCAAAGATCTGATTTCAAACACGATGCAAATTTCTGATCTTAAGATAGAACATTGCCGAAGATTGACAAAAAAAAAAGCTAACTCGTCGCTGCTTATTGAGGTGCCTGATTTCAAGCAAAGAATTCTGCTTTTTAGAAACACTTTCGGACTCAGGGACAAAAAAAAATATTCATAAATAAAGATTACCCTCCAACTATTAGAGACCAGAGGAGAATACTGATTAGCAAGCGAAAAGAGCTCATGAGTAAGGGAACTGTTTCCAAGCTAAGAGATAACAGGCTAATTGTCCGTGGCATAAGCTACTCTGTTTTAAATGGCCGCGTTATCAGCTCCAACGGGGATGCATGCATCATAGCAAACTCCGGATAGCATTCATACTGCACCATCGTCAAACCTAATTTTTCACAGTTAAAATGCCTTTCTCAAGATGAATTTTGCGACAACCTAGACAAGAACTTTAACATGATTGCTCATTTCTAAAAACGTATAAAAGTCGTCAATCTGCGCTTGTAGCTCAGCATAAACATTCTAATTATCAAAATAAAATGTTACATCACTAGAGAACAATCCTCACGGAATAATCTGCTGGAATATAGGTGGACTCTGTGAATTATTATTTTCTCGATGAAAATTCACTCACAGTAATAAATGACAGATCTATCAGTGATAAATATGGAAACTTTACTTTTATTTTTCAACTCAAGGATCCTCAGTTATGGATCTTTTTATTGTTTCGACTGCACTATTTGAACTGATTGTTGATCTCACTATTGAATGCATGCCTTATTTAGATAATGTACCACTTTTCCCAAAATTTAATGGCCTAAACAATATAAAGGCAAAGATGATACGAAGTTTCGTTATTCCTGGACAGCTGACAAGGCTACATCTTACAAAAGCAGCTTGAGGGATTCAACTAATTTACTAGTGGAAGACTCCACAATTGACTCACGGGTAGAAATGATTACAAGTGAAGTCCAACCGGCAATGTCAAGGGCGGGGATGATGACTAGGAAAAGTTTTACATAGCTAAGAAAAGTCTCAAAGCTGCTACCAAATAACTCCTCAAGACCTAACACGAGAATCCCTGGTAAATCCATGTATAGTAACTTCCTTTGCCTCCAATTTGCCCGGATTATTCTATTAGCTTGATTGTCTTTATATAATTTTACCTGTATATAAATATCATGTTAACATTAAGTTCCATCACTGTTTTTCCTGCATGTGTCCTATATTTCAGCATGGAGAATCTGTATGGGACTAAAAGGTCTTAATAAAGTTTTTGTTGTTGTTGTTGTTTTTAGATTATATAATATTCCCCCCTGTGAAAAAGATTTTAAAATATTAAAATTTTAAAATAAAATTGGTAATTAAAAATAATTAATTAAACGAAATCAATAATTCTATAGAAATAATTAAAAAGGAAACAATAAAAATCAATATCCACATTTTTTCAAAATAAACAAAAGAAAGTTTGTTTACAAATAATTTATATAATTATGAAATTATAATAAATAAAAGTATATATAAGAAGTATTAATGGGCGATTCATAGTAACTATGGATATGAAGCAAAAAAGGTATTTAAAATTTGAGTATTTACGACATTATGCTAGTTACACTTCAAAATATCAAAAAGCAGTGGAAAATGTTATTTTTACATGGTTGAGTAATGAAACGCTAATAGATGTATGGAGTGACATTAAGTTATTTGTGAAGGCTTAAGAATTGGTGCTGATATTTGTTCTTCATTGTCCATGTCCAAAATATGGCCTTCCTGTAAAAAACATGGTTTATCCTCAATATCTATTACTTTGTGTTAGAATTTTGATTTGCTATTGTATCATTTTATATGTTAGTGCTATAGTGAAGTAAAAAACCTGCTTCTGGGTAAAATAATTTAAGCTTATTAGAGTGTATAATTTCTGTTTGTTTTTTTTTTGGTAAATTGGGTTTATTAATTTCATATGTGACTGGAGAAAGTTGTTTTAAAATAGTAAATGGGCCTATATATCTTTGAGTTAATTTACCATTGTTTGAATAAATAAAGGTTTTTACTAATACCTGATCTCCTTCTTTAAAAATGGGTTCTGGGTGTTTAATATCATGAAGTTGTTTGCTGTGTTCATGGGATTTTATGGTTCTTTCAATGGCTAATTTTCTTGCTTTTTCTATTGGTGTATGTGTTTCTGTGTCATGTTCTATATACTGTGGTTGTATTCCATAGTATAAGAATTTAGGAGTAAAGCCTGTTGTGGTATGTACTGTTTGATTATAGCTTTCAGTAATTTTAGGAATATATTTTGTCCAAGGAATCTTTAAATTAGCATTATATTCACATCTTAACCTATTAATGATAGTGGAATTTAGTCTTTGTACTTTTGCATTTGTTTCTGGGTGATGAGCACTGGTGAGTAGATGCTTAACATTATTTCTCTCCAAAAAGTGTTTAAATTTACTGCTGAGAAAAGCTGCTTTTCTGTCAGTTATTAATATTTCAGGTTTATTAATTTGGAATAAATTTCTTAAACAAGTTATATAGGAATCAGTTGATACAGATTTTGTTGGAAAAGCCCAAAGGAATCTACTATGGTGATCTACTATCATATGGATACTGTGTCTAGTTGTCCCATAATTATGTAACCCGCCCAATGTATCTGTAGGATTGTTGCGTGATGTGTTGGTGTGGCTTGTGGAAAGGCTGCTGATAAAATTATAATTAAAATTAATTTATTTAAAGCCAGAAATATAGAAATAGAAAAGAAGCAACGGTTGAAGTAACGGCCGTCGGAGTTAGCCTAGATGTTTACCGCGAGTCGCCAGAGTCTCTGATGACGTCCCGCGCACATGCGTAGTCAGGTTGACGCTCGCGGTTGCCGAGGCCATCCTAGTTCGCGCTCGCTGAAGCAAATTGTAGTCGCCACATATCTAAATAAAAAATATGATTAGGGTGTGTAGCTATTGGCATCTGTTGTGATGGTCCATAAACAATTCTGTTATCCCTAGACTTGTTGAATTGGCAAGTTTCACAATGTTTGGTGTAATTAGCAATATCCCTAGTCATATGTGGCCAATAATAGTGTGGAGAAATTATTTTAGTCATTTGAGTTGTTCCAATATGTCCATGCTTTGTATGTGCTTTGCTTAATACTTTGTGTCTTAGTGTTTGTGGTACATAAGCTCTTTTAAAACCCTTTCTATTAATAATAAAGAGATCATTTTGTATTTTAAGTTTACTATTGCTAATTTGTTCTGTGGATTGGTGTTCTTTCAACTCATTATATGTTAGGTAATATGAGACAGGTGCTCTTGACAGCATGTCTGCTTCTATATTATTTAATCCTTTAATATGTTTTATGTCAAAGCTATATTGAGATATAATTAAGGACCATCTAAATAATCTACCATGTGGGTTTTTTACATTTTTGATCCATTTTAAAGGTAAGTGATCTGTGTGCAAGGCAAAATGTATGTTGTGTAGGTATATATGAAATCTTTGTACTGAATTAATGATACCTAGTGTTTCAATTTCTGAGGCAGTATAATTCTGTTCATAAGGGTGAAGTTTTCTTGAAAAATAACACAGGTCTACAGAAAAACCTTTTTTTTGAACAAGAGTACCTGATGGTGTTTTTAGTGTAACTATTCATGCTGAACTCATAATTCTAATCAGGAATTTCCTATCACCGATGGTTTTTGCCTGATGGTCTTTTTTTAGTATTGGGATAAATACAGTAATAAATGCTTGAATATATGAATATATATGCCATAATAAATGAAACTGCTTTTGAAAAAGATAGAATATGAAAGATACGGTTGGAAAATATGCAGCGATTTGAAAGTCGTTGCTCTCTTGCGTGGATTACAGCTTGGATATACAAAATTTGTTGATTTCTGTGTGAGTGGGAGAGCAGAGATAGGGAAAGGCATTACATTAAAAAAATCTGGCCAAACCGTAAAATCTTTACTCCAGGATATATATATATTGCAAATCTACCCCTGATCGATTCAGAAAATATTTACTTACCACCATTAAATATTAAACTGGGATTAATGAAGAACTTAGTGAAGGCAATGGATCGAAATGCCAGTGGATTTGCCTACCTAAAACAAAATTTTCTAGTATAAGTGAAGCGAAGATTAAAGAAGGTATTTTCGTTGGACCTCAGATTCGAGAATTGCAGCAGGATGGAAATTTTCAAAATAGTTTGAATGAAGTTGAAGCAGCAGCATGGAATTCCTTTAGAAACGTTTGCAAAAACTTCTTAGGAAGTGTCAAGGTTGAAAATTACCAAGACATAGTTAATGATCTGTTGCTTTCCTACAAGGCACTGGGATGTAACATGTCCCTCAAGATCCAATTCCTGCATTCACATCTAGATTTCTTTCCAGACAATCTTGGCGCAGTTAGCGATGAGCATGGTGAGAGGTTTCATCAAGATATATCAAGCATGGAGAAGCGGTACCAAGGTAAATGGAGTCCCGCTATGCTTGCCGACTACTGCTGGACACTCAAAAGGGATCTACCACAAGCAAAGTATAGAAGAAAATCCACTGTCACTGCTTTTCAATAAATAAATATGTTTCGTTCATATATGCCTATATATTAACAATATTTCCAAATTTCAAGTAGGTGTATCTCAGAAATATTGCGTAATAGAAAAAAAACTAATGGTATATTTGGATTCAGGACATGTAGATAAAATGCTATTTCTTTGTGGACAAAGAAAAATATTTTTTGATAAACCAGTGTAATGTAATAAGGGTTATGCAAAACTGTATTTATCCCAATACTAAAAAAAGACCGTCACGCAAAAACCATAGGTGATGGGATATTTCTGATTAGATTTTTGAGTTCAGCATGAAAAGTTACACTAGAAACATAATCAGGTTCTCTTGTGCAAAAATCTTGTTGACCAGTGTAACCTATGGGGTGTAAAATGCCTTGTTCATCTGGTTGTTTAAGAACTCTTGTTACTCCTAGACTTGACGCGTCTGTGAATAAATGACATGGTTTTGATGGGTCATGAATATATAGTACAGGTTGTGATATGAGTGCATTTTTAAGTGTTTGGAAGGCTTGTTCATGTTAGCACTCCATAGCCAAAGAGCATTTTTTTAACAAAAGTTCATTCAAAGGTGACCTAATTTGCGCATAATGGGGAATAAATTTATTATAAATATTTGTGGTGCCTAAAAATCTCTGTAAGGTTTTAATATTATATGGTCTATTTAATTTTAAAATTGCTTCAATATTTGTGTTATTGGGTGTATATTTTCCTGAATTAATTGTGTATCCTAAAAATTTTATTTCTTTTTGTAAGAATTTGCATTTATTGAGATTAAGCTTTATATCCTCTTGTTCGAATATACCTAATATGTCATCTAAATGTTTGATGTGTTCTTCATAAGTTTTGGAGTGTATAATAATGTCATCAAAATAATTTAAGGCATAGTGTATGTTATGTGTTTAGTGAAAACTGACTTCATAATCCTTTCAAATTGTGAAGGTGCATTTTTTAGACCATATGGAAGTCTGTTCCATTTATAACATCCAAATTGTGTTACAAAGGATGTTTTATGTTTATCTTTTTCATCTATGGGTATATGCCAGTATGCATTTTTAACATCTAAAATAGTGTATATTTTTGACTGTGATAACCTATCAATAATTTGTTCTATAAGTGGAATTGGGGTATGTTCTGTGACTGTTTTTTTTATTAAGTTTACTATAATCTATACAGAGTCTTGTGGGGTGATTTGGGACATCAGATTTCTTATTCACTAATAATGAAGGAGAACTATAGGGACTAGATGAGGGCCTAATAATATCATATTTTAATAATTTAGTTATTTGATTTCGTATTTCAGCTTTATTGTAAAAATATGTCCTATATGGCTTTTGTGCTATGGGAATATTATTTAAAAGAGGTATGCAAATTAGGTTAGTTCTTATGCATCCTATATCAAAATTGTGTTTAGAGAAAACATTCTTATACTTATGCAATATATCTGAAATTGTTTGATTCGAGAAATTAGGATTAATATCTACTTTACTAAAGTCTAAATATGAATTATAATTTGTTATAGAGTACGGTTGTCGCATACTGTGAAATAGGTTACAATCAATAATGGGATTTGAGAGAGAGAGAGAATTAGGATCTATAAGTTTAACATTTGTAGTTGGTATATATATCAAAAGAATTGAAATTACACAATGGGTTAATATTTAAAAGAGATACATTTTTAACATAGTATGGGGTGGTAGCATATGACTTCTGATTATCAGTTTTTGGATTAAAGGAATACAAGAATTTATAATTTTGGAAAAGAAGGTTTTTTGAGAAATCTATTTGTGACTTAAATAAATAAAATGTTGGTAAACCTAAAATATGATATTCTATTGGACTATCACAAACAAACATTTCTTGATACTTCGTAATTTTACCTAAGCTAAGCCTAACTAATATTTTGCATAATGGGTAACTAAATCCTTCTACCTGACCTATTCTTTCTTTTGGGGAATTATCTAATATTTTATAATAAATATGGTTTAAGTATTTTAAAGGGATAATAGATATGGATGATGCAGTATCAAGTACATGGGTAAAGATATTTGGTCTATAAGTACAGAGAAAAGTAATAATGTTCTACCTGGGTTGATGCGCTTCGGATGATCATTGTTCCTAAGTGGGCAGTCTCTATGGAAATGGATCTGGTTGGGTAGCTGGTGAGAAGCACATATCTTGCAGGGGTACGGAGGCTGGTTTATTGATTTGTGGGGTTCTTGCTGGTGGTGAGCTGCTGCTGCTGTCCTGGGGAAAGGCTGGTATTGATGAGCTTGGAGGAGTTGGAGTTAAATCTTTTTACTGGAGTGCTTGTACTGGTAGAGGATTGTTGGGGTTCTTCTTTATTTGTTGATAATTTTAATTGGGTTGTGATTTTATACCAGTCTGAAGGTTCTTGTACTCTTGCAGCTATTAGATATTTATTTAGGTGATCTGTCATTCCATCTGTAAGTGCCTCTAGTAAAAGTGTTTTTTCAAGATTAAGTTTATTGACTAAGGCAGATTTTTTTTTTTAATATTGTTCAAAATCATTATTATCATTATATTTCAAATTTATAAACCTACTAAATAAATTTGAATCTTTAATTGTGTGTGTGCGAAATATGTTATCAATTTTTGTTCTAAATCCCCCCAATTATCTATATCTTGAATTCTTCTATGTAATAACTGAATGCTTCACCCTCGAGATAATTTGATATATTATTTTGTTTAAAATCTTCATCAAGATGCTTCTGTAAACATTTTTGTTAAAGAATTTGAGCCAAGATATTATGTCTGAATTTTGACCATTAAATTTCGGTATTTCTATAGTACTTGGATTTGGCGTCATGGCATGTTCTACATTCCTTTGTTTGCGAAAACATTTTGTAAAAATAGTTTTATAAAATTTGAATAATTTAAAGAGTAATTGGGTTGAAAATTCAGGTATTCCTGTCGGCTTATTGTTATGAATATTTTGTTGTTGTTGTTAGATATGGCTTGATAAGACAAAGGATCGATAAGCTAAAGGGTTGAGGTGCAGTCGTAATAAAAAAATATAATTATTTACCGTCAAGTAGCTTTTATTTTTAATTACTTGAGGAAAGATTACACATTAGTTATTTTCACATTATATAGAATTTATAAAGTTAATCCTATATTAGTTATTTAAATGGATATATATATTAACTACGCATATTTACAACAAAACTGAAAGTCTTTCTAAAAACGATGATAACAAAAGTAAAATTATCAATGAATAAAATAAAATATATATTTTTTAAAATATAGAAATGTTTGAGTTTTTAGATTATATAATATATATATATATGTCATAATATATGCTCTTCCAGGAATAATAAAGTAAATCTACAGTCGACCAGAGAGAGACAGAACGCAGCTGAAGTACGGTCATTTGGGACACCAACGACCATATTCCAGAGGGCGACCGCAGGGCTTTTCTTGGAACCCTCAGGACATATTTTTGGACAGTCGGGGGGTGGTTTGCGACACAAACGGTCGTTCCGCAGTGGCAGCCACTAGCGCTCCCTCTCTCTCTCGGTTTGCTGGGTCCCATCTCCCAAACTTGTGGTTTCCTTATTTCTCTCTCCCTACATTATCACTATATTGCCACATTGAAAGTCGACAGGATAAGACCTGACCGGGAAACAAATCCCTCATATACCAGAGTATGAAGAAAACAAGAAGCAATACCACGATGATCGAACAAACCCACAACCAAGTTCCACAAGAACCAACGACCGACTCTACTGTAGCCGCTTCCCTTCGAACTCTCACCCACTGTCTCGACCAACTTTTAAACCGTGAGCCTGAAGAAGCAATCACCTACGACGGAGATGAACCTGCCGCACACTTCTTCTCACAACTTGAGTCTCAACCGAACTTCCACAACTTAGAGCCAGCACGCCAAGCTCGAAAAGCTCTATCATCACTCAGAGGCGAACCTCGCAAAATTGCACAAGACTTAGCTCTACTCAATAAGACTTATGAAGAGGTCAAGGAGTCACTCTGCGCCGTCTATCCCCGACGCTCTAGATTCACTCTTCAAGAGTTCTATGAGCTTAAATGCACATCGATGGCCGAGATCGAGACCTACTACAAGAACAAGGTCCGAATAGGATTGACGATCAACCTCCCTAAGAGTGCCATCGTGCAAGCACTATCCAACGGTGTGCCACGTAACTATGGCAACCTTTTAAAGATGGCACAACCCTCGGGACCAGAAGAATGGTTGTGCTTAGCCCAACAGCTGACCTACGAAGGGGATAACACCAGCACTAAAGCTGCCCAACAACGATCACCGCGCCAGAGCAGAGCACCTTCCACCACCGTGGACAAGACCCCACCATATCCTTGCCGTTACTGTGGCGGACAACACTGGCACGCACAGTGTCAGCAGCGAGGGCCCTACCAACGGACTTTTCAGACCTTTACACCTGCGGTCCACAACTTCGAGCAACCCCAAAGATCGACTGGGCCTGCAGGTGTCTACGAGACCGCAGCAACGACGAGCTCGGGAGAAACCAAGTAATGCCAACCTCGGCAGCAGAACTCCTCCGAAGCTCAATGAACCTACCTGCACCCTAAACCAGCATACGTCTGTAAGTGCAATTATTTTAACCCCTATCATTCATTCTTTAAAGATGCCATTCCTAGTTGACTCTGGAGCCAATGTTTCCCTAATTAGTTTAAACCAATTTGAATATATTAAAAATTTTAATAGTTTCATTTGTTCCACCCATATTAACAATGATGTTATTATCCGTACTATATCTAGTCATGCCAAACCAATCGGATTAGTTACCTTACCAATACAATTTAATAATCTTAATTTTAATGAAACATTTTATATTTTAAATTCACCCCTTGAACTTGGTATTCTATCTATTCATGTTATGCAATTCTTAAGATTAACAATAGATTTTCATAATCAATTGATACTTCGAAATAGTGTTCCAGTACCTAAACATTTGTACCATTTTGTATGTGACCTTCCCACTTGTAAGCACGGCTCGCGAATAATAACTTCTAACCCTAAACGACCCATAATCCACTCGGTTAACTTAGGCGTTGACGATTTTCAACCTCCACGTGAGCCTTGCTTACAAACAACCCTTAGTAATATTTAACAACCTTCCCCTGAATGCCCCTCTCACCCTTACAACCTTAATAGCCTTCCTACCAGCCCATGCCCCTCTAGAGAATTAATGATTAAAGAATTATTCGAACAACGCCCAGAACTGCCTATCCCTTATCAGCAATTATTGTATTCTTTTAAAGATATTTTCCCTATCAATAAATTCAATGTATTACCACACAACATAACCCCTGTAAAACTAAAATTATTTCCGATAAGGTTATTTCCCTCCGACCATACCGAACTCCCTATGCCTACCAGAAGGAAATTCAGGACCAGGTATCTCAACTTCTAAAACATGACATAATCACCCCCTCCTCTAGCCTATATTCCTCTCCTGTGACACTCGTTCGCAAACGCGATAACACCATGCGTCTCTGCATTGACTTCCGTCGCGTGAACGAACTAGTACCCTCGGATTTGCATCCTTTGCCATTGATAGAAACGGTACTGGATAACCTGTCGAAAGCCAGAGTATTTAGCACCGTTGACATAAGCAATGCATGTCCGCCTGAAAAATATCTTAAAGTGTAGAGTTCCCCAGTCTTAATGACCTTCAGAATTTCATCATGTGTTTGTGACTCCCCTTCTCCTTGTTCACACTCCTCAATGTCATTTACCTTATAGTACATTAGATTTTGTTGTATTTAGCCTTTTATAACCTTGATATTTTCAAAGATTTCCTTAAATGTCAAACTCTCCGGTGTTGTAAAACTGCTTGTAAATAATATTTACTTGTGTACTATACAATATTTTATTTACATAAAACTATGTCACCATAACCTTAATTAATTTCAACTGTAAAATTATTTTCTCTATTCCTGGCTTCACCAGCTTTAAGTATACCCAAACCATGTTCAGCCTTCTTCAACGGGGGCCATATGTCATAATATATGCTCTTCCAGGAATAATAAAGTAAATCTACAGTCGACCAGAGAGAGAGAGAGAACGCAGCTAAAGTACGGTCATTTGGGACACCAACGACCACATTCCAGAGGGCGACCGCCACAGAAAGGGGAAATTTCAAACTAACCGCTCTTCAACGACCATTTTATTAAAAATCAATTTTTAAGCTTGAGCATGTATCGGAATTTTGTCAAATTTTATAGATTCCAATACGTAAATTGTAACGGCGGCTGGCATTCCTATATAGTAAATTATCAGTGAGCACATATTTATCACTGATGATACTCTGTGCAGTTGCCTTTTGACTTGTTGTAATATATATCATAAGGAACCTTATGTCTAATAATTAATATGCTATATCTGATGTTGGCCTAAAAGAAATAAAGTATTTATTTTTAAACTTCCAAGTACTTCTTGCTGATTAACGTCAACCAACAAATACGAGGACGTTACATGGTGGCAGCGGCAGCGGCGCTTGTAAACAACACCACGTATAGTAAGAACAATTTATTAATTTCAAATTTCTTAAAGTATTTCAGAACATCTCTAATTGCATGTTCAAATAAAATTCAAATTGCATAATAATATATACAAAAATAATTTAATTTACAAGCAAGAAGAAATAAGTGTATATTTAGAAAAAAAATTACAATAACAACAACATGGCGGAAAATGCTATTCGACCTCCAAAACAAATAGGCCTAAATGAACTAAACAAAGAGGGCTGGAAATCTTGGCTTGAAAGCTTTGAATGGTATGAAATTGCTACCCAATTAAGTAGTAAAGCACCAGAGGTACAGGTTGCTATCTTCATGGCTGCAATCGGACGAGAGGCTCAAAATATTTTTAAATCTTTCAACTTAAATAATGCAGATAAAAATAATCTGAGCATTGTAAAAGACAAGTTCAACAACTATTTTTCTCCAAAGCTGAACACTACAATTGAAAGATTCAAATTCAATCAGATGAAACAGAAAGAAGATCAATCATTTAATGATTTTCTGACTAGGATCAAATTACAGATAGCAAACTGCAAATATGCTGTCATGTCTGATGAACTACTTAAAGATCGAATAGTTGTAGGAATTATTAACAATGAAATAAGAGAAAGACTTCTTAGTGAGGCTGACCTTAATCTGGAAAAAGCCACACAAATTTGCATAGCATGTGAAAATGCCACAAACCAAATGAAACATGTACTATCCGACTCAGACAAACAAGTTGCTGTGACAAAGATGAACAGTAAGAAGTGGGAAGATAGAAAAGAGCCGAGGAAAGAAAACATCACTAACCAAAGTCACAAAATAATAGAAAACTGCAGAAATTGTGGTAGATCCCACAAAATCAACCAATGTCCGGCATATCAAAAGAGATGCAACAAATGCAAGAAACTCAACCATTTTTCTAATCTTTGCAGATCCCAGAACACAAATTCATACAAAGTCAGACAAATTGTTGGGTCACCAGAACCTGAAATGATTCAAGAATTTATAATCCAGTCAGTTGAAAACACCAACCTGACAGAAGATTGGTATGAAGAAGTAAAAATCAAAGGCAAAAAGGTAAACATGAAACTAGACACAGGTGCACAGTGTAACGTGTTGCCACTCAGCCTGGCAGGGAGATTAAATCTGGAAATCCAAAGGTCTCCAGTAAAAAGTTTAATTTCTTTTTCAGGACATCGAATTCCTGTCGAAGGACAAAGTCTAGCAATGTGCATGGTGAAAAACATGACTGCCTACATACGTTTCATCATATCCAGTGATAACACTTGTCCCATCCTAGGCAGACAAACCTGTTCCAATTTAGGTCTTGTCAAGCGAGTAAAACCTGTCAAACAATTACACAGGAATACCAAGAATTATTCGAAGGGATAGGATGTTTGAAAGGATATGAATACGAGGCAAAGTTTCAGACTTCGTACAAGAACATGCAAGTAAGACCACCCAGACCTATTCCTCTATCTATTAAAGAAAGAGTAAAGAAAGAACTTGAGGAAATGGGAGACAATGGGATTATAAAGAAAGTAAATTACCCTACCCCCATCTCCAGTCAGATGGTTATAGCAAAACAGAAAGGAAAAATACGTATATGCATTGACCCATCGGATATCAATAAAGTAATTCTAAGAAGCCATTTACCATTACGGACTTTTGATCAGATTGCAGTAAACCTGCATGGTTCAAAATACTTCACAAAGTTGGATCTGAAGAAAGGATACTGGCAGATCAAAGTAGCCCCCAACTCACAACGCTACTTTACCTTCAGCACTCCGTGGGGAAGATATATGTTCTTGAGAGTTCCCTTTGGAATTAAAACTGCTCCAGAAATATTCCAGAAAATCATGGCAGACTTACTCCAAGACCTTGAGGGTACAGAAAATTCAATGGACGATATCCTGATCCATGCTCCGGATCCACAGACCCTGGAAATAAGGACAAGAACTGTACTACAGAGGCTTAAAGAAAATGGAATCAAACTGAATAGAGATAAATGTAAATTTCAACTTCAAGAAGTCCAATTTTTAGGTCATATTGTCACGACAGAAGGCATTAAAATTGACCCTGAGAAAATCCGTGCATTAGGAGAAATTAAGTCACCGAGCAACAAGCAAGAACTACAACGTCTCTTAGGAATGGTACAATACCTGAGCAGGTTCATCCCTAACCTTGCAGAGAAAACCAAAAACATGAGGTTGCTTTTGAAAAAAGATACACCTTGGCTATGGGACGAATCCCTCGATTGTGATCTCTTAGAGATCAAGACTTTGCTCAGAACTGCACCAACTCTGAAATTCTTTAATCCCAACGGAAATCTGACACTTTAGTAGATGCCAGTTCATATGCCCTTGGAGCGGTTCTATTACAAAACGGAAAGCCCATAGCCTACGCTTCATCAGCTCTCAGCTCCACTCAGCAGAACTACGCTCAGATAGAAAAGGAAGCTCTTGCCATCAAATTTGGATGCGACAAATTCCATCAACTCATTTATGGCAAAACTGTTGACGTCGAGACGGACCACCGTCCTTTAGAAACCATATTCAAGAAGCCATTAAGGAAAGCACCCCCGAGGCTCCAGAGAATTTTTCTACAGATTCAACAATATGATCTCAGGATTAAATACAAGAAAAGAAAAGAACTGCTAACAGCTGATATACTAAGTAGAGACTGCTCATATGAAGACACCTACTTGGAAGAAAACTTCGAAGTACTGATGACCACCCCGACAAATAAGTCAAGCTATGAGGAACTGCAAGCTCTTACAAAAGAGGACCAAGAACTACAAGAACTAAAAAACCTAATCTTATATGGCTGGCCAAACTACAAATCAGCAGTCCCTGAAAGCTGCAAGAAATACTGGCCATATAGAGATGAACTCTCGACAAACGAAGACCTAATCTTCAAAGGTAGCAGAGTCTTCATTCCCCTAAGGTGGAAAACAAAGATACTCAAGTTAATCCACGAAGGACACCAAGGAACAAACAGCTGCTTGAGAAGGGCCCGAGACTCAATATACTGGCATGGCATGTCCCAAGACATCATCAACACAGTAGAAAATTGTAGGACTTGCCAAGCGAATCAGAGGAGCAAGACAAAAGAACCAATGATCATAAAAGGGATACCGAGTCTTCCTTGGGAGATAGTCGCAGCTGACATTTTTTCATAAAAGTAAAAAATACCTGTTAATAACAAATAACTACTCTGGATTCATTGTTTTCAAAGAAATGAAGACAATGAACTCTGCAGAAACTATTGAATCTCTTAAAAAATGGTTTAGCGTACATGGAATTCCCAGACTCCTGGAAACTGATAATGGACCAAACTTTACGTCCAGGGACTTTAAAGACTTTCAAAAGAAGTGGTTGTTCGACCACCAGACATCAAGTCCTCTATATCCTAAATCAAACGGATTAGCAGAGAGAGCGGTACAGACAGCCAAGAACTTCATCAGGAAGTGTTTGGATTCAGGACAAGAAGTGGAACTAGCACTTTTGAACTTTTACAACACTCCTAGAGATGGTCTTCCTTCACCGGCTCAGTGTCTGTTCAGTCGCAGGACCAGAACCCTCCTTCCCACTAGCACTCATCAGTTGGAACCAGAAATCCAAAAGGGACATACACAAAACCTAAGAAATAAGCGGGAGAAGCAGAAAACACACCACGATAAGACAGCAAAGACAACCCGAAGCTTCAAGGAAGGTGAAAAGATAATGCTGAAACAGCATCACCGTGAATGGATCCCTGCCAGAGTTACCCAAGAAGTAGCTCCAAGATTATATAAAGTGCAAACACCTACTGGTGAGTACCGCCGCAACAGCTCCTTCATGCGACATACGAATCTGGAGAGTCCAAAGCAACAGCGAAGGAGAATCCTGGAGATCCCCAAGTCAACTCTACCGAAAGGACCTGGCCCGAGCGGTGATAAGGAACAGGCTCAAGTTCCTGAAGAACTCAATACTTCTACAAGACCATTCTCAGGCCAGGAACCCAGGAGTGATCACCAGAACGCGGAGCACAAGAACGGCACCCTGCCCATTACAACAAAGTCTGGGCGGATCATCAAGCCACCCAAACGATTTGAAGAATGAATTTCTTCAAAGGGGGAGATGTAACGGCAGCCGGCATGCCTATATAGTAAATTATCAGTGAGCCCATATTTAACATTGATGATACTCTGTGCAGTTGCCTTTTGACTTGTTGTAATATATATCACATGTAAACTTATGTCTAACAATTAATATGCTATATCTGATGTTGGCCTAAAATAAATAAAGTCTTTCTTCTCAAACTTCCAAGTACTTCTTGCTGATTAACGTCAACCAACAAATACGAGGACGTTACATATATGAGTTTATGGAAACGAGGCGTCGAATAAATTTCAAAAAGGGTTGCAGCCCGAATAACCTGCATTTTAATCGTAACTGTTCTACATGGAAAATAAGTTTTAAAGAGAATCATATATATGTCACAGAAATTAAAATACTTTATCAAATAATCCTTGATATACTTAAAAAAAACTAACATAAGAGATTTAAAAAACTAAATAGAGAGGTAAATATAGTAAACGATTTCAAAATTTAACACTGGACATTTCAAATCTCACAGGCCAAGTTCAAGATATTTGCTAAATGGTATAAAGTGAAAAATCGATAATACCAGTCCTCAAAATCACCTTGATTGCAGTCAAGCCACAAAAACAGGATCTTGGGGAAAAACAAAAAACAAATCGAACTTTTGACACATCATCAACCAAAAGAGTTAAGTTTAATTTTCTAATGTACTTTAGTGTGGAAATAAGAAATAACCATAAGACCACTTAAAAATAAGAAGAAAGGCATACAAAAACCAAGTATATATTTCTATTTATTCAAATATATATATTTCGACATTATATACAGATATGTTTGTTAGCATCCGTCGAGTTCGACTTTTGATTACCTTATTCTCCAATTTATCTGAAATCTTGTTAATGTAGTTTTATTAACAATGCTTGGTACAGAAGGGGTTTTGAGTACCTTCTTCCTTCTATGGCGTTAGCGAAAAAATATTTGGCCTTCCGCCTTTTAGAGCGATCTCGCCACCAAGAGACAGAAGAGTGTCCTTATTCATTTACAAGAATGAAGTTTAAACTTATCCCGGCTTTCATTAGGTCCTCTTTTGTGCTAGCCATCTCATTAGAAAGTTCCCCGTCTTCTACGGGATTTGTCTAAAGCTTGTAGGTACAAATAGGGGTTTGCCAAGGTATTCACATTACAACCTGTTGAAGGACGTTATAGTCCGAAATTTCTCGACAAGTTCGTACCTCTTCAATATAGAAACTCGTCGCTTATACCTTCGGTCTCTTCTTAGACACCTTATTGTTTGAGTTTTGAAAGTTCTTTTTTTTTACATATAAAAACCATGTTCATTTAAAATTATATTTATTTGAACTAAATATAGTTGTGTACTTTGTGTGTGTTTTTATTGTTGCTAGTAGTTTATTTAGAAGAGAAAGAGGCATTTATAGTATTTTGAAACAACACTTTTACCAAAACCAAAATCAAACAAATATCCGTTGTTAAATTTTCATAATCTTTTGAGAAAAATATTATTAAATATTTTTTCATTAAAAAAGTATGGTTGTTAATTTGATATCATACATTATATTTTAAAATATATATATGGGCATCCATATAAAGGACTGAAAGGAGATAGACTTTTATTCAAATAAAAATTATGTTTATAAATATTGTCAAATGTATATATTAGTTTTTATTATAGATAAAATATCAACGAAGAGGGGGGGGGGGGGTAGTGTGTAATCATTTTAATTTTTAAATGTAATTTACTCACTTTCACATATATATGTAAACTAGCGGATGTACCCGGCTTCGCCCGGGTTTTACCCGAGTAAAGGTTTGTCTAACGAACATTTGTTAAAACAATTCTCTATAAACTTATTTTTAAAATGATAGATATATTTTGATAATTTTTGAAACTCGTAAATTTGAATATCTCGATAAAGTGAACATTTTTTCCCGGTCCCTTGAAAAATACTCGATAAGGTGAATAAAATCAATATTAATTGATTCCCTCGGTAATTGGAAGTTAAAGGAATATTATCTTGCCTTGGAATTGTATAATTATTTTTGTCTCAAATAAATTGCCGTGTCATCCTGAATTTTGTCTTTCCCAATTTTCTACATTACAAAATCATCATTTTATATATTCTCCCAATATATATGTTGTAGATAAATGATAAAACTAACTTTGACTTGTGCGCAATTAATAGGTAGAAAATCTTACTTTTGATAAATAATCTTTAAGATAATAAACTTAGTGATAATAAAACTTATAGAAAAAAAACCTAGTTACCATCGTCGCAATGGGGGCGCTGCTTGCGAGTTAAATCTACAAATTTGCAAATAACTCTAAGGATATTCAAGAAATTATTTTTCAAAAACCTTCCCGGGGATACACCTAATAATATCCCAAAATTCACGGCGATTGGATGTATGGTTTTTGAATCTATAGAGTACACACAGACAGACATTCAATTTTATATATATACAATATTACATTATAAAGGACTGCGGCGTATGATTATAAAACAACACTTGAAGTTGCACCGCATAAGTTTATTTTCTGTGAAAAATCAATATTTATTTCAAAGAGAAATATTTACTATTTCTAACTTTTTTGGATGAAGTATGAAAGGGTGAAAATATGAAGAGTAATGGCGAACGGAAAAATAAAAGTGTCCAGGGATGGGAATCGAACCCACAACGTTCCGCTTACCTGGCAGATGCCATGTCCACCAGGCTACCCTGGACGTATTTTTCCGTTCGTAAATAATACTTAAAGTAACTTATAATACATTATAAAGGACTGCGGCGTATGATTATAAAACAACACTTGAATATGCACCGCATACGATTTTTTTCTGTGAAAAATCAATATTTATTTCAAAGAGAAATATTTACTATTTCTAACTTTTTTGGATGAAGTATGAAAGGGTGAAAATATGAAGAGCAATGGCGAACGGAAAAATAAAAGTGTCCAGGGATGGGAATCGAACCCACAACGTTCCGCTTACCGGGCAGATGCCATGTCCACTAGGCTACCCTGGACGTATTTTTCCGTTCGTAAATAAGTGTTGTTTTATATACTATATTGCCACGTGGAAAAAAAAACATTTTGGTGGAGATGCTGGGTAAGTTAGGGAAGACAAATTGAAGACCGCCGAGAAGACCTTGAAGCCATGGGTGCTGTGATCTACATTTTCGAGACTGACTCCAGGATTCCACCGCCGTGCTAAAGCCAAGACTTCCCACGAAGATGACGATGTCCCTATAGACGATACGACGACAAAGCCGCACTTCACGCCGCAAGAAAAAAGACGCAAAGGTACAAGGGACAAAGTTCCAAGACTTCGATGGAATCCTTGGCAGAAGCACGTCAGATCCATGTCAGTATCTACAATAATTGCTAGCTGTGGGTCACAGCTCCCATAGGGAAGAAGCTATGTAACATGGTATTTATCAATTTTATTTATGTAACATAGTATTTATTAGTTTTATTAACAGTCTTTTTATGTTTTATATCTTGCGACTCTGTAAATTTCCCTCGTGGCTTATCTTTTGTTTACCTTTCTTAGTTTGTCCTTCCCTGAAATAAATTTTGTTTCCTCCTGAAGTTTTTTGTCTTCCCTAATTTTCCACGTGGCATTTTGGTGGAGATGCTGGGTAAGTTAGGGAAGACAAATTGAAGACCGCCGAGAAGACCTTGAAGCCATGGGTGCTGTGATCTACATTTTCGAGACTGACTCCAGGATTCCACCGCCGTGCTAAAGCCAAGACTTCCCACGAAGATGACGATGTCCCTATAGACGATACGACGACAAAGCCGCACTTCACGCTGCAAGAAAAAAGACGCAAAGGTACAAGGGACAAAGTTTCAAGACTTTCGATGGAATTCTTGGCAGAAGCACGGCGGTGGAATCCTGGAGTCAGTCTCGAAAATGTAGATCACAGCACCCATGGCTTCAAGGTCTTCTCGGCGGTCTTCAATTTGTCTTCCCTAACTTACCCAGCATCTCCACCAAAATGCCACGTGGAAAATTAGGGAAGACAAAAACTTCAGGAGAGGACAGCAATTTATTTCAGGGAAGCACAAACTAAGAAAGGTAAACAAAAGATAAGCCACGAGGGAAATTTACAGAGTCGCAAGATATAAAACATAAAAAGACTGTTAATAAAATTAATAAATACTATGTTACATAAATAAAATTGATAAATACCATGTTACAATATAGATATTTTGTGATTGTTTATTCTGATTGATTTTAACAAATATAAAAAAAGAGTTATTTTTATTGTTAAAAATACTATAGCTAATTGTTTTAAAAATGAGAGCTTATATATTGAATAAAATCATTTTCGATTGAAGGTATAAAGTTTTAATTTATCTTTAACTATTAGCGATATTTCAACAGGACAGTATGGAGATAAGTATGGTTCACGATATGCCAGCAGTTCATCTTGCAGTACATTAATAGGGTATTGTTGGGAATTTTATGAAAGATTTGTTCGAGGTAGTCCTCCCTTCTCATCTATCTGCTGAGAAAAATGGCGCCTGATGATATCTGCTGCTATATATCAAAGGCCGACTATGTAATTTTCTCTCTTTATATCCCCAGACGGATTTTTTGGCCGGTGCGCGTTTCAGCTCAGGTCCTAACTGCATATATTATGGTGTTCTTTATATAGAATATATAGATAAATATTAAAATAAAGCCATATTTCGTATCAATATATTTATTAAAAACAAAATTCGATATTTCGATGAGGCTGTTCGCCTATCTTCTTCTAGATAATCAAATTCCTTGTAAGCCAATCATCCTCGTGATGCACGAGAAGGGTTGTTTGTATAACAGATGCTGTTGTGTGACCAAATGATTTGGTAATATATTGATCCAAAATATGCCTTCATTTTAATGTATCATAAATGGATTGCTCGATATTCAACATAGATAAATATATAATTTATATTATACATTTTACAGTCTATTTATTGAAATATTCTCTCATTACTATGCTAATAATAACAGTATATAGCTTGGAAAAAGGTGTAGTTGTTTGAGCTCTTCTTTTACTTATTCCAATTTAAAGATCTAGGTTTACCCCATAATTCTTCTCTGATAACCATGCTCATATTGATTAAAATTACATTCTAATCATAGTGAAGCCCGAATAGTTGAACTATATACTGGAAAGTTATTATGATAAATATGTAAGATATTACAAAGTTATTATTATTGTTATTATGTAAAAGATAAAGAATAAATAGAATATATGAAATATATATCTGTCTGCACGAAAACTCGTAGACACATGTTCAAACTCTCGTATACGCCATAGTATCGGTGTTTCTGGATGATTCTTAAAATTAGAAGAGAACTCTATAGATTCCATATCAATAATATTATTGTGTGAAATTCTGTGAAAAAAAAGTGAATAAATAAAAATTGTTTTTTTTTTTCATTTTTACCCAACTCTGTGGGTTTGATCATTATTACATTTAAGGCGAACTTTTTAGTTTTGAAGGAAGAAGTATGCAGCATTAGGAAAGAGGTAACGACTGAAGATTATATATGAAATATTAGAAGCTACAAATTAAGATATTTTAATTTTTAAAAATACACTGGTGTCTAAAAAATAAAAACTTTTGTTTTTTAATGATATTTTTAAAAATATACAACGCTAAAAGCTAAAAGGTAATTTAATTAGGTATTTTAAGTCGTAGAATTTATTTATCGCAACCATTGGATTCGGTAAAATTGAAAATATGCAAATTTTTGCTTGTCTTTATAAGTGTGCTATTTGGCGTGTCGTTTACCCCATCTAAGAATTGTCCAATTATAATGTTATTTAATCCTTAGTTAATTATGAGTTTACGAAAAATTTTAGCAGATGATTTAAAAAGGAGAGCTGTTAGAAGAATGGAGGCAGGGCAATCACAAGTTGAAGTAGCAAAATGGCTAAATGTGAATAAATCTGTGGTCAGCAAAATATGGAAACAGTTCATTGAGACACGAACCATCAAAAGGAAAGAAGTTTCTGGTAGAAAAAGAAAAACAGCTACCTCTGAAGACCGTTATCTGGTCGTAACTGCCAAGCGCCATAGGGAGATGACAGCTATTCAACTCTATAATGAACTCTCAAGTGCTACTGGAACGAGAATTTCAAGACAAACTGTTTACCGAAGGCTTCACGAAGGTGCTCTTTATGCAAGATGACCAATGGTCTGTATCCCTTTAACCTCTACTCACAGAAGAGCCCGCTTGAATTGGTGCTTGGAACATCACGCCTGGACTCATGATCAGTGGGCCAATGTTCTCTTCAGTGACGAGTCAAGATTTAGTTTAAACACAGGTTCTCGACGATTATTCATCTGGAGGGAGCCTGGAACCCGCTATCATCCCAGTAACATCAGGGAAATAGACAGTTTTAGAGGGGGCAGTCTCTTAGTCTGGGCTGGCATTAGTTCTAGCAGACGCACACCCCTCCACATTTTTTCTGGGTGCACTTTAACTGCCCAAAGATACAGGGACGAGATCCTTGAGCCCTATCTAAGACCTTATAGAGATCAAATTATTCACAATTTAATTTTTATGGACGATAATGCTCGTCCGCATAGGGCTAGGCTAGTCAATGAATATCTCCAGAGTGAGAATATTCGAAGGATGGATTGGCCAGCCAGATCTCCGGACCTGAATCCAATAGAGCATGTGTGGGATGCTCTAGTGAGGCATATTGGAGCTCGTCACCCCTCTCCCAGAACCCTCGTTGAGCTAAGAACTGCTCTATTGGAGGAGTGGGATTTACTACCCCTGGACCTCCTCCAAAGCCTGGTAAACAGTATGAGGGCTCGCTGTGAGACCTTGATAGCTGTGAGAGTTGATCATACTCCCTATTGATATCTTATTTCTTTAAGATTTGGAACCTTAGCTTTGGGTATGTTGGTATAATTTGCATATTTCATAATTTCAAATATATATATATTTTTTTCATATAGCTAGTCAAATTCTCCATAGTTTAAACTATTGGTATACTAAATCTTATTTTTGTTAATAAATTAGCTTTTGAGAAATTTCAATATTGGTTAAGTTTCTTATTTTTTGGACACCAGTGTAGATATATTTTTGGTGACTCATCGGATTTTTATAAATATTTTCTATCCTAGGTTTTATTTATTAATCAAACAGGCTCGATATTGAAATATCTGCGCCTAATGAGTAAGAATGATCCCCTGGAGATGATCACCTGCATAAGAATGATCATCTATCTTTTTGATAGACTTCAACTGTTTGGATCATTATATGTAATTATTCAAGTAAACCACAACAAAATTTCAGAATTTATTTATTCCAATTATTATTTATATGTCAATTACACCTCGAACCTACGTTTAAGGTTCATTTAAAATACTTCTAGGGAATAACACAGAAAATGTAATTTCGAAGATAGCTGATGGATTGAATGAAAAATTCAATAAATTCTCAAATCTTAAGTTCGCGTAAAAATAAGACAACCTTTTTATTGTTTGTAGGCTTTCCATCAGAAATTTTATCAAATTAACGAATATCATGAAAAATGTATAGCAAAAAAAGAACAATAGTGTAAATATTTGAAATAAATATATCCATATTTTTACTACAATCCATATACTCCATCCATATCCATACTACAAATATCCATACTTAAAAGAGTGGTGTGAAATAGATATACTTTTCAATTAAAGTGACTACACGTTTACTAAATACTTTATACCGTTGTCATATCTACAGAGCACTATTTAATTCTAATTGAGGAAAATATTATTTTTTATCGGCTATTAGCCTCAGTTGCCTTGCACAATTGTTGAGACAAAACAATAGAAATGTTACTAAAGAGAAATCGTTTTAAACGTCATAATGAGGAAATAATAGCTTCCCTCAGTCAATCATTCACGTCCTTGTGCGCCACGTACCTATGCAGCCTCTTGGCTATTCAAACGGGATCCACTGACACTGTAAATAAATAATGCAGTGATATTTTCATATGATGAATATTTACTATAAATATTGCGATTTTGAAAATTTTAATAGTTTTATATTTTTATCCTTTATTAAAATAATAAATAGCGTTTTTCTACGTTTTTTTTGCTTGCTTTTCTAAGAGCCAATGCCCTATTTCTGCATGTGTCTATTTATTCACAAATAAAAAGCACCACATTATTTCTCCTCAATAAAGTAATCCCTTGAATCAATAGTTAGTAAAAATATCCGGCCTCCAAGGAAGGTATCTTTTCAAAAACCTTTCAATCTTTAGCTTTCGGGCACGAACGCCCTTCTACAGGAGAAATTACGCCGTGTTTTCTCCTGTAGAAGGGCATTCGTGACCGAAAGCTAGATATTAAAAAGGTTTATGAAAAGATACTTTTCCCTGCAGGCCGGATATTTTCGCCCAACATTAGTCCTCTTGTTACACGCCAGAATTTGCTGCCTTCAGCATCATCCTGCGACTGATCGACGAGTTCATCATGGCTTTTCAATTTTCCAGAAATAGGTCTATAGGGATTCTTGTAGAATCTTCTGTCCATGAAGGTTTCTGACCTTTTCTCTCTCTTGTGAGCCATTCTTGTTTAATTGAGTCAGCGAGTACTTTTATTTTAGTGTAAAACCTATATTTATTTACCCTTTATTTATATCTGAAGCTTACTTTAATGATTTATTTTTGTACTGCCAGTGAAAGATGTCTATATGGCTGTTTTTTTACTTAGTAGTTGTGCGTTATAGTACCCATTGTCATGGCTATTATATCTTATTTGTTGGGAATAGACAAAGTCAACTATCCCACTGTTAAATATATGTATAGAAGGAAATCATGATAATTGTTTTATTTCTCTTTATTACTTTGTTTGTTGAAAATTTTGTTTGACAAATATATTCTCTATCTGAAAAAAAAGGAAATATTTTCTAATCAAATCACAACTCTGTATAATAATGGTGTGCCTTAATTGTGTATTTAAAGTAATTTTTTAATACAATTATCATCAAATTTTGAAAGTGGAAATAGAACCTTTTTTTCTATGACCCAATCAATAATCTTGTTTCATACGTTATTCCATATGACACTGATGTTATTTCTACTACTTCGTTATATAACCTTTTAAAATATGCAATTTTATCTTTATTTTTGTTTAAAAGTGAACTGCCAAAAAGATATCGCATTAACTCTTCACTGTTTATTCTAACATCTCAGACTGTCGCTTTTTTAAAAGGATATTATATAAACTAATTTCTATATATCTCTGAGCCAATAGCGTAGACTCAGATTATCTTAATACTATCACCTTGCAGAGTTTTAGCCAACTACTTTATATTGATTTAAGGCTATAGCTATTTTCAAAACAATTTAGAAGGGAATACAATTTAGTAATGGTTTATAAGAGGATTAATGAAATTAACCAAATTTTTCTGGAAAATATGTTAATTTGCTGATATGGAGAAAAGTATTCAGAAAATATTATATTGTAATTTGTAGAAAAATAGTGCTCATGCGAAAATATTATTTTCAAAAGACTCACAAAACAAAGTTTCAAATAATATGTCTACTTCCTATCTGATAAGATGTGTTATTTCGTTCTGATTTAGGACGAAAAATATATTTTAATGATCCTCAATTATAATACTGACTACATTTACAGAGTCTTCTCTTTGCCATCGCCGCAAATGATGGTGGAACACAATACGGCTTTTGTCATAATCGCCATTATACGGAGCACATTCTTCTGACCCACAATAGATCAACTATAATCCACAATTTTTTTATTTTCTGTTTACATCAAAAGTTGGAAGTATTGATAAGGACATTCTAAGGCTCTGCAGATTAAGACATCACTGGTATAATATGAACTATTTTCTTCTGGTCTAAGAATGGTTGTGTTTTCTGTGTACCTTATGCTGTAAGTATTGGGGTAAGGTCATTCAAAACAACTGAATATTTAGACATTATTGGTATTAGCAACAAATAATATTTGGCAATGTGTTTCTTTTTATCTCAACAGACCTTACTGCAATGATAAAGGTTATTGAATGAGAGGGATTAGCTAATCAGTGGTGTACTCTCTCAGCGGTTTCGCAAAATTAATCTCCAGACCACTCTATTATTGTATTGGATACGTTTCTTATATGCTCTGCTTTTTCTAAGGAAGGCAGCTTAGGGTTGTTTAGAGAATCTATGGACAAAGGCCTATAGGTCTGTAGAGGTGCGTACATATAATTTCAAGGAATGGAATCGAGCAAAGCTCTACCTCAAAAATGGTTCCATAACAAAGCTATATTAACAAATTACATTTATATGCGGTCGAATAATGCGGTCAGGAGATTAATTTGGCGAAAGCACTGAAAGAGTTTACCAGTGATGAAATTGTAAGAGAATATACATAGAGGAAACAAAGATAACTTTAGAGGACATAATAAAATAACACAAACATTGGTAATAAAGGGAAACGAGGATCCTACAAACATGGGTATATATATATTGGATCAAAATCTTAATGCAGACTGTAAAAGAGCACAGATACTACATTGGTGAATATGAAACGAAATTTAAAGACTTTTCTGAAAAGATGGAAGTCAGAGAAAACAAGTGGAATACAATAATTAAAGTGATGTCTATAAAACTCTCTCTATATATCCCTAATAGGAAAATAATGTGAAAAATAAATAAATGTGAGACAAAAGAAACAACAAAATTTTAAAAATATTTTTCAAAACTAATTTATTCAAATCACATTTTTTGAGAGTATTTTAAATATTGTTTATCAATTTTGATTTCTTTCTTTATATTTCGTTGTGTATAGGGTATCGAAGCGCTGCACATTCCACGCCCTTACGTTCACTCAGTATTTAAATACAAAGTAAACAATAGAAAATATACCGTTTTCTTTAAAAAAGAGCGACAACGATCCGTCGATACGTTGGAATAAAATATAAAAAGGTGTTGAAGATATTCATTCATATTTCAACAAAATTCAGAGTAGCTTCAAAACTTAGACGTTAGAGAGAAAGAGAAAAACGATATTAAACCTTGTTTCTCAACGCATTTGAAACTTATAAAATATAAAATATTCAAAATTCTTCAAAATAGATAAACAAGAATAAGAGCTTTTATATAACACTTTTAACAGAAATAGTTGTTTTTGAACAGTAATCAATCTATGTAGAGCTTTAAAAGGTATGTACCTTGGAATGTTTATAGCTCAAATAGATCAATAAAAATACAATTATTCTAAAGAGTCAAAATGCAAAATCATAAAGAACAAGAATATCGATAAAAAATAACAATCACGTCTTTCTCACGGCTAAGGACATCAATGACAGTATATATACCACAAGATTATAAACCTTGTCATGGCCCATATCATTCTTTCAGCAAAATGCGAGCGAGCCACGACCTGAGACCGGACTGTTTTTATAAACATTTAAGGAAATATTCCACTTTGTCAATTTCTATTTAAGTATCCATTGAATTTTAATGCGGTATCTGTACGGTATAATGTACGAAATAAAATACTATTATAATCAAATCTGAAAAATTACAAGTTACCTAACAAAGAAAATCAAAGGTCATTATGATAAAAATTAAATTTTAAAAAAGTGTATATGTGTTATAGATTGGGAAATCAAAACCAAATAAATGAAAAAGAGAAAGGTATCTCTCCTGATCGTGCTAAAACAAATTGCACGATCTGAAGAGAGGCCTTTTTCTTAATATCCTGATCCTGATTCACTTTTGTGTTATTTTCTGATAAACCATTTTATATTTTCTATGTAAATAAACATACACACCAAGTAAAATGGAGATCACAAATAATTCAGTGTAAAATTTTACATTAAAATAATAATTAAATAATTAAAAAGGTTTCTGGAGATGAGTTTCTTTTTATTCAAGTATTTTGGCATCAGGCGGCGTTTTATTCTTTATATATGTTCTTCTGTAGAAGGGCAGAGATGCCCGAAAACTTGAGACTACTTGAATAAACTAAAAGAAACCCATCTCCATAAACATTTTAAAATGATAACCAGGAGATTTAAAAAAATCATTAAAATATTAAGGCGGATCGAATCTGAACTAAGTCTATAGATATACAGTCTACTCTCGTTATAACGCCGCCATCCGGATTTTGCAAAAAAGCGGCGTAAGGCGAGGGTGGCGTTGTATCGATCACGTTTAAAATGTGAAATTTAAAGATACAATAAATCATTTATAACAATTTCTAATAACAATTATATTCTAAGTCAATATATAGAATGCAAAACCGCATTAATTAATTAATATGATAAATAGAAAGCATTCATTTATTATTTATTCATAAAAAGTAATTAAATTTTCTTGAAGAAGTCTGTGATCACAACTTGTGTTTTCTCTCCCTCACTTATGGCATAGACACGACGTAACAAATCCGCAGATAGATTGACGTCGTCAGATGCTGCTCTCTTGGAGTGCTCAAGAAACAACAAAACTGTCTCAGCAGCTGTTCTGGCTTCCCTTAACGATGGTAGGCGCTGGGTCACTGTTGTATTATCAAACTCGCCAAGTTCTTCTTTCGCTGTAACAGTGGACACTAGCAAATTGTCATCTGTTAGCTTCATTTCCGCCTCCTGGGAATCATCAACCAGTTGAAACTCCCTTTCAGTCATCAAATTCTCTGGTGTAATAGCGAAGATGTCGCGAATGCGATCAAGCAGATTTCCATAATTAAGAGGCTCAACTGCAGCAATTCCACCATTTTCTGGAGTTGAAGCTTGCGATATTGAGCCTTGAAACTTTTGATGATGCCACTATCCAGTGGTTGCTGACTGGCAGTCATATTTGGTGGAAGGAAGTGTATCTTTATGTTGCTGAGACCATCATTAGGGACGCAGTGAGACGTAGCGTTATCTAACAACAGTAGGATACGACGTCCTTCAGAGACAAGCTGCTTGTTGAACTGCAGTAGCCATTCTTGAAAGATGCTAGAGGTCATCCATGCTTTGCTGTTAGATGTGTAAGTGCAGTAGAAGTGTGGACTAAAGTTTCTGAAGCATCGAGGCTTTGCCGATTTTCCAATAATCAGCAATCGCCGCTTGTCTGTTCCAGTAGAGTTGCAGCACAGTAGAACAGTGATTCGTTGCTTCATCCTTTTGACACCACGGCAGTTTTCACCTTTGTGAGCAAGTGTTCGGTCAGGAATGAGCTGAAAAAAGAATCCTGTTTCGTCTGGTTTGTATATGTTGGTTGGGTCATATCCGGAGTTCGCCAGAATACTGTTCAAATTTGTAAGGTGTTCATCAATGATAGCTGGAGAAATCGATGCGCCTTCCCCACAGAGTCGTCGTTGCGAAATATGGAATCTCCCTTTAAATCGCTGCAGCCACCCACTGCTGTACGCGAAATTTTCTGGTACGGCCAACTGCTCGCCAAGTTATTTTGCCTTTTCTCTTAGGAGGTCATCAGTAATAATAATATTATTGGCACGCTTTTGGGTAAACCAGTTGAAGAGAGCGTCTTCCAAGTCACTAAATTTTCCGACTCTTTGTCTCTTTGAAGAACCAACAGTATAATTTTCCCACTTCTCAGCCCGAGTGAGAATATCACGGACAGTTGTTCGTGGAAGTGAGAAACGCTCTCCAATCTCATTCTTCGACATCATAGGGTTATTTCTTGCCAACTGGCATATCTCCTTCTTCTTTTCAATGGTGATCGACTCACGTTTACGCTTTTGGGAACTCATGATACGACAATAAAATTGTTGTGTTGACGTTAGCAAAGGATGAAGCGACTGTGTATGTCCCAGGCACAAGCAGAAAAAGGGTCTGCTGGCTGTTCACACAATCTGTTATCTGTTGTGTCAACAGCAAACAAAGTCCGGTGCCGCTGGCGGAAAATATGCAGACAGGAAATGGGGAGCGGGGGTGATGGACGTTGTGAGCGGCGCTATAACGAGTGGTTTTTGCTACTTGGGATACGAAAAATCAGCGGCGGAAGGCGAACAGCGAGGGAGTGGCGTTATATCGAGAAAAATACATTAATGTCGATTGGGACAAAACGAAAAAGCGGCGTAAGGCGAGGGTGGCGTTATATCGAGTGGCGTTATAACGAGAGTAGACTGTAGTTGAATAAGTATTACAAATTACAATTTTATACATATTCACATTTAACACACATCTCGAGAACTCAAATTACGAAGAGAAAAACTAACGTAGATGTCGAGTACACGTAGAAAGTTCACATTACAAATCAATAGAAAGTGTTTTGCCATTACTTCTAATTGACGTCAGTCAGTCCCGGAAATTCCGGCAAAAATAAAATTATCATTCCATTTTCGATTGTTTTTCTACAAGGAAATCCGTCCCTCCATTAACCGATTTGTACAGGTTGATTTCACCTCAAAATAGTCTCTCATGGGATTTAGAGGAAACATTTGGAAATGATAGTTTTAAAGATAAATAAATTTAACAACCTGATTATAAAAATTAGTTTCCGATTTTTTTCGAAAAAAAAAAGTTCCTTCATTAATTTAACCAACACGAAATGATGGGTGATATTAGCATTTTTTCTTTCAAAATATTTTTGAAATTGCATTTTCTCAATATACGCTCCGCAAACAGTAAATATTTTATGTAACAGCATCTAGTATCACGCACCATACCAAAATAATATAAACTTACTAATATAGAAGAATTTAAATTTCGTGTACTTTCCGCGCGCGCCCTCTTGCTGTAGACCAGGAGTCGATAAAGTTGTTAATTATCAATTGTCTCTCTCTATTGTGTAATAAGGAAGACTTGAACAGTATCTGTAGTCAAAGAAATATCTTCTCTGGAAGATAAAAGGAGAGATAAAGAAAACAAGGTGCAAAGAATATTGTGCATAATCTATCAAGGTAGCAGCCATTTGATGATTATCATTCTTAAAATTTCTCCAATTGTAAATCATTGCACACAAAACTGTAGAGTCCTACCCATCATAAGTACGCGTAGGTTAACCAACTAACTCAAGAATATCATAATAAAACGTAGTTCAAATTCAACACATAAGCTCGGAAAATTCAATAGAAGCTCAAAGGGCACTTAATTGAATGCTGGACCATCACACACACAAGAATATTTGTTTCAATCGAATAATTGTCATATGCGAGAATATTAGTTTCATTTCAAAATTCGTGACGCTCGCAATCTCTCAGCAATATCCAAGTCGGCTTTCAGAACCAGTGGTTAAGCAAATAGGGTAGTAACACAAGGTGCTGCTGTGAGTTTGATTAAATTTTGAAGGTCAATAGAATTTCTAATTAGTTCCGATAGATTGATACATAGATTAGTGGTGGTTTCTTGTCCATGGAGCAGATCAGATCGGCCCTTGCACGCTGATTTATAGATTCATACATATATAATCAAACTACTTAATAATCATATAAATTTTCATTTAAAAATCTAATTTATTTTCATTTAAAAATATTGTAAGAGAATTGATTATATATAAGAGCCTTGTCTCTACTTTCTGACTCACTGCCTGCCTGTAACTACCTGGTTACCTGGTTCACCGCAGCTCTTCCCATGAAAATAAATATCTTCTAGACTGTGGCTGTACAGCCCGGGTAGTTGGCGATTTACGCTCCAGGAACCCGGGTTACCTCTATTATATATTGTTACACCAGGTTGCGGCTTGGCAGACTCTTCAACCTGGATTCTCTCCTGTGCTGGGTCTTGCATCTTACCAGAGCGTGTTTCAACCATCCTACAAATTTATAAAAGGGAATAACGAGATAAGTCTTCTTTAAGTAGCCACCAGAATCCTTTATTTATTTTCTCACATCAAAGAGAGCAGTGAAGTCACAGTGTACCTAAATACAAATGATGATAAATTAATAATCTGTTTTAAATAAATATCATAGAATATTTTATATAAAAATAAATAAATATATAATTTAAATTTCAAATATATTAAAACTAATATAAGAAATACGCCATTAATCATGATGTAACACTTCCCCCTCTCCAGAGGTCGTCACGTCCTCGTGATTGACCTCATCAATTCTTTCAAAATAGGGTTTGATTCTTGAGACATGGACAATCAATGGGTCTTGGCCAGGATTATCTTTTGGTTCAATTAAGTAATTTACGTTGGACAGCTTCTTTAATATTCTATATGGGCCAAAATATTTTCTCAGTAGTTTCTCACACTTTCCTATTTTCCTAATTGGTGTCCAAACTGCTACTAATTCTCCTGGTTCGTAGCTTCTTTCCATATGTTTCTTGTCATAGTTCTTTTTCATTCTTTCTTGAGTCTTTATTGTGTTGTTAATAACTAATTTTCTTGTTCTGTTTATTTTGTCTAAGTGATGTTTTATGTATTCATCATAATCATCTTTGTCAATGTCCACCGAGATATTCCTGTCGTCCAAAAGAGACGTGGGTTCTCTTCCAAACATCAGGAAAAAGGGAGAATATCCTGTGGTTTCCTGAATTGTAGTATTGTAAGCGTGAGTGATGAATGGGAGTATTTCGTCCCAATTTTTCTGATCAGTGTTCACATACATACTGAGCATATTGATCAATGTTCTATTTAACCGCTCTGTCAATCCATTAGTCTGGGGATGATAGCTCGTTGTGAAGCAATGTTTAATCTTGCACGTTTTCATCACCTCTTTCATTAAATTACTGGTAAATTGAGAGCCTCTGTCACTAATAAGATATTGTGGGGCTCCGTGCCGAAGAAAAATATCCTCTACTAGAAATTTAGAAACTTCTTTCACTGTTGCTTCCGAGACTGCTCTTGTTTCTGCATATCTAGTGTAGTAGTCCGACAGCACGATTATCCATTTTTTCCTGTTTTTCGTAGATGGTAGTGGACCAACAAAGTCAATTCCAATTCTTTCGAAAGGAAAGTTGGCTGGGGGGATGGGCTGTAGTAGTCCAGAAGGTAATTGGTTTGAGCCTTTCCTACTTTGGCAAAGGTGACACGTCCTAACGAATTCTGAGACATCCTTTAGCATGGATGGCCAAAAGTATTTACTCTTTATTCGGTACATGGTTCTGGCGACGCCCAGATGGCCATTCGACATATGATTGTGATATTCTTTCATAATTTCTCTCTTTTTATTCTCTGGAACCACAAGCAACCACGCCCTGCCTTCAGGGTTCGGGTTTTTCTTAAAGAGGCATCCATCTTCTTCTTTAAAGTTTTGCGCAATTGATCGCCTGCTTCCATTAAGGTTTTTCTTAACACTTTCGATAAATTTATCCTCTTCGTCTGTTATTTGATTTAAAAATAGCCTTTCAAAATCCTCATCCCAATCAGTTTCTGGTAAGGGCCCCCTAGATAAGCCATCGGCGTCCAGATGCTTCTTTCCCGATTTATGTATTATATCGAAGTCATATTCTTGAATTTTCAATGCCCATCTTGCCAATCGACCTGTTGGATCCTTCAAGTTTTTGAGCCAGCATAAGGCGTGATGGTCTGTTACTATTTTAAAGTGTCTTCCATAAAGGTAGGGTCGTAATTTGGACATTGACCAGACAACGGCCAGACATTCTTTTTCAGTGGTTGAATAATTTTGCTCCGCTTTACTTAGGGTACGACTCAAATATGAGATCACCTTCTCTTCACCACCGATGTCTTGGACAAGTGTTGCACCTATGCCGATGTTGGACGCATCAGTATGAACATAAGTAGGTGCATTTGGATTGAAGTGACCTAAAATTGGTGGACTTAATAGTGCTGTTTTTAGGGTTTGAAACGCTTCCTCTTGTCTTTCTGTCCAGGTAAATGATACACTTTTTTTTATAAGGTTGGTCAAAGGGTCAGCAATTTTTGAAAAGTCTTTGATAAATTTTCTATAATATGAACACATTCCCAAAAAGGATTGTACTTCTTTGACCTTTTTGGGTCGAGGAAAATTTCTGACAGCTTTGATGTTATGTTCCGCGGGTTTTATACCATGTTTGCTCGTTATATAGCCGAGAATCTCCAATTCTTCAAAAGCAAATCGGCATTTTTTGTCGTTTAACCTTAAATTAGATTCACGAAAACATCTAAAAACAGCTTCAAGTCTTTTGAGGTGCGTTGGAAAATCCGGGCTATATATGATAACATCATCCAGATAACACAAACAAATTTGCCATCTCAGATTTCCAAGCATATTCTCCATATTTCTCTCAAAGGTAGCAGGCGCGTTACAAAGTCCAAAAGGCATCACGTTGAATTCATATAATCCATGCGCTGTAGTGAAAGCTGTTTTCTCTTTGTCTCTTTCTTCGACTTCAACTTGCCAATATCCAGATCTGAGGTCTATTGCTGAGAAGTGTGTAGATCCTTGGAGAGTATCCATAACTTCGTCTATTCTAGGGATCGGATAGACATCTTTTACTGTCACATTATTCAGTTTTCTGTAGTCCACACAAAATCTGTATTTACCATCTCGCTTCTTGACCAATATTACTGGAAAAGACCAGGGGCTAGAAGATGGCCTAATTATGCCTTCTGTAAGCATCTCGTCAATTTGCTCTTTTATAATATCTCGTTCTTTAGCACTTACCCGGTAAGGCTTGTGTTTAATTGGCTTCGCGTCTTCTGTGTCTATCCGATGTTTTGCCAAATTGGTTCTCCCTAATCTCGATGAAAAAAGATCTCCATACCTTTCTAAAACTTGTTTTAACTCCTTCTGTTCCTTTGGTGAAAGATTTTCGTTTATTTGGAATCTAGGTTCTTCGTTCTTTTCTACCTCTCTTTCTCGACTCACATTTATTTTCGCTGGACTACTTCCAAAAGCCAATGTTTGGTTTTTCATTATTTTTAATGGTCGAGGATACGGATTAGTTATCCAGATGTGTGTTTCCTTATTTATAACATTGATCAAGCTTCTTGCTAGACGAAGTCCATTTGTTTGGAACATTTTGCTGCTCTCCTCGATTATATATTCTCCATCCTCTGTTTCTACCAATGCCTTGATCAATTTCATGGAACATTCCGGTACAATGGAATCCTTGGCACTCTTTATTTTCAACATTTCAAAATTTATTTCGTCATGATTATTCGTCAAATCATATTTTATAGTTTCTTGCTTACAATCTATTTTTGCGTTCATTTTCTTAAGGAAATCTCTCCCAAGAATTAATGTCTGTAAATGCGTTTTCAATATCACAAAGTTGTGTGATAATGTTTCGTCATCAATTTTTATATTTAAAAATATACTTCCTACCATGTCCAATTTTTTTCCATCGGGTCCTGCACAAATTTTTGCGAGTTTACTTATACCATGGCCTGTATCGAGGGCCGTTCTGAGGTCGACCACTGAGAGGTCAGCACCTGTATCAACCAAAGCTTCAAAAGTCCCTATCTTGTCCACATTAATTTTTAATTTGTATTTAGGGTCCAACTTCTTTATTCCGTTTATGGTCGACTTGCTTTGATTGACAGATTCAGGCGCGACGCTTAGTTTAAATCTTCCAACACGGAATATCTATTCCGGGTAGGAATATTTGTCTGTGTGCTATGACATACATCAGCATAAAGCCGAGGTCCTGATTTCTCTGATATTTCATTCATTTGGCATTTTTCTTCGACCTTCTCTTGGGTATCTGCTGGATCCTCTTCTAGGATTCTTATAAACTTGACCCTACAATAACGGGCCACGTGCCCTGGCTTGTTACATTTAAAGCAGATTGGTCTTCCATCTTCCGTCCTATTTTTGCTCACTTCTTGGCTTTTATTGTAAGTGTTTCTCTGAAGGTTTGGTTTCGGCACAAAGTTAGGATTATAAGGACGTCTAGGGGTAGAGGGCTGGGGAAAGTTGTTTCGATACTGTCTGGGGGTAGGATGGGAGTCGTTCTTGTAATTATTGGAAACAGGGGCTTGGGGCCTGGAAGTGGTCTGGTAGTTTCGTGCGGCAGTCGGCGGCACGTACCTCGATTGTTGTTGGGGTCTAGAATAGCGTGGACCGTTATATAGGTTTCTGGATTTCTCCACACGTTCCCGATACTTCTTTTCAAAAGAATCCATTTTCTTGCACACGACAAGAAGGTCATCGGTCGTTTTAGGAGGGTTCAGGTAGAGCGCGAATGAGTACTCTTTTTTCAGTCCTCCAATAACATGTTCAATTTTTGTTTCTTCTTCCATTGCGGGGTCAACCTTGTTGCACAACACTAGAATGTCTTCCGCGAACCTGATTGCTGGTTCATTCCAGTGTTGCATTCTGTTGAGCTTCATTCTAAGTTCTTCTTTATTCGCGTCCAAAGAAAAATCCTGAATGAGGCGGATTTTAATATTTTCCCAGCTCGTGAAACTAGCTTTGTGTAAATTCAACCAGGTTTTAGCGCTTCCCGTCATGTTCATGGCGGCATAACGAGAGATAATGTAGTCTGCCCAATGGTACAAGAAGCCAATTTCTTCAAGAGATTCAATCCATGGGCGAGGGTCTTCCGTTCCATCATACTTGGGGATGTCGATGTTGGGATTCAGGACAACTGGGTCGGAACTAGCATCTCTACCAATTGTTACACCAGGTTGCGGCTTGGCAGACTCTTCAACCTGGATTCTCTCCTGTGCTGGGTCTTGCATCTTACCAGAGCGTGTTTCAACCATCCTACAAATTTATAAAAGGGAATAACGAGATAAGTCTTCTTTAAGTAGCCACCAGAATCCTTTATTTATTTTCTCACATCAAAGAGAGCAGTGAAGTCACAGTGTACCTAAATACAAATGATGATAAATTAATAATCTGTTTTAAATAAATATCATAGAATATTTTATATAAAAATAAATAAATATATAATTTAAATTTCAAATATATTAAAACTAATATAAGAAATACGCCATTAATCATGATGTAACAATATATATATATATATATATATTAAGAAAAAGGCATCTCCTTATCGTGCAACTGAGATTTGCTGATGGCTTGCGCCATCTATATATATGTGACAATATAATAAGGTAGGGAAAGAAATAAGGACACCACAAGTTGGAGAAGGAACCCAGACAACCATAGAGAGAGAGGGAGATAGACGGGCCTGCCACCGCTGAGCGGCCGTTCGTGTCGCACACAATCACCAACTGTCTTAAAAGTCCCAAGGTGTTAACGGACGGGCCCCATTTGCCGCCCCTTGGAAAGTCGCTGCTGTCTCAAATGACGGGACTTTACATCCCGTCTCTCTCTGGGCTAGCTCTAGGTTTGCTTTATTATTCCTGGAAGAGCATATATTATGACATATATATAAATAAATATATATATATATATTTATATGTTCATAAAGGGCACATCTTGGATTCAATAAATAATCTTTTATTTCCGATATTTCAATGGGCTAAACGGCCATCTTTTTCAAGGATCTCATCCCCTCTCGCGGCAAGCCGCGCATTACACTTGAGACACGGGCGTCTCACAATCTCTTCGGGCGAAAATCATCCAAATGAAAATGTAATGTATACAAATAAATATAGTACAATACTAATTAAAATAAATGAATAAATAGAGTGAAAAGTAAATATCTATATATACAAAATAAATATTCGGCTATTGCATTATGAATGAAGACATTTCACTGAAGTTCATATATACATAGAGGTTCCTATTCTAGGAGCATCTAAATTGTGTGTACATGTCCGGTATATCGATCTTTCGGTTTATGCTATTTCTGTCTTCCAAAGAACTCCAACTCTCCAAGAATAGCCTGCTATGCTTTTATTTTATATCTTAGTATCTTAGTGTATTATTGATGTTTGTTCAAAGTCTGGAATGTGGCCATTGATGAGAGCATGATCTACTAATAAGGAGGTCGGGTTATGGTGTTTTAGGGCTGATTTGTGCTGGTTGATTCTTTCTATTAATGGTTTACCGGTTTCTCTTATGTAGACGGCTTGGCAAGACTTGCATGGTATTTTGTATATGACATTGGTTCTATTGTTTGGTTCAGTGACCTTTTTTGTATCAGGATGGCGGAGGATGTTGTTAAGATTCGAGGTAGATTGGAATCTTGTTGTGATATTGTAGTATTTTAGTTTTCTGGCTATTCTTTCACAGCCATAGCTGTATGGTAGGGAGCAAAAAATGTTTTGGGATGAAGTTTGTCTATTGTTTGTGGGGGTGATATTCTCGGTCTGTAGAAATGCTTTTTGATAAACGGTTTAGGGTAATTGTTGCTAAGTAGTTCTTGAAATATCTTGGTTCTTTCTTTTTTTGTGTCATTATCGTTTGTTGAAAAGTGTGTGGTTAGTCTTTTTGAAAGAGTTTTTATCACGGAAATTTTATGGTGGATGGGACCAAATGAATTGAATTTCAGATAGCTTCCAGTATGGGTAGGTTTTCGGTATATTCGAGTTTCAATTCTATCTTGGTTTCTGGTTAATTGTATGTCTAGAAACGGTAGGTAGTTATTTTCTTCTATTTCAAAGGTTAATTTTAGAAAGGGTTTGAGGTTATTAAAAAAATTCAGAATGGTGGAAAGATCAACTTTTGTGATGCATAGTATATCATCAATATAGCGTTTCCAGATTATTACTCGTAGTTGTGCTGTGTCTGCAATTATTTTATCAATTTTGTCCAATATATATATGATTGAAGGCCTTAGCAAAAAGTGTAAATACGAAGCAACATTTTATTTGGTTTTATTTAACATAAAAAAAAAAGATGCAGCAAGATTTAGAATGCAATAAACATTACATTAATGTATTTAATAATATTTTTTTCTGTGGATTCTGATATATTTTGCTTTCTTGTCATCGCATATCAGATTCCAACAATAGTTCACCACCCTATGTGGATTCCAGAGAACATTGTATCGTTGCTCAATGATCTTAATTTCTTGGAGGAGACTTTACCTTGTTTTTCGAGATTCTGCACCGATTTATTCAGGGAAAGGTTTAAATGTGAAACCATGAAATTCAATTTTAGATTCACATCAGCCTACCTTTATTATCATAGATTTTATCATAACACACACACACACAAAGCCTTTATTAAGACATTAGTCTTATACAGATTCTCCGTACAAGGTGCAATAACAGGAAAAGAGCAGCACAGGAAACCAGTAGTTCCGCAACTATATACAATTATTAGTAATAACATGATGGCCCCTCGATGTTTCGTCATCTGAGGTGTAAGAACAATAGCTTCCAAGTTCTCATTTCTCCCTCTTTACACCTACTGACTTGTAAAAATTATATAGGGCCTGAGCAACTAGTCTGCTTGTTTGGGCACTGGTTAACATCATTTGGATTGACCTAAGTTGGCTGGTGTCTACCATTGAAAAGAATGTCCTTCTCTCCTCACTAATATCTTGACATTCATAGATGTAATGAGATAGTACAGTTTCCATATTTTCTTTGCAGAGATCACAAATTTTATCACCCTCTTTGAAAATGTTTGTATGGTTTTCCTTGAAAAACGAATATAGTATTCTCAGTTGTGCGATATAGCGTTTTACTGGGAATGGAAAGTTGCTAAGTAAATAGTTTTCAATTAGGAATGAACTGTGTAAATACTTATAGTGAGAGTAGAATTTAGAATTCTCTATTTTTGCCTGGTTACTTTGAATCGATTGTTCTATTGCGATTTTAGTTATTAAAGGTATTTCTTGCCGGATAATCCTTGCATCGTTGCAGTTAATTAACCAATAAAATCCTGTTGAGTTGAGTATGTTGGCCAAACTTTCCGCAAGTCCAATATATATATTTCTATTTCTTGATATTTCATATAGTTGAGCTAAGCATATATGGGGGAGTCGGCTGCTGTTCATTTTTAGAATTCTAAGCCAGACCCCGAGTGTAAGTTTCAGCACCGTAACTCCCAGTGACGTTCTTTCGCACTCCATACGTAGAATAAAACCAGGAGTATATCTGGGTAAATTTAGAAGTCTCCGTAAGAAATTGTCTTGTACCCTGTCAACCAAGTGTTTTTGGTTGTTTGCCCAAATTGGAGCTGCGTAGAGCAAGGTTGACAGAGCCATTGAGTCTAGAAGCTTGAGTGAGGATCTGATAGAATTGATTCTTGTTTTAGTCGATATTGCCCAGACCGCATTAATAGCATTTAGCGCCTTGTTTTAAAAATGCTTTGCCGCCTGTTGAGTTGAGTTTGACGCTGTCAGCTGGTAACCCAGATATGTGTATTTAGATGTTATAGTGAGAGGCAATTGTCCCCAGAACCAAACATCCGATCGTGCCTTTCGACCTCCATTTCTAAACACCATAACCTTTGATTTGCTCTGGTTCAGCGTTAAAAAATTATCTTCGAAGTATTTTCTGAGTAGATTGGTCTTTTTTTTTGTAAATTTATCTTGGATTCTCCGAGAAGTACGATGTCGTCTGCGAACAGAAGGAGATGTATGTTTCCATAATTCGGTAGATAAATACTTGGCAAATCAGCGTCATCGTACAGAGAAACCAAGTCGTTTAGAAAAAGGATAAATAGATAAGGTGACAGGGGTTCACCTTGTAGAACACCAGCTTGTATTTTTATAAATTCTGTAAGTGATCCGTTCCATCTTATTGTTGCTGACATTTGATTATAATAGCTTTGTATAAGGCTGATAAATCGGGTACTTAAACCGTAAACTGTCAACTTTTTCCAAAGCAGGGAGTGTGGTACTGTATCAAAGGCCTTTTTGACATCTACGAAGAAGCCATATAACTTCCTCCTTTTGCGGCTCAGCGTCATCTGTATTAGTGAGGTAAGGGTAAAAATATGGTCTTGACAGGAATATCCACTTCTGAAGCCCGCTTTGTTTTCCGCTAAGATTCCCCTTTTTTTCAATCCAATTATTCAATCTTCTCTTTAATATGGATGTAAAGAGCTTTGATAAATTGGATAACAATGATATTCCTCTATAGTTTGATGGTATATTTGGGTCGCCATTTTTGAAAATAGGATGGATAATTGTTCTAGTCCACACTGATGGAACCGAGGATGTCGTCAATATTTTGTTGTATACATTTGTTAATAGAATCAAATATTCGTCAGGTAAAACTCTGATTGCTTCATTTGGTATGTTATCCAGTCCCGTTGCTTTATCCTTCCTCAGATTGGATATTTCCGTGGTGACCTCCATAAGCGAAATTTCAGCATCCAGATCCGGGTCCATATATGTTAGCGCCGGTGATATATACACGTCCATTATAGGTGGGGAAGACAGCAGTCTTCGATAAAAATCCTCCCAATCACACATCGGGATATTGCCTTTAATTGTTGTTCTTTGCTTAAAAGATTTTATTATCTTCCAAAATTGAGAAGCGTTTCCAGCATTACAGAGGGCATTCTGTATATCATCAAAATATTGGTTCTTTTTAAGTTTAATTAATGATAAATATTCTTTCTTGCTTGTGATAAACAAATCTTTGTTAACTACATTATTTTGTAATAAATACAGTTTAAGACTTTTTTTCTTAGCCGTATGACATTCCTCATCGTACCACGGTTTAGACCTCAAACCACCAGATCTTTTTTTTTATCATAACATAAATCCGTGACTTATTATTTCCTATAAAGGGTTTGACAACGTCGATGAACGCCAGCCAAGCTTCAATAAACTCTCCGTCATTATTTAGAATACGAATTTAAGGTCCAATGCAATTTTCGAAAAACTAAATCTTTGGTAATTAATTCCTCATTTACAATAAACCTAATTAGGTAAGAAACATTTTTAGATAGGTACAACCAGTTGATTTCAACATACCTAACCAACATAACAACCTAATCTAAACATACTTATTTCAGGCCGCATATTTGCATATAATGATGATTTATATTTCTGCTGTCCCGCTTGTATAAAATACAAAGTTATTTTGTGTTTCCCTTCTACACAAGTCCAGGAAAATCCCTATTATTTGAAGAAATCGTAGAAATCTTTTCAACAATGGTAAGATTTTATTGAGAGTCGAATAAGTTTTAGTTCATTTGGGTTGAATAGGCAACAGGTATGAATGTTAAAACTTTACGATAGTTTGCAAACAAGCTTTAAACTTGGTTTAGAGGCGTTTAGAACCGTTATATTCTTGATCTAAGGGTTTATAAAATTAAAAGAAACTTTCAAATATTGAAAAAATTCAAATATAGTTTGTACTAGCGATATTTTTTAAACAGTTAAATTTCATCGGATTAATAATGGTTTCCTTTTTTTTTTTCATTTATTAAAAGAGAAATTATTATTCTGTAATTAAATTACCCTTCAACCTCTCACTAGAAATGATGTAAACAAAAATACCCCGACAACTTATAAACCCAAAGTCAAACAACTTCTGAATGTATTTAGAAGCGCTATATTTGTAAATAAAAGCAGTCTAGAAAGCAAAGGCATGTGCAATGAGAACTTTCACAGATAACTTTGTACGATTATTTTTTTTTTAGAATTTTATAATCTTGATATTATCTATATTTGTACATCGAATCAACTGTATTAGAACTAATAATTTCCTACATCTATATAGTTCAACCAAGCATAGGTTAGAATAGAGATCTATCAGAAACACAAAATTGTTCCTGAGGAGAAACCAAACAAACTGTTCTTCATCTCATCTACGACTGTCCGAACTTTGCAGAAGTGAGACATCGTTTTATTCCCTGAATAAATAATCTAACGCTTTCACCTTAGCCACTTTTTCTATATGAATCTTATGAACTCTGTAGAATAATACATGTAAATTTGTAAATATTTAATTCTAAGCTCTAATTTGTTTGCTGTCTTGTTTCCTCTGTATTAGGCGCAAATATTTTAATATCGCGCCCGGTTGATTAACAATTAAAAAAAAGCATAGCTTTGAATAATACAATATGTAAAAATTATATTTTATCACACATTCAAATTAATTTATGTAAATATAATAAATTATTTATAAGCGCTCACAAGGCACACTTGATAGTAAATAATCTAAACTGTTACAATTTTTGAACAGAGAAAGGAATAGATTCTCCGAATGCATATCCTTTTCTTCAAAATTAAAAGAAGTGGAAGTTGTATTCATCAATGTCTTTTTAAAGACTTCAAACTCTGAGAAATTGTCTGATTTACATCAAGTTGATTTTTAAAATCATGAAGCTACTCCGAGATACGGGGGTTTATATTCATTTTGAGTAATGGCAATTGAATTACGCTGATGTTGTGTGGAGAAAATTACAAGTTTATTTCTATATATTTTTTGAAAACGATTTTCCTTCAATTATTTCTTCTCAGGCCTTCCATCTTCCTGGGATGACACCTGTCACTGGTAGGTAATGACGTCGATGCCGGGGTCAGCAGACATTCGCTGACCTCAGCACAGCCCAAGTAGATTTTCACGAAGTAAACAAAGGTTTGTAGTAGAGGTAGTAAGAAACATTCAATTATTAAAAACTTCCTATAAACCTCTAATTTTAAAATGAAATTATTTACGTTTAAATATCTTAATAAAATGCGAGATAAAAGCTATTTAGTTAAATAATTTATTATATAAACAGTCCAATATGTAATATCAGAGTATTTTGAAGATCAAATTGGCGACATGTCTCAGAGATTTCATAACTGATCAATAGAGCTCTAGGAACTCGTTTTGTATGGTTAGTGTTAATTTTAAAAATATATTATATTCTTTTATTGAAGCTGAAGTCGATCCCATCTTTCATAAAAGGTATATGGACGATTTTTGGGCTACGAGAAGCACTATTTTAAAATAATTCTTAGAAAAATCAAAATCTAATATACACTAGAAAATACTACAGTGAGTTATTAGACCTCTTCGACAGGAAATCAAATGAAAACGGTTCTATTTGGTAAAAAAAGGTGACTTTTTATCTAAACTGCACGAATTGTTGCCTGTGATTTCATATTGTTCCTAAATACGTAGAAAGGGCTAATCGAAAATAAATTTGATCTAGTTGAAGAAATCACCGCTTCCCCATAGTTTCAACTCCACCAACAATTGCAAATGACAAAACTAGGCTCTGGCAAACTGAGTGAACAAAGCCATATCTACCGACATTGGGATGCCCATAAAATAAATCCTTTATAAACCGCTATCTACAGTGAATATGATGAAATGTAGTAATATATACTTGGGATCAGCTTCAGAAAGTTAATGCATGGAATTCTAAGTAGTTACAATGCCTTTAACTTTGAAAAATATTTTAAGGCCCAGTTGGAAAGAGACTCTTTTTAACCAAATATTATTAATTTTCTTATATTTGGGTTTTACTATGTGTCTCATAGCGTTCTCATTGTCCCCGGCTACAAGGGCTAAGGAAAAAAAGGGAGTGTCATATATCTATCAACGTTTTACAAATACAGTAGAAAATTTGAAAATACCGCTAAAAATGAAAAGATGACTACAAGACACGACAATCTGGATGTTTTATCCCACTCACCAAGACTGCGTATAGCTATCTACAGTATAACTTCGTTAATTCGACACACGATAATTCGACCGGTTTTCAAAATCAATTTTTGACAATTTCATATAAATATTTCTTAAATACAACTTTTTTTTCAATAGCCAAAAAATACAGTGCTTAGAGGAATTATAAGAGGAAATACATGTATGTATTGAATTAACTAGAATTCACACTTATATTCGGGTTCTAGACTAAAAGCAAACGACCCCCTATTAAAAATTCCTCTAAAGATATTGATAAAAAAATTGCCTTTTTTCTTTAGTTTCTAAATTTATTCACTTTATCTTTATTGTATTTATTCACTTGGATTAAAATATTCATTTGTAACTTTCCTTTTTTTTTTCAAAATGTATTTTAATGCAATTTCGTATCCTACACTAAAAGTTAATCATAAACATGAAAGGAAGTAAAATGATTAATTTAAATATATTGCCCACACACACAATAGTATTTTCTAAATATATATATTGAATATTATTACTACTACCAATAGTGAATGTTGTGATGAAATCATCTAACTTTAATTCAACTTACTCTAATTCAACCGAAAGCTCTGGAACTTTGGGGTGTCGAATTGAAGAGGTTCGAAGGTATTTACATATTGTATTTGTTGCTATTGTTCGATTTTCTCCTCCGACACAACTCTATAGAAAACTAGATCTCCTCATAAAATTTTATTGTTGTCTTTGCTATATACAAGGGGAGATCAATAAATAAGGTGAATTATCTTATTTATTAAAAATTAAAGAAGCAAAAATAATTTGAACCACAGAATATTAAAATATAACATCGAGAGACTATTTAAGGTGTTCTGTTCTTTTTTCCCACGCGCGGCGCGAGACTTATAAATAAACTAAAATGGAAGCTCCCTTGAAGGCTTGCACCACGCTTGAAAAACGTGCAGTTATTCGTTTCTTGAATGCAGAAGATATTCAAACATCTCAAATATGCCAAAGAATGAAAAATATCTATGGTGAGTCTTGTTTGTCTCAAAAAAACATTTATAAATGGGTTAACGAGTTCAAAAATGGACGAATTACATGTACCGATATTGAGCGACCTGGACGACCAAGTGTTACAGCGACGCCAAGCACGATAAATGCGGTTGAAAACTTAATTTTGGAGGATAGAAAAATATTAATTTTTACCATAGCCGACAATTTGAATATAAGCTATGGAACTGTGCACACCATTATTAAATAACAATTGCAATTTAGAAAAATATGCTGCAGATGGATTCCACATTTCCTTAATTTGGACCAAAAACTTAACCGTATTCGGGTTTCAAAGGCTCTGTTAAAGCGGTATGAAGAGGAAGGTGATCATTTCCTTGACCAAATTGTAACTGGAGATGAGAGTTGGTGTTATCATTATGATCCTTCGACAAAACGTGCATCTATGAAATGGAAACGAGGCGACTCTTCAAGACCAAAAAAAAAAATCAGGTCTCAACGTTCAGCCGGTAAAGTTTTGTTAACAATTTTTTGGGATGTTGATGGACCAATCTGTCTTGATTTTTTATCCTCAAGGCAACGTATTAACAGCGACCATTATTGTGACACTCTTGTAAATAAGCTAAAGCCCGGTATAAGAAACAAAAGAAGAGGGAAACTTAGTAAAGGTGTTCTCTTCCTTCATGATAATGCAAGGCCGCATACATCATGTAAAACTGTATCTACAATCATTATATTAGGTTTTGAAGTTTTAGAACATCCTGCATATAGTCCAGACCTAGCCCCCTCTGACTATTTCCTTTTTGGACTACTAAAGAAGGAGTTAAAGGGAAAGCGATTTGACTCAGATGAAGATGTCCAGAAAGTGGTGCAAGATTTTTTTCACGCGTTTACTTAGAGTGCCTATAAAGAGGGTATTTACAAGTTGCCAGAACGATGGAGACGATGTATAGAAAGCCAAGGTGATTATTTTGAATAAATAAAGTCCTTATTTTTAATATCTTTCTTATTTTTTTCAATACATTGTAATTCACCTTATTTATTGATCCCACCTTGTATATTCTAAATTTTATCAAATTATAGGAAGGGGTGATTTTGACCTTTTAATCAATATATCTACATTCATAAACAAAATTTGAGAAAGTTTAATATTTTGATGTCGGTTTCTTTGAAGGAGACTGAAGCAATTTTGTTCACACTTCGTTTTCTCGTGTGTCTTTAAAAAAGGTCACTGTGTATAAAATATCTATCAGAGTTATTGGCTGAATCCCGATATACATGCTAAAATGTAAAATTTCCTTAGGTTTTGTCTATGAATGTATTTTAATTGATATTTTATTATATTGATTTCTTTTAGTCATACTAAAAGAAATTGCATTTCATTAACATGTGAATTCGCAACTTTTTACTGCTATTTTATGTCATTTTGTCATTATACGAAATTCCATTATTTTCAGGTTGGTTTCATATTTGTCATATATATTTCTATATCACATGAGAAATATTATTTTAAAATGCAATCATCGACTGTAATATGCGTTCTAATTTATATGGTGCCCGTAATTGACCAGCTGATTAGTTGTCTAATATCACATGACCTTAATCAACCAATTAGAGTTGAATTCATCAGCAATCAACATGTATAGGGCATTGGTTGCATCGGACAGGGGAAATACTGTATTGAATAGAAGATGTGTATTCTATTTTCTTGGAATTCTCCTTAATTTTGTTCTTTGCATCTTACGAACCTGACGCATGATCTCCTTATTCGGTGTTGGTAAATTATAGCAGCAGTAGAATATATCGGTTTAATTATAATGCCACATTTTTAGGTTCAATTATTTTAAAATGTTTCCTCGCGTGTACGAAAAGTTAATATAGTGTGGTTTTCTATAAGGTGAAATATTTTTTTTGTAGGCATTTAAAAATTTTCTTAGTAATTTAATATTATCTCAAAATAGACAGATATTTAGTATTTTAAAAATGTGAAATAACGAGGAGACATTTGATATGCAAATTCGACAGAAAACAACCAGTTCTCAATCATATTCGAGAGCTTTAAAATGACCATCAACCGAGACTGTGTAAGGCCCTTCCTCCCTCTGGTTATATATAAGCAAATAAGTATAATATTTTAATAAGAACAGGAGTAATGAACTGTAAAACGTAACTATCTGCAAGAGTTTAGAATCAATAGGACTAACACTGTTATTAACCTATTTTCATAAACCCATTGAACCCATGACAGCGTCACTAAATCTACCTTTCACCAGGATGTTCATGATAAATATCGCACATTTGAAATATTTATTAACCAAATGTTTTTTTCCCTTTTTCAACACGAAGATATAATGTCATCGACAAGTGAACAATTTATCACCCTTGTCATCCTTGTTTACAGCTGTCAGACTTTGACTTGTTTATTATTTGTTATTTTACGCTAAACTGAACACTTGTTAAAATATAGAGAAAAGAAACAGCACTATCGTCTATATAAATACTGTTTGTATGATAATAGGAAACTGTAGGGAGTTTTTTTTCAGCGATTGTTCAAGACCTCAAAGAAAGAAGAAATCAAAATAATATAAGATTCCTCTTTCCAAACCTCTCTTTCTAATTACAAACAAACATACTGTCATATTCAAAGATAAATATATTAATTTATCTATTATAACTTATTATTATTATCATTAATCAGTTATAAATATCATCTACATATATTTATCATATATCCCTATATTATACACTCTCAAATGTGTGTGTGTCAACGTATGCAAATATATATGAACTGGTTGTTGTTCTAGACTTCCCCGTTCGTACAACAGGTATTTATGGATATACGAGTATGTGTATCCAATCATTTTGTCTAGTTAAATATAATTAGAATGCTATATATCTACACATATTGCGCTACATAAATATATTTTGAGAAAGGTAACCATTATATTATACCTGATCGCTATAACCATTCTATAATCATTCTGCTTATATAGTCTGCACTTTAAGATTTTTTCTTGGGGTAATGTTGTTTAACATATACTATGAAAAGCGGCTTCTATATCGTCGTATAGAAACAAAAGATATATCTCTGAATAATTCCATTCTCACACACAGATAAATGTACTAGTTACAAATATATTTTGACACTAGAAATTCTAACTCGCTAATTCTTTCATAAACGTGTATGGTTTGCTTGGCTGCAATTCAATAAAAGTATTTTATTGCTATGTCTATGAATATTTTTCGCCCTCTTCAGTATTGACAATTTAACGTTAGAAGAGGCATTGACACATTCAAAGAACGTCTACTTCTGGTTTGTTTTAGCCAACCTGAAGCTCACATCAGCCTGAAGAAGCAGTTCTACAAATACATTCATACCTACTGACGTTTCCTGAAAGTAAATGGTATTTATCGAAAAGACGATAAAAATAAATATTTATTCTGGTCGAGTTATTAATGTATTGATGGATTTAAAATTGTCCTCATTTGTAAACAACGATTAGAATTAGTTTAGTATATTTCATGTTTATTCAAGAAGAACCCGAAAGCTTCGTAAGCTTAGTAAGTAAAGTTTTGGTTTGTATTCTAGACTGTTAGATTTGAAGTAAAGTGTTTAACGCTGTTTCACCATTAAATGATATTGAAACATTATGTTGGTTTTCCATTCAACAGGTTACATACCTTTCCGTATTTAGACAGAAGATTATTTTTTTATGGTTTCAATATAAAGAAGTTTTGGCATTGAGTCAACTAGGGTTTGTGTTTGTTGGTCATTATAGTGATTGATTAATTAAGAAAAGAGTTGGATCCTAATTATTTACTTTTTATTATATATTTGGACTTTTAATTACAATAATTATTTTAGTAATCTCATCCTTATTTCCATCTTGGCGAAATAGTTTGTCTCATTTTTAGATATTTGATCTATCTTCTGATTGACATTAGTATTTAATATCAGTATTTGTTCTTTATAGGGGCCTATTTTTATATAGGTTTATTGTTTTTATTTTCAACAATTTCAACAAACAAATTGTACTTTGAATGGCTATTTGTGATAAAATATTTTTAATATTCAAGAAATTCCCAATGATGCATACTTCAATTTTAGCTACATTTTGACCTAACTTAGAAGGTGTTGATTGAAATTTTGATATTCTTTAAGACTTAATTTTTTTTTTCCGTAGTGTTAAAGAAAGGATGAAAACACTATGAATACATGCGGGGAATAATATTTTGAAAATCTACTTATATAAATCCAGCATTTCTTTATTCTTCATTTCGACTTAGAGCGCTATGTCCCCCTAGGGACACTTGCACTTTAAAATAAACAAAATTTTAAAGAAGAGAAAGAAATAAATTTTAAATATGTACAGAATTAGTATGCAAGTTAGTTAGAAGAAAAGATAAAAAATAAATATATCAACACAATTGATATATGTACAAAGGGTTGGTAAGCAAATTTAGTTAAATGAAATCAAATTGTGAAGTATTGTGTTTATTCGAGAAAAGCAATTTACAGATTAAAAAAGGTTTTAAGGAATATTTTATAATGAAAATATGCTAGATATCAGAGAATTATTCAGTTAAACAATACTAAAAAGAGTTAATTACTAAATAAAAGCGTTCCAATGGAATTTAGTAGTTTATGTAAAATATATGGTTCTTGAATCAAAATAATGTCAGGTGGGTCATCTCTAGTGTTGGCCTGTAGCTAACTTATCCTAGTAAAAATTTCTCTTACATTTTGTTGAATACATTTAACATTTTAAATCATATAGGATATTAATCTATTTAAGATTGAGCTTCAAATTGTATTTGATACATCATTTCCCTCGTATATTTGTGAATATTGTGTCCTTTGGATAATTCTGTCTATTTGTGATTTGTAAATCGGGCATTCACTTGAATTTGATTTATGGTTTGTAGAAAGGTTTTTAAATTTAGGGTGCTCTACATATATTATATATTATGTATATTACATATATTATATAAATCCAGCATTGACTTGCCATTTCAACAAACTGTGAGAATAATTGGCCTCTCTTTATAACTTTCTATTAATACAACCATTTAAAAAAAATCAAAATAGTCTTTTAAAATAATAATAAACTGTTAAAAAATATTGAGCTACTTAATAGAGTCTGCAATAATCATATTAATGGCAAATGAAGTTCTACTGAATCAAAATGTTACTATTCCATATAGAAATCCCTATAGTAGACAAATAACTATCAAGTAACGCAGCTAATTCAAGACAAGATTAAACAATCCAGGTTGATAGAAGACCTGAGAAAGAAAATACGATCTAAACCTAGCCGAATATTTAATAAAAATTACATTACAATTTGTATTTTACATTTATTATGTATTTGGCTGTATCTTTAGATTGAGAATACCGGTTGTCTCAATACACATTATCCTAATGCAGCAGTAGCCTCTTTTGAATCTGTTTTCTTTTACGGCGCTGTCTACAAAAAAAAAAAAAAAATCGATAATAATGCTTCGAAATATAAAAAAAAAAAAAGAAAATTAGCAATGAAAATATATAAATTTGGCAATATAATATGTTGAAAACAAAATTAATTTAAAAGTTCTCAGTTGTGGAGTAGGTTAGCAAGCATATTTGACTCATAGAAGGTTAGAGGCGAAAGCTGTATTAACCTTTCCCCTTGGATTAATGCCACATCTGACAGCTTTAAAACCGCGAAGGCTTTTTGTTGAGTCACCTTTAAGATTGGGAATGCTTCAGTGTTCTTCTGGCTAGGAATCTTTCTTTTTTAATTTCTTCGATTAAAATGATCTGAAAGGTTTGTGCGATCCACTTTCAATCATAACAGATTTGTTGCTCTCCAAACCAATGTAGTGAGCATCTTCACCTTTAACAACTAAGTAAAAGTCTGATATAGGCAGAAATGATAATAGAAAGCAATAACGCGCCATCTATATACACAACAAACGAAGACATTAAAACGTTTCTTTTAACAAATAAATCAAAATTCTACTGTCTTTACTTCGATTTAAAATATTTAAAATGTTATTATACAATCCTAAAAGCTTATGTCCATAGTTTGCTTAAATACAATTTCTAAGATTCTACCCTTCAGTGTAGCACATATGATTATAATGATCCAATACAGTATTAGAGCTCTAAAGAAGCGGTCTGGTAGATTACATTGGCGAAACCGCTTGAAGGGTTACCATTGATTTTTTCATCGCAGTAAGGACAGTTGAAGTTCGATTTATTTGTGAAAAGAAACATTCGCGTCTTAATGTCTTCGTTTGTAGAAATAATAATGTTATAGAAAGCTCATGAAAGAGAGAGAATGAGGTATCATCAAATCAGAAATTAATTATAAATTTCTCCTCAATGGTGAAGTCTCAATTACTTTGGGGGACGTCATAATTGGAGGAAGAAAGTAATTGTGCCTCAACATACCGACCGACGTATCTATAACACCTCCTAAAAAAGGGCGCCTATCAGACCAGGTTCAACCAAGCGTGTCACACAGGTGCTGCCTCCAAGTGGCAGAAAAAATAATTAGACAGGCCCTAATAGCCCCATCCTAGATAGATGGCACAGGCCACGCCCTCACATTCCTGACAGCTAATTGAAATGCTGGATTTATGGGGGTGTGTGGCCCATGCGACAGTAGCTTCTTTACTGGACCGATTCTTCTTCTCACTTTTTTTTTAATAAATGAGCTTCGGGCGTGCGTTGAACTCAAGTGAAGTTTATTTTCTTGTTTGCACCCGATACCATTCTGTAGCTATTTTGTATTTGGTTTTTATTTAAATAAAGGAGCTTCGGGCATGAGTTGAACTCAAGGGAAGTTTATTTTCTTGTTTGCACCCGATACCATTCTGTAGCTATTTTGTATTTGTTTTTTATTTAAATAAAGGAGCTTCGGGCATGTGTTGAACTCAAGTGAAATTTATTCTCTTGCTTGCGCCCGATACCATTCTTTACTTATTTTGTAATTATTTTTTATTTTATAAATAAAGGAACTTCGAGAATGCGTTGAACTATAGTGAGGTTTATTCTCTTGCTTGCATCCGATACTATTCTTTAGATATTTTGTAATTGTTTGTTATTTGAGAAATAAAGGAGCTTCGGGAATGCGTTGAGCTATAGTGAAGTTTATTCTCTTGTTTGCACCCGATACCATTCTGTAGCTATTTAGTATTATTATTTTTAATAGTATCTAGCAGTTTGAAGTTTTTGTTGAATGTATATAATTTTATTTGTGCGATATTGGAATTTATTGTAAGCATGCTCCACGCCTTCTATATTTAAAATACGCATAGTTTTAGAGCAAGTATTTATTTTTTTTTAAATAATAACAAAATATTTTACCGCTCTTATTGCAATTACAAAAATATTGAAAGTGCCTGGCTCAACAGTATATCGTATAAATAAGTTTAACAGTCCAATACAATATCATAGGTATATGGTATATTAAACTTGCAAAATCGCTGAGTTGGTTCACCAATGAAGAGCCAAATCCTTTCAATATCATTCAGGCAAATGGGTAGTCGAAAATTGATATATTTAAAATTAAATATTCCTGCTAAAATAGTTTACATTTCTAAATCGACCCATTTCACCTATATATATGTTTGAAAAATAATAAAAAATATAAAAAGATCAGGTATTGATATTAAAAATAAAGATGGCCTATCCTGTCCTTGCTCACATGAGCATTTTTGTTCCATTAGATGGCGCTCTGCCATCTAGAGATGCTCATGTGAGCACAGTCAGGATATGCCTTCTTTATTTTTACTAGCGGATGTACCCGGCTTCGCCCGGGTTTTACCCGAGTAAAGGTTTGTCTAACGAGCATTTGTTAAAACAATTCTCTATAAACTTATAAAAAAAAATAATAGATATATTTTGATAATTTAAAACTTGTAAATTTGATTATCTCGATAAAGTGAACATTTTTCCCCGGTCTCTTGAAAAATACTCGATAAGTTGAATAAAATCAATATTAATTGGTTCCATCGGTAATTGGAAGTTAAAGGAATAGTATCTTGTCTTGGAATTGTATCATTATTCTTGTCTCAAATAAATTGCCGTGTCATCCTGAATTTTGTCTTTCCTAATTTTCTACATTACAAAATCATCGTTTTATCTAGTGAACATTTTTTCCCGGTCCCTTGAAAAATACTCGATAACTAACTTTGATTTGTGCCCAATTAATAGGTAGAAAATCTTACTTTTGATAAATAATCTTTAAGATAATAAACTTAGTGATAATAAAACTTATAGATAAAAACTTGTTATCATCGTCGCAATGGGGGCGCTGCTTGCGAGTTAAATCTACAAATCTGCAAACAACTCTAAGGTTATTCAAGATATTCAAGAAATTATTTTTCAGAAAACTTCCCAGTACTATACTAAATAACTTCCCAAAGTTCCATGGCGTTCCAATGAGTGGTTTGGTCTGGCATAAAGGACACACACACATACAAACACACATACATTCATTTTTATATATATAGATATATTAAAAAACGAAATAAAAAAATAAAAGATAAAAAGATCAGGTGTTGAAATCAATATAAAAATATATATAGATATATATATTCTGAAAATAGAGCAATCCATATTGTTATATTTGTTCATAAAGGGCACATCTTGGATTCAATAAATAATCTTTTTGTTTCCGATATTTCGATGGGCTAAACGACCATCTTTTTCTAGAAATCCTAGAAAAAGATGGTCGTTTAGCCCATCGAAATATCGGAAATAAAAATATTATTTATTGAATCCAAGATGTGCCCTTTATGAACAGATATATACAGGGTGATCCAAAAGTCCCGCACAACTTTAAAAATTAATAACTCCGCGAATATTTGCGCTAGAGCAATGCGGTAAACACCATTGTGTTCAGGATGCAATGGGATTTATTATGGCAAATATTGAAAAATTCGAAATTGATTTTAGTTACAACTTTATTCGCTAGATGGCGCTCTACCAGAATCATCCATTGTAAAATGCAATTATTCTCCAATGATATCAGTTGAGTAAGTAACGAATGTATTTTCTGTGTGATTATAGTATTGCCCTTCTGAATTGCTTCTAGATCGGATATGAAGTCGTTGTACGGTATATTATAATTCCTTCTGCTTGATGCAGGGATGGTTGGTTAAGGCATACATCAAGAGATTTCCAGATAGCTGTCAGTTCACAAGTGAAGTTTGACGAAATCTTTTTTGCTCCTTCTTTGATTTTGATGTATGTTCCATCTTGCAGTATTATGTTAATTCCAGCCCCTCCATTACTTATGGTAAGGTCTGATGATCCATCTGTATGCTGTTAAATAATTTATCTGATCGCATAAACCAATTGTGTCAAGTCCTTTCTTTTTAAGTATGTTTTTGTTCTCTTTTTTTTATTGCAGGGTTCATTCAGGTTAAGATTGATGATTACATTTGATGGCAATGGTGTAGGAAATATTGGTTATTCTTGAATTTGAAATTCATTATGTTTCATATTTATGTTCTTTCTAATATTGAGGTCGTACTGAAAGGTTGAAGATCTTTTGAGCCTTTTTTTTGTGTCCAGTTTAAATAGGTTCTTTGGGATATGTGTTCGGTTTCATTACTTTTTAACTATTGGTGAATTTTATTGTTTTTAATTGTCTTCTGCTTTCGAATAGGTCTAGATCACATTCTCTCTGAATTTTATCATTGTTGGTATTTGAAACAGAACCAGTGATTAATTTGGCCGCTTTTGCTTGAACACTAGTCTTCTTTTTAGTGATGAACTTGAGGGAGCCCAAACAGGTGTTGCATATTCCATTATTGGCCTTATTAAGGTGATATATGTTGTTCTAAGAATTTTGGGTTTTGCTCCCCAATTTGTTCCACATAGCCTTCTCAGAATGTTTAGGTTTCTGGTAGCTCTATTTGAGGTGCTAATTATGTGTTCTGTAAATCGCAATTCCTCATCAAGTATCACACCTAGGTAATTTGGAGTTAAATTCATGCCTTTTTTCCTGTCAGTGAAGGAGACCTATAGGTTTGTGTTTATTGGGTTTATTGTCATTTTGAGTTTCATTGCCCAATTCAAACTTGACTATGACTCTTTTTTTAGCTCTTATTCTTTTCGTTTGGCAAACAAAAATGTCCAATTTATATACACCTATATTCTTACATAATGAGGCTTTAAAGAATGCAAATATTCTTCATCTATTTACATACACAACACATCTCCCCCTTAATAATACTCCAGTCGGTCTGGGGGTTTCCTGGCTCTCTGAGGTCTAGGACTGCGGACGGGCACTTGCACAGCGGCAGGCTCCGGTTTAGGAGTGCAAGAGGGCACGTGCACAGCAACAGGCCCTGGTCTAGGAGTGCAAGAGGGTACGTGCACAGAAGTAGTCTCCTCCTTGTTTCCTGATGTAACCTCTGGAACCTCCTTTCCACTTTATTTCTGACTTCCACCTACAGGCTTCTCTCCTGATGTTCGAGGAAGTATCAAATTTCTTGTCTCCACTTGTTTTTTCTCACAGGTCGCAATTGATTGATATGCCTCTTATACACGACGCCCTCGCAACTTATAAGGTAGTGACGGTAGCTCAATAATTTCAAAATTGTACCTTTTTACCGTTTAGGTCCAGTTACATAGTTGCGGAAATAAACCTCGCAACCTGTAGTAAACTGCTCCTGCCTTCTTACGGCCTCATGATAAACCTCTCGCGGATTTCCCATTATGGTATTAAATTCGAGAATCTTGATCTTAAACTTCTCTTCATTAGCAGTTCCGCGAGGTAATTCCTTTATTACAGTTTGGGGGAATGCTCTATTAATGTATTAATACGGAATATTACAAAATTCCGTAATATTATAAAATATTAGATAATTCCCCAAAAGAAAGAATTGGTCAGGTAGAAGGATTTACTTACCCATTATACAAAATATTGGTTAGGCTTAGCTTAGGTAAAATTACAAGATATCAAAAATTTTTGTTTGTGATACTCCAATAGAGAATATCTTATTTTAGGTTTACCAACATTTTATTTATTTAAGTTACAAATAGATTTCTCAAAAAACCTTCTTCTCCAAAATTATAAATTATTGTATTCCTTTAATCCAAAAACTGATAATCAGAAGTCATATGCTACCACCCTATGTATTCCAGACCCATACTATGTTAAAAATTCATCTCTTTTAAATATTAACCCATTGTGTAATTTCAATTCTTTTGATATACCAACTACAAATGTTAAACTTATAGATCCTAATTCTCTCTCAAATCCCATTATTGATTCTAACCCATTTCACAGTATGCGACAACCGTACTCTATAACAAATTATAATTCATATTTAGACTTTAGTAAAGTAGATATTAATCCAAATTTCTCTAATCAAACAATTTCAGATATATTGCATAAGTATAAGAATGTTTTCTCTAAGCACAATTTTGATATAGGACACATAAAGACTAACCCAATTTGCATATCTCTTTTAGATAATATTCCCATAGCACAAAAGCCATATAAGACATCTTTTTACAATAATGCTGATATATAAAAACAAATAACTGAATTATTAAAATATGATATTATTAGACCCTCATCTAGCCCCTATAGTTCTCCTACATTATTAAGGAATAAAAAGTCTGATGCCCCAAATCACCCCACAAGACTCTGTATAGATTATAGAAAACTTAATCAAAAAACAGTTCCAGAACATACCCCAATTCCACTTATAGAACAAATTATAGATAGGTTATCACAGTCAAAAATATACACTATTCTAGATGTTAAATATGCATTAGGGCATATACCCATAGATGAAAAAGATAGACATAAAACTTCCTTTGTAACACAATTAGGATGTTATGAATGGAACAGACTTCCATATGGTCTAAAATATGCACCTTCACAATTTGAAAGGATTATGAAATCAGTTTTCACTAAACATAACATACACTATGCCTCAAATTATTTTGATGATATTATTATACACTCCAAAACTTATGAAGAACACATTAAACATTTAGATGACATTTTAGTTATATTCGAACAAGAGGATATAAAGCTCAATCTTAATAAATACAAATATTTAGAAAAAGAAATACAATTCTTAGGATACACTATTAACTCAGGAAATTATACACCAAATAACACAAATATTGAAGCAATTTTAAAATTAAATAGACCATATAATATTGACACCTTACAGAGATTTTTAGGCACAATAAATATTTATAATAAATTTATTCCCCATTATGCGCAAATTAGGGCACCTTTGAATGGACTTTTGTTAAAAATGCTCCTTGGCTATGGAGTGTGAAACATGAACAAGCCTTCCAAACACTTAAAAATGCACTCATATCACAACCTGTACTATATATTTATGACCCATCAAAACCATGTCATTTATTCACAGACGCGTCAAGTCTAGGAGTAGCAGGAGTTCTTAAACAACCAGATGAACAAGGCATTTTACACCCCATAGGTTACTTTTCAAGAAAACTTCACCCATATGAACAGAATTATACTGCCTCAGAAATTGAAACATTAGCAATCATTAATTCAGTACAAAGGTTTCATACATACATACACAACATACATTTTACCTTTCACACAGATCACTTTCCTTTAAAATGGATCAAAAATGTAAAAAAAACACATAAGGTAGATTATTTAGATGGTCCTTAATTCTATCTCAATATAGCTTTGACATTAAACATATTAAAGGATTAAATAATATAGAAGCAGATATGCTGTCAAGAGCACCTGTCTCATTTTACCTAACATATAATGAGTTAAAAGAACACCAATCAACAGAACAAATTAACAATAGTAAATTTAAAATACAAAATGGTCTCTTTACAATTATTAGAAAGGGTTTTAAAAGAGCTTATGTACCACAGACACTAAGACAGAAATTATTAAGCAAAGTACATACAAAGCATGGACATATTGAAACAACTCAAATGACTAAAATAATTTCTCCGCACTATTATTGGCCACATATGACTAGGAATATTGCTAATTACACCAAACATTGTGAAACTTGCCAGTTTAATAAATCTAGGGATAACAGAATTGTTTATGGACCACTACAACAGATGCCAATAGCTACACACCCAAATCACATTTTTTCTCTAGATACATTGGGCGGTTTACATAATTATGGGACAACTAGACACAGTATCCATATGATAGTAGATCACCATATTAGATTACTTTGGGCTTTTCCAAAAAAATCTGTATCAACTGATTCCTATATAACTTGTCTAAGAAATTTAATCCAAATTAATAAACCTGAAATATTAATGACTGACAGAAATGCAGCTTTTCTCAGCAGTAAATTTAAAAATTTTTGGAGAGAAATAATGTTAAGCATCTACTCACTAGTTCCCATCACCCAGAAACAAATGCAGAAGTAGAAAGACTAAATTCCACTATCATTAATAGGTTAAGATGTGAATATAATGCTCTAATTTAAAGATTCCTTGGACAAAATATATTCCTAAAATTACTGAAAGCTATAATGAAACAGTACATACCACAACAGGATTTACACCTAAATTCTTATCCTATGGAATACAACCATAGTATATAGAACATGACACAGAAACACATACACCAATAGAAAAGGCAAGAAAATTAGCCATTGAAAGAACCATAAAATCCCATGAACACAGCAAACAACTTTATGATATTAAACACCCAGAACCCATTTTTAAGGAAGGAGATCAGGTATTAGTAATGCAATAACTTTAGTGAAACGAAGAAAGAAAACTTTTATTGTTATATATTTTTATTATTATATATATATATTTAAAAAGATGCATATATTGGATTTTTTAAATGAATTTATTATTCCAATATTTCGAGGGGCAACTCGCCTCTCTTTATCGAGGATGTTTGTGTTTTGCACTAAAGCATGCGCGCACGCGTACACCACTCTCGTTCTACAAGGCCAATGAAAGAATTGTATCCTTGATTTAAACACTACATTCAGCATATATACAGCCACCAATTATATATAATATTACGGATAAATACCATTATTATTATTTTGTCTACACATTGTTCTTGAAATAGGGATTTATATACAACAGTGCAACCGTAAATAATTGTGTGCATACATATTTAATTCTAAATTAATGATAAAATTTTGAAGGAAAATAAATGAGCAAATTAAAAGTATATACATATCTATTTACAAACAATTAGGATATGAATTCTTTATAAATTTCTGGAAAATCAATTTTTCTATTTATACTGTGTTTATCTTCGGCAGAAGCCCAACTTTCTAAAAACAGTCTACAATGTTTTTCTGTAATATTTTTGTATATAATTGATGCCTGTTTGAAATCTGGTATATGGCTATTATTTGCACTGTTGTATATAAATCCCTATTTCAAGAACAATGTGTAGACAAAATAATAATAATGGTATTTATCCGTAATATTATATATAATTGGTGGCTGTATATATGCTGAATGTAGTGTTTAAATCAAGGATACAATTCTTTCATTGGCCTTGTAGAACGAGAGTGGTGTACGCGTGCGCGCATGCTTTAGTGCAAAACACAAACATCCTCGATAAAGAGAGGCGAGTTGCCCCTCGAAATATTGGAATAATAAATTCATTTAAAAAATCCAATATATGCATCTTTTTAAATATAATTTTAATTATGGATTGCTCAATCTTCAAAATATATATATATATAAATAAATATAAAGCGTATATTGGATATAAATTTATTAATCAGCCAATATTTCTAGGGGCAACACGCCTCTCTTTATCAAGGCTTTTCTTTGATTTAAACTAAATCACGTGGGCATGTGATCCACTCACGCTATACAAGAGCAAAGCAAGAAACCATCTAATGAAAATTTCACTGTATATAAAATATATTTACAATTGTTATATTTAATAATAATAATAATTAAAAGAGTATATAATTAAATAACCATTTGATTAAATAAATGAAGAGACTGATAAATATTAGAAAATAAAATGAGTGAGGACTATGATTCAATATGTTGTGTTGATATATATAAATAAAAATATATTACAAGTATAAATATATACAAAAATAAAAAAATAAAAAATAAATAAATAAATTAGGAAGATATAAATTCTCTGTAAATTTCTGGTAGGTCAATTTTCCTATTTATGCTTTCTGAATCTTTTATAGAGGCCCAGCTTTCTAAAAATAACCTGCAGTGCTTTTCTTTAATATTCTGGTATAAAATGGATGCTTTGTCAAATTCGGGTATATGATTATTGTTCAGTGCATGGTCTACTAGGATAGATGATGGTTTATGGATGCGTAGAGCTGCTTTGTGTTGGTTAATGCGTTCTTTCAATGCTTTGCTGGTTTCTCCAATGTAAGTGGCTGGACAGGTTTTGCACGGAATTTTGTAAATAATATTGTTTTTGTTTTCCTTTTTACTATTATTCTTGGTGTCTGAGTTGCGTAGAATTTGTTTTAAAAACAATATTATTTACAAAATTCCGTGCAAAACCTGTCCAGCCACTTACATTGGAGAAACCAGCAGAGCATTGAAAGAACGCGTTAACCAACACAAAGCAGCTCTACGCATCCATAAACCATTATCTATCCTAGTAGACCATGCACTGAACAATAATCATATACCCGAATTTGACAAAGCATCCATTTTATACCAGAATATTAAAGAAAAGAACTGCAGGGTATTTTTAGAAAGCTGGGCCTCTATAAAAGATTCAGAAAGCATAAATAGGAAAATTGACCTACCAGAAATTTACAGAGAATTTATATCTTCCTAAATTATTTATTTATTTTTTATTTTTTTATTTTTGTATATATTTATACTTGTAATATATTTTTATTTATATATATCGACACAACATATTGAATCATAGTCCTCACTCATTTTATTTTCTAATATTTATCAGTCTCTCCATTTATTTAATCAAATGGTTATTTAATTATATAATCTTTTAATTATTATTATTATTAAATATAACAATTGTAAATATATTTTATATACAGTGAAATTTTCATTAGATGGTTTCTTGCTTTGGTCTTATATAGCGTGAGTGGATCACATGCCCACGTGATTTAGTTTAAATCAAAGAAAAGCCTTGATAAAGAGAGGCGTGTTGCCCCTAGAAATATTGGCTGATTAATAAATTTATATCCAATATACGCTTTATATTTATTTATAGATATTATTATGGATTGCTCAATATTTAATATATATATATATATGAATATTTAATCAAAATAAATAAACACAAAAATATTAAATTTAATGAATGCAATAAAGAAGAAAATAATGCGAATTATATATATATTCAAAACAACTATGATGATAACAACTTGAGAATTACAGAAGCAATAAAATGTTCATAGAATATTTCACGCTGATATATTACACCATATTCCCGCTACATGCAAATATATCTTGACGGAGGTTTCCGATTTCTTGGTGGGTTTCTTCTTGGGATGGGTCCTTCATTACTGGCTTCGGGATCCGGTGAACGAGACGACTCCCCTGAAATGCCTCCATCATTCTGGTCCACGAGTCCAGAATCCCGCTGCTGTCTGGCTGTTTCTATAGGCGGCGATTCACTTCTGCCTCTGTTGGGCATATCAACCTCAGGAACGATGATATCAGTTTCTTCTCTTTGGCGTCCATATTGTCGATCTTCATCTCCACCATTCTCCCACCTCTTCCTTATTTGATCTCTATGATAACTTTTGACCTGTCCGTGTATTAAAACTGGATAGACTCGGGATCCTTTTCTCCCCACTATTCTGCCTGGAATCCATCGATCACCGCCTCTGAAATTTCGACACCAAACCATGTCATCTATTCCAAACTTATCTTGTTGAAATCCGTGGTCGTATTTCATTTGCCTGGCCTGCTGCTCTTTTACTCTTGATTCCAGATTTGGATGTATAATTGATAGTCGGGTTCGAAGGGAACGCCTAATAAAGAGTTCTGACGGAGCCTTCTTGGTTGTTTCATGAGGGGTGCTACGATATGCCAGCAAAATTTTTGATAGCGTGTCCTGAATGGTATCCCCAGGTTTTCTTTTATTTTTGTCTAATGCCATTTTTATCATCTTGACAGCTCTCTCTGCCAGGCCATTGCTCTGAGGATGGTACGCAGGAATCAGTGTTTGTTTTATTCCATTATTTTTTAAAAAAGTTTTCATATCACTACCCGTAAACTGAGGGCCATTATCTGACACTATTTCTTCTGGTAAACCATAAGAAGAAAAAAGTCGTCTTAATTGCCCAATTGTTTTTGCTGAGGTTATTTCTCTCATTAGGAATGCCTCGATCCACTTAGAATGACTATCCACGACAATAAGCAAATTGATGTTATCTTTGTTTGCATAATCAATATGGATCCGCTGCCAGGGTCTAACTGCCCATATCCAAGGTTGCCACTTCACTCTATTTGGGCCATCTTGAACCTGTTGGCACTTTCTACACCTGTTTACCAGGAACTCAATCTCATTGTGTAGATTCGGCCACCAGAAATGAGACCTTGCCACAGACTTCATTTTGCTCATCCCTGAATGGGTCTCGTGTAAGCAACTCAACAAATTCGGTCTGAGAGAGGAAGGAATAATGACCCGCATCCCCCACAATAGACACTCTCCATCTACAGTCAGCTACAGTTTTCTTTGAAAGTAAGGTCTGAGGTGGTCTGGCACCCACTCAGGCCAGCCATGCTGGGTATAGCACTTCACTATTGATAGCACTTCATCCTTTTGAGTTTCAATTCTAATTTCTTCAGCCGTGATTGGCAAATCCTCCATGTAGGACAGTGCATAAATGTTATCCAGTCTCGAAGTTTCCCCACTCTCAACTGGAAGACGTGACAGAAGATATGCATTTCCATGATCTTGAGGTTTTTTAAACTTGATATCGTAGGTATAAGCAGACAGAATTATCGCCCATCTCTGTAATCTCGAAGTTGATAAAGTAGGAATTCCCGATTTTGGGCCTAAAATAGACACTAGCGGCTTATGATCCGTTATCAGAGTAAAACGTCTCCCATAGATAAACTGATGGAATTTGGTCACTCCATAAATTATTGCGAGAGCTTCCCCCTCAATCTGAGAATAGTTGCGCTCGGCTCCTGATAGGTTCCGAGAGTCAAACATGATCGGTCTTTCCTGGCCTCCGATGACATGAGACAGAACCGCGCCAACTCCAATCTGGGATGCATCCGTGTCCAAAAACAAAGGCAATGTGGTGTCGTACGGAACTAAAACCCTTTCAGAGGTAATGCTACTCTTGCACTTTTCAATAGCCTCTTCACACTCCTTGGTCCAGCTCCAGAAATTATTTTTGTGAAGCAGCTCGTGGAGAGTCCTCAATAGATCCGGTAGATTTGGAATAAATTTTCCATAATAATTCACCAATCCAAGAAATGACCTCAACTCAGAGATGTTTGTCGGACTCATGGCCTTCTGTAAAGCTTGCACCTTGTGATCCAAAGGTCGGATGCCATCTTCCTTGATAAGATGGCCCAAATACTCGATTTCTCTTTGCACAAATTTACAGTTATCCTTCTTCAGTTTAATGTTGTATTTTTCCAAACGCAGAAACACAGTTTTCAAAACAGCTAAGTGTTTCTCCACTGAAACTGTAGCTATGAGGACATCATCAATATAGCAAATAACGCCCTCTATTCCTGCCAGAACCCTATCCATCACAGATTGGAAATAACTAGGGGCATTAGCCAGCCCAAAAGGCATTCTCCTAAACCTGAAAAGTCCCTTATGTGTGTTAATAGTTAAAAATGGCTGGGTGCTCTTTGCCACCTCTAGTTGCAGGTAAGCGCTGCTCAAATCTAATTTTGAGAAATATTTCCCCTTGGCCAAGATAGCAAACAAGACTTGCTGAGTAGGGAGCGGATAAGCTGCCGTATCCAAGAATCTGTTTAAAGTTACCTTAAAATCACAACAAATTCTCATTTCCTTATTTTTTTTTTTGGTACCACTACTACTGGAGTTGCCCACTGGCTACTCCTCGCCCTATATAAGTATCCCTTTGTCACCATATTTTCTAAAGCTTCTGTAACCGCCGTTCTAATCGCAAAAGGCACCGGTCGAGCCTTATGAAATATTGGGGTGACGTCACGAATATTCATTGAAAATGTGAATCCTTTTATGGGCTCTGCTGTGTCATTGAACAAAACTTGGTTCTCTTTCAAAAATTCAGCAATAGCAATTTCCGAAGGTATCTGGTTCACCGCAAAATAATAAATTTTCAACAAATTTATCCATTCTCTCCCCAGCAGGGCCTTTTTTTCACCTATGACTACTACTGCTCGAAGCATTGAAGTCTTGCCCTGAAATTCCACCTTAACGATAACTTCGCCCAGAATTGGTACTACTGTCCCGTCATATGTCTTGACTATCATTCCGAAAGTTTTTAACTGTGCATTTGGAAGATACTTCTTGAAATCATTCTCCGATATCAAGGTTAGACAACTTCCCGCATCCAATTCAAAATCTAATAATTTCCTCGACTTTCAATCTTATGGTATAGGGAGGGTCACTTGTCGTAGTATTTATTCTATAATCGTGTGGTGTCCTCATGCATGTAATTTTTTTGGATCAATTCCTCCGTCTCTCCCTGATCATCCATCTGATGTATCCTATTCTGTTGGCTCGCCTGTTCCCTAATAAGATATACTTCATGATTCCTACATGCTGGAGCAATGTGACCTTTTTTCTGCACTTGAAACACACTGCGTCCTTGAATCTACAAGAGTCTCTATGCAAATTTCCACAATGTTTGCATTTTCTTTTCCATTTTTCGATTCTCTTTGCATTTCAATGCGCAACTTATCCACGCTTTTTTCCAATTCCCCTGCCTGAAATAATTTAATATTCTGTTCTGCCGCCTCCATGGACAAAACTATTTCCATCACCCGAGCCAAGGAAACATCTCCCTCAGACAAAATTTTCTTTTGGATTCTTGAATCGCTTAATCCGCACACAAACTTGTCTCTCAGAGAGTCCTCCAAAAAGTTCCCAAATTCACAAGTTGCTGCCAACCGCTTAATCGCTACCAAATACTGCGAAACACTTTCTTCCGTTTCTTGCATCCTTTAAAAAAAAAATAACCGCTGGACTATGATCGAACGTTTTGGGGAAAAATGAGTATTTAATTTTTCAGTAAGTTCCTCAAAGGTCTTATTTTTCGGAAGTTCTGGACTGCATAAGTTTTTTAAAACCTCAAAGGCTTTTGCTCAAATAAAAATTTGCTGAAAAAAAATTTAGATTGAGATTAATAACAAAAGCTTCAAAACCAGCAATTTCTGAACAAAGCATAAAAATTTCCTGTCTTTTTGAGGTAAAAATCAAAATTTTTAAATTTTTTATTCAAAATAACCTTCAGATATGTTAAAAAGATTTAAAAAAACTAAAATCATAATATTGTTACGACTCTTCTCAGCCGTCGATGTTTGCGTGCAAGGTTTCTGAGAAGACAATGTGGATTCTTTAGGATACAGCTTAGTGCGGTATATATATTATAAGAACTTAAAAAGGGATATTAATAACTATACATGGGAGATAAACACTTGCCTTTAATGCCGCCCCAGGTAGGTTTCTCCTCGTCCTCCACTTGTTAATCCACACAGTCCCGGAGCCCACTTCCTGAAATGGAATGCGTCACACCATGATAGCGAGTTCATGTTCCGACGCCATCTTTCAACCGAAGCCGTTCCAACTGTTTACCGTTCTATTCTCGCGCGCGCGTGCTCGCGCGGGCGTGCCTTGCCTCCCTTGGCTTTCCCACTTCTTCTCTTCTACTTTTCTGCATCGCTTCACTGCCCCCTTCTCAATCCTTTTCGTCCCGAAAAGGACTGACTTCCCCAGCAGCGCTGATCAATGGCTCTTTGAACGGGGCTAGTCTGTTGAAATGAACAACCTTTGGTTTAGAGTGGGATGAGCGTTTTATCCTAAATACGACATCGTTTAACTCCTTCACAATTCGAAAGGGGCCTTCCCAAGATTTTTGTAGCTTAGGCGAGAGACCTTTCTTCCTTTTCGGGTTGTACAACCAGACTAGTCCTCCCTCTTGAAGGTCGTTCCCGCACGCGTGGGTGTCATACCTCACTTTCATTGCTTCGCTTGCAATCTCTAATTTCTCTCTGGCCCATCGATGCACTTTTTCAAGTCTCGAATGGAGTCGGTCAACAAATTCATTCGAGCCTTCCCCAATGCTATTGGGGCATCCAAAGATCAGATCACAGGGAAGCTTTAATTCCCTTCCAAAGAGCATCTTGGCCGGCGAGTAACCCGTGGTTTCATGGACTGAGGATCGGTAGGCCATCAGAAGAATAGGCAGTTGACTGTCCCAGTCTCTTTGGTTCTGGGCGACGAAGAGACTAAGTTGACTGGCTAAGGTTCTATTAAATCTTTCGACCATGCCGTCGGACTGGGGGTGTAAGGGAGTAGTCCTTGCTTTATGGCTTCCGAGAAGTTTACACATTTGGGCAAAAAGTCTCGACTCGAAATTTCTCCCTTGGTCAGTGTGGATCTGCATGGGGACACCGAACCTACTGAAGAACTGGCTGATTAAGGTTTCAGCAACTGTTTCAGCTTCTTGATCAGCAAGCGGAAAGGCTTCAGGCCATTTGGTGAAATAATCCATTGCAACTAGGATATAGCGGTTCCCCTTGTCACTTCGCGGCAATGGTCCCATGATGTCGATAGCGATCCTCTCGAACGGGGCTCCCACGTTGTAAGTCTTGAGTTTGGCTCTCGATCTTGTCTTTGGTCCTTTTCTGGAAGCACATTCCGTACACTGTCGTACCCATTTTTCAACACTGGCACGGCATCCAGCCCAGTAAAAGCGTTCTTTCACTTTCCCCAATGTCTTTGCAATCCCAAAATATCCTCCGCTGGGGCTATTGTGCAGCTCTTTGAGGACGGAAGGTACTCGTGATTGGGGAAGGATCATCTTCCATTCGATGTGTTGACCATCATCACTCTCCCATTTCCGGTAGAGAACACCACCTCGAAATTCCAGCGAGTCCCATAAGGACCAATAGCTCTTGGTGATTGGGCTGCAGGATGCAACATCTTCCCATGCTGGCCTGTTGGTCCCGGCATTGAGCCAATTCATGACAGGCCGAAGATCAGCGTCTTCAAACTGAGATTTTCTCATTTCCTCGGGGCTCCATTCGTCTAACTTGAGTTCTTCCGCGAGGGAAAGCTGACGAATGTTGAGCTCAGCTTGTGTCTCTGCCTTGGAACAATGCTTGCAGTTCACTGGGCATGGTCGCCTCGAGAGAGCATCTGCGTTCCCGTGAGATTTCCCTTTCCGGTGTTGAATCTCCATGTCATACTCTTGAAGTCGCTGAATCCATCTAGCTAGCTGTCCCTCTGGGCTCTTGAAGTTCAACAGCCATCGTAGAGCTGCATGGTCTGTTCTAAGAAGAAACTTCTGCCCGTATAAATAATGGTGGAAATGCTCAGTCGATTTGACGATTGCCAGCAACTCTCTGCGGGTTACACAGTAGTTTCTCTCAGGTTTGGACAGAGTCTTACTGAAGTAAGCGATGACACGTTCGACTCCATCTTGGGTTTTAAATTGAACGGCTCCAATCCCAGTGTTGCTGGCATCTGTGTCCAAGATAAACGGCTCGCCTGGATCAGGGTAGGCTAGCATCGGCGGAGAAGACAGGGCCTGCTTCATTTTATCCATCGCCCTTTCGCAGTCAATAGTCCAACTGAAGGGGCTGCCAGACTCCGTTATTCGGTGCAAAGGTCTCGCGATGTTTGAAAACCCCGGAACAAATCTTCTATAATAGCTGCACAAGCCTAGAAAACTTCTCAATTGGTGTACATCCCTTGGTACAGGCCATTGCCGAACAGTCTCAGTTCGGTCTGGATCAGTCTGTATTCCTTGGCGCGAAATCACATGGCCCAGGTAACGAACTTTCTCTTTGAAGGGTTTGCACTTTCTCGGATTCAACTTCAATCTTGCTCCTCGAATCTTTTGTAGGACTCTTTCAAGATTAATTAGATGCTCTTCAAAACTCTTTCCCATCACAATAATGTCATCAAGATAGACTAGGCATGTCTCCAAAGGAATCCCTTGTAGCACCGTCTCCATCAGACGCTCGAAGGTGGCAGGGGCGTTGCATAACCCAAAGGGCATTACCTTGAACTGCCAAAGCCCGTTTCCTGTCGTGAAGGCTGTCTTTTCTCTGTCTTCTGGGTGAATGCTGACTTGCCAGTAGCCGCTTTTGAGATCCAAAGTGCTGAACCACTGCGATCCGGAAAGGGTGTCGAGCGTAGCATCAATTCGGGGCAGAGGGTAGGAATCCTTTTTGGTCAGATCATTTAGACGTCGGTAATCCACACAGAATCGTGTGGAGCCATCCTTTTTCTTTACAAGCACAACGGGAGATGCCCAAGGATTAGATGAAGGCTCGATGACATCTTGTTCTGCCATTTCCTCAATCAGTTTGGCAACCTCGTCTCTCCTCGTCATGGGCAATCTTCTTGGGAGCTGCTTGACAGGAGTAGCTCCTCCTGTATCAATCCGATGCTGCGTCACATTCGTCCGCCCAACATCTTTGGGGCTGGTAGCGAATACGTCTTCATATTGGCAGAGTAGATGTTCAAGCTTCTTTTGTTGTATCCAGTTCAGCCCCTCTCGCGTTCCTTCTAATAGCTCCTGCAGATGGCCTGGAATCAAACTGGAACAAGGGCTTTTATCCAAGTTTTCGACAGTTGTGCAATGGGCCACATTTGTAACAGGCTCAGCTATAGCTATTTCAGTCCCTTTTCCGAGGGTTTTTGCAGAGTCGAGGAGATTGACCACTCTAATCGGGATGTTACTCTGATCAGATTTACACAGAGTCCGAGCTAACAAGAGTCCTTTTTGACCAAACTCCTGGCCATTCTCTTCCACAATCAGCAGCTGGGGTACCCCGAGAGAAGCAGTCAGACGTCCTTCAAGAATGCATTCACTCCTCGGAGGAATGTTAACGTCAGATTTGAGTATTACCTTCAGGACTTTATTGGTCGCCGAACTCCTCGAACACACTAAGGGAATCTCTTCTCCCGCAATCTTGAGTACATTCTCTTGGAAGTCAATGCTGAATCCAAATTTGCGAAGCACGTCCAAGCCGATGAGGCAGTCGTCTTTGATGTCAGCGAGGTACCCAAGGTGGCTGAACAAGTTGTTTCCGATCTGAAATTTCAGCACTACTTGACCATAGACTTTTGCTTGTTCTCCAGTGGCTGTTTGCAACACCAGCTCGTTCGACACAGGAATCCTCCTTGATATTGACTCCATTCTCTGAGCTAAATCGACACGGAGCAAGGTGACGTTGGCGCCAGAATCAATCACCATTCGACAAGGCAACCCGTTGACAAGTCCTTCTGTGGCCAGCTCATGGGAGCCTCCCTGGAGACTCGAGACTCTGATAATTTTTCCTGAGGCATCGTCACATCGCATAGCCAGCCCAGGCCCCGTGTTGACCCTCTCCGAAGGTGCCTGCCGTACTCTGCAATTAGCCCTAATGTGTCCGAGTTTACCACAGTTCCAGCAGATAGTTTTGGCATTGGGTCTGTAGGTGCGCTGGCGATAGGTCCCCGGGGCTGATTCTGAGAAAGACATACCTTTTTTCATTTCTTCTACTGTCCTCTGTAACTGAGAAATTGCTTCTTTAATGTCGCCGTCTTTTTGAGATTCGTCGGTCTTCACGACGCGCACTACCTTCTGATAGCCTCTTGTCGCATCGCGGGCTGCCTCGAATTTCAGTGCGTGGATCAACGCCTCCTGCAACGTCTTGGCTTCAGACATTCGCACTGATTGTTGACACTCAGGGTCCTCGATGGCATCCACGAAATTTTGATGTGCCAGCAGATCTTGAACATGGCGGGGGCAATCAGGGAAGGCTAACCTCGCTAGCCTTTCGACATCTGCTGCCAACTCCTACAGCGTCTCGTCGCGCTTCTGGCGGCGATTCTTTAATTTCACGACATGGTAGGGCTGCAAAATGTCATCTCCGAAGCGTAGAGTCAGGGCATGGATCAGGCGTTCATAGTCCAATGATTGTTCTAGTGGCAGGGATTGTAGAACCTCAGTGGCTGAACCTCGGAGCGATGCGGCCAGGTTTATTGCCTTCTCACTGGAGTTCCAGCGATTGCCCAAGGCCACCACTTCGAACTGGGTCTTAAAGCACTTCCACGAAGTCTGTCCGTCGTAGGTAGGAGGCTTTATTTTTGAAAAGCGTTCAGTAGTTTCTAACTGAGGAGAATTGTCCGCTATTCTAAAAGACAGGGGGGTGGCTGAACGTTTGACATTCCGAATATGCTCGAGTCGGCTCAATCGAGAATCCAAGTTTTCTCCGAGCACATCTACTTTCTGGCTTATCAGACGGAGCAATTTTGTGAATTTTTCGATTTCGGGGTCGGTTAGTTTTTCCATTTTTCTTTTTAAATTGGCGCAAAATAAAATCTTCAATTAAAATTAACTAAGCTGTACCCCACTTCTGACACCAGTTGTTACGACTCTTCTCAGCCGTCGATGTTTGCGTGCAAGGTTTCTGAGAAGACAATGTGGATTCTTTAGGATACAGCTTAGTGCGGTATATTTATTATAAGAACTTAAAAAGGGATATTAATAACTATACATGGGAGATAAACACTTGCCTTTAATGCCGCCCCAGGTAGGTTTCTCCTCGTCCTCCACTTGTTAATCCACACAGTCCCGGAGCCCACTTCCTGAAATGGAATGCGTCACACCATGATAGCGAGTCCATGTTCCGACGCCATCTTTCAACCGAAGCCGTTCCAACTGTTTACCGTTCTATTCTCGCGCGCGCGTGCTCGCGCGGGCGTGCCTTGCCTCCCTTGGCTTTCCCACTTCTTCTCTTCTACTTTTCTGCATCGCTTCAATATTATATATTACCAAAAAATTAATGTACAAAACCAGTTATCATTAAAAAGCTTCAAAAATAGACCAACCGCTGGATACGGCAATGAAAAAGCATGCTTTTTTGAGCTAAAAAAATAGAAATAATTTTCTAAAATACAAAATAAAACCCCTATATGTTAAAAAAAACTATCAATTATCTAAATATAAAATATTTAATCAAATAAATTAAAATTTCTTTAAAAAATTTTGAAAAAGGACTTCAAAAAGACAAATAAATGAATCCGTAAAAGAAATCCCTTGCTTATTAAAAAATATAAATAACCTATTTTTAGATACAACCCATATATGTAGAAAATATAATAAATAAACTGTATGGCATATTCTGAAAAAAAAATTAAGATTGAGATTAATGACAAAAGCTTCAAAACCAGCAATTTCTAAACAAAGCATAAAAATTTCCTGTCTTTTTAAAGTAAAAATCAAAATTTTTAAATTTTTTATTAAAAATAAACTTCGGATATTTAAAAAAGATTTAAAAAAACTAAAATCATAATATTATATATTACCAAAAAATTAATGTACAAAACCAGTTATCATTAAAAAGCTTCAAAAATAGACCAACCTCTGGATACGGCAATGAAAAAGCATGCTTTTTTGAGCTAAAAAAATAGAAATAATTTTCTAAAATACAAAATAAAACCCCTATATGTTAAAAAAAACTATTAATTATCTAAATATAAAATATTTAATCAAATAAATTAAAATATCTTTAAAAAAATTTTGAAAAAGGACTTCAAAAAGACAAATAAATGAATTCTTAAAAGAAATCCCTTGCTTATTTAAAAATATAAATAACCTATTTTTTAGATACAACCCATATATGTAGAAAATATAATAAATAAACTGTATGGGCTATTCTAAAAAAAATTTAGATTGAGATTAATAACAAAAGCTTCAAAACCAGCAATTTCTAAACAAAGCATAAAAATGTCCTGTCTTTTTGAGGTAAAAATAAAATATTTTAAATTTTTTATTCAAAATAACCTTCAGATATGTTAAAAAGATTTTAAAAAACTAAAATCATAATATTATATTACCAAAAAATTAATGTACAAAACCAGTTATCATTAAAAAGCTTCAAAAATAGACCAACCGCTGGATACGGCAATGAAAAAGCATGCTTTTTTGAGCTAAAAAATAGAAATAATTTTCTAAAATACAAAATACAACCCCTATATGTTAAAAAAAACCTATAAATAATCTATTTTTAAAATATCTAAGTAATTAATTAAAATTTTGTTAAGGTCCTCAAAAAAGACATAAAATTGAGCACATTAATGAAATTTCAAGCTTTTTAGTGAAAAAAAATAGAAATAACCCAATTTTTTTTACAAAACAACCCATATAAGTGGAAAACACCATAAATAATCTGTTATTAAAATATCTAAACAATTAATTAAAAAATTTCAATCTTTATTTGTAAAAAATAATATAAATAACCTTAGTCTTATAAAAATACTAACCACGTAAGTTAGAAATAGCATATATAATCTGTATATAAAATAAAAAAGAAATAAATTAAAATTAGCCTAAAAATTTATCTAAAATATAAAATTGATCTCATCAAGTAAGGCTTCAACTTTTTTTGGTATAAAATATGAAAACTATAAAATAAAAGTATCTTACCGTGTAGAAAAGTTATTAAAATATATATAAAAAAGATTAAAACTAATTTTCCAAGAAGTTCAAAAGTGTAAACACTTTCGAAAAGCCTAAAAATTTATCTAAAAAATAAAATTGATCTCATCAAGTAAGGCTTCAACTTTTTTTGGTATAAAATATGAAAACTATAAAATAAAAGTATCTTACCATGTATAAAAGTTATTAAAATATATATAAAAAAGATTAAAACTAATTTTCAAAGAAGCGTTAAAGTGTAAACACTTTTGAAAGTGTAAACACTTTAACTCTGTTGAATTATTTTGTATTTTATCGATAACAGCAAAGTTATGTATGTTAAAGTTAGGAAAAATATTTTGTTGTTAAGCAAAACCTGCTCCATCTCGTTTTACATAAATGTTGAAAATTTGGTCGAAATTGATGCATTGTAACGAAAGTTTTTAGTGAACAACACTTATGAAATTTCCATTTTATTAATATAGATATGAATATTTAATCAAAAGAAATAAACACAAAAATATTAAATTAAATGAATGCAATAAAGAAGAAAATAATGCAAATTATATATATTCAAAACAACTATGATGATAACAACTTGAGAATTACAGAAGCAATGAAATATTCACAGAATATTTCACGCTGATATATTACAAGTAAAAACCTTTATTTATCCAAACACTGGTAAATTAACACAAAGATATATAGGCCCATTTACTATTTTAAAACAACTTTCTCCAGTCACATATGAAATTAATAAACCCAATTTACCCCAAAGAAAACAAACAGAAATTATACACTCCAATAAGCTTAAATTATTTTACCCAGAAGCAGATTTTCTACTTCACTATAGCACTAGCATAGAAAATGACTCAATAGCAAATCAAAATTCTAACAAAAAGTTAATAGATATTGATGATAAACCATGTTTTTTACAGGAAGGCCATATTTTGGACATAGACAATGAAGAACAAATATCAGCACCAATTCTTAAGCCTTCACAAATAACTTAGTGCCACTCCATACATCTATTAGCGATTCATTACTCAACCATGTAAAAAAATAACATTTTCTACTGCTTTTTGATACTTTGAAGTGTAACTAGCATAATGTCATAATTACTCAAATTTTAAATACCTTTTTTGCTTCATATACATTTTTGATATTTATCACTCATTAATACTTCTTATATATACTTTTATTATAATTTCATAATTATATAAATTATTTGTAAACAAACCTTATTTTGTTTATTTTGAAAAAATGTGGATATTGATTTTTATTGTTTCATTTTTATTTATTTCTATAGATTTATTGATTTCGTTTAATTAATTATTTTTAATTACCAATTTTATTTTAAAATTTTAATTTTTTAAAATATTTTTCACAGGGGGGAAATATTATATAATCTAAAACCTCAAATATTTCTATATTTTAAAAAATATATATTTTATTTTATTCATTGATAATTTTATTTTTGTTATCATCGTTTTTAGAAAGACTTTCAGTTTTGTTGTAAATATGCGTAGTTAACCAATCAATCCTTTTAAATAACTAATATAGGATTAACTTATAAATTCTATATAATGTGAAACTAACTAATGTGTAATATTTCCTCAAGTAATTGAAATAAAAGCTACTTGACGGTAAATAATGATCTTTTTTTTATTACGACTGCACCTCAACCCTTTATCATATCAATCCTTTGTCTTATCAAGCCTTATCTAACCACAACAACCAAAATATTCATAACATATATATATATATATGTTATAATACATGAAAAAAACAATACATGTTATATGTTAATTTTAATATGTTATAATAAATATTATTTTGAGATAGAGATCAATTGCTGGTTCTTTTGAGTACATGAGTACCTAATGGTAGATTTAAACTACTTGATAAATATAAATATAAAAATATTATATAATTTGAAAAATATATTTTATTTTCATTCATTGATAGTTCTACTTGTTTTTTGACTATAGTTTTAGAATACGCCGACTTTTAATACTTGTTGTAAATATGTAGTTATCTAACCTATTTTTGAAATTCACTAATATATTGTAATTTTTCTTCAAGTTTTCCCCCCTGTGAAAAACTAGAATTAGCGGGTTCAGAGAAAAGTTAGAAAATATAGTTAAGAGAGTGATTATGATACTCGTATAAATGCAAATGACAATAAAAAAAATATTGGTAGAGAGTGAAAGTCAAAGTTTGGTTTCCATTATCATATTGGCTTGTTGTGAACCAATAGATTGGAAAAGACATGAAAAATAATACACATTATGATAAAATGAGAAGGAAAATAAAATAAATATTGAAAAGTATATAAATGAAATTATAAAGACGAGATAACATTGGCAATTACATTAGTAAAGGATTGGTGGAACATTAAAACATTGGATATTTTATGAAAAATGGCATTTTTGAAAAAGTAATAAACATTAATCAAAGGTTAATTATTTACAAACGGCAAATGTGAAACAAGGAATGAACATGTAAAGATAAGGTAAAGATAAAAAGTAATGGTAAAGCATAAAGAATGATCACATTTAAACAAAAGAATAAAGATAGAAAAATATAAACAAAAATAAAGTTTAAAATAAAATTGGTAACTAAAAAATATTTAAACGAAATCAAAATGTCTATAGAAATAATTACAAATTAAACAATAAAAATCAAAGTAAAGCTATTTTAAAAATAAACAAAAGAAAGTTTGTTTATAAATAATTTATATATTTAGAAAATATTATGATAAATGTGTATATATTTAATAATAAGGATAGATTTATATATAAAATATTAGACGAATAAAAAGGCAATTAAAATATGAGTAATTATGTCATTATTATTATTATTATTTTTTATTTATTGTTACAAAAGCACGAAGTCCAAAGGACTATTGTGCTGTGCTGGTATTATTTACCTATATATGATTAATTATTTACACGATGGATTAGTATTGTTCTGTTAATTATTGTACAAATAGTTCTAAACTTAACAAAGTTCTCATAAAATAGAGTATATACACAAAGATAATTTGGTAATGTTTCAAAGTATCTACATACAATTTGATTAGTCAGAGGGCAAGTTAAAAGTAGATGTTCTGGTGATTCAACATCTAAGCGGCATTCACATGATGGATCATTGATAGCATTCAGTTTGAATAGGAAACTTAAGAAGGGTCCTTTGCCAGTTAAGAATAAAGTAGTGAATTTATCAGGAGAAATGAAATTTGGGACAGCAATTGGAAAGAATTTCTTGAACAGTTCATTAGATTGAGAAAGATAAAACTTAAATTTTAGATCCAGATATAGTTTGTTTAATTCTTTTTGAAGGGGTTTTTTGAGTGTTCGATCTGTGAGAGAATTTGTCATATTATACTTTGTTTGTAATAATTCAAGATAATCGGACAGTAAAGGGGTTTTCGCTAGTATATGTGTGATGTAAGAAGATGAAGTCCTATAAGCATGAATGCATCTAATAAGAATTTGATATTGTATAGAATTCAACTTGGATCTTTTTGCTGCAGTAATAAAAGGAAACCAAATATTTGATGCATAGCTTATTGTAGAGCGTATCATAGCTTTATATAAGATCAATCTACGCCGAGTATCAATGCCCCAAGTACGTGCACATAATGAGAATAATATATTATTAAGTTTCGTAGCTTTCATAATTATATTGTCAACATTTGTTCCAAAATTAAACTTATTCCTTTGTCTATGATTTTTAAAAATAACTCCCAAAATTTTAACAGTTTCTGATGGTATTATACTAGTTATATTTCAAAATATCAAAAGGCAGCGGAAAATGTTTATTTTTACGCAAATAATAACTCAAAATGAGTTGTTTCTAAAATATTAACATTTAAAAGTATATTAAAATAATATATATTTGTTTTTGTTAATAATATTTGAATAACAAAATGATAATAGAGAGATATATGGAATGACATTAAGTATTTTTTGTAGACATAAGATTTGATGCTGATATTTAAAAATGATTTGAAAAAGAAATATAACTATAAATGAATGAGCTATTGAGATATTGAGAAGCATGGATGAGGATCAGCAAAGTTGAAAATGGTAATTTGTGCAAAATGGTAGATACAAAGTACCTTTAAAAGGATAAAGCTGGCAGGAGTTGATGATCTTGGAAAATGGTTGTAGTTGAAAAGAACTATGGTTGCTTGTTGAAAACCATTTTTGATTGTAGATGAGAATTGTTGCTTGTAGAAGACTATATTTGATTGGAGAGGGTTATGTTTGGTTGAGGTAGGCTATGTTGGTTGAGTTAGGCTATGTTTGGTTGAGGTAGGCTATGTTTGGTTGAGGTAGGCTATGTTGGTTGTAGAAGGCTATGTTTGATTGAGGTAGGCTATGTTGGTTGTAGAAGGCTATGTTTGGTTGGAAATTGCTATGTTTGGAGATGAATATGGTTGGTTGAGGATTTTCATTTTTAAAAATAAGATATTTTCTCTTTTGGCATTTTGAACGAATAAACAGGTAAATATCCTGTCGACTTATGTTATAATAAATATTATTTTGAGATAGAGATCAATTGCTGGTTCTTTTGAGTACATGAGTACCTAATGGTATCGTTTGCAGTCGTGTCATTTTGAAAGAAAAGCAGAAAAATAACTATTTACTATCAAGTAGTTTATATATATAACTATACTAGACGAATGACCCGGCTTCGCCCGGGAATTCCCCCGAGTGCAATTTCCTTCATACTGAAAGAACATCACTAATAAATAGTATTAGAGCCATAGAATAGCAACACCGAAGTAATACATAGTTCAAATAGTTGGCAGATTTTCCACCCAACCTCCGAGGTACCCGCCCCAGCGTGTTAACTCTTATATATAGTGGTGCATTCTCTGTAGGTCTATTACACTCTTTGGGTAAAAAGGGATAAGGATTGAAATTGCTTGAGAAGAGTGACCATGATTGACCAAGCCTAGCCAGCAGCCTGTAATCTAATGTTTTCCGACCCCAGTCAAACATTTGTAGATGTTTTTCTGAAAAATAATTTAAAAATAACTAATATTAATATAAATCATAATAATCTGCAACTGTCCTTGAATATTCTAATTCTAGAGATTTTACCTTACAAATATATACGTATATAGAAAGAATTATGAAAATAATATACCACTCAAACAACAAAAAAAGAAGACTAAAATAGCATAAAAAAATGTATTCATGACAACACAGAAGAATACACAAAATTTGTAGTCTTATTTTCTGGAGCCAAAACATAAAGATTTCTTCCTGAGCCAACTCTAGAGCAGTCAACATACAATTGCCCATGCGAGAAACAGGGTTGCTCCAAGTCAATGCCAGCAATTTTGAGGGACTGACCTTGAGCCTTGTTAATCGACATGGCAAAAGAAACTCGAATGGGGAACTGCAATCTTTTAAAATGCAAAGGAGAATGTTTATCATCATGAATCAGAGGAATCCGGGGAATAAAAACCTCTTCATTTTGAAAACAACCAGTCAAAATGGTTGCCGCTACCACATGAGGCCACAATCTTTTAACACAGAGACGGGTACCATTGCAAAGGCGGGGTGCATCAATATTTTGTCATCAAATATATACGTATATAGAAAGAATTATGAAAATAATATACCACTCAAACAACAACAACAAAAAAAAGACTAAAATAGCATTTAAAAAAAAATTATTCGTGACAACACAGAAGAATACACAAAATTTGAAGTCTTATTTTCTGGAGCCAAAACATACAATTGCCCATGCGAGAAACAGGGTTGCTCCAAGTCAATGCCAGCAATTTTGAGGGACTGACCTTGGAGGCGGGCTTGAGACTGTTGGGAATTCTCCAATGTGCGGCTACTTTGGCCTCTAGCAGCTCGGGCAGCCATGCGTCGAGCTGCAGTTCTCACTCCAATTGCAGATCTTTTGCGAGGCATAACAAATGGGATGATTCAATTTGAAAATATGTCCTAAAAAACAGAAATAGCACAATCAGTACCAAAAATATTTTTGTATATATATATAAAAAACCTTTTAAGGAAAACAGTGCAGACCCAAAACAAGTCCAAAGTATCAGAATAAGTAACAGAACAAAACTGATTATCTAGTAGGAATTTTTAAGTTTGTAAATATCAAAACTACATTGTTCACTAACCATAACTTGGTAACTAAAACAAATTTCTCTCTCAACATTTCAGCAGAAAAAAATAAGGCTAAAAAAACTAATGGCAAAACATGTCAAACAGGTCAATCTTTAGAATGCTCAACTATTTTTTTCCCTAGCCTAATATCTGCGTAGACAAAAAGAAAGCAGCATAATAGAACTACCACAAACAAAATATACAGAAATGGCAAGCGAATAAAATAAATGACAACAACAGACTGAATTTTAAACTATCAATGAAACATATGATTTTTTTAAAAGAATAACAAAACAAAGGCCATTACAACAATTACAAAACATAAGCCCATTGTTTATATACAGTAATAAAAGTTTGTAAATATTGTCAAATCTGCATTGTTTACTAACCGTAACTTTGTAAAATGTAGTGCCCTATCAACATGTCAGAAAAAAAAAAAATACTAAAAAAAAAAAACCTAATGCCAAAATAGCCATGTTAATATTTTAGGCTGATAAAAGCCAAAGGGTATATGGATTATAGACAAACACATGTTTTGGCTGTTAAATGAGACAGTAATTCATAAATTTTCACTACTGTATTTTTCTGCATATTGACTATTGTTTGTTTAATTTTAAGAATTATCATATTGACTGTTAAATAAAAACAAAGGCCAGAACAAAAATTAATAAAAAATAAGAAAGCCATTGTTTACATACAGTAACGCTAATTTTGTAAAGTTTTTTTTTTAATTGCATTGTGTGAACGTACCTTAACTTAGCAATATAAATTTTAGACAAACACATGTTTTGGCTGTTAAATGAGACAGTAATTAATATTAAATTTTCACTACTGTATTTTTTGCATATTGACTATTGTTTGTTTAATTTTAAGAATTATATCATATTGACTGTAAAAAAAAACCACAAAGGCCAGAACAAAAATTAATAAAAAATAAGAAAGCCATTGTTTACATACAGTAACGCTAATTTTGTAAAGTTTTTTTTTTAAATTGCATTGTGTGAACGTACCTTAACTTAGCAATATAAATTTTAGACAAACACATGTTTTGGCTGTTAAATGAGACAGTAATTAATATTAAATTTTCACTACTGTATTTTTTGCATATTGACTATTGTTTGTTTAATTTTAAGAATTATCATATTGACTGTAAAAAAAAACCACAAAGGCCAGAACAAAAATTAATAAAAAATAAGAAAGCCATTGTTTACATACAGTAACGCGAATTTTGTAAAGTTTTTTTTTTTTAATTGTGTGCAATTTCGCATTGTTTGAACTTACCTTAACTTAGTTCTCTCTCAATACTTTTGTAAAAAAAAGTGACACTCGTATAAAAATATATTTTAAAAAAATGTACGCAAGCAACTTGAAAAGAAATGCAGAACGCTCATTGGTCGCTTAATTGGCCTCGTGTTGTTACTTTCCCTCGTATTTACTCCGCGTAAGCCTCGTATTTACTCCGCGTAAAAAAAGTTCTTCAAATGAAAAAAATAAATAGCCAAAAATACTAAGCAAAATGTAATCGAACATTTTCCTCAGGTTTATAAAAAGCGACTTGCAAAATTTGGTACCAATTGGTTCAGTAGTTTTTGAGTTTATCGCGAAACAGACAGACAGACAGAAATTGACTTTTATATACACTGCGTGACATTGAAAATGGAACACCAAGAAATAGTGGCCAGAAAGTGATGAAACTCGGCAGACAGAGAGAGACAGGGACGAACAATAAGTGATCTTTATTTCAAAATGATAGTCATAATACAGAGCGAGAACGGCGTCGGCTTAGTAGCAAGTAGGACCACCGCGGACGGCGATGCACGCAGCAACACGTCTAGGTAGAGAGTCAATCAGAGTACGGATGGCGTCCTGAGGGATGGCTATCCATTCCCTCTCAACCATTTGCCACAGTTCGTCTTCTGAACGCGGCTGTGGCAAGGCATGCAAACGGCGTCCAATGATGTCCCAGACGTGCTCGATTGGTGAGAGTTCAGGAGAGTACGGTGGCCAGGGAAGCATCTGTACATCTTGCAGAGCTTGATGGCTAATGCGAGCAGTGTGCGGTCGGGCGTTATCCTGCTGATAAAGGGCATTGGGTACCCCCTGAAGGTAGGGGAGTGTCACCGGTCGCAGCACATCATCAACGTATCGTTGGGCCGTCATAGTGCCCTGAATACGAAGTAAAGGTGACCTGGAATCATACGCGATTGCGCCCCAAACCATGATTCCACGTTGTCGCACAGTGGGGCGTTCCACAATTGCTGCCGGATTGGACCTTTCTCCATGTCGACGCCACACGCGTACACGGCGACTATCACTGGACAAGCAGAAACGCGACTCATCTGAGAACACGACCCTGTGCCATTCCGTCATCCACGTCGATCTAGGCCGGCACCATTCCAAACATTGGTGCCTATTCGGTGAGGTCAATGGCAGTCTTTTTAGCGGACGGCATGAGTGCAAGCCATTAGCAACCAATCGACGGGAAATGATTCTGGTCGAGATGGAATGATCTAGGGTGTCTTGCACATGTTGCAGGATGGCGGTACAAGTGGCTTGTGGTGCCGCCACTGCTTGTCGAAGGATACGCCGATCCACACGTGCTTACGTCACTCTGGTTGCACCGACATTCCTATAAATTGCCACATTTCCTTGTTCCAACCATCTTCTCCACAGTCGGTGCACCGTGGACGCACCAAGGTGTGTATCAGCTGCGATTTGACGAATGGACCAACCTGCCCTTTTCAGTCCGATCACCATGCCCCTCGTAAAAGCGTCTGTCTGCTTGAACTGCCTCCGTTTACGATGACCTGGCATTCTCTGTTATTACAAGTGTCTTTTGACACAAGAACAAAATTTCTACAATGATTTTCCTTGAAGAAATAACGACACGAATACTGTCCTTTCTGCAAGTTCCTTCCCTTATATCTTACTCCATGTGCGAACGAGAGCTGCACATTTTACATCATTTGCATAACTCGGTTAGGCGCGTCTACTCTGAAATTTGCATAATTTTCTGGCCACTATTTCTTGGTGTTCCATTTTCAATGTCACGCAGTGTATATAGAGATATATATATAACACAATTCATATTTGTGGTTGTTGTCTATCAATCTTTCCTAATGTCACTTTTAATATTTATAATAGCTCTGTATTTATATTAAACATTTTGATTTTTCACATATATATAACCATACCAATATTTCAGGAATAATATATTCTGTATGCAAACTATTTTGAGAAATATCGGCATGATATTCCGAAAGTTGTATGCCGGTATATCAAGTTGTATTTTTGAATATCTTTATGTATACACAAAATGGTTCTGTGTGAAAAATAATACATATGCATGATGACAATATCAGGATGATTGCAGATGAGAGGGACGTGAAAGAGGTTTTAAATATCGGGCAACAGGAGTTGAACTGTGCAGTATCAACCTTTTATGTGACGGTCACAATTATTTGAATTCGACGAGAGGCACCTTCGAGCATTTTACAACCGGGCCTCGGGTTATGGTATCGAGTCTTCTATAGTAGAAGTTTCAGTGCGGGTGTTATACCCATGACGGCCACAGTACTTTGAATTCGACTGGAGGCACCTAGGGACATTTCACAAAAAGGCCTGGGGTTTCTGGGATTTTGCAGTAGAAGTTTTACGCTGTAGTGTCTATCTAAGAATTGATGGCTGAAATATTTCGAATTTGAAAGAAAGTCTACGACATTCCACGGTATTTCATGTTTCAAAAGAATAGGGGTTAAGCGTTATGTTAAAATCGCATGAGAGAAAAGGTATGAAAGAAGGAAAAAAAAAATATTGTGATTTTATTTTCCTTTGTACATAAAACCTTTCTGGTTGAGGATGCGTTTCATTCTGATGGGATGGCTAACACAGAAAGGGACCGAATGAAAGCCGAGTTAAGAGGGGCACTCTTCTGTACTTGGCGGAAGAAATTGGTTCAAAAGGCGGAAGAGCCAAATTTATTTAGTCAACGGTATAGACGGAAGAAGCACTGAAAAACCACTTCTGTAGCAAACACTGCTGTGAAAAATATATTTACCAACTGGTTAGAGGGGGTAAAGAAAGCTACCGGAAAGTCACTAGATGAGCAGCGAGTGAAGTTCACTAACAGATCAAATTGGTGAATTTTTGTCCATATAGTCACCAAAAGTCAAACTCAGTTTGATGGTCGTTAACAACAACAATATAAAACCCAAGTAGGCCAATTGTCCGCTCATTGAAATTCTGTCGTCGGATTTTCAGAATAATGAGATGTCTGCTGTCCTTGGAGGGCTTGGACACGCTCCAGTTTGGTCGTTGTGTTACCTTCTTTTCTATAAAATTGCGAAATGTCAGTGTCTATGGACAGCTTGTTGGACAACGTCAACCCCTGTTTCTGGCCTTAACCTTTCCTCTTCTATATAATCACGAATACAGATATTATAGTTTAGAGTACCTATACTTGTTAGTTAAAAGCCAAAGGTCCATAGCCATGATCGCGATCTTCTACTTTTTTTTCTCTTTTGCGATAGTCAATAATTTTTCTGGGTCTCTCGCTAGCCTTATGATTTCAGCGAAGTGTGGCTGTTATATTCTAGCTTCTCTCTTCTTTTCATCCGTTAAAAACTATAATTATAATATGTCTGGATCACTTGCTAGCCTTATCATTTCAGTGACTGTAGAATTTGTATTCTAGCTTTTCTCTTCTTTCCCCCCATTAAAAACTACAATTATAATTTGTCTGGAACACTTGTTGGCCATATGTTTCTCATTATCATATGTCATCAAGAATAATTCTGCAGACCTTACTTGGCTTAACTGGCCAAGTCCTTCCATCTAATATTTGCTATCATCGTCTGCATAGATACTTTGTTTATTGAAAGAAACATAAGTGCCCAAAAATGAAAATGTGTACATTTTATTTTATTTATGTCAAACTCTAAAAGAATATATGAAAAAAAGTAATTTTTCACTTTATCTAAATATTATGAATTTTCATATTTATTTTATTATACAGCTAAACTCTGTCCTTTTTCCCATTCTTTAATGTAAATGGTTCTAATTGTTTTGAATAAAATGAATCCCTTTGAAATATTCTAATTTTTTATATTTCCTAATTTACTCTTTCCTTCTCTCTCTCTCTCTCTCCCTGCTTCTGGGAGACCGGGTCCAGCGTCCTCGAGCTTGAGCACAGGGTTCTGCGGCCAGCCTGCCTGAGGTCTTTTTGTTTACGAGGTGACAACAGGTTCTTGCGGCCGCCAAGACCTGCTGGGTCCCGACCGCTGGCTAGAGTCGACTGTCGGTGACTTCTCCGATGGCGCCCCTGCCCTAACGCGCTCAACGCGGGCCGCGCTCCTGGATGCTCAGCACCTGGAGGCCTTCTGCCAACGTCCCATATTGGAGTTGCCGAGCCGCGCGACCCCTGCTCCGGGAGGTGTTCGCCTCCTGAGAAGTGCCCCTGGATCTGCAGGCCTGGCTTTTCGGCGTCGGCCTCCATTTCGAGGCAGTTATAATAACAAGTGTGGCGAAGGCTACCATCTACAAGTACCATCTTGGTCTTGAGGTGGGCAACGCCAGCCAACACCTAGACCCGCCCACTCTGTCGGAGAGAACTCTCGCAGTCCACCGGGGGCGGAGTCTTTCCCGCGGTGGACGCCACCAATCAAGACCTTGTATATATTTTTATATATGTGTATATTTATCAATTATTTTATATATTTACCATATTTATTCATATATTTATCATTACATAATCTTATTCACTCATATTTATGTATTTAATCTTATATAATCTTATATGAAGGTTGTAATAAATCAGTTTCAATCTCAATCTCCCTCTCTCTCTCTGGCAGGCCGAAAAGCCAAGAGAGGCTGCGTCTAGGCCCAACGCTCAACCATTCCCCATGCCCAATTTCAAGTTATAAAAATTTATGACGACTCGGCAGAAGCAGGCCACGTTCAGAGCCAGGTCGGAGGTGGGTAAAGTAGACCAATATGTCTACCTTGAATTCTGGCCGGACTTCAGCCAGGCCCAGTACTTTCTGGTGCTGGAGACAAAGCTGAGCAAAGGCTCCGTCTACTAGCGGACGAAAATGGAGAGGTACTTCCTGGTCGGCCTTTCCAGCGTGTATTTGCCGACAAGCAGATCAAGAAAGGTCTCAACATAGAGGACGCCACCCTGCGGGCCTTTTTCCTGAGGAAAAGAGCCGAGCGAATTGTGCCTGACCATGTGCTCTTCTTCGTGAAGGACACCTGTTTCGTCGCCGCGCTGTGACCTTACGGGCAGGTCTTGTCCATTATCCATAAGATGATGCAGTTTTCGAAGACTCCTGCTGGGCTGATGCCCGTCGAGAAGCTTTTATTACTTTGCGAGACGAAGCAAAGTTCTCCCAGATCTCTGCCTGGCTGAATGAAAAGTCCAAGTATGTGGTCACGCACGTCTACGTTACCAACGGCATCAAGTGTTCCCTGAGTAAGGATACAAAGCTGCAAACTATCCCATCGGGATAAGAAACTGATGCTCTCTGTGGATGCTCTCGGTGCTAATATGAAAGCCTGTCGTAAGCCGCTCTGTTGAACGCCCCTCTACCTGTTGAAGCAGCAACCGTCGTTGCAAAACCTCCTCCCAGAGACACAGCTATGACAGATAAGGCGGACAACATAGTTCCCTCTGAGAATATCAACGATTCCCAAGATCCGTTGTAATCCCAGAATAAGCTAACAATAGCATAGAAGCAGATGGTCTTTCTTCTGAAGAACGAGAAGGCGTCTGCTGTCATCGCCAGCTCCAGCAGCTGGGCCTGGAGAGAGAATTTCATATTCAGGCTCTCACGCATAATGGAAAGATGGAAAAATTAATTGCGCAATTACGTCGAGCAAAGGAAGGCCATTGCTAACTTGACCAGCGCGCTCACGGCTCTGAGAGGTGAAACGAGTAGTACCTAGTATAAGAAGCTCTGCTCGCAAGCCCAAATTAACTTCCGACTTGTGATCCTGAACACGTGCGGCATCGCCGCTCTTCGCCTGCGAATCCAACTATGATGTTTTCTCAAAGATCATGAGATTGGAGCCTACTTCCTAGTGGAGACAAACGTAATTTCCTTGGATGATGTAGGAGATCTCTGTCACGGCTACAGCGCCGTCGTTGTTCCCGCAACGACCACTATGGCCTAGCAAGATTGCTGCAATCGACCTCACCTTGTGTCAACGCCTACATCTCTCATGCTCCTAAATAGCGAAGCCGCCAGCACCAGACCATCGCAGCTTTGATGTGTGAGGAAGGTGCGTAAGTCCTCGGTGACTTGAACATCTCCGAAGAGTCGACAAAGGACCTGGCATCCAGTTCAGCAGAATCCCTCGTAGTACCTACACCAAGCTGACTTCGTCGATGTCGCCACATTTTTCGAAGTGCACTGAAAGGCCAGGGTTGCCACTATTCACTATTGGAAGTCGGGTTGACAAGCGCCATCTGGATAGATTCCTACTTCCATCAGGCCTCTGCGACCGCGTCACCCAATACAACACTATCGACTACACCTACTCGGACCACCGTGCCGTCCTAATCCAAGTAGGAGACCCAGCTCCAACAAGACTTCCCTGCATCGGCAAGTTGCTGTGGTCAGACCTGTTTGTCAATCGAATGAAAACGTCCATCGAAAAATTCCAGAAGACCTAACAATTCCGATTTTGTGGAAACAATGGACCAGGATCAAGGCAGATCTGGTTGCGGAGATACAGTCTCTCGCAACTGCCGAGCTCGGCGGAGCGATACTGCCCTTTCAGACAATCCTTTCAGGTCAGACTATGCCTGCACCACTCACCTTAAACTTTCCTGGACGATGAGGGTAACGCCATCTCCGGGGGCCAGCTCAGGTGTTTCCTTCTGGAGCGCTTAAGCAGTCGCTTCGCCCAATCTCGAAGCTCGGCAGAAACTATCGCCGACTTCCAAGATGAAGTAATCCTCTTTGATTTCGACAAATGGGACAAACTATTTCTCGCCGACATCTACCGCGACTAGATAGCGGAAGCCATCCACTGTCTGCCAAACGGCGGTGCCTCGTTAGAACGAATTACCCTGCGAATTTGTCAAAGCCTTTGAAAATATCTCCGCCGAAGTTTTTAGGAAAGTCTTCGAGGCTTCTCGACACCACGGGGTCTTACCTCCATTTTCGAGGCGCAGCAAAGTCATTCTGCTGCCGAAAGTGCACAGAGGTCCGGGTCTGCAGGCATTCCGGCCAATCAGCCTACCAACGATAGACTACAGGGTCCTCAGAGACGTGCTCATTAGCCGCCTGCGCCGTCATTTGCAAGACCAAGTGCCCGACTGTCATACCTTAGCCGTTACGGGGCGGTCATTCTCTTGGTAAATTGCGCATTGTCTGACAAAGTCGCTGAGCAGTAAGACATGACACGCCGCTAGCTGTCATCTCTTTGCCCCTGAAGTCGGCGTTCGACACCCTGACCATGAGCTACCTGTTCGCCCTGTTCGAGAAGCTGAACCTACTTTGGGTGGGTCGCTGTTCTCTACGGAGAAGAAGATTTCGCCATACAGATCGGATATGTCCACACCAGAGTCTTTCATCTTCTCAACGGGATGAGACAGGGCTTGCTTCCGTATCAGCGCCATTCTCTTCAGCATCAGAGTTGGGCCTCAGCTATGCCACCTCGAGAGGATATTAAATCGCGGTTGCGTGGTTGCCTATGAAGATGACATCGTACTCTTCATCAGAAACAACGATGAGGTTGAGCTCGCGCCGAAAACGGTTCCTGAAAGCATCGGGCGAATTCTCCTTTGGGAATCTCCTGGACATCCGAGTCGCTGACTGCCCTGGACTGCACGATCACCGCCGGAGTAAGCCTCGCGAGTTGGTCACCCTTCATCCGCGGCCTGTCGCTGGTGGATCGCACCCGCGCGGCCAACAGCTTTGTCCTGGGTTCAATCCTGCACTACCTCCACGGCAACGTTCCTCCCGAAACCACCATCGGCTGGCTGCAGGCACGCTTCGTGTGGGGTATGAGGCGAGTCTCGTTGTTTCCCAGTGAAATCCTGGCTCGCCCAGTCTCCGAGGTTGGCGTCGGACTGCTTGACATCATAGGCCAGTTTCGGCTTGCCTGCATGACGGGTGTCCACACAAATGGGTTGTTACGTAGAAATTAAGGATATATGTGCATGACGAGGCAATTTATTCTAATTAATTATATATACAACGTTATTCGAACAGTAATTAAACAAGAGATACAATGAAAATCATATAACAGTAACAAAATGAAGTGAAATATAGCAATATTCGCACAGACAGTTAGTTGACATAGTTGGAAGTTGTTCTATACTATCTGTTGCTTAGGAAAAGATATCCTGCCAATCTTGTTAAATCTGGAAGTATTTTTCTGCCGAAATATCAATTATCTTATTGGTACTTCGTTGTATTTATATATGAGGTGTTTTAGAATCAAATCTTATTGATAAATACATAATAAGATTGATCCTGTGAACGCAACTATCTGATAACTTGAACAATCACAACAACATATTGGAAATTCCAGAGCAGTTCCATCGTTCCATCTTCCACGTTCACTTTTAGTTAAATATTCTTCTTTTAAAGAGAAAGAGCTTGAAACCTCGCGGTTTTATTCAACAAACAAATATATATTGTCAAAGGTTGACCATTCTAATAGTATTTCGCAATTTTCTTCGATTAGTTAGAAAAATTCGGTTGTGGGGATTCTCGATAAAGGTATGGTTTATATGTATTTGTAATGCATCAAACAATATACACATTTATTTATGCTCCAGTATAAAAAGTAAAGATTGTTATAAATAATATTCCACAATATCAGCTTTGTCAAATTGAGACAGAAGCCAACAACATATGTACCATGGTCTCGGGCTTTGGCCCTCGCCAGTACAATGCCGGCTTCGATTTTATCTCATACGAGTACTTATAAATTATTGAAATTTCCAAAGCTAGTGTTGTGGTATTTTCTTTATTACTATCTTTGCCTTCCGTACAGGTGTAACAAATATTAATGGTTTAATGCATTTCTAAATGGATATATACCTTTTTAGGTGCATGAATATCATCCTCCCGCAATTTTTTATGATTTGTGAAGAGTCTGAATCAATAGTTTGGGCTCAGAAACAATTAAGGATGATTACAATATTATATATACAGTTACGAGCGTCATGCGTTCTTAATCCGTCATTCATTTTTCATGTCTGTCACCGTTTGCTTTTTTTTTTTGGAATGGCGCCCTCCTATTGGTTGGCTACGATCACGCCACCTTTGCCCCCCCACTCGCTTTTTCATTTTTGTAACTATTGTGTTGGAGCGGGTCGCTCCTTAAACAAATGCATATATTAGTTAATAACTAAATGGAATCCTCTCTTTCTTTTTCCCAGTAAGAGACGCCTACGGAAGCCAACAGTACATTGACAGATAAAGCACATAGGCTATAGTTATTAACTAATATATGCATTTATTTAAGGCGCCAATTTATAATTGTAACAAATAATATTTGAATAAAAACATTCAATCGGGTAAAACACGGGCGTTACCCGGGTCATTCGGCTAGTTTAATTATAGACGGATGCTTTCTTAATTCTCCTCTTGCAGACATCAGGAAAACTCTCTTTGAATCATTCATGTTTCCACCATCACCGATATTAATTATACTTTAATGAGCTCTGATAGATGATAGATTTAAGGATTATGTAATAAATTAATCCGTTTTCTGAATATTAAATACTTTTCTTTGTTGATATCGAAATGTATAAATATTTTTAATATTTTGACATATTTTTCTTGAAGAAATATTCGAATTAAAAAAAAATGGTTGAATAGTTTCTTTACCAATGTAGGGTTGGCGTGCCTTGAATTTAATTAATTGACTTGTAAAAAGGTTGCGGAAGACCACGATGTAAGTAGTGGATTGAACTGGAGATACAACTGGGAGGGTCATCACTGAGGCCATCCCGATATTTCTCTCATAGCACTGAAGAGCGGAAAAAGAAGGAACGGTGAGGCCAAATATGGTTTTACGAGCTACTAACCAAGGTGTATGCTTTTCGAGCCCAAAATGAAAGTAGAAAGCAGACAAACGCGTCACTAAGGTTGTTCAAAAAAGATTAGATTCACCAGACCAGGGGAACGGTAAGGTATATTAGATGAATCGCTGAATAACATTATTTAAACTTTGAATAAAGAGATTTTCTAATATTAAATTTCACAAAAAGAGTAAAATATCCCTTGAAAATATGATTTATCAACATTTTATCTGAAAATAATCGCACAACATAGTGTTTATATCGAATTGTATATATTGTTAAGCAGAGTTTGGCAGCACCTTCTATTTTATCCATTCATTTGCTAACTTTATTCACTTTTTTACATAGATTTCATATTATTATTTTAATTATAAATACCATCTTCATAATCATATTAGTTTGGTCTTTTCCTCTACTTGTCCAGTGGACGGGTGTTATTAGAAAAAATAAACCTTTATTGCCTGTTGTATCCATGTTTCCTCGTGACACCCCAGAATGTAATCGCAACAACTTTTCAAGTAACAAAGTGTAACAAAGATAGGGAAAATATTTTAAAAATCAGATGATTCTTGAAATTTGGCCAGAAAAAAAAATTAAAAACTCATCTGACCAATTGTCTGTTATTTCAATAGCTATGAATGCCCGCCAGAGAGGCTATTCTACCTTAAAGAAAATCAGATGAGTTCTCCAAAAAAGGTTGCAAATATTTATTCAATTGATTATTCAAAAACATTAACAGTGTGCGATGCGTTTCTTATTTTTAGAAAATGTAATATTTCGATTCAATATCTTTGCTTCAGACTTTAGAGACAGAAATATTTAGAAATAAGCATCTGATTTGGAAATCAAATTATTTAGCTTTAATAATTTTCAATAAATGCAATAAATAAAAATGCAATTTTATGTAAATATCTTTATTTGTATTGTTGAATTTGTCTTACATTGTCTTGTCACAGATATATAAAAGAAAGGGACCTGTTCTAAAATCTACGAACGATGATATTGTTTACGTTTAAAACGAACAAGCTGGCATAACATATGATGAGGAACAAAATTACAAAGTCAATAATCAAAATTTTTATTCTGAAATTTCACAGATTTCTGACGCCAAACCTTTTTTTGGTATTCTTGTCGCTTTCCCGAACTCTCAAAATGATTTCCCTTTGTTGATTCTAATATAAGTAAAACCCCTCCTGTGAAAAATTAAGATTGAGAATGAAGAATACATGATTGTTTATCAATTTTTTTTTTAATTTCAAACATTTATTACATAGTTTTCGTTTCATCAGGGCTATAAAAAACGCCAAATTTTAAAGACATATTTAAATTAAATGCAAAACATGGAAAATTAAGATATAGATTGAAAAAGTGGGCATGTGTGTGTTAAAAAAACTACCATTGTGTGTTTTACAAATTTTGAGATAATTCATAGAAGGTCATCCCTCTTTTTTCTTCTTAAATTTTAGTAAATTAAATTTTAACCAAATTTAAATGAGAATTATAGAGCAATTTGTATTGGGTTGGAAATTTATGGATAAAATGTCTAGCTTCTTTATATTAAAACTAGCGGATGTACCCGGCTTCGCCCGTGTTTTACCCGAGTAAAGGTTTGTCTAACGAATCTCTCGATAAAGTGAACATTTTTTCCCGGTCCCTTGAAAAATACTCGATAAGTTGAATAAAATCAATATTAATCGGTACCCGAGTAAAGGTCTGTCTAACGAACATTTGTTAAAACAATTCTCTATAAACTTATAAAAAGAAATAGATATATTTTGATAATTTGAAACTGATAAAGTGATCAATTTTTCCCGGTCCCTGTGTGCCGTGTCATTCTGAATTTTGTCTTTCCTAATTTTCTACATTACAAAATCATCGTTTTATCTAGTGAACATTTTTTCCCGGTCCCTTGAAAAATACTCGATAAGGTTGAATAAATTCATGGTCGTTTATGGAAGATGGACGAAGTTCCCGGAGGTCATCTTGGGCAAGCTCCCGCGAGGCTTTTTTTCTTGTCTACTTGGCACAGCTGTGTGCCAACTCTGCCCTGATTGGTTGGTGGGTACTTGGACTGTCGGCCGGCGGCCGGACGGATCCACTCTCTCACGGGGTGGGGCAGACCTAAGCCTATCTCCGTCGCAAGGTGGCGCTGCTTGCGAGTTAAAGCTACAAATCTGCAAATAACTCTAAGGATATTAAAGATATTAAAGATATTATTTTTCGTAAACCTTTCCGGGGATACGCCTAATAATATCCCAAAATTTCACGGCGATTGGATGTATGGTTTTTGAATCCATAGAGGACACACACACACAGACATTCATTTTTATATATATATATAGACTAGACGAATGGCCCGGGCAACGCCCGGGTTTTACCCGAGTGCGTATATATTTTAAAAACGTTTTAATTCAATTACTATTCGTTACAATTATAAATTGGCGCCATGGATGTGACTCTTGTGAAACGTCCCGTTCCAAACTGTGTGTTTTTAAAATGTTTTAATTAAAATACTATTCGTTACAATTATAAATTGGCGCCGTGGATGTCTCTCTTGTGAAACGTCCCGCCCAAAACTGTGTGTGTCTTGAAAATATAAAAATAAAAATGTGAATTTTCATAAAGATTTCATCATGTCGATTTTTTTTTGCATTTCACCTACTAAATCGATAGAGATAATTACATTTGCAACATGAACTTAGGTATATTGACTAAATAGAAAACTGCATAGTAATAAAGATCATTTTTTAAATAAACCATATCGTTTTTTTTTTCAATAAAATCGAAACAAAAAAAAATTCCCAAAAAAATGACCCTATAACTTTCCTCAAGGTTCTAAATGGTCACACGGCCAGTGAATATATAAGTAAATAGATAAATATATAGATATATATTCTAAACTGCGGTAAAAGTTTTTTGAATGAACCCATATCATAAATATGCAATGAAAATAACAATTAAAAATTACTAAAGCAATTTTTTTAATTAAGATGTTTGCATTGCAGACGAATAGATGTTTTGTTAGTAGAAAATTAAAAGGAAATATTTAATTTTACAGAATGTTCTTATAGACAATATTTTTTGTGAATACTTTGTCACTGTCCGGCAAAAGGCGTCCTTTAGATGGTGTATTGATGACTTGGACTTTAACTCCTGTTTTTTCCTTTACACGTGAAAACGCCACGTACAGTTGGCCATGACCAAATACCGGCTGTGGTAAATATATTCCAACTTTTTTCAAACTTTGTCCCTGAGACTTATTGATCGTCATGGCAAAAGCAAACTTAACGGGAAATTGACGCCATTTTAGTCTAAATGGCAGTTTGATTTCGGAAGGACAAAGATCAATCCTTGGAATGAAGACGTCGTCACCAGCAGCAGATCCCGTTATAACTTTTGCCGCAATAACATTAGGGAGCAAATTTGTAACTATTAAGTGTGTGCCGTTACAAAGGGCTTTTTTGGTATTCAGATTTCTAAGAAGCATCACGATAGCGCCGATCTTAAGCCTCAAACGATGAGGAGACATTCCTGATGGCGATAAGGAATTTAAAAATTCTACCGGATAATTCTCACGCTGATCATCTTCATCTGTTACGACAGTATCATCACTTTTGTAAACAGTGTCCTCTCCAGTAATACGGTCCATTATTTCAGAGTTAAGCAAATCCACGTCGTCGTTTTTGGGGCAGAGAATAGCATGCGATGCTAGTATTTCTATGCTCTTGGTATTTGTTATATCAATGGATATTTGATGGCCAAAAATATCAATAACTATACTCTGGGTACAAAGCAATTCAGAAGGAATCTCAATTACATCTTCCCCAAGATTGTGTTCGTTTGTTAGCTCCCCATTCCCAAGTTTAAGTAGCCTTTCGCAGTAATCTATATCGCTGCATCGCATATTTGCTTCAAGTGGTAGTCAAGAAAAGTTTGACCAGAGATAGGATTGCTTAATGCAGCTGTCAACTATTTCTGTCCTTGTGCCGTTCGAAATGACAGGAAGACACTGGCGGAAATCGCCACCAAAAACAATCACTTTGCCTCCAAATGGAATCTGGCACTTAAAAGAAACAGATTCTGACATCACTTCACGCAACAGTCTGTCAATCAGAAGTAAGGCATGTCGATGGGCCATTGTGCCTTCATCTATAATCAATAACTTGGCGGTTTTTAGTATCTTGGCTGCATTTGTGTCCAATTTGATTTGAGATACAGACGTTTCGTTTATCGGAACGGGTATGCCGTAAAACGAATGCATTGTTCGTCCTCCCGTTAACAGATTGGCAGCAATTCCAGTTGTAGCAGATGGCAGGACAACATCATTGAAGCCTCGAACGTGATGCATCAGCAACTCATAGAGGAAAGTCTTGCCACTGCCTCCTGGTCCATCAATAAAGAAACACTTTGAAGTGCGGCTTTCTGAATCTTCTAATGCATCTATTAAAACATTGTACGCAGCTCGCTGTCCATCATTTAAAATTTCCCTCATTTCCGCTGCCATCGATAACTCGTAAGCTTCGTCATAGTCCTCAATAAGACAGGGAAGATGGGAAGCTGGTTCAGGTAAATCAAGCTCTTTGAATGATCTACCATGAAGCACAAGGATATTCTGAACTTCTCGCATCGCAAATGTGATTCGCACGATTCATGACTTATACTATTGTTTATTGTATGACGATGACAAAATTCTTCAGTAAATTGCTCCTTAAACTCTTGCCACAATTCCAATGGACTTGTTGGAGGTCCATAAAAACAGATGTACGCAAACAGTTCCCGAAGCTTTTGAGGCATACTTAATAGACAGGCATCTCGAATTGTTAGTCTCCACATGGTATCTTCGAGCAGTAGTCCATGTGCTTGAGCAGCTTTCTTAAATGTTGAGTGAAGAATTCTATCGACTGTTCTCAAATATTCAAAGCTTGTAGCCCCTTTTACATGCAGCAACAATATTCTGAGAAAATATCGCTCTTGATCAGAAACACTAACAGTATACATGCGACCAATGACGTTTTCTCCACCTCTTTGTCGTGGCTGCCAGTTTCCTTTCGTTTTCTTTGTTTCCCATACATAGTGATTTGGAATCTCTCGATAAAAATAGTTTCTTGCTTCCTGGTCGTTTTGATTAAGTTTAAACCATTCCATGAGGGTTGATGATTTACTGAGCTTTTGATGTAAGTTATCTGCCGAATCATTTTCATTAAAATACAAAGCTTGGACGTTTGGCAAATGTACAGTAAGGCGGTAGATTACATGTGACTGTTCATGCATTTTAAACGTAAAGATTCTCCAATTGGCTTCTGGTGCGCTAACATATCTGGAGTCTACAAATTTAGATGTCTCGTCATGGTTGGCAGCTGTTTCCGTAATTGCCACATTTGCTTTGTCGTGCCCTTTATATGCGTATTTAAACAAATACTTGACACTTTTTATAGATGCACATATCTCCACATTTATGTGGCAGTTAAACTTTTTAAGCAGATATGGGTTATACGGAACCACTAAAGAATTTTCGACACTTTTTCCTTTATGAAGATAGGTTTTGCCCTTTCTTCGACGATAACTTGGATATCCGTCTCCATCAGTGATTGTAAATTGTTGGAAGTCTTTTGGGAATCCCTTTGTACATACGCCGTTTTCCATGCAGGGACAGTTTGGATTCCTGGTTCCACATGGTCCATGAATCATGTTTTCAAGAACGATGGAGTTTAATACGGGATATTTTTCTTCATCAGGGATTTCAGCCCAAACTACATTGTCCACGTCTTCTTCAGTTCTTAATTTGGACTCGCCGTTAAGGATTAGCAAAATATGTGCATGAGGCAACCCACGTTTCTGAAATTCTATGACGTACACCATAGCTTTCACAGTTCCAAATAATCCCTCATTAATTTCTTTTAGAAGCTGCTCTAATTTCAACTTAAATACACGCGCTATCAAGTCCGGTCGATGTTCAACGCGCTGCCAATCTTCTAAGTTATCAGTTATATCCTTCCATTTTGGATTGCATGTCATAGTGACAAATAAATCAGGTTTGCCGTGCTTCTCTACAATGGCCATTGCATCCTGGAGGCGCTGCTGCATATTGCGTGGACTGCCCTCGAATGATGACGGCAAAATTACCATTTTTCCAATAGGTATCCCATTTTGAATGGCGCGATTCTCCAAATGCTGTTGCACTACGCAGTAATATTCTACTCTTAATTCCTTTTGGTTCATCCGAGCATAGTTAAGACGATTGGCTTCTATTTTGACGTATGCGTCTACAATAAACTGCTGTGTCAGCTTTCCACCGTTAAGTAACGGGTTGAAAAAAATTCTGTTGGATAAACAATAGCTGAAAGATTGTAGCTGCGTTACTCGGTGTGGTTTTGCAGTGCTTACTTGCCAAATTTGGTCATGCCATCCTTGCTCACCCCTAGGAAAAAACAGTGGGTGCAAAAGCGCGTCCAAATTTCGATGCAACAAACTCATCCGTTGAGTGTTAGGAGAAAATGGATCAAGTGGGTCGTGTCTTAAATGTATTAAAATGTCTCGTTGAAATGGAGGTTCTTCATCATCGCTTTCAAAAATCACAGCTACCTCACTCACACGTGGATTGTTATACCGCCGGTGATCCTGCTTTCTGTCTTGTTTAATGGCCATGACGATTGATGGCAATTCAGTATTATTTTCTTTAGCCTTCCGTTCCTCTTCTTTTTCTACATCTCCCAACATCCGGTATATTTCGGGTGTGTCGTTGGGAGGAAGTTTGCTTGGTCGTTTCGTGGAATGGCGGGTTTGTCTTCTTCCATCTTGGCTCTTTCTCTCTTTTCTATCTGGACAGTCTTCTTACCTTCTTCGCTGTGGTGTCCTTCGTTTTGGTTATCCTGTCGACTCTCGCTATAGCTGTGGTAACTGAGGGTCAAACCTGTAGTAACCGAGAGGGACAGCCAGGGCGTGGAGAGTTTTCCAGTACCTCTCTGCACTTTGGAAGACCTTTAACAGTTTTCACAGAGTACAGGCAGTCGTGGTCGAGGCAGAGTGGAAAGCTTGGGAATGTCCACACACAAAGAACGAAGAGACACAGTTGTAGTAGGAAAGTTCCGTGAACAGATAAGAGTCGGGCTAAGAGCAAGATGGAGAAAGAAGGTTTCTTACTGTTTTACATGGTCGATGAGGTGGACCTGACTGCAACCAACAAGGGCTCGCGCCGATGGCGAAGTCTATCTAAGTTCAGCTAAAAACCGAGGTTTTATATCTTTGCCGAGGGGGAGGGGGGGGGGGGGGGAGAGACATGTGAGAATTTGGACTTTGAACGTCTGCGGCATTCTGCACCCTTTGACCTTGATGGCAACGGGCTGCCAAAAGGAATTTGGACTCCTCTCCCGATTTTAGACGTTTTTGAACTTCTCAATCATGCTTTAACTTAGCTCTTAATCCATTACATAGTTTCATTTATTTATCCTCAGGTTGTACAAAGTACATTACATATGGTGATGAAATGACACATGTCAATCATGCGTATAATTATTTATAGATGTGTTTCTATATACAACATGACAATCTTGTTATAAGTAGTATACAATATAGGGTTGTTGGTTTAAATTACCATAGATGGGCCCCGGGAGTGAAAGGGTTTATCCGGGTTTAAACGGGTAAAGCCTCTCTCACACAGGTAAGTAATTAAAATTTATTTTAATTGATTTAAACTGTGAGGGTTAAAAAGGGCTATAACAAGATGTTTTGTTTGGATATATCTGAAAATTATAAAAAATAAAACTTATGTTTAATTTAAAAGTTATGATATTCATTATAAAAGAGAAATTTAGATAAAACCTTTGTTTGATAAAAAAAAATGATGATAAAAAATAAAATCATGTTCTAAGAGATTGTTGGCGGGCGTTGGAAAGGGTTAGGAGTTAAAGAATAAGTAATTGTGAGTATTACACATGCAATCAAATACTTAGATCCAGGTGCAAAGCGAGGATATATACTTGAGCGTCTTCCTATGGCAATGTTTCACTTGTGATCCTGTATGAGGGTTACCGTGCTTGTCACAATTGCAGTGTAAAAAGAATTAGAATTTAGAAATTTGAATAATAGGCAAAATTAATAATTTAAATAAGCCTTTTTCTAACTATTGCAATATAGCGATAGGCTGGTGTTATTCTGAAGGAAATGATCAGCCGGATTTGATGCTTTTAAATAAATGAGGCTTTATTGTACAATGCTAAAATGAGACACAAAATGAACCAATTTCAGTCTAAACAGTCCCGTACTATCAGGGTAAGCTTGATTCAGCTTCTTTTTACTTCAAACTTTATCTTCTTTATACTTCAGACTTTATCTTCTGGCTTCCTATGAACCTCTGAATCAGGCTTCAGACTTTATCTTCCTTATACTTGAGACTTTATCTTCTGGCTTCCTATGAACCTCTAATTCAGGCTTCAGACTTTATCTTCCGTATATTTCAGACTTTATCTTCTGGCTTCCTATGAACCTCTGAATCAGGCTTCAGACTTTATCTTCCTTATACCTCACTTGAGCTCGAGCTCCTTGATTCGCTCTCCTAATCTGCAGACTCTCACTCTCCCCGCGCGCCCCCCCAATACTTTTTTCTCCAGCTTTTATAGATGCATAAAGTCACGTGGACTGACTCTGTGGCGCACTCTGTGGCGCATCCCTTGGCGCGCGCCATCTAGAGCCGTCTTCCTGAATCATTTCCAACATACTCCCACCAATTTTGACAAAGAAATAGTCAAAATTAAATCTTCGACAAATATTTACAATTAACATATCTCCCGCTGATCCATCGTGGGCTCTAATATAGGCCATGATTCTTTAGGTTCCTTCAACCATCCCTGGCCCTCCCACCATCTACTTCGCACAAACTGGCATGGAGAGAATCCTCGAGACAAAAGATCAGCTGGGTTCAAGTGTCCTGGTATGAACCTCCAATCGTTCAAATTGGTAGTAGATTGAATTTCTTTAACTCTGTTTCTCACGAAAACCCGCCATTCAATATCTCTCTCTATCCAGCTCAAGGCCGTAGAAGAATCAGACCAAAGAGTTATTTTAGATTTTCCTTTCAGAGCAGTGTGAATAGAGTCGGCCAATCTAGATCTCAGAGTATCCTGGCCATCAATTCCAGTCGAGGGATTGTAATCCTTCTTATTGGCGCCAATCTTGCTTTACTCCATATCAAAGTTGTATTACATCCTCCATCCACTTCACTCCTTAAATAGGCGACTGCCCCATAAGCCACTTGACTGGCGTCACAAAATATGTGAATTTCCGTGGGGAACACAGTATCATTCCACATCTATCTGGGGGGGGGGGTATCCCCATTAAATCAATAAATCTCATCTGATCACACCAAGTTTGAAACTCACGAGCCATACTTTCAGGCTATGGTGTATCACATCCCATTTTCAAATCCTACCTTCTTGAGCTCATTTTCGCTCTTTCCATAATCTCGGTGGCAGAACTTAGAAACTCTTCGACCTCTTGCTTTGTTTCCAGAGAGGCAACACAATCATCCATATAGAAGGACTGAGCCAACACACCTGCTATCTTTTCTAGAGAACCTTTTATCGTTTGAAGATGACACTCAACCACGGCACTCTGCAAAACTGGACTACAATTCAGGTCAAGACCAAGTTTTTTTATGCCGAAAAGCCATCCGTTATCCATCCTCTTCTTCCAAAGAAATCTGAGGTAGTCTCGATCATTCTCCTTAATGGCCATCATCTGGAAATATCTTCTCATGTCCGCCAAAACTCCAAACATATTTTCTCGAATTTTTTTCTTATTTCAGGGATTCTTTGAAGTATATTGGGTATCTTTTTTAAATACCGTTTCAAGGAGAGTCCGTTGTGTCCTTGACAGGAAGCGTCGCCAAATACTGGCCGTATAGGCGTAGTTTTGGATTCATTCTTAAACAAAGGGCGACGGGGCAAATAGCATCCTTTTACTTCAGGTGGATTTTCATCAACTCCTTCGATTAACCCTTCACTCAACCAATCTTTTGGATCAGTAATTTTTTCTTCCACCTTTGAATCAGTACCTTGTTCTACATCTAGCTGTTCTTCTTTCACCTTTGAATCAGTACCTTGTTCTACATCTAGCTTTTCTTCCACCTTTGAATCAGTACCTTGTTCTTCATCTATATTTCTCGCTTCATTTCCATCATGATCTTTTCCCTCGTGGAATTTATCGTCCTTATTCTCTGCATAATCAGTTTTATTTATGGTTTTCAAATCTTTGGATTCTGTTTCTTTATAATTATCCTTTATTTTAGATTCCGTATCTCCAGTTAGTCTTGCTTCCACCAATTTCCTCTATGCTTGAACTTTGACAACTCTTTCCTCAGTATCATCAATAGAATCAGTTTCATCATCAGCTGTATCAATAGCTTCTTTATCTTTAGTAATATTTACCTCTCTAGATTCAACTTCATTTTTACCATTAGTAGAAAGAGCATATTTTTCCTGCTCACGCATTACGCTAATTTTATACTCTAAATTAAATCTTTCCAGTATGTAGATTTCACAATTTTCAAATTCTCTATCAATTTCTTCATCAGAAATATATTCTTGAGATAGCAGAATTAATTGATACTGATCATTCAAAGCTACAAGCTCATTATGCAAACATTCAAGCTGATCAAACTTTGCATAAACCTTATTTTTATCAATGCAAGTATTTTTCAACTCTGCATATAAATCATTAACTTTTTCAGTAAATATACTTCTTGCAGATTTTCTTATTTCGTTCACTTCCTCCATTTTACTACCAAACCTATCGCGTCCGGCTCACCAGAAATGTAAAAAAGGAAAAAAAAAGGAAATAAATAGCTCAGAAATTAAAGTAACAGGCAAAATTGATAATTTAAATGAGACTTTTTCTAACTATTGCAATATAGCGATAGGCTGGTGTTATTTTGTAGGAAATGATCAGACGGATTTGATGCTTTTAAATAAATGAGGCTTTATTGTACAATGCTAAAATGAGACACAAAATGAACCAATTTCAGTCTAAACAGTCCCGTACTATCAGGGTAAGCTTGATTCAGCTTCTTTTTACTTCAAACTTTATCTTCTTTATACTTCAGACTTTATCTTCTGGCTTCCTATGAACCTCCTAATCAGGCTTCAGACTTTATCTTCCTTATACTTCAGACTTTATCTTCTGGCTTCCTATGAACCTCTGAATCAGGCTTCAGACTTTATCTTCCTTATACCTCACTTGAGCTCGAGCTCCTTGATTCGCTCTCCTAATCTGCAGACTATCACTCTCCCCGCGCGCCCCCCATACTTTTTTCTCCAGCTTTTATAGATGCATAAAGTCACGTGGACTGACTCTGTGGCGCACTCTGTGGCGCATCCCTTGGCGCGCGCCATCTAGAGCCGTCTTCCTGAATCATTTCCAACATGCAGGGTTATTGGGTTGAAAAGTTGTTGAAAAAAAGGTTGTTCATTAATATGGTTGAAAGGGGTGAAATGGAGAACCATGCGATAAGTATAATTGTTGTATCGACAGTAGGTCATCTGACTTGACTTGAAATCAAAGGTTGATTGTGGTCCGCTAGAGCTAAAAAAAATTGAGAGTTGTGAACGCTTTGTGCATGCGTTGGTGATTGTGCTCTACGGATGATTGAAATAAACTTTTGAAACGTGTTCAAGCCAGAAGTTGGGATTTTTAAATCTGGGGAACTGTGTTCAAAGAGTTTGTTGAAATTACGAAATAAAAAAAATCAAGCAGTACTATCGTTTTTCTACGTTGATGTGAAGCATTGGCGGAGAAATAGATTGTAGTGTAAAGTACACTGAAGTGGTTAGAGAAATTGATTGTTGTATGCCCGATAGTTAATGATATCATTTGTCCTATTATAAAGGTATAAAAACAAATATAAAATGAATAAAAGTATAGCAATGTGATTGTGGTTGAATAAAGTTTAAGTGGACAAAATCAAACATGTAATATATAAAAGTAATAATAATGAAAATTAAAGTGATTGTTGAAACAAATAAATGTTTTGTAATACTAAAATAATATTATGAAAAATAAAAGTAAAATTGATTTATTTTAAAATAATGTTGGTTTAAAAACTTGTGATTATATAATTGAAAGGTAAAAAATAAAAATAAAATATTTTATATAAAAAAAACTGAATATAATTAAAGGCCATTACAATGATTAGATGAAGGTTTGGTAAAGGGGAATAGGACAAAAATATTTCTTCTAAAAAGAAGTTACAAATGTGGTGTGTAGGTTTCATAAATCGAAAATTGAGAAGCGCAATTTATTGCTTGGATTGGTTACTAAAATGTTGTCTATAGTGATCTCAATTTAACATGTAAAATGTTTGATATGTAGAAAAAATTAGAGATTTACACAGGATTAAAATATCAAAATGTTCAATTTAAGGTAGGTTTTGTTCAAATTCATATATCGAAATGTTTTAAAAAGTTAGGTTGAGATATCGACTGCTAATGTAGTAAAAAGTGTGGAATTAAAAGAAATGTAGGACACAGTCCTCATTTACTGGAGGACGAGATAGGGGAAGAGTGGCAGTGGATTTATTGATGCGGGAATGGTCTCGAGATCTTTAGTCTATCGTCACTGGGGCCAACTAGCGGTATTTTTATGACTCTCTGTCTGGGAATTTGTGAAATTCTCGAGGAAATATAAATGGCTGATGTGAAGCACATGTTACACATGGCGGTCATTCGGATAGCGGATCTTTAGATGACAGCTTTGTTAGCGGGGAGAGAGGACGTTGTATATACATGAAACGGGGTCGACTAAAGGGCAATTGCCGCTGTTTATCGTCGGGGATTATATTACTAGGGTCTTGTCTACAGCGCACGTGCTTTAAATTCTTTCTCCTCTAATATGGATCTGGTGGGTTCAAAGAAATCTTTATATTGTGCGAAAGAGAGTAAGTAAGTAGGTAATACAGATCCAAATGGGATGGTGTAGAGTATGTAGGTAGAATAGGTTTTTGAATTTAACGGGAAATTTTCTGTTCGCTACTTGAGGTTTGTTTTAAAACGATCGATATTAAATAACTCTGAATTTAAATGTAGGAATGGCTGGGAAGTTTGAAGCGGTATAATTCGGAATAGTTGCGTCTCGAAGATATCTGGAGTCGAATGTTTGAATTCACTGAGATATACATCTTGAGACATTCGCTGTGGGTTTTGAATAAATCGGGTTTGTGGAGGTGTAATGTACAGAACATTCTCTGTGTAATATTTTAATTTATTGACATGTATGGTGTCACTGTCTCTATTGAGAGGTTGATTGGGGCGATCTATTCGAACGACATTGGGTGAGATTATTTCAATTATTGTATATGGTCCAGTAAGGTACTAATTTACCTGTGTCGGGATGTCTATAATTTTTGACCAAAACAAGATCATTCACTTCGAAATGTGGTGTTCTGTGCTGCTTATCAAATGTTTCTTTATCTTTTTATGCTTATTTTGGGTACGAGAGCGTGCTATCTCTCGAGATATATTTATTTCGGGGTATGGATTAAGATGAGTTATTAGATCTGCGGGGATAACATTGAACATTAAGTAGGTGGGTGGAAAACTTGTGACAGAATGGGGTGTGTTATTATACGTCTGAGTGACGCGCTTAACTAGTTGAGTCCAGGAAGCTTTCGGATTTTCTAGATAAGCTAGTCTGAGTTTGCCTGTAATGGTGGCATTTAAGCGTTCTATTAAACCGTTTGCTTGTGGGTTATTGCTTGTGGTGAGTAGGGGTTGTATACCATGTGTTATTAGAAATTTACGGAATTTGTCTGAGGTAAAAGCGGGAGCTCTGTCAGATAACAGACGTTTTGGAAATCCTTGTTGTAGTACAGTTTTGAGGGTTTGAATGTACGTTAGGGTACTGGTGTATTTCGATGGAAAGGTCCAAGCATATCGCGTTAAATGATCCACTCTTACGTGTAGATATGTCTTGGAGTGTCCATATTTCGAAAATCCAGCTATGTTATCTATAGAGATTAAGTCGAATGGTTGTTGAGGTGGTGGAATTTGTCCGAGGGCACCATAGGGTTTACCTTTAGGCCTTTTAATGATTTGGCAGGTGTGACACGACCTGACAAATTTTTCTATAGATTTAGTGATACCTTTCCAGTAATTATGCGGGTCATCTGAGAGATGCCTGGGTGGTTATATTCTTGGTGAACTTTGCTCATGAGAGTATGTTGCAGGGTTTCGGAAATTATTATTTTAGTTACACCTTTTCGGGTAATGCTATGTAAGCCGTTTGTATCAATGTTGAATGTGGATGCTGTGTTCGTTGATGCTGTTTTATAATATCAGCACTGATAAATTCTACAAAGGGGTTTCGTGACAGTAAATCTGCCTCGTACTGTTGGCTGCCTTTGAGGTAGTGGATTTCATAATTATAGGTAGATAGTCTCAGGCTCCATCTAAATAGTCGTCCTGACGGATTTTTTTTAAATAGTTTTAAGCCATTGTAAAGCTAGGTGATCTGTGTATATGGTGAATTTTATACCGGTGAGGTATATTCGGAATTTGTCTACACTTTCGACGATGGCGAGGCACTCGAGTTCGGAAATGGTGTAGTTTCTCTCACGTGCTCTAAGGGCGCGGTTCGTGTTGACACACCGTTGGAAATTGCTGTAGGTGTTGTAGATGATCCTCTAAGTTGTCAGAAAAAATAATGAAATCGTCGAAGTAATGGGTAACAAAATTTAGTTTATATTTTTGCATGACCTGATTAATGGCACGATGGTATATCTGTGGCGAATTTTTAAATCCGTACGGAAGTCTACAAAATTCGTACTGACTATCTAACGTCACGAAAGCTAGTAGATTACGTGAGTTAGGTTCTATTCCCACTTGCCAATATGCGGATGCTATATCTACAGAAGAGTAGTATTTGGCTCTCGACAATTTATCAAGAATGGTTTCTATATTAAAGGTAAAGGATGTACGTCTGGAGCGATGATATTTTTGAGTTTTCTGTAATCAATACAGAAACGTTTCGTTTTGTCACGTTTCGTAACGAGAGTTATTGAACTGGCATAAGGTGAGACTGACGGGGCAATGATTCCATGTTGGAGCATTTGCTCTATTTGGGTTTGTATTTCTTGTTGGTCGTGTAGTGGCACTCTATATGGGTGTAATGCTATTATTTCATCTGTGATGGTATTGATTTTTACCGGTGGTATGTTCAATTTGGGCACGTTGTATTTAATAGTAGAGAACACATGCGAGAATTCATATAGAAGTCGGTGAAGTTCGCGTGAACAATGTTCTAACTGAGGTGCCGCATTACAAGGTATAGATAACTTAAAATACAATTTAAAATACAATATTGTTACACCTGCCTCGACCGTAGGTGCTTCTAAGGGTTTCTGATCAGCGTTCGCCATCTCATAAAATAAACCAGACCGCGTTCTCATAAAGCAATCAACTATTATTTATTAATAATGAAAGAAGTTAAACTGATTTAGAGTAACAACGAACTAAACTCAAAAAAACAAAAGAATCTCTATCAACTAATTGTATATCGCTCTTATATCAAAAGCCTTATTTACATAAATTTCTATTACCAATTATATTTTATACTAATTTACATATTTTTACAAAATAACTATGCAGAGTGTGACAATTCTCTCTCCTCCGAAATGGTCGCGTCCTCGTGACCGTCTTCCATTCTCGCAAAGTAAGGCTTGATTCTGCTTATGTGAACTGTTGTAGGCTGTGTGCGGTTCCCAGGGTTATCTTCTGGCACGATGGAGTAGTTCACATCGGAAATTTTTTTCAGCACGATGTAGGGTCCGAAATAGCGTCTCAAAAGTTTCTCACATTTTCCAGGTTTTCTTATTGGAGTCCACAGCGCTACCAAGTCACCAGGTTCATAACCAGTTTGCCGATGTTTTTGGTTGTAATAATTAATCATTTTTTCCTGACTTTTCTCGGTATTAACTTTCACAATATCTCTCGTTCTCACGATTTTTTCCATCAACTTGCTCACGTACTCGTCATAATCCTCCGAATCGGGCTCAATGAAGATATTCGTGTCATCCAAAATCGAGACTGGTTCCCTTCCATACAAAAGGAAGAACGGGGAATATTTGGTTGTTTCTTGTATTGTCGTATTGTAAGCATGGGTTATGAATGGTAGTATCTCGTCCCAATTCCTTTGATCTACGTTCACGTACATGCTTATCATATTGATCAATGTTCTGTTCAATCGCTCTGTGAGGCCATTTGTTTGTGGGTGATAGCTTGTTGTGAGGCAATGCTGAATTTGACATATCTTGGTTATTTCTTTCACCAAATTGCTCGTGAATTGGCTTCCTCTATCGCTAATCAGATACCGTGGTGCTCCATGTTTCAAAATCACATTTTCTGTCAGAAATTTAGCAACCTCCCTCGCTGTGGCATCGATGACAGCTTTCGTTTCCGCATATTTTGTGTAATAGTCGGTCAATACTATCATCCACTTCTTTCTGTTCTTCGTAGATGGCAATGGTCCCAAAAAGTCGATCCCAACTCTCTCGAAGGGATAATTTGCAGCAGGGATCGGATGAAGTAGGCCAGCAGGCAACTGATTAGAACCCTTCCTGCTTTGGCACAGATGGCAGGTCCTAACATATTCCACCACATCTTTCAGCATGGATGGCCAGAAATATTTATCCTTTAGACGGTGCATTGTTCTGGTCACACCTAAATGGCCACAGATCATATGATTGTGGTACTCTTTTAAAATGTCCCTCCTTCTCACTCTGGGTACCACCAGCAGCCAGGCTCTTCCTTCTGGCCTCGGATTTCTTTTGTACAGACATCCGTTTTCTTCTTTAAAATTTTCAACGATCGATCGCTTGCCCTCCGTGTCACCGAGGCATCTCTTGATGTTTTCGATATATTCGTCGGAATCCTCGATGACTGGGTTGAAAAACAAACTATCATAGTTATCGTCAAAATCAGCCTCTGGTAATGGACCTCGTGAAAGACCATCTGCATCCAAATGTTTTTTCCCGGATTTATAAATTATTTCGAAGTCATATTCTTGTATTTTTAATGCCCATTTTGCAAGTCTACCTGTTGGATCCCGTAGGTTTCTTAACCAACATAATGCGTGATGGTCCGTCATAACTTTGAAGCGCCTTCCATATAGATAAGGCCGCAACTTCGACATTGACCATACTAATGCCAAGCATTCCTTCTCCGTTGTCGAATAATTACGTTCTGGCTTGCTTAATGATCGACTTATGTATGAAATTACTTTTTCTTGACCATTGATAGTTTGAACAAGGGTAGCACCTAGGCCAATATTTGATGCATCGGTGTGGATCTGGGTCGGTGCTTCTGGGTCAAAATGTGACAATATCGGGGGATTTGTTAGCAAAGATTTCAGAGTTATAAATGCTTCTTCCTGAGATTCTGACCAGATGAATGGAGAATCCTTTCTTGTTAGTTTGAACAGTGGGTCAGCTATTCGCGAGAAGTTCTTAATGAATTTCCTGTAATATGAGCAAAGTCCTATGAATGACTGAATTTCTTTTGTCTTTGAAGGACGGGGAAAATCTCTAATTGCTTTAACATTATGATCTGCCGGTTTAATTCCATGTTTGCTTGTCACGTGACCGAGTATTTCAATTTCTTCAAATCCAAATCGGCACTTTTTCCCATTAAGCCTCAGGTTCGATTCACGAAAGCACTTTAAGACAGCCTCAATCCTTCCGAGATGAGTGGTAAAGTCGGGACTGTAGATAACAACGTCATCTAGGTAACAGAGGCAAAATTTCCATTTAATGTTTTTTAGTACATTGTCCATAATTCTTTCGAAAGTAGCTGGGGCATTGCACAACCCAAATGGCATAACATTAAATTCGTATAACCCGTGGGATGTTGTGAAGGCCGTCTTCTTCTTGTCTTGTTCCTCGATCTCTACCTGCCAGTATCCCGATCTGAGATCTATGGCCGTGAAATATCTAGATCCCTGAAGTGTGTCCATAACATCATCAATTCTGGGGATCGTATAAACATCCTTTACCGTTATGCTGTTCAGTTTCCTGTAGTCCACACAAAATCGCCAATTGCCATCTCTCTTTCTAACCAAAATAACCGGAAAAGCCCATGGACTAGAAGATGCCCTTATTACTCCCTCCTGGAGCATATCCTGAATTTGTTCTTTGATGATGTCTCGCTCCTTAGGGCTAACTCTGTACGGTTTGTGTTTTATCGGCTTCGCATTTTCTGTTTCAATTCTATGTTTGGCCAAATTCGTCTTGCCCAATTTTGATGAAAATAGATCACTGTATTTCGATAAAACTTGCCTTAATTCATTCTTTTGGCTTAATGTCAGGTCCTCGTTTATCTGAATTTCCGTCACCTTATCTTCCTCATCATTTTCTATATAATTAACCGTGGTGGGAGGACTTGCGTAGCCCAAGGTCTGATTCTTCATTATTTTTAATGTTCGAGGATAAGGATTAGTTATCCATAAATCTGCTAATTTGTTTCTTACCGTGATCAGACATCTAGCAATTCTAAGCCCATTTGTAAGAGTTAGCCTTTCATTTGGTTCAACCACGTATTCGCCATCACCGGCCTTCACGGTTACCCTGACTAGTTTAACACAAAGCCGAGGCACTACTTCATCCTGCTGATTGATTATCTTCCTGGGTGCTTCGTTCGAGTCTTGACACTCGGTCACAATGTCATATTCTAAAATATCCCGTTTGCAATTTATTTTCGCATTTAAACGCCTGAGAAGATCTCTTCCAATTATTAATGACCTCATATTGGACTCCAGAACTACAAATCTATGATTCAACGACTTTTCGTCAATTTTTATAGCCATTGAAATGCTTCCCAATATATTAAGCCTTTTACCATCTGGGCCAATACACTTTCCATTATAGGTCTCAATACGAACGCCAGTTTCGAGAGCAGTTCTCAAATCCACAATCGAGAGATCCGCGCCTGTGTCAACCAAGGCTTCCAATATTCCAATTCTATCAACGCTCACATTTATTCGGCTTTTTGAATCCATCTCACAGGCGCGCTTTCTAGTTTAAATCATCCAACACCTCGAATCTGTTGTGAGTTGGAATGCTTGGTCTCTCACACACATCGGCGTATACCTCTGGGCTCAGGTTCCGGGTGTTCAGCGGTTTTTTGTCATCAGACGGGCTGTCTAGGCTAGGGGGAACTTCCTCAACCATGCGAACATATTTTATTCTGCAATACTTTGCCACATGACCCGGTCTATTACATCTAAAGCAGATAGGTCGTCCGTCCTCGGTTCTACCTCTATCATTCCGAGGTTTTCTATCATAAGTGTTGCCAGAAGGAGTTCGTCTATATGTATCCCTTTGAGTGGATCGGGGAAATGTACGAGTCTCCTGTGGGGGGAAGTAAGTTTGGTTTTGTCTTGGTGTTCCCATCATAGGCCTCGAGTAATTTTCAGTTTTATATGATTGAAACTCTCTTGGTCGCCTGTTCCATCCGGCATGATTAGTTTCTTTTTGAGAAATCCGATTCATAAGAATTTTATTCTTCTCCTTTCGTTCCAGGTATTCCTTCTCGAACCCATCGATTCTCTTACATGCTTCCAGAAGTTCGTCGATGGTTTTAGGGGGGTTGAGATATAACGCCAGCGCGTACTCTTTCTTTAGACCTCCGATTACAAATTGAATTTTTTCCATCTCTTCCATATTGGGCTGGACTTTGCTGCATTGAAGCAATATATCTTCAGCAAATCGCATCGCGAGTTCATTCCACCCCTGCATTCTGTTCAGTTTGAGCATCATCTCGTCCTTGTTCTCTAGCGACGCGAAGTCCTGGATGAGGCGAGTCTTGAAAATTTCCCAGGTGGCAAGATTGACCTTGTGGAATTCATACCAAGTTTTAGCAGGTCCGACTAGGTTCATGGCGGCGTAGCGGGTGATGATGTAATCCGCCCAGCGGTAAAGAAACCCAACTTCTTCAAGAGAAGTGATCCATTGGCGTGGGTCTTCGTCTCCAGCATACTTCCTGATGTTCAAGCTTGGATTAAAGGGTATAGGGTCGAAACCGGCATCTCCACCAGTTGTTACACCTGCCTCGACCGTAGGTGCTTCTAAGGGTTTCTGATCAGCGTTCGCCATCTCATAAAATAAACCAGACCGCGTTCTCATAAAGCAATCAACTATTATTTATTAATAATGAAAGAAGTTAAACTGATTTAGAGTAACAACGAACTAAACTCAAAAAAACAAAAGAAGCTCTATCAACTAATTGTATATCGCTCTTATATCAAAAGCCTTATTTACATAAATTTCTATTACCAATTATATTTTATACTAATTTACATATTTTTACAAAATAACTATGCAGAGTGTGACAATATAACGCGGCTGATGATTGTAAAACGAAAATTGCAATTATACCGCGAATGTTTCTTTTAAACAAAAATCGAAATCTATTTTTAAAGAGAAATAACGATTATTTCTAACTTTAAGGATGAAGTATGATAGGATGAATTGTGAAGAGAAATGACAATTCATCCTATCATACTTCATCCTTAAAATTAGAAATAATCGTTATTTCTCTTTAAAAATAGATTTCGATTTTTGTTTAAAAGAAACATTCGCGGTATAATTGCAATCTTCGTTTTACATAGATAACTTAATATCATGAGCAGAAGATATAGGGGGTGATACAACAATGGGGGTAAATATAGGGGCAGGATCCGCCACATGTAAACAAGACTGTTTCGAGGGAAGGGTGGTAAAAATAGCTGTTTCCCTCGGTTGATTGAGACATAAATCCTGTTTGCGCTTGGTGAACTTATAGTCATTTGTTGGGAGAGCATCATTTTCTTTTGATAAATTTGAAGATTATTAAAATATATAATTAATTTTAATATTTTAAGGGTATTAATAAATAAAATACCAAAGGGTAGTGAAGCTTCTACTATAAAAAAATTTAGTTTTTAGGTGAGGTTACCGATTTTAAGTTTTAAAAAAATATATCCAAGGGTATTTACATTGTGGGCTATTGCATTTTTAGTTAAACTGTACTGATGGATAATAATATTATATGGTAATCTATTTTCTATGGTTCTTAAAATATCCAAGTTAAATATGTTAATAGATGCTCCCGTGTTAAAAAGGGAAAATTTACATTTGGTGACAGTTTAGTCCATATTATTAGTTGTTCAACGAAAAAAAGGTTGCAGGTTTTCCTACCGTTGAGTTGTTCGCGGGGCTTGTAGAGTCGTCTTGGCTTGCAGCTTGGACTTGGGGGACATGGCTCGGAGATTGGACCTGGGGCCGGGTGTGGATACCACGTTTTGGTACAGTGGTTGTGCGTGGTCTGGCGCTGTAGACTGGGCGTGTTCGGCTCTGTGGGAACCGTTGTTCACACTGGGAGTGCCAGTGCATAGCATTGCAATACTTGCAAGGCGAGGGTGGAGGTGTAACTTAGTACGTTACACGTGATGACCGCTGGTTGTTGTACCGCGGTGGTGGGTTGTGGTAGGTTGGGTGTGGAGCCTTGTCTACTTGGCGCTGGTACACTGTGTGTGCACTGGTGGCACACTGAGTTATTCTTGACACTAGGTCGAACCATTCTTTAATGGTGTTTGGCTGCACAGTTGCGATTAATCGCTGGTCTGCGACGGGTAGTCCGTCGGTCAGAGACTTTATTTATATGTCGGTGGGTAGGTTCAATTTCATGCCCATTACCGTTTTGTTTTGGTACTAGTCTTCTAGGGGCTTTTGGGGTGTCAATTTGATGGCCAAAAAGCGTGCAAACGACGCTTCTGTCGTTTCTGGGAATAGGTCAATCAGTGTCTGGCGGGCATCATTATAAAATAACTTATCTAACCGTAGGCTTCGGAAATATTGGAGTGGCTTACCTTGCAGGTAGCAGGGTAACTTGCGTAGGCGGTCCGTGCAGGTCAGCTCAGCTCGGTTTGCTTGGGCATCGAAGTTGTCGAAAAAGCTCTGGGCTTCAAAGGTACCATCGTATGGACTCACGTCTATCTCCCTCGGAGATCGGGCGACCAGCAGCTTACTCAGGGTATCGGCGATCTGTGTCAGCGGGTTTGTGGAGGTACCTTGGGGCGGCGACGTTTCCTCCTCTTCAAATGTCGTCTCTTGTTTGGGGACAGATGGCTCGGTCGTATCGTTGGACTGGTTGGTTTGTTCTTCCATCTTGGCTCTTTCTCTCTTTTCTATCTGGACAGTCTTCTTACCTTCTTCGTTGTGGTGTCCTTCGTTTTGGTTATCCTGTCGGCTCTCGCTATAGCTGTGGTAACCGAGGGTCAAACCTGTAGTAACCTAGAGGGACAGTCAGGGCGTGGAGAGTTTTCCAGTACCTCTCTGCACCTTGTAAGACCTTTAACAGTTCTCACAGAGTAAAGGCAGTCGTGGTCGAGGCAGAGTGGAAAGCTTGGGAATGTCCACACACAAAAAAACGAAGAGACATAGTTGTAGTAGGAAAGTTCCGTGAACAAATAAGAGTCGAGCTAAGAGCAAGATGGAGAAAGAAGGTTTCTTACTGTTTTACATGGTCGATGAGGTGGACCTGGCTGCAACCAACAAGGGATCGCGCCGATGGCGAAGTCTGACTATCTAAGTTCAGCTAAAAACCGAGGTTTTATATCTTTGCCGAGGGCGGGGGGGGGGGGGGGGGGGGGGGAGACATGTGAGAATTTGGACTTTGAACGTCTGCGGCATTCTGCACCCTTTGACCTTGATGGCAACGGGCTGCCAAATTCCTTTTTAAGGTTGTTGGACTCCTCTCTCGATTTTAGACGTTTTGAACTTCTCAATCTTGCTTTAACTCAGCTCTTAATCCATTACATAGTTTCATTTATTTATCCTCAGTTTGTACAATGTACATTACATATGGTGATGCAATGACAGATGTCAATCATGCGTATAATTATTTATAGATGTGTTTCTATATACAACATGACAATCTTGTTATAAGTAGTATACAATATAGGGTTGTTGGTTTAAATTACCATATATATACATTTAAAACCCTTGCGGTAATTCATTTATATTATTTTTACCTACATCCTCCCTTTATCATATCTATAAAAATGAAATCCAAAATCGATGTTTGTTATCGCGTTGCGCAAAGTCTACACAATCAATCATTATGAAATTTCGCATGTAGGTAGCTGAATATTTCGTTTAACATGTAGGCTATTCAAAAAACTGAAAAAAAGTATGTGCTTTTTGAAAAATGTAAGCCAAAAAGCGTTAGTTCCAGCCTTTTACCGCTTGGCGCAGCACTGGTCGCGACGATAAATGAATTTGATATGTTAATAATTTTACACGTAGTTCGTTTACACGATGAATGTTTTTAAAAGGTAAGATTATTCAATCGCCGTGAAACTTTAGGAAGTTATTTACTATACTACCGAGAAGGTTTCTGGTTTGAATTTAATTTGAAATAAATATTCGTTGCAATTTTATTTGAAATTTTTCTACTTTCACTCACAAGCATAGCCTCTCGCGGTTTCTGGTGAAATTACATTTATAAATTGTAAAAATGCTGAAATGTGTACCAAGTATAACAAAATTTAATAATCAATTTGAGGAATTAGCAATATAATATTCCAATGACGTTGTAAAAAAACTTGGCATTTCAATATTAATATATATTAAAATAAAATATCTTATTTAAATTTTGATAAATGTTTTCAAAAAAGTATGTGTTTCAAAAATATATTTAAACGCATATAACAATATTTACGTTTATAAATCTATATATAGGTGGATTGGATATTTTCTAGAATCTTTTTAACAAATGTTCGTTAGGCAAACATTTACTCGGGTAAAAACCAAGCGAAGCCGGGTACATTCGCTAGTATTATATATATTCCGCATTACCCATTACTATTCAAATCATCAATTGGTAATATGATAATAAATATTTACATAACTAAACTGCAATATTTGTGATAATATCCTTTTTTACATATTCAAAAAATATATAATTTCATAAAACATAGTTTCTATTTAGCCTCAGTGAACAATAAAACTGTTATTTACTCACTAACATATGTTTTCAATATGGAATTTATAAACATACAACTAACAGCGGATATCCTTATGTCTCAATCTAGTTTTTAATTTTTGTCATTAATTAAAGGGAAGTAAAGGCAAAATGCAAATACTTTTTCTAAGAAGATAATGGCAGAATTACGCTTCATTTGAATAATATCTACAGATTTAAAGGATGGAAAATGTTGAGTATTGAAGCTTTAGAATATGTTGAATCAATTTGGAAACATACAATTTGCATTATTAGTTAAGATAGTCTTTATTTTAGATAAAATCGATCATTTTATGTTTAATAAGGAAATTGTAAATTAATTTAAAATAATATATGCTTCTTCGTTTTCATTTATATTGTCAAGAAGCTCCATCCAGATGGGACACCTGTCAATCATCCCTGGACCCCGGGGGGGACCACAGGTGTGAGGGGTTCTCGGAAGCTGATCTGTAAATAAGGAAAACGGGACGGTGGCTGACGCCGTTCATTAGGATTATCTTTAACTTGGGGTAAGTTGCACTCTCTCTCTCCCTATAAATATCCCTTATAATAAATTGATTATTACCAAATTTGCCCGTGCTTTATTTATCTCCGCGACATATTTTGGCAGAGACGCTGGGTAACGTGACGGAACTTCGAAGAAGTCAACGTCTACAGGGACGTGAACAAATTATTGAACTTTTGCCACAACGGATAAAAATGGAAGACGACCACAGACCTACTGTTAGCGGATCCTATCTCCCTTGTCAGCGCCAATGTGATACATCTACCTTTTCTGGAGTGGAAATATAAACCCTGGACAGTGCTTGAAGGAGTACGAGAGAGTGTCGAAGTACAACAGATGGGACGACACCATGAAGCTTGACAACGTCGTCTTTTACTTGAACGGAACTGCTGGAAGATGGTTCGATAATAACGAAGAATCACTCAACTCGTTGAGAAGTTTTGAAGACGCATTCCGCGGTATGTTCGGACTGCAGGAGGATTCTGCTCGACGCGCCGAGGAAGTTCTGAAGTCAAGAGAACACTAGGCCGAAGAATCCAGCGAGTCATACATCCAGGAGATTCTTTGTCTCTGACACCAGGTGAACCCTCACATGGAAGAAGGTGAGATAGTTGCTCACATTATAAAGGGAATTTCGGAGGGACACATACCAGGTATTGGTGGCGAAAGACATACAGACGGTAGATGAAATCCTGAAGTTTTGCCGTCATCTGACAACCGTCAAGCAGCGCAGGATCGGCCGTACGATATTCGCCAGGTTATCAAACGTAATGCCCATTTCATGTGTTGACGACTTAGCCGGCTTAATTCGCCGAATCGTTAGAGAAGAAATACAAAAGGTCTTCTCACCACCTAAAGTGGTCAATCCTCTCCGAGAGGTGAACGCTCTGGAACAGACTGTGAGGGAAGAGGTTAGCCGAGTTCTCCAACCTACCATAGCACAAATCAACGTGTTACAACAACAACCACGCACGCCCTATAATATCGACCGACCAACCCAATCCAGGAAGACGGAACATTGGAAAACCTACTACGACAAACCAATCTGCTTCTACTGTGGACGACCCAGACATGTCGTCCGTTATTGTAGGGAACGACGGCAGGTCTTCGCTGAAGCCAGGTCAAGGAATGGCGGAGAAGGAAGACATGTTGAATTTTCGAGTCGACCCCGATATATGACGCCGACGAAATTATGTAACGCCCCAAACCTCGTCGTACTTCAACCGGAGCTCTTCCCCACATCCAAGCCGTGCAAGGTCGCCAGCCCGAAGACAATCCCAGTCGCCAGCCCGTCGATTCAGCCGTTCTCCCAATCCTCATAATTTGAAAAACTAAGTGTAGCGGCTTCTAACGGGGGTGAGGTCGCCTTTGAGGAAAATCGTCCAGGGTATATCGCCGCTAAATTAAAATAAAATTTTGTTATGGTCGAAATAAATGGACGCAAAATTAGAGCATTGGTGGAATAAGGAGCAGACTTTTCTGTTAATTCAGACAAATTTCGACGCGAACAAAAGACACCTCTCTTCAAAGAACCAGGTCCCATTTTTAAAGCCGCAAATAAAAATTTAATAGAGACCCTAGGAAAATGTGTCCTGAACATAGAGGTTAATGGGCTGAAGATATCCTTTGAATTCGTTGTTATATATGGTGGAATGCAGCCATGACATCATATTCGGATGGGACTTCTTCAAGGCCACCGAAGCCGTCATTGATTGTGGCAGAAATGAACTCCATCTCGATGAAACCTCCGTCCTAAAATCTCGAGAGGAGAAAAACCAGAGATTGTTTGCTTCCGACGACTTTGTCATCCCGCCTAAATCAATAAAGAAGATCAGTGTGATAAACGAAGAAATATGCGATGTTAGAAATGTTTTATTCTCAACTTCTAAGGACTTATTATTAAGAAAAGAAGTTCTTATACCAAACTCCTTGGTTACATTTCGACACGGCCGAAGTAGCATTTTGGTTGCGAATGGAGCGCCTTGGCCGCAAATGATTCCATCAGGAATGAATATGTGCACCATGGAAAGGCATGAGAATGGAAATATATGCAGTCTTATCGAATCCAGCGATAAGTTACAAGAAACGCAGCTAAGGTCACGTGAATGGTCACAGAAGATAAACCTTACTCTAGATCCAGGGCTGTCTGAAATTCAAAGGTTACAGATTTTTTCATGCCTTGACGAGTTTATTGACATATTTGACTTGGGGAACTCCTATTAAGCCCACCAGTTCTGTGAAGCACAAGATAAACACAGGAGACCACTCTCCTATCAAAGAGCGGCCCTATAGAGTAGCACCAAGTGAACGACGACTAATTCAAGATGAAGTGAACAAGATTATTGAAAATCACATCGTGAAGCCCTCTGAAAGTCCTTGGTCATCTTCTGTCATTCTAGTTCGAAAGAAAGATGGGACCTGTAGATTCTGCGTAGATTATCGTCGATTAAATAAGATAACAAAAAAAGATGTTTACCCGCTGCCACACATTGACGATGCCTTGGACAGTTTAGCCGGGTCTAGTTACTTCTCCACGATGGATCTTCGGTCCGGAATGTTGGCAGATTGAAGTGGCCGAAAAGGACAGGGATAAAACTGCCTTTATCCCTCCAGATGGGCTGTATGAATTCCGAGTAATGCCTTTCGGTCTATGCAACGCTCCAGCAACGTTTGAAAGGATGATAGATAGTGTTCTGGGGAGTCTTAAATGTAACATATCCCTTTGCTACCTGGACGACATCGTAGTTTACGCACCTACCTTTGAGGAACATCTACCTCGTCTACAACTTGTATTAAGGTGCATCCAGAAAGCTGGACTAAGCTTGAACCACAAAAATTGTCTTTTTGGATCAAGGAGGATAAAGATTTTAGGACACCTTGTTGACGCCAATGGAATTCATCCAGATCCAGATAAAGTTGAAGCCGTCTCTAAATTTCCGAGGCCAAAGAGTATTTCTGAGCTGAGGAGCTTTCTTGGATTATGTTCCTTTTACCGAAGATTTATTGAAAACTTTGCCGACAAAGCTAGATCTTTGCATGACCTACTGAAGACTGAAAAACAATTCTATTGGGATGCAGCTCATGAGAAAGCGTTTGAAGTTCTTAAAATAACTCTAATTTCAGAGCCTGTTTTGGGACACTTTGATGAATCCGCTGATTCCCATCTACACACGGATGCAAGCGGACATGGTATTGGAGCTGTTCTTCTACAAATACAAGGTGGAAAGGAGCGGCCTATAGCTTATGCATCTAGAAGCTTGACAAAGGCTGAACATAACTATTTTACAACAGAAAAAGAATGCCTTGCTGTAATCTGGTCTATTAGCTAATTCCGTTCATATTTGTTTGGTCGACCATTCACGGTTGTCACTGACCATCATTCTCTATGTTGGTTGGTAGGACAGAAAGATCCTTCTGGCCGTTTTGCAAGATGGGAGCTGAAGTTGCAAGAATTTGACTTGACCGTTATCTACAAGAGCGGACGCAAACCTAAGGATGACGATTGTCTGTCAAGGAGCCCGCTTGAGAACGATCAACCAAGTGCTGTGATGTCACTAACCAACGTCGATATAGAGCAGACTAAAGACCCGGACTTAGCTAAAATAATCGATAATTTAAACTCGGGCTATACCAGAAAGGATTTCAGCATTATCGACGGCATCTTATACAAGAAAAACTATAGCACCACTGTAAGACCCTGACTTATGATGATTCCTAAGCACTTAAGATTAGAAGTTATGGCTGATTTACATGACGCTCCTACAGCTGGGCATTTGGGTTTCGCCCGAACTTATGACAAAGTGAAGAAATGATATATAATTAATAATATCTGCATGTAATTATAAATATTATAGCGAACATTTATTTATGCAGATTAGTGAATATCTCCCGTAATTATTCAATGAAAATCCCAGAAAACATTTACATATGATGCTATATTAAAATGTGAATTTTAAATATGCAAAAATAACGATAACGTTAAAATTAGCCTTGAGATAAAGACATTATCTTAATATCTAATAAAGAATATATGTGAAAAGACTACGAGATGAATACGTCCCATTACAGAAGATTCTATAAGGATGATGGCCTAACCTGCAGCGGCCTTGCCTCACCAATAAGAAGTCTCAAAGAAAAAGAATGCCAAAGGGTTAGGCAGAGCAAAAAAAAAACAGCTGTTATTATCCTTTTTAATGTGGGCAGAAAAAGAGAACTAATCGAGCCCTCTCCAATTACATCTCCCTAGAGCAGGCTAAAAAGTTCAATTTGGGAGTGGGTCCAGGCAGGCAATGTGGGCCAGGAGCGTTACAAAGGGGGAACAAAAGCGACGCGGGGCGATTTCCTCATCTTCGTTCCATCAATGTAGCCAAAACTGTAAGGGGACTCGGAGTCTAATCAGCTTTTGTTAGCAGGACCATCCTCCAGGCAATCGGGAAGTGCCCTTCTTTCACCCGGTCGGGGGAGAACGGGTTCAAGGCCGTATGGCCCTCTCCCCCCCCCCCCCTAATCCCTTTTTATCGCAGCCGATTCATCCTGTTGAGGGAAGTTTCCTTTATAATCCTAGAATTAAGTTTCGCCTTAAATTGATAGCCTTACAGCCTTCATAATGGGAGTGAGAGAAATTTTGTGGCTTGCCTTCAATGCGGATTCCCCTTTTTTACGGCATTGCTGCTTCTGGATAAGGTGCTGTTGCTTCCGAATTGTTAGGTTGGCATTATTTTCGTAGATCATTAGGACAGATAATACAAATAAATAAAGCTAAAAAGTTATATTTTTAAAATTTCAAAGGATGAGTTTTATTATGTGTGTGTGTTTGTTCTACTTTTTGAACCATTCAAATACATTCTAATAACCACATTTTACCCATTTCTCAAAAAAAAAAAATATATATATATATATATGTCATTAAGAAAATTAATCTCAGAATTACTCATTCATTATTAAAAAGGTAACTTAGTAAAAATACTCTTTAACTAAATTTTAAAGAAATAATCCTAAGCAAATTTTCGTTATTTTACAATTAATTGCTTAAGGTAACTTGAATAGATTGCAAGACCTACGAAAAGCTCAACTAACTCAATTTTGATTGAAATTTTCCTCATGACCCGTGTGAATAACTGGAAGCTGGTTTATTTAATCAAATTTATGGCAAGTTTGAACGTGTTTATTTGAAAGAAGATGATTGATTTTGATTCTATTTTTTCAAAAACCTTTTTTATTTATTAGAAATATTTAATTTTACTCACACATTTTTATTTTCAAAAAATTAACAAGTTATTATTCAAGATAACTTATAAATTATGACATACACATACTTTATTAACATCATGAAACGCGATATCCCAAACTCAGGGATATTTGCGTCTATACCTCTCTCTACATCACAACAAATCGGCTATTTACAATCCTGTTCAATTCATTATTTTACATAATTAAACAAAGAAAATTGTCCAAAGAGAAAAACAAACAACAAAGCAAGCATCGCAATTCTTTCCTTCTAAGTTTCCCTCTCCCTTTTCCAATTTAAAAGAAAGTTGTAAATAATTTTGCAAAATTGATCAAATTTTTACACTTTTCTTTATCGTCTACAAATTCATCAAGCTGTCCAATACGACCAAATTTGTTTTCCCTATAATCCCGGAAATTTGGTCATTCCATAAGTAGATGTTTCGAGTCCTGAATTTCACCTCCACAGAAGCATCCTGGTTCCTTCACCGCGCCGATAGTTGCCAAAAATTTCCCAAAATTACCATGATCTGTAATGAATTAGATATTATAAAAATTTGGACGGAAAAATCTTGGAATTCCAGATACGAAAAAGCTTCTGAAAATTTCATTAGTATTATCAAAAATTTCATTCATTTTTGCGTGTAAGAATGATTTGAGTATAATTGGAGCATGGGGTTCGTAAGTAATTTGATCTTCAATGGACAGTTGAGCTAGATCATATTTGATTATTCTTGATTCTATATAGTCTGTTAGGAGTGGAATTTTTGCCAAACTATGCACACAGTTTGATGAAGTGTTTTGATATGCTCTAACTGCCCATAAAATGATCTGGTACTGCATGGAGTTCAGTTTTTGTTTAGAACGATTGTTTAAATATTTAAACCAAATTTCTGAACCATATGTAAGTACAGGCTTTATTATTGTTTTATATAAAGTTAACCTCTTTTGAGTATCTAAACCCCACATATTACCGCTTAGTGAACATAATAAAATTTTCATACGCCCTGCCTTACACATAATTATATATAGTGTCTAGGCTTTAAAATGCCTGAATATGTTTAATGCAAATGAAAACATATGAAGCAAAATGGAAAAGAAAAAAACTTTGAATGCAGTGTTGAAAAAAAGAACCGGATAAGAAAGAAATTTTCTATTGATTTAAAATCCGAAGAAATATTTTATATCGTTATAAAGACAAAAACAACCGAAAAGTCAGCTAATGATTCAAGACAACAAAAACAAACAAACGGCCACTGAATTGAAAAATATTTTCTTGTATTGAGCTCTAGAATAATACATGGATCAAAAAAACGAAAACTCCTGCTAATTTCAAAATGAAAGAAGTAAAAACTCTTGATTATGATGAAACAAAATAAATTAATGCCGAATATTAAAGATGCTAATCAAAGAATTTAAAAATTCGATGAGGTCTGAAGCCTTTTAAATCAAGTAGATTTGGCTTATGTTTCATGAGGCAAAGAAAGATAAGTACTGGTCCAACCAAGTAAGCCTGGCTGGATGGGATACTACCCTGGCATGCTTTGAATGGCAGAGCTGCCCTGGCCTGTACTCACTAGGCTACCCTGGTATTTGCTGGCTAGATGGGCTAACCGGGGGTTTTTCGGCGTGATCTAACTGGGAGGTTGGGCAGCCGTGGAATTTCCTGCTTGGATGGACTACACTGGTGTTGCCTGGTTGGTTGGCTGACTAGCTGGACTACACTGGTGCTGCCTGGTTGGCTGACTAGGCTACATTGGTACAGCCTGGTTGGTTGGCTGCCTGGACTACACTGGTGTTGCCTGGTTGGCTGGCTAGACTACATTGGTACAGCCTGGTTGGTTGGCTGGCTGGACTACACTGGCGTTGCCTGGTTGGCTGACTGGCTGGACTACACTGGTGCTGCCTGGTTGGCTGGCTAGACTACATTGGTACAGCCTGGTTGGTTGGCTGGCTGGACTACACTGGCGTTGCCTGGTTGGCTGACTGGCTGGACTACACTGGTGTTGCCTGGTTGGACTACACTGATGTTGCCTGATTGGTTGGCTGGACTACACTGGTGTTGCCTGGTTGGCTGGCTGGACTACACTGGTATTGCCTGGTTGGCTGGCTGGACTACACTGGTGTTGCCTGGTTGACTGACTTGACTTTCACTGGTGCTGCCTGGTTGGCTGACTGGACTATACCTTTGTGGCCTGGTTGGCCAGTAAACTTAAACATCTCACCCATGAACGTCATCAACTCCTCTAGTTCAAGAATTCTGTTGCTGCCCTCCCTAGTCACATATCTTTCCGCCTTGATCACCGATCATCCTCCCGCAATGGATCCTTCACCAAACCACCTTCCGCACCCTGGGCTCTCTTAGTCAGTCTGGGGTGAACCACATCATACATAACGTTGAGGATTCCTTCCGCGTTAGGGTCTGCTTTAAGTTCTGTGGCTTCGGGTACAGTGCCTCCAAATCCACCATCGATTCAACCAAATGCTTCCACTGCGCATCCGGTGACAACAAAGAACCCAACTGCTCTTCTATCTCTGATCAGCACTTTAAAATGTTTTCACTGCTATCCAAAGATCCTCTACCTGCCCTGCTATTCGCCTTCTGGACATGAAACAATGATCTTTTACCAGATCTTCGATCACTGCTAACCGACTGAACCTGCCATGGGCAGAATCCTGCTACCAGGCTATTTTTTGTCTGAAACAATTTTTTTTTCTTGCAATTGGAATTATACTTTTCATTTATTTGATACCTTTTCAACTCGTGCTAGGTCTAAACTGCCCTGTCAATCTATCATTTACTGTCACCTGATGCTTACATCTACGCTCTGCGCCTCTCCAACCCTTGCGAGGCGTAGAATTACTACGTTATTTTGTAAAACAAAATCGATCCTGAAGAATCTGCATAAGTATATTATAGCAGGCGATTCAATTTTCAGTAACCAGGTATAGAAGCTATTTTAAAATATTGATTAGAAGCCTTTTTAAATTGTCTCAAAGGTTGCCAGTATCTTTACAATTTAATTGAATTGAACATTTCTATTAATTTCTCTTACGAAAATATGCCATATTTTGTGCAAATTTAAAAACAACAAATTCTGTAATAAATATTTAGTTGATATTTATTATGAAAGATTCTTTTTTCCTTTTCATTTTAAAGCTAATTTGAGAGTGCAAGGCATCTCTAGATATTTTTACTGCCTAACCGTCTTATTTTATTTTCTTTTAATATATTATTCTCTCTCTCATTGTTCCTGCTGGACCGTGGCGGCGGACGGTTGGCTTCGGTAACACTGGAGCTGACGTCACTTCCTGTTGATGTAACCTGCAAGGCGGCGTCGCCACGCTGACTTATTCTCTTTCTCCATGTTTACTATTTAATCTATATATAATCCCTTTACCTTGTAGTTAATTAAATAATAATTAACGTTGAGCGCTGTGTGTAATCAATTGGAATACAACAAAGATTATGAGACTGAAGAAGCGCAAGGCCTAAAACGTGAGTAACCAAATTTCCTTTGATTACTTGGCCCATCCTTTTTTTTTCTACTTACCAAATATTTTGTAGAATGGCAAACACGACGATTACAAAATTAAATGGTGCTAATTACTCCAGCTGGAGCTTCCAGATGAAACTCGTTCTAATCGAAAACGACTTGTGGAGTTTGATCAATCCAGGAGAGGCTAAGCCTGAACCTAGTGGCCTTGTTGCAACAAAACCTTTTTTTGTCGCGGGAGGGTAAGGCGTTTGCAAAAATTTGCCTCGGGATTAATGATGAACAACAAATGCATGTTCAACAATTGAATACTCCGAAAGAGGTCTGGGAGGAACTGGAAAAATTATACGCACTAAAGGATAGTAGATATCGAGCCGTACAACTAAGAAGGCAGCTATATAGCGAAAGGTTGACTCAGCACAGCAATATGAAAGGGTATATGGGGAAGATGAACCACATTGTAAACGAACTGGCCCAAATTGGCGACAAAATTGATGATGGCGATTTGGCTATGGTTCTTTTGGGTGGATTACCAGAGGATTGGGACACCGTTGTTTCAACCATATTTAACTTGCCTGATTCAGACTTCACGATCACCACAGTTAAAAGACGGCTGTTGGCAGAAGCAGAAAGGCGTTCGTCAAATCTACCAAAAGATGTGGGTGCCATGGTCGTTAATGCCTCTTCGAAGCCCATTGAAACAGAAAAACAATTTAAAGCAAAGGTTGTTTGTTTCAAATGTGGAGGTGAAGGCCATTATGCAAGGGAATGCAGGAAGAAAGGAAAGAATTAACAAAGACCAAAGATGTTTGACCAAAACAAAGGCGTAAATATGTCGGCAATGTGCAACACTTTGTTTGGAGCTACCGCGGAGACTTGGATCATAGATTCTGGAGCGACGCACCATATGACACCTAAGAGAGATTACTTCACATGTCTGAAAGAGTGCACAAGCAATATGAGTTCCATCACTATTGCGAATGGCTCTTCTATAGAAGCATGTGGTATCGGTACTGTCAGTGCCAATATTGTTGGACACAAGGGAGATGCCAGCAATATGGTTGCCCAGAACACCTTGTACGTTTCAGATATGCGTCACAGTGTTCTGTCTGTACTCCAAATGATAGAAAACGGTAGAAAAGTTGTCTTCAACAAGAGTGGTTGCCACATTATGGACATGAAAGGTAAACTCTTGAAAGAGGGAAAGAAGTTGGGTAGACTTTACTACGTCCAGACTACTCCATCCTCTCCGATAGATCAGAATGATCATTTTTCTCTTGCATCTGAATGCAAGGAAGAGCTTACACTGGAACTTTGACACAAAAGGCTGATGCATGTAAATGCATATACGATAGCAAAGATGGCCAAGAACCAAAGCGTAAGAAGACTTGATTGCAGCCCGGCAAAGCCAGAAAATTGCGAAGACTGCTTGATCGGCAAGTCTTACCGTCTGCCATTCCTTCAGCACTCACACAAAGAGGAAAAAGAAATCATGCCGTTGGACTTGGTGCATGCGGACTTGATGGGTCCACTCGACGTATTGAGCTGGGGAGTGTTCTACCGCGTTAGGGTAAAGGTTCGAGCTGCAGTGAGAACTATAAATTAATAATTTATATTTTAATAAGTGTCCAAAAATTACATACAATTATAAGAGGCAGGTGGAGTACAGTTTTTACTCCACCAGCGCCTAGAGTATTATATAATAGAAGGAACCGCCGCAGGTTGTAGCGACGCGCGGTAAACAGCCGGCGACATCAGGCGGTGTTCGAAAAGTGCGCGCGCAGCCCCTGGTGCGCGCGCAGGCCGGCTGGCCAGCCGCCGCTTCTCGCAGAATTCCCAGCGTCCCAGGCCAGCGTCGCCCGCTGGCATCCTCTTATCTCATGCCCCCCCTGGAGATTGGGACTTGGGACCAATCCAACGTAGTTGCTATAACGCGGGTTCGGTTCTCGGGTTCGAGGGGATAAGGTCTGCTGATGTTGAGCTGAGTTGGGTGGGGTGGTGTACGGTGGAGGCACGAAAGGTCGTAAGAATCTGCGATTACGGCGAAGAAGGCGTCCGGCGTCGGTCCGGATGAGGTAGCTGCGACCGCGTGGAAGTTGTTCGAGAACCTCAGCAAAGAGGGTCCAATGTTTTGTGCGGTGATCCTGGACAAGGACTATTGCTCCCACTTCCAATTGTGAGAGTGGCTTGGCGTTGCGATTGTATCGCTTGAGGGCTTTCTGCCTTAAGTTCTGGGCTCGTTGATCGCATTCTGAAATCCTTGTTCTCCATTCCTTGGAAACAACGTTGGAAAGACTACGTGGACGCCCAACAAGTAGCCACCTTCCCGCTATCCACACAGCAAGTGACTTTGCGTGCCGCCCTCCATTCCGAATGGACCATCCTTTGGCAATCAGGCCGCCTTCATATTTCTACCACCACCACCCTTGATGAAGCCGTGAATGCTCTCGAGGCCTACCTACGCAAGAAGCGAAACCCCCTCCTTGATCGGCAAGATTTTCATCGTAGGGACCAACAAACCGGAGAATTGGTGGATCGCTACTTCGCAGCCCTTAAAGCTCTTGATGACTCGTGTGCACATGAGCTGGATTTTAAGTGAAGCACATGCGGCGACCCGTGTATTACAATATGCACAAAAGAGCTTGTGGGAAAACGTTTGCCCTTGCTGGTTATCAACAGCAACTCCGTATCCGTGACAGGTTAATATGTGGCCTGTTTGATAAAGACCTCCAACGAAAAGTACTGGCGGAGCAGTACAATTCCGACCTCTCCCTGGACCGAGTCCTCTCAATTTGCATCGCACATGAGAGTGCTACCGCCGTGGGCGCGACTCTTTCACCCTCCCCAACCACCTCCCCCGAAGCCTTCATTTCAACCAGACGTGCACCATCAACCTACAAGCATCAACAAGCCAGCTCGTCTGAAACCTCACCTAAGGCCAACCGTTTCTTTCAGAAACCCTATGATCCTAATGACCCCTGCTCCGGATGTGGGGCGAACCCAAGACACCGCCGTGACCAGTGCCCAGCAAAAGACATAGAGTGTAACAAATGCGGCATCACCGGGCATTACGGAAGGGTTTGCCGACAACTGAAACGGAAACCCACAACCAAACCTAATATCCCGCCACCCGCAACCAGAAACAATCAGTCCCAACCAGGACCCTCAAACACAGTTGTTGCAGCTGGAGTACGCAACGAACTCATAACCATTACGACCGATATCAACCATAAGTTACACCAAATCCGTTGGCTGGCGGACCCGGGGTCAGATCTGGATCTAATCCCAGAATCAGAATTCCTGTTACTGGATGAGCAGACCCGATCAGCACTCAACCCGAAGAACGTCCCTTGCGTAGGAGCCAACGGCATCAGCTTAAGTCCTTGTGGATCGTTCGTCGCGGCACTGCATCTCAACGGGAAAACATACAGTACTACCGTTGGAGTCTGCAAGCACCTGAACGCCCCTCTCTTGAGCAAGAGCGGATGCAAAGCCTTAGGACTTCTGCCGGATAACTGGCCCCATTCAATGATCCTGTGGACTGCGCCATGTTCTACCGCGTTAGGGTAAAGGTTCGAGCTGCAGTGAGAACTATAAATTAATAATTTATATTTTAATAAGTGTCCAAAAATTACATACAATTATAAGAGGCAGGTGGAGTACAGTTTTTACTCCACCAGCGCCTAGAGTATTATATAATAGAAGGAACCGCCGCAGGTTGTAGCGACGCGCGGTAAACAGCCGGCGACATCAGGCGGTGTTCGAAAAGTGCGCGCGCAGCCCCTGGTGCGCGCACAGGCCGGCTGGCCAGCCGCCGCTTCTCGCAGAATTCCCAGCGTCCCAGGCCAGCGTCGCCCGCTGGCATCCTCTTATCTCAGGGAGGAGCCAAGTACGTCTTAACCATCATTGATGAATCTACGAGATATACAAGTGTATTTTTCCTGAAAAACAAAGGCGGAACCCTGGGAAAAGTCAAAGAGTGGATTAAAGCATCTGAGAAACAAACCAGCCGGAAACTAAAACGAATAAGTACGGATAATGGCTTGGAATTTTGTTCCAAAGAATGGGACACTTTCTGCACGAGCGTCGGAATAATTCATGAACACACTATGACGTATACACCTCAACAGAATGGTGTGGCAGAAAGAATGAATAGGACACTCCTAGATCTTGTCAGGAGCACTATATCTGGAAGTGGTCTAGCCAAAGGCTTCCTGGGGGGAGCTGACTTACACCGCAGCCTATGTCAGAAACAGAGTTCTCAACAATCACAATGGTGTTAGCACGCCATATGAACTGTGGACAGGGAACAAGCCTAGTCTTAAACACATAAGAGCTATTGGCTGTCAAGTATTTGTCCATATTCCGAGACAAGTCCGTAAATCCAAACTCGAAAGGAGAGCTGTCAAAGGTAACCTTGTGGGATATGCACTCAGAGGACGTGGCTACAGAGTGTGGATTCCTGAGATGAAGAAAGTGGGGTAATCTCGGGAATGTGTCTTCAAAGAGAGTGATGTATCGAGGAACGACAGCAGCCGGGAGGTGCTTCCATCAGTTGAACACTATAGCTATGGGACTCAACGGGAGATTGAAGAGAATCCAGTGTCTTTATTAGATCAAGAAGACGTGATACCTACAGAAGAGGACAGCCATAATGAAGATACTGTTAAGCCTTCTCCTACTCGATCTCATCCAATGATCCTAAGGAACCAGAGAAATGCTCAGAACTCAATTGAACTCCTCAGTACTGAAGTAAATAAGAGGAGAAACCTACACGAACTTATCGTTCGAGACTCTTAAGCGGCGAAGTGATCCATGAATAGGAGGTCACTTCGAGGGAGGAGATTACTGGACCGTGGCGGCGGACGGTTGGCTTCGGTAACACTGGAGCTGACGTCACTTCCTGTTGATGTAACCTGCAAGGCAGCGTCGCCACGCTGACTTATTCTCTTTCTCCATGTTTACTATTTAATCTATATATAATTCCTTTACCTTGTAGTTAATTAAATAATAATTAACGTTGAGCGCTGTGTGTAATCAATTGGAATACAACAGTTCCTATTAAAACATGATTTATTACGCCATAGAATTACACATTCTTATTTCTTAGTTCAATAGTATAATTGTAACTGGCTGAAGAAATATTGTTTGAACACTAAACCTTGACTTTATCTTGAACTACCTTACACTTTGGCGACTTTTGCGGACAAACTACACTTCAATATAATATTTTAAAATATCATCTACAACAAAATAATGTAAATATTGATAATCACTAATATTCATTATCACAGGTTCGCGGATTTCGACAAATTACAAAAAAAAAGTCATAAGACGCCGAAACTCTTCGTTTAGTTTAGTCTTTAGTTTATTCCATAATATTGAACAACCCATTGGATTCTCTTCAATCTCCCGTTGAGTCCCATAGCTATAGTGTTCAACTGATGGAAGCACCTCCCGGTTGCTGTCGTTCCTCGATACATCACTCTCTTTGAAGACACAGTCCCGAGATTCCCCCACTTTCTTCATCTCAGGAATCCACACTCTGTAGCCACGTCCTCTGAGTGCATATCCCACAAGGTTACCTTTGACAGCTCTCCTTTCGAGTTTGGATTTACGGACTTGTCTCGGAATATGGACAAATACCAGGACTACCCTAGCTCTAAAATATAAATGTGGTATTATATGTTATACATACCATGTTGAACATAGAATAATTATTCAACTACAAAATGGCGTCAAATAAAAGTACAACAAGAAATAAAGGGCGGCACCCCGAAACAAGTCGTTGACATTTTTTATACAACTCAAAGAAGATATAAACATATCGGTTACGTCAGACCTAATTCAACGCAGACGCTTAACAGAGTCCGCCCTCACTCACGTCACCATCATCATATAAACTGGTTTTTTTTCTGAGCCCACAGGAAGCAGCACAGTAACAGCAATACAGAGAGTCAAAAGGCAAGTGTAGTTAGGTCACCATGCTACCTGATTGCTCAACGGTCCCAGGACTCCCCTTATCCATCTCACCTTCCCGGATGCCACCCCCTAAACCGAGGTAACCATGCTCATTTGCGTGTGGATTTTTTTTCTCTTCAGGCTAGTGCTCTCGCTCTACCACCTATGGCCCATGATTGCAAGTTGGAAGAGGAGCCTACCTCGGTGTCGGCTCCACATCTTTTGAACATATAGGTTTATTCATGAAAATAGGCATAAACTGCCCTACCCCCCCCCCCCCCCCCCCCCCAAATGAGCATATAAGATGCCAGAATACTATAAGAGTCATAACGAGAGCCAACAGCCAGAAATGTGCACCTGTTTAGTTTTTATTGATTTATCAAGGAATTGGGTTGTTCAATATTATGGAATAAACTAAAATGAGCATTTAGCCGATATTTATTCCGCTAGATGGCGCTCTGCCATCTAAAATGTTTTTTGAGCGGTCAGAATATTCTCATCTCAACCCCAGACCTTGTAATATTTTCTTATAGACTTTTTCATTTTCTTTTTCTTATATATATATATATATGATTTAAGACCATGGAATTGTTGTAAATAATCCAGATATCTACTACCACATATTTCACCACGTGACTGTATATAACTTGTTACTTTCTGCAAATAGAAAGCATCAAATAACATCAATCTGTACCGCGTAAGACTCTAATAAAGTATAGCAACTGTATAGATAGAAGGAATGGAGAATAACAGGAGAATATTAAGGCTAAAACTAATCAGGCCTAAGTGAGAATAAGTGTGTTAATAAGTTAGTTAGTGAGTCCTTTGTTTCAGTCCTTCAGTCCCAGTCCGTGAAGGCCGCTCCTATAGAGGTAATCTATCCTTTTCTGCAAGAAACCTCCTCGTCCCATTCCTTCTTGACGTTCAGACGCTTCCTAGTGGAATCTCTGTTTGTTTATTTCACCTTTGGCCCAGCTGTGTCGCCTTCCACCACGACTGCACGGTAGAGGTGACATTGAGGTTCGTCTAGCATCAGGTAACACTGGTCCCAGAGGTCCCAAGATATCACATATATATATGAATGAACAAAAGGTTTGCCACAGATTACAAACAAAATCGATTATTTTCTTCAATGTAAAATTATAAGGCCTCGATATTGAAAGATAATAGACGGACCTATAACAAAAGGCTGAAGCTCTTACAAAAAAGAAGACTTTAAAAGTTACTTATTAAATACTTTTCACTTTGTATATATAAGTACCTTTTAATATCAAGTTTTGGTATAATCTACCAATTGTTATAAACCCGTCTATGTTCTTTGATCTAGAGCTTGTCAGATTACAAAAATGAAACTCATTACTTTTATAATCTCCTGTGATCTATCGATTCATATTGATGTAGACAAATAACGGTCAGAAACATGAACTAGGAAAGGGTGTAGTGTGAGAGATACACAATTGGGGAAACCGTGGATGACGCATTGTTTTATAAAGTGAAGGCCAGCAATTTGCGATAATATTTGTGTGGCCGGCGGTCCATTGTTCACGAGATTGCCATCGAGAATTGAGGCAAGAAGCGGAGCAAGCTTTCATCTATCATTCTGAGAGGAGGAAGGTTTTATGTCCAAAGTTGCCAAAGTCGCCTTGTTAACTTTTTAGATCATTAATATATTCTGAAAAATGTTTATATATCATTATAACTCTAAATATATACTTAGCCATTGTTATGGCCACGAATTGAATGGCTGCAATCTCCATGTGTTTCAGTGATAAATGCTGCTTGTTAAAAATGTTTCTAGCTTTGAATTGTAATAAAGGGAACAAATATTATTCCAGAGTCCTAATTCATTCATTTCATAGTTGAGAAGACAGGTATTTTCAGATTTTATTTCAATTCAAACCGCTATGTCCCCCTGATGACACTTGCAATGACATACGTGTATGTTTCTACAGTTGTTTATTCATATATTCATAATAATTTTAGGGCGTGAAGAATAGTCATAAGATATTAACATGGAGAATGAAAAAAAAACGAAACATAGTCATCAATATTTACAACAAAATTAATGCATTTATGATTTTTATTTAAAGAGAAGAAAAAATATATGTAAGAGTTTAAACATCCTGAAGACAAATGAAAAATTCCTAAAATCTTAATGAGAATAGAGAGATTTTATATTATAAATATTTTAATTTCCAAAAAGATATTTGTTGCTATATATATAAATAATTCAAAGTATATCTGCACAAAGTATTAAATTTAATATACGTTTCTTTACAGGATATGAAAATACTTGTTGTCAAATTGTTGTTGATTCTATAATCCTGAAAACAGGACAAACCAGTGAAAGATGTATTAAGATATGAGTCTTTTTATAAAGATTACCTATAACTCCCTATACTTCATGACATATTTAATATTATAAAACTCTATTTTAATTAATATTGAAATTTTAATTTATTATTCTTTATATATTTCCGGCCATTAGGGTTGATACACAGAGAAAGAAAGCAACTATCAAAATCATATTTGATGAAACCATAGTTTATAGCGAGAGGATGAAGTGATTGAATTTTGAATAATTCTGTATCAAAGCACAGCCGAAGTGAGTATCCAGAATATCCGGCTACATTAACACCTCTAAGATCTTGCTGAGTATCGTGTGGAACATAATTTATATTACAGATTTAGATATAGAAGTCTCTACCACCCTGAATCGAATCCCGCATTGGGCATTTTTTTCTAATTTAAAAAAATAAATGCTCCAATGGCCCCCGATTCTTGCAAAAGTTCAACACCACCAGCGAGTTCAAGTAACTAAACCGGGCTCTGGCTCATTTATAGGTGCAAAAGTCGAACTGCTTTTCACATGTGTAGACATGTGGTGCACATACAGTTAAAAGCAGTTGGCAACTTCTACCCACCATGTTTATCATGGTGTGTACTAAGGATAATAATGATAAGATATAGAAGTCCATGAGGCTTCAATAATGAGCCACAGTTCAACAATTGAACTGGTTGTAAAAGGGGAGCATGCTAGTCTCTCAGCAACCTGAAGCCAAAGGTTTACAATTGGTGAGAAATATGGACAACGTGCTGGCGAGGATAAACACCCTCTGTATCGGGGAACTGCATGGACTCTCAATCGTACATTGTAATTATGAAGGGTAGTGTTGATAAATTGTTAGAAATGAAGTTACATGCCGTTAGATTTTAGGGATACAACGGTGATTGTCCGAATTACTAGCTCTGCGGACTATATGATGTATTAAATATAAAGCGATAACATTCCATCGATATATAAGAAAGGGAAACATTATAAAGCATGAATCTCTATTTTTTTAAAACACAAAACATCCCAATATATTTTTTCATCGCAGTAAGGACAGTAAAGCGTTTTTTTTTTTTTGTGTGTATTAAAACAAAAGAAACATTCGTGCTTTATAATGTGATTCCATTTCTTATATATGATGAATATCCAAGGTATCCTATACCATTACTCTAGGTTATAGGTCGGTAGGACAAGATGACTATTGAGAGCCCTTATCAGTCGTTTCAATCAGTATATCTACACCAGGATTCGTCCATCATGGTGCTACAGAAGGTGTTTCATTTTTAAAAGAACAGTTTTTCAAGACTGTATCTCGCAAAAAAATACGAGCTATTTGAATGATTTTATACAAGTATACAGGTATATTAGTATATAGATTGACTTTTGTCTGAATTTGCCAAAACTGGTGATATGGCTAATTTTTAATCAACGCTAGTAATGTTTTTACTAGGGTGATGAGCAAAATGCATCGTTCTGATGTATAATTAAGGGAAGAAATACCTTTCTAGGTACATAATAGTATTTAATTATATATATTACATTATGAAATATATTATAAATATTTGAAATATCTGATATAAATATAGTGATTGTGTTAAATATTACGTTTCTAGACTTTCCGAAAAAAATACTCACACAATAACACTAATTATTCACCTTATTAAATATATATATTGCTATTACTAAGTGCACAATTAGTCGTATAATAAAGATAATTTTGATATATGTGGAATTAGGCGAATAAAATTCCTCTGAAAAAAAAGGCGTTCTAAAAAAAATCTTTAACACCAACCGAAATTGAATGGAAGGAAATGATTGTCAGAGAGATTCCGCCATCTCAAAAATATATATATTTCTACACTAATCAGAAAAACAATTAATGACGTTTATAGTATTATCAGAGAAAATATTAATAAATGCACAAAAATTCTAAAAGATTTATGTTCTCAAGCCGCCTCATATCAAGGAACACAAGAACTACAGGAGTGGGTTCAAGCCGGTGGTTCAGCGACAAATAACGCGAAGTCGATTTTGGAGGCCAAAGAGATCCTATTAATTGATTACCTTGAAAAAGGCACAAATATCAAAGGTGAATATTTTTCGAACCTTATTGACCAGCTGGATGTTAATTGGTGATAAAAAGTCTGGTTCGAGAAGAAAAAAAAATATTTCACCAGGACAACGCACCTGCTCACAAAGGGGTGTTGGCAATAGGAAAACGGTGGGTTTAGAGGTACGATTTTCTCGACCACCCCCCTTATTCTTCTGAGTTAGCATCCTCAGACTTCCATTTGAAAATTCCAGTCTTCCCACACCTTAAATATTTGGTTCTGGAAAGCGCTTCGCGTACAAATAAGTTGAATAGACTGTAGAATAATATTTCAACAGATTTTCAGACACTCATTTCCTGCAGATAATGCTGATATTGGAATAACAACGGACATATTTGTTGAAGTCAAAGGATATTATGTCTAAAATAAAATGTTTGAAACTGAAAATCAGAGTCTTTCATTATCAGGCTGAGTACCTTTCACCTTACACTCGTAGAGGAAGATCCAAGATTCGTCAGAAAAGACGAATGACTCCACATGTGTCTACCATCGTGGTTTAACGCTTTATTCTAGGCGATTCTGTTTCTGCTGCAGTGTAAAAAATACCATAGCCATGGTCACCGGGGGCACCGAGTTTGGCCCTCCTAGATGCAAATAATCTTATTCTAGTAACGGTCACATAGGATCTCCATCGACACGAGTAGTAATATCACGTTAGGATAAACCGCAGTCCAGGGAGGCTAGGACTCTGCTGCGATCACATTCCGAATAAAAAGTTATTATTTTTTTGCATTAGGGAAATTCGGCAAAATAAAAAGGAAAAAACAAAATATTAAAGAAATCTAGTAACAAAAACTGTTTTATTAATATTAAAACGGTTAAAAAATAGCCATTTTCAATATATAAAGTTGATAATTTAAAACCCATTTACGAAAGTTTCAAGCAAATATTCTAAATTTTTATTGGCATAGAATATATATAAATTATTTTTTTCACGTCTTTTTATATTAAATAAACGAATAAAAAAAGTTATATTTCAATGTTATAATATAGTATAAAATTACTATTAGACATCGAATGCTGTAAATAACCTCTCTGAAACATATTGTTTTCTCCACGTATGGATCTATATAATAATACTAACACAATTACATATTAGAAAAATAACTGAACACTAAAAACACAAACACTATATATATCCATATATACACAATTATCATCATCAACTCTGTGACAACAAATAAATAAAAACAAATATTAAACTAATCCGCCAATACATCACACCATCTTCCCCCTACATGCTTTGATATCGCACAGGAGGTCTCCGATCCCTTGGAGGGTTTCTTCTTGGCAGGGGCTTTCCTCCGTCCGGGCTTCTTTGTCTGAGGAACACGCGGATTCCCTTGGGCTGCTTTCAATCTCCACACCTTGGTCCCCGGACACTGGATCCTGCGGCAGTCCAGCTGTTTCCGACGAAAACGATTCTCTGTCCCTCCGGCTGTTCATACTCTCAGGAGCCATCCATATTGGGTCATCTTCCTTCTCTCTTTTCTCTCTGGCCTCATCTCCATCTTCACCACTAGTCCATCTTCTCCTTATCTGATCTCGGTGGTAGGTCTTCACCTGTCCATTTATCAAAACTGTATAGACTCTGCTCCCCTTTCTGCCCACTGTTCTTCCTGGGATCCATCCGACACCTCTAAAATTCTTACACCACACCTTATCGTCCACCTCGAACTCCTCTTGGCCTCTTCCTCGATCATACCTCATCTGCCTGGCCTGTCGTTCCCTCACCCTATTGTCCAGGCTTTGGTGTATTAATGTCAGTCTTGTCCGCAGAGACCGACCCATAAACAGCTCTGATGGGGTCTTCCCAGTTGTCTCATGCGGCGTGCATCGATACGTGAGGAGAATTCTTGACAGTGTATCTTGAATGGTATCTTCAAACTTCTTTTTATTTTTTTCCAAGGCCATCTTTATCAATTTTACCGCTCTTTCCGATAAACCATTACTCTGTGGATGGTATGCTGGAATCAGAGTTTGTTTGACTCCATTTCTTTCGAAAAAATTATTCATCTCTACCCCTGTAAACTGTGGGCCATTATCCGACACCACTTCCTCTGGTAACCCATACGCTGAAAACAATCTTCTTAACTGCTCAATCGTCTTTCTTGCGGTTATCTCTCTCATCGGGATCGCCTCGACCCATTTTGAGTGGCTATCCACCACAATTAACAAATTCACTCCATCTTTAAATGCAAAATCCATATGGATCCGTTGCCAGGGCCTGGTTGCCCACACCCACGGTCTCCAGTTTACTTTACTTGGGCCTGTCTGAGTTTGCTGGCAATTTTTACACCCATTTACCATGCATTCAATCTGGTTGTCAAGATTCGGCCACCAAAAATGCGACCTAGCAACCGCCTTCATTTTGCCCATCCCCGAATGGGTCTCGTGTAGACAACTCAACATATCTTTCCTAAGAGAAGACGGGATGATCACTCGCATTCCCCCCCCCCCCCCCCCCCCCCCCCCCCCCCCCACACACACACAATAAGCATTCCCAGTCCATAGTTAACTCCAACTTTCTCTGAAAATAGGGTCTGAGGTATTCCCCAACTCTTTCAGGCCAACCTTGCTGCGTATAGCGCTTCACCACTGACAATACTTCATCTTTTTTGGTTTCCACACCTATTTCTGCTGCTGTAACCGGCAAATCTTCCACGTATGATAATATGAACGTTTGATTCAAAACCGGTTTTTCGTCACTCTCTACTGGCAACCGTGAGAGAAGGTCTGCGTTTCCATGATCTTGAGTTCTTCGGAACTTAATTTCATATGTATAAGCCGCCAAAGTCAGTCCCCATCTCTGCAATCTTGAAGTAGACAAAGTGGGAATCCCTGCTCTCGGCCCCAAAATAGACACCAAGGGTTTATGATCTGTAATCAGGGTAAATTGTCTTCCATAGATAAACTGGTGGAAAATTGTCACACCATATATTATTGCTAGAGCTTCTCTTTCTATTTGTGAATAATTACGTTCGGCCCCGGAAAGTGTTCGTGAGGCAAACATGATTGGTTTCTCTTGGCCCTCGATAACATGGGACACTCCCCTGTCCACTTCCAATAACTATTCTTTTTCAGCAGCTTGTGAAGTAGCTCCAACAGCTCTGGCAAATTCGGAATAAACTTTCCATAATAGTTTACCAATCCCAGAAAAGATCTCAATTCCGAGACATTTGTCGGGCTTTTGGCTTTCTGTAGCCTTTGTATCTTGTCCTCTAAAGGCCGAATACCATCTTCTTTGATGAGATGTCCCAAATACTGTATTTCTCTTCGCAGAAATTCACATTTTTCCCTTTTTAATTTTATGTTGTGCTTCTGCAACCGAACAAAAATAGTTTTTAATACTACCATATGTTCCTCCACTGACGCCGTGGATACGAGTACATCGTCAATGTAACAAATAACCCCATTAATTCCCGCCAATATTCTATCCATAACTGACTGAAAAAAACTAGGGGCATTTGCCAATTCAAAAGGCATTCTTTTAAACCTAAAAAGCCCCTTATGCGTATTAATAGTCAGGAGTGGCTGGGTGCTAGGGTTTACCTCTAATTGAAGGTATGCATTGCTCAAATCTAGTTTAGAGAAATACTTCCCTCTAGCCAATACGGAAAACAGGTCCTGCTGAGTAGGCAGCGGATAGGCCGCAGTATCCAAGAACCTATTTAAAGTTACTTTGAAATCACAGCAAATCCTAAACTCTTTATTCTTCTTGGGCACAACCACCACTGGAGTTGTCCACTTGCTGCTGGGTACTTGATACAAGTAGTCCTTCTCCACCATTTTTTCTAGTACCTCGTTTACCGCCATTCTAATCGCAAAGGGAACTGGTCGGGCCTTATGAAATATGGGGTTTACATCCTGAATATTCACTGCAAATGTGAATCCCTTTATTGGATCTGTAGTCTCCCCGAACACAACCTGGTGTTCACTCAATAATTCCGCCAACGTGTCCTCCAAAGGCATCTGATTCACAAAATAATTTCCAATTTTCAAAACATTGATCCATTCTCTCCCCAACAAGGCCTTCCTTTCTCCTCTCACCACGACAGCTCTAAGCTTAGCGATCGTTCCACGAAAATCGACCTTGACATCTATTTCACCCAGAAGCGGTACCACAGTTCCGTCATAGGTCTTAACAATTATTCCCGCTTCTTTTACCTGCACGTCTGGGAGGTATCTTTTGAAATCCTTCTCCGATATTAAAGTCAGACAGCTACCCGTATCGATTTCAAAAGTCATCAAAGTGTCCTCTACTCTCACCTTAATCACATAGGGAGGGTCATTCGTAGCATACTTGACTCTATAATCATACGTCCTCATGAAGACCATTCTTTGAACGGATTCTTCCTCCTCCTCCTCTTGATCCTCGATTTGATTAATCTTTCTCTGGTTCAGAAACCGGCTCACCTGTCTTTCGCTTGTATGTTCCCCACGGCTCCTGCAGATGGTTGCCAAGTGACCTCTTTTCCCGCATCTGGAACAGGTCGCCTCTCTAAATCTGCATAAGTCTTTATGCAACCTCCCGCAATGTATGCACTTTCTCTTTTGCACTCTATCATATCTATTCCTGACTTCTGCGCGTATTTTGTCCACGCTATCTGCAGGCTCATTGACATGGAATATTCTGGTATTTTTTTCTGCTGCCTCCATCGACAACGCAATTTCAACTACTCTTGCCAACGGCACATCTCCTTCAGACAAGATCCTCCTCTGAATTTTTGCATTTCTCAATCCGCACACCAATTTGTCTCTTAAGGATTCCTTCAAGAATTCGCCAAATCCACACGTTGAGGCTAGCCGCTTGATTTCCACCAGATATTCTGAAACACTTTCCGTTTCCTTTTGTATTCTTCCAAAAAACATGGAATCTCTCTACGATTATAGATCGCCTTGGGGAAAAATATTCAACCAGTTTCTCAATCAATTCTTCATTTTTATACTCTTTAGGCAACTTCGGGCTACATAAATTTTTCAATGTATCATACGCCTTCCCGCCAATTAGAGTCAACAAATAGGCTTTTTTCTTTTCTTCACTAGCCTCTTCTAGAATTAGAAACTGCTCCAAACGCTGGATAAATGAGCAAAAATTTTCATTTTTTTCTTCAAATTCCCTAAAATGGTAATGAGCCATCATGAAATAATTTTTCTTATGTAAATTTCCAATAAATTATTTCTTCTTTAATTTTAAACAAAATTCTTCATATTACCTTATACGATCGCTTGGGTACTTACTCTTAAAACCTCGTCGCCAATGCAATGTTTCCAGACAAAATACTTGAAAATAGTATATCTTTTTAAATGCCAAGAAACAAACAAAGCTAACACAATTACATATTAGAAAAATAACTGAACACTAAAAACACAAACACTATATATATCCATATATACACAATTATCATCATCAACTCTGTGACAACAAATAAATAAAAACAAATATTAAACTAATCCGCCAATACATCACAAATTATCATGTATTCTATAAAATCATGTTCATTTAATTTGTTTTTGAAAACGGGTAATCGCAAAAATAAGACGCAGTTAAAATTGACTCATTAATCCATGTCCTGATATAATAAATATAAATAAATAATTATAAATAATTAACATATTTTGAAGCCTAACAATAACTAAATATGAGTTTATTTTGTGTCGATAATGATATTGTCAAGTAGCTCCGTCCAGATGGGACACCTGTCAATCATCCCTGGACCCCGGGGGGGACCAAAGGTGCTGCGAGGGGTTCTCGGAAAACTGATCTGTAAATAAGGAAAACAGAACGGTGGCGGAGACCGCTCATTAGGATTATCTTTAACTTGGGTTAAGTTGAACTATCTCTCTCTCCCTATAAATACCCCTTATAATAAATTAATTATCCCCAAACTTGCCCTTGCTTTATTTATCTCTGTGACATATTTTGGTGGAGACGCTGGGTAGCGTGACGGAACTTCGAAGAAGTCGACGTCTACAGGAAGGCGAACCAATTCTTCAACCTTTGCCACAACGAATAGAAATGGAACACGACTACAGACCTACTGTTAGCGGATCCTACCTCCCTTGTCAGCGCAAACGAGATCCTTCTACCTTATCTGGAGATGGAAATATAAACCCTGGACAGTGGTTGAAAGAGTACGAGAGAGTGTCGAAGTACAACAGATGGGACGACACCATGAAGCTTGCCAACGTCGTATTTTACTTGAACGGAACTACTGGAAGGTGGTTTGATAATAACGAAGAATCTCTCAACTCGTGGAGACGCTTTGAAGACGCATTCCGCGGTGTGTTCGGACTGCAGGAGGATTCTGCTCGACGCGCCGAGGAAGTTCTAAAGTCAAGAACACAAAAGGCCGAGGAATCCAGCGAGTCATACATCCAGGAGGTTCTTAGTCTCTGCCACCAGGTGAACCCTCGCATGGAAAAAGGTGAGATAGTTGCTCACATTATAAAGGAAATTTCGAAGGACACATACCAGGTATTGGTGGCGAAAGACATACAGACGGTAAATGAAATCCTGAAGTTTTGCCGTCATCTGACAACCGTCAAGCAGCGCAGGATCGGCCGTACGACATTCGCAAACGTCAAACGTAATGCCCATTTCGTGTGTTGACGACTCAGACGACTTGGCCGCGTTAATTCGCCGCATCGTTAGAGAAGAGATACAAAAGGTTTTCTCAGCACCTGAAGTGATCAATCCGCTCCGAGAGGTGAACGCCCTGGAACAGACTGTGAGGGAAGGGGTCAGCCGTGCTCTACAACCTACCAGACCACAAGTCAACGTGGTACAACAACAAACACGAACGCCCTATAATATCGACCGACCAACCCAACCCAGGAAGACGGAACATTGGAGAACCTACGACGACAAACCTATCTGCTTCCACTGCGGACGACCCGGACATGTCGTTCGTTATTGTAGAGAACGACGGCAGGTCTTCGCTGAAGCCAGGTCAAGGAATGGCGGAGAAGGAAGAAATGTTGGATTTTCGAGTCGACCCCCGAGATATGACGCGACAACGAATATGTTACGCCCCAAACCTCGACGTGCTTCTACCGGAGCTCTTCCCCACATCCAAGCCGCGCAAGATCGCTAGCCCGAAGACAATCCCAGTTGCCAGCCCGTCGTTTCAGCCGTTCTCCTATGCCTCAGAATGTGTAGATCTAAGTGAAGCGGCTTCTAACGGGGGTGAGGTCGCTATTGAAGAAAATCCTCCAGGGTATCTCGCCGCTAAATTAAAAGAAAATTTTGGTATGGTCGAAATAAATGGACGCAAAATTAAAGCATTGGTGTATTCAGGAGCCGACTTTTCTGTAATTTCGGACAAATTTCGACGCGAACTAAAGACACCTCTCTTCAAAGAACCAGGTCCCATTCTTAAAGCCGCAAACAAAAATTTAATAGAGACCCTAGGAAAATGTGTCCTGAACATAGAAGTTAATGGTCTGAAGATATCCTTTGAATTCGTTGTTTTATGGTGGAATGCAGCCATGACATCATATTCGGATGGAATTTCTTCAAGGCCACCGAAGCCGTCATTGATTGTGGCAGAAATGAACTCCATATCGGGGAAACCTCCGTCCTGGAATCTCGAGAGGAGGAAAACGAGAGATTGTTTGCTTCCGACGACTTTGTCATCCCGACTAAATCAATGAATGTGCACCATGGAAAGTAACGAGAATGGGAAAATTTGCAGTCTTATTTAATCCAGCGATAAGTTACAAAATACGCAGCTAGAGTCACGTGAATGGTCACAGAAGATAAACTTACTCTAGATCCAGGGCTGTCTGAAATTCAAAGGTTACAGCTTGTTTTCAGGCCTTGACGAGTTTTATGACATATTTGACTTAGGAAGTACTCCTATTAAGCCCACTAGTACTGTGAAGCACAAGATAAACACAGGAGACCACTCTCCTATCAAACAGCGGCCCTATAGAGTAGCACCAAGTGAAAAACGACTAATTCAAGATGAAGTGAACAAGATGATTGAAAATCACATCGTGAATCTCTCTGAAAGTCCTTGGTCATCTCCAGTTATTCTAGTTCGAAAGAAAGATGGGACCTGGAGATTCTGCGTAGATTATCGTCGATTAAATAAGATAACAAAAAAGATGTTTACCCGCTGCCACGCATTGACGATGCCTTGGACAGTTTAGCCGGCTCTAGTTACTTCTCCACGATGGATCTTCGGTCCGGGTATTGGCAGAATGAAGTGGACGAAAAGGACAGAGAGAAAACTGCCTTCATCACTCCAGATGGGCTGTATGAATTCCGATTAATGCCTTTCGGTCTATGCAACGCTCCAGCAACGTTTGAAAGGATGATAGATAGTGTTCTGGGCAGTCTTAAATGGAACATGTCCCTTTGCTACCTGGACGACATCGTAGTTTACACACCTACCTTTGAGGAACATCTACGTCGTCTACAACTTGTATTGAGATGCATTCAGAAATCTGGACTGAGCTTGAACCACAAAAAGTGTCTTTTTGGATCAAGAAGGATAAAGATTTTAGGACACCTTGTTGACGCCAATGGAATTAATCTAGATCCAGATAAAGTTGAAGCCGTCTCTAAATTTCCGAGGCCAAAGAGTATTTCTGAACTGAGGAGCTTTCTTGGATTATGCTCCTATTACCGAAGATTTATTGAAAACTTTGCCGACAAAGCTAGATCTTTGCATGACCTACTGAAGACTGAAAAACAATTCTATTGGGATGCAGCTCAAGAGAAAGCGTTTGAAGTCTTTGAAACAGCTCTAATTTCAGAGCCTGTCTTGGGATACTTTGATGAATCCGCAGATACCCATCTACACACGGATGCAATCGGACATGGTATTGGAGCTGTTCTTCTACAAATACAAGGTGGAAAGGAGCGGCCTATAGCTTATGCATCATGAAGCTTGACGAAGGCTGAACATAACTATTCTACAACAGAAAAAGAATGCCTTGATGTAGTCTAGTATTTTAGCAAATCCGTCCATATTTGTTTGGTCGACCATTCACGGTTGTCACTGACCATCACTCTCTATGTTGGTTGGTAGGGCAGAAAGATCCTTCTGGCCGTCTGGCAAGATGGGCGCTGAAGTTGCAAGAATTTGACGTGACCGTTATCTACAAGAGCGGACGCAAACATAAGGATGCCGATTGTCTGTCAAGGAGCCCGCTTGAGAACGATCAACCAAGTGGTGTGATGTCACTAAACAACGTCGATATAGAGCAGACTAAAGACCCGGATTTAGCTAAAATATTCGATAATTTTAACTCGGGCTACACCAGAAACGAATTCAGCATTATCGACGGCATCTTATACAAGAAAAACTATAGCACAACTGGAAGACCCTGGCTTATGATGATTCCTAAGCACTTAAGATCGGATGTTATGGCAGATTTACATGACGCTCCTACAGCTGGGCATTTGGGTTTCGCCCGAACGTATGACAAAGTGAAGCAACGATTCTATTGGCCTGGCCTTTATAGAACTCTTCGTCAATATGTGCGCCATTGTCGGGAATGTCAACGAAGGAAGAAATTACCTCGACGTCCGGCTGGACAACTTGTATCCATACCGCCCGTAGAAAAGCCATTCTATAAGGTCGGGGTTGATCTCCTTGGAAGATTCCCAGTTTCTAAAGATGGAAACCGTTGGATCATTGTGTGCACCGATTATATGACAAGGTATGCCATAACGAAAGCGATCCCAAACGGAGGAGAAATCGAAACAGCTAAGTTCCTGGTTGAAGATGTTATCTTAAAGCATAGAGCTCCTAGAGAAATAATAACAGATCGCGGAAGAAATTTCATTTCTCAAGTAATAAAAGAGATCAATTCTCTGTGCAGAATTGTGCACAGATTTACAACGGCCTACCATCCCCAGACCAACGGCCCGACTGAAAGGTTCAACAAAACTCTGGGAGATATGTTGTCCATGTACACAGGTGTTGAGCAGAAGGACTGGGACCAAGTTCTACCCTACGTAACATTTGCTTACAACACTGCTAAACAGAAGGCGACCGGCTACACTCCGTTCTTTCTTGTCCACGCCCGCGAGGCCGAGACCTATATCGATGCCGTACTACCTTACCTACAAGATGAGATCTCTCACGACTACGTTGGAGAACTTGTGACCAGAGCTGAGGAAGCGCGTCAACTCTCCCGATCACGCCTTCTACAATCACAGGCGAAAGACCGTGACTTTACGACCAGAAACATACTCCAGAGTATTACCAGAAGGATGCTCTTGTGTGGGTTTTTACTCCCATCCGAAAAGTAGGACTCTCAGAAAAGCTATTGAAGAGATACTTCGGTCCCTACAAGGTGACAAAGAAGCTTTCAGAAGTTACGTATGAAGTAGAGCCCGTGGACCCGTCTCCCCGATCACGGAAAGCCATGGATATCGTCCATGTCATTCGGATGAAACCCTACATGGACCTTGAAGAACAACATTCCATTCTGCTAGGGAACAAAGGCCGTGATAGATTTCCTTCCAGAACAAGGGCTGAGACAAGCTAATCAGCGGGTCGCTGTTTTCTCTAAAGAGGGAGTAATGTCAAGTAGCTCCATCCAGATGGGACATCTGTCAATCACCCCGGACCCCGGGGGGACCACAGGTGCTGCGAGGGGTTCTCGGAAAACTGATCTGTAAATAAGGAAAACGGGACGGTGGCGGAGACAGCTCATTAGGATTATCTTCAAATTGGGGTAAGTTGTACTATCTCTCTCTCCCTATAAATACACCTTATAAAAAATTAATTATCCCCAAACTTGCCCTTGCTTTATTTATCTCCGCGACAATATTGAACAATAACTATCTACACAGTGCGATCAATAATTTCCAGGAATGCTGAATATTTAAAGAAATACAAAGAATAATATTTTTTTATTTAAAATTTCTCAAAATTATCACCGTCACTATCTATACACTTGTTCCATCTTTTTTCCAGATATCAAAACACTTTTGAAAATCCTCATCTTTCAGGCTTTTCAAAATATTCTTCGTATTCTCCTTTATTTCAGGTATTTAGTCAAATCAACGTCCTTTTATGACTTTTTTTTAAATTTTAGGGTGAAGGAAAAGGTCGTTGAGAGCAAGTTCAGGAGAATAAGGTAGCTGGGGTAGTAAAGCAATTACGTGTTTAGCGAATAGAGGTGTGCAGTGACGGCCGTATGTGGTCGTGCGTTGTCATGATGCAAGAGCCAATTTTTCTGATCTCATTTTCGGGTCGTTTCTTACATTCAGCCTCCCTTAAACGTCGCAATACATCAAGATAATTGTTTATTATATGATGCACTAGCGAGCCATCTATTATCAAAATTCGAAACTATTTTAAAGGCGTAAGATTATTTTTGAAAATAAACAGTAGGGCAGTAGAAATTGTTTGGCATGTTCGAAATGAGATATCCAAGTCTTATTCTAGCTCTCCGATAGTTATCCTTGTGTTTTATTTGATAGGTGACTTGATTTTGAGTGCATTATCGGGGTTTCTTATCGATAAAGGTCTGCCAGTGTGTAGATCTTCCTTGACTCTTGTTCGAACAGCTTTAAATCGTGCAAATCATTCAAATGTCTTCGATTGTGATAGGGAATCTTCTTTAAAAGCCTGATTCAACATTTTAAATGATTCGGAAGCTGTTTTCCCTAATTTAAAGCAAAGCTCTATGCAGACTTTCTGTTTTTCAATACAGTGATATATTCTGATATACTCGAGCTTATAAATTCGAAAAAACGTGAGCGCGTGCGTCTGTATGATCAATTTTTTTCTACTTGTTGATAATTTTTTTTCTTTAAGGTCTTTATAAAATCATTTCGTTATTTTGAGTATTTTACGTGATCCAGTCTCATTCCTGGAAATTATTAATCACACGTTGTATTTATATTCTCATCGCTAACTTCTATACAATAGCATGGTTCTTTTTTATGCAAGTAAAACTGGTGATCCATTTGATAAGCTGATTGGTGTTCCTGGTTTTCCTACACTTTAATACACCAGCGAATTGGTGCTAAATACTTTTGGTCATTCTTCAAATCGCTGGTATGTTCAAAAGTTTTTGATTGTAATAAACTCTAGGATGTTGGCTGCCTTGTCATTCTTCAAAAATTATTTTCAGTCCCAAAGTGTTGAATGACGATCTTAGCGTAATGTAGGCTGGCTTGGTCAGACCGAAGTACGTACCTGTAATGCTGATTGAGGTATTGTAACGGCCTGGTCTTGACATATTTGGTCATGATCTCGTTCAACCTTGATGTCGAACTGCGAAAGAATGGACGATTGAGTCCATTTAAACTAACTCAATTCAAACTAATCCATTCTCTTTGATATTCACGTAGATATATTTGACGCCAGGAGAAAATAAGGAAGGGTCGAATAGGTAATAGTTACCATTCTGAGGGCTGGCAATATGTTAGTTACTATTTCTGTTGATCGGAAGTGGAAAGGGTGTAAAACCACTTGTTGATCGGAAGTGGAAGGTTGTAATACCACTCATCGTTTAGAATGAAGTCATGATATGGAAATCTGCGCACCCATTTTCCGCACATCGTTTTTCCCGAAGCAATCTGGCTTTCGTTTCGAACTGGAATAGCTCGTTTTTTTTCCTATATTTAAATCCTAACATTTGAATGTTGATGAACCTGTATAACTGATAAATCAAGGACCTTGTAGCATTTCTGATTTATCTTTTTGTTCTTGATATTTGATACAATTTACTAGAATTGTTAACCCCTTCCTTCTCCTGATCTATTTACTAACCATTATGATAACACTTGAAGACCCCATTTGGAGATGCTGCACATATGTACTTAATAACTTTAATTCTTCTAAAAAATGTCATGTTTTGCATGCTTTTCAAGACAAAAATTGGGGTTGTAGAATGTGTACAAACATGCTATCAAAACCTCTTAATCCTCGAAGCCATTTTCTTCGGCAATGATTGAAAAAAAGTTTGCCTTCAATCGCATTCTATTTGATTTTTCACGAGATTTCACATGACATAGACCACATTTATATTTAGATTTAAATAACAAAACAAGGTTTCTCCTGAACACACCCATTGTTAATCTCTAGGTATTATTTTAATTTTGCTGAAATATATTAATTGCTATCCTGAGCTTTTGATTTTTTGTTTTACAATTATTTTTTAAGGATATTATTTTCATTTCACACTTTACCTTTTAATAGGCTTGAACCTAGAGAGCTTGTTAGAATTTGTTCTGAAAAAAGATTCACAATGAAATCTTCTCATATGTTTTCAATAGAAAAGAAAAATCCTGAAAATTCAATAGTGTTTTAACAGATTTCAAATAGAAGCGGGTTCCTAGAAAACTAGTTATTTTTAATACAATATATATATATTGAAGAAAAATAATAAAATATATTTTTTTTAAAACCAAACAAGAATTTCACATAGTTTTCTATTCGAATATTCAAGTTAAATTCACCTCCAACTTGATTAGGTGAAAGAGGGTGAAATTGAGAAACTTATTTTAGTTTTCAATATATAACTCTAAACCTTTTTCTTCACGAATATGTAAATTGGAATAGAGTTGAGAGCGAAATTGAAATTTGTTATTCATTGGGAGAGATGGAGGAGCAAGATTTCGCCACAAGCCCAAATTACATCTCGGACGATCTGAAGCTGGAGATAAAATCGCCAAGAAATAATGGCCAGCGCATCTTTCTAGGTCGCTCTAATGGCTTGATTAGGTGCAATTTGGTGATTTAATACGTTTTTAGCGAAGTGATGGATCCTCAGTGGTGGGGTCACCCAGCCGTTACGCAATCCCATACATCCTCATATCTTGGTGTATTCCCATAGCTTACAACATGTTTCTTAGAGATTTGCATAGATGTATTATTCAATTGCTGAAAGTGGTACTGAAATGGCTTTATTTAAAATAAATGGTAAGCTTTCTCACGTACTAAAAATAGTCTCTTCGGAAGAACATAAAAACAGTGATTTACTAGTCTCATAGTTGGAAAGTTTTTAAGTTATCTATAGAAGTGAAGAATAAATTATACACTACAAAAGTGTAATTATCATGGGATTAGGATGATGAATGAAGACAAAGCATCTACTGATCGAGCTAATCAAAGTTGCGCCATCTATTGGAAAATAACTAATTATCGATTAATCAAGAAAGTGTATTTGGCCAATTTTCTGGAATAATTAAAAAATAAACGATTAGTTGATATTTTTTTCCGACAGATGGTGCAAGCAATCAGAACCTTTCATTTACACGAATAGGAGATTTATATATATAATAAAAATATATTTGTTTTTCGTTTAACATACGCTTTCATAATACTTATATATTTCATTTGTTTTGCATACCATTGCACAAGTAGACTAATTTGGTAGAAATTTGCTATTATGTCTGGGATTAGTGAATGTCATAGTTTCAAACTAAAACAATGCAAATTCAATAAATACTAAATTGCATGTTACTTGTTTCGCATATTTTCCACAATATCAGACTTAATTTGATGAAATTCTGCTACTACAAGCTACTTGTATAAATACTACTTGTATATAGACAAGACCTATAAAAAATAAAATTATATAGTTTCAACCCCATAATCTGTAAAATGCAAATAAGTTAATATGCATATTCTGTTTTCTGCGTATACATTTCTACATTATAGAACCTATTTAAAGATTCCTCTATCTTGAATAAGTCCCTGTATTCGATTAAACCCCAGAATATATCGGCTTCAATTAAATTAATTTGCATATTAATTTTGTTCTGTATATATTTCCACAATGAAACTTTGGTACCTTTTAGTGTTGAGATGCGAAAATAATTATATCATATTCCTACCCCGAAAATATAGATATTTGACCTATAGCAGGTTAATTTGAATTATTCAGTTGTACTGCATAAGTTTCCAAAATATTTGGCCTATGAAAATATGCAAATGAAATATAAACATCAATATAGAGTAGGTCTTAAAAAAGAGTGATAGTCACTGTTACAACTCTGTAATATGAAAATTAGTCTAATAAAAGCCTCTTTACCTATTCGCATAATCATGCATACGTTCCCACAATATTCGGTCTATCCGATTGAAATCTGAAAACTATATAGAAGAGGAGATAGTGGCAGGGGGTACACGTTTCAACCCTGTAATATGGTAATATTTTCGATAGCATGCTAAAATAACCTAAATAATATCTCTGTTCAGCTTCTGTTCCACAATATTTGATCTATATGAATGATTTTTTGACATAGGCTAGGTCCTGAAGATGAGAAATTCATAGTTAATATTCGCCAAATCCTTTAAAATATGTCCATGTATATGAGCCCATCTTGGTCCCAAAAGACCGTGAACATGATTTTGTCTTTGGAAAGGGAAAGCCTTGGTTTTTTATTGACTGGAAACATTTTATGGGTCCATTGCATTGATTGACGCTTTGAAGAAAAGTCATAATGATAAACCCAAGTCTCATCACACGTTATGACTCCTTTAAAGGTCTCAGAAGCTAGTCCTGGGTAAGATTCGATGAGGTCTAAACAGGTTTCTTTCCGCCTTTGCATCATTTCTCGTGTTAGAAGCTTTGGCGCCTATTTTGAGCACAATTTTCAATAGCCAAGATCTGAATGTAGCTTAAGAACACTTCCTTTACAGATTGAAAGTTTTTTTCATTAATTGATATGTGTTATTGTCCGGTTATTCTTGACAATTTCCTCAACAAAAATTTGGCCTGTTGTGACAGTTGAAGGTTTTACCTGGCCTCTCTTTGTCATGAATATCAAAATTTTCCTTTCTGGAAGCACTGAACTCATTTCTGTATAGTGTTTCTATCAAATGTTTCGTTTGAATATCCTGGCTGAAGTTGTGAGTGAATTGTTGTGACTGAAATGTCACCGGACTTACAAAGGAACTCGGTCACCGACCGTTTTCGGATTCTTTTGTTCACATTAGGCTCCATATCTTAAAAAAATACAAAGGATAAATCAATTCTGATTACAGATATGAAATTCAGAGTGTTTTACTTACCATAAGACATGTATTTTATGATTATAAAATATTTATATATTTTCTAGGGGTGATTGTACATTTTATGTAGTTTGAATGTTAATCAGAGAAATGATCAATTTGTTAATCCTGTTTGTTTCACATCTGTCTCGTAATAATCGATCGATAAACAACGATCGCACGCTAAATGCTTTATACGTATTTCGATATGGAGGCCAAGAAGTTAGTTTAAGTATAAGAAGACCCAATAAAGCATGAGATGGAATTTTACATTAGGAACAAATTATAAAATGACTGATTAAACTAGTCTGGAGTAGGTCAAGCGAAAATGTTCAGAACTTAGGTTCAAATTCCGAATGTAAACATATATATATATATATATATTTTTGGCTCAATATTGCCATAGACATATCTTCATGATCTCTCTCAAATTCTCTCCAAAATTCTACAGGAAGGGTTAGTCACCAGACGAAGCTATTTACCTTAGTCTTAAAAATATTTCACTTGATATATCTATCTTAAAGTCCCTTTGTGACCACTTTGTTTTATTGTAAAGCCTGTACCACGCTGCCGAGGGTCAACATCCTGAAAGGCATACAAGGTTGGTTTTCTTGATTTATTAACAAAATAATCTTAACCAATTTATACAATTTCATTTGTATCATTAGATATTTTTCTACAACTTTTTACTTTGTCAGTGCGAAGTATAAATGCGTAAATCCAATACATAGTTTATTTGTTTTTTATTTAGACATTATACATAGTATCAACACCTGACCTTTCTTATATATTTTTTTTTTCACATGAAAAGCGTATTTACACAAACTTGACCTTGGAAACCCATTTCTTGATTTCTCAGGAAGCCTCTGCACCACGCTGATAAGGGCCAACAACCCAAAATGCGTACGCAGTTGTCTTTTCATGATTCATCAAGAAATTAGGTTGGCCAAATATCACGGAACAAGTTAAATAAACGTTTAATTTATTTTTGTTCCACTAGATGGCGTTCTGCCATAAAAGTAAATATTCAGTAAATATATGATAGATCAAAGTTAATTCTTTGAATGCCTAAAGAGTAAAGGAAACAAAACCAGAGATCAAAATACTTTGAAAAAATATTTTTGTCAAAAAAAAAAAAAAGGAAACAACTATATCTTCCTGGTGAACAAGAACAGTACTGTCTATTAAAATTGCTACACCAAGAAGTTTACAGACGTGAAATCTACAAGAGAGATGATGCTGTGATATGCAAATGATTAGATTTTCAACACATATATGCAAAATTGGCGCCGGCACCTACAATGTGTTGAAAATAAGATATTTTACATCAGGTTTCTCGTAGAGAAATTGAATTTGAAACATTGCTTCGTTGTGAAAGGCTGACCTGATGCCTCATATAATAAGGAGAAAGGCTTACCAACACGTTTCCTAGTTTGATAGAAGTAGAATTGTAGCCTACTGTGATTGCAGTTCATTGGACAGCAGTATTTTTGTTCGCGTCGGTCGAGATCCGATGACTGTTAGCAGAATGTAAAATCGACGGGTTACGATGGGTTAGGGCGGTCATACGGAACAACTTAATGGACTCCAGAACGATGGCCTCCGCTTCTTTCTCCCTATAATAACTGGAGGTGACTTTTTCCTGCAAGAGATACTGGAAGAAGGCCTCCAGGTGCTGCGCGTCAAGGAACGCGGTCCAAGTTGAGCGCGCTAAAGCAGAGGCGTCAACGGTGAAGTCGCCGGCATTCGCCAGTAGCCAGCGCTCGAGATCTAGCAAGTCTGGCGGCCGCAGTAACCTGTTATCATCTCGAAGACGCAGGGGTCTCAGGTTGTCGGGTGCGCAACCCAGTGGTCCAGTTCAAGTACGCTTGAAGCAGCCTCCCAGAGGCTCAGAAGTCTCCTTTTTTCTCGCTGATTTCAAGACGTCAGGAGCCGAAGGTGTCAGCCACACCGGGTTGCGGACCAGCCAAAAGTAGCCGTTGATGACACCACGCAATGAGGCCTACATTCCTTTCAGGCAGGCGAGCCGAAGATGGCCTGAGATTTTAAGCAGTCTTGCGCAAAATTCTGAGACTGAACGAGTCGAGATGCCACGAAGCGAAGTTGACAGCCTCCCCGAAGGCCATGCGGAACTCTTCGAAAATCAGGGGCACGAACTCAAACTGGGAGTAGTCCCTAAGGAAGCGAAAAATGTCATCCGCATAAGCGACCATGCATCCGTGGCCCAAGATCCTTTCGAACGGCGCAGAAGCCGCGCAACTACGGCGGTGGTGACGCTGAGGCAGCAGTTCTTTCTCACTCCGTTGAGAAGCGAAAAATCTTTGGTGTAGAGATTCCCGACCAATTGGCGGCGTCAGCTTCCCTGTAGAGAATAGAATCTTATCTGAAGTAGGCAGATTCTCCAAAAGGGCGTATAGGCAGTTCCTGTTCAGACTGTCAAACGCAGACTTCAGGAACAGCGAGATGACGGTTTGCGGCGTGTCAATGTTTTGACGTTCAGAAGACCTGGTCAAACACTTGTGAAATGTTCCAGGTTAATTACTTTCCCGGAACGGCCCGCAGACGGCTCATGAACATGCAGTTAAGAATCCTGTAGTTGATCATTGCCGGAGTGCCTGTAGACCCGGACCAATGTGCGAATTCAGTAGCAGGATCACCTTGCTGCGTCTTGAAAATGAGGACAATGTCTCACGGAGTCGAGAAGCGTTGAAGACTTGCCAAAGTACTTCGTCGAAGAAATCTTCAAAGGCTTCGACAAACTCGCAAGGTAATCCGCCCCATTTCGAGGTACGGCCAAATCGCAGGCGGTGGATGACTTACGTTATCTGATAGGTATAGATGCCAGAGAGAAAAATCTTGTTTCATTCGTCGAAATTAAAGGGGGTCAATTCAGCGAGAAAGTCGGCAATGGCTTCAGCCGAGCTATGACCTGAGAAAAACGAATGCTCATGCGTTCCCAAAGGAAACGTCTTAGTTGTCCTCCGGATATCGCATCGCCATCGGTATAAGTAGAAGGAGTCTGGCTTGGAGGAAACGCCCTGAGTCTGACAGAAAAGGGTAGTCTTAGCGAGTAGCGTCGTCCTCCATCCGCAGCTTCATGAAATGCCTTGCTCTCGATGTATCCACCGCCGGACTCTGCGACGGCAGGTGCGAGTGACCGTATCTCCGCGATCAGATCTGCTTTGATTCTAGTGAATTGTTACTATAATATCAAGAGTGAAATGTTTGAGCGGCGTTCCAATATTTTATCAATAAACGTTTCCAGACAATCGATGAACAGGTCTGACACTGGCAGCTTGTCAATTCAAATTTTTCTTTAAGGAGATGAGTCTCCCAATTGATTCAACACAAACGGGTGACCGGATGGACGTATTCGATAGTAAAGTATCGTGTGACGCGGTCGAATAACCTTATGATAGTAGAATTCTGTCCAGACGGCGCAATTTTGGTTATGGCGGTCCTGGTGTGCTCCAGTGCAGCATCGAGAAAGGTGGAGAAATCGACGAAGTCGGCTTGGTCTATAAATTCCGATAGGGCTTCTGCTTAATCGAATTACAGGTGATCAGAGATGATCAGGTCACCGTGGATCCACGCACCTTTTTCAAATGCCTGAGCTGCAATGATCTGAAGCTGGAGGCATCGATCTTCAAGAGCATGAGAGACGTGAGCATTGAAAAACGTCATGGAGACTCCCCGGACGGTGAGGTCGATAACAGCAATCTTGGTAGGCCATAAAATTTGCTGCCGGCCGCATAGATGCAGGCGAGTCCTTATCCCACATCCCAACGATGATGCTGTAGCAGTGTCAGAGGTCTCCTACGTCGTTCAAGGATATCACGCTGGTCTCCTGCAGGAAGCATATGTCAATCTCATGCTCCTTGAGAAAACTGTAAAGCTAGATTCTTCTTCGTAAAGTGGCTATACCGCGCGCGTTCAGGGTCTCAACTCGGAAGTTTATAGTTTGCCTGGCAGATATTATGGCATCTGACAGCTTCTTGTACATGGTGCTACTTGTTCCCCTGTAAGAACTTTGGGAGTTCTAGCCAAGGTGTAGATGACTTCTGCCCATTGTTGGATTTGGGAGAAGCTTGTTCATTTTGGTAAAATGGAAAAATTTGGAAAAATACTGGAGGAGTTAATTTCTTTCAAGACCAAAAGGCTCTACTTTGGTCAATGCCTCTGACGCCTTCTCATTTTTCATCAGTACGTCCATCTGGGTCTGTATCATATTACACATTTCCTGGAATGGAGGGGACTTCTGGGGCACGATAGGCTCTTCAGATGGAAGAAGAATAGGATAAAATATAGAATTAGTTCCTTTGGGAATGGTAGTGACTGCATGGATGAGAAGAGAAGGAACTGTAGTGGGCGTATACGGTATTTTGGAATACAGGACTTGCTCTAAACACTCGGGCTCAACGCTGAAATAACCAACTTGTCTTCCTGAATTACAGTTTTTAGAGGAAAGTTGACTGTTTTGTGGCATAAGAAGCAACGTATCTCGTATGACACATAGACAGGGGGCAGTTATCCTCTTGCTCTTCATCTCCAGGCGAGACAGAATGTTGGACATCTTCACACTGTCTTGAAGTTTTATAAACGTTTCATGACGTGCATCTGTCCAGCAAGGATTGGTTTGATGACGATTATCCAGTTGGGTGATTGAGACCACCTGCTTTCTTTGACGTTTGTTACAATGAATAAAATGTTGCCATGCAGAATTCACTCCGACCATTACCTCAAGGAAAATTCTCGGGAGGTGGCGTCATCTATACCCAGTCTCTCTTCAATCAACTTGTCGGCGTGCTGCACGTTGAAGAGGCCAACCCGGATTCGCCCCTCCATTTTCTTCAGCTGATACACCGTACATTTTGTCTGTTTTGTCTCTATCTCCGGATATAACTTAATATGGCTGAAATCGGGGCAGAATTTCAGATATACACATTGATCTACTTTTCCAGCAGCCGACTTGGCTCGGAAGTTCGCCTTTTTTTGCTTTGTGCCAAGGAGTTGTTTTCCACCTTTGAAGTTAAAGGCCGCTGTCTGAACACAGCCCCTCTTATTTTTCCAGCCCACAGCTTCAGAGTCGAAAGGTCTTTTCAGGCTTGCTAGACCTCGGTGTATCCTGCATTGTCTGCCTCCAAAAGATGTTTTTTCCTGTTTGGCGAGCTAGGTCCAGCTCGTTGACGGCTTTCCTGTTCTATAGGCTCGGGGTCCTTGGATTCCTCATCAGAGAAAGAGAAACAATTTAAACATATTGTAGTGATGAAATAATTAGCAAGTCGTATGGAAATTAAGAACATTTTAATAAGCGAGAGAAATTTATATGAAGTTCATACAGATTGTTTATATGAGAGCAAAGAAAAGAATCACTAGCGCGAGCGCGTGCGAGGGTTCGCGTGGAACAAACCGGTGCTGGCACTAGCTTCCTGTTCCATGAAGTCGGCCCATGCTACAATATTTCAAGGCCAATTTTTATTTTTAAAAGCTATTTCTACACACTTCATAAGGCAATGATATGCCGTAATTTTCTTACCAATTGCAAATATAAAATATCAGAGAAACTGAATACTCTAATTGAAAAATAATTTCTTATAAATATTAAAAAGGCATATAGATATTTACACAAAATATATGAGATAATAATTGAAAAATAATTGTTATCCATTTAAAGTATAAATATAAAATACCAGGAAATACACAAGGAAATAAAGGATGTATGACAACACGCTCTCTCTAGGTAAAGGCTACAAGGAAGAGACTTGCAGGCAACGGCGCCAAGGAATCTATTTGAAGAAAGTTTCCAGCCTTGACCTAAAATGTGCCTCCAATTGGAGCAATTATCTTCAGGAGCACTCCATCACTGCCCGGATTTGCATATAGCCAGATTGGATCTCAAGCGACCTCGGCTCGCAGCATCCCAATGATACCATCCACCTCCCAGGTTGTTCCCACAACAACCACGATTACGTTTGTAAACAACTGTTTGTATCCATGAATACAATGCCGGGGAAGTGAAATTATGGTGGCTGTTTGGTGATTTGACTATTAATATATAGAATTAGTGTCTACTCACAAGATAATTATTAATTAAAGTCAGGTGATCTAAAATTAATTTTAAAAACTTCGATACTAAGTTTGGAAGTGACGCGTTTCTATCTTAAAAGTGTTTAGTTAGCTCTCAGGTCAATAACCGTTCAAGAGTCCTTTAACAATGTACACTTCATAAAATTCTGATATTCCATTTTATATAACATACTAACTATTTTCAAATAAAGAGTATCACTTTTGACAAATTATCTTTGTGCATATATATAAGTATTTTACATATAATGAATTCTATAAAATGGAAAGATCGAAAATAACCTTATTGATAGTTAAAGACTTTAAAAGGCAGTAAGCAAGACATATCTACAATTTTCCCTAAACAGTATTTATCCTGAACAACTAACGGAATGTGTATCACGGTACCAGAAGTGAGGATATTCAGGGAATGTTATCTTTCACCCATAGGAGCGAATGAATTATGAAAGAAATCAGATTCTATAAGAAATTATTTCTCTTTGTTGATATGTTCCTTATATTTCGCATTGATATAAAAAAAGTTACTAAATTTTATAATATTTTTGTGAGATAATTCAGTAGCCATCGAGACTTAGCGCACACACATTAAGTCTTAACATATATCGGCTTAAAATAATAATAATATCAAAAAATAAACTTTATAAATAATTATGTACTAAAGATAGCTTCAATTCTAATATAGGTGGTGTTCTAATTCTTAAATAGGAATGGATGTTGCTGAAAGAGTAGAACATACCTTCTAAATCTCGATAACCTATACCTTGGATCGAATCCCGCATTGAGTACTTTTTCTCTGATTCAATGGCTCCCGTTTATTTCACAAATCCATCCTACTAGTGAATGAGAAGACGAACATCTCCCGGGGAAGAGGTTGCACGGCTCGGTAACTCTAATATCTGTGGGTCAGCGAGAGAGATTTTAAAGATTAAGCCTATAATGTCCTAAAATATATTTTCAGGATATTCCTCTATATAGATTACCAGCTTTATAAGCAAAACAGACAAATACTTGAGTAGGAAACAGCCTGAACTTTCTGATGGCCAAACTGGATGTTTACTACTGATAAGCCAGGTTCTATCAAAACCCTTCTAATTTCAGTACAGACTGTATTAAATCAGAACTATTTAGCGTTAGGGTTTTTCTTTTTATATTAAAAATATTTATATATTTTGCTGAGTTGAAAATACTTTAGGGCTGGCTCATCAGTGGTGAACCCTCTTACGGTTTCTTCGGTTTAATATACCAGACAGAGAGCTCTTTTATTGTATTAGAATTTTCTGCCTACATAACCGGCTTTTTAGAGAGAGATTGAGATAGAAGCTAATTTTTATTGAATCGTTCATATGAGATTATATATAGTTAAATACAATATTGAGGATAAATAGGGATGAATAATAATGAATATACAGATAAAAAATATATTTGAATATATAAATATAATTGATAAATTTACATACAAGTACACCTATCCCCCAATTTACACGGTAGATACGTTCCTGAGAAAAACGTGTAAATCGAGGGATAGGTGTATATTAAACTGTCAAATCTGAATAGGTGTTCGCCCCCTTATGAATCAGAGCCTCCCAATATTCTTTTCAACATAGGTAGTATAGAGTAGAATATCGCATTTTAGTATAGTGCGATAAAAAATAAAAAAAAACTTATTTGGAAAACAGTGTGAAAGCGAAAACTTGTAAAACAAGTAGGGGGTAAATCGGGGGATAGGTGTATATATACTATATATAGCCTTCATTGGTGGCGCCCAACGCGGGCTGTACTCCGCCACCGATGGACTGCAAAAGTTTTTCCCACAGAGTGGGCAGGTGGATTTTATTGCTGGCGTTGCCCAACTCAACATCAAGATGGTACTTGTAGATGGTAGCCTTCGCTACACTTGTCAGATTCATTGACTCGGGATGAGGCCGACGCCGAACAGACAGGCCTGCAGATCCAGAGTCAGGTTAGAGGAGGTAAATACCTCCCGCAAGCAAGGTTCGCACGGCTCGTCAACTTCAATATCTGTGGGCCAGCGAGGCATGGCCGTTTGGCAGGCAGTGAATGGCTGCCGCTATCTGAACCCGGGAGATGTTGACGAGAAAGAGCTGGTCCCACTCGTCGAACTCCAGGGGAGTCACTTCCGCTAAGAAGTCGGCGATGGCTTCTTCCGACTTTGAAGCTTGGACGGAGCAACTGCTTAAACGTTCTCGCTTAAGATGGCCCCCGGAGCGTTGCCGTCTTAGTCGGTGTAGGTGGAAGGAGAGCGACGTCTTGCTCGGAGGGTACGTCCGAGGTCCGACAAGGAAGGAAAGTCGAAGCGGGCAGTATCGTCCTCTAATCTACACCTCAGGAAGTGGCTTGCTCTCTCGATGTATCCACCGCCGGACTCGGCGACGGCAGGTGCAAGTGATTTTATCTTCGCGACCAAATCTTCCTTAATTGTGGTCCATTGTTCCCATAACATTGGGGGTGAAGGATTTTTCGTGTATTCTAAAATTCCGTCAATGAACCTTTCCATTCGATCGAAGAACAGTTCTGATAGTAGCAGCTTTCCGATGCAGGGAAGTCTTGGGGGAGTTGGTTCTCCTACTTGGATCAGGACGGCACGGTGATCCGAGTAGGCGTAGTCGATGGTTTGGTATCGGGTGACACGATCGCAGAAGCCTGATTCTGTCCAGGGGACGCGCTTCGCCCCGGCTTCTGATAATGGAAACCCTGGTGTACTACAATGCTGTACGACGAGGTCGGCTCAGTCCAGAAACTCCGCGAGGTATCTACTGAACCTGATGCCAGGTCCTTCGCCGACCCTCGGAGATGTTTAGGGCACCGAGGATCTACGCGCCAAGGTGCGATGGTCTGGAAATGGCGGCATCGCTCTCCCAGAGTATGAGAGATGTTGGCGTTGACACACGTCATGGAGACTCTCTGGATGATAAGGTCGATGACAGCAACCTTGTCAGACCATAGGATTCGCTGCCGGTGAACAACGTCGCCGGCCGCGAAGACGCAGGCGAGGCCTTATCCCATTGTGGTCTTTTCGGATTTAACAACGGGGCTGTAGCTGTGACATAGGTCTCCTACGTTGTCTAGGGATATGATGTTGGTCTACTACAAGAAGCAGACGTTAATCTCATGCTCCTTCAGAAAACGGCAATGCTGGATTCTCCGACGAAGAGCGGCGATGCCGAGTGTGTTCAGGGTCGTAACTGGGAAGTTCATTAAAGCTGCCGAGCAGAGTTTCTGGCGTGTGAAGGCTTTTTTACAAGGTATTGCTGGTGTTCCTTGTCAAATCCATTAGCGCCGTGGCCAAGGTGTCAATGACCTGTCTCTGCTGGACGTTAGATGTCGCCAATAGCTTGTCCATCAAGCCGTTGTTGGTGAGGGCTTGGAGAAGTTGCTCTCTCCCCAGCCCCAACTGCTGAACGCTGACGATGGCTGAAGATGCTCTGCCGTTATTCATGAAAACGTATATCTGTTTATGATCCAGTGTACACCGATTCTGCATTGATGGAGGCTTTTGAGAACCGTTTAAATTTTAGAGTGGAAAAGGTGAAGATTCAACCTCTTCATCTATCAAAGCTATGCCGCTGGGAGGAGGCTCTGCGATGACAGCAGCCGCCGCTGGTGGAGCCGCAACAGGAAGCGGAGGGGCGCTCGACGTGGTGGGTGGCTTGATAACGGCATTGGAGCGCACAACAGAAGCATCCAAAGAGAGCAACAGCGTGTTTTCCTGCAGGCCGGTCTTCAGTGGACAGTTAGCGCGCTTGTACCCCTGTTTGTAAGCATATGGAGCATTTGATGCCATATGTCACGTAGACGTGAATGTCAACCCCCTTGGACTTTACATCCAACCGGTAAGGGATCTGAGAAGGCTTCATACTCTATCTCGCAGAGTGATGAAAGCTTCCCGACAGGAGTCGCTTATCACCATCATCTTCTAGACGATGGAAGCCACTGTCCGTAGGGTCGAAGTGCTGTGATCCGATCAACATCCCACACGAAGAAATTGACGTTGCCAGCACGATTCGCTCCGCCATTTTTTCAGGAGAAAGGCCCTCAGGGTTGCGGCTTCGATGTCAAGGCCCTTCTCGATGAGCTTGTCGGCGAGCTGTACTCTGGAGAGGCCGATCAGGATGTGCTCTCCATTTACGTCAGCTGATAGACTGAACCCTTGCCCAGCTTCGCCTCCAGCACCAGAAAGTACTGGGCCTGGCTGAAGTCTGGGCAGAATTCAAGGGAGAAACATTGGTCCACCTTTCCCGCCGCCGACCAGACTTTGAACGCAGCTTATTTCTGTCTATTCGAAGTGCATTCTTTTACTTTCGACTTTGGCGTTGGGCGTTTGCTGAGTTTTGGCTTCGCAGCCGCTGCCTGGACGCAGCACCTCTTGGTTCCCCGGCCTGCCACCTCAGAGTCAACTGTCCTTTTCTTCCTGGGCTCAACTCTGGTGAAGCCATCGTTATCCTCCTCCATGGGGAGTGGATTCGCCCGATCGACGAGATCGGCCCAGCTCCTCGACGGTTTGCCTGTACCAGGCTGTTGTTGGGCCGAAGAAGTACAGATGAAATTTATGCACAATAAGGTTTGAGGTAAGTAGAGATACATTTATACAAAGCATACAATCTATATATATAAAAATGAATGTATGTGTGTGTATGTGTGTCTGTCTGTCCTTTATGCCTGACCAAACCACTCATTGGAACGCCATGAAACTTTGGGAAGTTATTTAGTATAGTACTGGGAAGGTTTCTAGCAAATAAAATTTTTGAAATAACTTTTCGCTTTAAAATAATCAAGATAAATATTCTAATTTATCTGTTATAATTCAACAATCTGCTCTAAATATTATCATGATGATACGATGATTTTGTAATGTAGAAAATTAGGAAAGACAAAATTCAAGATGACACGGCAATTTATTTGAGACAAGAATAATGATACAATTCCAAGGCAAGATACTATTCCTTTAACTTCCAATTACCGAGGGAACCAATTAATATTGATTTTATTCAACTTATCGAGTATTTTTCAAGGGACCGGGAAAAAATGTTCACTTTATTGAGAGATTCGTTAGATAAACCTTTACTCGGGTAAAACCCGGGCGAAGCCGGGTACGTCCATACAAGAATAATGATACAATTCCAAGGCAAGATACTATTCCTTTAACTTCCAATTACCGAGGGAACCAATTAATATTGATTTTATTCAACTTATCGAGTATTTTTCAAGGGACCGGGAAAAAATGTTCACTTTATCGAGAGATTCGTTAGACAAACCTTTACTCGGGTAAAACCCGGGCGAAGCCGGGTACGTCCGCTAGTTACATATATAAAACAAATCTATGGAATCAGAACATCACAATGCAATATTGACAAGATGTGGAATATTAAACTGGCTAAACCGTTTGGAGGATTCACCAATGATGAACAGATCCTATCAATACATTTCCATCGCAGAAAGGACAATATATAGGAAGTTGCTTCAATTATACAAGGGTCGGTCAATATGTAATGTACAATGACTTTTGAAAGTGATGCAATTTTACTTCCAGCTGTTAGAGGGTGGTTCATAGAGTTGGATAAGAGCGCTTTAATAAAATGATTTTGCAAGTTTGACAACAACTCTGGAACAAATGTGTACAGAAGGAAGGTGGATATATTGAATGATTCTAATACAAGTATATAGAGGTGCAGGAGTTTTCTTATGTACAGAGTTACAGTTTTATAGTTGGTCAATAAACAATATCGATTGTGCATTATTTATTGACCAAACATTTTAGAAACAAAGATTAACGTGAAAATATATTTCATTTTTGAATTATGAATTTTTTAAACTAAATTTTAACCGGTATTTATTTGTTTCGAATGAGAGCTATCCATCTTTTCTCTTCTCTCCTAAGCTGCCTGAAACTATCTAATACTATCAGGTGGGTCACTGTCTGTTTTTTAATCAACTTACACAAATTAAAATTTTCAAACAAATTCAATTTTCTGCCAATAATCTATAGATTTATCAATCTCTAATATAAATAATAAGAAAAGGAAACGGAGGAAAGGTATTGTACTTGGGCCATACATATCATCAAGGCCAGTACCACTATCAAGTAGGTATAATTATCTCTAATTACCCAGCAGCCGATGTTATTAATGTCTTAAATCACCTTTATATACCCTCCACAATTTTCTATTGGACTTAGCCTTCTTTAGGATAGCAAATCTTGCAAAAATAATACCTCATTTGAATATAAAAATATATTTACGAAAACAGAAAAGTCAGAAAAGTAAGAAAGCAAAGGAATTATATATACTAAAAATAAATAATTGTAGATAACCAAAAGAAAAATGCGTTACAGTTTGCATATTTTCTTTTAAAAAAACATGCAAAACTTTGAGTATGAAAATATAAGTAAGTTTTGTTATTTTAAATTTATTCGCTCGACGTAGAGTTTGTACAAATTAGTTTAATAGTTAAATTCAACATTGGTGGCGCCTTATCTTTGTATTTATAAAACCTTTAAATATGTTCTTAAAACCTCTTAATTGTTGAGAGTCAATACTCATAGAGTGTAGATATGAACCAGCATTATATAGTCGTCAGTTCGAACTGTACATGTCTGGATATGTGTTTCACAGTTACATCACAAGACGTCTTAAATACCTACCCACTATTTTCATGTGAACATTGAGGTTGGTGGAAGTGCGGTACACATCGCCTATTTTCAAAATCTACACCTCGGGATGGATTCCTGCATTTTAAACTTTTGTCTGCCTAAATGGCATCGATTCTTGCAGAGGTCCAAAGTGATAAGTGATGCACTTACTCAGCAAAGGTTTGTCGTTAACTACCTACCTTGAATATCATGGTTAGTAGAGCGTGAATAAATAAAATAGAAAATAGGTAGGTGCAGATATTAAAAAAAAATCATATCTACATATTCACATGAGCAATTTAGATGACAGAACGCCATCCGGTGGAACGAAAACCAACTGAATGTTGATTTTACTTGTTCCATGATATTTGGCCAACCCATTTCTAAATCAATAAAAGCCAGTCACGAACGCGTTTCGAGATGTTTGCTCTCTTCAACGTGGTTGCCGAGAAATTAACATAATTCACACAGTAGCATCATTGTCCATGATGTCCGACGCATTTCGCCGAGAATTAAGGGCCGAGTATAGTCGAGAACAGCCGATTTGTTTCGGCCAACGGAATGTGTACAATAAAACTTGACGGTAGAAACTGCTACAACAACTTCTGTCGCTTTCCAGCTCTAGCCACGAGGTTATTATAAGGCAGAATTCCTTGGAAGCGTTTAAAGAAATTATAGACTGTGGCGTACCAAAAATATATATTTCAGAGACAAAGAATTTGGAATCAGAAAAATCCATAGAACGTTCTTGTCATCGAGGATGACCGTGCAGTACCACCTGAATCGAGAAGGTTTATTTCTGTTTCCACATCGGAAATCGAAGGAATCAAAACCCTAATAACCGAGGCCTTTATGAATTTTTTTCGGTAGAAATAAATACTAATCTCAGCTACCTTCATTACGGTACTACATGGCAAGGTAGATTTTAGGTTCCAAATTGCAGCATGCAAATTTAACTTCATCTAGTGTTGATGACAACACTATTAATACAATATACGATTCCCTACCTTCTCCAAATATCCATCATATGATCCGTCCAATATCGAATTAGATATCAAATCGTGTTTTGCACCAGAACAAGAAGAGAAGAACAAGAAAATAATTAAAACTTATAAATGGCTGTGCCGACATTTTTAGCCTAATTATTGGCGACAACAAAAAAATCTGGAATATTCATTAAGCGTCGTGTTTTTACAGGCGCCAATCAGGTGAATGCATTATCGCCTGTCTCTAGTTGAACGTGAAATCATACAGGATTAGGTCGAAAATATGCTAGACGCAGACATCATCCAACCATTAAAAAGCCTCTGGGCCTCACCAGTTATCCTAGTGAAGAAATATTTCGGAGAATTTGCGTTGATTTTAGAGGCTTTAAAAAATCCACAAAGATATATACCCCTTGCCCCACATTGTAACGATTCGTTAGACAGTTAAAGAATTACAAAATTATACTCAACGATAGACCTATAATCAGACTACTGACAAATTGAGGTAGACAACGAGAACAGAGAAAAACTGTATTTGTCACGCAAGATGGTCTGTTTAAATTCAAGATAATGCCTTTTGGAATTTGCAATACACCCAAGACCTTTAAATTAATTATGTATAGTCTGCTAATGGGACTCAGGTGAAGGACGTCATTATCTATTATGATAGATTTTCAGAACATCTTTCACGTTTACGCTCTGTCCTGAAGTGCTTAATTAAAGTTGGATTACGAATAAACTACAAAAAGTGTTGCTTCGGATAAGGCCAAGTAAATATTTTGAGACACCAAGTAGATCAAGAATGAATTATATAGGCTCGCTTACGCGACAAAATAAAAACAACCGCAGAATTTTTTATTCCGGAGAATTTACACATGAAAAAAGCTTTTTTTGTCGTCGAATCGCCGATTTATCAAATCCTATTCCAATATTACACGACCACTTAACGAAATTTAGTCCAAGGAATTCAAATTCAAATGAGGAGAAAACAAAAAGTTTCATTTGAAAGTGCAACTGGATAGGTACCATTTTAGTTCAAATAAAAAAGTGAAAAAAGTAATCGCCAATGTGTCTTGAGCACTACTATAAATCGAGCAAAACTACTCGACCACTGAAAGATTATTTTGGCAGTCGTATGGGCGATAAGCAAGTTCCGACCATATCTATTTGGAGGATAATTCAAGCAGATGACTGATCACAATTCCTTGTGTTGGCTAACAAAGCTGAAGGACCCATCAGTCAGATTGGCCAGATGGGCTCTTCGGCTATAGGAATACGACATTTCGATCACCTACAAAACTGGAAAGACACTCCAAGAATCAGATTGTCTTTCGACGAACCTTTTAAAAATAATTTGACGAAACTGATGATGACTTTCCGTTATGTTTACTATCTAGACATCATTAAGGAGCAGAAAAAAGGATCCGTATAAATTGAAAATTTTAATGCTTCCGAACCGTCGTTTAAGGATAATCGCTTTAAGATCGTCAATGGTATTCTTTATAAAATATTTATCTAATCGTAAAAATTTTACCAAATCTTATATTAAATCCCCCCAAAAAAACTGAAATCTGATATAATTAAAAAAAACTACACGACTTTCCTGAGGCAGGTGATTTGGGCTTTGTTAAAAATTATGATAGAGTCAGAAAGAATCACTTTCGGCCAGCATTGCTCGATGCAAATATTTGAATGTAATTCCACCGTCCTAAAAGCTTATGTCCATAGTTTGCTTAAATACAATTTCTAAGAATCCACCCTTCAGTGTTGCATATAAAAGTAGAATGATCCAATACAGTATTAGAGCTCTAAAGAAGCGGTCTGGTAGATTAAATTGGCGAAACCGCTGGGAGGGTTCACCACTGATGAGCCAAGCCCTCCCAATATTTTTTTTTTTATTGAAGGAAAGACAGTAGAAGTTTGATTTATTTGTGAAAAGAAACATTCGCGTTTTGGTCTTTGTCGTTTTCCATTATCGTGTGACAAAAATATATGGATAATAGTGTTGACCGACTATTTATCTAAATATGCGCTCACAAAGAGCCTAGCTCTCCTAGTAAAGGTGTCACTGGTTCAAGGAGCCCCTCGAGAAATTATGCCTGAACCGGGCCACAACTTCCAGTCGAAGCTCTTCCAGAAATTGGCCAACTGTTGTGGGATCGTCGAGAGGACCACGATGGCATCTCATCTCCAAACTAACGGAATTGCAGAAAGGTTGAATAGAACAATAGACATGTTATTCAGGTTTGTGGATCTTGAGCAGAATAATTCTGACGATATTTTACCTTTTATCACCTTTGCTTATAATATCGCAAAACAGGAGGCAACTGGCTTCAAATCCTACTTTTTGATCTATGGTAGGGAAGTTGAAACCTCTCTTGATACTTATTCCCTTACCAAGAAAAACACAGATCGCCACGAATTCATCTGAGAGGTGGAAACAAGAGCAGAATTACAAGAAACGGAGGGACGGCATACAGCCCCGGTGACTTGATATGGATCTACATATCATTACGACATGTGGGATTGTGCGAAAACCTTGTGAAGAGGTACTTAAGCCTCTATCAATTCAATAATAAATTTTCTGATATCACTTTTGAGGTAAAACAGTCGAGAGAATAGAGATGACGCCGGAGAACCAAAGACCTCGTGCACATATTAAGAATGAAGCCATACCACGGCCAAATGGAAAAATGGACCAAGATGTGGAAATCATTGGAGCACTGGCCCAAGAATTCTAACTGCGATAACACAGCTCTCTATGAGGTATATAAAACTTTATTCATTTATCTATTTGTTTTAATCTCTATTACTGTATTCAAAACATCTATAGAGTCGCCTCTTTGATTTTGTAATCTAGTTTGATCTTTCTATTTTTTTTATCCGAAGACTCTTAATTAAAATATTTAATCTCGTCGTATTTAAAAGGTTTACAATATACTAAGTATTATATTCATATTTTCTTTAGAATAACGATCCTTGAAAACTCTCAGTTTCTCAGTCTCTCAGAATTTCAGTTTTGTTGTAAATATGCGTAGTTAACATATCTATCTTTTTGAATCACTAATATAGAATTAACTTTATAAATTCTATATATTGTGAAAATAACTAATGTGTAATTTTTCCTCAAGTAATTGAAAATAAAAGCTACTTGATGGTAAATAATTATATATTTTTTTCATCAAGACTGCACCTCAACCCTTTATCTTATCGATCCTTTGTCTTATCAACCCATTATCTAACAACAAACAAATTATTCATAACTGATGTATATAGTTGTTCATTTGGTTTAAATAAATATTAAATTGATGTATATAGTTATTCATTCGTTTTAAATAAATATCAAATTGATGTATATATTTGTTTAGTTATTTTGCATATTTTTCATCTGTGAATTAATCTTATAATTTGGTCTGTGAAAATAAAAATATTGGACCAGTGACCAAAACAAAATGTAAATAGATCGCTTAATGTTATATGGTTAGTATAGAGAATGGTTAGGCAGGATATATATATATATATTTAAATGTTATGCTTGTGTAATTATAATCTTAATTGAATAAAAATATTTAAATTATAAATGTATTCTAAATCTTAAATACCAAGCATTAAAACAACTGGCGACGAGGAAAAGCAAATTTTGTAAAGAAAAAAGAATTTAAATAGTGAAAAGAAATTATACTTTAAAAAATGTCTTCAAGTATGTTTGAAGATTTGACGAAATTCTAGAGAATGTAGAGAATTATATTTATCGATTGAAGCAATTCATGCTAATTTCTAAAACAAAAGAAGACTTTAAGACTCCATTTCTGATATCATGCATCGGGCCTAAATATTTCGGAATCTTGCGAAGTTTGGTTTTTCCGGAGGAAGTTGATCAAGTTCCCTTTGATAGGTTAAGCAAGATCTTATTGAAACATTTCAATCCTAAGATCAATATAATATATGAAAGATTTGTATTCCAGAAAATGGATCAAAAATCAGGCGAGGCAATTTCGAAATATATAATACGCCTTAAAGAACAGGCTCAAAGGTGTAACTTTGGAGATTTTCTGCAGGAATCACTAAGAGACAGATTTGTGGCGGGCATCATTGATACACCAACCCAAAAGAAGCTACTACAGGAAGAAGGATTAACTTTTGAGGGAGCATTAGACATCGCTCTGTCTGCGGAGTCTGCAGATAATGACATACACAACCTCAAGAGATCCGAAGATGCCCATCGGTCCCCACAGCATCTTCATGCCATCAATAATCCCTGCAAACACTGTGGTAAGAACAACCATCTACACTATAATTGTTTTTTTAAATCAGCTAATTGTAGAGTTTGTGGTAGAGTAGGGCATATTTCTACAATATGTTATAAAAAAGACAGTTCTGCCCGTAAATTGCCCAGAAATCCCAGAAATACTTTTAATAAATTTAAAAAGCATGCTAATGATAATAATCCTTCGGGATCTCAAAATAATTTATCATTGATTAATATAAATTTACATCCTCCTTTGACTGAAACAGTATATGTAAATAATATTAAATTGTTGGCTGAAATTGATACTGGAGCAGCCCTTACTACATTAACTAAATATGAGTACTTTAAATATTTCAAAAATGTTAAATTAAATAAATGTAATACAGTCTTGACCGGCTATAGTGGCTCTAAAATACCTATTTTGGGCAAGGCTAAATTTGATATAAAATTAAGAAATGTTTCTAGAACCATTGAAATACTAATAACTAATTTAAATTGTTCTAAATTTCTCTTAGGAAGAGATTTCCTTAATCTTTTTAATATCTCATTCAATTATTTGCATAAATTGGACTCTTTTAGTATAGATTCACTTTTAAATGATTACGAGTCCATTTTTGAATGCAAATCTGACCCTATTAAAGGTATCAAATGCCATCTTGATGTAAAAGCCTCCAAATTCAATAGTCAATATGTTAACAGTAAATTTAAAGTGGATGAGACTGTGAAGTTTAGGTGGATTACTAATGGGCATCCCTCTTGGTATACAGGAAAGATAATTAAAATACTAGGAAGGAATGTTTATTTAATAAAACAAGGTGACAGTATAAAAAAGGTTCATCAAAACTACATTAGAAAAATGTTGCCTGGTAAATCACATCCCACTAATATGAATGATGCTGAACGTGTGCCAACTCCAATCTCGGAGGAGAAAAGTGTTACAACCCCCAGGTATCCTCAGAGGGAGCGCAGATGTCCGCAGAGATATGGAGGGTAAATATATAAATAAGGGGGGCCAAGCCTAAGAAGGGGGAATTGATGTATATAGTTGTTCATTTGTTTTAAATAAATATTAAATTGATGTATATAGTTATTCATTCGTTTTAAATAAATATCAAATTGATGTATATATTTGTTTAGTTATTTTGCATATTTTTCATCTGTGAATTAATCTTATAATTTGGTCTGTGAAAATTAAAATATTGGACCAGTGACCAAAACAAAATGTAAATAGATCGCTTAATGTTATATGGTTAGTATAGAGAATGGTTAGGCAGGATATATATATATTTAAATGTTATGCTTGTGTAATTATAATCTTAATTGAATAAAAATATTTAAATTATAAATGTATTCTAAATCTTAAATACCAAGCATTAAAACAATAACATATATATATTTATTTAATTCTTCAGAAAATGGAGCAATCCATACTTAAATAATTAGATAGTAAAAAGGCATATATTGGATTGAATATGTGACACAAGATATGTAAATAAGAATGAAGTCAACCATCGATCAATGCCAATGTCTAAGAAGTTACCCAAAAAGAACAAACTGATCCAACACCCACTCTTAACATTTAATTATCAGAAAAATGATTTAATGACCACGTCCAGGGTCCGTAGGAGGGCACAAGGTCGGATCAAGAATCCAAAAAAGATTGAAATTGGTATTCTCTCTGTGTTCGTATTCCTATGGACAGCTCATAGAATCTTTATTGATTTCCTTTCAGGCCCAATTCTCTGGCATTATACTATCTGAAGTAATGTCGTTTTATGGTTGGCCTAGATAACGAGAATTAGATATTAATACTTAGAGAATTTCTGAGAGAAGATTTCTCAAACTCTTTCTCTCCTTCAAAAGATCATATTTGTTCGTTTTAGTATTTTAAAATCTAAATTATATTTAATATATATATATATATATTATATAATCTAAAATACAAATATTTTATTTTTTTTAAAAACATATATTTTATTTTTTCATTCATTGACTGTTCTGCATTTTTGACCATATATTCAAAACATACCTTTTTTTTTAAATTATTATTATTGTTGTAAATATGTATATTTAACCCTACCTATCTTTTATTCACGATTATAGAATTCATTGTATAAATTCTATATTCCTGTGATATAAATAAATTTATGTATATTTTTACTTCAAGAGATTCAAAATAAAAATCTGCTTGAAAGGTAAATAATTATCCTCACTTTTCCACGACTGCACCTCTTTTCAACAATCAAACACACAAGAAATTTATAAACTATAACATATATATATATATATATATATTTATATATATATTTTGAAAATAGAGCAATCCATACTTAATTCATTAGATAATAAAAGGCATATATTGGATTTAATAAAATATATATAGTGTGTGTTAAAGTATAGCTAGTAATTAAATTATAATGAAATATACTTTGGTAGGTGAATACTTATATTAAAAACTCATAAATTTTATTATATGAAATCTGAGAATTTTTTCCATGAAATATTGAAATGTAAATTATATATCCTATATATCGATTCTTAATATATTCAGTTAAAACAAAACACATTAGCCCGTTCTCTGGTCTTGTACGTCAGCCTGCCATGTAGATTTACCTTGCTAAAATGTCTTATACGATAAAAGGACCCAAAAGCGGGAATGTTTCTTTAATACATAGAACGAACTTCTACTGTCCTTACTGCGATGAAAAAATATATTGGGAGGGCTTGGCTCATCAGTGGTGAACCCTCCCAGCGGTTTCGCCAATTTAATCCACCAGACCGCTTCTCAGAGCTCTAATATTGTATTGGATCATTCTGCTTTTTATATGCTACACTGAAGGATGGAATCTTAGAAATGGTTTTCAAGTAAACTATGGACATAAGCTTATAGGACAGTAGAATTATATTCAAATATTTGCTTCGAGCAATGCTCTTCAGCAAACTACAAAGACAAGGCCATTAGGAATAAATTAACACAAAGCAATAACGCGCCATCTATACATATACGATAAAAGGACCCAAAAGCGCGAATGTTTCTTTTATACATAAAACGAACTTCTACTGTCCTTACTGCGATGAAAAAATATATTGGGAGGGCTTGGCTCATCAGTGGTGAACCCTCCCAGCGGTTTCGCCAATTTAATCCACCAGACCGCTTCTCAGAGCTCTAATATTGTATTGGATCATTCTGCTTTTTATATGCTACACTGAAGGATGGAATCTTAGAAATGGTTTTCAAGTAAACTATGGACATAAGCTTATAGGACAGTAGAATTATATTCAAATATTTGCTTCGAGCAATGCTCTTCAGCAAACTACAAAGACAAGGCCATTAGGAATAAATTAACACAAAGCAATAACGCGCCATCTATACATATACGTGCTTTTGGGTCCTTTTATCGTATATGTATAGATGGCGCGTTATTGCTTTGTGTTAATTTATTCCTAATGGCCTTGTCTTTGTAGTTTGCTGAAGAGCATTGCTCGAAGCAAATATTTGAATATAATTCTACTGTCCTATAAGCTTATGTCCATAGTTTACTTGAAAACCATTTCTAAGATTCCATCCTTCAGTGTAGCATATAAAAAGCAGAATGATCCAATACAATATTAGAGCTCTGAGAAGCGGTCTGGTGGATTAAATTGGCGAAACCGCTGGGAGGGTTCACCACTGATGAGCCAAGCCCTCCCAATATATTTTTTCATCGCAGTAAGGACAGTAGAAGTTCGTTTTATGTATAAAAGAAACATTCGCGCTTTTGGGTCATTTTATCGTATATGTATAGATGGCGCGTTATTGCTTTGTGTTAAAATGTCTTAATTTCAGTTATTCTCAAATATATCTTACAATTCACTTAAGTTAATTAATGCTAATAAACTGATTAGAGAAAGATATAAATCTGATATTTAGCTAATTGAAGCTTGTATACCTTTTAACATAGATATGTGAAATTTCAGCAAAATTCTTCAGCCGTTTAGAAGCAAACCTGTAACAAACATACATGTATGGTTTATATATAAATACACAATATTTATACTTCATCAATAAACAATAAATATACTTGATACAGATCTGAGAGTACAATGTCAAATGAACAGTTCTTGTTTAAGCCAAATGGTTTCCAGTAAAGTAGAATATAAAAATATTAAAACATTCTGCAAACTCTATCTCAGTTACAGTGGACCTAAATTACACTAAAGAATTGAAAATTCTAGTTTTAATTAGTGTAACTTTTTATTTCGAAAATATATTTATACCATTAATTTAGTGGTTAATTCTGACAATTTATTTGAAATGTTTGATAATATGTGTGCGTAAGTGAACTTTATTTCTTGCATAATTATTGCTCTAAAATAAATGTGAATAACTTTAATTCTCTCTTTAAAACTAGGAATAATTTGTATATATATATTGTTTGGTCAAAATGTATGTTTTCTTATTTGTCATTTATTGTAGAAATTGTTGGTCATTATTTTACATAATTCTTTATTTTAATTTTAATCTGTATATATATATATATATATATATATATATATATATATATATATATATATATATATATATATATATATATATATATATATATATTGATTCGTCAACACTGTGTTATATAAATATTTTTTGTTTTGCTTAGTTGTCAGTCAGTCTAGTTTAAATCAGCCATAAAATTCATTAATGTAGCTTATTCAAAGAGAATTAAATTCAGAGGTTCCTGATCGATTTGCGTGGAGTTTTCCCTTTATTCAAGTCTGCAGAACAAAGTAAAGTTTACTCATCGCTGTACCGTAGCGCATAGGGTTTGAGCTCGGTAGACCACGCGAACTACATATATATTGAAACTATGTACCTAAAATAGTTTAAACATTTACACGCAAATGTCCACATAGGATATAGCGTGTGTTTTGTAATAAATAAATAAATAATATATAAAAATACAATTATACTTAATTAAATACAAGGTGTGTCCAATAAATAATGAGACCGGTCAAAAACAAAGAAAAAATAAGATGATATTTTTTTAAGTCTATAAAAAAAATAGAAAGCTTCAGCTACACTGCGGTATATCACATCACGTGATTGCGCGCGCAGTCGATAAATTGTAAGCTTGTAAAAAGAACGCCTTGCATAACAACTTCTAATTTGTAATGGATAGAAAATTCGAACAACGAATTTGTATTAAATTTTGCTACAAAATTGGAAAATCGGCTACTGAAACTTTAGATTTGTTGAAATTGGCATTTGGAAATGAAAATGTAAATAAGCCCACCACATTTAGATGGTTTTCACAATTTAAAAATGGAATGGGATCGGTGAAAGATGAGAAGCGTGTTGGACGTCCAATTCTGCACAGGAACCATGAAAAGGTAAGCCAAATTTGAAATTTGATAAAAGAAAATCCACGAATAGGGGATTACGGGACATTGAGGAAGAAACAGGGTTATCAAAATCATTAGTTGGATCGATAATTAAAGAAGACTTGCAGATTTAGAAGACACCTCAAATTTGTCCCTAAAATGCTCACAATTCAACAAAAGGAGAATCGCGTTGAAGTTGCCAAAAAATGCTTGAAATGTTGGGTTCCAAAAATGGAAGAAAACCCTAATTGAAAGGAAAAAGTAATAACTGGAAACGAGACATGGGTTTACGGGTATGACCCGGAAGCAAAACGCCAATCCATGGAGTGGAAAGGAAAAGATGAAGCAAGAACGAAGAAATCCCGACTTTGCAAGTCAAAAAACAAAGTCTTATTGGTCACGTTCTTTGACATAAAGGGAATTGTGCATTATGAATATCTAGAGGAAGGTCAAACAATCCATAAGGAGTCTTATTTAAAAATTATGAGACGTGTACCTGAATCAATTCGTCTGAAAAGAAATGAAATATGGAGTTCCAAAAATTGGATTATCCATCATTTATATATTTTTTATAAGTTTATAGAGAATTTTTTAACAAATGTTCGTTAGACAAACCTTTACTCGGGTAAAACCCGGGCGAAGCCGGGTACGTCCGCTAGTATATATATATATATATATATATATATATATATATATATATTTCATTTCATTTCATGATTTTAGATGGCAGAGCTGTGTTGACCAAATATCAGGAAACAAGTTAAATCAATGTTGAATTTCGTTCCACCAGGTGTCGCTCTTCCATATAAATGTGATGTTTTATTTTTAATATATATATGAAAGAATAGTACAACAATGAAAGAGTACTAGGATTAGGGAGGTAAATTTAAAAAAAAGGTATCTCTCTCTTATGATATATTAATACAATATATAAATGTATATTTATCTTATTCGACAGATTATAATTTCGTTAGTATCATTATCACGTATATTCGACACCAGTGTCACACCACGATATACCTGTTTGAACCTTGACGTGAAGATATATAACTGGGGAGGAGTTATCGACGGGAAGACCTTGGACTATCGCCTACGATGGGCTGGAGCTGTTGGAAGACATGCTTCCTTCCTGCGGCCACCATGTTCATTTAAGTCTTCACAACGGTCTCCGGAGCCTTTATGTAGGCGTCAGCGTTTATTCGAAGGCCCTTCTCAAAAGGATAGGGAGGCATGACATCAAGGTCCATCACGGATGCAGTATATTTCGTGTACATCACGACAGGTACCACTCTGATAGGTTTTACAGATCCAGCAATCATTCCTGGGATTTACCTTTTGGTCCACATTAAATTCTTTTAACCAGAAAATAATTTTAGCATGCCACCTGAAGCAAGTTTCAGTTTGTTGAGAAGGGCAGCGACCTTTTCTGTTATCTTAACATTATCATTCAGCAACTAGCCGAAGAGCACAGGACTTGAAATGAAGGTTATCATGGATAGTTCTGACAATTTTCACAGAGCCAATATCCATTTTCTTTGGGACTCCTTTCGGCGTGCAGAGCAACGATAATAGCTGCTCTATTTTCGAATTGTCGATTATTGTTAATCACTACCTAGCACAGACATATACTTAAATATTTTATATGATAATAGCTACATAATGAGAAAAATAAAATTTTGATTCTAAAGTAGTTTTTGTCTCACGGACTTCTCAAAATGTATTCCCAATTTACCTGATACACCCTTTATAATAAAAGGATTGCTGAGTAATGCTGATATTTAAAATTTTTGAGTGTAATAAAATATAACACTATGCGGCGCTGAGTTTGTTCATACAAAATGTAATGCCTTAACAAAGATTGCCGTTTAGTCAACCGAAATATTAGCAAATAAATATTTTATACATTCCACAATACATGCCTTTCGATTATCTAAATCAAATATATATTTCGAGTATTTATTTCACTGTTGTGTTGTTAATTTTTATGTTTAAATACAGTCGCAAATTTAAATATGTGTTTATCGGATGCAACAGTAATTTATTATAGGCCATGACCACGATGATATATAATCTATTTTTGCTATATATATTTAATTATAAGGCAATTACACCCTATATTTATATAAAAAATAAAAACTAAAGAACGAATGTTTCTTTTACCAAGAAAACAAATTTTCTACTGTCCTTACTGTGGCAAAAAAAAGTAGGAGGGTTTGGCTCATCAGTGGTGAACTCTCCCAGCCGTTTCCACTATTTAATTCCCTAGAGATATATCTTTTTAGATCTCTATATTTGAAATTAAAAGTGTGAACAATCTTGAAATATTGTTTTCAAAGAAAATAGTAGAATCTCTGAAGATTTATAAGTTATTAATAATTTAACAAAAATGGCAACAATGGGTAAAAGAAGTAATATTTAAACATAAACAAAATCTTTAATGAATTAATAAACTATTACTATATGTTATATATCTAAAATTCAATTGTTTCTAAGAAGCGTTTCTCCTGACCTGTGAAATGTAATTCGCTAAACAGACCTTGGAAATCATCAAACGGGGATTCCCTCAACTTGACCCCATTTTTTAATTGTAATTTGTTTTTCCGCTTTTGAATTACTGGAGTTTTATCCGGTAGTGTCTTCCAGGAAATATGGCATCTGGGTTTGAACGATGGGAAACACCTCGAAGAGACACCGCTATTCTGCCGCCGTTATATAGAATACTTAGATATATGCGATAATATTTTTATTTTAACGTTAACTAACGCGCACACAATTTCGATTTCTATATCCATTTAAAATTTGAAACACAACATTTTATTATATAATTATTATAAAACGTTATTATAAAATTAGGTGCAAATGAGTTTTATTGAATAGAGACTTAATAATAAAAAGGTTCATTAAAAAGAATGTGTCAATATTATATTACAATTTAAATCGCAAAAATACTATTTTTAAACTTCAAAATATTTCAAAATTAATGTAATACATTTATTTATAAAGTCTAAAATTATTTTTTTTCGCATCAAATCTTGTTGTTCATATTTCAAACATTGAGAGATTATACTTTGATATTTTGTTGTTGAACCACAAAATATTGTTTTTAAATATTAAGATATTCGCTATTTTAAACACTATAAAATGTTGATATTATACTATATAATATCAGGAAAAGCAAACAAAGCGGAGAAGATATCCAATTTACATTACTCAAATAAAACAAATATTCACAGAGAAGACATAGGATCACGAGCTCAGAGAATATTTTGAAGAAGAACAAAATTAATTCTTCGGAGAAAAACACAGCCACATGAACCAATAGTTTATTTTAAATCCCGAAGTTTCAGTTACTTCCTGTCACTCTCTTCAGAGGAATGATCACATTGAATTCTGATTCTATATACTTATATACATGCACGATTTTCTGAAATTCATGTAAAGCGTCGTGTATCCGACGTAACAAATAAAAGAACAACTATAACACAGGATGAAGGGATGGACTAACTTCAAATATTGAACAAGATGTTCACCTGAAAAAACAAAGAAACTGGCTAAGGTAGTAAGCGCACACTCTTCAATATCATACACCCTCCAAAACAAAAATTAACTCTACAGAAAAAAACAAACTCATATTGGAACAGACCAATCTCTAAAAGACAGCGAGAACACCATAGATCAATAACCCAGTGGAACAGCCAGTTCATCTATGGAGCTGCAATCAGAAACTGATATCTCTACTGAAGAGGAAGAGACCAGAAAGGAGTACAAGGTCACAAGATGTAGTAGCCTGTTTAAGACACCAGAAAGACTCAATTTGTAAAGGCAAAGATGTAATATAAGTGAAACGATATTAATATATTATAATATGTATATTCGACAACAATGAAAATATCATAATTTAAACAATCACAATTAATTTATGCATACAAATAAAAGGCTTATATCAAAAGTAGTTGAAGTGTGAAATTCGCAAAAAAAAAATGAGGTTTAAAAAATATATTTAAAAAAAAAACCTCATGTAAATTGAAATTTGCATAAATTATTATTTTTTACAATCCGTTTATATAAAAAAACAAAGTGAACAATTTAAATTATTTGAATATCAAATAGCAATTTGTAATATTTTTGTACCCTTTCACAAGAGGTATATACAAACAAAGCAATTAATTCTAAATGTATTTCATTTTTTTTACCAAATTATTTTTTAATTGGCTCATCATTTCGAAGAGATATCAATCACAATCTCGATAAACAAGTGACAGGACGATTGGCCGTTCTTTTTAATTAAGCCATCAAACAATATCAATAAACAAATGACAAATTTATATATTTAAAATATAGGTAATTATACAATTGGTTTATACGTTTCAATTGGTAAGTAAATTTTAATTCTCAATTGGACTATTTTTGTCTTGATAGAAATTTTAAATATTGAAAAAAAAACCATATGAATAATCTGTTTTATAAAAAATATCTTCATAAAAAAATCTACGATGGCCTAGTAAAATTTACATGGTATTTTATGAATGACGTTGGTTCTATCTTCTGCTTTACAAATTTCTATTTTGTGTCTGAATCTCAAATTTGATTTCGTTTGATATTCTATTGTTATAATATGCGTTTTCAAATTTCTGAATATTCTTTCACATTCATCGCTATAATGTAAGGCGAAAAATATTTTCGGGGTTGAGATCCATCTATTATTCGTTGATGGAATTCTCTTAGTATATAGAATTGAATTTTGATTAATTGTTTAGTCAATTGTTATTTTAAACTTCTAAATATTCCGGATATTTACTTTTTTACTTTAATTTAATTAAAAAAAAAGTGTATTCAACCATTTGCAAAGAGTTAAAAGGATGGGACCAAATTAGTTGAAATCGAAGTAGCTTTCTGTGTACGAGGTTGTGGTTTTCGATATACTGTATTCTTGTCTCAATTTATTTTTTTGATTTCTAGTTTTTTGTATATATGCCGAGAAATAGTAAAGTACTACTTTCTTAAATTCACATGTGAATTTTAGAAGGTATCAAAGACTATATAAAATACGTAGAAATATGGAAGCATACATTTTTGTTATGCACAATACGCCATCAATATAGTGTCTCCATATTAATATTTGTAGGTGTTTCAAATCTACGATTCATTTATTATTTTTTTTCTATGAAGATATCAGCCAAAGCAGATGAAATAGGATTTAATATTGGCATCACTTCAACTTATTTGGAAATATGTCTTTAAAACTGTAGTTAAATGATATTCAGAGTTTGATTAGTTTGAGTCAAAAGGCGATCCATCAAATAAGTTTATATAAAAAGGCGTACCTGTATCTGTAAAGAAAAAAATGTTTACAATGCAATAAGTTGATGAAGAGGGAGAAATATCTCTCTCTTTTCTTTACAGATCCGTCCTTTTATATAAAGTTTGATTAGGTCTATAACAGCTTCCTTTGGTAGAAAGAATTAGTCTGGGTGTGGGCTTAAAAATTGTTGGAAAACAAGAATTGTAATTCGTCATATGGGTTAGATGTATAAAGGGATTATAAAGCAAAATATATGATATGGATGTCTCATGAGACCGAGATATTTTGATGGGTTCAACAGCTGCTTTTGGATTGAGACTATATATGAAAGTTTCTTCTTGAATAGTGAGATAATATTAAAACAAAATATTTGGTGATAGAGAAACAGAATATGACACTATGTGACGTAATAGAGAATTCGTCTTAAAAATTATTATATATATTTATAATTGTGTGTAATTCTGCTGTCCTCAAAGCTTATGTCCATAGTTCATCTAAAATAACCATTCCAAGAGTCTAGCATCTATAAAAGGAAGATCGAAAATGCAATATAACAGCGGTATGGTAGATTAAACTGGCGAAACCGCTGGGAGGGTTCACCACCGAAGAGTCAGGCCCTCCCTTTAATTTTTCCATTACAGTAAGGGCAGTAGAAATTGTTTATTTTCAAAAAGAATCTTACGCGTCTATAATAGTTTCGAATTTTGATAACAGATGGCGCGCTAATGCGTCATAAAAAAAATATTAGTAGATCGTATTCATTTTCGGGAGATTCTGAATTGTTGCTTTTAAACCTTTAAAGGTTTTATTACCAAGTTTGTATTGTCGCTTTATATTGATAAAATGTCTATTAAAAATAATGTAAGAATTGTTGAAAGATTATTTGTAAACGCTTGATCTTGAAGCATCTACCTGATATTTTTTATCATATTACCTCCAATATTACTTTGTTTCTATTTTTATATGAGGTTTTATAATTATTTGTTTGTTTTTTCTTTCAATTGTTTTTATGGGATTTCTTTACTCTTTACCTAAATCTTTATTTTTATTGCTTTCTATTTTTTTAACAAATATTTCTGTTCTGATCTTTGTCTTTTGTTAATCTAAGAAATTTTCTTTGAATTCTCTATTACGGCTAACGTCTCATAGGAGTTTAATCTTTTGAGATGGCACAGCGTTTAAACCTTTTGATAGCCTTGGTTTTGTTTCAGAAGTGAATGATTGGTTTGAAAGATTGAAACAGTGTTTGGTAAGATTTCTGTTGAGAACCTTTGTCCCGTTATAGAATTTTGTGGATGTTTTAGGCCTTTAATATTCTTAGAATTTTGAATAGCTGGTCTTATTAAAAAACGCTTCTTAATTCATAATCTTGATCCATATAGGGGAAACAAGTAAAGAATGATTGATAAAATTTATGCGAGATGAGTTTCAATAATTTCATTTTATGTGATTCAAGAGGCATAGTTTCTCTTAACGATAATAAGCTTATAGCTAGAATATACTGAAACCACAGCATAGTCATTTTCCCAAATTTTCCTTAATTTGGTACTTGAGAAAAATATTAATCCTATTTTGTGTATGTGTGAATGATTGACCACGAAAACAATTTTAAATAGGCATAACGAATTATTTATATTTTATTTTATTTTTTTATTTCCATATACACACACACAAAATCGCACATTTATGTTTGTCATTGTTGGACGATAGGATATAATTTTAACTACTATTAATTAATGTCCAAAATCACACCATTATTGTTAAGAGAATCTGAATGTATCAAAAGAAAGAAAAGTTTCAACTATATTCCGTTTAGAAAATTAAAATTTAAAAATGATATAAATGAATTTTGATTATCTATATAAATATAAAGAAATGTATTATTTTTATACCGTTCAACAATATTGAACGCAAAAAGAGTAAACTTTGCCAGAATATGTAGTTGAATATGAAATGAATATAGCTATCATAATTTTGATTCTTGAATATGAATAAAACGCTAATTATATCATATGGGTAACTGATAATGACAATAATGATATACGGATATCAATGAGTTGTTATAATCATGACCACTACCTTCAATAATAGTAACTTTATTTTTCAAAAAGGTTGCAAGTTTTTCTCTAAGAAATGCATCGAATGGTCAGTCTTTTTAAATATTCTTATTTACAAAATCGAAATAGTAACAGTAAAAGTAAACAAAGATATTTACATTTTTGCTATCTTGATTCCTGTTCAGTGCTGTGATTCTCGCAGATATGGTTCCTTGATGTCCTGTAGCTCCCCAGCGGTCTTTCTATAGCTTCTCCTGGTGGCTCCTCGATAACATGGTCCATCAGCCTTAATCTATTCTTGTCTGTCAGTTCTCCTGTCATCTGTTCTAGGTAGTTCTCCTGGATCTTTTCTATGGTATTCGTAGTCCTGTTATCCTTGATTATCTCCGGTGTTTCGAATAATAGTAATAACTTTATTTTCAAAAGGTTGCAAGTTTTTCTCTAAAAGGTATAATGAATGGTCAATCTATTTACAAATTATTATTTACTTATCGTAAAATAGTACCAGTAAAATAAAACAAAGCTATTCAAATTTTGCTATCTTGTCCCCTGCTTAGTGCTGTGGCCTTTTACAGATATGTTCGTTTGATATCGATGTCCTGTAGCTCTCCAGCAGTTTATGGAAGATATTCTTATAAAGACCAGAGATTTATCTTAAATCCGTCAAGTTACACCAAAACAATGCACGGCCGCACACCTCCTTCTATACTTCAGAGGCTATTGAACAAATCAGCTGATTCTGGTTCCACAACCCCCATACATCCCAGATTTGGCACAATTTTAACTCTATTTATTCTCCTCATTGAAAAAGGTCTGAAAAAAGAAAGAATTGAAGACATGGTTGAGAAAACAACTTACAGAATATTTTATAGCAGATTTACAGCGTGGGTTAAACGTTGGAAGAAATGTATAAACTCCGCTGTGGAAAATATTTCTAACAATATCATTCTATTCATGAACATTTGTTTTATATGGGTACAAAATTTTAACAAAATATATTTAGTACCTTCGAGTTATGGCCAAATAAGCTTTACTTTTGGAACAACCTATGTATTAAAACCTTTTCTAACGTCCTATATTGGTTGAACATACACTGACTCAGGCAATATCTTTTCGAAACTAGGTAATTGTGGTCTAGTTGTAAAAATATACAGACATGTAGTGCTGCCAAGGCTAAAGGTGGCTTCAGGCTCCATCTCGACACCTCGCAATCACCCGAGTTTTGTGGCTTATATTGACCAAGGTGGGGTATGGTTAGGTTAGGTGGTCTCTGGGTTACTTTGGCATATTAAGGTCACGAGGTGTCCCAACAATTATAATCAATGACTGCTTCTTGTTCAAAGCCTCTTACAACTAGTCTTTCTTTGTAGAGGCCATCTTCTTTACTTTAAAGAGCCATTTAGAGGTCAGAATCTTCTTGTTTGACGCTTCATTTTCTTTTACTATTACCCAAACTTCATTTTTGTCAAGAGACTCTTTTTCTTCTTTTATTGCCTTGTTCCATTTTTCTTGATTTGGACCAGATATAGCTTCCGAATAAGTTAGAAGAGCTGATTCTGTTGTTCCGTCCCGTTCTAAATAGAAGTATTCATATCCTGATGGTGTTTGTAAACTACTTCTTGGTCTAAGATTATATTTTGAAGTACTTGGTTTTGTAGGGATATCTTCTTTGTCTTCAGAGACTTCTGGTAGACTTGGTTCTTCATTTAATTCTAGTTGATCTTCAGATTCTTCTTCTGGTTCGACAATAGGTATTTTTTCTTCTTTATTTATACATCCTTTATCTAAAAAAAATTACATCTCTAGCTGTAAAGATTTGTTTGCTTTGTTCATCCCAAAGGCGATAACCATTTGGTGCATAACCTATAAAGGTATATTTTTTACTTTTGTCTTCCGATTTCTTTACGTGTTTTAGGGTTTTGACATAAGCTTCGCAACCAAAAGGTTGTAAGTTTGACAAATTTGGTCTCTTTTTGAACCAAAGTTCTGCAGGGGTTTCTCTAATTCTTGAGTAGGGCTTCGGTTCAGCAAATAGGCTGAAAATCTTACAGCTTCTTCCCACATGTATTTTTCTACACCAGAATCAATCAAAAGAGCTCTAGTTTTCTCCATCAGGGTTCTATTTAATCTTTCGGCTTTGCCGTTTAGCTTAAAATAAAAAAAAGCTAGAATTTCAAAAATAAAACTGCTATCATTGAAGAAATATTTTCCTATAAAGAAGAGACGCTGGAAATATTCAAGAATAACAATTTGTAACTATTAATAGCTTGTATAACAATATTAGGTAGTTATATATATTAAACTCTCTAAAGCATAGAGAAAGAAAAATAAGACATTCTTGCACAAATTATTTCTTTATTTCCTCTTTTTGTATTGGCGGAGTTAATCTATGTAATTTGCACGGAAAGAGGTTATATACATTAATATAAATACTCAACAACAACAACAACAACAACAAAAGCCTAGATAATATTTTTTAGTAGGTAGAAACAAAATTCTACCAGAAAAAAATTCACTAGAGCAGAAGACACACGAAGCCAGGTCATCTCTATATATAAAATATCGTTTCTCGGCCTTTTAGCTAAGATCATGTAGTACAAACAAACAACAACAACAAAAGCCTTTATTTAGGGCATTCCGCCCCATACAGGATTCGCCGTATTTACACGTCAACAAGAGGAGAGGGAAGAGGAAACATTTACAACAAAATAAGGTTTGTCTCACATTCAGTTACCTATTTACAGATAGTTCATCCTCCAGTATCCTTTGCCCTGCATTCTTTCTCATGCGCCCAGCTTCTGTGCAGAACTTAAAGTATCTAACAATCAGTAATTCATCATTCAGAGCTGAAGAGAGAAGTTGACATATGCGATGGTATCTAAATTGACCAGAGTTAGGGCTTGGGAAAATTTCAGTACGTTTTTCTGTTAGGAGAGGGCATTGGAAGAAAGAGTGAACCAAATTATCATCCATGAGATCCTTACAAAGTAAACAGTTCCGGCCATTTTCTTTCCAGAAGTCTTTTCTTTCTTCCCTGAAAAATTGCCATAAAACTCTATGTTGTGCAACTAGTCTTTTGTTGTGAAGCGAGATATTTAATCGTAGGTACTCCTCTGTCATGAATGATTCACTCAAAAATTTGTAGTGAGCAAAGTGGGTTGAATCAGTGATTTTCATCTGATCGTTTTGAATTAGTTGGTCTGTGGTGGTTCTAATTATGCCTGGCAATTCTTTCTGTATGGCTAAGTAGTCTTCGCAGCCCTTAAGAAAGGAATATCCCTTAGAGTCTAGAATTTTTATTAAATTTTGAGTAAAACTGTTTTCTATTTCTTTTTTCGCGGTGACTTTCCAGAGATAGTTTAAGCAAGCATGTGGTAATCTGCTCGTCTCCATTTTTAAAATCCTGACCCAAAACTTTAATGTGAGTTTTACAGCATTAAGTTCAGTTGATATTCTTCCACATTCTCTTCTGAGGATATATCCTGGTGTGAAGTTTGGTAAGTCTAAGAGACGACGAAGAAATGCATCTTGGGTATTATTGACTGTCTTCAGCTGGTTAATTGCCCACATTGGTGCCGCATATAGTAAAGTAGGAAGAACAATAGTGTCAAGAAGTTTCATCACTGAGGTAAAGGACTTTATTCGCGCCTCTGTAAGGATTCTCCAAAGTGCATTAATTGCATTCAGTGCTTTGTTTCTAAAGTATTGGGAAGCATATTGGGTCGAGAATTTTGTAGTCAGAGGGTAACCCAGATATGTATACTTAGCTACTATTGTCAGGGGTTGCTGACCCCAAAACCATGTCTCGGAACGAGCTGTTCTTCCACCGTTTCTAAACACCATTATTTTAGATTTATTTTGGGTTAACGTTAGGCAGTTCTCTTCTAGTACTTTTTAAGTAAGTTGATCTTCAATCGCAAATTTATTTTCGATTCTCCTAAGATCACTATGTCGTCTGCATACAGTAAAAGGTGTATAGTTCCATAATTCTCAAGATTTATGCCTGGCAATTCTGATTCATCGAACAGCGGTGCCAGATCGTTTAGGAAGAGAATGAATAAATAAGGTGACAACGGCTTCCCCTGCAATACTCCCGCTTGTATATTGATAGCCTCCGTGAAGGAACCCCGCCATCTGACTGTTGCCGTCATTTGGGTATAATAGTTCTTAATTAGTTTAATAAATCGACAGCTCAGACCATTTAATGCTAATTTTTTCCAAAGTAGATGATGCGGCACAGTATCAAAGGCCTTCCTTAGTTCAATGAAGAGGGCATATAACTTTCCCCTTCTACGGCTAAGGGTCATTTGAATTAATGATACGAGCGTGAAAATGTGGTCCTAACAAGAGTAGCCTTTTCTAAAACCAGCCTGATTTTCTGCCAATATTGATTTTCTCTCCATCCAATCATTCAATCTTGTCTTCAAGATAGATGTAAATAATTTCGATAGGTTAGAAAGAGGATATTCCTCTGTTATTTGACGGGTTGTCCGGATCTCCATTTTTAAATATTGGGTGGATTATCGTTTTTGTCCATTGTTGTGGAACTTGGGATGTCCCTAAGATTTTATTAAATAAGTTCCTGAGATAAATTGTATTTTCTTCTAATAAATATTTATTCGCTTCGTTAGGAATTTCATCAAGTCCTGTAGCCTTATTTTTACCCAATCTGGAAATTTCCGTGGTGACCTCAGTTAGAGATATTTCACAATCTAATTCGGGGTCAATGTACAATATCTCAAGTGGTAACTGTACAACTTTTGTTAAATTTGAACCAAGTAACTCCTGACAGAAGACCTGCCAGTCTGCAATAGAAATTTCACCTTGTAGGTTATTCCTATATTTAAGTGAATTGATAGTCTTCCAAAATTGGGAAGGATCTTTTACATTACTGAGGATAACTTGAATTTTGTCAGTATATTCCCTTTTTATGAGCTTTAGGATAGCTGAATATTTATTCTTACTCGACAAGTATGTAATTTTATCGGGCGAGATATTATGTTTTACGTATAATTTAAGATTTTGTTTGATTTCCTTTTTAGCCAAATAACAGTCTTTGTCGAACCGTGGCTTAGATTTTATATTTTTTTGTTTTTGCCTCCATCCGCGTCCCCGAGCGTAACATTGCTGTTTGAATTAAACCAGTAAAATCCTCAGCCTGAGTATCAATTGTGGAGTCAGCTGGATATTCGGGAGTTAATTGTTTTAAAGTTTCTATATATGTTGGGATTTTATCTACTGACCAAGAAAATTTAATCTTGGCACTAGGCTCCATGTAACAATTTTCCGTTTTATTATTTGGGCCGATAAACTTTAAAATTATTGGTAAGTGATCCGAATATGGCATACAACCAATTTCAAAATCTGCTATGTATTCAAGCACCGCAGGTGAGACAATCGCCAGATCTAACACAGAAGAGCCTCTTCCGGAGATGAATGTAAATTTACCACTTTTATCATTAATGGATCTACCATTTATTATAGTTAAGTAATTTTTATCAAGAAAGTCAATAAATATTTCCGCTTTGGCAGATTTTGTTAGATCATAGGAATTTCGGGTAGTTGAAATAAGGTTTGAAGTATCTATCAAATTATGGTAACCCCCCAGATTGCCAATACGGACATTCAGGTCGCCGACCAGTATTATTTCAAACCCGTTATATATCTTATTTTCCATCAAATGAAATAGTCGTCCAAGGTTTGTAGCATGTGTATCCTTTGAGGGTAGATATACGAATATTACACAGATCGCTGGTGAGTCATTGTCTAAACTTGGATTTAGTGTGACTGCAATCCAAGAGGTTTCGATTTCAACATTGTCAATTTGGGACTGTAATTTTTTATTTATGCCAAGAATTATACCTCCGGAGCTTCTCCCTTTATCTGTTGACTTTACAGCAGGTGATTGATACATTCCGAAGTTCGCCAGGTTCAAGTCGATATTGAAGTGGCACCAAGTTTCTGTAAGCGCGAACATCTCAAATTGTTTCAAATATTCGAACAGTGGAAAGAGAGAATTTATCCTAAAAAAGCCGTTTATATTCCAATACATGAATCGTTCGTTTTTAGCTATGTCAACCATTGGTTTTATTTTTTCGATCTTAATTTTATTATGTTTCAGATTTGTGCCCTTAAGTTGACTTTCTTTAATAGTATGAGTCTTGCTATGTGAAATATGAGGAGTTCCTGTGAGTTGAGTTTTGTTTCTAGATTGTACATCTTCATTTGTATGTATTTTATTACCTGAATATTTACATCTCTCTATTTACAGAGATCCGCGGGTGTGCCTCTAGCTATATTAGTTCTCCTTTGGCATTCACCACCTGTCACTCCACTACCATGTAGTTAATGCCGTTTAGGAGAAGTTTATTATCCCTCAACTTCGATCCTATACCTTTCTTCTAAAGTTCCTTTCTCTTTTCTATCAAAAATTTCTCTGCTCTCTAATCTGGGGGCTGTAAACCCTGCTCATAAAATATTGAGTATTCGAAGTTTGGATGAGTTCTTTAGGAGACTTATTCTGGACTCGTGATCAGGAACTTCAATCAGAATAGGCGCCTTTGGTCCCCTGCCCAGGCGATGACATTCGGCAATTACCACATCATCAGTAATCTGCATATCTTCCGCCATTAACTTCTTGACATTTTGTAGCAGCAGTTCCCGACTGTCAGTCTCTGCTGATTCGATGCCATATATTATTAAGTTGTTTTCTCGGGCTCGTCTCTCCTAAGCCTCCGCGCGTTCTTCCAGATTCCTTATTTTTAGGGTATTGTGATAAATTGACCTCGTTTTAGTCGCCAGTGCATCTGTTCACGAAGCTATAGATGTTTCTATTCCCGTCATTCTTCGTTCCCAATCCTCCATCTTCTGCTCAATATTGTCACACTCTGCATAGTTATTTTGTAAAAATATGTAAATTAGTATAAAATATAATTGGTAATAGAAATTTATGTAAATAAGGCTTTTGATATAAGAGCGATATACAATTAGTTGATGGAGCTTCTTTTGTTTTTTTGAGTTTAGTTCGTTGTTACTCTAAATCAGTTTAACTTCTTTCATTATTAATAAATAATAGTTGATTGCTTTATGAGAACGCGGTCTGGTTTATTTTATGAGATGGCGAACGCTGATCAGAAACCCTTAGAAGCACCTACGATCGAGGCAGGTGTAACAACTGGTGGAGATGCCGGTTTCGACCCTATACCCTTTAATCCAAGCTTGAACATCAGGAAGTATGCTGGAGACGAAGACCCACGCCAATGGATCACTTCTCTTGAAGAAGTTGGGTTTCTTTACCGCTGGGCGGATTACATCATCACCCGCTACGCCGCCATGAACCTAGTCGGACCTGCTAAAACTTGGTATGAATTCCACAAGGTCAATCTTGCCACCTGGGAAATTTTCAAGACTCGCCTCATCCAGGACTTCGCGTCGCTAGAGAACAAGGACGAGATGATGCTCAAACTGAACAGAATGCAGGGGTGGAATGAACTCGCGATGCGATTTGCTGAAGATATATTGCTTCAATGCAGCAAAGTCCAGCCCAATATGGAAGAGATGGAAAAAATTCAATTTGTAATCGGAGGTCTAAAGAAAGAGTACGCGCTGGCGCTATATCTCAACCCCCCTAAAACAATCGACGAACTTCTGGAAGCATGTAAGAGAATCGATGGGTTCGAGAAGGAATACCTGGAACGAAAGGAGAAGAATAAAATTCTTATGAATCGGATTTCTCAAAAAGAAACTAATCATGCCGGATGGAACAGGCGACCAAGAGAGTTTCAATCATATAAAACTGAAAATTACTCGAGGCCTATGATGGGAACACCAAGACAAAACCAGACTTACTTCCCCCCACAGGAGACTCGTACATTTCCCCGATCCACTCAAAGGGATACATATAGACGAACTCCTTCTGGCAACACTTATGATAGAAAACCTCGGAATGATAGAGGTAGAACCGAGGACGGACGACCTATCTGCTTTAGATGTAATAGACCGGGTCATGTGGCAAAGTATTGCAGAATAAAATATGTTCGCATGGTTGAGGAAGTTCCCCCTAGCCTAGATAGCCCGTCTGATGACAAAAAACCGCTGAACACCCGGAACCTGAGCCCAGAGGTATACGCCGATGTGTGTGAGAGACCAAGCATTCCAACTCACAACAGATTCGAGGTGTTGGATGATTTAAACTAGAAAGCGCGCCTGTTCCAGTCAACCAGGGCATGTCGAAAATAGGCGCGATCACAGAGATGGATTCAAAAAGCCGAATAAATGTGAGCGTTGATAGAATTGGAATATTGGAAGCCTTGGTTGACACAGGCGCGGATCTCTCGATTGTGGATTTGAGAACTGCTCTCGAAACTGGCGTTCGTATTGAGACCTATAATGGAAAGTGTATTGGCCCAGATGGTAAAAGGCTTAATATATTGGGAAGCATTTCAATGGCTATAAAAATTGACGAAAAGTCGTTGAATCATATATTTGTAGTTCTGGAGTCCAATATGAGGTCATTAATAATTGGAAGAGATCTTCTCAGGCGTTTAATGCGAAAATAAATTGCAAACGGGATATTTTAGAATATGACATTGTGACCGAGTGTCAAGACTCGAACGAAGCACCCAGGAAGATAATCAATCAGCAGGATGAAGTAGTGCCTCGGCTTTGTGTTGAACTAGTCAGGGTAACCGTGAAGGCCGGTGATGGCGAATACGTGGTTGAACCAAATGAAAGGCTAACTCTTACAAATCGGCTTAGAATTGCTAGATGTCTGATCACGGTAAGAAACAAATTAGCAGATTTATGGATAACTAATCCTTATCCTCGAACATTAAAAATAATGAAGAATCAGACCTTGGGCTACGCAAGTCCTCCCACCACGGTTAATTATATAGAAAATGATGAGGAAGATAAGGTGACGGAAATTCAGATAAACGAGGACCTGACATTAAGCCAAAAGAATGAATTAAGGCAAGTTTTATCGAAATACAGTGATCTATTTTCATCAAAATTGGGCAAGACGAATTTGGCTAAACATAGAATTGAAACAGAAAATGCGAAGCCGATAAAACACAAACCGTACAGAGTTAGCCCTAAGGAGCGAGACATCATCAAAGAACAAATTCAGGATATGCTCCAGGAGGGAGTAATAAGGGAATCTTCTAGTCCATGGGCTTTTCCGGTTATTTTGGTTAGAAAGAGAGATGGCAATTGGCGATTTTGTGTGGACTACAGGAAACTGAACAGCATAACGGTAAAGGATGTTTATCCGATCCCCAGAATTGATGATGTTATGGACACACTTCAGGGATCTAGATATTTCACGGCCATAGATCTCAGATCGGGATACTGGCAGGTAGAGATCGAGGAACAAGACAAGAAGAAGACGGCCTTCACAACATCCCACGGGTTATACGAATTTAATGTTATGCCATTTGGGTTGTGCAATGCCCCAGCTACTTTCGAAAGAATTATGGACAATGTACTAAAAAACATTAAATGGAAATTTTGCCTCTGTTACCTAGATGACGTTGTTATCTACAGTCCCGACTTTACCACTCATCTCGGAAGGATTGAGGCTGTCTTAAAGTGCTTTCGTGAATCGAACCTGAGGCTTAATGGGAAAAAGTGCCGATTTGGATTTGAAGAAATTGAAATACTCGGTCACGTGACAAGCAAACATGGAATTAAACCGGCAGATCATAATGTTAAAGCAATTAGAGATTTTCCCCGTCCTTCAAAGACAAAAGAAATTCAGTCATTCATAGGACTTTGCTCATATTACAGGAAATTCATTAAGAACTTCTCGCGAATAGCTGACCCACTGTTCAAACTAACAAGAAAGGATTCTCCATTCATCTGGTCAGAATCTCAGGAAGAAGCATTTATAACTCTGAAATCTTTGCTAACAAATCCCCCGATATTGTCACATTTTGACCCAGAAGCACCGACCCAGATCCACACCGATGCATCAAATATTGGCCTAGGTGCTACCCTTGTTCAAACTATCAATGGTCAAGAAAAAGTAATTTCATATATAAGTCGATCATTAAGCAAGCCAGAACGTAATTATTCGACAACGGAGAAGGAATGCTTGGCATTAGTATGGTCAATGTCGAAGTTGCGGCCTTATCTATATGGAAGGCGCTTCAAAGTTATGACGGACCATCACGCATTATGTTGGTTAAGAAACCTACGGGATCCAACAGGTAGACTTGCAAGATGGGCATTAAAAATACAAGAATATGACTTCGAAATAATTTATAAATCCGGGAAAAAACATTTGGATGCAGATGGTCTTTCACGAGGTCCATTACCAGAGGCTGATTTTGACGATAACTATGATAGTTTGTTTTTCAACCCAGTCATCGAGGATTCCGACGAATATATCGAAAACATCAAGAGATGCCTCGGTGACACGGAGGGCAAGCGATCGATCGTTGAAAATTTTAAAGAAGAAAACGGATGTCTGTACAAAAGAAATCCGAGGCCAGAAGGAAGAGCCTGGCTGCTGGTGGTACCCAGAGTGAGAAGGAGGGACATTTTAAAAGAGTACCACAATCATATGATCTGTGGCCATTTAGGTGTGACCAGAACAATGCACCGTCTAAAGGATAAATATTTCTGGCCATCCATGCTGAAAGATGTGGTGGAATATGTTAGGACCTGCCATCTGTGCCAAAGCAGGAAGGGTTCTAATCAGTTGCCTGCTGGCCTACTTCATCCGATCCCTGCTGCAAATTATCCCTTCGAGAGAGTTGGGATCGACTTTTTGGGACCATTGCCATCTACGAAGAACAGAAAGAAGTGGATGATAGTATTGACCGACTATTACACAAAATATGCGGAAACGAAAGCTGTCATCGATGCCACAGCGAGGGAGGTTGCTAAATTTCTGACAGAAAATGTGATTTTGAAACATGGAGCCCCACGGTATCTGATTAGCGATAGAGGAAGCCAATTCACGAGCAATTTGGTGAAAGAAATAACCAAGATATGTCAAATTCAGCATTGCTTCACAACAAGCTATCACCCACAAACAAATCGCCTCACAGAGCGATTGAACAGAACATTGATCAATATGATAAGCATGTACGTGAACGTAGATCAAAGGAATTGGGACGAGATACTACCATTCATAACCCATGCTTACAATACGACAATACAAGAAACAACCAAATATTCCCCGTTCTTCCTTTTGTATGGAAGGGAACCAGTCTCGATTTTGGATGACACGAATATCTTCATTGAGCCCGATTCGGAGGATTATGACGAGTACGTGAGCAAGTTGATGGAAAAAATCGTGAGAACGAGAGATATTGTGAAAGTTAATACCGAGAAAAGTCAGGAAAAAATGATTAATTATTACAACCAAAAACATCGGCAAACTGGTTATGAACCAGGTGACTTGGTAGCGCTGTGGACTCCAATAAGAAAACCTGGAAAATGTGAGAAACTTTTGAGACGCTATTTCGGACCCTACATCGTGCTGAAAAAAATTTCCGATGTGAACTACTCCATCGTGCCAGAAGATAACCCTGGGAACCGCACACAGCCTACAACAGTTCACATAAGCAGAATCAAACCTTACTTTGCGAGAATGGAAGACGGTCACGAGGACGCGACCATTTCGGAGGAGGGAGAAGTGTCACACTCTGCATAGTTATTTTGTAAAAATATGTAAATTAGTATAAAATATAATTGGTAATAGAAATTTATGTAAATAAGGCTTTTGATATAAGAGCGATATACAATTAGTTGATGGAGCTTCTTTTGTTTTTTTGAGTTTAGTTCGTTGTTACTCTAAATCAGTTTAACTTATTTCATTATTAATAAATAATAGTTGATTGCTTTATGAGAACGCGGTCTGGTTTATTTTATGAGATGGCGAACGCTGATCAGAAACCCTTAGAAGCACCTACGATCGAGGCAGGTGTAACAACCAGGTGTAACAATATTAAGCAACCTTGCATCCATTTTCTCTCCCAATCTGTTCACTTCAGCCGAAAGGTTAATTATCAGTAGCTTTAAATCGTCCATTGGTGCCTGGTCTGGAGTTGAGTGAGGCATATTTGTCAATGTGGCCTGTCTTTTCGGCCCTGGATTTAGTTCTATACATCCAATTATCAATAAGGCCATGATCACTTTTAGCCAGTAAGCCATCGAACAGTGCTTCTAAGTTACACCAGTTCTATCCCTGCAAAATTTCATCTTATTGAGTTTAGTCTTAAAATCGGCCTAAAATAAATACTCATCTGAAATATTTTAAAACTACTACATATAAAATATTTGTGTTTTGATGTATTAGAGAAAAATGTATTGAGAGATTTTTAAAAAATACACCCGGTATAGATTGTAGCGCGCTATATAGAAAACAAGAGAAATAAACACACTCAAAGGAAATATTTTATAAAATAAATTAACTTTAGAAAATTCTTATCAAATGAGTGTGTGTTAAAGTAAAGCTCCTACTATGTTATGTCTCGCATATCAAACACTCATTCTATAAAATTTGGAATATATTATTTAAAGAATGATAGCTAATTTTGTTGGAAAAAAAAAGAAGAATAGTAAATCAATGATCTTGGAATACTTTTAAACTAACAACACTGTAATATAAAAACGAGAACAAGGGAGTGTTTTGTTTACAAAATTAGTAATTGTAATGTGAATTGTTAAATGTCTTTTCTCTTTCTCTTTGAAAATAATAAATTTAAAATACTTTCTTAAAAGGTAAAATTGCCTAATTCTTTAAAACCATTTAAGCTGTAAGTAAACTTGTTATTTGTTGTTTCATTGTCTGAACCATAAGAGATTCCCAACATGGTAGCAGAGCGTGGTTCATTTTGAATCGCGGTAAAATATATATAAAATATAGGATAAAATATAAATAAAAACAAAAATGGCTGTCAGCGAAGATATCGCAAATATTGTGAGACTTAAAAGTCCTGAAAATTTTGATTTATGGAATTTTCAGATAACAATTATTTTCAAAGCAAATGGCTTCTAGATATTGTAAATGGAAAATCGTTGTTTGAAGACTTGAAAGATGAAACTGGAAAAGATAAATGGAGCCTAAAAGACGCCAAAGCACAAAAATACATAATGTTTACCATTGAAAAGAATGTTTTAACACATATTCTAAATTGCAAAAATTCAAAAGAAATGTTGAAAAACTAGTAGCCATTTATCAAAGAGAAGATGAGTAATTAAAATGCAAATTACTACAAGAATTTCATGGATTAAAATTTGACAAAAATACAGATATGGCAACAAATATAAGCAGAATGCAAAATTTAGTATTCAAACTGAATAATGTAAAACAAGAAATTGAGGAAAGCTTTGTAATTATTAAAATTTTGAGCATTTTGCCAGACTACTTTAATTACTTCAGCACAGCATGGGACTCGACACCAAAAAGTGAGAAAACGTTAACAAACTTAATATCAAGACTATCACTTGAAGAAACTAAACAAAAAGTAAAGCCTGAAGAGGGAATAGCCATGAGTGCTACTAAAGTAAAGCAGTGCTTTAACTGCAAAAAGAGCGGGCACTTAGCAAAATACTGTAGACTAAATAAAAAATGGTGTACCATCTGTAAAAAGACAAATCATACTCAAGCCCAATGCTTCTTTAAGAAATCTTAAAATAAATTCCATGTAAAAATTCCTTGCCGAATTTGTAAAAGACAAATCATAAAGAAAAGGATTGCTTTTCAGAAACAAAAATGAAGAAAAATTGTCCTTTTTTGCAGGAGAGACTTTAAAATGTAAAAATGAGGAATTGCTAGATTTCATTGCAGACAGTGGCTCAACAAGCCATATGATAAATAGTAAAAGGTTTTTACTAGATGAAGTAGATTGCAACTCAAAAATATGAATAGCAAAAAAGGAAGAAACTCTGATAGCAAAATCAGTCAGGAAAATTCAAGGGAAGAAATGTTATCTCAAGGAGGTGATGTTTTTACCAAACTTGACGAATAATTTACTATCTGTATGTGCCATTACCAGAAATAAAAGCAAAGCATCTTTGAAGAAGAAAAGGTATTTGTCGTAAAAAATGGAATAAAAGTTTTAGAAGGAGAAAAGCAGGGAAATGGACTCTATACAATAAATATAGAAACAGAAAAACCCGAAATTAAAGAATCTCACATAACTGCTACCCAAAATGAAGAAATGCTCAAATGGCACAGAAAAATGGGTCACTGTTATATATTTTTAATAATGTTAGAAATAGATTCGACAACGTTGTGTTGTAAATATAAGATGTAATCGAATAAACTTATTTCCATTGTTTACCGCATTCGATGTCATACCTCAAGTATGTACTTTTATTTTTATTGTGTGTTATATTATGTAATCTCATTCCTAGATAATTAAAACATTTAAAATCAACCCATGCCTTATCATTTCAAATACAAGGCCTACTTTTATACACAACAGTCACATAAGTTTTTCAAGCTTAAAACAATTAAAATCTATGGTTAATGGAATAAACATAGAAAAAAGGAGTCAAGATGAAATTTGTGAAACATGCATTAAAGCTAAACAGGTAAGAAATCCATTCAATTCCATTAGAACAAAATCAAAAAGGCCTTTATAAATAATCCATACAGATGTATGTGGACCTTAAGATACCACTACCCATGACAACAAAAACTATTTTCTAACATTTCTTGATGATTACACACATTTTTGTCATGTGTATTTGGTACAAAATAAATATGAAGTAAAAGGATATCTAAAAGAATTTATTACAGAAGCAGAAAACCAAATGAATCTAAAAGTTTCAAAAATAGGATGTGACAATGGCGGAGAATATGTAAATGAAGATATAAAATCCTGGTGCAAAGCTAAAGGAATCATTATGGATCTCACCATACCTCACTCACCTCAGCTAAACGGCAAAGCCGAAAGATTAAATAGAACCCTGATGGAGAAAACTAGAGCTCTTTTGATTGATTCTGGTGTAGAAAAATACATGTGGGAAGAAGCTGTAAGAGTTTCAGCCTATTTGCTGAACCGAAGCCCTACTCAAGAATTAGAGAAACCCCTGCAGAACTTTGGTTCAAAAAGAGACCAAATTTGTCAAACTTACAACCTTTTGGTTGTGAAGCTTATGTCAAAACCCTAAAACACGTAAAGAAATCGGAAGACAAAAGTAAAAAATATACCTTTATAGGTTATGCACCAAATGGTTATCGCCTTTGGGATGAACAAAGCAAACAAATCTTTACAGCTAGAGATGTAATTTTTTTTAGATAAAGGATGTATAAATAAAGAAGAAAAAATACCTATTGTCGAACCAGAAGAAGAATCTGAAGATCAACTAGAATTAAATGAAGATCCAAGTCTACCAGAAGTCTCTGAAGACAAAGAAGATATCCCTACAAAACCAAGTACTTCAAAATATAATCTTAGACCAAGAAGTAGTTTACAAACACCATCAGGATATGAATACTTCTATTTAGAACGGGACGGAACAACAGAATCAGCTCTTCTAACTTATTCGGAAGCTATATCTGGTCCAAATCAAGAAAAATGGAACAAGGCAATAAAAGAAGAAAAAGAGTCTCTTGACAAAAATGAAGTTTGGGAAATAGTAAAAGAAAATGAAGCGTCAAACAAGAAGATTCTGACCTCTAAATGGCTCTTTAAAGTAAAGAAGATGGCCTCTACAAAGAAAGACTAGTTGTAAGAGGCTTTGAACAAGAAGCAGTCATTGATTATAATTGTTGGGACACCTCGTGACCTTAATATGCCAAAGTAACCCAGAACCCCACCTTTGTCAATATAAGCCACAAAACTCGGGTGATTGCGAGGTGTCGAGATGGAGCCTGAAGCCACCTTTAGCCTTGGCAGCACTGAGCCAGAAACCGAGATCCCCTTCCTGTAGTCAAGCCACCTGACCTGTGGTGGATGACCTGGCCCCACCAACACCAAGCTAGTCTGAGATGGACTCAGACACCCCTTCCTGGTGGTCAAGTCACCTGACCTGTGGTGGATGACCTGGCCCCACCAACATCAAGCTAGTCTAAGATGGACTCAGACACCCCTTCCTGGTGGTCGAGCTACATGTCCGATGGTGGCCGACTTGACCACAAGCCAGTCCAAGATGGACCCAGACGCCCCTTCCCTGTAGTCAAGCTACCGACCTATGGTGCTTGACCTGACTCCACCATGAGCCCTGAACCTTTCCCAAGCTGACCCCAAGATGCCCAGAATCTGGCTGCGGCCTTAGCCTGCCCCTTTTGGAATCGTGGACATGGGTGGCCATGCGAGATAGGTTGGGGCTAATCTGGGACTTGGCATGATAGGCCTTTTGTAAAAAGTATATATATAGTATTAAAACTCCTCCAATTTATCCTTATTTACAGTTTTTTTTTAATATATATTTTAAAATCTTATATATATCTGCGTGATGTACATTGAAAGATTTATTAGTCTAAGTAAAAATTTGTCTAACCAAAAAATTGATTGGTTAATTTCCCTTTTAACATTAATTGCTAACCGGCACAGCTTTAGGTTTCTACATGTGCCATGGATGAATAAATTTGTGGTCTGCTTTTCTGCAGCCACTGGAGCCCTAATATTTGGACATGTAGAGATCAGGAAATAGTTATATTAAAGAAAATAACAACTTAAAAGTATAAAATCACACATATTTTAACAATGACGCCCAAAGCGGGGCTTCTTCCATTATACCTAAAAAATTATGAAATGCTCGCGATTCCTACAATGGCGCCCAACGTGGGGCTTCTTCTATTATATTAAAAACTTATAAAAGCATCACCATATTTTTACAATGTCGCCCGCCGCGGGGCTCGAATTATGTATATAATTTTCTCCTTCTATTATATTCTAAATTATATACATAGTGAAACGCCATTAGGGTCAAGTAGAACGCGGCCTCTGAGATTAAGAATCAATACCCAGGGAAATGAGACTAATAAAATATTTTTCAATGTACACAGGTAGATATTTATATATTTAACTTGCATTTTACAAGCAAGTTTGTGTTTTGAATTATTTAAAGTGATAATAATTATCCAATATCCACTCTGTAGTAAGTAAACAAATCAAATGCTGCTTCTAAAACTTGGTGAGTTTAAGTTTAATTTTTTGTATGTTTTAATAAACATTTATATTTAATACTTTATACTTTGATTTACGGTATTATGATAAGTGGGAGTTAAGTAAATATAACAACCGTTATTTTTAATTTACAATATTGTCACTGAATAATTATTTTAAATATTCTGTGGCATATCATCATTAATATTTGCATAGTCATCACCCCTTACCATTCTTGTATATTATTACTTGTAAATAATTTTTTAGAAATAGTTTGCATTATATAATTAAATTATTTTTACTTAAACTTTTGTTATACTCGTTATCACTACCGTGACAACTGTTGGAGAAGCTGGAATATTCCCTCGACGCCCAAGCCGTTAGAAGAAGCCGAAGACTACAAGGACTAGAACCTGAAGAAAAAATTGCTATGATCAAGCAAGAGACACAGACAAAAATGGGTGAGTACCACTTTCAACCTTTTAGAAACCCTTCTATTTTTACTGGAGAACGCAACCAGAATCCAGAAAAATGGTTGAAAGAATTCCATCGCGTCGCTCGCTACAACTGCTGGGATGATTCAATGTGCCTCGCAAATGTTTATTTTTTCCTCCAAGGAACAGCGCACAGATGGTACGAAAATGTTGAAGAGAAAATTAATTCATGGGATATTTTTGTGAAAATGTTTTCTCAGAATTTCGGACATCATGTCACCCAAAAAGATCAGCTCGCAGAGAACCTCAAAACTCGAGCTCAGAGGAAGGAGGAGACAAGTGATTCCTACATTCAAGATGTTCTCCATCTGTGCAGAGAAGTGAATCCAGCTATGATGGAAAATGAAATAGTCGCACACTTGACGAAAGGAATATCGGAGGAGATATACCAGTCAATAATCATTTTAGACATCGCAACTATCGATGAGTTCATCAAATGGTGCCGAAAAATCGAGGCTTCAAATAAAAAACGTGTAAATAAACGTGTAGTATTCGACAGACTACCGAATGTTGCCGCCATCGATTCAGCAGACTCTGAATCAATGGAAGACTTAATCCGACGTATCGTGCGTGAAGAAGTTCATCGCGCACTAAATCCGGAGTCAACTACCCCTGAACCATCTTCTCTGAAAGAAATTATCCGAGAAGAGATTGAAAAAAACGTAGCAGCAATTTCGAAGCCTATTCAAAGGCCTCCGCCACGACAGTCGTACCCCAACCAAACACGTACATTCAACCAGGTTCCACGACGTCAGTACCCTACCCAAACACCCATATATAGCCAGACGCCACCACAACGAAGAACGGATGAATGGAGGACGCATGACAACATCCCAATATGCTTTAATTGCGGCCGCCCAGGCCATGTTAAGCGCTATTGTAGAGAACGCCGACAATGGACGCAGAGACCCGAAGGACATGCACCAAGCACCCAAGAACCTCAAATGGGTAACCACCAAGCCATAAGAAGCCAAATCTACCGCAGACAATCGCCGTATCCAAACAGAGGAAGATCCCCAAGACGCCAGTCCATTTCCCCAGGCCGCCATACAAGCCAATCCCCACGCCGCTACAATCTAGAAAAAAACTAAATGTCGCGTCTTCTTTCGAGGGGGAAGCCGCGGGTGTGAAAAACCCTCCATCGTCGACAGCCGCTAAATTACAACAAAATTATGTCGAAATCATCATTGATGACATTGCATTTTCTGCTCTGGTCGATTCAGGTTCCTCTTTTTCAGTTATCTCTGATGGATTGAGACGACAATTAAAAAAGACCATGTTCAAAGATAGCGGAATGACTCTGAAAGTTGCTGATGGCAAGAATGTAACATCGATCGGCCGATGCACAATCAGCTTGAGCATCAATGGATTGGAACAGCCGCTTGAGTTTATCGTCCTCCCTAATAGTAACCCAAGTATTATCCTCGGATGGGATTTCCTAGAGGCATCAAATGCCGTGATTGATTGTGGACGCGCCGAAATCAGATTGGAAGAGGCCAAAGATGTACTAAATCCACCAGCTTCCATGGGAAAGGTTGTGGCTAGCAGAAGCGTCGTAATCCCAGCCGAATCAACCAAACTAATAAATGTTATGAGTGAAGAGCTTAATGGGCAAAATCAGGTACTTTTTGAACCTTCGAAAAAGGTATTGATAGGAAAAGGGTTAACACTTCCCTGTGCATTATTCAGGCTTTCCCATAATAAAGGAAAAATTTGGATCGTAAATTCTAGCACCACAGCTCAAATAGTCCCTAAGGGAATGTGCCTGGGAAAAATTCAAAGGGTTGAAGAAAATAACTTGACGGCTATTTCAGAATGTTCTGAATTTAATAAGGAGGTGAAAAATGCGAATCATGCCAGTCATGCTGATAAAAGTGACTTTAATTTTTTACAAAATTTAATTAGTCATGATTTATCAGAAGAGCAGCAGTCTCAAATCTTATCAATTTTAAAACGATATGAAAAAATATTTGATAAAAATAATGAACCTGTAAAGCAAACTTCAGTAACCAAACATAAAATTGAAACTGGAAACCATCAGCCTATTAAGCATAGACCATATCGAGTCTCCCCTACAGAACGCCAAGCAATCCAAACGGAAGTGGACAAAATGCTAGACGCCGGGATTATACGTCATTCAGAAAGTCCATGGTCATCGCCGGTTATTTTAGTGAAGAAGAAGGATGGTAACTGGCGTTTCTGTGTGGATTACAGACGACTAAACAAAGTTACTAAAAAAGACGTTTACCCACTACTTGTAAATAATTTTTTAGAAATAGTTTGCATTTTATAAATAAATTATTTTTACTTAAACTTTTGTTATACTCGTTATCACTACCGTGACAATATTATAGCTTCATCGATTGGTATATTGAATGCTGTGCTTTAAAGAATGTAACGTACAATTAGACAAAGAACCACGCTAGGCCTAGACGAAATTCGAGCCATGATTGGCAGCTTAATTTAAATTTAGGACTCAGTGCAGAAAAACAACATCTGGAGTCACCAGATGTGCTGGGATCAAATATAAATTTTGGCGCTAGGAAATGATAATTTTAACAGAAAATACACGTTTATATTTTCAAATATTATTGAAAATACACTAATAATAAACCTGTTTCATACATTTATTATATACAATATTTTTATTTAAATTCTTTTCTGTTTGTAACATTTAGATGTTTTAAAATATATTTACTTAGAAGAAAATATGATGTTAATAATTTTTAATTTACTTTAATATGGAAACTATGACACAGTGTCATAATAAACATATAACAGATGTCAATTTCAAATGACTTACCATTATGTAAGAAATTGGCAGGGAGGTTTTCCTATTATATGGTTACATATATCCAGATTTAATATTTTAATTCATGAAATACATTTCATTAAGTTTACCTTTATTTATAAACCAGTTGATAGTTTAAACCAATTAGAAGCTTATTTATTTTTTAGGCCTAAATGTCTTTTTTCATCTTTATTGGTTGAAACAATTTTTTAAGGCATGTTTTCTTTTTAAGAGTTTGAAATAACAAAAGCTATGATTATTTTTATCTTAATAAGGTATTTCAGGAATATTGCATATGGGTTTAAAATACAATATAACGCGGCTGATGATTGTAAAACGAAAATTGCAATTATACCGCGAATGTTTCTTTTAAACAAAAATCGAAATCTATTTTAAAGAGAAATAACGATTATTTCTAACTTTAAGGATGAAGTATGATAGGATGAATTGTGAAGATTAATGACAAACGGAAAAATAAAAGTGTCCAGGGGCGAGAATCGTAACCCACAACCTTCTGCTTACCGGGCAGGTGCCATGTCCACTAGGCTACCCTGGACGTATTTTTCCGTTCGTAAATAGATATTATTTTGTTTAAAAGAAACATTCGCGGTATAATTGCAATTTTCGTTAAACAATCATCAGTCGCGTTATATTGTATTTTAAATGTATTATAAGTTACTTTAAATATTATTTACGAACGGAAAAATACGTCCAGGGTAGCCTAGTGGACATGGCACCTGCCCGGTAAGCAGAAGGTTGTGGGTTCGATTACCGCCCCTGGACACTTTTATTTTTCCGTTTGTCCTTACTCTTCACAATTCATCCTATCATACTTCATCCTTAAAGTTAGAAATAATCGTTATTTCTCTTTAAAATATATTTCGATTTTTGTTTAAAAGAAACATTCGCGGTATAATTGCAATTTTCGTTTCACAATCATCAGCCGCGTTATATTGTATTTTAAATGTATTATAAGTTACTTTAAATATTATTTACGAACGGAAAAATACGTCCAGGGTAGCCTAGTGGACATGGCACCTGCCCTGTAAGCAGAAGGTTGTGGGTTCGATTCCCGCCCCTGGACACTTTTATTTTTCCGTTTGTCCTTACTCTTCACAATTCATCCTATCATACTTCATCCTTAAAGTTAGAAATAATCGTTATTTCTCTTTAAAATAGATTTCGATTTTTGTTTAAAAGAAACATTCGCGGTATAATTGCAATTTTCGTTTTACAATCATCAGCCGCGTTATATTGTTGCGGATGTATGTAAGTTTTTATTTTTTAGCTATTTTTAATGTAAAGTAAATAAATAATCAAGAATGTATGTCTCGTTAGTTTTTATTTTTAACCAACGTCTCCATTTTACAAAGTCGTCATGTAAACAATGCTAAGTGATGATGATTATTGGAATAAAGTTCTATGAAAAGTTAAATATGAGAATAATAATTTTGAGATGTTTACAGCACGTATCATTTACCATCGCTTTGATTCATTTATTCACGGAGAATAAATGACTTTAATTGAGAGATGTGAGCCTTTATAGGATCTCCTGTGGGATTTCTTGGTGGGTTGTCTTGATCCGTTGTAGAGAGTTCGTAAGTCACTTTAGACAATCTTCTCAAAACTTGGAATGGTCCTTCGTATTTGGGAGCTGTTTTAATTAGCCTCGGATCATTGTAGGGAATTCTTTTAAGAACGAGATCTCCAACTTTAAATTCAATGTCGGGATGCCTTGAATCATGTCTTCTTTTAGAAATATCACGATGATGTTGAGTTCTTTTTATAGCCAGTTTTCTAGCATCTTCTACCGAGGTTGAGGGGTTATCAGCAAATTGTGGCTGCACATTGTAACCAAAAAGTAGAAAAGATGGCGGAAAACCTGTTACGTCATGAGGGGTGTTGTTGTAGTCAGTAATGACCTTGGGCAAAAAGGTGCTCCATTTCACTTTCGGTTTATCAAGCAGGGCCGCTCTTAACTTGGTCATGATTGTTCCGTTAACCTTTTCGCACATTCCATTACTCTGGGTGTGGTATGGTGTGGTGAAAGTTTGTTTGATGTTATGAACTTTCAAACACCTTTTGAATTCCTTGGAATTAAAGTTCTTTCCGTTGTCAGTGATAATATGTTTTATGGGTAGCGAAACTTGAAGGATTCTGTTGAAATATTGTAGCGTTGCTTGAGCTGTGTTTTTGATAGTGGGAAATGCCCAAACATATCTTGTAAGATGATCAATGAACACTTGGATGTACTTGTGCTCTGTCTTTTCAGCTGCTGTTCCCATAACTATTGTATCTGCACTTATTACTTGAGCTGGTTGTAGTTCTGTGTCTGGAATTATTAGTTGTCCTAGAGTTGGTTGGTTAGATGATTTGGTCAGTTGACATGTCTTGCATGATCTCACATAAGATTTAATTTCCTGTACCATGTCTGACCACCAAAATAAAGGAACTATTAATTTGACTGTCTTGTTCATGGATGGGTGACTCATGTTATCATGATATTCCTTCAGAATATGTTCTTTAAAAGAAGCAGGCATCACAGCTCTGAGTAGTCCTCTCTTCTTGACCATCACTGTGTTTTGATGATCTTGAGGGTCTTCAATGAAGCTGAGATCTGCCTGTCTTTGATGTTGTTGTCTCTGCTGCTGTTGCATCTGGTGTTGTTGCTGGAGCTGATGCTGCTGTTGTTGCTGGATCTGGTTTTGTTGCTGTTGGACCTGGTTTTGTTGCTGTTGTTGGAGCTGGTTCTGTTGTTGCTGCTGTTGTTGTTGTTGAATCTGGTTCTGTTGTTGTTGCTGTTGGATCTGGTTTTGTTGTTGTTGTTGCAACTGATTACAGGTTGTGCAAACAAGTGCCATTTCTGCTGATTGCTTAGTGTACACTGTTTTATATTTAGTGTCAACAATAAGTTCAAAGTCTTCTGCAATATCCAAGCCAATGAGTAGCTGGAATTTTAAATTAGGTATTACATGAAGTTTGACCTTTCTAGTTTTATTATGAATTTGCAAATTTACATGAACATATCCCAAAGTTTTGGTTAATGAGTTAGCTTGTTGAATTTGCATGGGAGAATCTATTAAAGGATGTAAATTCAAACTTTTTATTAAATTTTGACTTATTAAAGATATGGTAGCACCTGTGTCCATGAAGGCTTGTAAAGGATGTTTGTTGACACAAATTTTAAAGTCTATCAATTTATAAGGAGGATTGTTAGTTGATAAGCAAGTTACTTTGTTTGTTTCATTACTTGTGGTTGATTCTGTGACTGTTGTAATTGTTGAAGTTTGAGATTGAATCAAGGAATAAAATGATTATTTTTTAAACAAAGTAACTTAAAAAAAAAGATGTTAAAGTAGCAAAATTTTAAAGGCAAGTATATGTAGGAAGGCGAGAGACAAAGACTATATATATTGACGTCGACCGCAGCGCCGCCGCGGCTGTTGATTGGTCGATCCCCCAATGCTCCACGCCAATTTTGATCGCTATTCCAACACTCCCTCTCGATCCAAAATGTTCAGTAGACCTCTTAAGTAGTGGAATTTGTTTCGTGGAAGAGGTTTAGTCATTATATCAGCTAGCTGTTCTGAGCTGCAAACATGATGCATTTTAAGTTCACCTTCTTCATGTTTGGATCTAATGAAGTGGTAGCGAACATCAATATGTTTCGTTCGTTTGTGGAATACTGGATTTTCAACAAGTTTTATTGCTGCTTGGTTGTCGATAAAAAGTTCAGTTTCTTTAGTAATATCACAGCCGATGCCCTGTAGAAGTCTTCTGATCCAAATCAATTCCTTAGCAGCACTGCAGGCAGCGATGTATTCACTTTCGGTGGTTGAAAGTGCGATAATTGGTTGTCGTTGGCTTGCCCAAGAAACAGTTCCTCCGTTCATCATGAAGGCATAACCAGTCGTACTTTTTCTGGAGTCAACATCACGAGCAAAATCACTATCAGAGTAGCCAACAAGTTGGTCTTGTCCAGTGAAGAGAATTCCCATGTGTGGAGTGCCTTTCAGATAACGGAAAATATTCTTCACTGTTGTACAATGTGCAGGTCCTGGATATTCTAGGAATTTACTCACTTGTGAAACTGCATAAGTGATATCTGGACGTGAAACACATGATGCAAACATAAGGGATCCAACAGCTTCTCGAAAAGGGAATTTAGGCATCTTTTCCTTTTGTTCTGGAGTAGGACAATCCTGCTTTGTTAAGATGACAGAAGGATCCATAGGCACCGAAGCAGGAATACAGTCAGCCATATTAAATTTACTCAAAATTTTGTCAATATATGGAAACTGGTGAATGAATATACTTGCCCTATCTTCTGACTGCTCGATTTGTAGCCCAACAAAAAAGTTAACACTTCCAGATGTAATATCAAATGCGTGTTCTAACTCATCCATTATAAAAGCTATTGCCTCTTTATCTTTAGATAGAATAATTCCATCATCAACATAGAGAGCTAAGATAACATTTGAATCATTGTGTGTTCCAATGAAAATGCACGGGTCGGGGTCTGATGTTTTGAAATTATGGCTATACAAAAAATTGGTAAATTTCTTATTCCAATTTCTAGAAGATTGTCTCAGACCATACAGACTTTTATGTAATCTATAGCAGCTATTATCATCTCTCTTGTAGCCTTCTGGTTGTTCAAGATAAACAAGTTCCTCTAATTCGCCACTGATAAAAGCTGTCTTTACATCGAATTGCTTAAGAAACATCCTTTCAGAAGCAGCGTGTGATAAAAGAATGCGTAACGAATCATACCTGACTACTGGGCTAAACGTATCGAAATAGTCAACATTTTTGATTTGTTACGATGTACTAGAGCGCCATCTGTTATCAAATTATAAAACTATTTTAGAGGCGTAATATTCTTTTTATTAAAAAGAATATTACGCCTCTAAAATAGTTTTATAATTTTTGATTTGAGAATAGCCTTTTGCAACTAATCTGGCTTTGAACCGTTGAATTGTACCATCGGACTCCGTTTTAATTTTATAAACCCATTTACAACCGATAGGTTTATGACCATCTGCCAGACGTTCTAAAGTCCATGTTTTATTTTTATTTAATGCATCAATCTCTTCATCCATGGCTAATTTCCATCTTTCTGAATCTGAACTTGTTATTGCATCTATATAGTTACTGGGTTCATCAGCGAGCGCAAAGTTACATTGGCTATTCGAAACTTTAGAGCGTGTTATCATTGGATGCGAACTGATATCGGATACTGGCAGCATTTCCTGCACTGGGAAGTTTGTTGTTGCAACTGGTGATTCATCCGGAGCGCTGTTAATCTGAAATATTATTTCTTTCGGTTTGGTATGTGGAGTAGCTTTCTCATCGAATGTGACATCTTTAGAAATTCTTATTTTTCTAGTTTTCCAATCCCATAATCTAAAATTTTTGCTTGTATTCTCATAACCTAAAAACATAAGTTTTATCGATTTATTATCCCACTTTTTACGGTTTTCTTTGGAAAATGCATATAAGCATTACAGCCAAATATTTTATAGTTAGCTACATTAGGCTTTGTGCCAAAGAAAAGTTCATAAGGTGTCGTTCCAGGGGTTTGCTTAGTCGCACTTCTATTTAGAATATAAGTTGCTGTGTTACATGCCTCAGCCCAAAAAAATCCTGGAAGATTTCGTGAATTTAGCATGGACCTGGCTGCTTCCACAATCGTACGATTGTCTCTTTCTATACGTCCTATCTGTTCGTGCACATAAGGTGCAGTAAACTCGTGAATTATCCCAAATCTTTTACATAAATCTGCAAAATTATCGCTTTTGAATTCTAGCGCATTATCAGTCCTAAGAACTTTTATCTTATTTCCAGTTTTAGTATAGATTAGAGTAGCATATTCTTTGAATATATCTAGCACATCTGATTTGTTTTTAATAAAATAAATATGGCGATAACCACTAAAGTAATCTTTAAATAAGCAGAAATACAGATATTTACTTAATGATTGAGTCTGCATTGGGCCACAAATATCAGCCTAAATAAACTCACCTAGCTGGTAGTTTTTGCTATCTGAGGGATAGCACGACTTTCTATGGGCTTTTCAAAGTTGGCATCCTTCACAGAAGAAAAATTCTCCCTCTAAATCTTGAGGCTGCAGACCATCCACCAATCCTTTGGTCGCCATCTCTCGAAGTGTAGCAACTGGAAGATGCGCAAGTCTTTCGTGCCACAACTGAAGCTTGTTCTCGCTGGTGATTTATCCTTGTGATGATGACGTAACCTTGAAGAGCATCCTGTAGAGGCCGTCATGACGCACTCCTACGGCTTTTAGGTCATTATCCATGAAGATCTGTAGCTTGTCATGTTTGATAATGACGTTGAATCCTCTTCTTGTGGACGTAGAAAGGCTATACAAATTTTTCTTTAGTTGCGGCGAGTAGAGCACATTTCTTATGTACGTATTGTACCATCCACCGTCGACGTAGGCTTGAATCTCGATGTCTTCCATGCCTTCTGCAAGTAGTGTCGAGTTGTCTCCCAAGTAGATTGGATGATCACCGGTGAACGGCGTGTAGGTCTTGAACCACTCTCGTCGAAATGTCATGCTGCAGCTTGCACCGCTGTCAGCATACCAAATATCATTGGGCTCTACTTGATTATCGCACAAAATAAGTCCATAATCACTTGAACTTCCTTTTGAATCATGAAGATTTTTGGATTTATTTTTCTCATTAGCTAATCTTTTTCTACATTCGCGGCTCCAATGTCCAATTTTGTGACAATAGTGGCATTTAGTGTTCTTCTTGGCATCTTGAAAAGAACGTTGTGTATCTTTAGGCTTCGTTCGTGCTTGCCTGTGTAATAAGGCCTCAACTTGTTTAGAAGAACCGCTTTGTTGATTCCTTGTTTCTTCAATCAAAAGTCTTGCAGTTAAATTGTTAAGAGTTTGAGCTTTCGGATCTAACGATTCCCACGCTGCAACAAAGTAGCGCATACTCGAAGGCAAAGTATTTAAAATTTTTGCTACCTTTTGATCTTCCGTTATGGTTCCGCCCATTTGTGAAATTTGTGCAGAAATATTTTCAATTTTTGCTATGTAATCACTTATTGTTTCCGATGTCAATCGTGCATCGAAGAATTGTTGCCAAAGTAGGCCAATAGTAAATTCGGATTTTTGTTCATGAATAGCAAGTAATTTCTGCCACATTTGTAAAGCGGAAGTACAGTTCATCAGGGGCTGAAGAAACCTTAATTCGATTGCCTGTGATAACAACATCCTTGCCTTAACGTCCTTTGATTTCCAATTCTGTAGTGAACTTTCAGAGTTACTGTCGGAGGAAACAACATTCGGCTTTATTTCTAAGCCTTCCAATAATTCTAGTAATTTTTGTTGTTCCAAAAGAAGCCTGAATTGGAATTTCCATAGTGAAAAGTTTTCACCATTAAAAACTTTAATCCTTGAAAGACAATCTTCGCTCATCTTCTTTGTCTTGGAATCGGCCAACGACAAAAAGAAACTAGGGTTATGGTTGGCGGTTGACGCCTAAACTTCAAGCAAAACAAAGGCTTACTCACTGCTGGCGGTTAATCCTTTTAGGCGCAGTGGAAGCGTGCTGGGCCCATAACCTGTTGAAGTTTGAGATTGAATCAAGGAATAAAAGGATTATTTATTAAACAAAGTAACTTAAAACAAGATGTTAAAGTAGCAAAATTTTAAAGGCAAGTATATGTAGGAAGGCGAGAGACAAAGACTATATATATTGACGTCGACCGCAGCGCCGCCGCGGCCGTTGATTGGTCGATCCCCCAATGCTCCACGCCAATTTTGATCGCTATTCCAACAGTAATGAATTGTTTTGGTTGTGTATTTTTAGATGATCTCTCTGTTTTATAATTTGGGTCATAATCAGGACATTAATTCAACCAATGTTTCACTTTAATTCTTTTCTTCATGCAAATTGGGCAGAAAAATGGGGAATTTGAAGCTGATCTTTCCTGTTGAGATAGAGTGCACACTTTGGGTTTAAACAAATTTCTTAGCTTACTTTGTTGCCTGTTATGCTCAACAGAAAGTGCAACTTGTATCCATTTGGTTGGATCTGCAGGTTGTGCTGCTGCAAACACATCCCTCCAATTCAAAGGTAGCCCATCTGTTAGTAGCTGTATTTTCTCTTCCTTTTTCAAGGATGTTTGATTCAGTAAGTCCATTTTTTCTTTAAAATAAGTCTCCACAGTTTCACTTGCAAGGAGCTTTCTGCTAGATGCTAATACAATGGGACTATATGTGCAAGGCTTAAATCTGGCAATGAGTTTATCTTTTACAGTTTCCCATTTTTTTATATGTGCATTTGTAAGAATTTCATCAGCAAAAAATTCTAAGGCTTCATCTTCTAAATAGTAGATAAGATTGTGTATTTTTTCTTCATCGTTTGCTTTTAAATTTTCTACTTCATACAACTTAATCCAACTTTCAATTTTTATATTATTCTTACTGCCAGAATATTTTTCAAATCTATGTATATTTGCCATTATAAAAATAAAGATGTTTCTAAATGAGTTATTTAAATTTAAAATATATAATCTTTTGATTAAAAATTTACCTTTTTAATTTTCTTTCGTATCCTTTTCGACTGCGCCAAGTATGTTGCGGATGTATGTAAGTTTTTCTTTTTTAGCTATTTTTAATGTAAAGGAAATAAAAATTCAAGAATGTATGTCTCGTTAGTTTTTATTTTTAACCAACGTCTCCATTTTACAAAGTCGTCATGTAAACAATACTAAGTGATGATGATTATTGGAATAAAGTTCTATGAAAAGTTAAATATGAGAATAATAATTTTGAGATGTTTACAGCACGTATCAATATTGTATTTTAAATGTATTATAAGTTACTTTAAATATTATTTACGAACGGAAAAATACGTCCAGGGTAGCCTAGTGGACATGGCACCTGCCCGGTAAGCAGAAGGTTGTGGGTTCGATTCCCGCCCCTGGACACTTTTATTTTTCCGTTTGTCATTACTCTTCACAATTCATCCTATCATACTTCATCCTTAAAGTTAGAAATAATCGTTATTTCTCTTTAAAATAGATTTCGATTTTTGTTTAAAAGAAACATTCGCGGTATAATTGCAATTTTCGTATTGCATATGAGTGTATGAAAAAAAAATACATTTCTTGACATTCTTTCTGGTTAATAAAGATTTTCACTTATAGAAGTGTTAGCATGCCAATGGTCTGCCCTAGGGGTACATGCTGACCTACATGTAGGGCTTCCAATCCCGATACATATTTTTAATCCCGGGATTCGGGATTGCTTTTTCTCAATCCCGGGATTGAAAAACATTCTCGTCTTTCTACGCCAAGAGGTATATCGTTTCGTTCATTATATTTTTCTTTTTTTCTTTTATATAGTGCCAATGACGTGGCACTTACTTCGATTAAAACAACCTGAAAGCCATATATTTTGCGCTTGCTTATGAACTAAATCATTGCTTTTGGGTTACAGTTTGAAATTATCTGTCAATTGCTGTACACACATCTGGAAAAAAATTACTGTTGTTGGAACTCTTAGACCACATCTCTTAATACAGTGTTGGGCAGTAATCCATTCAAAGTAATACATTACCTTGTAATTACGATTACTTTGCAATGCATTACTTTGCAAAAAAAATTAATTGCATTAGAATGTAAACATAATTATTCGTAATTCTATATATAATTATAGCAATTTTGATTAAAATTACTTGTAATTGTAATTATAGCAAATTTAATCATGATTATTTGCAATTGTGATTATAGAAAATGTAATCATTATTGCATTTTGTCCAACTATGTATTAATGTTTAGAAAGAAGACAGCACCGTTTTAAAAACCATTAATTACTTTATTTTAAGGATAAAAATGCAATTTCTAGAAAGATATCAGCGTAGGAAAGATAATTTGTCAAGAGTGTCATCATGCAAACTAGAACGTATCTTATTGCATAGGTATCCAGAGGAGGAGAATACTCTTTCCGATTCCACAGACGTTGGAGGAATTGTCAGCAAGTATTGATACACACTCTCTAAATGGGGTCCTTGTTTGCCTGACTGAGCAGCAATATTAAGTTCGTGGTTAATCATAGTTGAGTAGGATGCGGAGTCTGGTGTAGGTATTGCAATTGAAGTTGAAGAGGCAGCCTCAATAGCTTCTTGCAATCGGCGCTCAATTGTAAGATGGTCATTCTATTGTGATGGCTCATGGCGTTCTTGTAAACTCCGAGGAAGTAGCGAATTATCAACCTGAATTCTTACTTCGGCCATTTGTTCCTGTAACGGTTTAAGACGCAAAAGCAATTTCACGCTAAAGTCTTTGACCATCTTCTTTTTTTCTAACTGTGCTTGCGGATTGTGCAGATATTGGAGGACTAAAGATGTTTTATTGCATCGCTCTTCTAAAATTCTCTTTTGAAAAGATTTTTACAGATCTTTGCTGAGAGAATGAGATTGTGGTTGCAGCTCCTCTAGAAAAAACTTTACTGTTGCTTCTGCAGTCAAAAGGGTAGCATCGCGTCTACAGATAGCCGCCACAGCTGCCCGAAATGGTTTCAGTGCGGAAATTACTAAAAGAAAAAGACCCGAAATGCAGCTGTATAAACAAAACGTCAAAAGTGTGCTATCTCATCATCTGTTTGATTACCAAAATGCTAGATAAGAAAAATATATTTTTGCGCAGGTTTTCATGCACTAACCAGTAATCCCGGGATTTTTCGAGCAGAATCCCGGGATTTCGGGATCAATATTTGTCTCCGGGATCCCGGGAAACGGGATCCCGGGATTGGAGGCCCTACCTACATGATTAAGCTTTTCATAGTATAAAGGAAATATTTACATGGTATGAACAAGTTAAGTTTAGAGCAAAAGTTTATATTTCATTTTTTTAGGGTAATTTCTAGATTTTTGAACTTTTTTTTTTGTGTAAATTTATCAAAATGTAAGAGCATTTGTGCATCCTTTTTTTTTTCAAACTCAGCCTTTGTTTTTAGTAATTTTATAAACTTTTATTTTAGTATAGATTTAAGACCTATTCTTATGATTAAAGAGATATCCATTTCTTCAACTAGGAGTTAAGATTTTGTGTCTCGGACAGTGAAGCACCTAAAAGATAAGAATTAGGCTCTCTTGGTATCCATCACTGTGAGCAATCTTTATGAAGCAATGTTGAATTAGTTGGATAGTCAGTGTAGTAGTTTTTTTAAATAGGATTCTAGGATTTATAATATGGTCTAAATTTGAGGATTTCCTTTTTTTGTTGTTGTTGTTTTCTCTTTGTCGCTTATTGTAAACACAGGACGGACGGGATACAGGCCCTCTAGATAGCTTTTACAGTAAATGATAATATTTTTTTTTAGGTTAAATAGATAGGATTAGATGAATATTTGAAGATAGGATTTCTATATTTTTTTAATGAACCATGCGCACTTTTTTTTTTAATGTTAGAGTACTATTTTGGGTACCGAATGACCAAATTGGTGGTAATTATAACAAGTTTATTTTCTTTTGTGAGTTTATGGAGGTGGACCATAACTAGATTTTCTTTGGTATAGAGCACTTGTGCTTATCTCCCTGAATATAGTTTTTGATAAGTTGTTTTGTTTGTTTAATGTTCAGGCAGTGCTTTTGATTTCAAGTTTAGTTTGAATGCACCCGCCAATTTTTATTTTTTTTTGTATGAATGAAGGGTAGTGAATGAGATATCAAACTTCAAGCCAACAGTATGTTAGACCTGGACAAATTAAGATATTGATAGGATAGGATCTTGTAACTTTATATAAAATGTGTTGGGACCTTAATAGTTTGATCTACCATCAGGGATCTGTAAACTCACTGACAATCAGATATGTCTGCTTAGGCAGAGTTTCTTCACTTCATGTGGGGGTATAAATTTGATTTCTTTTTTTTTTTTGTTTATATATGTTAGGTTCAGACTTATCAATCTTTTTTTTTTTAAACTGGATTTTTGACCTTTGATGAGATATAGGCTCACCAGCTAAGTTTCTCTTCTTGTAGGAGAGCACTCGCATGGTTGTGGGAAATTTCATTTGTCATGTGCTCTGGGAGCACACACTGGATGTCAAGGGAGAGAGTCCCATGAATTTTTCTTCTGACTGCTCTGGGAGCAGCAGTTGTGTTGACCATGTGAAGGTCTTTGTCCTCCGCCTGAAAGTCCCGAAGGTGTGAGAAGCTCTAGCTAGGGGAGGTAGAGGACAAGTGGCATAATCCCATGTAAACTAACAAGTACCTGAGTGTCAGTTTGTGATTATAGATTTGGTATTGAACTTTGAATACCGGTTCGAAAGAAATATATATTTTTTAAGTTTATTATAAAAGGTAGGGTAATTTTTGTGTGTGTGTTTTAAGGACATTAAAAAAAAGAAGGAGGTACATATACTTTAAAGTTAAATTTTGGTTTAATATTTTTGTGAAGCAGGATTTTTTTTTTTACCAAAGGATGTTTTCAATTATGTGTGGCCATGCGAGGTCAGTGTACCGAATAATTTAGGTAGACAACTAGTCTAACCATGTAAAAAGTTTCAGTTCAATTTTTAATCAAAGATTCAATTAGTTTTACCAGAATGAGTTGTGTGTGGGATCAAAGTGTTTTAAATTACTGATTTGAATTACCCTATTAAATATTAGTAGAAAGAAGCGCATTAAATTTGAAACTTGTCTTTGCCCCCCCCCCCTGATACCTTTGTGTATTTTAGGACCTTTTTTGACTGTTACATTATGGAAATTGGATAATTATGGAATATATGTATGCTATAATATTTTTTAAATTTGTAGATTTATGATTTTAGAATTTTTGAGTTTTTTTTTTCAGTGTACATTCATCACTTCACCCTAGCACCCAGGGTGGATTTGAGTGATTAATTAATATTTGAGTATAGATATACTATTTTTTGGAGTAATTATTTTCTTTTTATGTAATTTTTTTTATTTAATTAAGTTTCCTCACCTGGTCACTCGGTGTTGGAAATTAATTTTCCTTTTTATTTTGTAAAATTAATTTTTGGCAGGGAGGATTGTTGGGACACCTCGTGACCTTAATATGCCAAAGTAACCCAGAACCCCACCTAACCTAACCATACCCCTCCTTTGTCCATATAAGCCACAAAACTCTGGTGATTGCGAGGTGTAGAGATGGAGCCTGAAGCCACCTTTAGCCTTGGCAGCACTGAGCCAGAGACCGAGATCCCCTTCCTGTAGTCAAGCCACCTGACCTGTGGTGGATGACCTGGCCCCACCAACATCAAGCTAGTCTGAGATGGACTCAGACACCCCTTCCTGGTGGTCGAGCCACATGTCCGATGGTGGCCGACTTGACCACAAGCCAGTCCAAGATGGACCCAGACGCCCCTTCCCTGTAGTCAAGCTACCGACCTATGGTGCTTGACCTGACTCCACCATGAGCCCTGAACCTTTCCCAAGCTGACCCCAAGATGCCCAGAATCAACAATAATAATTATATTTTTAAAATTATTTTTAATTCATTATTTTTGTATTTTTTTTTTGTGAATATTTCTTTAATAATTTTATATTTAATTTATTTTTATCATTTTTTTTAAGATGCCTTTTTTATTTTTTATTTTCATAGAGAAAGAGGGATGATAGCGTTGGGGGGTGAGTTCAGCAACACTGGGACAAGGAAGCGGGATATTTACATCCTTGGATTTTTTTTTACATTTTTTGGATATTGACATTGGAAGATTGACATTTTTTTTTCTTAACAAGAATTCGATTTTTTTTTCTTGAGAAGCAAAAAGCCTGCCCCTTTTGGAATCGTGGACATGGGTGGCCATGCGAGGTAGGTTGGGGCTAATCTGGGACTTGGCATGATAGGCCTTTTGTAAAAGGTATATATATAGTATTAAAACTCCTCCATTTTATCCTTATTCACATTTTTTTAATATATATTTTAAAATCTTATATATATCTGCGTGATGTACATTGAAAGATTTTATTAGTCTAAATAAAAATTTGTCTAACCAAAAAATGGATTGGTTAATTTCCCTTTTAACATTAATTGCTAGCCGGCACAGCTTTAGGTTTCTACATGTGCCATAGATGAATAAATTTGTGGTCTGCTTTTCTGCAGCCACTGGCGCCCTAATATTTGGACATGTAGAGATCAGGAAATAGTTATATTAAAGAAAATAACAACTTAAAAGTATAAAATCACACATATTTTAACAATGACGCCCAAAGCGGGGCTTCATCCATTATACCTAAAAAATTATGAAATGCTCACGATTCCTACATAATGAGACATTCAGTCCAGTTATAAGCACTGTCTCCTTAAGGATATTCTTTGCTTTAATGGCTAAGAAAAGGTTTGTTTTTAAAACATTTGACATAAAAACAGCTTTTCTATATTGGTTTTTGGAATAAGAAATATATGTTCAATTACCAGAAGGGTATAAAGGGAATATATGTAGGTTAAGAAATGCATTGTATGGTTCAAAGTAAGCCCCATTAAAATGGAATGAAAGATTAAAAACCTTTCTCAAATCCCAAGATTTCATACAACTAAAATCAGAGCCATCTTTTTTTAAACCAACAAAGGTAATATGTACCGTGCAATATATGTAGATGATGGTATCTTAATGGGAGATAATGAAGAAGATTAAATAATATTTTAGAAAAACTATCCCAAGAGTTTGAAGTTAAAATAAACAATGACCCAATAATTTTTTTTCTGGGAATATATTGTGTTTTGAGGAAAAATATAAAATTTTACTTTCACAAGAAAATTATGCAAAATCAGTTCTTGAAAGATATAATATGCAAAACTCAAAACCAGTACCCACTCCCATTACAGATGTAGTAAAAGAATTAGACAAAAACTTAGAAATATCAAATGATAACAAATTTCCCTACAGACAAGCAATTGGAAGCCTTTTATATTTGACAAACAAAACTAGACCAGACATGACCTTTGCCACAAATTTTGAAAGCAGGTCAATGCATGATCCTACAACTCAATATATTATAAACATCAAAAGAACCCTAAGATATTTAAATCACACCACAATTTAGGCATATCATATGATGGAGAGATGCCATTTGAATTAAATGTGTATTGTGATTCTGACTTTGCTGGAGATATTAAAACTAGAAAAAGTGCCACGAGATATGTAGTTTACTTATGTGGAGGTCCCATAAGTTGGTGCTCCAGAAAGCAACCTGTAATTGCCCTTTCCAGCACTGAAGTAGAGTTCATTGCTGCAGCAGATGCATGCAAAGAAGTGTCATACATAAGATCCCTATTAGAAGAATTAATTCCAGATAACTTTGATATAAATCTCTATGTTGATAACCAAAGCACTATAAAAATTATAAAATCAGGCCAATTCACCACTAAAACTAAACATATTGATGTCAAATATCATTTTGTGAAAGTTCAAGCTCAAATGTTTAACCTGATATATTGTCCAACAGAACACCAAAATGCAGACATCCTAACAAAACCTCTAGCCACACCAAAGTTTGACAAATTCAAATCCCTTCTTATGACAACCATTTAAAACATAGGTTAAGTGAAGAAACTGTTGAATGTGAAAAGATCACTGATTTAAGAGGGAATGTTGGAAAAAAACAGAAGAATAGTAAATCAATGATCTTGAAATACCTTTAGACTGACAACACTTATTAAAAATAAAAATACAACCTTTCGCAATAATGTTTCTTTCATTTATGAATAAGAATAAAAGAAACTCATTGCGAAAGGTTGTATTTTTATTTGTAATATTTGTAGCGCAATTTTTCGTTTATTTCAACTGAAAACACTGTAATATAAAAACGAGAACAAAGGAGTGTTTTGTTTTGTTTACAAAATTACTAATTGTAATGTAAATTGTTAAATGTTTTTTTCTCTCTCTCTTTGAAAATAATAAATTTAAAATACTTTCTTAAAAGGTAAAATTGCCTAATTCTTTAAAACCATTTTAGCTGTAAGTAAACTTGTTATTTGTTTTTTCATTGTCTGAACCATAAGAGATTCCCAACAAAATTTACATTGTGAATATTCATGAAATAAATATATATGAAATATAAATAAATATTTATATAAAATATACATAAATTGTTGTATTTTGAATTTTAATTTAGCATAACTGCAGCTTATTAATTTAAACAAATTTATTATTCAAATACAAGGAGAGGTTAAACAAACTAATTAACTTAACAAATGAAGAAAGAATTGAGCTTCTATATTCTAAGCTATTACTACAACCTAAACAAAACAAACTTAGTCAAAAAGGAACATATTTTACATCACAGATTATTTTAAATTGATTTGTTTACCAATTTCAACAACTCCCCTCTTTGGTGAGCAAATCAAAATTAGGTCCCAAAATAAGTCCCATATTTATAAGCAGTCTCTGAATTCTGTCTCCCGGCAGCCTCTTGGTGAGAAGATCCGCTTCTTGAGCTTCTGAGTTCACGAAGGAGATCCTCAAATTTCCCTTTGAGACTTCATCTTTCACGAAGAAATATTTTCTGTTAATGTGCTTGGTTCTACAATGATGAGATGTTATTTTAATCCAGTCTATTGCTGATTTACTGTCTGTCTTCAGAACAAGTGGTCTTTCAACACATGATTGATGACCTATTTCAGAAAGAAAGTTCATAAACCATTTTAACTCTTTAGTGCCCTCACAGATAGCCATTAATTCCGCTTCGCATGTTGACAGGGCTACCAGTGGTTGTTTTTGAGATTTCCAACTAAGTAGTGAAGATCCTAATTTAGTTAAATATCCTGAAAAAGATTTTGAGTCTTTAGTTGAGGACCAACTAGCATCTGTAAAGACTTCAATTTTCCCTCTTATTCTGTCAAAGCATAACTTGTAGCTTTTTGTTCCCTTCAAGTATCTATATAATCTTTTAAGTGCAGTAAGGTGAATGACTTTGGGATCCTTGTTGTATTGGGAGTGTTGACTAACATAAAATGTTATATCGGGCCTTGTTCCCACTGATAAATACATCAAGGAACCTATCATTTCTTGGTAAAGTTTAGGGTCCACAGGAGAAGAATCTGGGTGATTATCCAGATCTTGATTAAGATCACCAGGGGATTTTACTGGATTAGATTCTTCAAGGTTAAATTTCTTCAAAATCTTTTCTACATAGGCTTCTTGTGAAAGTTCGAAACAATTTTATTTTTCCTCAATTTTGATTCCAAGAAAAAATATAGGCTTTTCTTTTCGAACAATGAAAATTTGCTTATCCAATTGCTTAACTATTCTGTCAATTATGGTACTATCCGATCCAATAATGAGAAAATCATCTACATAAATCCCAATTATTAGAGTTTTCTCCTCTTCTCTTGAAGGATATATGCACATGGTTCACTTTCTAAACGTCTGAGTCCAATATCATTAAAAATTTGGTTAATTTTTTCATTCCAGCATCTTCCGGATTGTGGTAAACCATATAAACTTCTGTTTAGTTTACACACTTTATTTTCCTTTCCTGCTTGAACAAATCCTTCAGGTTGTTCCAGGTACACATCGTCTTTTAGTTCCGCATTGAGATAGGCAGTTTTAACATCATATTGTTCAATTTTCATGTTTTGTTGTGATGCAATGGCAATCAATGTTCTTAAAGAGTCCAGCTTTATCACAGGAGCAAAAGATTCTTCATAGTCAACGCCAGGTTTTTGATTATGCCCCATTGCAACAAATCTAGCCTTTCTTTTGTCAATGCTTCCATCTGGATTCATTTTTATATTAAAAATCCATTTTCCTTTTATCAGGTTTTCATTTTCTGGTTTGGGTACAAGGGTCCAAACATTATGTGAAGTTAGTGAATGGAATTCCTCTTCCATTGCTTCTTTCCATTGGTCTGAAAATGGGGTGTTCATGGCTTCTCGATATGTTTTAGGTATGTTCATGGAAGTTGAAGATAGTTCGGTTACATTGGCTGCATTTCTTTCTTTTATTCTTTCAGATCGTCTTACACCACTTGCTCTCAGCCTCTCTTCCTGCTCTTGTAGATTGATGAGATGCTTTGCCTGAATATCTTCATTAGTTCTTCCTGCAATACGTCCGGGTTTTCGGGGTAATCCTAATGATTCAGGTATTGGTACAGGGTTGTCTGGAGTATTTAGTTCTTCTGGAGTAGAGCCCATGGTATGTGTAATTTGAAAGAAATCTGATTCATGTTGTTCATTTCTATAGATAATATGATCTTGGACATGTTGGTCAAAAACATTAGAAGTCAAGAGAGAAGAGCCTTTTGAATTTTCATCAAATTTGACAGTTTGAACTTCGTGTATTTTTCCATCTTGTGGATCATATATTCTATAAACTTTTCTTTGTCTGGAGTAACCGGTGAATATTCCTTTTCTTGCTCTAGAGTCAAATTTATTTCTTTGATTTTTAGGAATGTAATAGTAGGCAAGACTTCCAAAGATTTTTAAATGTGCTACTGATGGTTTGTGTCCAGTCCATTTCTCTATGGGAGTTTTCATGTTATCATTCTTGGTCGGTGTGCAATTCTTCAAATAAGCGGCTGTTGCAATGGCTTCCGCCCAAAACTCAGTTGGTAACTTAGCATCAAATAACATAGTTCTAGCCCAATCTAGAAGGGTGCGATTGGTTCGTTCTGCAATTCCGTTGCTTTGTGGTGAATATGGACCTGTTCTTTGATGTTGTATTCCTTCATTTATGAAAAACTCATGAAATTTTTTATTTGCAAATTCAGTTCCGTTGTCCGATCTAACATTTTTGATTTTAACATTAGTTTCATTTTCTCGATGATTTTTAAATTCTACAAAAAATCAAATGCATCTTCCTTTGATTTCAAGAAGTATACAAAGATACGTCTACTATACGAATCCACAATAACGTACAGGTATTTTGCACCACCCAGTGATTTGGTTGGCATAGGACCACATAGATCCATGTGTATAAGTTCTAATGGCCTTTCTGAATGATTATTCTCTATAGCTTTGAATGGGTTTTGGGTTAGTTTACCAAGGATACACGGTTCACATTTTTTGAGATGTTGACAATCAAAATTAAGTCCTTTTACCATATTATTCTTCATCATTTTATCCAAATATTCTTCGTTCAAGTGCCCTAGTCTTCTATGCCACATTGTCTTGGCTGAATATTTATCTTCTGCTTTTAAACAATTATCTTTAGTGCTTAACAAATTTCTAGGTAAAGTTTTAATTATAAACATTCTATCTTCTTCATTAGCCTCAGCTATCAAATCTCCTTTGCAGTTATAAATTTTAGCTATTCCTTTCTCAAAATATACTTTATTTCCATTATTAACCAGACATCTGACAGAAAGAAGATTATATTTAAGTCTAGGCACATAGAGTACATCCTTAATACAAATATCTTGCTTACCTTCACTTGTGTATGTAGACAATTTCACATCACCTTGTGCTTCTGCTTTTATGAACCTTTTTTCTTCTGCAATATTAATTTCACTGTCAATAGGAATCTTGTTGATAAGCCAATCTTCTCTAGGAGACATGTGTGAAGTGCATCCTGAATCAAGGTTCCAAATGTGTGCATCCTCCTCAGGTAGATGTGAAGGAGAGTAGATCATTTCCGCTGAAGTAAACGCATGTTCAGTGTTAGCAGAACTATTCGCTACATTAGCATGTTCCCTTGAGTTATTTTTCCCAGATGATGAAGACTTAGTTTGCATATTATTTTGTGGATATTTGCATTTTGGTTTATTGAAGTTCGCTTTATCTTGACGATGCCAACAGTTTCTTGACATGTGCCCAAATTTTCCGCATTTATGACATTTCCCTTCAAATTTGCATGTCCTTTGTATCCCTCGGTCATTTCGAGCTTTAAAAGCTTTTCATATTAACCTTCTTTAGGAAATCCCATTGAGTTTAGCCTCATTTCTTCCTCTTGAAGTGCCTGGAAAACTTCCTCGAGACTCGCAGATCGTTGTGGTCGTAAAACCGCTGCTATATTTTCAAACTTTGGCAACAAACCTCTCACTACATGATACACCATTTCCCTTGGTGAAATAGGCTGTCCCAAGTTAGCACTTCTGGATGCAATATTTCTGGCCCTTGTTATGTAGGCTTCAATGCCTTCATTATTTCTCATTTGAATATTTTTCAATTCAAGTCCAATGTCGATTATTTTATCTTCAATATTTCCAGTATGGATACGCTTCAGTTCATCCCACACAGTTTTAGCATTTGTCTCTCCTATAAATATGCCAGCCTGCTCAGGTGACAAATTTACTATTATTATTCCAAATGCCTCATCATTTCTATCCTCCCATTCTTTGAAAAATTCTTCTTCCTTTGAATCTGCCATTCCACGGTTAGGCTTAGGCGATTCGATCACTTTTTTGAACATTTTTTTGCTTCTCAAAATTGCTGATATTTTAAGCGCCCATATGTGGTAATTCGAAGATGTCAGTGGCTCAATTCTATTCATCGAAAAATATTCTGCCATTTTTAAAAATATATATATAATCGTACTCAACCTTTCTTTAAAAAAATCGGCGCTTTCTTCTGACGCAATAACAATTAACCAGGCTTCTGCTACCAGTTGTTGTATTTTGAATTTTAATTTAGCATAGCTGCAGCTTATTAACTTAAACAAATTTATTATTCAAATACAAGGAGAGGTTAAACAAACTAATTAACTTAACAAATGAAGAAAGAATTGAGCTTCTATATTCTAAGTGTAGTATTCTGTGTTTTTAATATAGAATAGATCATCATCATAAAAAATAATAATATACGATGTATAATGTAAACAACGTGTTGATGTAAAAATATAAATATAAAGTGTAATAAATATTTTGTAATAATAATTTCATCTGGTGAGTAATGTTTAATTAAATAATAACTATACAACATAAATTGGCGACGAGAATTTGAAAATATAACTGTAGCCCTAAAAAAAAAAAAAAAAAAACAAGTATGGCAGCCAACCTGACGCCACCTTTACCCATGAATATGAATGCAAGCAATTTATTTGCGGAATATAAGCAATGGATGGAATCCTATGCCATTTTTGAAATAGCATCTGGAATTTCAAAAAAATCGGATGAAATTAAGAGAGCAACTCTATTGCATTGTTTAGGGCTAAATGTACAGCGTATATTTTTCAACTTGCCAGATGAAAAGGAAAATTATGAACAAACTAAAATGGCTTTAGATAAATATTTCACACCTCATAAAAATGTGGTCACTGAGAGATTTAAATTTAGACAAAGAGTCCAGAATGATGATGAATCGATCGACAACTACCTAATTTCTTTAAGAGAGCTTTCTAAATCTTGTATATTTGGGAATTTATAAGCTGATATGATAAGAGACCAAATAATTGAAAAATGTAACAACAAAAAACTTAAAGAAAAATTGTTGCAACAAGAAAATTTGACACTGTCAAAAACCATTGATATTGCTAGAATGTTAGAAATTTCTAGAAAAGAAATTAGACTTCTTGAACCTCAAAATGATCAAACACTAAATAGAGTTCAAAATAAACCTAAAAAGCACTATAATGCTAATAATTTCAACAAAAGTAGATTCACTAATCAAGGTACCCCATCATTTTCAGGTGCCTCAAAGCCTAAATGTTATCGCTGTGGATTAGATACACATTCAGCACAAGAATGTGGTGCTAAAAATGACTTGTTCATATTGCAATAAATTAGGACATCTTTTTAGAGCTTGCAGGAACCGCCCAAATCAAAATAATAATAGAAACCACAAAAGTTTCAATCAAACTAAAGTTAAGACCATACAAGAAGAAAATAAGACTGAAGTAGGTGAAAGTTCAGATGAATATACCTACTATACAGGTGCTGAAAATAAAGAAAAAGTGCAAATAGATGGTAGTGAAATAAATATGATAATTGATACAGGGAGTGATAGAACTTTCATAAGCTATAATAAGATGCTTGAATTATATGGCCATGAAATTATGCCAAAATTACATGACACCACCCGAACCTTTTTTGCCTATGGTCAAGATAGACCTCTTCCATGTTATGGTTATTTCAATGCTGTGATTTCTTGGAAAGAAAATTCAGTATCAGAAGAAATTTATGTGATTGATAAAAAAGTTAAATCTTTGTTGGGAGGCAAGGCTAGTTTTGAACTAGGTATAATTAAAAGGGTAAATCATGTAAATGAATCAATGTCTACTAATATAGAAACTCTTGTTCAAGAACATGAACATCTTTTCCATGGACTTGGAACTATAAAAGGCTATAGTCATAAAGTGACATTGAAAGACAACTATAGGCCCATTGCCCAGAGATGCCGTCGTATACCTTATGCAATGGTAGAAGCAGTAAATCAAGAGCTTGATAAGATGCTAGAGAATGGAATCATTGAAGAAGTGCATCAAGGTTCTGAATGGGTTTCTAACATAATAGTTGTTCCAAAAAGGGATAGTGAGGAAATTAGACTATGCATAGACCTTCGGGAAGTGAATAAAGCAATATTGAGAGAAAGACATCCAATTCCTACAATTGACAATATGTTACATGCCCTTAAAGGTGCTAAAGTATTTGCAAAGCTGGATGCAAAAAAAAGGTTTTGGCAGGTTGACTTAGACCCTCAATCAAGACCCCTTACAACTTTCATCACGCACCGTTGTTGTTACAGATTTTGTAAAGTTCCTTTTGGTCTATCAAGTGCTCCAGAGGCATATCAGAAAGGAATGGATTCAATTTTGCTTGATTTGAAAGGTGTAATTTGTTACTTGGACGATGTCGTTGTTTACGCCAAAGATAGACAAGAACTAGAAGAAAGGCTTAGAAAAGTCTTACAAAGATTTGATAAAGTAGGCATTAGGCTCAACAGGAATAAGTGCAAATTTGCCATGGAAGAATTGGATATTTTAGGTCACATTGTTAGTAGTGAAGGTATTAAACCTGATAATAGGAAAATAGAAGCAGTCTTAAATTTTCAAATACCAAAAAATATTGAGATGTTAAGGTCATTCTTAGGAACTTGTGGGTTTTTAAGAAAATTCATACCTAATTTTTCTAAATTGGCAGAACCTTTAAATAATTTGACTAGAAAAAATGTTAGGTGGAATTGGGATTTGAAAACAAATAAAGCATTTCAGGATCTTAAAGAGTCACTAACAAAAGAGCCATGCTTGGCATATTACAACTTGAACTCACCAACTGAATTAATCACAGATGCAAGCCCTATTGGTCTTGGAGCAGTATTAATACAAACACAACAAAATGGCATTAAAAGACCCATTGCATATGCCAGCAGATCCTTAACTGATACTGAAAAAAGATATTCACAAATAGAAAAAGAGATATTGGGATGTGTATGGGCAATTGAACATTTTAACACCTATATTTGGGGAAGGAAATTTGTGTTAAAAACAGATCACAAACCTCTAATCTATATGCTGAATCCTAAAAATGGAGCTGTTTTGCCTCCAAGAATTCTCTTGTAGGGGTGTAGACAAGGTACTTGGTTACACTAGGACAAGAGCCTTGCACTAACTAATTTATTAAAGCATAGGTGATATAAAGATTAAAAGGGAAAGAGAGAAACAAAGAGGTTACATCCTCCGGTAAACAAACCACAGCGTTGTCAGTCTAAACATTTAAGTCAGTTGGAGGGGCGGGGGGGGGCCGACGTCATCCTTCCGGTCACGTGTTATACTTGAGTGGCAGCGCTGGCAGGTGTCCAACATATCCCCTCCCGGAAAAACTTCCGCTGGACGTTTATTCCGATAGTCCATCAGCGCTCTACAGTACTTTTCATGCTGGCTTCTAGCAAGAGGCTTGGTAAGGAAGTCAGCAGGGTTCTCAGCACTCGGAGTGTAGAAAAGTTCGATTGCTTCTTCATAAGTGGGGTTATTGTCCTCTGCACTTGTGGCATTTATCTGTCCACCACTATTATCCTCTTCCGGAGATTCTGCCGTCTTTCCATGACTTCGGAGTGTCATTGGATGGCTTCTCAGGTTCTCTGGGAGAGTCTCAGATAGCTGATCTATTCCACCTGTAGTTCCAATCAGTTCTTCAGTTTCTCGATCTACTGGTTGATCTGCATTACTTTCTTCTTGAAAGGAGGCCTCTTTCGAGGATAAATGGACAGATGGTAGAGTATCCCTTTCTCTTTTGGGCTGTTTATAGAGGATTTCTTCTTTGAATACACAATTTCTAGATTCCACCACTTGGCGTTTTTCAGGAATCCAGATTCTCCAACCTCGTCCCTGTAGAGAATAACCCACGAGAATTCCTTTAGTGGCTCTTGGCTGAAGCTTCGAATTCCTTCTTTGTTTTGGAACATGAACAAAGGTTTCGCAGCCGATTGCTCTCAGATGTTGCAGAGCAGGTCTTTTTCCAAACCACAATTCAAAAGGCGTTTTCTCTTCATTGTGTCTGTTTGTAACACGATTTCTCAAGTATGCTGCTGTGTTGGTGAGCTCTGCCCAAGAGGCGGTTGGCAGATTGCAACTGTTCACAGTACTCCTCACTAAGTTCAGCAAAGTCCTATTCATGCGTTCGGCGACACCATTCTGTTCAGGTGTGTAGACCATGGTGCGTTCATGTACTATACCATGGGCCTTCGTGAAAATATCCCAAGGAGATGAACAGAACTCTAGTCCGTTATCTGTACGGATCCTCTTGAGAGAAAATCCCGTCTGATTTTCAGCTTCTTTCATCCATTCCTTGAATTTTTCTAGAGTATCGCCCTTCCTTTTAAGGAAATATACCCTTGTATATCTTGATGCGTCATCAATGATGGTCAAGACAAATCTTGATCCACCCCAGCTCTCAATGTTGAACGGTCCCATTAGATCACAGTGAACAAGGGCTAGTGTCTGAGTTTCCTTGGTAGATCTCAAATTCAGGAAAGGTCTTTTTGTCGATTTTCCAATCATACAATCAGAGCACTTATCAGGTTTTCCAGCCTGACAGTTCAAACCAATGACAACTTCTCTTTTCATCATGTGTACTATGGTGTCATAGTTGATATGCATGAGTCTCTGATGCCATAAATTTAGTGGGAATTTACGAAAATTGTTGGTTTGAGCAATGGAATTTGAACATTCTCCTGATTCTGGAAATCTGGACGGAGCAGTCCTGACGAGATAGAGCCTTCCTCTCTTCTCTGCTCTGATCATCAAGTTATGATCATTGTCGTAGATATGACATCCCTTCTTGTCGAAGATAACCTCATGACCATTTTCCACAATTTGTAGAACAGAGAGTACACCATGTCTGATCCCAGGTACGAACATTGCATTCTGAGCAACTATGCTTCTAAGTTGTCCAGAATTGTTGATCAGATCTACTTGAGCATTACCTCTTCCTATGTTTGAATGTGATGTACCATCGATGGTGGTCACTTGTCCTACATTCTCGGCATTCAACGTGGAAAAATACCTTCTGTTCGGAGTCATATGATGCGTGGCACCTGAGTCAATTACCCACGTATCCTCTTCTGATACAACTGCTGCATTATACATCACAGACAAGTTCTTTGCTTCCTGATGTTGATGTATCGCTCCCTTTTCCTGTTGTTTACCGTTATTCTTTTCCAGTTTGAAACAGTCCCGTGCAATATGCCCTGTTTTCCCACATCCGAAACATTTTCTAACAGTTTTCGAACCTTGATGTTCATGAGGGAATTGTTTCTTGTTAGAGTTCCTGACTGACAGTGCACCCATCCCTTCATTTGTTGTAGCATACCGGCGCTCTGCCTCAGCTAACAATTTACGTCTGATGTTGGCACTGGTGAACTCTGACTCTGGTAAGTTACACATTGTTGATATAACAATATCCCAGTCCTAGGGCATTCCACAAAGAATTAGCATGCTTAGATCACCGTCTTCAATTTTATCCCCTACACCTGTGAGTTCACTCACTATTAGATTTATGCTTCCCAAATAGGCATTCATGTTCGCATGTTGACAGAATTTCTGGGAGTACAACTTTCGACGCAGTTGGAGAATTCTGTGTTTGCTATCCCTGGGTGCATAAAGTCTTTGTAATTCATCCCAAACTTCTTTGGGGGAATTTAGATGTCTGATATGGTTTTGCTGCTCCTCACCAATATAGAGACATATCTTTGCTAAAGCCTTATTCTGCCTCGTATTAAATTTGTTGATTAGACCAACATCCCCTCCCTCGGGTTTGACTTCGCCTGGGTCAACAATTGACCATAAGTCATTGTCCATCAGAATGAGCTTAATTTGGAAGCTCCATGAGGAATAGTTTAATCCATTTAGTTTGGTAATTTTCGTTAAACTTTCGTTAGCTTCCATTATAAGATGGCGTCCACTGAAGGGGGGAAGAGAGAACAAAAATAGGCTTACCGTTCAATGCTTCAGGCAGCTCCAATCAGTCTCATAATCTTTTCTTGTAGGGGTGTAGACAAGGTACTTGGTTACACTAGGACAAGAGCCTTGCACTAACTAATTTATTAAAGCATAGGTGATATAAAGATTAAAAGGGAAAGAGAGAAACAAAGAGGTTACATCCTCCGGTAAACAAACCACAGCGTTGTCAGTCTAAACATTTAAGTCAGTTGGAGGGGCGGGGAGGGCCGACGTCATCCTTCCGGTCACGTGTTATACTTGAGTGGCAGCTCTGGCAGGTGTCCAACAAATTCAAAGATTGAGTTGGAGATTACAACCATATGACTTTGAAATTGAATTCATTCAAGGAAAGCAAAATATTGCAGATATATTTTCAAGACAACCTCTTTCTAACACAAGTGATGAAAAATGGCTGGAGGACTATGTTCATAAAGTCTTATCCATCACTTCTGAAGAGCTTCAAGCACTGTCTTTGAAAGAGATAAAAGTTTGTACAGAGCAAGATCCTTTGTTTCAAAAACTGAAAGATATGGTTCAAAAGGGAGTTTGGCCATATCCTTTGAATGAAGAATCCAAATGTTTTTTATAAGTTTAAAGATGAACTCTCAATTTTTGATAATCTTATCTTAAAAGGAAATAGAATTTTGCTACCTTCAAAACTAATAAAGAGAGTCTTGAGAATTGCACATGAAACACATCAAGGAATGACAAGAACCAAACAACTGTTAAGAGAAAAATATTTTTGGATAAACATGGACTTTGACATTGAAAATTTGATTAGAAACTGTCCAATTTGTGTAAGGAATCAACCATTGATAAATGATCAACCATTGCAAATAGTTCCGTTACCATCAAAACCTTGGATGAAACTTGGAATTGACATAGTTGGTCCAATTGGCCATCATTATGTTTTAACAGTGATCGACTACTATTCTTCATATCCTGAAGCAATGATAATAGAAGACATTTCCAGCAAGACAATTATTAAAAAATTGATGGAGATTTTTGCAAGACATGGTTATCCACATGAAGTTGTAACAGATAATGGCTTACAGTTTGTAAGTACATCAATGGAAAGATTTTTAAAAGAATGTGGAATCAAGCACATCAAAGCCTCACCCTATTACCCAAAAAGTAATGGGAAGATAGAAAGATTCCATAGATTTCTAAAGAAACAATTCAATTCAAGTTCTGAAGAAGGGAAAGATTGGAAAGAAGATTTATCCAGAATTTTAATGTCTTACCGAACTACTCCAAACAGATCTACAGGAAAGACTCCAGCATTCCTATTGTTTTCAAGAGAAATCAAAACTAAATTAAACCCACTTGTTAATGATGCAGAAGAAGATGAATCCAACATCAAAGAATTCAATATGGTCTACAAAGAAAAAATGAAAACATATAATGATATAATTCGGAAAGCTAGTCCTCATAATTTTGAAATTGGAAATTTAGTTTATGTGGCAAATCCAAATAATGGAAAACTTGATTCAAATTTCAGATCAGAACATCATGTCATTTTTGAAAACACTTCAATAAATTATTTTAAATTAGTCAACACTAAAAATGGGAAAATAATTCATAGAAATGCTAAACATTTGAAACATGTTCCTACTCAAGAGACCAATCAAGGCATTTCTGACTTGATTCCAGAAGAGAGCCAGGAAAATCTTAGTTCAGATTCGACAAGAATTGAACACCTCAACTCTTCTGATGTACAAATACCAGATGATAATTCCTCAAACCAAGACAAGGACACTTCTTTAAACCGACCAAGTGCAAGTAGAACAGGGTCTACATTTAACCCAGTCGTTTCAGATAGACTTGATGCCGAGGCTCTTCACCAGTTGCCACCAGAGGTTTCTCCACCCTTGCCGACTACCAAGGAACCCGTGATCACCAGGAGTGGAAGAGTCGTCAAGCCATCATCAAGATATAAAGACATGATTCCTTTCATCTAAAGGAAGGAGGGAATGTAGTATTCTGCGTTTTTAATATAGAATAGATCATCATCATAAAAAATAATAATATACGATGTATAATGTAAACAACGTGTTGATGTAAAAATATAAATATAAAGTGTAATAAATAATTTGTAATAATAATTTCATCTGGTGAGTAATGTTTAATTAAATAATAACTATACAACAATAACTATACAACACTAAGCTATTACTACAACCTAAACAAAACAAACTTAGTCAAAAAGGAACATATTTTACATTACAGATTATTTTAAATTGATTTATTCCCAATTTCAACATAAATTAATCAAAATAGTGAAGTATTATTGATGATGTTTAATAATGTTTTAAAAAAGCGCATGCATACAGTATATACATCTTAATAATAAAAAAGTTGATTATTCTAATAGAATATTAATATTTTTTTATATACTCTATATATATATATCAGTGTTATATTCCGAAAAATAAATTTCGGCATATTTCTGATTTAATTAAAAACTCGTTCTTTTATATCTAAAAATAAATTTGGTTTGAATAATAGTTTAAATTATGTTTCATAGATGGCGTTAGGGGTATCAACGTTGTCGTCTTTTAAAAATATTCTGTTTCATATATAGAATACGCCAAATTTTATATAATTACTAGCGGATGTGTACCCGGCTTCGCCCGGGTTTTATCTGAGTGAAAGTTTGCCTAACGAATATTATTGAAAATAATTTTCCGGAACATAGACTATTATGCTAATAATATCCATTACATTATATTTTTTATTATATATTTATATAATACGAATGGCCCGGGCAACGCCCTGGTTTTACCCGAGTGCGTATATATTTTAAAAACGTTTTAATTCAAATACTATTCGTTACAATTATAAATTGGCGCCATGGATGTCACTCTTGTGAAACGTCCCGTTCCAAACTGTGTGTTTTTAAAATGTTTTAATTAAAATACTATTCGTTACAATTATAAATTTGAACGATAGGCTCATTATTTCTTTATACCGTTATTATACCGTTATATTATATATATTATATTTATTATATATATATTACACGTTATTTGTTTTCTTGGCCGACTGTTTTACATATGGTGTTATCTTAAAATTGCTTGTTTTGAATTATTTTTTAGATTGAGATTATTAGCTAGTATGTAAAAAATTAACTCTGTTGAAATTTAATTTTGTATTTATATATAAATAAAATTAACTCTGCTGATTTTTTTTGTATTTAATCGAATACAGCGAAGTTACGCATGTTAATGTTAGGGAAAATATTTTGATGTTAAGTAAAACCTGCTCCATCTCGTTTTACATAAATGTTGAAAATTTGGTCGAAATTGATGCATTGTAACGAAAGTTTTTAGTGATGTCCACTTATGAAATTTCCATTTTATTAATATAGATATAAATATAATAAATAAACTAATACATTTCCGCACACAAATACCTAAATATTGAATATGTGGCCAAAAGCGCTATCTATGAGTGAAAACCCTTCGGACAATCATTGCAAGGCTGGTGAAAATCCAGTCTTATTTTAATCTATATTTTTATTCTTCTATATACATAGTGTGGAGGGAGGTCAATCTTTCTATTTATGCTATTGAATTGAGATGATATAAAATATTCAAAGTATAGCATTTCTCTTTATGATACTATGTTACTTCAGTGGCATGCTACGTCTAAATTGAATTTGTTGGATCGTTTTTGAAGACAACTCTCAGATTTAGAAAATTAATTTATTAAACTTTAAAAATGTTTAGATATAGAGAGAAATGAATTGATTACCTCGTATTTAAGGTAACAAAAATATCTACAACATCGTTCTAACAAGATTTAATTTTTGCAAAACAGACAAGAAAGAAAATAAACAAATTAATGGTAGAGGGTAAGTTCCTAATTTTTTTACAAGCTTTCACACTCAAAGAATTCTCATTTCTTGCTTCAGAATTCGTGTCCTATATTTCCATGTTGTGCTGAGCTATGAGGGATTTGGGATCAGTAATATTCACGTTCCTGTCATATTCTTTGTCTTTGCTCTAGATCTTCCTGTTCACCGACATATTTAACACCACAGTTATTGAAAGTTACCGATTAAATGACTTTTTCTGGTATGGTATTCTCTTTATATTAAAAAGGGCGTACCTGGATCTGTAAATTCAATGAAAAGTTGTTTTCATGTGATCAACAAGTATTTGTAAATTTAGTTTACTGTGAAATAAATTGATAAAGAGGGAGCAAACTTCCGAAATATTTTGCGAAAAAAATGTTTATTTCTTTCTTTACAGATACAAGTAAGCCCTTTTTTTATAAACTTATTTAATGGATCGCATTTTGACTTAAACTGGTGTTTTCTGTTGGGTTAGTAATGAGGTTTTTAAAAACTTGGGCTATGAGCAAAATATACGGAGAAAGATTCATAATGTCATATCTCTCTTTAGGATCCAGTGAATGGTTGACCGAGGTGTAAGTGATGAAACACTTTAATCTAATTATCGGAGTCATTTTCTTCTCGTACGGTTTGAAAAATGTGAATGAAGTTCAGATGGTATCCTCTTATCCTTAAATTTCTGGTCAAGTTGGTTTTATTTATAAAGGTTTCAGTAAAGGGAGCGAGCAGTTGCTATAGATATTCTTAGATAAGCTCATTATATTATCAAAAGAAGAACTAAATCGTGAGACGAAGTGATTTTTGCAGTTTTTTTAACGATTGAAAATTTCTGGAATAAAGGAATGAACAGGAATAAAAAAAGAACGTGTGAGAAAATTTTTATATTGTAATTTCTGTCATTGAGAATAGTTAATCAAATAATAAAATAGAAACATGCTAATATTTATATTCGCCATGTTTAATTTTTCTACGATGTGAATCACCTGCTTGTTGATAGGCTTTCTCTTGGTTGCAAATAAATGTTTGAAGGTCAAATTTCAACTTTTATTTTTTATCAATAAAATCTTAAAATTTTATTTATTATAATTTTAAACGACTTCTAGCTCTTACTACCATGACAACTTGATGGAGAAGCTGGATTATTCCTTTCCGCTCTACCTCTAGTAAATTCTGCTATGATTAAGCAAGAAATACAGACCCAAAAGAAAGTGTATCACTTTAATCCATTCACACAGAAGCCATTCTATTTTCACGGGAGAATCCAAAAAGAATCCAGAGAAATGGTTAAAACATTTCCATCGCGTCGATCGTACTAGGACAACTCAATGTGTCTGGCAAGATTTATTTTCTCCTCTCGGGAACAGCACAAGTTTGGTTTGGAAAAGTCGAGAAACAATATTATTCTTGACATATTTTTCTAAAGATTCTCTCTATAATAAATTTGTACATCACATCGCCCAAAAGAACAGCTTCACGCCCAGGAAAGGGGAAAATCAAGCGCGATGCCTATATCTAGTATTCTTTAAATTAAAGATACTTCGGCCAGTAAATATTTTTTCTTTTGTCTCGACGTTTCTACAAAGATATTTTGTCCTCGTCAGGAGCGGATATATCCAAATTTTCTCAATTTTTTCAAAGAATTAGATACCAATATGAGCGAAAATGAAATGGTCGCTCACCTGGTAAAAGGAATATTTATGGACATTTACCGATCAATCCTTACTTTGGGCATTGAAATCACGGATAATTTATAAAACGGTGCCGAAAATATTTACCAAAGAACGTGTAAACGCATAGTTTTTAAGAGACTACCAAATGTTGCCGCCACATCGATTCAGCAGAGTCTGAATCAATGGAAGAATTAATTCGACGCATCGTGCGTGAAGAGGTTCATAGCGCACTAAATCCAGGACCAGATACCCCTGAAATTTGGAGGCTATTATCCGAGAAGACGTTAAAAAAACGTAGCTGCAATTTCAAAACCTATTTAAAAGCCAGCGCTACGAAAGCAGTATCCTAACAGCACATATTATTTCAACCAGAGGCCGTAACATCGCTACCCTAACAATACACCTGTATACAAACAAGCGCCATCAAAACGAAAATCCGACGAATGGAGAACTCAAGACAACATCCCGATATATTTCCTTTGCGGTCGCCGAGGTCACGTTAGACGTTACTGCAGAGATCGACGACGATTAATGCAGATATCTGAAGGGTATGTATCAAACACTCAAGAACCTCAAGTTACCACCGAGCCATTATAAGCCAGACATATTTCCTTTGCGATCGCCCAGGTCACGTTAGACGTTACTGCAGAGATCGACGACGATTAATGCAGATATCTGAAGGGTATGTATCAAATACCCAAGAACCTCAAGTTACCACCGAGCCATTGTAAGCCAGACCTACTGCAAAAGATGACCGTACCCGAATAAAGAGAGATCCCCAAGGCGCCAGTCCATTTCTCCAGGGCGCCATACAAGCCAATCCCCACGCCGCCAAAATATGGGAAACTAAATTCTCGACCTCATTCGAGGGTGAGGCCGCGGGTATGAAAAACCCTCTTTCGTAGTAGCTACTAAATTGGAACAAAATAATGGCGAAATTATCATTGATTACATTTCATATTTTTCTTTAGTCGATTCAGGTGCTTCATTTTCGTTTTCTTTTCTGACGGATTAAGACAATTAAAGAAGACTATGTTAGAGAATAATAATAATTTAAAAAAAAACGTTCCTACAGCGTCCTACCTGTCATAGAGAATATTTAATCATATAATAAAATAGAAACAGATTAATTCTTAATATCGTAATTTAATTTAATTTGCTACAATGCTACAAGAATAATCTTGCTTGTTGATAGTCTCTTGATTGATATAAGTCTTTAACGTTAGCAGGGACCAAAGGTAAACGCGACGAGTTTCTTTATTTAAAAGGCTGCGAGCTTTCCGACTATAACGTCCTTCAACAGGCTATTCATACAACATTATTGTATGAAAATGATCATCTGGCTTAATTATCAAAGTGTCTAAAAATGGTATTGTTTTAGGTTTCCATATTTGAATTTGATATTCTCGTGGTATTCATTAAAGGTTATGAAAAGATAAGATCTTTTCATAAAGAGCATTCAGAAAATATGCCCCATATGTATCTGTCATATTATATCTTTACTTTTTGTTGCAATTCTATATGTCAATGTTTGACATGACTGTTTCAGTGACTATAATGGATAAGGAATTAACCAATTAAGTTGTTAAGATTTAGTTTCACAAAAAGTGCAAATATTCATTCATAACACAAATTTAAAAAGGAATATTGTGAACTATTTCATATTAAATAGCCTTAGTAGTAACGCCTATATTCTCTGGAAAATATTCAAACATTGTGATTGTCGAGTTCTAGGACGAATTTCAAATTTCTTATTAATTTTTAGCACACGTACAGGCCAAGCTATATAAACCTTACTGTCCATTAAAATTGCTACACCAAGAAGGCTACACGCTACAGATGCAGTGATATGCAAATGATTATATTTAGAACGCATTTATATGCAAAACAGGGTAGAAGAAGATAGTGTGAAGCAGGTGTTTCATACATATATTGCATTTTAAACTTCTCCCTGTTGTAAAAATTGTCGTGATGCCTCGTTTATGAAAGAGAAATGATTACGAACACGGTTTCGGGTTTGATAGAGATAAATTGTGTGTAGCATACCGGATCGTACCGCAGTATTTATTTTCTGCTCGCGTCAGTTGAGATCCCATGATGGTGAGCAGAATATGGAATCGACGAGCTAAGAATGGTCTTGCGGAACGACGTACTGGATCACAGTACACCCGCATGAATTTAATGGATCGTACAGCTACGTTAGGTGTCCTTAATCTCTTTTTTTTTGCGTTGGCAAGACACAAAAGTGTTTAAACGTAGAGTTCGACGACGTTAGCAACAGCATGGACTGTCATTTCGGCGATGATGGCTTCAGCTACCCTTGACGCTGCATCACAAACAGAACCATTTCAAAGGTGCTATTAACGACGAACATGGACGCATTCCTTCTAAGCCATTCCTTGCTTAACGCTGTGTGTTCAGTCGGATCCAAATTATTTTTACTGTACCATGAAGGCCGCAAGCGCGTTTGTCGACATCTTGGAAAAAGCACATTTCAACCGTGCATTTAACATCGTCATACTTGCCCATTACCTGAAGTGATTAATTAATTTATTTCCCAACAAGGCGCGATATTGAAGTATTTGCGACTATTACAGAGGTACCAAACAAAACTAAAACTTAGAATTGATTATTCATATATTTTACATGTATCAAGCGACAGATTTCATAAAATTGTGTAAACAAAGTGGTTGTTTTTAAGAGAGTTAAATCAATGATATCTGTGGAAACAATCGTTGTCTCACTTCTGCAAAGTTCGGACAGTCATAGGTAACGTGGAGTATGTCATTTTCAGTTTCTCCGCAGGAAAACTTGTGGTGTATACGATAGAACTCTTTTATGTAAGTCATTTTTGTGTAAATTGACAAATTGGGTGACGATAAAACTATCAGCTGGAGTGATTGTATTGAGTACCATTGGATACACGTCGCGGTCACCAATTGTCGCACATACCATCACTTTGAACAGCTCCTGTAACATTTCTGATAGCTCAAGGCCCGTGGCGTACCCTTTATTCGAAACATAGGAACCGCTACTTTGCTTCTCAAAATTGCTGATATTTTAAGCGCCCATATGTGGTAATTCGAAGATGTCAGTGGCTCAATTCTATTCATCGAAAAATATTCTGCCATTTTTAAAAATATATATATAATCGTACTCAACCTTTCTTTAAAAAAATCGGCGCTTTCTTCTGACGCAATAACAATTAACCAGGCTTCTGCTACCAGTTGTTGTATTTTGAATTTTAATTTAGCATAGCTGCAGCTTATTAACTTAAACAAATTTATTATTCAAATACAAGGAGAGGTTAAACAAACTAATTAACTTAACAAATGAAGAAAGAATTGAGCTTCTATATTCTAAGTGTAGTATTCTGTGTTTTTAATATAGAATAGATCATCATCATAAAAATAATAATATACGATGTATAATGTAAACAACGTGTTGATGTAAAAATATAAATATAAAGTGTAATAAATATTTTGTAATAATAATTTCATCTGGTGAGTAATGTTTAATTAAATAATAACTATACAACATAAATTAGCGACGAGAATTTGAAAATATAACTGTAGCCCTAAAAAAAAAAAAAAAACAAGTATGGCAGCCAACCTGACGCCACCTTTACCCATGAATATGAATGCAAGCAATTTATTTGCGGAATATAAGCAATGGATGGAATCCTATGCCATTTTTGAAATAGCATCTGGAATTTCAAAAAAATCGGATGAAATTAAGAGAGCAACTCTATTGCATTGTTTAGGGCCAAATGTAGAGCGTATATTTTTCAACTTGCCAGATGAAAAGGAAAATTATGAACAAACTAAAATGGCTTTAGATAAATATTTCACACCTCATAAAAATGTGGCGCCCGTGGCGCCCGTGGTTCGACTGCCTTCGTCCGTGGTCTACCTCTACCTCTTGGAGTACCATCTAGACCTGCCTCTGTCTCTTGCTGTCCCAGTGCGGGAATCCCATCACGCACCCACTACCACGACTGCCCAGTACATTCCACATCGGGATTACTACAGAACCCGTTAAAGTCGACAGGATAACTGAGGACAGCAGCATGCAGAGGATGACGGAGGTCAGTGACGACTACTTCGCGGATGCCCTCACCAACATGCAGCCCCACTGCGACGACCTAGTAGGCCGCCTAACAGACGCCATTCGGGGACTAGCCGTGCCTCGTGCGGAGGAGGCCCTCATTCTCCTCTTTCGACGGATCCCACGCAACAAGCAGCCTTCTTCCAAACAGCCATATCCAGAGATCAACTCCAGCCAGCATCAGCCATTTCAAGGTACTTTAAACTTTGTTTCTGCCATTTTCCCCATAAATTTTATATTTTCACTTTAAGCATTTTAAAATCAATTATAACCTTTTTTATATCATTTTTATTCAAATTTTAAAACTTTCACTCCCATTTATCATTTTTACTTTTATTTTAATCAAATTATAAATTTTAATTCATCATTTTCAATTTTATTATAAAAATATTCAATCACGCATTTTTGCCAATTTATTAATCTTACATGCCTTTCTTAAAGTCACCTAAAATAGCATTATCCAAATATGCAATTTTCAAATTTTTAAATTAAATTTATTACGCTCTTTATTTTACTTAACCTATTACTATTCAAATTGATATTTCTCAATATTTAAAATAAATTCTCAATATTTAAAACTTGTCCTAGATTTGTATTTTTATAAATATCAATTTTAAATTATCTCATCTCATAATATGCCTCCCATTTTCTCACAATTACAATTACAACTATAAATTACAATATTATAATGAAGAGGTCCCCATCTCATCTCTAAAATCGATCCTGTACATGAGACCAAAGGAGACGCCATCTTGGCCTCCTAAAATGACAATTAAATCTTCATCCCAACGACAACTCAAGGACGCACTGAACTCCCCCCTAGTTTTTTTCCATCTGTCAGCATATATAGAATCTTTCTTTTTTTTATCCATCACCCGACAACATCATTCATTACATTCAACTATGTCGGGTTGTTCAATCATCATTGGCAACAGTACCCTTTACCTTCCATATTTCCCGCAGTCAAGAGTCTCCTGCTCGCCAAACAAATTTTTATTTTTTTTTATTTTTGATTCAACCAGCTGGCTCTACCTTCCTCGCTGTACATTTCCCAACAGTGAGCTCAGGTGACCAGTTCGAGTTTTTCTTTTTTTTTTTCTCAACGCTCGGATCATCATCATACCATCATTTTACCATTTTATTGCTATTTTTTTCAAACTTTTAATCCGAGCTCAATCATCATTGGCAACAGACAACTCTTGACTCCACCTTTCCCATTTCTCCACTTTCAACTTACCTACCCCCCCTGTCTGATTGAATGTTGATTATGAAAAGTCTTGGCAGTTCGGTCAATGAAAACAATACCTCACTTACACAGGCACGTATTGCATTGCCGAACGCCATTACAAAATTCAACTCAGACTTCCCCTCTTTTTACCACTGCGTCACTCTAAACCTTCAGATATCCATTATAAGTTTATTTGTAACATTTTACTACTTTTGATAAGTTCGTTTTCCTTTTTCTCTTTCTCACCATGTGAGACGTCTCTGAAATTATAATTAAGAAAAAATAAAAAACAAATCATAATGGCATTTCAATTTATTTACCACTTTTGACTTTTCCAAACATCGTCTAATTTGCGTTTATAAGCATTGCATCACGTGGGGAACACACTAACCTAAATACTTACTATATTTTAAAATCTTATTCATTTATATTTTTACGATCCTTGATGTGTGCCATTTTATATTTTAGAATCAATCCATATATTTTAGGATATTTCTTTTACATTAAGATATTTCTTTTCCTTCCATCCCTAAACAGTTAAAACCATTAGCCAACCTATATAAACATCACCTGAAACCCTATACTCTTTGACATCATTTGTCTTAAATTTCCATGGCCTACGTCTAAGCTAATTTAACTTAAAAAAATCTTTCCCATTTCTCCCATTACCTACCTCTCCTTCGATCTTCACACCTTTTGCCCATCTGATCTAATGCTACTTACAGAACATCTTGAGATTGCTGAACTCTGAAAACAATACTTCGCTTCTAAGCTCGTATTGCAGGGCAGGACTCCTGAGATGTCCTTTGCAGAAACCAATTCAGACCTTCTTCTTTTATTCCTCACTGCGTCACTACCTATCGCAAACCTTTTGCTTAAGTCAATTTTCTTTTATATTTTAATTTTACTTTTATTACCTCTACTTCTCCTCCTTCCTGTATTACATCCCTGAAACTATGTTGTAAATACTCATGGCACCTTAAGTAACAAAAAACTGTAACTAGTATACCAACTTTCCCAAATATTTACTTTCGCTATTGTGTGTGTTTACTTTAAATTTATCCTTCCTATGTACTCCTCTTATATATTTTTGTAGTTTTATAATATTATATCAGTGTTTCACCACTACTCCCCTTTATCTTTATTTTTATTCTAGTAACTAATTTGTTCCCCAAATTATTTCCCATTTAATAGGTTTGCTAGCTTTTCTCTCATTTATTTGTAAATAGACTTACAATTTTACTAGTTTTGTGGTGTTGGACTTTGTTTTTTAACTCACAGATGTAGATAAAGCATTTCAATATTATTCGATAATATCATTTTGTTTATTAACCATCAACATTAATGCCATCAAATACCAATCAACCCTTTATATATTATCACCTTTAATATTTTTATTTTCCTTTTTTTTCATCATGTTTAGACATTAGAATTTTACAACTTCAACTATTTTAGACACCATTTTAAAAAACCTACACCTAACAATATTTATAATATTTCTTAAACAGATAAAACATTTATCATTTTATTTTTTCTTAATAGATTTTCAAAATGTTATTTTTGACGCTTCCCTTACAACCTCTAACTCTATCCCATGAACTTTTCCTCCCAACTTTTTTACATCCATCAAGAGATTATTGTTCGTCAGCCATTTTCTTTTTTTTTTTTTTTATTGATTAAACTAACTAGAAGACCCTTCCTCGCTATATCTTTCCAAATAGTGAGCTCAGGAGACCCAGTTAGAATTTTATTTTTTTTTCTCTCATCGTCCGGCTCATCATTTTTTCATTTTTCAACTTTTTCTTTTCACCACACAAGCCGGACACAATCAAAATTGACAGCAATAAAACTCTTACATCCACCTCTCCTTTCCCACATCCTTCAAACCTCCAACTACCTTCCAAGGGATTCCAGTTCGCCGAACATTTTTTTTTTCATTGATTAATCCGACTGGAACAATCCTTCCTCGCTATACCCACTCCCAATAATGAGTTCAGGATATCCAGCGCGATCTTTTTATTTTTTTTTCTCATCGCCCGACTCATCATATCAATTCACCAATTTTTCAACTTTTCACTTTTTTTTCATAATTCAACCGGGCACAATCATTATGGACAACAGGGATCCCTCTTACCTCTACCTCCCCCTTTTACCTCCATCAATCTTCCCACCTCTTTTCGCTGTCTGAGCTAATGATGCAGACGGAATATCTTAGGCCTTCTGTTAATGAAAACAATGCCTCATTTAAACAAGTTCGTATTGCATTGCAGAATGTTTGGGATACTACTTTGCAGAAATATGCTCAGATACCCCCTTTCCCCTTTTCAACCTTAGCGTCACATTATACGTTCAGTCAATAAACTAACTTCATTTTTTCCTCTCATCTTTTATGCAATAAGATAATATTTTCCTGGTACGATTCATTTTACAATATTTACCATTTTGTATTATATACTTTCTCTTAATCTTGTATCATTCATTTTGTGCGTTTTTATTTTTATAACCTTAAATTTTATTTCATTGATACACCACCATTACAACATCTTTCTCTGTTTAACTTGTAACTTTATAATAATTTTAACTAATTTGTATACAAATTATTTCTTTTATTTTTTTATAATAGGTTTGTTAGGTTATCATTCATTACATGTCATTCCCCCAACCAAACCTTCATCACCGGGGACACATTCTGTAGTATATTTTGAGTTAGTTAGATCACAACCTTCTTCTAATATTTATAATAAACCCATATCTATATAAAATATGCATCGAACAATGGAAGTGACAAATAAAACAAAGAGGACGAGGTAGACCAGACGACGCAATAACCCAGACGAACAGGTGTTTATGATAATGAGTTCAATCACCCCGTCAACAGGTGGCCAGACGTGATAAACAACCCGGCGCCTGACAGGTGGCGTGATTTTACAGGAACCAATCAGGACTCTCCGCCATATGCGGGCGTCCAATATAAAAGAGCCCAGAAATGGGACAAGGTTAGTTGTTTAGTTGTTTTTCAGAGCGACGCCGTTATACGGTCAGTGGGATCTCTCACCCCCCCTTCTATCCGCGATGTAGGCTTTGGGCATCCGTGGCGCCCGTGGTTCGACTGCCTTAGTCCGTGGTCTACCTCTACCTCTTGGAGTACCATCTAGACCTGCCTCTGTCTCTTGCTGTCCCAGTGCGGGAATCCCATCACGCACCCACTACCACGACTGCCCAGTACATTCCACATCGGGATTACTACATATATATGTGTTAAATATAGAGAGCAATCCATTTATGATATTTAAAATAAAAGCATATTTTGAATCAATAAATTTATTAAAATTCAATATTTCGACGAGGCTGTTTGCCTATCTTCTTCTCGGAAAAATTCAAAAACCTTCTAAGCTTATTATCCGCGTGATGCGCGCACGAGAAGTGTTGTTTTCTATAGCATATGTTGGTGTGACCAGACCATTTTAATTTGAATTATTGTATCTTCTTCAGGAATGAAATGCTAAATATATATATATATTTTTGACTATTTTTGTTTCAACTGTAGGTATGAATGTATATTTCTATTTTCCTATTGATGCTATTTTTATCATCTGTAGATGCCCAGCTCTCCAAAAATATTCTTGAGTGTTTATCCTGTACATTGCTGTATAAAATTATTGCATTATCAAATTCTGACATATGTCCTTTCCTAACTGCATGGTCTACAAGTAACGATAAAGGTCTATGGGTTTTGAAGGCTTTCCTGTGTTGATTGAGTCTCTCTATTAAGGTTTTGTCAGTTTCTCCAATGTAGGATAATGTACAGGATTGACATGGTATGCGGTATATGAGATTGGATCGGGTTTCCTGTTTTGGGTTTCGTTTGGTTATAGGATGACGGAGAAGGTTTCTTAGGTTTGTGGCGGACTGGAATCTGATATTGTTATTGTATTTTTTTGAGAGTTCTGCCTATTCTTTCGATTCCATAACTGTAGCGAAGTATGCAGGATGGATTCTGGCTTTGACTATTTTTAGTAGATGGGTTTCTATTTCTATATATATGCCTTTTGATGAATTGTTTAGGATATTCGTTGTATTGTAATTCTTTGGATAATAGTTCTCTTTCTTTTTAAATAATGTCTATATTTTGAGAGCAATGGGTGAGGATTCTTTTTGATAATGTTTTTATTACCGAGATTTTATGGTTTATGGGGCCAAAAGATTTGAAATTGAATCCTGTAAAATATGATCCTGTGTGGGTAGGTTTCCGGTATATATCTGTTTTTATGCTATTGTTGGTCCTCGTCAGTTTTATATCTAAGAAAGATGAATTTCCATTTTCTTCTATTTCATGGGTTAATTTTAAAAATGGTTTAAAATTGTTTAAGAAGTTTATAATATTAGGTATGCTATTGATTTCAGTGATACATAAAACATCATCGATATATCGTATCCATAATATTATATTAAGATGTCTTTCTTCTATAATTCAATTGTCTATATGGTTCTTGAATATGTTTGCAAGTGCTGAAGAAATAGGGTTTCCCATCGGGAGTCCTTTTTTCTGTTTATAATATTTGTTTTTGTAGTTAAAATAGTTGAAAGAAAGACATAGGTTGAGGAGTTCTATTAAAGCTTCTTTTGGGATGGGGAAATCTATTGTAGGATGATAATTAATGAAAATTTCACGTTCTGAAAGAGCTTCTTTGTGTGGGATCGATGTGTATAATGATTCAACATCTACTGAAATCATGCGAGAATCTAATCTTACCTGTGTTTCTTGTACTATTTTCACAGCTGCCGTTGGATTCTGAATGGTGTGCGGCAATTCCTTTTGCAACAGTGATATTATGGATAATATATATTTTGATAAAGGATAAAGGGGAGAGCCAGAATATGAAACTATTGGACGTAGAGGATTGTTGGCTTTATGGATCTTTGGTAAGCCATACAAATTTGGTAATTCGCTATTTGTTGCTTTTAATTTCTCAATTAATTTGTTTTCCGACTTATAGGTTCGTTTTATATGGTTTAGCTTCTTATTAAATTCTTTGATTAGGTTTTGTAGGGGATTACTTGTTAATTCCTCTCATAGGTTTCTTTGTCTATAATATTATTATTATTTTTTAATATTTATTTTTGTTTATAATTTCTCTCTCTCTACAGGTAAAATTTAGAAGGGTCGTTTAAAACTCGAAAACTTGTAAACTCGTCAAAAGTGTAATAAAGAAACTTATCCTCGTATATTTATATTTGATTAATCTAATTGACACAGAGGATTATAATTCTAATAAAATAATATTTATTGCAATATTTATTTAATTATATTTTTCCATCCTACTGAGCATCTTGTGATTGGCTGGACACTCGTGGATAGACTCTCAGACAAAAGATCCCAGCTACCCTTAGACAAGATTTAGGCAGAGATCAACTGCACACGTTATAAGTGAGTATGATGACCTCGATGACATGAGAACTCATCTCGCTGTTGGTAGGCACCAAGGCCTATTGCCCTACTGATATCGCTTTTCTCATGGAGTGAAACAGCCTAGAAATGGTTATTAGAGATTTTTTAGAATGTGTGAGTGTTCGGTTTAAAACGCAGATTCTCCTTAATCTAAAATCTGATTATTATCCTACTTAAACCATTTTGGCTGATTTCTATTTGATACCTTTTTCCTCTAGAGTTCAAAACCATATTGATATATCAATATTTTTTTAATTAAAATGTTTTTTTTATTCCTCTCTAATCCCATCCAGGTTCTTTGTTATCTTTCTATATACGTACTCTACGTTTTCATCCTTCCACCTGAGTTAACATTTATATAGCTATATGAGTTTGTCTTATAGCACTGCGATCGTGGGTATTTGCAGAAGTTTTGTAACATTCTTTGACCACTGTCCAACTAAAACTGTTAATATATTCAATGTTGGAAATAAAATATAAAAAGGTTAAAAATGCATAAATAATTTAATGCCCTCACAGTTTATTAATTATGCCAGTTGATTTGGCTTCAACCTGTATTTAGCGTGCAGCTTGTTTTATACAAAGAGGGTTACAATAATCGCATAGAACGGTCGTTTTTGTCACCGATGACCTAATTAAGAGCATAGTACTGAATATTCAGGTCGAAAATATTTAGCGCATTTTCTTTTTATTGATATAACACGAATATTACAATTAGTGAACTGAAGATGCAGAGATTTGAGAAGGCTTGGCTCATTAGTGGTGAAACTTCTCAGCTATTTAGCAAGTTTAATCTCTCTGATCGCTATAATTATTGTATTCTCATTAAGCTTTATATATTTTATATTATAATTAAGGTTTATTCTTGGCTATCGTGTTTATCGAAACTATAAAATATACTTTTGTGATTGTAGATATTGCAAAAATATCATTGTTTCGAGCATATCTCTTCCGCTTAAAGTACAAAAACAACAAAATACAAAGTCTGTTTTGGCAACATAAACAAATTCCATAGAGAACTCTGTGTATATTACGGCTAGAATTATTCAGCGCTATTTTATATTAGCACGTTAATATTGCACTATATAATGTAAACTGTTTCTTTTATATATTTTTCCTCATACTATTATTCACTAACGAGATATGAAACTTAGCACCTTTAATAAAATGTATTTATAGACAAATAAAAGTGTATTAATAATTATTTAATATGTGGTTGATTCGACAATTTTTGATGATAAACACTTCAGTGAAAGTAGTGTGGCATCTGGAAAGCCTAGGATTAGAATGTTTCCAGCAATGGAACCCTCGTGTCTAATACTTTCATTACCAAGTCCAATCAACTAAGATAGAACTTTTCCAAAGATTGCGAGACTTCAGCAAACAGTAATAATATCAAGATATGTGAAATTGCTATTCTGATCCAGTACGAATCGACTCTTCTGATGGCAAACCTAAAGCTCAAATGTATCAAAGCTCAACGTTTTTGAGGAGTTTCTTGATGATTGATGCATCTTCGCAGCAGTCCTGCCTGGCACTCGTCTAGTAAGATCATTCTCCTTCCTCAACTCCTTTATATCATCAACTCTATCACCTCGATACTTTATATATCGCATTTAAATTTGTAATATTTTTTCATTTCAATTTTCAAATCACACTGATTGACTCTTGTTGCCTGAAAAAAAGGTATGATGAAAATACACTGATATTTCCCCCATTACAAGCCGTTTGGCTTGTAATTAAGTAATTAATTTGTATTAGAACTATAATTTTTATCCGTCAAATTTCTAAATTTGGAATAGCTCACGAATAGTTATCTACAAATTACAATTATTTATATGAATTGACTTTTCAGAACTTTCGAAATATTCTATATGAAATCCTAACATCCCGATTGATGTTTTAATTTAAAAGAGATGTCAAAATATTTCCCTATACATTTTTTAAAAACTTTGCAAGCTTTTAAATTATCGGATTTCATATGAAAAATTACGAAATAATTTGTTGTATATTTTAAAAATATCATCGCAATTATTGATTTCTTTAAAGTGTCATTATCACACCTATATTTCAAGAGAGGGTGGTTATGTTATATATTTATTTTCATAGTCCTGATTTTATACTACCTCAGTGCCCCCTTTATTATGAAAAATGAGAACTTGAACCAAAACATATGTTTATATTTTTGCCCAGTATCTTTAGCTTTTAACATTTTGCATTTCTAACTTGGAGAACCTTTAGAATTGTGTTTTGTGTATTTACTTTATAATTCAAATCACTTTTCGCAGATCAGTCATTGAGCATGTAGTTAAGTGAAGACGATTGATATTTACAGCAGGTCTTGAAGGTTGAAAGCAATACTTTTTTCTACTATAGTTTTGGGGTTCTTGTATAGGTCTTTCTTTTTAGCTCCAATACAGACCAGGATATGTGCTGGAGTTGCAAGGAGTTGGAGCATTTTGAGCGAAAAAGAAAAACTTTTTCTCCATCAATTAACATAATGGGTCTAGTATGCCCGGTCTCTAATCTTGAAATTTTTGTTGGCATAGTGTTTTTAAATTTTCAATATAGTTAATTTCACGATATTCCGAACTGTTTGCAAACATGAATATATGGATTACTTCTTTGAAAAAGGAAAAAATATATATATACAAAATAAAGTTTCGGGAGAATGATATTCATGTACCAAAAGATACACCATCCCCTATAATTACTAGTGATGATAAAGAAAGAGTCACAACACCATTATTTACTAGTGATAATAAATAATGGTGTTGTGACTCTTTCTTTATCATCACTAGTAAAGATTCGAACTAGGGTGATGCACAGTGCATCGTTCTGATGCATAAATAATGTAAAAGGTGCTTCTTTTGGTACATGTTGTAATGCCTTCCTGTACGACTGGTGTTGTTTCTACTGTAGACTGATCCATAGATGTATTGTCAAGACCAGAGCGGGTAGTCATAAAATAAATTTAATTTATTATGTCTTTATTTTCAGTACCCCATTTACAGAAGACTTGTAATATAACAGGATAAAAATGATTTCGATTTGAAATATTAATTTCGGGTTAATATGCTTTGATGAATAAATATTATATTTTAAAACAGCAAGTAGGTAAACAGCGTGGTAAGTTTCTTTATTGGGAACTACGAGCTTTCGGACATCAGCTGCCCTTCATCAGGTACAATGGGTGGTTGGAAAAAGTGAACCAATATATATATGCAGTAAATTAGCATAAGAGAAAGCTAACTAACATCTATTTAAAATAATTAAGAAATTTACATAGGAACTAAAGATAAAAGTACGAAATTTCTAAAAAAATACGAAATTTCTAAAAAATAGACTAAAAATCTGTATATGACGGATAAAAGGTAAAACACGAGAAAAAAGGATGGGAAGACAAGAAAAGCGTAGGCATCTAGGCACAATGAAGGAAGGAAGCGAAATAAGATGTCAGTGGCCAAGTTTAGAAAAAGCAGTATATTGAGGGGGGAGATCTATTTTTCTATTAAAACTAGGGATGGAGTTGGACACGAGAGCCTCCAGGACCAAACGTTGATATTTATTCTTAACTTCACATAAAATAAATATTATATTTAAAATATTTGAATATTGAAATATTCTGCGACATTACTCCTTCCTTCAAGTTCCACCACATCCTAGTGTTCTTTCTGTATTCTTTGAAAGTCGGGTTTAATCCTTGATAGATGGACGACGTGTGGATTTATGTTGGGTTCATCTTTAGGTCTCACAAAATAGTTCACCTCTGATAGTTGTCCCGATATTGTGTATGGTCTACAAAATATTTTCTTAGGAGATTTTCACATTTACCTATTTTCTTTATTGGTGTCCATACGGCTACCAAATCTCCTATGTTGTATTTACAATCGCGTTGTTTTTCATTCTAATATTTCTTCATCCGTTCTTAAACTTATTTTCGTGTTATGGATGCCTAAATCTCTCAAAATATGAACCTTTCTCAGTAGGTCCTTTTACGTAGTCAACATAATCACCGGTGTAGGTCTGGATTAGGGCTTCCAATCCCGGTACATATTTTCAATCCCGGGATTCGGGATTGCTTTTTTCTCAATTCTCAAAACATTTTCGTCTTTCTACGCCAAGAGGTATATCGTTTCGTTCGGTATATTTTTATTTTTTTTATTTTATATAGTGCCAATGACGTGGCCACACGTCACAACCACACGAGCTTTTTTCGTCACTTCATTTATATTTTTCTTTGAAAATACTAGGGATTGTGGATACATTGCTTCAGGGAATGAGGTATGTGCTACCTTTAGGCTAACGTTAAATGGAGAAGTGTCCTCATTGTTATCCTCGGAAAGATCAGATTTTGCTTCATTTACTGTTGCGGAAACGAATTCAGGAACAACCCTCTCTTTTTTCTTATCATAAAGTACATCCATCACAGCCAGATGGAGACCATGCGCGTAGCAGAGCTATTGCAGTGGACCAATAATGTGACCCAATTTTACCATCTTTGCGCACCCATCAGTTGTTACACACACAATATCAGTTTCGAAGTCGATTCCAAACTCCAAGAGCTAAGCACAAATGACATATTTGCATTGTTCAGAGGAAAATACTCCAGATATTCGAGTCAAGCCAAGATTCCACACCTTGGTACGGCTATGAATATTAATGTTCAGGTAACGCTTGCTTCTGATTGACGTCCATTCATCCAGCGTAAGGCTGAAAAGTTGCCCCTTTTCTTTCTCCATCTGAAGCTCTCGAACGACCTTCTCACGAAATGTGTCCGCATAACGACATACTTTAATCTTAATGGTCTCTGCGAAGAGAGGAATTTCATGTCCAAGAGCATTGAGGCACTTGCGTAGATCCTTAGATGTGACAAAAACGGAGAATGACAATCCGTCGAGAGCTATCATTCTAGCTTGCACAGCATCAGTCGATCGATCGACGGAAACAGACGAAAAATGATCGAGAATTGATATCTTGGGAGTCTTGTTTGCAGGGGTCTGTGTATCAACTTCGTCTTTAACGTTTCTCTTCGAAGTTTCGATTCCGTGGACCGCCTTCTGGTGTACATGCAGCCCTTTTGTAGATCCACCGACGCATTTCAAAATCCTTTTGCACACTATACACTGTGCATTTTGGCCAGATCCGTCTCGTAGATAATAGCACCAGATTCCTTCTGATTTAAAAGGAATAAACTTCGCCATAACAATCAAGAAGTGATAAGCTTACCAAAAATGTCCGACGCGTTTTCTATTGAGATATAACAAGGACCGATAATATTGTTTTAGAGACTTTGTTTTATGTTCGTATAAGTTGAAAACTACTTTAGTGACGAAGCATTTAATGAAATGACATTAAATAAATTTAATTTAAATTAAATGACAAAAAAACTAGCGAGGGTTTCACAAAATGAACAGCAGAGCAGTGCGTTCATGATGACCCATGCATACAGAGTACAGGATAGAGAGTATAAACATAGATAAAAAAATATATAAAACAATTTGGAGCCCAGATAAGAGGCTAGTGGCGGGTCCATGTTACACGCAGGTCCGCCACAAAAATAAAGGGATGCCGCTACTATCTAAGAAGCCACTATTTGCATGTCAACAAAATAATTTCAAATCTCTCAGAAAAAAAAAGACCCGAAATACAGCTGTATAAACAAAACGTCAAAAGTGTGCTATCGCATCATCTGCTTGATTATCAAAATGCTAGATGAGAAAAATATATTTTTGCGCTGGTTTTCATGCATAAACCAGTAATCCCGGGATTTTTCGAGCGGAATCCCGGGATTTCGGGATCATTATTTGGCTCCGGGATCCCGTTTCCCTGGAATTGGAGGCCCTAGTTCCCTTGTTGGCTCAAGGAACGGCAACCACCTTAGCGGAATTTCCTCTCTAGAGCTTCCTCATTAATGGGAACTACTCCAGGATATGGAAATATTGACGTCTTTGGGCACATTTGGACTTGGATTCTTGTATATGTATATATATTTTTTAGACTTGAATTCTGGCCTATGTGTGTGGGCATATTTGGACTTGGATTCTGGTCTAACGACACGCTTTGACTTGGATTCTAGCCTATCGACACGCTTGGACTTAGATTCTGGTCTATCGGCACGCTTGGACTTGGATTCTGGCTTATCGAAACGCTTGGAGGCCCTAGTCTGGATGTCGACATGAATGTTTTCTAAGAGAGACACGGACTCCTTACCATATAGGAAAAATGTATGGCGAGAATTCAATCGTTTTTTGCAACGTTGAGTTGTAAGCATAGGTGATGAACGGCAATATCCAATCCTAGTGTTTCTGGTTCACGTCTACATACATGCTTAAAATATTGATCAATGAGCTGTTTAAAGGTTCCGTTAAACCATTTGTTTGCGGTTGGTAGCTTGTGGTGAAGCAATGCTTTATCTTGCAAATTTTCATGATTCCTTTCTGTAGGCCGCTTGTGAACTGTCAACCCTATCGCTGATTAGATATCGAGGTGCCCCGTACCTAAGAAAAACACCTTCTACAAGAAATTAAGCGACTTCCATTTCTGTGGCATATAGATAAGCCTTTATCTTAGTATTAATTGTATGGTAGTCTGACAAAACTACTACCGATTTTTCCTAGTTTAAATAGCAGAAAGAGGGTCAAAGAATTTAATACCAATTTTTTCTAATGAATAATTTTCTGTAGTTATAGGCTAAAGAAATCCTGGGGTAGGTTGGTTCATATTTTATCACGCTGGCAAAGGTGACGTGTTTTCACCTAGTTCGAGATATCTTTTAGCATAGAAGGCCAATAATATTCATTTTTAAGTCGTGTTATGCCGTTTTTACTACTCCTAAATGACCACAGAGCATGTAGTCATGGTATTCTTTGATAAGCTTCTCCTTTTGATTTGTGGAGGGCCGAGTTGCCAATTACTGTTGGGGTTAAGATTTTTTATAAAAGAGTCCATCTTCTTCAAAATATTCGGTGAGGAAGCGCTTGTCATCGATTCCTCTGAGGCTCTTTCTAATGTTGACAATTCAATCGTCCTTCTCATTCATTATTCACCTCAAAAACCTTTTATCTCAATCACTTACAGGTTCTTTTTCATGCTAAGGTCCTCTTGTAGGCAGTGTTTCTTCCTTTACTTTTGTATCACTTCAAAATCATACTCCTGGATATTGACAGTCATTGGCTGTTCTATTGGTAGGGTCTTTTAGGGTTTTAAGCTAGCACAAAGCATGATGATCTGTTATCACTTTGAACTGCTTAGCATAGAGATAAAGCCGTAACACTTGGAAATTGCCCAAACCATTGCCAAGCATTCCTTCTCGGTGGTAGAATAATTGAGATCTGATTTGCCAAGGGTTCTACTAATATATGACACAAAATTTTCCACTCCGTCGATTACTTGAACTAGGACTGCACCTAGTCCAACGTTCGAAGTATCTGTGTGAATACAAGTGAGAGATTTAGGGTTAAAATGTGCTATTAACAGGTAGATTTAATGGAGCCATCTTCAAAGTTTGGAAATAATTCTCTGGTTCTCTCTCTCTCTCTCTCTTGTTGGAATAAACATAGAGTAGCAATGACTATAGATTAGCTCGTGTTTGAAAAGGGTCTCTTAGATATAATAATTATTGTTTTTACTTCACATATATACTAAGTTTGCTTTTTTTCTTGCGATTAATCATAATTAATACGCAAATTTGATGTTACGAATTCACCCTTCACACTAAATTAATATATTTAAATTTAAAAGTTACAAGGTCCATTCAAATAGCAAGTCTTTGTGAGCCTAATTAGAGGGTCTGTTAGGTTACCAAATTAATTTTACTAATATTTATCAATAAATTATAATAATTTATTAATAAATTTCCTGTAGTACGAAAAAAGTCCTAAAAATAATTGCCCCTCTTTAACCTTCTTAAATTAGGAGAAATATTTATCCTCTTCGATATTTCGATCTGATGGCTTTACTCAATGTCGTCTTTTTATATGGCCGAGTATCTCTATTTCTTCGGAAACAAATCTACATTTTTTCGCATTTAGTTTTAAATTTGATTCACGTAAACATTGGAAATCTGTCTACATTCATGTGAGTTTTAAAATAATGTCTGTATATAAGGACGTCACCTAAATTGCATAAGCTATTTTTCACTTGATGCTTTTTAGAACGTTATCCTAGGCCGTTCAAAGGTCGCTGGAGAATTTTATAAGCCAGAAGGCAAAACAATAAATTCATACATACCGTGGCATGTTGTGAAAGCTTTTTTTTATTCTTGTCTTTTTCATCGACTTTACAACGTGCCTCAATACCCTGATTCAAGATCCATTTCGCAGAGGTATTTCAACCCATGAAGGGTGTGCTTGACATCATCAATTCTTAAAATGGGTAAAAAAACTTCCTTCACAGTTATATCATTGAGTTTTCTGTAGTCAATGCGAATATGAATCTGCCGTCTTTTTTATCAATTAACTAGCCGTATGTCCCGGACAACGCCCGGGTTTTACCCGATTAAATGTTTTTATTCAAATACTATTCGTTACAATTATAAATTGGCGCCATGGATGTCACTCTTGTGAAACGTCCCGCTCCAAACTTTACATGTACATTAGGTCAGCTAATATCACCTGCCATCTTCACCGCTAGAGTTGCTGCTCGTGAGCGAAAGGGCAAATTTGCAACGCAATTTTGCGAATACCTCGACGAATATTCGGGATATAGACCTGCAATTTTCACTATAGGTTTTTCCAGATTCTACTCTATATACTGTTAAAATTTCATTCAGATTAGTTAGGTATTGTGAACCTGTATAGCCGACAAACATACACACATAAATACATACACTGACTTTTATATATATATACTAGACGAATGACCCGGGCAACGCCCGGGTTTACCCGATCAAATGTTTTATTCAAACACTATTCGTTACAATTATAAATTGGCGCCGTGGATGTCACTCTTGTGAAACGTCCCGCTCCAAACTTTACATTACATTAGGTCAGCTGATATTACCTCCCATCTTCACCGCTAGAGGCGCTGCTCGCGAGCCAAATATTCGGGGGATAGAGACCTGAAAATTTCACAATAAGTTTTTTCCAGATTCTACTCTATATACTGTTGAAATTTCAGTCAGATTAGTTACGATATAAATCTTCAAATCGAGCGAGCGTCTATAAATATTTCGATTTAGATCAAGTATTCTAATTATTAAGCGAACTATTATTAATAAAATTTTGAGAAGATTTCGATTTTAAACGTATTTATAACCTTGATAAAGGGCGCTGTTCGTGAGCTAAGTAGAATAATTTGAATATATAGTTTTAATATTCAATTTATATATAATTTAAAATAGCCTATCGTTTTCCTAGTATTTTTTTACCTATGTATGGAAATTTTGGTACTGTAAAAAAAACTTTGCTTCAATAATATAAAAAAAAAAAAACACCCAGGCTAAGTTTCGAACCAAGGTTGTGGAAATACGAAGCCGTACACCTAACCATTAAGCTACGCTTGGCATCATAAATATTCGCATGTAAAGCTATTTCAGGCCTTACATATTTCTAACGACCTTTTTGATATAGGTTTTTAAAACATGGAAATTATAATACATCAAATAAATAGAAATAGTGTGAACACAAATAAAACATACCAAATATTTCGAATTAGAGCAGTTATTTTAAACGGCGAATTATATCAGTTATATATCTAAAAATGAAAAAATATAAATCTTCAAATCGAGCGAGCGTCTATAAATATTTCGATTTAGATCAAGTATTCTAAATGTATGTGTTATTAAGCGAACTATTATTAATGAAATATTGATAAGATTTAGATTTTAAACGTATTTATGACCTTTTAGTACTTGATAGAGGGCGCTGTTCGTGAGATAAGTAGAATAATTTGAATATATAGTTTTAATAATTGATTTATATATATTTTTTTAATAGCCTATCGTCTTCCCGTATTTTTCTACCTATGTATGGAAATTTTGGTTTGAATTAGTGAACTACTGCGAATTTGTATACCGGACATACATACAAACAAACAAACAAACATACAAACATTCATTTATATATATATATATAGATATAGTTGCCTTATTTTATTTCGCGTTCAATATTTTCACTGTATCAATGTTGACCACTGATAAATTGCGCCTGTGTCCACCAAAACATTACAAAGTCCTTATTCTCTCACATATATTTGTATTGAATATTTATAATCTATTTATAAATATCAATAATGGCAGACTTGTGCTTTGGTTTCTCTATTCAGGCGTGGCGCCTAGTTTAAATCTTCTCGGACAGGATATCGGTTAGGTGTATATATACTCGGGTCTATACAAATATCGGCGTAAGTTTGTGTGTAAGGGGTGTATATCATTATAAAATATTTTGTTCGACTAGAAATGTGTTCTGGGAGATTGCATTTGAAACATATTGGTCTACCATCCTCAGTTCTAGTCTCTTGTGGTGTCCTATCCGTGTTTGCCTCAAATTTTTGAGAGCGGTGAATTGGTTTTGAGAAATATTTAGAAGTAATTTGTTGATAATTGTGGTATTAATAATTGGCTTTCCTTAACCTTGAAAGTGTCTTGGCTGAAAGTCTTGTTTTCTTGGTTGAGTATCTTCTCGGCTGTGGGTCTTGTCAGTTGGTTAAAAATAATAAGAGTTCCTCGGCAAATTCGGCTTAAAAATTTTCTTGCTTTTTCCCACTCTCTATATATTTTTCTCGAATGACTCCGATTTCATGCAGGTTTTCATAAGAGCTTCTGTTGAATTAGAAGTTGTCAGAAACAGGGCAAAAGAATATTCTTTTTCAACACACTTACTATAAATTTAATTTTCTCCTTTTCTTCCATTAATGGGTCGAACTTATTGCACAAATATTGCACGCCGATATTTGTACAGAGCCTGACATATCTACGCATAACCGATATGCCCTGCTAGGTGATATAAACTAAGCGACAGGTCTCATTCGAGAAACCAAAGCACAAGTCGACCATCAATAATATTCAAATATTAGAACTTAATATAAGATCCAAGTTTAAGTGAAACACTTCAAATTTTGTAATGCTTTGGTGGACGTAGGTGCAGACCTATCAGTGGTCGACATTACCGCAGCAAAAAAATAAATATTGAATGAGAAATAAAGAAATTCTACACAATTTGTGCTAGTCTATATGGAAAAAATCTATATATTTTTGTAAATTTTGAAATTGAGATTAAAATTGAAGATAAAGCTTTTCTCACACGCTTGTCGTAATTAAAACTTGGCTTCGATATGTTTATCCAGGGAAGAAAGGTGTTGAAAATAAATTGAAGCAAACATTAATTGTAAAGACGAAATAATAGAATACGATTTAAATCATGAACCCAATAATATAGAAACGAAGTACATTCAAGTAAGAAATTCAGAAGCCACTATTATTTCTGGGCTTCCAGTTAGACTCGTCTAAGGGTAAATTGAAGTGAATGAAGGCGAATATCTTATTGAACAAAATAATAAACATTTTCAAACCAATTGCCTTTAGGTAGCTAGATGCTTATTCACAGTGAAAAACAAACAATCTCATGCTTGGATAAAAAAATATGCTTACTCACGCTCCCTTAAGATAATGAAAAATTAAAAACACTGGGATTTTGCAGTTCACCCTTATCAATCAACTATATAGGAGAGACATCTGTGTGCGTGAAAATACCGAAATTCAAGTTCAGATTAACAAAGATTACCAACTAAAGAACAAAGCTAACTAATACAACTTTTATCTAAATATTCATATTTATTTTCTTAAATTTAAATATAACCAATTTGACGAAACATAAAATAAGCCTTACAGAGTTGGCGCCACAGAGAGATACATAATTGATGAACAAATACAAGATATTCTTCACGAAGGAGTTATTCGCCCTTCTTCAAGTCCGTTTTTCCTAGTCCTATTAGTTATGAAAAAAAAAGACGGCAATTTGAAGTTTTGTCTTGCCTAGAGAAAGATTAATAATAACTGTGAAAGACGCTTATTCATAGTCAATGATGTCATGGACACCTTTTAAGGGTCGAAATACTTCTCTTCAAATTATATTCATCAGTATACGGGAAATTTGAAATCGTGGAGGAGAACAAAATAAAAGCAGCTTTAACAACGTTCAGTGTTTATATAAATTCAATGTTATGCTTTTGGCTTATGTAATGCTCTAGCGACATTTTAAAGGGTTATGAATAACGTTCTCGAAAGTCTGATATAGAAAATAAACTTATGCTATTTAGATTATGCCATTATATACAGTCATGTTTATAAAACTCATCTTGAACGACTGAATGCAATTTTTTAATGTTTGAAGATCTAGATATTCTGAGCCACATATCAAGCCAATATGGAGTGAAGCTATCAGATGGAAATTACGAAACACAGAGTTGATAATTTCCCGAAACCCACCCCAAAAACGAAAGAGGTGCAAACCATCTTTAAAACTTTGTTTTCTTACTACAGGAAATTGATTATAAACTTTGCTAATTTAGCCGATCCACCTTACTAAAATTACAAAGAAAACATATAATTTGAATGGACCAAAGAACAAAAAAAAACTCATTTCAAAATTTGATGATGGCTCTCTTAAGTCTAGCTGTTCTAGCACATTTTGACCTTCAGGCCTCTACCTGCATTCACACAGATGCGTCGAATGTCGGACTAGGTGCATCCCTAATGCAAACAATTGATGAACAAGAAAAGGTAGTGTCGTATATCAGTAGAACCATAAACTAAATCAGAACTTAAATATTTAACAGAAGAGAAAATGTCTAGCAATGGTCCAAATATCCTAATTACGGCCTTATCTTTATTGTAATCAGTTCAGAATGATAACAGATCACCATGCTCTAGGCTGGGTTAAAAACTAAGGGACCATATTGGTAGACTAGCTAGATGGGTTCTTAAATCCAGGATTAAGACTTTGAGGTGATACAAAATTCATGGAAGAAACACTTGCCTCGAGAGGCCCTTTGCCTTAAATCGAACGTGAAAGTGTGATTGATATGAAATTTTCTTCATTTATGAATGAGAAGGACGATTTTAGTGACAACTTCAGAAAGAGCCTTTAGGAAATGATGGCAAGATCTCCCTCACCCAAAATGTCAAAGGAGAAGATAGGTTCCTTACAAAAAGAGCCTAAACCCCAAGGGCAATCCTTGACTAATTGTTGTACCACAAAGCAGGAAAGAATAATTACAAGGATTACCATGACCACATGCTCTGTGTCTATTTGGGAATTGCAAAAACTAAATATCGAATAAAAAATAAATATTATTTGCCCTCTATGCTAAAGGATGTCGCTATGTAAAACCTTATTTCCTTTGCCAGAATCGTGAAGGCACGAACCAACTTCCCTCAGAATTTCTTCCGCCTATACCTCCAGCAAATTACCCACTTGAAAGAATTGGTAAATATTTATTGGACCCTCTCTAATCCACTAAAACTAGGAAAGGAGTATATTTGATAAAACCTATTTCAGATGCCACAGAAATGGAAGTCGCTAAATTTATTATAGAAGGTGTTTTCCTTAGGCACGGAGCCCCTAGATATCTAATCAGCGATAGGGGCTCACAGTTCACATGAAACCTCCTGAAGGAAATTATGAAAATCTGCAGAGTAAAGAACTGCTCATCTACCAGCTAGCACCCGCAAACAAATGGGTTAACAGAACGTTTGAACAGAACAATATTCGGCATCCTGAGCATGTATATGAATGTGAACCATAAAATTTAGGATGATAGCTACCGGTTATTACCCATGCATACATTTCGACCTTGCAAGAAACAACTGGATTCTCGCCATCCTTCTATATGATAGAGAATCAGTGTCTCTCCTAGACAACATCCATGTCGGAATAGAGATTTCGCCCTTGATTACGATGAATAAGTGAATGACTTACTAAGAAAAGTTCATAATTTCAGACAATTAAGCCACTATAACACGAAAAAAGTACAAGAACGGATGAAGAAAAATTACAATGATAAACGTCGAGATTATATATACAACATAGGAGATTTGGTAGCCATATTGACACCAAAATGAAAAATAAGGAAATGTGAAAAGCTTCTGAAGAGATACTTTAGACCTTTCACAATATCAGAAAACTATCAGAAGCAAACTACTCGTATATAGTAAGGCCTAAAGATGAACCCAACATAGACCTTCACGTTGCCCCTATATCAAGAATAAACTTTACTTTCAAAGAATACAGGAACAACACAGGACGTGGAGGAACTTGGAAAAGTTGATGATGTTGCAGAAATGTATTAATATTTAAATATTTTGAATTAATAATTTTTATTATTCATCAAACAGTTCAATAATGAATTAATATATGGAATATTTATATTTTCTATGTTACTTCAAGTCTTCTGTAAATAGGGGAACAATATTCACATAATAAATCAAACTTATTTTATTAAAAACCGCTTTGGTCTTGTCTACAATACAGAAATGGATCAGTCTATAGTAGAAACAAACCCAGTCGTACAGAAGAATGTGTAACAATATTTATAAAAGATTATTTCAAATAGGGACTTGGTTATTTTAAGCTGAGGCATTAAGAATCTTCTACAATGGATATATGCCACTTTTATTCCCATCATAAAAAATGATTTATTTAATAATAATAAAAATTCACAGATGAAACAAAATTCGCTTCAAATTCGAACAATTTCATTTTAATATATTATTATATACCATCTCAATGATAGAAATTGAAATTGTTTTTAACAAAGCGGAAATGTCATTCTTGGAAGGATAGGTCTCCAAGAAACCAATAAGCTACTCAAACAAGAAAACCAATAGTTCTTCAAATTGAAGATACTTCGGCCCGTAAATATTTTTATTATCTCGACGTTTCGAAAAAATCTTTTGTCCTCGTCAGGAGCAAACAAAAATTGAAACATTTGCTTCAAAATATTTACTGGCCGAAGTATCTTTAATTTGAAGACCTATAAATGGCGGCCAGGCAGCCTCTATCTTTACGATAAAAAAGAAACAATGTTCCACTGATATAAAAGTTTCTTATGCATAAAAATAAAGGTATGCATAGTAAAAGAAACAAATCATGAATAACAGAAAGCTAGGGTATATCAGGGATAAACAGCATCGATACTTTCACAAATTTGTGTTTTTTTTACAGGTTCTCGTAGAGCCACCTTGAATATTAATAGTTTATCTTAAATGTGAAACATTAATTTTTTTTTTCCACTTTCGTCCAATAATCGTAATCTTATACTCTTCAACGTTTTTAGATTTTAATCAGGCATAAAAAAATTTGGACACTTCGCTGAGACTTTAGCTATTGTACAAGTTTTGTGACAAAAATAGTTTTTAAAAAATCAAAAATGGAAAGGCCCCAATTAAAATATTAGTATTTACAAAATATCCCCTCTCGCATCTATACATAGTTCTCGTCGTTTCTGCCATGATTCAGAACATTTCAAATCATCTTCAAGAATGTTCTTCCTAACTTTTTTCTCGATGACCTTATATTGTTTTCTATAGTTACTTTCTCTTTAGATCTACTTCTATTAGTTTCAATCTTCGAATTGTTAGTTACTTAGAAAAATAAATAGTCAATTATGTTTAAAAAGTCTCTTTTTAAATCGAATTACTTTATTAATAGGTTGTTTCTAGAAATCTAGATTATTTTAATTATATTTTTATATACAGTAGACTCTCCTATAACGCGAGGTTTTACAACGCGAATTTTCGTATAACGCGTTATAAAATAAAATGCGGAAATTTTTATATTGACAACTGTACAATACATTTAATTTTTATGCACACGCGTTTTTCATTTTTTTTTTTTGAACGAAGTAGTGTTGTATACTTTGTCAATTTAATTGCACATGTGTTTCTGTAAGTAAATTTTTAAAAATAGTGTTAAATTGAGTTTTAAAGCTTAAAATAATATTTTTAACGCATATAAGGTATTAAATTAGAATTTAAATGTAAATATTTTGCAAATATAAAAAAATTATGAAACTTGCTACCCAGGCATGATGAATAAAGTTGGAAAAAAAGAAAAATTGAAAAGGAGATATACTGTTTCATATAAAAATGTATTGTATAAAATGATGTATATAGGAAAAATAATTATATACCAAAACAAAACTTCCTATAACGCGTGTGAAGAAATGTCGGGTAATAGTTTCACAAAACACTGATGCGAAATTCGGTAGAAGAATTAGCAGTGATGATTCTTTGTGGGCTGTTGCAAGGATTTAAATAAGATCACTAAATAGCAGAAAGGAGAGGGTAAAAGTCTCCTTCTAACTAACTTTATTTAATACATCTTAAGAGGACAGAGGAAAACACCCAACTTGGTCGGTAGCAGACCAAGCCGTGTTCTGGTCCTTTGTTGGCGGCTGGCGCCTCCGAGGCTTGTTTGTTTACAGTCGTCACCCGAGCCGTCTGGACGGCGTCCATTATTCCACATACTCCCACCTGTTTTTCTCTAGGCACACAGAAAAACAATAATAATCGTCCAATCGGTTGGGTATACAAACGGTTCTTCCCGATCTAGTCTGTATTTTTGCAGTTTTCTCTTTATTCAGGTCTTTATACCTGGAAGACCAAAATTCTTCGGAGAGTTTTAACCAGGAAGGGCCCTCCCACCATCTAGACTGTATCAGTCGGGAGAGGCTGCATCCTCTGGAGGGTAAATCAGCTGGATTGCACTCGCTAGGAACATATCTCCAATCTCCAGGATCACTAAGTCTGCATATCTCTTTCACGAGATTCCTGACAAAGGTACTCCACTGGTCATCGCGCTTTATCCAAACTTTTTGCCATAGGATTTTAGGCCTTTTTAATATTGGGTACAGAAATCCAATAGGGTCATATATCTGAGCTAAGCAGGACAGGATACTCCTTTTGGTTATCTGGGGGGGTGTGGCTACGGGAATTTCACATGACAAACAATCTTCCCTTTTATCCCAACATATACTAAGCACTTTAGATATCTCTGCTCTTTAAAAGGGGTAAGTATCGGAGGCCACGTCCAGGCTATGCTCCCAACGGCTTAGCTCCATCCGAGCATTATCCATGATGGACGTTGCGGTCAATTTGAGATCTTGTAACTCTTCAAAAGAGTTCACGCTTGTGACTAAATTGTCCACATAAAAGGATTTCTGCAACCTCTGAGCTAACGGTTTATGTTCAGGTCGAACATTAGACAGGTGGTATTCGATTACTGCCCCCAAAACCCACCGGAAACGACACGTCTATGTCGGAATACTTCTGTCTTTTCTCCATTTGGGAATACCACAGAAAACGCAGGTAATCTCAGTCCCTTTCATTCACCTCAATCTGCAGAAACGCTTTCTTTATGTCTGCCACGACTCCAAACTTGCCATTTCTAAACCTCAGCATAAGGTTGGGAATCATCTCTATGAGGTTAGGTCCTTTTTCAAGACAGTCATTTAAAGATGGGGATCTATAGACCTTGCTAGAAGCATCAAAGACAGGTCTGATAGGCGTAGTCTCACTGGAGAGTTTCACCACCGGACGATGAGGCAGGTAGAAGGCCTCAGCGTCGTGTTGTTCAGCTGGGACTTTCTCAATTATCCCATCACCCAACCAGCCTCGGAAAATATCATCAAACTCCTCATAAAGATTCAAAGAGATTAATTTCTTAGTCGTCTGTTCTATATAATCTCTTCATAGCAACCTCCCTGTTGTTCGCGATTTTAGCTTTTTCTACAGTCCACGGGAGGGAAACAACATATCTTCCAGAAACAGAATGATGGACTGTTTTTAGAAAATGTCGACGCGCCAGTGCGTCTCTCTGATCTCTCTGTTTAACCTCAATAGGATCCATAATGCCAAGAACATCGAGATTCCACAGATTGGTTATACTGCTCTCCGAAATTGTCATCGTTGTAACATGATGAGCGAGTGAAACGTCACTACCTTGCTGACATTCTCCCATTAAAGTCCATCCAAAACGCGTCTGCGACGCAGTCAAGCCATTTGACAACACACAAGATTTCATCATGAAAATAGATCCCAACACATCGCATCCTAGAAGTATTTCAATTTCCATGTCATCCTTTCCAATATCAGGAACCCAGATTCTGCGGGCTTTGAGTTCTTTAAACCATGGCCCGCGGCTCAATCTTGGTAGGTTACCACCGATTTTTTGTTGGTCAAGAAGCTTTGCTACCATCTTAAAATTCCCCGATGCATGACCCAAATTGACTCTGTATTCTTGGTGGACACTTTCACTAGTATGACTTCCAAACACCACATGTTTAAGTGATTCCTGGCCAATGGGAGATAGTCCGAGATCCTGGGCAAATTTAGACAAAATATAGGATCGTTGGGAACCTGTGTCAAGGAGGGCACGCACTACTTTTGCCGAAGTCGCACCTTCGACCTTAATCTTCAGAGTCTGTAGCAAAATCAGAGACGAAGCGCTAAGACCGGATAATGAAACTCCGTTTTCAACTGTAGGAGAAACGTCACAATCTTCCACCAGTTCCTTGTCTTCATCCGCTGACTCTCGTCCAGGAGCATTAAGAGGGCATAAAATATCAAGGTGCTTCTTCTTACATCGAATACATTCAGTTATGCGCCTTCTACAATTAGAAGAGATATGACCTGGTTGGAGGCAGGAGAAACAACATTTAGCGTTTTTACTACACTCTCTTCTTTTTTTAATGCTCATTCTGCGCGCAGCAAGACATTCTGTGTTTTTATGATCTTTATTACAAAAGATGCAATTCTGGGCACGTCCAGCAAAGAGTCCAGAGGCCGTAGGTATGTGATTGTCTGCCTACGTTTCTATCCTGTTTCAGAGACTTGAGTCCAAACTTGGATCCAGCTAAGGCTCTGTCTTGTTCTGCTGCAGCTTCCTTTTGGAGAAACTCCATAATTAGGTCAACTCTAGTTTGAGTCGAATCATTAGCATCAATCTTGACATCATGGAGGGGGCTTCTTTGCCAAGCCTTCATGAGTTCCTCTGAGAGACATGCCTCAATCATTGGAAATATAAATACAGACATCAGTCTGGCCTCAATCTTTAAGGATTCCAATGCTCTCAAATGAGTCACCAACTCATCATAAAATGAAGTCACCTTCAACTCTTGTTTGGAGGAGCAGTCGATCATAAGACGGATAAGATCCCTGACATAGACTTGTTGCAACAGTTCAGGCCTTTCAAATCTTTCTGTCAAAGTTTCTATAACTCTGGGGTAATTCTCGGTAGTCAGGGGGTAACTATCAACCAGTTTACTAGCTCTGGTTCCCGGCGACATAGATTGCACAAGATATTGAAACTTGTCTCTGTCTTCTAAAGTAGGATAGACATGTATCTTGTTGAACTGTGCCCACCATCCCAACCAATCTTTTATTTCTCCTGTAAACTTCTTTAATTCTATCTTGGCTAGTTTTACAGTTCTATGGTGTGAGCTAGAGGCGAAGCTTACTTCACTGGCCGTGGGACTGGATGCAGTGATATTGGGTTCAACAAGAGCAAGACATTTTTTTATATATCCTCCTATATCTCTGGATATATTGCAAGTAGGGCTTCCAATCCCGGTACATATTTTCAATCCCGGGATTCGGGATTGCTTTTTTCTCAATCCCGGGATCCCGGGATATCCCGGGATTGAAAAACATTTTCGTCTTTCTACGCCAAGAGGTATATCGTTTCGTTTGTTATATTTTTAATTTTTTATTTTATATAGTGCCAATGACGTGGCACTTACTTCGATGAAAACAACCTGAAAGCCATATATTTTGCGCCTGCTTATGAACTAAATCATTGCCTTTGGGTTACAGTTTGAAATTATCTGTCAATTACTGGACACATATCTGGAAAAGAATTATGTTCTTGGAACTCTTAGACCACATCTCTTAATGCAGTGTTGGGCAGTAATCCATTCAAAGTAATACATTACCTTGTAATTACGATTACTTTGCAATGCATTACTTTGCAAAAAAATAATAATTGCATTAGAATGTAAACATAATTACTCGTAATTCTATATATAATGAGAGAGAGAGAGAGAGATAGCAATTGTGATTAAAATAACTTGTAATTGTAATTATAGCAAATGTAATCATGATTATTTTCAATTGTGATTATAGAAAATGTAATCATTATTGCATTTTGCCCAACTATGTTTTAATGTTTAAAAAGAAGACAGCACCGTTTTAAAAACCACGAATTGCTTTATTTTAAGGATAAAAATTCAATTTCGAGAAAGATTTGAGCGTAGGAAAGATAATTTGTCAAGAGTGTCATCATGCAAACTAGAACGTATCTTATTGCATAGGTATCCAGAGGAGGAGAAGACTCTTTCCGATTCCACGATTCCACAGACGTTGGAGGAATTGTCAGCAAGTATTGATACACACTCTCTAAATGGGGTCCTCGTTTGCCTGACTGAGCAGCAATATTAAGTTCGTGGTTAATCATAGTTGAGTAGGATGCGGCGTCTGGTGTAGGTATTGCAATTGAAGTTGAAGAGGCAGCCTCAATAGCTTCTTGCAATCGGCGCTCAATTGTAAGATGGTCATTCGATTGTGATGGCTCATGGTGTTCTTGTAAACTCCGAGGAAGTTGCGAATTATCAGCCTGAATTCTTACTTCGGCCATTTGTTCCTGTAACGGTTTAAGACGCAAAAGCAATTTCACGCTAAAGTCTTTGACCATTTTCTTTTTTTCAAACTCTGCTTGCGGATTGTGCAGATATTGGAGGACTAAAGATGTTTTATTGCATCGCTCTTCTAAAATTCTCTTTTGAAAAGATTTTTGCAGATCTTTGCTGAGAGAATGAGATTGTGCTTGCAGCTCCTCTAGAAGAAACTTTACTGTTGCTTCTGCAGTCAAAAGTCGCGTCTACAGATAGCCGCCACAACTGCCCGAAATGGTTTCAGTGCGGAAATTACTTGCGTCATGATATCAAAATCTTCATCAGTTAGATGGACATTTGCATTCACATCTATTAGCGCCTTCTGAATCGCTGACTTCACACTGAGAAGTCTCTCCAACATGTTCAATAAACTATCCCTGCGCGTTCTGCAGTCGAGAATGAGACACATACTGGTGGAAATGCGATTATCTTGCCGCATGTAGTTCAGTAAGATCTCGTTCTTCAGCGGCGATCGTTTGAACAATTTCACAACCACGCGAGCTTTTTTCGTCACTTCATTCATATTTTTCTTTGAAAATACTGGAGATTGTGGATAAATTGCTTCAGGGAATGAGGGATGTGCTACCTCTAGGCTAACGTTAAATGGAGAAGTGTCCTTATTGTCATCCTCGGAAAGGTCAGATTCAGCTTCATTTATCCCAGTAATCCCGGGATTTTTCGAGCAGAATCCCGGGAAACGGGATCCTGGGATTGGAGGCCCTAATTGCAAGGCTTCCTCATCGTCTTGCTCTAATTCATCTTCGCTAACGTCTGAAGTTAGCATGAAGTCTCTTATCTTGCCTTGGATCACAAGAAGCTCACTGTGAGTTTCTTCGATGATCCCTCTATTATATTCAATGTCCTCTACAGGTATCGGTGGAGTACCTAACAGAAACTCTTCTGTCGTCTTCAAGCTGCGAGTTAGTCGCTTTCTAAGTAAATTTCTATGTCTTTTTAAAATTTCCATTTTTCAAAAAAAAAAACACTATAAACAGAAGGTAAAACAAAAGGTACTTAGCTTGAGTCTTGACTTGTACTCAGCCGTTAATCCACTTGATCTTGCCTTGTCAGAAGCCCACCCGGGGACGCCACTATGTGAAGAAATGTCTGGTAATAGTTTCACAAAACACTGATGCGAAATTCGGTAGAAAAATTCGCAGTGATGATTCTTTGTGGGCTGTTGCAAGGATTTAAATAAGATCAATAAATAGCAGAAAGGAGAGGGTAAAAGGCGCCTTCTAACTAACTTTATTTAATACATCTTAAGAGGACAGAGCAAAACACCCAACTGGTCGGTAGCAGACCAAGCCGTGTTCTGGTCCTTTGTTGGCGGCTGGCGCCGCCGAGGCTCGTATGTTTACAGTCGTCACCCGAGCCGTCCGGACGGCGTCCATTATTCCACAACGCGATTTCATACAACACGAAACACATTAATCGCGTTATAGGAGAGTTTACTGTATTCACTTTAATGTATGCAATCATCTCTACAGAGCTTTAAAGCAATTTACTTAAAAATCAGAAAATTTATACATCTACTGAATCAAAATTCGAAATTATTATGAACGCTTATGATTCCTTTTTTTTAATAAACAATTCCTACGCCTTACTGCAATGGAAAAATTGAATGAGAGCCTGGCTCATCAGTAGTGTAACCTCCCAGCGGTTTCGCCAGTTCAATCTACCATACCGCTGTTATATTGCATTTTTCGATCTTCCTTTTTAGTGATACTGATGCTAGACTCTTGGAATGGGTATTTTAGGTGAACTATGTAAATAAGCTTTGATGACAGCAGAATTACATACAATTAAAAATATATAATAGGAAGACTGTAAAACTTTATTCATTACCGAAAAATTATCTCAGCAGTTTCGACAAATCAGTCTACCTCTCCACTTCAACTATTGTAGTGTTAACAATTTTTATATATAGCTCGCATTTTACATAGTTCAAGTAACTTATTTGATATCTTGGAATCACTGACCGATCATATTAACACAAAGTTGAAATAAACTGCTATGTGAATTCCTAATTTATTTCTATATTGATGAATATTTATCTAATGAAATGTATCTTAGGATTATTCATAGCCACAATTAGCAATTCCAAAAATGTGTTTCAAAGGCTATGATGAATGTGAGGCTAAATAAAAATGTCTAAACTAAATAATAATGTGTTTATTTATTCTTGAAATGTCGCGCAGTGCAGCACATGATGATGTGGTGGGGTGGGAGTGTTCAAACCACGGAGGGTGGGGCGCTAGCAGCGTTGGGCACCAAGTCGAATGCGGCCACCGAAATGGCTTTGGCAGTGACCGACGTTAGATAGGACCAAGGGAATCTTCTTACCATCCACACCATTGGCGCAGGGTATAACGATCAATTAGGTATATATATTATATCGTGTTCATTGGTATATAACAGTATAGAATATATATTATATTATATTTCATTTTTATAATAATAATAATCTCAGGGATGCATGGGGGAGATGGCAAGAAGAGGAGATTCCCTTGGAATATCGACAAATAAGAAAGTTGTAAAACTAAACAGTTAGAGAGTATAGAGATGTAGTAGATATCGTGGGTGAAGAAGAGAGAGACTGGTGATGATCGTCGTGTAATAAAAAATGAGGCGAGGGATATGTCCTTCAGATTGCACTGCCTTTACGGGAAGGAAGCTGCGCCAGTTTCCGATAAAGTGGGGAGTTGAGGAACCGCGGGTACGAGTCTCTGTGCATCAGTGTGTAGATCTGCATCTGGGCATCGTCGAACACGTGCGACGTGGGATTCTGAATGTTCCTGTTGATCACGTCGCGCACCTGGGAATCTAGGCTCACCTGGGGACACACCATAATATGGCTGAGCAACATCAGTGTTGTACATTTCGGAGATATTCTCACAAATTATGGGATTCTGTCAAAGAAGATGGTCGTATTGTTTGAAGAATTTGAAGAAAATGATATTAGTATTGGATGGAACTTTTCTTAGTAAGATTATATCAGAAAAAAAAAACGAAAAAAAAACTTTTTTTTTTGTTAAATAGACACCCGAAACTATGTGCAAAATTGGTTTAATGTCTTGATGACCAAGCTACGACCAATGTCAAAGTTCATTAGGTATTTTCATTGAAAATTAATGCGGTTTATATAGATGCAGAATAAGTAAAATAAATCATATATTTGATGAATAGACATCACTGATTTTTACATATTTGATTAATGACTTTTATACCCTCTCTCTCTCTCTATCTCTCTCTCTCTCGGCCGTGCGGCCACGCGGTGCGCGAGCTCCGCGTTTTTCGAGATGGAGATTGATTTTATCGAACTAGCTAATCCCTTTGGGGTATTGGCTGATAGCCAAGAGAATGACGAACATGAAAATCTAGTTCATGTGCAAAATGTCCCTGCCAATTTTACGAAATCGGCGGAAACAGCAGAAATGCAAGTGAAGAATTTGCTTGATACAAATATAAAAAACGGCGGAGATGCAAATCAAGCCGCGGAAAAAAATGAAATGTATGCAAATTCGGCAGCTTTGCTAGCCTCTGCCTTCCAACTATGACTTCCTTCTCTCTTTCAGCGGAAAATCGCATCGAGAAGAATGTTAATTGGGCGGATCAAGTGGAGGCCGCGGAGAAGGATGAAGATCCTACACCTTTCATCCAAGTGAAAAAAAGGAAGGCGTCCCCTCCTAAAAGCCAGCCGACCAAGGTTGCGAAGTCGGAATCCAGCGCTCCAAAGCCAGCTGGGAAGCCACGAGTTATTAACAGGAATCCCGTGGCAGCCATCAAAAACACCAGGCAGCAGCAGCAGATAAACAAGGCCAGATCTGCAGCAGCATCCTTCGATCAGGGCTGCTTCATTGAATGGTGCCCGGATTTCGATCACCTATGCTACATGAGGGCCTTGGAAGAGAATCTGGGAAGGGGGTCCGTCTTCCAGCTCATGAGAATGTCTGGCCACATGCTGGCCAGTCTGTCCAGTGTGGAGAAGGCCGAGCGCCTGATCGAGGATGGACTTACGATCGGAGACACCATCCTCAGAGCGTTCCCCTATAGGAAAAGGGCGGAAAAATAATAATCGGGAACCTCCCCATCGCCGTAAAGGAGGAGGACATAGTCGCAACCCTGCGGCCATACGGCAAGGTCGTCTCTCTGGCCTTCGAGATTGTCAACTGCGAGGGCTACTCCTGGGCCACAGGCAATAGAGAGGCCTTCATCCTCATGAATGATGGCATGAAGCTCCACCAGCTCCCTGGAAAAGTGGATATCAAGTCCAAGGGAGAAACAACACCTGCCTTCATCACGCACGGCGTGAAATGCAGCATGTGCCATCGCCAGGGACATCGGCGAGCCAGCTGCCCCAGGAGAGACAGGGAGGAACGCCCCACTCAACAACAAACACCCAGGCAGGACCCAGCGCGCCTTCCTCCTACCACTCAGACGCCGTCCTCTGCAGCGCTTGGCAGGCCTCAGGAGACCCCCTCCAAAAGTGTCTCGGCTCCCGCGGCGTCCACTCCCGTCCAACCAACGCCTGCTACAAGCCCCGCAAAACCACCAGCGGAAGGGGTGTCTTTCTCCAGCAAAGCTAGCGAGGCTAAGTTAGCTGTTCCTACCCCGCCCCTCCCTTCTGTTCCCAGAGTGCAGGAGGAAAGCTCTCGGGAGGAAGAAACGCCGAAGAAGGCATCTTTGGCTCTTGAGCAGCTGAAGCCAGTCCTTGAGCGACTCCCTGACACCATATTCAAGGACATTGAAACGGCGGGCGTTGGGAGAGGAAGGGTGATTCAGGCAATCACCAACAAAGGCCCTATGAAGGCGCTGATCGCTGCCCTGAATCCCGAGCAGGCGGCCTGCCTGACTGACCTCACCACCAAGTTGATATCCAATATAGAGGACAAGGCCTGCCACCTCTACAAGCAGCTCACCACCATCAGAGCTGCAGCTAAGAGAGGGAAGTCATGAGCTTCCGCATGGCATGCCTCAATGTGCGCGGCATTGCCGTTCGCGAAAGGAGTGTGGAGTTGTGCTGCTTCCTTAAGCAGCACGCAGTTGATGTCGCGTTCGTCCAGGAGACGAACGTGCTGGCCCTGAACAATGTCCGGGACCTTTGCTTGGGCTACAGCGCCGTCTTCGCGCCATCATCGACACCCAGGGGATCCGGCCTCGCCTTCATCGTGGCGCCGGGAGTCACCGTCCTCTGGCATCGTGTCCTGTGGCCAGGCAAGATTGCCATCGCCAGCGTCAAGATCCGGGGTCTCGAGACCCGCGTCATCAACTGCCACCTCTCCCACACTCCCGAAGAACGGCATCTCCAACTGCAGATCATCGCAGAGGAAGCCATCAGAGAAGATGCGTGGGCCCTCGGCGACATCAACATCTCCGAGGAGTCTTCGAGCGACATCGGGTCTGGAGCCGTGGAAGCCTTCGCGGAACTCCTGGACCGGACCGCCCTCGTCGACATCGCCGCCATTTTCGATGCCGCGCACCTGCCTACCAGGGTCGCCAGTTATGGAAGCCGGGTTGACGCCGCCCGTCTGGATCGAGTCCTTATACCATCAAGACTCTCTGGGCGCGTCACCCGTTACTGGACCCTCAATTACCGCAACTCGGACCACCGTGCCATCCTTCTCCAAGTGGGGGATCCCCCTTCACCGTCTGCGCCATCCATCTCCGCGCTACTGCGATCAGCGCCAGTCATCGAGAGGATTGAGGCGCTTCTTAGTGAAGCTTCGCAGGAAATCGAAGGCAACCCTACTGGAGATCTATGGGGAAAATGGGGAAAATTGAAGCGGGAACTCGTTGAAGACATCAAGTGCCTCTACGTTTCCCGCGTTGAAGATGAGGACTACGTCACCAGGGCAAGTCGGTTTCTTCGCTCCAGGCTCGAGGCTGAGACCGTGGAGGCGGACTACCCTTCACTGCCTGAACTTGGGCGTGCCCTGCGTGTCCGACAACATCGCGCGGAACTGACGACCGTCTTCGACGCCCAGGGGAACCTCTTCGAGGGAATGAGCCTGAGGCGCTACGTCTTCAACTCCTTCAGAGAGCGCTTCAACTGCTCTACCTGCAGTCCGGAGGACATCGCTGGGTTCTTGGAGGGAGCTACTGAATGCATCACTCTGGAGGACAGTGACCCGCTTCATCGAGCAGATATCTCCTTGAATGAGGTGGAAGTTGCCATCAGCCGTCTGCCTCAAAGGAAAGCGGCTGGTTGGGATGGCATACCCTGCGAGCTTGTCAAGGGCTTCGAGGACTTCTTCGGTGGAGTCATACATCAAGTCCTCGCCGAATCCAAGCTTCGCGGGACTCTTCCAGAATCATCGAGGAGGAATATCATCTGCCTCGTCCCCAAAGCGCACGGTGGTCCGGGCCTAAGCGGATACCGGCCCATTTCACTTCCGACGGCGGACTACAGAATCGTCAGCGGCGTTCTTCTGGGTCGTCTACGTCGCCACCTTCCAGCTATCGTGCCGGATTGCCAGACATACGCCGTTCCGGGAAGATGTCCCTCCTGGAACATCGCGTGCGTGTCTGACGAGGTGGCCCTGGCCTTCAAGAACAAGACGCCGCTGGCAGTCATCTCCACCGACCTGCAGTCCGCCTTTGACAACGTGGACCGAGAGTTCCTGGCCTCCCAGCTACGCATCATCGGCCTGCCTCCGCCCTTCATGGAATGGCTCCACCTGCTCTACGCGGAGGCCGACGCTACCATCAAGGTGGATGGAAACTTCACCCGCCCATTCAAAATGCGCAGAGGGCTTCAGCAGGGTTGTGCCTGCAGCGCAGCCCTTTTCTCCATCTTTACGGGTCCCCTCCTGCGCCACTTGGAGAGAATCCTCGGAAGAGGGAACGTCCTGGCGTACGCCGATGACATTCTCCTGCTGATCCGCGAGGATTGGCAGTTTGAGAGAGTCAAGACCACTTTGACGAATTCCGGCGTGCGTCGGGAGTCAGCGTCAACTTCCCGAAAAGTAAAGGACTGTGGTGCGGCGCCTGGAGGGACCGTGCCGACTCTCCGCTGGGCATCTCGTGGTCCGCATCCTCCATCACGGTGCTGGGCTGCGAAATAACATCAGGCCATGGAACCTCGGTCCAGGAAAATCACCTGCTGGGCATCTTGGAGAGGGCGATCTCCAGATGGTCCCCATTTGTCCGCGGCTTCTCCCTGGTGGGGCGGGCGAGAGCGGCCAACTCGCTAGTACTGGCGGCGGTGCTCCACCATCTGCACGGCTACCTGCCCGGTGATGCCACTATCGCCAAACTGCAGGCCAGGCTGACGCGGTTCGTCTGGGGATCCTGCCATCGCGCCGCCTGGCTCCCGGGAGGTCTACTGGCACGTCCTGTGTCCGTCGGTGGCGTAGGACTGCTCGACATCAGGACCCAACTCCAGCTCGCCTGCTTCAAGGGGGTCCAGGCTGCGTCCAGAAATGGAGGCAAGAACGCCTACTCTTGGCTGGTGGAGTCTGGAGCCTGGATGACCCCCTTGTCCTCGGGTTCCTGGTTGCTGCCTCGCCGCAGCCGGCTGCTGGATCTATGGGGGCAGGCCTTCTCCATCCTGGGCCTGAACCATCGAGTGTTGCCTGCTCCCACTCTACTGAACCTGCCCCTCGTCGGTGCCTGCAGGTTCCTGGCGACGCCATCGCTTCGGGCTCCCTCTAGATGGAAAGGAGTTCGCGTCCGCGACCTGGCAGGCCCTGCTCCGCCGCCCATCGCCAGGCTTACAAGAAGCGCCTGCGAAGATGCAGCTGCTCTTGGGGCATTTTGCCAACGCCTGGTGGCGGACAACGCGACGAGCGTCTACAGGGAGCGGACCTTGGAGGAAGCCGTGGTGCTGCGCGGGACGGCTACGCCGTTCCTGCGCATTAGCACACGCACTGCGCGTCGAATGTTGGAGCGTCCCCGCCTGGCTGCCCTTCCCATCTCACGGTTTCTCCGGCGCTGGGCGCCTGTCGTCGGCGTGCCATCCGCCAGTACACCATGCTCATCCCTCCGCCGCTGCTCCTTCGGGGGCCATGCGGCGGACATCGCTCTGCGGCTGGCCCTGCACGCCCTGCCTCATCCGGGGCATCCGGCGTCTAGCCAGCCTGTCTGCATCGCCTGCTGCTCCAGCGACCTGTCGCTGGCCCACCGCTACTGGTCCTGCAGCGCCGTCCGTCCTCTCATTCGAGAGGCCTTCTCCATCATCGGGCGGCCGCCGGACCTGCAGTCCTGGATCTTCGCGGTGGGCCTCGAGGACAACGCCATCATCATCTCCTCGGCGGCAAAGCATGCGATCTACGTCTTCTTCGTAGATCGCGAAATGCGTGGTGTCGCTGGAGACCCGCTGGCGATCTTCCATCACACTCTGCAGCGGTGGCAGAGGCGCCATGTACATAGTTGTATTTTTTAATCATTTTTAAAATCATTTTTTATTATAACCATCATCCTCATTGTAAATTTCTCATTTTATCATAATTAGTGCGGACTGTGCACTTTACATGTATTGACAAGATGTCAATAAAAATATGTCAATTGTCAATTGTGTGTCTCTCTCTCTCTCTCTCTCCATCGCCTGCCAAATGACCGTGCATCGGGATGGGACGGACTCCCCTGCGAGTTTGTCAAAGCATTTGAAGATTTCTTCGCCGAAGTTATTTGGCAAGTCTTCGAGGCTTCTCGACTCCGCGGGGCCTTACCTCCATCCTCAAGGCGCAGCAAGGTGATCTTGCTGCCGAAAGTGCACGGTGGTCCGGGTCTACAGGCATTCCGGCCAATCAGCCTGCCAACGACCGACTACAGGGTCCTCAGCGGCGTGCTCATGGCTCGTCTGCGACGTCATCTGCCAGACCTGGTGCCCCAATGTCAGACCTACGCCGTTCCAGGACGGTCATCTTCCTGGAATATCGCGCGAGTGTCTGACGAAGCCGCCGGGGCATCCAGACATGACACGCCGCTGGCTGTCATCTCTTTGGACCTGAAGTCGGCCTTCGACACCCTGAGCAGGAGCTACCTGTTCGCCCTGCTGGAGAAGCTGGGCCTACCATCTACCTTCCTAGGGTGGATTGCTGTCCTCTACGGGGAAGCAGACGCCTCCATCCGGGTCGGAGATGTCTACACCAAGGCCTTCCCGCTTCTCAACGGGGTGAGGCAGGGCTGCCGTCTCAGCGCCGCGCTCTTCAGCATCGGAGTTGGACCTTTGCTACGCCGCCTCGAGAGGACCTTGGGCCGCGGCAACGTGGTCGCCTATGCGGACGACATCGTACTCTTCATCAGGGACGACGCTCAGTTTGAGCTCGTGCCCCTGATCTTTGAAGAGTTCCGCATGTCCTCCGGGGTGGCTATCAACTTCAAGAAGAGCTGCGGGCTCTGGTGCGGTTCCTGGAAGCACCGGACGGATTCTCCTCTGGGAATCTCCTGGACGTCCGAGTCGCTGACCGTCCTAGGCTGCACCATCACCACCGGGAACACCTTCGCCTCCCAGGCCTCACACCTGATGGGGCTGCTGGAGCGAGACATCGCGAGGTGGTCGCCCTTCACCCGCGGACTGTCGCTGGTGGGTCGTGCTCGCGCGGCCAACAGCCTGGTCCTGGGTTCCATCCTGCACCACCTCCATGGCTACCTTCCACCTGAAACCACCATCGGCTAGCTGCAGGCGCGGTTGGCGCGCTTCGTGTGGGGTACGAGCCGAGTCTCGTGGCTCCCCGGACGCATTCTGGCTCGTCCAGTCTCCAATGGTGGCGTCGGCCTGCTTGACATCGCGGGCCAGCTTCGGCTCGCCTGCCTGAAGGGGGTCCAGGCCTCTCTTCGCGGCGCCGCCAACGGCTACTCTTGGCTGGTCCGCAGCCGGGCGTGGCTGACACCGCCGGCTCCTGACGTCTGGCACTCGCCTAGGAGGAGGAGACTACTGAGCCTGTGGGAGGCCGCGTCCAGCGTCCTCGAGCTTGACCACCGGGTTCTTCATCCCGCCTGCCTGAGGTCCCTGCGTCTTCGAGGTGACAACAGGTTCCTGCGGCCGCCAGACTTGCTGGCTCCCGAGCGCTGGCTACAGGCGACTGTCAGGGACTTCTCCGATGGCGCCCCTGCACTTGCGCGCTCAACGCGGGCCGCGCTCCTAGATGCGCAGCACCTGGGGGCTTTCTGCCAACGTCTCCTGCGGGAAAACGCCAGCTCCAGCTATCATGCGGAGTACGAGGCGGAGACCATCGTCCTGCGGGGATCGGCGACCCCCATCACCCGCCTACCCAGCCAGAGGGCGCGCCAGGCATTGGACTCGGCACGGCTCCAGGCCCATCCTACTGCAGAGCTGGCTGCCCGGTGGACCCCCACCGTGGATGTGCCCCGCTCCATCCCCTGGGCCGACCTGCGTCGGAACTGCTTCTCGGGGCACGACGCAGATGTCGCCCTACGGCTGGCCCTCCATGCCCTACCACATCCTGACCATCCTGCCTCGAGGCGTGCCAACTGTGCCGCCTGTGGGTCCAGTGACGGGTCGCTGGCCCACAGATATTGGAGTTGCCGAGCCGTGCGAACCCTGCTCCGGGAAGTGTTCGCTTCCTGCGACTTGCCCCTGGATCTGCAGGCCTGGCTCTTCGGCGTCGGCCTCCATCCCGAGGCAGTGAAGCTAACAAGTGTGGCGAAGGCTACCATCTACAAGTACCATCTTGGTCTTGAGTTGGGTAATGCCAGCCAACACATCGACCTGCCCACCCTGTGGGAAAGAACTCTCGCAGTCCATCGGTGGCGGAGTCTTTCTCGCGGTGGGCGCCACCAATGAAGACCTTGTATATATTTTATATATATGTATATTTATCAATTGCTTTATATATTTATATCTATTTATTCTTGTATTTTTCATTATACAGAGGGTGTTTCCTTTCAAATGAAACGATTTCAAACGTCCGTTAGAACTTTATTTTTCGAACGTGAATTTTTTTCATGTGTTCTATGTGCTTCCCCTTCTTCTTGGCTATCTCCCTGCATCGGACTTTCCAAGCTGCGAACACTTCCTTGACTTTGGAGAGCGAAACATTCGACCACTCCTCTTGTGCGGCTTTCCAAAGTCCGGCCTCAGTTTTGGGACGTCGGTTGAAGAGCCGTTGTTTCAACATACCGAACCCGTAAAAATCCAGTGGGCTGGCGTCGGGAGACTTCACTGGAATGTCCGAGTTCCTGATAAAATTTAGGCCTAGGGTGTCCTTCATTTCTTGTAGGAACTGTTGGGTTTTGTTGGAGGTATGGGAAGAGGCTTTGTCGTGATGAAGGAACACTTTGTCCATTTCCCCTGGGTAAAGGTCCTTCAGTTGTTCGATGACAGGTTTCAGAACGCATTCTATATAGAATTCTGAGTTCACCTTCACCTTCGATGGAACCTTTATGAGCGGAAGGACTCCACGGCCAGTCATTACCCCGACAACCATGAAACCTTTAGGGAAAGTTTCGGAGCATTGGTGAACCCAATTATCCGGGACCTGATTGCCTCTTTTGATGTAACAGATCTTCCGGATTCCATTGCAATACGTCACATACATCCATGCTTCGTCCAATGTTGCAGTATATTCCGATCTGGAACCGGCCAGGTGTTCCTCGTAGAGCTTCCGGGCATTCGTTGCACGGTTTTTCATGTGGAAAGGGGTGAGCTTGTGAACCTTGCCTTTTCGTCGGGTATCCAGTTCCAAATCTTTGTGAATGATGTTATTTATCGTTTTTAGCGATGTTCCACACATTCTGGAAAGTTGGCGCTGAGATGGTGGATTTTCAGTAGTTGCTAGCCGCTTTACCTTGGAAACCGTGGCGGGGGTCCGCACCGGACGTGGTCGATCGACTTGAAATTTTTGCCCATTGGATTCAGCTTCCCTTTTCTTTCCGATGCCATTTACTACCCTACATATTGTAGCTTTGCCAACATCTAGTCCTTCTGCTTTTAGCTTTTTCACTATGACGCTATAACTGTTTCCTTCTTTGGAAAGGGTCCGAATTGTTTGTTCGACTTGGAGCGTTAGTCTCTCTCCCCCCATGTTGCAAAAATCATGATACCTGATGAAAATGAATTCTCCAGAAGATTCTAGATCTATTGGAACCAGTGTCGTGTGCAGCATGCCTGCACGTGCAAAACGCGAGCGCTCGAAAATCGTTTCATTTGAAAGGAAACACCCTCCGTATAATCTTATTTATTCATATTTTTATCTAATCTGTATTTAATCTTATATAATCTTATATGGACGTTATAATAAATCAGTTTCAATCTCAATCTCTCTCTCTCTCTCTATTTTATCGTTAAAAGGTTAAAAAGGTGAAATATATTTTTGAGTGGTTTACTTTGTTGGTTAAAAAGTCATCATTTCACTTCATATGTCTTAACATTAAATTTCTGCCAAAGTAATAAAAATGCAAATTCTACAAGTATGCATACTACGTCGAGAGAGCGCGGAATCTGTATTTAGATCGTATCTTATAAGTAAGCACCGTACGATATTAATGCACGTGGATACTCAAACTGGCGAAACTGTTAAGAGGGTCCACCACTAGTCAGTGAAGCCATTATAATATTTTTCCTATCGCAGTAGGAAATTGTATTATCTGGAGAAAAATATATTCATTCTATTCGATTTCAGAGTAGACTTGTAAATATTTATTAACAATTCTTAGATAAATGATCTCCTAGTATTCTCTTTTTCTTCTTTGCTTCCGGCTTTAGGAAGAAGAATAAAAACCAATGACTTCATATGTCTGTCATTGTAACGAGTTGAAAGTTCACAAGCTGTTTTCTGAATTGCTGGTCGTTCTGTCCATTTGTACAACCAGCTCTACAATTCAGCAGAAAGTTGAGAATATATCATAAGAAACGTTTAAAGAGTATGATTAGAAGACACGCAGTGTTTGTATATAGCTACTTGTTTTCTTGTTGATAATTTCTGCCATTGGCAGATATTTTCCTTTTCTTGGACAACGGAACGAGTCCATATAAATGGACATGTTTTCATATTAGGCTTTTTGTTGATCGAACTATGTTTCTACAAAATAAATATTGATATGAGGTACACAGATGTTATCCAAGCAACAATCAAACTAGCCTCAATCAACCTCCAACTACTCCCATAACTTCATCATCTCTCGATTTGTTTTGTTCCCAACTTTTTAAATTGATTTAGCGAGACTTACTTATTACCATCCCCGGAGAAGAGTTTATTTTTAGAAGATTCTCCCCCTGCCATCTAATCGAAATCTTAACCCAGTTATCGTTATTTTTGGCTTGTGAACTGCTGGAATGGTGGTATACACTGCTAATTGTCGACAACAATGGCTTAATTAGTGATTTAGCAATAATTCCAGCAAAGATCTTTTTGTTAAGGTTTCTTTGTCCTTAACAAAAAAAGGGCGTTCTTTAGAGGACTGTATAAGTTTTAACTACTTCCCAGACGACACCCCAATGGTGATTCCAAAGCCTCAGCCAAAGAGAGAATAAAGGCACGACCAAAATACTATTCACACTCGCACACTTTATTTAAAAAACTCAATTATATACAAAACAGTCAATGGTCAATATTTACATAATCACAAAAAATAAACTAATAAATAAATAATATCATAGAAAACTCAACATTCTCCCCGAGTTGATGGGAACCATCAAGACAATCTGGGGGGAACAGGTAGCAACGCCAGCTTAACCAGGGGTCTTTTGAGTATGCCGGTCCTGGTGCGGATTGATACCACTCGTACCAATCCATCTTTGCCCCGATGGACCTCCACCACTCGCCCCATCTCCTTTCGGCAATTCCCCAGAAATCACCCATCCCAACCTGGTGTTCTGAGCACATAGATGGGTTCTGTCACAAAGCCTAAGGTCGGGGAGGAGTAATTTTCCATAGACATCCGCACCCAGGATGACATCCATCTTTCCACTTTTCTCAAATTGGGGATCGGCTAGAGGTAGGACCTTCCAACTGGACGGTATAGCCAGACATAGGTCTTTAGTCGGCAATAACCCTGTCATACTTCCTACCACTAATGCCTTCATCGGTAAGGTCCATCCTGGTTCTGTCAAAGATTCCAACGCAAACGAAGCAAGTTCCTTAACAAGCTCTCCTTTAGTATTATTCATTCCATAAACTTGGGCATTTACTCCGCATGTTGGAACACTTAAATGCTGCAAAAGATCTCGTTGTATAAATGATGACTGAGATCCCTGATCCAGCAATGCTCGTACTATTACCCCGTTTCCATGGGGATTTACAATCCGAATCAAAGCGGTTGCCAAAAGTGCCCCAGGAATGGCCGTCCGTGCATGCATTCCGGTATATTCTACCTCTTGTTTATCAATCGATGCAGGCGGATCCTTGGGGCTAGTCATCTTCAATTTATTTGGATCCTGATTTTCTTGAGACATTGTATTCGTTCGATGCAGGAATCCGTTATGGCCGCCTTGACATTGTGCACATCTTATAGCTCTCATGCATGTTTTTCCCATATGTCCCACGCGTAAGCATTTAAAACAGGCGTGCGCCTTCCTTAATGCCTCTACTCGCGCTGGGACCGACATTGGACGCCATCTTGGGCAGGATTGTATCCAATGGTTCCCCTGGCAGATTATACACCAGGGAACCCTCTTTACGGCATTTTCTCTTATTTTTGCCATATGCGACCCCGTTACATAATGCCCGGTGTCTCTTTTACGTGATGAATCCCCAAATCCATCCTTAAGGTAGGCAATTCTTTGTTCACCCTTAACTTCTCTTCGCACAAAAGCCAGCAGAGATGTTAGTCTCTGGTCCACCGATGGGACCAATTCCTTTTCATCTTTAGCATAGCCAGCCATGTCACTCCTCTGCCAGATTCTAATCAACTCCTCGGAAAACTGGACTCCACGAGTGGATACAAAAAGGAAGAGCTCTGCCGCACATTCACACCCAGGGAATTCAAAGACCTTATGTGTAACTCAACCTGGTCATATAAACTTTCCAAGGATATATTCTGCTTTCTTACGTTATTGATGACCAGTTTCAACAATTGTCGCACCTAAACCTCGGTCAAGATCACCTTGTCGCCGAAGCGATCCTTGAGCGCCTCTATTACCTTGGGGTAGTTAGCCTCCGTCAAAGGATAGCTCTTGACCAGTCTTTCTGCTCTTGTTCCAAATTTCATAGCCTGTATCAAATAATGGAATTTATCCACTTCAGACAGGCTTGGATTCTCATGAATGGCCTCAAACTGCGACCACCATCCCAGCCACTCGAGACTGGTGCCATCGAAAACTTTTAACGCGATCGTTGGCAGTTTGCATGAGGTACTCTTCTCTGGGCTATTCCTAATTGAAGCCACACCCCCTTGGCCTTGTTAGTCATTTCCCTTAGGATTGAGATAGTCGGTTACTTTCTTCTCTGTTAGCAGAAAGTTCCTTTCATACTGCTTGACCAAATCCTGTTTTTTCTCCAATTCCTGCATAGTGGTGTTCTCATCGTCCAGCATTAACTCTTCAATTTGGGAATTCGCGCTCCTTACCCGGCCCACATCAATCTCCAGCAATTTAAACACGACCAAGATAGAGTCCCGAGAAGGATATTCTTTATTAAATTCAGTCTCAATTACTTTTATATTTTTTGTCACCGATGATCGCAGCAGCGTTCTTAATTTCTTACTTTTATCCATCTTGAAATTTTCAATTAACAAATTTAAATTAAGGCTAGTTTACACATATTCGCTAAATTTCGCCAATCTACTTTGTTAAATTTTAATTTTCTTCAACTTTACTTTCTTAAGCTTTAAAATCTGTGGCTTTGATTTCTTTGGCTTTATCTCTTTTAGCCTTGTCTTCTCTTTGGCCTTTTCTTTAGACTTAACCTTTTTTGGCCTTTTCTTTAGACTTAACCTTTTTTGGCCTTTTCTTAAGTTATCTGCCTATTCCCTTGTAGAATCCGGCTCGATGGACCAAATGTTAAGGTTTCTTTGTCCTTAACAGAAAAAGGCCGTTCTTTAGAGGACTGTATAAGTTTTAACTACTTCCCAGACGACACCCCAATGGCGATTCCAAAGCCTCAGCCAAAGAGAGAATAAAGGCACGACCAAAATACTATTCACACTCGCACACTTCATTAAAAAAACTCAATTATATACAAAACAGTCAATGGTCAATATATACATAATCACAGAAAATAAATTAATAAATAAATAATATCATAGAAAACTCAACATACTTGCTTGTTTTCTTGTTGATAATTTCTGCCATTGGAAGATATTTTCCTTTTCTTGGACAACGGAACGAGTCCATATAAATGGACATGTTTTCATATTAGGCTTTTTGTTGATCGAACTATGTTTCTACAAAATAAATATTGATATGAGGTACACAGATGTTATCCAAGCAAAAATCAAACTAGCCTCAATCAACCTCCAACTACTCCCATAACTTCATCATCTCTCGATTTGTTTTGTTCCCAACTTTTTTAAATTGATTTAGCGAGACTTACTTATTATCATCCCCGGAGAAGAGTTTATTTTAAGAAGATTCTCCCCCTGCCATCTAATCGAAATCTTAACCCAGTTATCGTTATTTTTGGCTTGTGAACTGCTGGAATGGTGGTATACACTGCTAATTGTCGACAACAATGGCTTAATTAGTGATTTAGCAATAATTCCAGCAAAGATCTTTTTTATTTGCTTCATTTGCTAAACTGTTTCAATGGTTTTCGACTTGCACAAATTCAACCCCACCAGTTTGTACAAATAAACAAACTGTGCTTTGGTATCTTATACATGAAACGGCTGCCTATACCTGTATAAACATAACACCTTCTAAGTGATATACAGGGTGATCCAAAAGTCCTGCACTATTTTAAAAATTAATAACTCCGCGAATATTTGCGCTAGAGCAATGCGGTAAACACCATTGTGTTCATGGTGCAATGGGATTTTTTATGGCAAATAATGAAAAATTAGAAATTGATTTTAGTTACAATTTTATTCGCCAGATGGCGCACTACCAGGATCAGAGATTCAGCGGCCAAATTGTTTGATAAATTGAAAAATATAACTGATCGACACGTATTTTTCCTTTTTGAATACCAGGAAAGAACCCTAATAACATCAAATAACAAATTAATAAAACACCACTTCTCCAAAAGTATGAATAATTGGTTAACAATTTTTAAATACAATCAGAGATATGTAAAATAGGTAAATGCAAATTAAAACATGTAGCAAAAAAAAAATTGAATATTTTAGATACGGTTTGTGTTTCCGAAGATAATAAATTTCTAATATTTTTAATTCAACTCTCTCATACTGTGCCCAATTTAAAAAAATGTGTCCCCTCAAATAAAAATATTTTTCAAATCGATCTTTTGCGTTGAAAAACGTGGTAGTAAAATCAATTTGTATTATTTTTTTGCACAAAATTTCTATAGTTATTGGTGTACAGAAAATATTCCTTATGCTATTTCTTCTAATGAGCGAAAAGCGAAAAACTAAAAATAAGGGGAAAAATGGTGTGTACCAGTGTTATTCGAGAAGTTATAACACTCTGGTTTGCACGACATAATATGTGAGCAAATGACAAACAAAATATTACTGTTCACAAAAAAAATAAAAGAGTCAAGATGTGAGGACAGCATTTATTATCCCCATATCCCAACACAAAGAGCTGCAAAATATTGTTAGATAATATAATACATGGCAGCTTATATAACACATGAGGTAACTGCCTTCTCTCTTGTATTAGGTCACAATCCTTGCTCAATGTGGCACCCTTCATTCTCAATCACCGCCTCAGACGATAAATGACAGAATGGACAGCATTAAATAACATATCTGTTAAAATTGATAAAACGTGCCATCTGATAGAAGCCTTTAACATGGCCAATGTGGTAGGCCAGCATCGATAAAAACACGATTTAATGTACCCCATAAACAAAAATCGCAAGGCGTCAAGTCTGGTGATCTTGGAGGCCACTGGTTAATAAAGTGGCGACTTATCACACGATTTTCAACGAACGTATTCTTCAGCAATTGTTTGGCACCTCGGGAGATATGAGGAGGTCCTCCAACTTTCATGAATGTTATTTCGCTTAGTGCTTTTTCCCTGCAATATGGGAATACCCCATATGAACATAGCGTTCACCAGTTACAAAAACGGTTTTAAAAGTTCTTCCATTGATTTTTCGAAGAAAAATGGCCCAATAATAAAAGAAGAAGTGAACCCACACAAAACTGTAACTCTAGGCTGATAAAGTGGCATTTCTTTAAAAATCCTAGGGTTTTCTGTTGCCCAAAAGCGGCTGTTTTGAATGTTAGATTCTCCGTTTAGAGAAAAGTGAGCATCATCTGTCCACAGAACATTCGACAGCCAGTTTTCATCAATATCAATTTGCCGCAAAACCCATGCAGCGAATTCTTGACGCATCTCAAAATCGCCAATTTTCAGCTCGTGGAATCTTTGAATTTTGTATGGGTACACACAATAGAGACATTAAGTGAAGCGTCTTCACTTCCAAGTCGACAGGCACAGAATTCGCAATAGACATCACAGCGATAAATTACAACATCGCACCCACAACACAATGGAAAATCCTGAGAGGTGCAATCAGTGACCACAGACCAATTTTAACAACCCTAAACTTCAAAATTGAGAATGTCCAACAGAATAAAAGAACATGGAACTTTAGGAAAGCCGACTTGAAAAAATTCACAGAAAAGCTTGAAGAACTGTGCAACGAAAAATTGAATTACAGAACGCTTGACAAAAACTTAGAAAACTTCTCTTCGAATATATCAAAAGCTGAAAAAGCATCGATACCTAGAAGGAGACGTTAGACCTGTGGATACCTTACTGGAAGGACCATAACATCGAGGCAATGATTGCAGAGAGAGACAATATCAATGAACTTCTTTAAAAAATAAAACAGAAGAAAAGAGAAAGTAACACATTGAAATTAGTCACAAAATAGAACAAGAAATTTGGATATTCAAACAAGAGAGAGAGAGAAAAATGGGCAGAATTCTGCAAAAAAAAATGGACCCAAGAAAGGACAGCCAACACTGGAATATAATTAGAGTGTTAGAAAACAATCAAAACCAACACCAATCCTCCAATACTCTAACCGATATGAATAGAACAGCGAAAACGAGAACAAACAGATGGATGACATAATTGCTGAATATCTTTCAAGCACTTCCATGCTCAAATATACGAATGAAGACAGGACTCTAAAAATAATATAAACAAGTTAGTTAAACAAGCAAGAAACTTTCATCAACAAGATATTTTCTCGAGAGACTTCACACTGAATGAGCTAAACTCATCAATAAAAAAATCTAAGCGGTCACCAAGAGATAATCTAATCTTTGGTCAAATGATTAAACACTTTGAAGACAAAGCTAATAAACAACTCCTACGAATACTGAACATTTCATGGTAAACTGGTGAACTACCAAAAAATTGGAAGATATCAATTACTGTGCCAATACTGAAACCAAACAAAGATGCCAAGGAATCCAAAAAACTATCGGCTAATTGCTATCACCAGCATACTTTGTGAAATAACAGAACGAATTATCCACTCTAGGCTCATAGTCTGGCTCACTAACAATAATATAATAAACTTCTACCAAACTGCCTATAGATCCCAGCACTGTACGACTGATCAACGGTTCTACTTCTGTCAATCAATAATAGATTCTTTCCAGGAAAAACCGCCAAAGAAGACCACGGTTATATTCCTTGATATGACCTCAGCTTTTGATCGAGTGTGGAGGGAGAAATTACGTGAAAAGTTGCACAACATCGGAGTAAGAGGAGAAACCTTAACCTGAATTGCAGACTTCTTAAGGGGAAGAAGGTTAAAGGTTTGGGTCAATGGATAATTTTCCAAGGAAGGAAGAACATGGGCTGGTGTACCTCAAGGATCTGTGCTCAGTCCTCTACTATATCTGCTATATATTAACGACATCCATCCTTACCTCACTGAAGACTCAAAGGTTGCCTGTTTTGCAGACGATATAGCCATATGGCACACAAGTAGCAGTATAGAAAAATCGAAAAAAAATACTGAACACATCAATGAGAGGACTGGAGAAGTCGGCAATGGAACTCCAAATGACCATAAACCCAATAAAACCAAACCTATGCGTCTTCTCCACTGACAGGGAAAAAGGCATACATATAATTACAGAATAAGCATAAACAAACAAATAATTGATAAAATTAGAAATCCAAAATACCTAGGTGTGATACTGCAGTCCTGGATCTTTCCAGTTGGTCTCGAGGACCGCGCCATCACCATCTTCTAAGCGGCGAAGTACGCGATCTACGTATTCATCGTAGATCGCAAAATGCGTGGTGTCGCTGGAGACCCACTGGCGATTCTCCACCAAACTCTGCAGCGCTGGCAGAGGAGCCATATTCATTGTACATAGTGTATATAATGCATATTATCTTTTTTTAAATAGTGCAGACTGTACACTTTGTATGTATTGACAAGATGTCAATAAAATTATTTTAACTGTCATTGATGAGGAATTGGAATTTTCAAAACACATAATTAGCACCTCAAATAGAGCTACCAGAAAACTAAACATTCTGAGATGGCTATGTGGAACAAATTGGGGAGAAAAACCCAGAATTCTCAGAACAACATATATCACCTTAATAAGGCCGATAATGGAATATGCAACACAGGTCTGGGCTCCCTCAAGCTCATCACTAAAAGTAAGACTAGACAGTGTTCAAGCAAAAGCGGCCAAAATAATCACTGGTGCTGTTTCATCCACCAACAATGAGAAAATTCAGAGAGAATGTGTTCTAGACCTACTCGCTCGAAAGCAGAAGATAAAATAAAAACAACTTGGATCGGCACTTCGAAAACGAGGAACCAGAGGACGAGATCTCTCTGACCACTTGTGGTTTGGTGGATCCGCCCTTTTCTGAGAATGAGGTGAAACTGACGGCTTTCAAGTTCGGGAAAAGGAAATCTCCTGGTCCCGAAGGGATCGATAACACGGTGGTGAAAGCCCTTTTAAGAATGCACCCATCACTTCTTGCCAGGTTTTTCAATAGGTGCCTGGACACTGGTACTTTTCCTGCGGCTTAGAAGGTTGCCCGAGTAGTGCTTCTCGAAAAGTCTGGTAGAAAGGGTAATTCTCCTAATGATTATCGTCCGCTTTCTTCACTAGTGTGTCTAGGTATGGTCCTGGATAGCCTACTAGCTCAGCGACTGAAGCACTGGCTAGAGAGTAATGAGCTCCTTTCCTCTTTCCAACATGGTTTTAGGGAAGGGAACTCCATAACCACGGCTTTGAAGGAGGTGTTAGAGGGGGTTGAGATGGCTTAAATAGGGTGCTTGGGTTCTTCTCGTGGCCCTGGTCATTGATGGCGCGTTCAACTCCATGAGCTGGAACAAGCTGATGAAATTTGATGGACATGGGTTGTCCTGATAATTTGTGCAGCTTGGTTCGTGACTTCCTGAGGGATAGACGGATTAGCCTCAGTTTTGGTGGGCGGAAGTTGGAAAGAAACGGTGCTAGGGGTTACCCCCAGGTCTCTTGCTGCGGACCTATTCTGTGGAATATCCTGGTAAACACCGTTTTCCAGGAGGAGCTACCTGAGGGAGCCTGGCTGGTTCTCTATGCTGACGACCAGTTCCTCATCATTGAGGCTGCTTCGAGAGCGAAGGCTGAGAAGTGTGTTGAAGCTTCTCTCCAAATCCTCTCGAACTGGACCCATGACTCTGGCCTTAAGTTCAATGTCTCCAAAACTAAACCCTCAGCTTTAAGCCTAGGGACATAAGAACTAAAAGGAAAGGGATCAAATGGGAGCACAAGCCGGCTATCCAGATGAAAGGACGGAGGGTAGCGTTGGTCAATAGGATGACCATTCTGGGGGTGGTCATTGATGACAAGATGGGTTGGCAATACCAGGCGGAGGAGATGGTGACGAGAGGCAGGGAGGCGTTGTGCAGGCCTGTCCTGGTTGGCTCTCAATAGGGGGGGGAGAAGGAGGGTACTATTTTAGGAACCTCTGCCTCTCCTGTGTCGAGCCAATCCTGCTATAACAGGGATCAGAAGGTGGCAAAAACTCTAGAGAGCGTGCAGAGGACAGCGGCACTCAGAATCACAGGAGGATATCGCACTACCAGCAGTGAGGCTTTTTTGGTCCTCGCTGGGCTTATTCCCCTGGGATTGAAACTAAAGGAGGAGACCATCAGACAGAAGATCTGGGAGAACAGGGAAGATGCCCTGGGACTTGAAGCGGGTGCCCTGGAATGGAAGAGAGACCCAAGGAAGCCTCCGCAGTGGTTGCCAAAGTGGAATTGGAGACTGGAGGGCCGACGGGGATTGACACGGAGGTTTTCACTGATGGTAGTAAGTCTGGAACCAATACTGGAGCTGGAGTAGTGATTTTCACTAATGGAGAGCTGATCTTCCAAGAAAGCTTAACACTCAGAGTGGAGGAATTGGTCTTTTCAGCCGAGCTGGTTGCGATCAGGGTAGCCCTCAGAGTGTGTGCCGAGAAGAACTTCAGCCCGGACCGCCTCTATTCAGATTGTATGTCGGCCCTCGTCGCCATCAATCTGGTGAAAGGGCAACTCGCGCATCAAATAATCCAGGAGCTGGAGATGATAATGCGGGCTCCGGAGCTCCATTGGGTTAGGGGACACAGCCTCATCGAAGGTAATGAGTTCGCAGACAGGCTCGCTAAGGCAGGATGCTTTAGAGGTAGATCAATAAGGACCCCAGTGACCAAGAAATAAGTTTATAGGAGGATCAGGGGGCACGTCCAGGACTTATGGTTGGACAGATGGAGAAAAAGTGTGAAGGGAGAGAGGTATTCAATTGGGTAACAACACCCAAGTACCTCTGTAAGGTAATGTCCCACAAATTCTTTAGGGTAGTTCGGGACATGGGCACTTCCCCAAGTCTCCACAGATTTAAAATTAAGAGAAACCCTGATTGCGTCTATAAAGAAAGGGATGTGGATGCACGCCACTACGTCTTGGATTGTCCAAGGGTAGTGGGTGTGCAGGAAGAGAGAAGGAGGGCGAGGGGCGCGATCGAGAGTAAGCTGCTGAGAAACCACAGCAAACTTCTTGAGAAAGCTCACGACGTGGCAGCTAAGCTTTTCCTCAGCTGTGAGTGAACAGAGTCGACCGGGGGCCGCCTCCCCGCGGTCCCTGCTGGACACAGTAGATAGTTTCCTCTTTTGCTGTGTTTAAAGGCCACCGGTATAGAAATCCTTCCAGACACGTTGTCTGGGAGGTGGTGTTTCCAGGTACAATGTCCAAGCTCTAGCTTGGATACCGTTACTTGGCTTATGAGTTGAACAGAATAGCAGCGAAGGGGGCATGCTTCGGATGCCGGCTTGTGGACCGAAAGGTCTGGGTGGCCATCTGCTTCTAGGGTGTACCATCTGTGCTTAGGTGGGATCCTCCAGTTCTTGTTTATTTTTGTTTTGGCTACTGTTTCTATTTCTTTAAAAGTAAGTTTATTTTTCTGTAGTAAGGGTTCTTTTGTGCCTTTTTTCGCTAGCGCATCAGCAGCTTCATTGCCTTCAATGCTAACATGTAAGAGTATCCATTGAAGGTGAATTTTTGAGGTATTGAGAGTTTTTGGAGATAACCAATTACACTGGTCAACAAGATTTTTGCACAAGAGAACCTGATTATGTTTCTAGTGTAACTTTTCATGCTGAACTCAAAAATCTAATCAGAAATTTCCCATCACGTATGGTTTTTGCATGACGGTATTTTTTTAGTATTGGGATAAATACACTAAAAATTTCAAACAATGTCACGTAACTGGTTTATCAAAAAATATTTTTCTTTGTCCACAAAGAAATAGCATCTTATCTACATGTCCTGAATCCAAATATAACATAGGTTTTTTCTATTACACAATATTTCTGAGATACACCTACTTGAATTTGGAAATATTGTTAATATATAGGCATATATGAACGAAACATATTTATTATTGAAAAGCAGTGACAGTGGATTTTCTTCTATACTTTCCTTGTGGTTCCCTCTTGAGTGCCCAGCAGTCGTCGGCAAGCATAGCGGGACTCCATTTACCTTGGTACCGCTTCTCCATGCTTGATATAGCTTGATGAAACCTCTCACCATTCTCATCGCTAACTGCGCCAAGATTGTCTGGAAAGAAATCTAGATGTGAATGCAGGAAATGGATCTTGAGGGACATGTTACATCCCAGTGCCTTGTAGGAAAGCAACAGATCATTAACTATGTCTCGGTAATTTTCAACCTTGACACTTCCTAAGAAGTTTTTGCAAACGTTTCTAAAGGAATTCCATGCTGCTGCTTCAACTTCATTCAAACTATTTTGAAAATTTCCATCATGCTGCAATTTTCGAATCTGAGGTCCAACGAAAATGCCTTCTTTAATCTTCGCTTCACTTATACTAGAAAATTTGTGTTTTAGGTAGGTAAATCCACTGGCATTTCGATCCATTGCCTTGACAAAGTTCTTCATTAATCCCAGTTTAATATGTAATGGTGGTAAGTAAATATTTTCTGAATCGATCAGGGGTAGATTTGCAATATTTTTATATCCTGGAATAAAGATTTTACGGTTTGGCCAGATTTTTTTCAATGTAATGCCTTTCCCTATCTCTGCTATCCCACTCACACAGAAAACAACAAAATTTTGTATATCCAAGCTGTAATCCACGCAAGAGAGCAACGACTTTCAAATCGCTGCATATTTTCCAACCGTATCTTTCATATTCTATCTTTTTCAAAAGCAGTTTCATGTTTTCGTAAGTCTCTTTCATGTTGGATGCATGTATTTATCTCAATACTAAAAAAAGATCGTCAGGCAAAAACCATGAGTGATGGGAAATTTCTGATTAGATATTTGAGTTCAGCATGAAAAGTTACACTAGAAAAACCATCAGGTTCTCTTGTGCAAAAAAAAAAGTTTTTTTTTTGTAGACCTGTGTTATGTTCCTGCTTACTTTGTCTCTAAGTTCCCTTGTGTGACTCAAGTGTTGTATGGTACTTCTACTATCAGTAAGAATCCATATATCGTGATGTTTAGTGTTTCTGATGGATATTAAGGCTTTATAGATGGCTATAAGTTCGGATCTGAAGACTGAGCAAAAATCTGCGTTTCTTCTGTTTATTTTCTCATTGCCATTTGTGGTTTTAATGAGAGAGTCACTGTCAGTGTGTCCCAACTCGTCTCTGCTACCATCGGTATAGATAGTTATTGCAGTTTTTTTTAGGAATTTTATTAATTATTTCTAATGATAATTGTTTTAAGTATTCTGGATTTTGGTATTGTTTGTTGGTGGGTTCATTTAAAGTGGCATTAAAAATAACATTTTGTTAGTGATTCGCATGGAGATATTTTTTCTGCTAAATAATATATTTCCACTTTATATTTTTAAAATCAATTTCTTTTGGCCAGGTGGAGAGGGACTTCTTTTTTGAGTCTTATATTGGATTCCCAATTAAGTATGTAATTGAAAGTTCTGTGTTTGTTTTTATAACTCTTGATTTTGTTTATATATTTTGGCAGATTGTAGCTTCTTCTATCCTTTAAGGGCATAATGTCTGCCTCGTAAAGTACAATATTATTAGGGCAGGTATTTCGAAGACCTGTAATAATTCTAGCTGCATTTAGTTGTATCCTTTCCAGTGATTTTAGATTTGTTTCAGATGCTGTACCATAGATTTGATATCCATATTCCAAGATAGGTCTCATTAGAGATGTGTAAGTTAATTTTAGTGTTGTTGCTTCAGCCCCCCACTCTTCCTGAAATACATTTCAAGATTTTTAGTCGGTCTCTTCCTTTTCTAACAACTCCTTCAATATGTTTACTGGAGTTAATTTCTGCATCCAGGGTGTAGCCGAGATATTTAGGATGTTTATTATATTGCAATTGTTGTTCTTTCAGAATAATATTTGGTCTTATTTTGTATAGTTTTTATCGGTAGTAAAAAGACAGGTTTCAGATTTTGGGGGTTAAATTCTAATTTATGTTTATTAGCAAATTTTTCTCGGTGGAGAAGAGTCTTGTTCAAATCTCTTTCAGCTTTTTTCCAGTTAGTGTTGCTGCTCCTTAGAATAATGTCATCAGCTAAAAGTCCAATATTGGTTTTATGTGAGTTTTTTCTTCTATGCCTGCAATAAATAGGGTGAAGAGATTTGGGCTAAGGACTGATCCTTGTGGTAATCCTTGATACAATTTGAAGGTTTTAGATAGAGTGCCATTATATTTGACCCTGATGTATCTATTTTTAAGGGAATCATTTATCCAAGTGATAGCTTTTCCATCAATTTTGAAATGTTTGTATAATTTTGTAATTAACTTGTTTTTCCATACCTTATCAAAAGCTTGTGTGAGGTCTAAAAAAGCAGCTATTGTGTGGTTGGTTGGTTTTCTGTTTTGTGCATCTTTTACCTTTTGTGTGAAAAATAAGAGTTGGTCTATTGTCCCATGTCCTTTCCTAAATCCATATTGTTCTTCTGGTAAGAGATTTCTTGTGTCGGGGTGGTAGGCGAGTCGTCTGAGTATAATATTTTCCATTAATTTTCAGAAAATACTTGTGAGGGAGATAGGTCGGTAGTTTTTTGGGTCATCAGCAGATTTGTCAAGTTTTAAATGGGAATTATTGTTGCATTTTACAGTCTTGAGGCAATTTTCCAGTTTTCCAGGAGTTATTGAAAATATTAAGAAGTCTTTCTTTGCCAATTTTGCCCAAGTTTGATATCATTCGGCCATGGATTCCATCTGGCCCAGGTGTCTTGTTTAGGTCAGTGTTTTCTAATGCATAAGCTAGCTCTTTCATATTGATTTTTCTCATGGAAAATATTATGAGTGCTGGTGACATTTTTACAGTCATGAATAATCCTTCGGGCCTTTGTTTCAACCTTGATTTTACTACTTATTTGATATGAATTACCTAAAAGATTGGCAGCAGTTTTGTCATTAGTTGCTGGTGTACCATCTGTATTCTTAATCATATTAGTTTTTTTGGTTTGTGACTGGGATCTGTCAATTTGTTTTGCTAAATTCCAAATTTTTGTATTTGGGTTTCTTGGGTTTAGGTTTCACAAGTTTGTTTCCATTTTTCCCTTTTCACATTTACGAATAATCTTTTTATTTTTGCATTCACAATGCTCAGTTCAGTTCTACAATTTGTTTGGTTTTGGGTGCTCTTTTTTGTAGTTCATTTCTTTTAGTTATAAGTGTTTGAATATTTTTTGCCTGGTATCCATTTATTAATATTACCTCTTGGTATTGAAACTGTGGCTGCTTTAATAATGGTGTTTTCGAAAGATATCCAATTAGCCTTTTTGAAGTTTCAGAATTTTTCTTAATTGAGCTGGTTTTGGTCTTGGTGCTAATTTATATCAAATTAGGCAAATGATCACTTCCAATACTTTTTAATATTTGCTATTTGCATTTGTGGAAAATGTCAGGATAGTAAAAACTTATATCAAGGGCTTGTGCAGTATTATAGCTGTATGAATGATGGGTAGGATTCCCATCATTTAAGCACATGATGGCATTGTCGTCAAATATGTTTGAAAGTATTTTGCCTCTTGGGTTTGGCGTGGAACATCCCCATAGTTGATGTTTGGCATTAAGGTCACCTACAATAAGAGTTGTCTGTAAGAAATTGAGCCATTGTTCCATCGTCAATAAGTTTATTGTTTGGAGGGTGATACATATTGTATATGTTGATGGCTTTGTTTTGATTGAGGTAGACTTTGATATCTTGGGCTTCGAGGTCTAATGTGTTTGAAATATTAACGGCTATGTCCTCATAGTACAAATTATTGATTAAAAATGCTAGGCCACCCCCTTTAACAGCATATACAGATGGAGCTTCAGACCTTACCCTGAGTTATGGAGGGGCCGCGGAATTAACATAATACTGCAAGATAGAACGCACATCAAAATCAAAGAAGGAGCAGGACAGATTTCGTCAAACTTCACTTGTGAACTGACAGCTATCTGGAAAGCCCTTGATGTATGCCTTAACCAACCATCCCTGCATCAAGCAGAAGGAAATTTAATATACAGCGACTCCATATCCGCTCTAGAAGCAATTCAGAATGGCAATACTAAAATCACACAGAAAATACACTCGTTACTTACCCAACTGGAACCATTGGAGAATAACTGCATTCTACAATGGATACCTGCCCATGCTGGGATCGGGGGTAATGAAATGGCATTTGAATTGGCAAAGGAAGCCAGAAAGTTGAGCCAAAGGAAAGAACAAATGTCATTATTTGACGCTGATTCTTTGTCAAAATACAAGATATTTGAATATAATTCTACTGTCCTATAAGCTTATGTCCATAGTTTACTTGAAATCCATTTCTAAGATTCCATCCTTCAGTGTAGCATATAAAAGCAGAATGATCCAATGCAATATTAGAGCTCTGAGAAGCGGTCTGGTGGATTAAATTGGCGAAACCGCTGGGGGGCAGCGGTTGTATAGGGCATGCAACAATTGTCCTGGTGTGGAACTTACACCTACCCACATATTCTCATAGCCAGCAATGGCCGCAGCCTTGCAGAAATATGACATAGACCCAGAGCAGCAGCTTTACACACCCAAGATAGTGGACATTGCTGCTGCTGTGATGGAGATGCATGGATACATCTGAGGCTCTTTATTGGACACGACAACAACAACGGCATTCCAGAGTAAAATAAATTATCAGAGATAGATACATATTTTTCAAATGAATTAAAATAAATATAATCGATACTGAGAGAGAGTTGAATTAAAAATATTAGAAATGTATTATCTTCGGAAACACAAACCGTATCTAAAATATCTTTTTTTTTTTTTTGCTACATGTTTTAATTTGCATTTACCTATTTTACATATCTCTGATTGTATTTAAAAATTGTTAACCAATTCTTCATACTTTTAGCGAAGTGGTGTTTTATTAATTTGTTATTTGATGTTATTAGGGTTCTTTCCTGGTATTCAAAAAGGAAAAATACATGTCGATCAGTTATATTTTTCAATTTATCAAACAATTTGGCCGCTGAATCTCCGATTCTGGTAGTGCGCCATCTGGCGAATAAAATTGTAACTAAAATCAATTTCGAATTTTTCATTATTTGCTATAAAAAATCCCATTGCATCCTGAACACAATGGTGTTTACCGCATTGCTCTAGCGCAAATATTCGCGGAGTTATTAATTTTTAAAATAGTGCGGGACTTTTGGATCACCCTGTATATAGATATGTGAAAAAATAATTTTAAAATAAAATAAAAAAGGTCGTGTTGGTATTGATATTACAGAAAAGGCATATCGTGAACACGCCCACATGGGATTTTTGGATGGCGCTCTGCCATCATGAACGCCATCTTATCAAGACAAAGAGCTCCGAGTCCACTTCACATTAATATTCCGCGCAGAAGATCCTAGCCTTGAAGATAGAAACCGTCGTGGACCGCTGTCGGACGTTGTGAACGATTAATTAGAAGGGAAATTCAAAGCAGACGAACACAAAATTACACGAAATGTTGTCGAAGAACACAACGTCGACTACTCTACAGTTCGTCGCCGTTTGAATACACTTGGGAATGTAAAAAATCTCGACAAATGCGTGCCACACTAATAAACAAGTATCGTAGGCGATACATTCATGAAACAAAAACAACAACGGCCGTTTTCTCGAAATTATTATAACTTGCGAAGGAAAAATTGGTCATTTAAAATAAAACTAGAAAATACACATTTGAAACAAAATTAAAGTTCAGATACAAGAGAATATTATATGAGACCCTCTAAAAACATGGATAATTCTTATATCTTCTGGAGAAATATTCATTTTTGTCAGAAGTAGTCGTTCATGAGGATAGTTGCTCATGACATACTTTAGCAATAAAAAGAAAAATGGCAACTTACCTCCTTAGGAGACAATATAGATACATAATCTTCGTAGATTACTTTGGCTTTCTCTTGTACAACGTCAGGATTTTGTTCATTTTTGAGTTCCTCACAAGCACCCCAGAAGAGAATGTTTTCCTCACTGTATTCCATCTTGAGGAACTCTCTAAACACTCGACGACCAGCTGAGAACAAACCACAACACCATTATCAACAACCTATCTCAACTTTAGATTTTTATGTGCTATATAATTTCATCTTTAAACTAAATAAAAAGACATATTTTTATCGTGAAATAGAATGTTGTGTAAGGTATATACTTGCAAATAGCTTTAAAAACGAATAATCATTCTTATGTCCATGAATAAGGAATACGTTCTCAGAAGCTGTTTGGTTATGACTCGGTTCTGCCTTGAAAAGATGCATGAGATGATAGAGAAAATGTGGACTGAGTACTCTAAATGGCCAACTTTCAGTTAAATTATGCCTTTTTCTTAAATCTTTTTCATAAAAAATGAGTTCAACAAGACTGCTTCAAAAGCTTCATCATTTTTATCACTCATCGGGCAAACATGTTTTTGCAGCGCTCCGCAAATTCCGGTAAATATTACTTCAAATTTGTTTTTTAGTGTTTTTGAAATTTAAAATCTTTTATACCTTACTTATATTACTATACATATATTAACCAACACTTAAGTACACTTAATCACTTTAAATACAGCTGATTCGCTTATCAGCAGACGGCGCGGCGCGACCGCTTGCCATTTGTTTGAACAATACTTGGAAAAAGAGAGAGGAAAAAAGGAGAAAAAAGGCTAAAATAAAATGGATTCCATTTTAAAATCGATAGACGTTAAACTTGATGAAATTTTATTATATTTTGAAAATAAATTTAAAACTAATCAGAAAAATTTGAATAAAAATGATATTTCTTTTTTGGCTTCAATGATAAATCAAACGAAAAATGGAATTGAGTCTATTACTGAAGTTTCTAAACAAAGCATTACGGAGGGTTTGACTGACACATTAGGTAAAATGATTTATCAAAAATTTGATAAGTTTATCAAGGAAATACCGAAGTCTAAACCTTCATATGCCCAAACAGTTAGACAAGAAACAGAACTCGTTGATAAAAAACAGCATACATTCAAAAATGAATCTACTTTAATTGTAGCATTGAATGGCGAGGAGCGCAGTCAGGATAGGATTCAAGCTATTTCTAATAATATCAAAATTATTAGAGAGAAAGGTAAAAATATTAAAATTAATGGAACTATAAACGCAAAGAAACTATACATTTAAAATCTCCATGCCAAAAAGATACAAATATATTACTTGAAGAATTGAATAATTAAGAAGAAATAAAGAATATGAACAAAATTTACATACCCAAGCCAAGAGATCCAACAATCATTGTCAAAAATGTATAAAAAATAACAGAAATCGCGACTTTTGTAAAAAACGGTATGTAAAATGAATCCAGAATTGGAAGGCTTGGATGGTGAAATGAATGTACTCTTCACTATGAAATCAAATACACCACAACACAACATAGTATTAAGAGTATCACCTAAAGTATACCAAATACTTGAGAAAATGAAAAATACAGTATATACTGAAATTGAAAGATGTTATATTCAAGACATTTTTTTTTGTTAGACAATGCCAAAACCGTTTTCAATTAAACCCGAACCACAAACTGAAAGACTGTCAAAATGTTAAAGTATGTAAAAACTGTGGTATTCAGGGTAGTCACAGCTGCATTGGAGAAATAAATTGTTATAATTGTTCTAAACACCTAAAATTCAGAAACCTAATTAAATAATAGATCAAATTCCAACGAGTGTCCATTATATAAGATACAACTGGACACACAGAGTCATACAAAGAACGCAATATACGCCTATTATCGAGGAATCTGTTTTGTCAAATATATAATTTAATAATATATGTCTTACCAATGTAAACAACAATGAATGAAAACTTAAAATGTATTCAACAAAATGTTAGAAAGAGTATTAGGGCAATAAATGAATTACAAGGTTATATTACAGATAACCTAACCGATATTCTATTGATTCAAGAGCCTTATGTTTTACACAGCAAGATCGTGTACGATATGGATTCTCAGATAGTGTGTTCGAATAGGATTGAAGAAAAATACACGGCAATTATTGTATTAAATAAAAAACTAAAATGCTCCATGGTAGAAAATTTCACTAATTCCTTTTGTACAACAATGGCTTTATCTACTTTTAAAGAAAACATAATTATCTCAAATTTCTATATTCATCGTAATTCACTAAACAATTATCATCTGAATTTTATCAGCAGATTACTTGAAACCTATAAAAACCAACCAGTAGTACTCTGTGGCGACTTTAATTCTCGTCACCCAATATGGTTCGACAAAGTAACCAACTCTAATGGATTTAAATTAAAACCAATTATAGTTGAAAACGATCTCTATATTCATAACCTGAAAACGCCAACCTGTCGCGAAACTAGTATAATCGATCTTACTATTTCCAATAAACATTCATTAAGCTTAATAAATAACTGGCAAACTTCAGAACTAACAAATATTTCGGACCATGTTGCTATAAAATTCAAAATAAAAAAAAAACAAAAAACGAATACTCATTTAATAATCAAAATTCCACATGAAAATTCAAAGAAAAATATGCTGATTGGTCTCGATTTTCTCATAATATATCTTTAACAGAAATAATAAGACTTAAAAGTAAAGTGGAAAGAGTTAATTCAGATTTAGATATTGATATGATAGTAAATGGACTTACAAACCTTTTAACAGAAGCTGCCTTTAAATCTTTGTGTGTGGAAGTTATATCCTCTAACTCTAAATATTATTCTAGTAATAACTGGTGGAATAATGAATTTAAAAAGATGAAAGATCATTTTCACTATATAAGAAACTTATATTAACGCCACGGAGCAATCAGTTATAACACATTCAAGTTGACTAGGAATCGATACACTAATGCAATTGATAAAGCAAAGAAAATTAACTGGCGATATCTTATAGAAGAAAATTATACAAATAATCCATTTGGTAACGCATACAATTTTTTAAATAAATTAACAACACCAGATAAACAAAAGGGAATACCCTTAATTGACAATGCCCCTAGAACACCTAAAAGAACGATCAATGAGCAATTTGTTAAATGAGTTGGTACCAGATGATAATTTCGATACGGATGATTCTTACCACCAACTGATTAGAAATTACAAACTAAAATGATTAACAAGAATAAAGTATTTGTTGAAGAGGGGGGGAAATAGTAAACTTAATATCTAACATAGACATTAAAAAAGCCCCTGGGGTTGACAGTATAAGTAATTACATGATCAAAAGTGCCCTTCCAAAATTTTACCATTATTATGCGATTTATTTAATAAATGCATTCACTTCGGATACTATCCAGATAAATGAAAAGAGGCAGCTCTCAGGATAATTTCAAAACCTCACAAAACGAATTTAGAATTAGTAAAGAGTTATCGACCTATTTCATTAATTTCTAACTTATCAAAAATATTTGAAAAAAAAAAATGAAAAATAAAATATACGAATACTATGAAAAGAAATGATCTCCTTAGCCCCAGACAACATGGTTTCTTGAAGAATAGGTCAACAACAACCTGTTTGAGAAATATCACAAAGATCATAATGGACATAGACAGAAACAACTAGTTACGCTGATTGCAATTGATATACAAGGAGCGTTTGATAATACATGGTGGCCAGCCTTGTTTAAGAAATTAGACGAAGACAATTTACCAGTTGAATTGAACAAAATTTTACGTTCTTTTTTGGAAAATATAAAAACGATTTTCAAGTATAATAATATGAAAATGTCAAAGATATTAACAAAGGGCTGTCCTCAGGGTGTGGGGGGGGGGGGGGGGGGACCATTGTCTCCGTTGTTATGGCTGATATATTTAAATGATCTGCTAATTAATTTGCAATCACCAAACTCTGAAATCATTTGCTATGCTGATGATGTAACAATTATATGTTGGAATAATGGGTTAACAAATATAGAAAGTCGATTGAGTTTAATTTGGAAATGATAGATCAATGGTGTTATGATAATAAGCTAAATATCAATCTTGATAAAACTGGTATTTTACACTTGCACAATAAAGACAAAATTTCAATTAATTTTAGAGACAATATTATGGTGCCCGTAGAAGAAATTAAAATTCTTGGAATTACGATTGCGAATCATAGAAGGAAAAACAAATTGAATTTTGGCCCTCACCTTAACATTATAATAAACAAAACCCAAATATTAAAAAAAAATCTTTTTTCAATATGTGGAAAATCTTGGGGTCTTAGCACCCAAAAAAGGCTTACACTTTATAAATCTATAATAAGACCAACATTAACTTACGGAACAGAAATATGGTTTGTATTTATTAGCAAAAAATATATGTACAAACTGAACTCAATGCAATATCAAATTCTGCTATGGTGTACCCGAACATATAAAACAACCAGTTATAACTGTGTTGACACCTTAGCCAATAATTCTTCGATCACTGATTATATGGAATCTAGAATTATAGGTTATATATATATATATGAGCTGAATAATTTATCAACAGAAGATAAACAATTTTATGATTTGTATATTCCAGGAATACTCAAAGATTCCATTATATCAAGGATTAATTTACTGAAAAAGAATACTAATCAAACATTACAAAGTTTCTTTCCTTATGATATTCCAAAATATTTTCGACCAAACTATTATAATTCACAATTTATCACGTATCATGGAAATTTCAGGTTTTTTTCTTAAGAAAATTCAGGCTGTGCAAGATTCGACATGTTTCTGTGGATTGGGGGAACAAACTTCAATACATCTCTTGCTGGAGTGCCCTGTCTTTCAGGATTACAGAGTCAAAAACGGTTTAATAGCTTTAGGCCCTAGTGATTTAATTTCAAGTAAGGACACATATATAAAATTTTATTTCCTTTGTATATATATTTTGGATTTCATTAAGAAAATTGGTATTTTATGTAACGATCTCAAGGAAATATTGGACATATTTTATGGTTGTAAACAATATATAGGTGTATGCGTGTATATGTGCGTATATATGTATATATTTTTAAATTTAATGATGTAACTGTAAATAAAATTCAAAGAATATCTCTATATGTAAATAATATCTTTGAATCTTTCTAAGTCGCTTTCTGTGTATCTTTCCATGTTGAATATTTTCTTTGTTATATTTGTATGTACATTTAGTGCAGGTGTCCCTAGGGGGACATAGCGTTTTGAATTGAAATAAATAAATAAAAATAAAAGACTGCCCTATTAGCGTGAAGCGACCTAAACAACTCAGCAAGAGTTGGTAAAGTGACTGTTTAATAAATCAAACGTTTTTTCAACTATCTTTCATTTCCTTCGTCCGGTTTATATATGTGTGCATTTATATAATTTATTCTCTTTCTTCCCAACATTTACTATTTCTATTTTTTAAATATTTTTGTTGCTGAATTTAGAGTTCGCTAAATTGTAGATAGAATCATCTACTTAAATATTAAGAAATACAGCCTTGAGTATCTAAATAATTGAATTTATTTCAATTTTAAGAATTTAAAGGTATTTAAAGAATTCGTTTAAAGGACTCACCACTGATAAGCCAGATCCTCCCAATATTTTTCTCAACGCGGTAAGGGCTGTATGAAATTGCTTTATTTGAATGAATAATAATTTCGCTCGTTTTATAGTTTGTATATTTTTTAAATGAAGATGGCGCGAGTGTAGCCTAAAAATGATTTAAAATATACATTTGATGATTTCAAATGACAAATGTATAAAAGACCAAACTTCCCGGACCATCTTTCGCCTGATATACAATCTCCAGACATGGTATGTTCGGTAATACATAATTCGTTGCACATATGCGCATATAGATTGCGCTCATAATACTCAGTTTAATATCATTCACTGATACTATGAAATTAACATATACAAAAAATATCAAGAGTTTCGGTCATCATGGACTGGATTCAAAATGGATGACAAATTAAATCATCCTGTTTACATCATCATCTGAACTACCAGATTCTGAAACAAAACCACAACCAAATAACTTTGCGAAACGGAGAGTATATCCATATCTAGTTTTAATCAGTTATATCGATATAAATTGAAAGGTATTACTAAGTTATATGGCCTTTGGTTTCTCATCATTCACAAGAAATTTAGAAGGCTTTTGAATTGACCGGAAAGTGTTTGTCAGACAAAGTGTCTGAAATAAATCTAAGGCCGCAATCTCTTTTACCCAAAAATAATCAACCGAATAATATATCACGTCACAATAGATTCAAAATTATTCACCAATTTTTATAATATATTTCATGACAGGAGATATATCTTTCATTGAGAGAAATACTGTCTCTCTGCAAAATTCCCATCTGGCGTTTTATTACTTATTCTGATTTTAGAATGAAGAGGAACTGCAACAAAATAATATTTTATATATAGCCTTAATTCATTCAACTTCTTTTTTAATATAATCTTGAATCACACACAAAAGATAAGACATTTGAGAAGTTAAAGGTGATGGTAAAGATTCTATTGTTTTATGAATTTCCAAACGTCTTTAGGATTCCCACCATATAAAGGGAATTTCTAAAGAGCTAAGATGATTCGGAAATATTGAAAAAATAGAATATTCATGAAAAATAGCACAAGATAAAATTATACTGGGATCAGGTTTATAAAATAATAGAAAGGCATATCCTGATCGTACAACTTTTAGTTACGATATCAAGAGGATACCTTTCTCATGATGGAATCTTTGTTGATGCATTTTATAATTTAATATTCATGAAATATTTCAATATAGCAAATAATGTTCACAAGAATATATTCACGGGACACAGATCATTCCTATATCAAATGTCTTACATCTCCAAAATATGATAAATAATTTTTAAAGTCTCCTGTTGTACAATTCGCTACTCACCCGGGCACCTCATGAGCCGATCAAAGGACTCCCCCCACCCCCGAATTGCCTCCAGATTCCTGAGTTCAACACAACAAACACAGATTAACATAGTTCCAATACATTTCTTATATTAATACATGCGCAAGAACGCGCCATCTATATAACACAAATAAAAAATACCAAAACGCGAATGTTTCTTTTCACAAATAAATCAAACTTCTACTGTCCTTACTGCGATTAAAAAATATTGGGAGGGCTTGGCTCCTCAGTGGTGAACTCTCCAAGCGGTTTCGCCAATTAATCTACCAGACGCTTCTTTAGAGCTCTAATACTGAATTGGATCATTCTGCTTTTATATGCAATACTGAAGGGTGGACTCTTAGAAATGATGTTTAAGAAAACTATGGACATAAGCTTTTAGGACAGTAGATTGCACCATTCAGTGTAGCATATAAAAGCAGAATGATCTGATTCTGTATTATAATTCTAAAGAAACGGCTTGGTGTAAATTAAATTGGTGAAACCGCTGGTAGGGTTCACCACTGATGAGCCAAGCCCTCCCAATATTTTTTCAACGCTGTAAGGAAAGTAGTATTTGTGAAAAGAAACATTCGCGTTTTGGTGTTTTCATTTGTATTACATTGCTTATATATAAAGATAGCTCAAATATATTCAGAAATAAAAGCATGTTCCGATATTAATAAAAATAAAAATATTGTGAAATGTAGTAATTTATTTTTTTAATATAGTATATACAAACATATTTAAATATAGGATATACAATTAGGTAAAGTCATCATCTATATCACCTATGAATATCATTTAAAATACACATTTAATATTTAATATATATTCAATATTTATAAGGCAATATAAAACGCGCCATATATATTTTTTATTTTTTATTATTTTTCACACACACACACACACATATATTAGATAATAAAAGGCATATATTGGATTTAATAAAATATTTATTTTGCCAATATTTCGGCTGGCTGAACGCCAACCTTTATCGCGGCATTACAATTTTGTATACACAAACTCAGCGCCGCATAGTGTTCTTAACTTAACACTATGCGGCGCTGAGTTTGTGTATACAAAAATGTAATGCCTCGATAAAGGTTGGCGTTCAGCCAGCCGAAATATTGACAAAATAAATATTTTATTAAGTCCAATATATGCCTTTTTATTATCTAATGAAGTATGGATTGCTCTATTTTCAAAACACACATATATATGTATGATATGATGCACTAGCGCGCCATCTGTTATCAAAATTCGGAACTATTTTAAAGGCGTATGATTCTTTCAAAAAGACGCCTTTAAAATAGTTTCGAATTTTGATATATATGTATGAAAAAATAATATAAAAAATAAGAAATAAAAAGGTCAGGTGTTTTGATATTCTAAATAAAAAAGGCATATCCTGACTAGGAGCACATGTGCTTTTTAGATGGCAGAGTGCCATCTTGTGGAACAGAAATCAATTAAACATTGATTTAGCCTGTTCCCTGATATTCGACCAACCCAATTTTTTTATAAAGCAAGAAAAGCGATTCACAAACGCGTTCGTGGATAGCTTTTCTTGATTTATCAAGAAATTGGGTTGGCCAAATATCTGAGAACAGGCTAAATTAATGTTAAGTTGATTATTGTTCCACTAGATGGCGCTCTGCCATCTAAAAAGCACATGTGGTCAGGAAATGCCTACTTTATTTTTAATATCAACACCTAACCCACTTATCTTTTATTTTTCTATTGTTTTTTTCATATATATATATATATATATATATGTGACAATTTAGTGGTAAATGTGGTGAGGAGAGAAATAATCACACGACGAGTTGTTAGAGCAATCATCCAGTCAGCCAGCCGAGAGAGCGAGCGAGACGTTATCTGCTGAACGACTGTTTTCCCTGTGTACACAACCGGGGGGCTAACCAGGATAGTCGCCAGGTGGTGACGCCCCCCTCAGGAATGTGGCCAAAAAATGGTCGTTAGTTAGTTGTCTAAAGTGTCTCGCTTTAGCGGCCCATTTCTCTCTCGTTGGCTGTTGGTTTGTTTTATTAATCCTGGAAGAGCATATATTATGACATATATATATGAAAAAGAATAGAAAAAAATAAAAGATAAGTGGATCAGGTGTTGATATTAAAAATAAGGAAGGCATTTCCTGACCACGAGTACACGAGCCACGCTTGACGAGCTCCAACAGGGTGACGCCTCGTGTTTGGCTTTTCTTGATTTATCAAGAAATTGGGTTGGCTAAATATCACGGAGCAAGTTAAATAAACGTTTAGGTAATTATTGCTCCACTAGATAGCGCTCTGCCATCTAAAAAGCACATGTCCTCGTGGTCAGAAAATGCCTTCTTTATTTTTAATATATATACATATGTTATATTAAAATATTATTTTATTTAGAGAATTATATTTCATAGATTTAAATACTCTGTTAAATTGACCGCCAGAGGTCACGCTTCCCCTATAAAAACCCATTGTCGTTGTTTCCCGACGGCCGGCTCAAATCTTTTGTACATTATGTAAATAAGTTTTTTATTTTTTTATTCTTACGCCTTAAGCCAGGCAGTACCTTTGTCAAACTATGTTTTTTTTCTATATTCCATAAGCTAATTAAAGTATTACTGATCAAAACTATTTTTTATCATACTTTCAAGATTTTTAACCACGACTGCATTAACATTGCATAATCTCAACAATTCCAAAATCAACAGAAATCTCTTTTTCATTTATAATATATATATATAAGAAATGAAGTTGTGTGTGTTTAGCACATGAAATAATATAAAAAAAAACTAACTTCCTACTCTCCTTACTGCGATGGAAAATATGTAAGTCAAGCGCTCCCAATATTATACACTGGTGTCCAAAAAATAATAAACTCAACCAATATTGAAATTTCTCAAAAGCTAATTTATTAACAAATATAAAATTTAGTATACAAATAGGTTAAACTATGGAGAATTTGACTAGCTATATGAAAATTTGAAAAATATTTGAAATTATGAAATATGAAAATTATTACCAACATACCCAAAGATAAGGTTCCAGATCTTAAAGAAATAAGATATCAATAGGGAGTATGATCACCTCTAACAGCTATCAAGGTCTCACAGCGAGCCCTCATACTGTTTACCAGGCTTTGGAGGAGGTCCAGGGGTAGTAAACACCCACTCCTCCAATAGAGCAGTTCTTAGCTCAACGAAGGTTCTGGGAGAGGGGTGACGAGCTCCAATACGCCTCCCTAGAGCATCCCACACATGCTCTATTGGATTCAGGTCCGGAGATCTGGCTGGCCAATCCATCCTTCGAATATTCTCACTCTGGAGATATTCATAGTCTAGCCTAGCCCTATGCGGACGAGCATTATCGTCCATAAAAATTAAATTGTGACCAATTTGATCTCTATAAGGTCTTAGATAGGGCTCAAGGATCTCGTCCCTGTACCTTTGGGCAGTTAAAGTGCCCCCAGAAAATATTTGGAAGGGTGTGCGTCTGCTAGAACTGATGCCAGCCCAGACTAAGAGACTGCCCCCTCTAAAACTGTCTATTTCCCTGATGTTACTGGGATGATAGCGGGTTCCAGGCTCCCTACAGATGAAAACTCGTCGAGAATCTGTGTTTAACCTAAATCTTGACTCGTCACTGAAGAGAACATTGGCCCACTGATCATGAGTCCAGGCGTTATGTTCCAAGCACCATTTCAAACGGGCTCTCCTGTGAGCAGAGGTTAAAGGGATACAGACCATTGGTCGTCTTGCATAAAGAGCACCTTCGTGAAGTCTTCGGTAAACAGTTTGTCTTGAAATTCTCGTTCCAGTAGCACTTGAGAGTTCATTGCTTGTTTTGAATATTTTTTAGATTGAGATTATTAGCTAGTATGTAAAAAAATTAACTCTGTTGAAATTTAATTTTGTATTTATATATAAATAAAATTAACTCTGTTGATTTTTTTTTGTATTTAATCGATAACAGCGAAGTTACGCATGTTAATGTTAGGAAATATATTTTGATGTTAAGCAAAACCTGCTCCATCTCGTTTTACATAAATGTTAAAAATTTGGTTGAAATTGAATCACTGTAACGAAAGTCTTTAGTGATGTCCACTTATGAAATTTCCATTTTATTAATATAGATGTATATATTTTTTCTATTTACCCCTTATTTTTTCGCATGATAATTATAATGTTAAAAGATAGATGAGAATATCAATAAATATTTTGAAAATAATTTACAATTGATTTGTTTATATAATTTAAGTTTAGCAAGCTAAAACCGAACAATTATATTATCATTTTTTTATAATCGTCAATATTATGATGCACTAGCGCGCCATCTGTTATCAAAATTCGAAACTATTATAGACGCGTATGTTTCTTTTTTAAAATAAACAATTTCTACTGCCCTTACTGCAATTAAAAATTAATGGGAGGGCCTGGCTCATCAGTGGTGAACCCTCCCAGCGGTTTCGCCAGTTTAATCTACCATACCGCTGTTATATTGCATTTTTCGATCTGCCTTTTAAGTGATACTGATGCTTATGTCCATAGTTCATCTAAAATACTTATTCCAAGAATATAGCATCAGTATCACCTAAAAAGAAGATCGAAAAATGTCATTTTACAGCGGTATGGTAGATTAAACTGGGAAACCGCTGGGAGGATTCACCACTGATGAGCCAGGCCCTCTCATTAATTTTTCCATTGCAGAAAGGGCAGTAGAAATTGTTTATTTTAAAAAAGAATCATACGCGTTTATAATAGTTTCGAATTTTGATAATCATCATTATATATTAAGTTTTAAAATTAGTTAGGTCAACAATTAAAAAAGTTTGAATAAGAAGGAAAAGGGGAAATGAAAATATAAGGTATACATTTTAGAAATTTCAAAACGATTTTTCTATTTGAAATACCAATAAGGGCTATAACAAGGTTCGCGCAAAAGCTTCGGCAGTTAAGCGTCGTATAAACGGAACAAAATGAAAAAAAATGGGGAAGAGGTGAAGAGAATTTGAGTATGAGGAGCTAAAGACAGACAACCATGTAAATATATATTCAAACAATTAAAGAAAATATTAGGTTTAGAGGATTTTTTAAATGTATATTATTGTATTTTCATTTTTATTATATGTTTCAGATTATAATAAAAATTCCTAGTGAAAATTGAAGATAACATAACTTCAACGTTTTTGTATATTTTGAAATGGAAACCATAATGTCAACAACAACAACAGCAAAAACAACTGCTTTATTAGGACATTTACGTCCTGTAAGGACTCGCCATACATAATTTTCATGAAGAAAGGAAAAAAGAAAAGACATAAACAAAGGAGAGAAAGGAAAATGAAAAGGAAATCAAAGTATACAACATAACTATACAAATTAACTATGATTGGAAATTGTTCTGTAATTTTAGTTATTAGAGATTACCTTATTCTCTAACACTTTATGAAATTTAAACAATTCTATCGCTATATATTTTTCTCGGACATTATTCTGATTAGCTGAACTAGGTTCACGTAGACTTGGATAATGTTCTTTAAGATCTTATTCAGTTCCTCGTTAACAATAGTGCATTCAGAGATGTAGTGGGTCATTTCTTCTATGCTTTCAGTTTTCAGAATTTACAAATTACATCTTCCTTTTCAATTATTTGAATGTGCCTTCCTCTTAGTAGAGTCGAAGTGGGTGATGTAACCTTTTATGTCTAATGATAGGTTCCAGGATAAAAATTGTTCAGGCATTAAATACTTATATAATAAATTATAACTAGCATATAATCCCATAATGTCTGAATTGGGATAGGAAACGGTTGATACCAGGTTTGGTGAAGGCAAAAGTAAACCTGGCGGATGTGCTTTTTCCTTATGTTCCGCATATGATTGCATTACATGATGGCCAAACTGGCGATTTGAATTGTTTTTACAATTGTTTTGATTATTGCATATGGGAATATAAGTATATATTGGAATATATATATAAAGGGCATATCCTGAACGCTCCGCTCACATGAGCATTTCAGATGACAGAGCATTATCTAGTATAACAAAAATAAAATGCTCGTGTGAGCGTCAGGATATGCCTTTTTTGTTTTTATTACAAGTATAAACCCAAGAACTTATTTCAAATCTTTCTTATATTTCACACACACATATATAATAAATATATATATTATTTAATAATAAATTAAAATAGAAAAATATTAGTGGCTCTTAGATGTTTCAAGTAGATCCGCAACACTTATAAAATATCATTTGACACCAATTCTTTTTATTAAATCGAAATAAGAAAAATTATTTCGGATACTTTCTCCGTCAGATAAATTTAAGAAAGTTTTGTCGTAATGTTCTTATTTTGGCTGTTCATATGACATTTAAGAAAAAGCTATATTAACACCCAGGACTTTCAGAAAAACTATAGAAGGACTCAAAGCTTTCAGTGAAGTTATATAGACGCACTCTTTTAACGCGTCAATATGTGTTAATTTGGGTTGAATTAAAAAGATAACCCTTTTTTATATCATTATTTTATTTAAGATCCAATTTAAAACAGAAAATAACAAAAAATATTATAAACTTCTTGTTCACAATTTACCAGTTAGAAGAACAAAATCACAGAGTTGTCAATTCATTTTGGTCATTTATATATATATATATTCACAATTGCCCCCAGTAAATGATACAAAAATGATCATTGATTATCAAATTATATACATATTTCAAAAATGTGTGTGTGTGTGTGTGACTAAGAATATTGCGTCTAACTAGAGATTTTCAAAAAGTTTCAATAGCCTCCGAAAGATGGCGGGACAAGTCCAGGAAATGTTACAGCTAATTAAATCAACAGCCATTTTATTTGTTTACAAAATTAAATATATAAGAAATATATAACATTACATATTTATATTAGTCCCTTTGAATTATAGAAACAATATGGCAATATTATCACACAAATTGTACTGTTTAAATATATATCTAGACTTTAAACATTTCTAAGCTAAAAACATATTTCAAAGTCCAGTCAAAATCAAAATCCCAGACATTCTAGAGCATTAGACAACTTATTTTTAGTTAAAGCTTTAGTTAAAAAATCAGAAAGATTATTTTCAGATTGTATATATTCTAAAATGAAATTATTTGAAATAATTTGTTCATGTAGGTAAGAAATAGCTCTGATCATATGTGCTGAATTGGCAGATATATTAAAACTTGTACAAAGTTTTATAGCTGAAATATTGTCACAGTATATTTCAGTGGGTTGATAGCCATTTTCTAATTGAAATAGTTCCTCAATAATGTATTGTAAATGGATTGACTTCTTATAGCAACTTAACAATACTTGTAATTCACTATCACAAGTAGAAAGTGAAGGTTGTGCTTGAAATTTAGAGCTCCAAGATATCAAATTGTCTCCAACAGTAAACAAATATCCAGTAACTGATTTCTTTTTGTACTTACCATCTTTCCAACTTGCATAAGAGTAGCCAGTAAGTTGGGTATTACCTTTATTGTTACATAAGGTAAAGTTAATAGTTTTTTTTTTTTCAAGTATCCAAAAATTCCTTTTAATGTATTAAAATAATTTTCCCTAGAATCCTGTGAATAATTTGGAAGCTGTGTCAGAGGAAAAGATAGGTCAGGTCTTGTCTTTACACTTAGAAACAGCAAATTTCCTAGGATTTCTTGGTATTTTTTTGGATCACATTTCTTGGAGTTTTCATATTGTGAAAAATCAGTATTTACATCTAAAGGTGTTGATTTAGTTTTGCAGTTTTCCATTTCAAATATTATTAAGATATTTTCAATATAAGCTTTCTGGTTAATGAATATTTCGCCATTTTCTTTGTATATTTCCATTCCTAGCAAATTGGTATTTTTAGTATTTTCCTTGAGTTTGAATTTATTTCTATTTTTGATATGGCTTGATTTAGTATATTTGAATCTGAATATATGGCTAGAATATCATCCACATATATTCCGATAATTATCTTAGAACTGTTCTTCTCATATATAAATACACATTTATCTGAGGTTAGATTTTTAAAACCTTCATCTAAAAGATGACTTTTGAGGGTGTCATAAAATACTTTGGCTGATTGATGAAGATCATATATTGCCTTTTTGAGCTTGCAAACCATGTTTTTATCACCCATTTCAAAACCTTCAGGTTGTAACATATATTGTTTTTCTTGGAGGTCACCATACAATTATGCTGTTTCAATATCATAATTTTTAAAATCATAATTTTGCATTGCAGCATAACAAAGTAATATTCTGAGTGTATCAGAACTTATAACTGGTGAAAATGTTTGATAGTAATCAATTCCATATTTCTGAGAATAACCAGCTGCAACCAATCTGGCTTTGTATCTTTTTCCTATTGTGGGGTCATATTTAATGGTAAAAATCCATTTGCTTTTGATTGGTTTTGTTCCTTTAGGAAGTGGTTCAATGTTCCATAAATGGTGTTCTAATAAAGAATTTATTTCTTTTTTCATGGCTTCAGTCCATTTACTTGCTTGTGGGCATTCAATTGCTTCCTTATAAGTTTTTGGTATATGATTTTGATACTTAGTCATTAATAGAGTATCATTTGGGGCTTGAATAATTGAATTTTCTTCATATTCTTCTTTACTCAAACTTGGGTCATAATAGAAGCCTGGTCTATGTGTGTGTTTAAAGTTGTATCTTGTATTTGATGCTGGATTCTGAATTTCAAAAGAGGATTCTTCATCTCCTGATGATGAATTTGTTTCTTCTTCTGCGGGTCCATCTATCTTGATGATTAAGTAATCTGTGCTGTCTTGTTCATTAGAAGTTAATAGTTCTGCACCTTTTTGATTTTCTAAAAAGGCAACATCTCTTGTTTCTGTAATTGTAAAATTTTCTGAGTTGCATATTCTATATGCTTTTCTGCATGGAGAATATCCCACAAAAATGCCTGTTTTAGTATTTTTTTCAAATTCAGATCGTTTATGTTTAGGTGTCCAGAATTCTACTTTGCATCCAAAAACCTTTAAGTGAGAGACTGTAGGTTTTTTTGCAGTGAACATTTCTTCTGGAGTCTTCTTGGTATTATGGCAAGAAGGAGTTCTGTTTTTAAGGTATGTATAGGCATTCATAGCTTTAGCCCAAAATTTTATTGGTAATCCAGATTCTATTAATAAGGCTCTTGTTCCTTCTATTAGGCTTCTGTTAGCTCTTTCACATCTTCCATTTTGAGCAGGGGAAAAAAGGTAGTTCTTTGATTTTCTATTCCTTTCCTTTTCAGATAGGATTCCAATTCTTGGTTGTTGAATTCAGTACCATTATCACCCTGAATTTTTTAATCCTTTTATTGGTGGTGTTCTCTATATATTCTATAAATTATTCAAGTATTTCTTGAGTTTCTGATTTTGCTTTTAAGAATCGAGTGAATAATTTCCTTGAATAGTCATCTACTATAGTAAGAATAAATCTTGCTTTACACCAATAGATTCTTCTTTTATGGGCCCAATTAAATCAATATGCAAAATTTCTAATGATTGTGAGGTTCGAATTTTTTCAATTCTTTTAAAAGGTTTTCTTGAGTATTTAGATTTAATACGTGTAATGCAATCATTTAAGTCTTCTTTAGATATGCAATCAAATTTGTATACTAAGTTTTTGTTTTTCATTATAGTCATGTAATATTCATTAGGGTGGCCCAATCTTTAATGCCAAATATCCCAATTAACTTTGAAGACTTTATCTTCTTCATCCCTTGAACCAAAGGAGTTTATTATATAAAAATCATCAATTTTTGGAGCTTCCAATATGTTTTGATCTTGAAATATATTATAGTACATTTGTCTTTGCTAAAAATTATTCTTTGGTTGTCTTGTATTAATTTTCCTACGGACAACAAATTTTCTTTGATTTGTGGAACAAATAGTACATCTTTGAGGATAAGTAAATTTTCTTCTTTTGTTTTGATTTTCACATTTACTATAGCTTTGGATTCAATTTGAGTGTCATCAGCAAGGATTATTTTCTTTTCCTTATTTTCTGAATTTTTTAAAAGTTCAAAACAGGATGTCATATGGCTTGTAGCACCACTATCAATTATCCATTCCTGTTTACTCTTTTCTTGATTTTTGGCTATCAGACAATTTGCTGCCTTTTCATTATGTGAATTTCCAGTTTGTTTCTGCTGATTTCCAAATTTAGGTTTATAGCCACTTGTGCTGGGTTTGTTAAGATCTTCTCTTCTATTATTATTGCCTTTATTTTTTTGGATTATGCCAGCAGTCATTAGCTTTGTGTCCTATTTTGTTACAGATATAACATTCAGGTTTATATTTAAATTTATTTTTTTGGATAAAATTTCTTTGATTCACTTTGTGATGCTTTATATGCAGATTAAAATGAAAAATCTTTCTCATGGTACCTTTTCTGATACTGGGAAAACTGTGATTTAATATCTGAAAGTGTAGGATTTTTCATAGTATTTATTTGCATGGCAATAATATTGTATTTTTTGGCAGGCCTTTAATTACCGAATATAGATAAATTCTTCATCATCTATGGTGGCTCCCATAATTCTGGCATTTTCTAATAATTTTTCTGATCTATGAAAGTAGTCTTTCCAACTTTCTTAACGATACATCCGAAGACGAGAAACATTATTCAGTGCCTCAATACTTTTCTTTCTTACGTTTTGCTTGTGAGTCTTTTATTTTCCATTTTTGTCTTTCTGATTCTTCTCCTGGAGGATCTTCAATCAGAAAATTGATCAAATCTTTGCTTTCTAAAATCGATTCAACCCTATATTTCCAACTTGGAAAATTATCACCATCAAATTTTGCAATTGGTATTTCGTTCATTTTATTTTCCAACAATTTTTAGTTTATATTGAATATTAAAAGGAAAAAAACAATATTTTGTTGAAGATTTTCTCTAGACAACAAAATTTATTTTGCTTTACGCATGAATACCGATTAGGCTTAAGTCTTTTGCTATTGTTTCCTTTTATTACAATATTCAAAAAACCACGCTCTGCTACCAATTGTGTTAATTTGGGTTGAGTTAAAAAAGATAACCCTTTTTTATATCATTATTTTATTTAAGATCAATTTAAAACAGGAAAGAACAAAAAATATTATAAACTTCTTGTTTACAATTTACCAGTTAGAAGAACAGAATCACAGAGTTGTCAAATCATTTTTGGTCATTTATATATATATATTCACACAATACGCTTTTAAATTTAGATGATCAAAAGCATGTATGAAAGCTTGTATTTCGCTTTGATATAAAAAGTTGCGGCTTCCTTTGTTCTTTTGTAAATAGCAACACCTATTATTTTCACGGTTATGAATAATAATACTGACTCGTTATGAAGGCTAATAATCCCATAAATATATTTAGGGTAAAATTAGATGCGTGTTTAGTAGATAAGAGAGAGTTTCATTATTGTGAAAATATTAGCTTCCGAGCATCTCTGCCCTTCAACAGATGTGAAGGCTGAACGCTACAAGAAGAGAGGAAATACCTACACGGGCAATGAAATTCGCCATTCGTTTAACGTAACTTTATTTTAACACACTTTGCATATTTTTTTTTAATTAAAAAGGCATATATTGGATCAAATTATCATTTATTTTACCGATATTTCAGTTGGCTGAACGCCAACCTTTATCAAGGTGTTATAACATTTTAAAGTGTGTCAACAACAAACTCAGCGCCACATAAAGTCAACAGCATTAAGATTTTTAAAATATTTTGTTATATTCAATGGGGAGAAAAAAATGATATATATATTTATTAAAAAACGAAAGAAAAAAATAAAAGATAAAAAGATCAGGTGTTGAAATCAATATTAAAAATGGCATATCCTGACCAGGAGCAAATGTGCTTTACAGAAGGCAGAGCGCCATCTGGAGGAACAGAAATCAAATAAACATTGATTTAGCCTGTTCCCTGATATTTGGCCAACCTAATTTCTTGATAAATTAAGAAAAGCCATCCACGAACGCGTTTCGCGCTTTTGGCGCTCGTCAGCGTGGAGTATGCTGAACCACTGTGACCAAAAAAATATGTTTTGGTCCCAATGTCTTCCCGAAAAACCAAGAAATGGGTATTTAAGGCCAAACTTGCGTAAATACGCTTAGCACATTAAAAAATAAAGAAAAAAATAAAAGATCGGGTGTTGAAATCAATATTAAAAATGGCATATCTGTAAAGCACATGTGTTCCTGGTCAGGATATGCCATTTTTAATATTGATTTCAACACCTGATCTTTTTATCTTTTATTTTTTTCTTTCGATTTTTAATGTTCTAAGCGTATTTACGCAAGTTTGGCCTTAAATACCCATTTCTTGGTTTTTCGGGAAGCCATTGGAACCAAAAAATATTTTTTGGTCGCAGTGGTTCAGCCTACTCCACGCTGACGAGCGCCAAAAGCGCGGAACGCGTTCGTGGATGGCTTTTCTTGATTAATCAAGAAATTGGGTTGGCCAAATATCAGGGAACAGGCTAAATCAATGTTTAGTTGATTTCTGTTCCACCAGATGGCGCTCTGCCTTCTGTAAAGCACATGTGCTCCTGGTCAGGATATGCCATTTTTAATATATATTTATATTATAGACAAATAATTTTTGTAAAATATAGGTGTGATTATTTTGAAAATTAACATTAACGCCTATTTTATATTATTAAAATTCACACTGTACTATGTGTGAAAAGATTATTCGTATAAAAATATAACAAAATATTTTAAAAAACTTAATGCTGTTGACGTTATGTGGCGCTGAGTTTATTGTTGACACACTTTAAAATGTTATAACACCTTGATAAAAGTTGGCGTTCAGCCAACTGAAATATTGATAAAATAAATGATAATTTAATCAAATATTTTCCTTTTTAATTAAAAATTTATTTATGGTTTGCTCTATTTTCAAAACATTGCATAATATCTTGATAGAAATTTGTTTTGCATATTTATATATTCTCAAACATTTAAATATGTCTATGTAGTGTATCTATCCTCTCTTGAGAGGCGTCAACAGTCTGTATCCTTGTTAAGGAGGACAGATGCTTGAATGATTGTCTTGAATGAAGAGGTGAGATAGACAAATTCTTCGCCTGAAACATCTCGTTTAAACATTATAGGTTGATATAAAGACTTGATTGTTCAGGTGATATAATATTTGATTACGGTGAACATAAGATTGGGTTATAAAGGGGAAGAACTTACGGGAGCGGTTCCAGCTTTGACAGGGGGTCCGAGGGAGTCGGCGGTAACTTTGGCTTGCCTCGAAGATTGTTTTTAACAGACAAACTGCGCACATCACAACGTCGAGTCAGCTTGGTGGTGGATCCTCACCAAGTGTGTAGAAACTCAATACTTAACTACCTCTCATTCTAGAAGTCTATATTTTTATTTAAAAGCCACAATAATCACACAAACCTATCTATAAATTTTAGAGGATTTTATAAGATATTTACTTTTTCATAGTTTCTATAAAGGTGAACGTTCTAAATTTAATTCGTAAATAAGGTTCAATTGCGAAATGTATATGCATAGTAAGCCAATAGTACGACTTAAAATGCCTCTTTTGATTTTGTTAAACGACAAGAGATCAGAGTTAACATTTCATCAAGCCCATGGTTTCCCAAATTTATATCAATATGCATCTCTGTGGAACCATTGGTTTAATAATATTCTAATCTGATTAAGAATGTAAATTGAAATAATATTTTATTTTTCAGAGTCAATTACTACTATTGTATTTAAATTGATCCGTAATTAAAAACAACCAAAAATTATTTTCAAGTTCGAGTATCTTTTGACGCCCTTGAAATCATTTAATTTGAACTTACCTGTGTACTCTCAGCATGAAATCCTTTCTAACATATATCGATATTTGGTAATCTTAAAAAATAGCTTTTCTTGCGGTTTAAAAAAATAATATTTCAAATGAGCATCTCGACCAATCACACACCTATAGAGTTGGAAATTGATCTACAAATATAAAAGACACATTCCAAGTCAAAATAGATGCAAATATTATGTGTTATACAGAGGGTGTTCACACTTTTAGGAAACGAGCGCCCGGTGTAAAAAAATAACTATTACTTTATTTTAAAAAATCAACGACGTGGAATTCGAAAAGGCTTAAGCTAATTCTAACACGCAATACATTTCTTTTGTTATTTAAAAAAAGAATGCCCTTCAAATACAATAATTTCTTAAGAAGTTATATTTTAGGACTTTCCAGAGCTAACCTTACCTATTTGGACATAATTAAAATATGCAAACAAGATGATATCAACATTTCTAAAAAAAAGGTATTTATAATATTATTCACGACAAAAATATCAAGTTTTTATTCAAAGCACCTACGGAGAAATGGACATAAGATAATCACCCTATATCTGTGAGAACTCCTGCAACTGTCAAACAATAATATAACAAACAATATATTACAAAAGAAAATCCTATGCCACAAAGAGATATAGCCAAATTAATAGGAACATCAGTGTCAACAATGAATAAATAATAAATAAAGATTTAAGCTACTAAAAAACATGCGGTTCACAAATTGTTTCAGAGCCATATTCGTCAGCGACACACTATCAGCAGATATTTTTATGAAAATTTCTTGGCTGCTGATAGATGGAAATTAATGTTACATATGACGAAGCATGGGTATATTTAACCGATTGCGACAGAAAAAGAGCTATATACTATCAAAAAAGGGTGGAAAAATCTAGGCCAATTTGGTTGAAGGAATGTGCCGAAAGTTACCCCAAAGGATTTATGGTGGCATGCGGTATATCATATGAAGGAAAATTAAAAATAAGAAAAGTTGAAAGAAATGCCAAAATAAACTCGGAGTACTATCAAAACAACATTTTAGAACCTATATTTTTAAATTATATTCCCTCTATCTATGGAAAACAGAGCAACAAAGTCTGGTTTCACCATGATAACGCCACAAATCATACCTCATCTTCAACCCAAGCTTATTTGGAAGATCTAAGGCAAAGAACAGGAATCAACACTATTCCAAAGAACAGAACCCCTGTAAAATCTCCTGATTTAGCCCCGATGGATTTTTGCATTTTTGGATGCCTCAAAAAGAGCACTTGGAAAGAGACACCCTAAAACAATTGAAGGTCTCTGGAAAGTGGTAAAGGAAGAATGGGATCTTTTGAGTATGACCATGATCAGAAAGTGTCTGCTATCGTGGAAAATCAGGTGCCGTTCTGTAAATAAACAAAAAGGCTTTCAAATAGAACATTTGAAAATTTTCAAATTGGTGTCAATTTTTAATATTTTATAATAAAACTTGTTCCCTCCCCCCCCCCTATAAGTGTGAACACCCTCTGTATATTGAGCGTCGCCACAATCTTGCAGTCTGGACTCGTTAGAAAAACCATCATCAGGTTTACTGCATAGATCTCGCGAGGAGAGAAATAGTTATTTATTTATAAATATAATACGAAAAATCTTATAATAATAACATTATTATATAAAATAAATATATAACGGTTATATATACATAGAGCACCAAGAAGGTGTTCCAATATGACTTTATTATTCACAATATTTCAAAATATATATTCCACCACAATCAATACACTTCTCCATCCTTCGAAACCATTCATCAAACATTCCATGTCTTCAAAAGATGCTAATCGAAGAAAAAACGTTCACCTTTCAGTCTGTTCTTCACGTGAAGGGAGAGGGTAAAATCGCAAGGTGCAAGGTCTGGATTGTAGGGAGGATACACACACACACACTCCAACAATTCTAGTCCAGTACTTGCCAAATATTCGTACAGACCTTCAAACTGTGAGCTGGAGCATTGTCATGGGGGAAAAGCCATGTGTCAGTCCTTGAGTTTAGACGTAACCTTTTGATAGCTTGAACAACTTTAAGAAGGAATTTCTCAGTGTACCACTTGGCAGTGACGGTCTTTCAATTTTCCAGCACCACGCGACTCACAACTCCTCTGGCAGTAAAGAAGACGGCAAAAATTTTCTTCTTAATGGATCTGGATTTTCGTACAGACACGGGCGTGCTTTCGCTTTCAAAGATCTATACTTTGCTCTGGGATTCAGTAGGCATATTAAAATAATAAAGCCAAGTTTCATGACCTGTTATGATGCTATTGGCATAACGAGATGTACATTATCAAACATTTTGAGCTTCTCTCATCACCGTGAAACACGCCGAGTCATCTGCGTATCAGTTAAGGAATGGGGAACCCATATAGATCAAACTTTACTTAATTTTATATGGTCGTGGAGATTGGAATGAATTTATGGTGCAGGAATGTCTAAACTCTCCTCTATCTGGCGATAAGTTATATGTAGATCAGTCCCCAATATTTTCTTTACAGCAGCATTGTTTTCCTTATTAACCAACGAAGCTGGACGTCTCCTGACCTTTGCACGTCTAATGTGCCATATTGACCTCGCTGAAGCTCACGATACCGCCTGAATATGGTAGTACGATGAGGACAATTATTTCCCAGTACAGGAGTCATTTCTTGCAAGCATGCTTCAATGCCCAAACCGCGTTCAAAATTATATCGCGAAATGGTTCGATATTCAATTTTGTTCCAGGTAGACATTCTTGATATTTTATCACTTTACAGTTCAAAGAATACTAATATCTGGCAAATGAAATTTTAACTGAAGTTCAAATATAAACAGGGCTAAAAAATTCGAACTCGTGTCCATGTGGGCACACGGATTGGAGCGTATTACAAAACCTTTCTTGTGCTCTTTGTTTAATTTTAACTGATTCGAGCGGAAAGAACCTCAATGGTATAAATAGTAGAAAATTTATATTTAATTAGAAGTGTTTTATACATTGCAGGGAAAGGTTTCCTTTCTATCTTCATATCGAAAAATACCTTACCGTCAGAATTTCTATCTATATTTTGGCTTCACCAGTTTAACATCACTTTGGAAATTTCCTGCGGATTTCGTTGAAACCCTTGTGGATCCCATCAAGCCAAAATCTGCAATGGAATAACAAGAGACACTAGCCCGAAACCAAGCTCTCCAGAATAGGCGTTATGAATTTGTAAGAGCAGTTGTTGTGGCTTTGGCACCGACTCGAAGCTGATAGTTTGCAGAGCGGTCTAATAGATTGCTGCGTCCAATTAAGAAGAATTTTTTATTTACATTTATTTTAAATATAAATATGTGAAACTCCAGGAATTCCCCTTCTCCTTAAAATATTTTTATCAGAAACTTTTGGAATTCGATTTTCATTTTAAACCAATTCATCACGCAAAACCACGCGCTCTGATAATCAGGATGATCAATTTATAATGTAGGACGTGAAATCTCTCTAATTTAGCCAATATGAGAAATTGTTAAAGGAAAATGTATCAAATCAATGTATGTGTCTGTTTTAGAAAACATTTTTGGAATCTCGAACATAATCAAATCCTCGATACAGAACCTACTAAACGTCTTAACCCCAAACGGCTATGGATCGATAGCCTTGGAAGAGGTAAATAGCAGTTTTAAGACTGATTTATCTGACGTTAATAATGCATATTTGAATAGAAAAATAATAAATTCTGAGAACATAACGTAAAATCTTGTGAAAAGCGTCGTGCCGAAGTAACTTAACGATTTCAACAAACAAGGAGTCTATGAAATATAGCTAGGGGAGGCATTTGGAAATCTACATTTTAGAATTTCTTTCAATTTTGTGTTATAGCTCTGCAACATGTTAATATTACCTATATTTAATAATCGAGAAAATTCTTTAGAATATTCGAAAATTCATTCAAAGGTTCACACACTATATTATAAAATTAATACAAGTATATCTTAAAGAATACCAACTTTCTCTGAGAATATGCTTGTGTGATTCATAAGAACTCACGCTGTGATTACAGAAGTAGAGGTTTGTTTCAGTTGAATTATATTCCCGAGATTTTCTAGAACTCGTTATACAGGTAAATGTTCTAGGTTTTACCTTTCTATATAATCATTTTAAGTGTAATTTTATATCCAAACACCTCTACGGTTTGAAAACGCATCAAATTAATGAATTTATCTCACCGTACAGAACATACATTTCACTTTTTAAATTTATTTTACAAATTTAGAAATTAAAAAAAATAACTTTTGGGAAATGGTGGTCAGAGATAATTAAACGTAAATTTTACAAATCTGTGCTGTTTCCGAACTGGTGAAATCTTTCCAAAATGTATCAATTTTTTGTACTTTTCTTTTAAACCTTTAAAATTTCTGATTTATTCAATCTTAATTTCAAAAATCGTAATCTTCTTTTGGAGGAATTTCTTATAAAACTTTTCTATAGCCAATCCCAATGGGGCTGAACTTTTGATTCACTCTAGCCATTTTAATTAGAAGTTGGTCATAAATTAAAGTTCGTAATAGCTCATTATAATTCGAGGGTTTTCAGTGGAATTTGGGATTAAGTTCTTTCCTCTAACTTTTAAAACTTTTTTATTATTCCAAATTCAAAGAACCTTAAAAGGATATATATAATCACAATAATGTTGTATCAATTGTTCTTATTTGTTAGTTGTTATTTGTTAATTGTTCTCATTTTGAAATCAAACATGTATCATTTAGTTAGGTTAGAAGTTGAATAGAAATAAAATGGAGAGGAAAATTAGTGTCTGGTCCAATCAGTTATTCCATTTGTAGATAATTCTGACAGAAGGAAATATTTATTTTCATCGACGTTTCGACAAATATTGACAGTGTCAGAATAAAAACAATAACTTTGAATTGATTTTAAATCTATTTTAATTTAGAGCTTCCATCTTGAAAAAAAGGGTAAAGGTTATTTAAAGGTAATTTAAGCGAAATTGGATAATTTATTCTGATCAATATATTTTTCCTTAGAATAAAATATATAAAAAATAATTTGAAATATTATAAACTAGGATAGGCTATTAGGATTGTTTAGTTTTTTTTTTAAATAAGCCAACTTCCAACTGTTCTTATTGCGATTGCAAAATATTGTAAAGACTTGGCTCATCAGTACTAAATCTTACCAGTGGTTTAGCAATTTCGCCTCATAATAAAATTTATATTTGAGAGATCTAGCCCTATACTCCGCGAAAACATAATTACAAGGATCTGAACGGAACAATGCCAAATTATTGGTCATGTTTATAGATCTAACGCCCTCGTCTACCAGGACTTGTAGGGTTTACGCTTCGTTTAGCGAGAAGTAAAAAACGCTAGAATGAAGTAGATTGGTGTAACATTAAGAAATAAGGAAACAATATTTTAATGATCTGAAGAAAAGGGGGCAAACTGAGACAACGGTGGTCTTAAATGGACAATGAGTTAACGTCAAGTTTTTATTAGGTGTCTTAGATTTATTTTCTATTGCGTTTATAAGAAATACGAGGGTAGAATAACCATCCAAATGAGTTTTAAATATTTAAAATTTAAATAAATCTTCGTAAGTCTATTGAGAGAATAATAGAGAATTTGAAGGATCTAAAAAGGGGATATCACCTGAGATAACGGCAGTGTTAAACGGACAATAAGTTAATGTCGAGTTGTTATTAGGTGTTTTAGATTTACGACTATTTCGTAGTAAGAGAAATACGTGTATAATAACCAATCAAATTATGGCTTTAAATTGTAAAAATTAGTAGAAAGCTTAGTAAGTCTATTCAAGGAGAGGAATGGCGAAAGAACGCCCTATAAATCTATTTAAAGCTGAAACATCTGTGGACTGATGGACGGTTCTTCTTCGACGGCCTTTACTTCATTCCGAACTGTATCATTGCAGAAAATAATCCAGAATTATATTGATACAATGCCTTCTTTTATTACTTAACTGGAAAACCTTTGAACTCTTTCTCTATGATGTTTGTCTCTGAATATTCCTAGAAGAGAATTTTACAGAATCTGACGAACATCAAAAGTATCTGAAGATAATAAAGGAACGTATATTGATCACTATACTTCTTATTTTAAATATGTGGTGCTATATATAATTCATAATCAATAAAATGACAGAAAGACAATAAAGGAAGCAAAATTGGGCTTGAACATATATTTTTTACAATATCATTATTAATTTAGCGCTATCCTTTGTGATAAATTATAAATATATTTTTAACGCTATCTTTCTTCTGAAATATATATGATTAAAATGTATTTATAGTGTCCTTATCATGCAATGAATAAGAATTGAAAGAGTGGGTTTGACTCTTCAGTAGTGAACTCTCTCAGCAGTTCAAAGTTCCAAAATAACTTTATTAAGTGCCGCACTAAAATAGAAGCCTAGATCATCATATTTACAATAATGTGTGGGTCGGTCAGCGGTTTCGCCAATTTAATTTCCAGACCAGTTTTGAATATAGTAAATTAGTGTTTGGAACAAACTATTAATATATGCTACTTTGACTGTATAGATGTATATATAAATTAAAGATATATAATGCATCGAGCAATTCTCTTCTGCAAAATAACTGCTAAGTCTGTTAGGGAACATATAAAATTGCATTATTAACATAGCGTCATTTAATTAATAGGTAATCCCATTATATTATGTTCAAATCAATATGCTTGAGGGACAAGTCTCTTTTAAATACATTTATTTCAAGCTTTCGGGCTCAACCGCCCTTCGACAGGAAACATTATATTAGCTACTGAAGTTTTTGAATCTCTCTCTCTCTCTCTCTCTAATCTATAAATCATTTATAGATTAGATTCAAAAACTTTAGTAGCTAATATAATGTTTCCTGTCGAAGGGCGGTTGAGCCCGAGAGCTTGAAATAAATGTATTTAAAAGAGACTTATCCCTCAAGCATATTGATTTGAACATAGCGTCATTTATTGATAAAAAATTATACCAGGTCTATTAGTATGAAACGCGAAAATTTTCAGTGAATTCAAAAGTTCACCAATTCCATACAACAAAAGATTTTTTATTCAAAGTAACTGCCCTGATTAGCTATACACTCGGACCACCTTTCAGGCAATTTTCGAATTCCTTGTCTGAAATTTTCTATTCCTTTTGAGTCGAACCAGTCAACAAGTCATTTTCGGAGTATGTCTGAGTTCGAAAATTCCTGGTTTTTTAGGGCGTGTCCTAAAGATGTGAAAAGGTGGTAGTCCGACGGCGCTAAGTCTGGTGAGTACGGCGGGTGGGGTTAGAGTTCCCAGCCCAAGTCTTTTATGGTTTTTTTGACCACCGTAGCGTTGTGGGCTGGAGCGTTGTCATGCTGCAGTATCAGGTTGTTGTGCTTTTCACGCCATTCCGGTCTTTTTTCATTCAACGCCTCTCTCAAACTGTGCATTTGTTGTTCGTAGCGACTAGTATTGACTATTTTGCCAGGTTTCAGGAGCTCGAAATATACTACGCCGGTCTGGTCCCACCATATGCAAAGCCTTGCCTTTTTTCCGAAGCGATTGGGCCTAGGCGTCTGTTTTGGAAATTGGCCGGGCAGGCCCCACGACTTTTGGCGCATAGGATTGCTGAAGTGGATCCATTTCTCATCAGAAGTTAGGATTCGGTGCAAAAATGACTTCTTTTCATGGCTGGCGAGCAGCCCTTCGCAGGTTACCAGACGCCGTTATTGCTGCCTTTCGCTCAACTCGTGGGGGACCCATCTGGAAAGCTTTTGGGTCATTCCGAGGCTGTTTAAACGTAGAGAAACAGCACCTTGAGACACCTGGAGCTATTTGGCGAGTTTCTCCTGCATTTGGGTACTGTCCTCATCCAACAAAGCTTGCAGTTCAGCGTCCTCGAACTTTTGGGGCGGTATTCCATGTGGTTCATTATCAAGTTCAAAATCGCCACTTTGGAATTTTTTAAACCACCTGTAACACTGCGATTTGCTCAGAGCGTGGTCGCTGTAAACTTCCTCGAGCATTCGGTGGGCTTCAGTGGCACTTTTATTCCAATTGAAGGCGAACAACAAAACTTCCCGCAAATGGGCACTTTTTGGCTCGGAAATCGCCATTTTCCACGGGCTCCAGAAATTTTTCACGATTTGAATTTTTCTAAAAATGCACGCATGCTGATGCCACATGAGTCAAAGAACAAAACGCCTACAACAGCGCCACCGTCGGCTCAAATAAAGTTGCACAGCGGCCTCTGGAGCCCATTTTCGCGTTTCATACTAATAGACCTGGTAAGCATATTATATTTCAATTTAATCATCAAATATTATTATATAAAATATAATTACATATAAAAATATAAAATAGGTTTTCGAGTAAATATATATATACAATTGCGGGAGGGTGGTATTCATTTACGACAAGTGTCACCTCTCCTTTTAAATATACATATAAACCATGATTTTGTTCATCACTCCAATACAAAACGTAATGGTGGTGATAAAGAATAAGCAACGACACCAGTTTTAGAAAATTCAGAAAAAACACCAGCTTGTATACCATGGTTTTGGACTACGGCCCTCCTCAATACAGAGGTGGCTTCAATTCCATAACATCCTACGAGAGAAGTAATGAAATTAAAACCGCTCCTGTACTGATGAGGCCCAAAGATTGGTTTGGTTTTGTTCTGCATTTCCTGAAACTGATGTTGTGACTCATTCTTTATCACAATAATTAGGTTTTGTAACGGGATTTAAAAACAAAATGCATTGTTTATATATGTGTACCACTTTTGTAAATGGATATACATATCAATATTGTAAATTTACTCGTATACTTGGAATTTGTTTTTTTTTTTAATAAATTTTATATTTTGTATTCTTATTTTTTTTCTGTATATCAGCTGCCAATTAAATAAGCTTATAATATAACCTACAATTACTTGGATTCAAGATGGCGCCATTTCGCTTCATGCCCTTCGAGAAACCGCGCAGTGCAGTTTGAAGAAATATATTTACTTTCTTCATGACACAAGTTGTATCTATATCCCGGGGGGATATTGATTATAGAAATAAAGGTCGCCTCGCGTGTCAAACGTCAAAACTGGACTTTTGTGTCCCAAGTCGAATTGTTATAGAGATTCATTTATTAGTCGTAACGACTTCAATCTTATTATTGATTTGTCAGAGGTTGAATATGGTACAAGGGTTGTTCCATATATATATCTCACCATTAAATATTATATATTGCTTCTGTTAATTTCTAACACAAGTATAGCTATTTTTATCAACATCATCATGTAAAATAACAACTATACTACTATTAGTAGTATATTAATAGCTCTTTTTCTAAAAAAGCGATTTTTAATAACATAAGATGCTTACTTTTGTTGAGACAGATCGGCGTGAATTAGGAACATTTTCGACCTACATTCCACATCTCGGCTACTTGACACGGCTACTGAATGCAGGTTCACAATTATCAACGATCTTCTTATTCTCCAGAATTATCTTCTAGCGACAATTACTTATTCAGGCATCTGAAAACATTTGAAAGTAAAATATTTTTAAATGATAATGGAATAATTTATGCACTGTTGTAGAATATTTTGGGGAACCAAGACGACACTTTCTGAAATAAGGCCTAGAGGCATTATAGGAGGTAGGATAGAATTCAAGGGAACTATTTTACATAGTGTGCACATTTGTGGCCTGGGCCATAAATTTATGGGCCATTCCGTGATACTTGGAAATATAGAATAACTCTGAACTAAGCATATTCCTTTATTGAAGAAGGAGATATTTTGTCCGATGGTTGGATTAAAAAAAAATAATAAAATAATTTCCTGAAAGATCTTATCAAATATAGAATCATTTCTCTCTAAACGTCCAGTAAGGTAGTTCCCAAAATAGAAACTAGGTATTGTATTATCGCTTAGAACGAATTATTATAGCGATTATAAAATCTATTAAATAAGTCTCTTAAATAATATAATATATAGTTTTAATATATAGTAAAAATATATTTCAGATATATATCTGATTGCGAATCCTATATATTGTGGCGAATAAATAATTTATTATTCAATTTAATTTAATTATTCAATGAAAATATTCAACAGATTATATAAATATATATTAATCTGTTATGTAATATAATGATCGAAATATTTCTTAGCTTGCTTGCTCGAGATTCTCTAGCGGTAGATAGTGTTTTTGAGTTGTTGATAATTGTCGACTTGTCGTGCTGACGTCATCAATAAATACTTTCACATCCCCAGATATACCAAGACTTAATTTTCTACGTTACAAGTGATGGAGAAGCTGGACCGATACCCATTAATAAATAAAAGAATAATTGATTCTGTTGAACCAGAAGAAACTTATATGAAAGTAAAGAAGGAATGTACCCAGGTAAGCAACTACGTTGTTCAACATCTGCCAAGGAACACTTCCATTTTCTCCGGGGAGGATGGTGAAGATCTCCAAAAATGGTTAAAAGGGTATGCACGTATGGAAAAGTACAACCATTGGAAAGAAACCCTCTGTCTTACTAATGTTTATTTTTATCTGTCTGGAACTGCTCTCAAATGGTTTGAGAACAACGAAGAAAGCATCCAGACTTGGAAGGAATTCACATCTCAATTAGAGAATGTGTTCGGAAAAAAGAAAATTCAAAATTGCAAGCAGAGAAGAAACTTAAAACACGGGCGCAATTAAAAGGTGAGAGTACCGAATTTTACATCCAGGATGTCCTGTGCTTGTGCAAAGAGGTCGATCCTCAAATGAGCGAGAAATATAAAATCTCCCACCTCATTAAGGGGATAGCTGAGGAGCTTTATCAAGCACTCCTACCGAGGGATGTACAGAGCACCGAGCAATTCATTACAGAATGTCGCCGTGTCGAAGCGCTCCGTTGTAGGCGAGTTACCCCAACCAGGTACGAGCGCTTACCAAATGTGGCCTCTCTCTGTGACCAGGATAACGGAGAAGATCTATCATCGCTGATCCGAAAATTGTCCGCGAGGAGATACAGCAGGCATTGGGCTCTCCTCAAGAGGAGCATAAAATCGCTGCCATTGAAGATTTAGTGAGGGAAGAGATTTTAAAGACCTTGACACCTAGATCAAAACCTACAATAAGTGCCCCTCTAGCACCCAGGCCGGAATCTAATCCTAGATTCGAGGCTCAACCTAGAACTCCCCATCCTACAACTCAGTATCAGAAACAAGGAAGAAGACGTGACACCAATGAATGGTGGAAGCTGAGGGAAAGCCAATCTGTTTCTACTGCGGACGCCCAGGTCACGTCGTCCGCTATTGCCGCGATAGGAAGAGACACAATCAGGAAAGGAGAAATGAATATTTCCAAAGAAATCAAGATTCAATGGTATTCTACAATTATCGAGTCGAATCCCATGAACCCAACGATGAATCATCGAAGAAAAATTTCAGTCGCTACCGAAGCCCTACCCCATATACCGGTCGAAACAGAAAAAATTTCTCGCCTGCTAGAAGATCTAGCTGGTCGCCCCGCCATGAAAACTAGATGATAGACCATATTGGAGGTGAGGCCGCAAAGGGGTGAGGCCTCCCTTGCTGACCACAGTATAAATAAGATAAAACTACATTGACGTAAATATAGACCTACCAAGTCCTCATGAAGAAGATATCTCAACTGAAAGAAAATATCCACCGCAGTCATCTGAAAATATCCCTGGCCCTAGTAATAGTTCTTAAGACTGACGACATAAGTCTTCCTCTGAGCATCGTTTCGATGCTCTTTATAGGAGGAGGCTATGTGGCGAAGAAATAATTTATTATTTATTTTAATTATTCAACGGAAATATTCAACAGATTATATAAATATATATTAATATGTTATGTAAAATAATGACTGAAATATTTCTTCGCTTGCTTGTTCGAGATTATCTAGCGGTAGATAGTGTGGTTGAGTTGTTGATAATTGTCGACACATCGTGCTGACGTCATCAATAAATACTTTCACATCCCCAGATATACAAAGACTTGATTTTCTACGCTATCTGAATCTTGGAGACACAATAATTCAGCTCAATTTATTTATATATTTTAGTATTTCTACAAATGGGGAACTGAAGATAACCGAAGTATGGGAAGACTAATCATCAGTGATGGACATTCACAGCAAATTGCTCATTTAATCTACCAGATCTCTACAAATATTGTATCATTCGTTTTTTTTTCAATATATTATCTCTCTGTTTAGATAAATACCATCACTAAGACCAATCTTTTAAATACAGGCACTATATCGACACAAAGTAAACGATACAATAGTAATAGTAGTTTAGTAGATTAAATTTCATAATTGCTGGGAAGGTTCACTTACCGATGAGTCAAACTTCAAATCAATTATATTTTGAATATATAGTCGGTATGGATAGATAACTCAGCTTATCATAAAGGAAACATAGATTTAATAGATAAACAACACGAGCATGCACATAGATACTATGAGGGAGATGATGAGAGGGTATGGCCAGACTGGGAAGAGGAGGAACAAAAGGAGAGATCTGGAGGAGGGAAGAGAGAAAATGGTACCAACCATCTCCTGGATTTGGATCGCCGGCACAAGCGAGATAACCTGCGGACAGACATCGCTGTCATAACTTCACATATCACACCGTTGTTATATGGAGAACACACACATGCACACCATGCTGAATTTCTGTCCAATCACGTCACAGCACATAATTGTAGTTATGAAGTAAGTTGGTGGTATAATTAAGAAAGTAAACAACTCTGTTTGAGAAACTCATATTTTGATTGATTGCGTTAACTATCGGAATGAAAACAATTTAAATTTGTCCATTTTTGCTCTTCAAAATATATTGGCCATTTAATATTCTTAACATTATATATTTCAAATTCTGAAAACATCTGGTGGTATAAGTCATCAATTTTCGACTACCAAAACTTTGAATCCAAACCCGCTTTTGAGCACATTTATAATGAAATAATTACTTGAAGAAGAGGGCCTCTTGCAAATTCTAAACTTGCGAATGAGTGTATATAACTAAATGTATCTTTGGTATTTTGTAAATGCAAAACAGAACTGCTTTCTGTATGTGTAGAGAGACACAGGGCGCACTTATATTAAACGTAGAAGCCCAATCTCTTACCTGCCACCATTATTATACCACGTGTATTTGACACACCTGATAGCAATATATATCTTAATTATAAGGCAATAAAAGGGTCGTATACGTATATTAAATAAATAATATTTTAAGCACGAATGATTATTTTACAAATAAAATGAACTTTCTACTTTTTTACTGCGATGAAAATATAAGAGAAGTATCAGAGATGAAGCCTCCCATTTAATCCACCAGACAGGCTCTTAGAGCTCCAATAATGCACCGTACTATTCCGCTTATATATACAACAATGGAATCTATGGACATAGTCTTTTAGGACAGTATAATTGCAAGCAACTATTTATATCGAGCAATGCTCTTCCGTAAACAACAAATACAAGGCCGTTAAAAGTATTTACATGCAATTCTAAATTGTCTTAAAGCTTATGTCTATAGTTTAATAAAATACGATAACCAAGATTCCATTCTTCATTGTCGCATATATAAGCAGAATCGTACAATACAGCATTAGGCTTTAAGAATAGATCTGGTGGATTGGCGAAATCGCTGGGAGGGTTAACCACTAATGAACCAGGCCCTCCCACTATTTTTAATCGCAGTAAGGACAATAGGAGGTTTGTTTGATTTGTAAATGAAACATTTGTGCTTAATAGGCGTATTTCGCCATAATATATATACCGCATCATATGTAAATCCTGTACATCATCCTACATTGGAGAAACTGGAAAAACCTTAATAGAAACTCAAACAATACAGGACAGCCTCCAAAAACCATATCCCTTTATCGTTACTTGTAGACAATGAAATTAAGCAAGGACAAATGACAGAATGGGATAATGCAATAGTTTTATACAACAATGTGCAGGATAAATACACAAGCATATTTTTGGAGAGCTAGGCATCTATAGATGAAAAATAGCACCAATAGAAAGATAGAAATACCAAAATCATACCTACAGTTAAATCAAAAATAGTCAAATGTATTTTTATTTTTTTTCTGAAGATACACAATAATTCAATTTAAATGGTTTGTTCATACCAACCTATGTTATATAAAACAACACTTCTCGCGCGCATCACGCGGATAATAAGCTTACAAGGAGTTTGAATTTTTCCTAAAAGATAGGCGAATAGCCTCGTCGAAATATTGAATTTTTAATAAATACCAAATTGATCCAAAATATGCCCTTATTTTAATATATATATTGTATAAAGGGAAGCCTCTCGCTAAATTTGTCCATGTTTTGCTTCCTAGTGCTCATAAGTAACGCATGTGCCGTTTAATCATTTATCTATAGTTACCATTTGTAAGGTTTACAATCACAAGTGAAGCCATATTCGAAAGTTAAATTGAAACACACTTTTAATCCAACCTATAAACCTAAGTATTGTTAATAAAGTACAAGTTAACAGTTAATAGGATTTATAATCAAGCAAATTTAGACATATTCAAAATAAGATATCTAGTAATTGTGTGTTAATAAAAAGATATTATCCTAAAAATCACCTTTTTTCCGTTAAAAATTTAGCACAATCTAAACTCTATGATCATAAAGCGTCGTATATTGTGTTTATATTTATATAAGCACTTTTATAAATAACCAAACCAATAATCCACCCAGGGCTACATTTCTTATACAACATTTTATTTCTCTAGCTTTCTGACTTATCAGCCCCTCGACGGGAGTATCACTCTAACTAGTTGAAGCTTATACCTTTTCAATAAATAAACTCGTCGCCAGACGTGTTGAGTGTTGAGATGTAAGCATCAAATCTATTTCTGAACTTCGCTATATATTTCTGCCAAATAGTTTCCTTTAACTTAGATAAATAAACATTGATTTGATATGATATAATTGACCCCTTATATAGTATAGCTTCAAGTATTTCTACACAATTTCTGTCAAACGATAGCATTAATTTATTTCAAATATCAAAGAATATTTTTCAATTTTATAGTACCTCCATATGTTGGCATTACAAAGTGATTATTATTATTTTTTTTTTTATTGTTACAAAAGCACGAAGTCCAAAGGACTATTGTGCTGTGCTAGTATTATTTATATATATATGATTAATTATTTACACGATGGATTAGTATTGTTTTGTAAATTATTGTACAAATAGTTCTGAATTTAACAAAGTTCTCATAAGATAGAGTATATACACAAAGAGAATTTGGTAATGTTTCAAAGTATCAACATACAATTTGATTAGTCAGAGGGCAAGATAAAAGAAGATGCTCTGGTGATTCAACCTCTAAGCGGCATTCACATGTTGGATCATTGATAGCATTCAGTTTGAATAGGAAACTTAAGAAGGGTCCTTTGCCAGTTAAGAATAAAGTAGTGAATTTATCAGAAGAAATGAAATTTGGGACAGCAATTGGAAAGAATTTCTTGAACAGTTCATTAGATTTAGAAAGATAAAACTTAAATTTTAGATCCAGATATAGTTTGTTTAATTCTTTTTGAAGGGGTTTTTTGAGTGTTCGATCTGTGAGAGAATTTGTCATATTATACTTTGTTTGTAATAATTCAAGATAATCGGACAGTAAAGGGGTTTTCGCTAGTATATGTGTGATGTAAGAAGATGAAGTCCTATAAGCATGAATGCATCTAATAAGAATTTGATATTGTATAGAATTCAACTTGGATCTTTTTGCTGCAGTGATAAAAGGAAACCAAATATTTGATGCATAGCTTATTGTAGAGCGTATCATAGCTTTATATAAGATCAATCTACGTCGAGTATCAATGCTCCAAGTACGTGCACATAATGAGAATAATATATTCTTAAGTTTCGTAGCTTTCATAATTATATTGTCAACATGTGTTCCAAAATTAATCTTATTCCTTTGTCTATGATTTTTAAAATTAACTCCCAAAATTTTAACAGTTTCTGATGGTTGAATTATTTTTCCATCAAAATTAATGGGCAATTTTTCATAGTTATGTAGATAGAGTATACCTGTTTTGTTTGGACTTAGTGAAAGTTTTACCTTTTCACACCATGCTTTGATTTTTACTAAACATTTGGTAATATTATACTGAAGATCATAGATGTTTGAACTCCATACCACAAATGTCACATCGTCCGCGAAAGCAATTACTCTAGCAAAACTTTCGTTAAAAGATAAGTTGAAATCATTAAGTAATATATTCCAAAGAATAGGAGAAATAATACCACCCTGGGGACATCCCTTATTTATCTTTTTTATACACTTTACATTAGTATATTTAAACTCTACACTCCGGTCTTCAAAGTAAGAATTAATTATTTTTATTAGTACCGCTGGAAAATTTGCCTTGTCCAATTGTTGGAGAATTGCCGGATGCCATGCGTTGATGAAAGCTCCGCTGATGTCCACTGTTACTATTGCCGTATTTTCTGTTTCTCTTTTCAGAAGACTTAATTTAGTTATTTCTTGTAAAGCAGAGATTGTTGATTTTTCTTGTGTAAATCCATGTTGAGCAGGATGCATAACATTATTACTATTAATATGATTTAAAAGTTCAATATGAATTAGACTTTCAAAAATTTTACCTAAATTAGAAAACAAGCTTATAGGGCGGTAGGCTTTCGGATCTTTATAATTTTCTTTATTAGGTTTTTTTTTTAAATCATTACTGCTGACTTTCTCCAGGCCTCCGGATAATAATTAAGTCCCATACAAGCATTGAACAATTTTGTTAACACAGGAGATATATGATGAACTGCCGTTTTGATAATCTGATTGCTTATATGATCTATTCCTGGAGCCTTGCCATTTTAAAGTTTTTTAATTATTGAACAGATTTGAATATTATCAAAATAAATGATTTTATCATTAGAAAAAGTATAACTCTTGTCTCTGATTAATTTATGATAGTTTGTGTCAGAAGATTGACAGTCATTCGGAAATAGAGAAGATAAAAGATTTTTCATTTCTGATTCGAGCACATCTTGAGATACATCTAGAATTGGTAAATCAAAAGTCCTAGGAGAAAATTTTTGTTTAAAAGTTTTGTAAGTATTACCAAAAGGAGATGTATTTTCAACTTCCTCCAGGAATACCCTCCAGCTTACATTTCTTGTTTTTTCAATAATATTCATATACTTATTTCGTATTTCTTTATACATTTTTTCATCAACTAGCTGTCTATTAGACCGTTTACCCCGATAATATAGATTTCGAACATATTTAAAATGATTTTTAAAAAGTTCCAGTTCATCCGTCCACCAATTAAATGGATTATTATTTAAATATTTTGGTTTTAATCGTAGAGATGCATATGCAGCTTCAATTAATATGTCAGTTATGAGAGAAACTACACAGTTTATATCGTTTATATTTACTATTTTACCTAATTTCATCATTGCCTCATTTATCCTAGACACATTGATTGCCTGCTCATATTTTTGCCAATTGGCTCTTTTTTCTTGAAAATACCATGTAGAATTATTTTCATGTAATAAACTTTCTGTTTCCAGACAAATGTCGAATGAGATTGCGTGATGGTCTGTGATTTGCGAAAGATTTAACGTTTTCCATCCATTAACAAGTACATGAGCATGACTATTAGTAATAGTAAGGTCTATTATACTTAATCCTCGACATGTTTTGTTTCGATTGTTATGTATGAGCATATTGTGAAAATCAATTATAGGTTGAAGTCTTCTACCGTTTTGATTAATAATATTATCAAACCACATCTGACTTCGAGCGTTAAAATCTCCAGCTAAAATCAATGGATTTGTGTTAAAATTTTTAATTAATTTATCAAGGAATTGAACATGACAGGTATCCATTTTATTAGGGTGTATATAAATATTTGAAAGAATAATTTGCCGTTTAGTAGTTTGTACTGATATAGTGGTTACAAATGAATTTGAAAACTCTTTAATTAATTTACATGATAAGAAAGGGTTTGTAACGATTGTTGCGGTATATATTGGAACTCCCGGTATATTTGCATAATATATTTTTGAACGCATATTAAAGATTACTTCATTATTTATACTATATGGTTCTTGAACTATAATCATATCATATTTTTCTTTAGAAATAAATTCCCTTATTTCATTATTAACCAAATTGCTTTTCCGCGTGTTTTGTTGTAGAATTTTTAATTTGAACATTGACCAAATAAAAAAAAAAAACAAAAAAAAAACAAGAATAAGTCTATTCTAATCCAAAGTAACAATATCATGATCTAAATCTGCATAACATGTTCTTTGTATCTCATATTTCATTTGTTGAAGGAACACAGGACATAATTTGTCATTAGAACGATGATTATTGCTATTCCTATATTTAGGATGTGTAGAGCAATTTATGCACTTGGGCAAGGATTGACAGTTAACATGTTGGTCATTGTCTCCGCAATTTTTACATTTTATGATGTTACATGAATTTTTACTATGACCATAACTAAAACAGTTTTGACATTGACGTACAAGCACCTTATCCTTCATATATGTAACCTGTATGTCTGTATATATACGTTGTAATTTCTTCATAATTTGGTATGTAGCCGGGGAAATGCGGAGAACAACATCCTATACGTCAGTATTTGATCTCATAGCGAACAGAACCTTTATCTTCTTCTCTCGACCTTCTAACTCTGGGTTCATATTGCATAAAATCGAAGGCAATTCCTTAATATCTGTAGATTTAGTAATTGACTTAAGAACAATTGTAGGATCTAGTGGTTTCGGTGCATAAATTAATGCTTTTTGATTTACCTCATCAATCTTTTTAAACTCTTCAATCAATGTATTCAAATCTTCACCTGAATCAACTTTAAGTATTACGCCAGATTTTGATTTTATTATTTTATTTATTTTGACTTTAGATCTATCATTTCTCATCTTTTTAATACCATTATTTACTTCGCCTAATACTTCAGCCGGGGAAACATTTAACTTGGATTTAAATATTATTGTTTTATCCGTTACGTTTTGATTTTGCATAACTATTTCATCGTCTTCACTAGTAACTCTCGTAGCTTGAGCATATGACCTATTATAAAATTGACTTGAAGGAGATATTTTCTTTATTGATTCGTCCAGATTTCCAAGTCTATCACAAATAGAGCCATTGATTACAGCGATATCTCCCATTGTATCCATCAATATATTCAATTGCTTTAGCAAACCCTGTACAATTGTAAGATCATTTTGATTTATGCTTTTATTTGTAGATGAGTACTTTGATTTTAATGTGTCAGCAATTTGTTCCGAGATGATCTTATGCTGAATCCTACATTCCTCAGTACGTTTTTCAGTTTTATCGACCATATTATTCTAACAAGCGGCAAGCGGTCGCGCCGCGCCGTCTGCTGATATGCAAAACAGCTGTATATAAAATGTTTAAGTATACTTAAGAGTTGGTTATTATATGTATAATAATACAAAAAAGTAAGGTATAAAAGATTTTAAATTTCAAAAACAACTCTAAAAACAAATTTGAAGTAATATTTACCGGAATTCGCGGAGCGCTGCAAAAACACGTCCGCCCGACGATAAATATGCATATTTTTTCAGCACTAATATTTCTTTTATTAACAATTAATATTTTGATAAATGGAGAGCAATTATCGCGGCAATATTTTAATATATCTTTACTATCCTTAAAGCTCATTCACCTAGTCTCATTAAATACAAGAATTCTCTTTTAGTGTCCGTGGATATAGAAGTAAAACAGCCAAATACAAAATCGCAGCGGTATGGTTGATTAAACTGGCTAAACCTCTGAAAGGTTTCATCATTAATGAGCCACGCTCTACCAATATTTTACCAATTGAAGTATAGGAAGTAGGGAATTGTTCATTTTCAAAAATATAATTTGTAGTTATATAAATAGTTTAGAACTTCGAAATATCATTATTGCTATAAAAATAAATATTCTATTCCTTTTTAATTGAAATCGGCAATTAACAGACACTATGTAATATGTTAGCATGTTATGAAAATAACAGAAAGTGAGATTGTTATTCATAAAAACCAACACAACTATTTATTTTCCATTCTTATATAAAGTATTTCCTCTACCACTCTTAGAATATTCTAATACTATAAAACGATCTATATATATTTAACAAAATAAAACTTCAATGTCCTAGCAAAAACCTCAATTTAGGGATGAATAACTCTAGGACAGCACGCACAAAGGTAGCAAATAAAGACTATCTTTATGTATAAAAGCTCTCAAATAGATTACTTAATAAGTAAATAGAGAGGGGCTGGGTAAATTATATGATCATTCTTGTACATTAATTTATTAATCTTCTCTCCCTGATAAATGTAACTTATAAATTATGTATGTGGATGGCGTCCTCCACTCTGGTTGTGTCGTTCTTAGAGTTTGTTTGGATCCACAGACATTCTGGATTATTCTAAACCTCTACAGCTGTAAGGTGCTGGTGTGAGAGACTATACGGGGTGTGTCTCATATTTACAATATTCTATGAAACGATAACGCGCCATATACTACAAAACTACAAAACAAATACTACAAAACAATATACAAAACTGGACTATAAAATTAAATAACTATTTATTATTATATATATATATATATATATATATATATATATATATATATATATATATATATATATATATATATATATATATATGAAAAAACAATAGAAAAAAATAAAATATAAGTGGGTCAGGTGTTGTATTAAAAATAAAAAAGGCATCTCCTGACCACGAGCACATGTGCTTTTTAAATGGAAGAGCGCCATCTAGTGGAGCAAAAATAAACTAAACGTTTATATTAGCTTGCTCCGTGATATTCGGCCAACCCAATTTCTTGATAAATCAAGAAAAGCCATCCACGATATATATATAATTAAAGGATTTAAACACAGATGATTATTTTATATATAATATGAAATTCTACTGTCCTTACTGCGAAGAAAAATATATTGGAAGGGCTTGATGATCAGTGGTGAACCCCACCAGCGGTTTCGCCAATTTAATCCACCAGACCGCTTCTTAGAACTCTAATACTGTATTGGACGATTCTGCTTATTTTCGCAGCACTGAAGGTTGGAATCTCAGAATTGGTTTTCAAGAATACTATGGACATAAGCTTATAGGACAGTAGAATTTTGTATTTTATATCAAATATACATTCATCCTTGAAAATCCTTTCATTTTATATTTATAGAACTGCATTCAAAATATCTTAAGCGTCTGCAATACGTTTATTTCGGAAAGCACTGTGCTTTCGAACCTTACTTTTCCTCGTATTCAATTCAGAACTAGGAAATTTAACTTTTCAGACTTTCATATTTATAGTTTTATTCAGAATTTGTAGAGAAGTGGGGTAAAGCCGTCGATTTTCGACAGACACGACACGGGTTCGAATCCCACATTATTGTACCTATTCTGATTATTTTCTGTATACATACCGAAAATATTCAGATCATCTCTATAGTCACAAACGATTACTTTACAAAATTCTGGAATGTCATCCCCATCTATATAAAATCGATATTCAATTAGATGATACATCCCATAATGAATCTAGAAATATCTCAGATACTATAACTTGTGTATTTGCGTCAATTGCCACCCTATAATGCGTAGTTGAAATTTTATGTAAAACACTTGAGAGGATATGGCTACAAAGGATTAGTTGAATTTCACTTCACATCGAAACCTAACTTAGCTACATGATTCAACTGAAAATTCGACTAATTAATTGGAATATATATATATATAGTGTAAAAACTATATAATAAAAATATAACAGTGATATATATATATATATAAATAAATAGAGGTGACCTCTCTGTATTAAAATAGGCACAATATAGACCTTTATTATTATAGAGCAATATCCTCTCAGCAAATTTTCTAACTATATATATATATGTTTTTTTTTAATCTGATAAATTGCGACATTCTAGGGAATAAAAGGGATAAAAAAACTTTCGTAATATGTTTGTTTATTAATAAAACCGTTAGCTTTCGAGCTCTCCCCCTTCAACGGGTAAAGTCAATTGAAGAGTAAACACGGAAGGACGAGAGATGTACGTTTTTATGGTTTGTTATACATGAGGTAGGATAATTAGAACGGTATCAACAGGCGAATTATCTTTCCGTCATATCATACGCCTATTATAAAACCAACCATAAAAATGTAGATCCCGACTTCCCGTGTTCACTATTTGATTTATTCTGCCCGTTAAAGAACGTGAGCTGGAAAACTCTGTTTTTTAATCAATAAACTAATTTCTAAATTTTTCATCCCTCAAAAATAAGTATATTGATATTAAAATAAGAACATTAGGCCTCCAGGGAAAAGCTTATTCTTAAAATATTTTTATTTATAAATTTTCAAGCTTTCGGACAAGAAAGCTCTTTAACGGGATTTTTTGCCCGAAACTTGAGAAATTTGTAAATAAAAATATTTTGAAAAGAAACTTTTCCCTGGAGACCTAATGTTCTTATATTAATATTGATTCAAGGGATTATTTTATCGAATTATATTGATGTAGATTTTTTATCTGGAGTGAATATAATTATTAATAAAAAAATAGAAAGAGATATCGAAGATTTTTTTTACGTCACAATGAGCCAAAAACTATGCGTATGAATATTTCTACGGTAAAACAATTTGCATAGTTTCCAAATTTGCATCTACAGCCTATGTTTTCAATAAAACAAGTGTCAAAACACGTCACCACAATAAACACGAAGAAGACATCCCAGAAGACGTCCTTTAGGAAGGACGTAAGCGGAACTGCGCTAAACTACGTAATCATCCGCGTGAAATAGCGCGAGGACTTCAGCGAACTTATCTCTGCATCCTTCCGGGCTGTTTCCGCCGGGTCCTCCCTCGGTTGCTGAACTTGTCTTCAACTGATGTCAACAGTTCTGTTGGTATTCTACCAACAGCAATTATTTAGTCATTTCTGATTTGGTGTTGTCTTACGTATTCTATTATATAATGTGCATTATTTTATCTCTCGAAATATTCCAAATTTGCATCTATATTTAGGTTATAAAATTGACATCACTACTTCACACACACCAGCAAATCACCTCTGTAAATTCTAAATATTTAATTTGATTTGGTCGAAACGTCTATGAAATAAAAAAAAAAACCTTATCAACCCGAATTGTCTTTTTATTTTTCTGAAAAACTAGTTATAATGTCAGATCAATAATTGCCACATAGGATCATGGCCGCTCCAAGAGGTTGCCCAAGATGCTCGACTACTGGAGGCGCTACAAGAAGGCCGTACAGAAGCGCAAATCATTATAATATAATATCAAAATAACATTTTAAAATTCATTATATATGTGAAAAAATCCCAGTACAATATCACATTTGTACTATTTTTTCTCATTGATTCGCGTTCTCACGCAATTCTGGCCTTAACTACCCGTTTCATGATTTTTCAGGATGCCTGAATGACCATTTATTTGGTCTTTGAGGTACAGCTTGCACCACGCTAACGAAGGCCAACAGCCCGAAATGCTTACGTGGTTAGCTTTTCTTGATTAATCAAGAATGGGTATTTGGCCAATTCTGGAATAATTAAAAATCAATGAATAGTTGATATTTATTCCAACATTCAATGGCGCAAGTCTTCAGCAACTTTCAGCTACCCGATGAGGACATGCCTTCTTTTTTTTTTTATTATATCAAATTTAACGTGGATTCGATGAATATCAAAGGATTAATTCCAATATTTGAACAAAATGGTTAGGAGGGGAAGACATGGCTAGAAGGAGACCCCGCAAAGCCCCGGGCGTTTACAACTTTCAGCCCGGCGAATAGGCTGGTTGTTGAAACAAGAATTCTCTCAAACCTCAACAGATATATATATATATTATTTTTCCGTTCGCCATTACTCTTCATATTTTTCACTCTTCCATACGTCATCCATTCATATATAGACCATCACTCTTCATATATTCAACCTTTTCATACGTCATCCAAAAGTTAGAAATATTAAATATTTCTCTTTGAAATTAAAAATGATTTTTCATAAATAAAAAAGAAACTTATGCGTTTAAACTGTTTGTATAGCTTTATAATTATACGCCGCAGTCATTTATAAGTATTATTAGTCAGTTTAAATATTAGTTACGAACGGAGAAATACGTCCAGGATAGCCTAGTGGACATGGCACCTGCCCGGTAAGCAGAAGGTTGTGGGTTCGATTCCCGCTCCTGGATACTTTTATTTTTCCGTTCGCCATTACTCTTCATATTTTTCACCCTTCCATACGTCATCCATTCATATATAGACCATCACATTTTAAAAAATAAGGAATCAAGGGTTTAGTTTATTTTTCTTATTTCTTTTATTTCTCAAGCTTTCGGGGCATGCCCTTCAACACGGAGATCCTGAAGTACAACTTCACGCTGAATTTATATACAAGTTTAGATATATGTATGTGTTAAAATCTATTTTACATATTTAAAAAAAAAGCATATATATAATATAATTTAATTTCTGGTAAATATTGTATATTAAGCTATTTTCTGAACTAATGAAATGATTAGTTTTATCTCTATGTAAAATTAACACATATCTCTTCTTATATATTGTCGCGGAGATAAATAAAGCAAGGGCCCTCACACCCGTGGGCCCCCAACCCCAGTGTCCAGAGATGATTGACAGGCGTCCCATGGGGCCTCTCGTGGTTGGAGCGGCTGAGCTACTTGACATTACTCCCTCTTTAGAGTAAACAGCGACCCGCTGATTAACTTGTCTCAGCCCTTGTTCTGGAAGGATATCTATCACGGCTGGTGTTACTTAGGAATGTAGAATGTTGCACAAACAGAGCCTTGATCTCTTTTATTACCCGAGAAATGAAATTTATTTCCGCGATCTCTCTGTTATCATTTCTCTAGGAGCTCCATGCTTCAAGATTACGTCTTCAACCAGGAACTTAGCTGTTTCGATTGCTCCTACGTCTGGGATCGCTTTCGTTATGGCATACCTTGTCATAAAATCGGTGCACACAATGATCCAACGGTTTTCATCTTTAGAAAATGGAAATCTTTCAAGGAGATTAACCCCGACCTTATAGAATGGCTTTTCTACAGGTGGTATGGATACAAGTTGTCCAGCCGGACGTCGAGGTAACTTCTTCCTTCGTTGACAATCCTGGCAATGGCTTACATATTGACGAACAGTTCTATAAAGGCCAGGCCAATAGAATCGTTTCTTGACTTTGGCATACGTTCGGGCGAAACCCAAATGCCCAGCTGTAGGAGCATCATGTAAATCTGCCATAACTTCCGATCTTAAGTGCTTAGGAATCATCATAAGCCAGGGTCTTCCAGTTGTGCTATAATTTTTCTTGTATAAGATGCCGTCAATAATACTGAATTCCTTTCTGGTGTAGCCCATGTTTAAATTATAGATTATTTTAGCTAAATCCGGGTCTTTAGTCTGCTCTATATCGACGTTGGTTAGTGACATCACAGCACTTGGTTGATCGTTCTCTAGCGGGCTCCTTGACAGACAATCGGCATCCTTATGTTTGCGTCCGCTCTTGTAGATAACGGTCACGTTAAATTCTTGCAACTTCAGCGCCCATCTTTCCAAACGGCCAGAAGGATCTTTCTGCCCTACCAACCAACATAGAGAATGATGGTCAGTGACAACCGTGAATGGTCGACCAAACAAATATGGGCGGAATTTGCTAATAGACCAGAATACAGCGAGGCATTCTTTTTCCGTTGTAGAATAGTTATTTTCACCCTTTGTCGAGCTTTTAGATGCATAAGCTATAGGCCGCTCCTTTCCACCTTGTATTTGTAGAAGAACAGCTCCAATACCATGTCCGCTTGCAACCGTGTGTAGAGGGGTATCAGCGGATTCATCAAAGTGTCCCAAGACAGGCTCTGAAATTAGAGCTGTTTTAAGGACTTCAAACGCTTTCTCTTGAGCTGCATCCCAATAGAATTGTTTTTCAGTCTTCAGTAGGTCATGCAAAGATCTAGCTTTGTCGGCAAATTTTTCAATAAATCTTCGGTAATAGGAACATAATCCAAGAAAGCTCCTCAGCTCAGAGATATTCCTTGGCCTCGGAAATTTAGAGACGGCTTCAACTTTATCTGGATCTGGATGAATTCCATTGACGTCAACAAGGTGTCCTAAAATATTCATCCTCCTTGATCCAAAAAGACACTTTTTGTGGTTTAAGTTTAGTCCAGCTTTCTGGATGCACCTTAATACAGATTGTAGACGACGTAGATGTTCCTCAAAGGTAGGTGCGTAAACTACGATGTCGTCCAGGTAGCAAAGGCACATGTTCCATTTATGACTGCCCAGAACACTATCTATCATCCTTTCAAACGTTGCTGGAGCGTTGCATAGACCGAAAGGCATTACTCGGAATTCATACAGCCCATCTGGAGTGATGAAGGCAGTTTTCTCCCTGTCTTTTTCGTCCACTTCAATCTGCCAATACCCGGACCGAAGATCCATCGTGGAGAAGTAACTAGAGCCGGCTAAACTGTCCAAGGCATCGTCAATGCGTGGCAGCGGGTAAACATCTTTTTTTTTATCTTATTTAATCGACGATAATCTACGCAGAATCTCCAGTATCCATCTTTCTTTCGAACAAGAATAACTGGAGATGACCAAGGACTTTCAGAGGGCTTCACGATGTGATTTTCAATCATCTTGTTCACTTCATCTTGAATTAGTCGTCGTTCACTTAGTGCTACTCTATAGGGCCGCTGTTTAATAGGAGAGTGGTCTCCTGTGTTTATCTTGTGCTTCACCGTACTGGTGGGCTTAATAGGAGTACTCCCTAAGTCAAATATGTCAATAAACTCGTCAAGGCATGAAACAAGCTGTAACCTTTGAATTTCAGCCCTGGATCTAGAGTAAGATTTATCTTCTGTGACCATTCACGTGACTTTAGCTACGTTTTTTGTAACTTATCGCTGGATTCAATAAGACTGCAGATATTCCCATTCTCATAACTTTTCATTGTGCACATATTCATTCCTGATGGAATCAGTTGCGGCCAAGACGCTCCATTCGCAACCCAAATGCTACCTCGGCCGTGTCGAAATGTAACCACTGAGTTTGGAATAAGAACTTCTTTTCTTAATAATAAGTCCTTAGAAGTTGAGACTAAAACATCTCTAACACCGCATATTTCTTCGTTTATCACACTGATCTTCTTTATTGATTTAGGCGGGATGAAAAAGTCGTCGGAAGCAAACAATCTCTGGTTTTCCTTCTCTCGAGATTCCAGGACGGAGGTTTCCCCGAGATGGAGTTCATTTCTGCCACAATCAATGACGGCCTCGGTGCCCTTGAAGAAGTCCCATCCAAATATGATGTCATGGCTACATTCCACCATAACAACGAATTCAAATGAGATATTTAGACCATTAACTTCTATGTTCGGGACACATTTTCCTAGGGTCTCTATTAAATTTTTGTTTGCGGCTTTAAGAATGGGACCTGGTTCTTTGAAGAGAGGTGTCTTTAGTTCGCGTCGAAATTTGTCCAAAATAACAGAAAGGTCGGCTCCTGAATCCAACAATGCTTTAATTTTGCGTCCATTTATTTCCACCATAACAAAATTTTATTTTAATTTAGCGGCGATATACCCTGGAGGATTTTCCTCAATGGCGACCTCACCCCCGTTAGAAGCCGCTCCACTTAGTTTTTCACATTCTGAGGATAAAGAGAACGGCTTAAACGACGGGCTGGCGACTGGGATTGTCTTCGGGCTGGCGACGTTGAGCGGCTTGGATGTGAGGAAGAGCTCCGGTAGAAGTACGTCGAGGTTTGGGGCGTTACATAGTCGTCGTCGGCGTTATATCTCGGGGGTCGACTCGAAAATCCAACATTTCTTCCTTCTCCGCCATTCCTTGACCTGGCTTCAGCGAAGACCTGCTGTCGTTCTCTACAATAACGGACGAAATGTCCGGGTCGTCCGCAGTGGAAGCAGATTGGTTTATAATCTTCAGTACGCCACTGAATCCTTTGATTATTTGGTGGTCCTTCAGTTCTTCGTCGGTAACCTTGATCGTTCTGGGGGAGGTATTGTCGCCGAGGGCGTAAGCTCTCGGGCTGACGAGGGGCAGAGATAGAAGCTAATGTCTGCTGGATTTCACTACGGATGACATCCCGTAGGTCGAGGGGTGGAGTGTCGATATCCTGGGCGGCAAATGTAGAAGGAGGAGCCATAAACTTCTGAACCTCCTCTCTTACTAATCTTCTAATCAGGGCTTCTAGGTTCTCAGATTCAGCGGTCGAGATGGTAGTCACATTGGGCAGTCGGTTGAACATGGGCGGTGCAACACGCATCCTCTTGAATGCCTCGAATCGGCGGCAGAACGCAACAAATTGGTCCACCGTGCTGATGTCAGTCCAAACAAGTGCCTGATACACTTCCTCCGCTATGCCTTTAATCAGGTGGCTCACCTTTTCTCCTTCCGAAATTCTGGGGTTGCTCTATTTACAAAGAAGGAGGACTTCTTGTATGTAGCTCTCGACGTTTTCTCCCACTCGTCTGCGCTCTAGTTCGAAGAATGTTCTCGGCTTTTCTAGTCGTGTCTTCCTTGTTTCCAAATATTTCACAAAACCTTATCTTGAATTTCTCCCACGAATTCAAGATTTCCTCGAAGTTTTCGAACCAGCACTTCGCTGTGCCAGTGAGGTAGAAGATGACGTTAGCCAGACACATGGAGTCATCCCACTTGTTGTAAAGTGCCACACGCTGGAAGTCGCTCACCCAACGCTGCGAATCTTTCCCACGTTCTCCAGAGAAGACAGTAGGGTCTCTCCACCGATGGCAGAATGATCGGATTTCTTCTCTCCCCATTTTCTTCCGAGCAGGAAAAGCAAGCACTGTAAATAGCTCTGGTTGCAATCCTTGAAGGCGACGACTTCGTCTGATGACTGTCTCGCTACCCAGCGTCTCCGCCAAAATATGTCGCGGAGATAAATAAAGCAAGTGCAAGTTTGTGAATAATTGATTTATTATAAGGGGTATTTATAGGGAGAGAGAGTACAACTTACCCCAAGTCAAAGATAATCCTCATGAGCCACGTCCGCCCCGTTACACACCACCATTATATATATTTTAGATGGTCATTGCCTAATCAATTGTAAACCCTACAAGTTGCTTCACCAGTTTCAAATCGCTCCAATAATATATTAGCTTTAGATAGCGGAAATTTGGAGATTTCATGGTAAGTTATGGCGAGAAAATATGAGCATGTGCACATGCATATAAGCTATTTAAATAAATAGAATGAAATGTACATGAAAAGACAAATTCAAGTGAAACTTGATGCTATGTAACCTTATCAGAACGAAAATTCAAAGCAGCAGATTCAGTCTCATACTCTATGTGTTCATGTTGGGACAAAAGTTCAAGTTAAAATATTTATAGAAAAAAAAAACGACTTTAAAAAGTGGAATCATTAAACAAAAACTGGGAAGGCTTCATTAAATCATGGAACTGGATGAAGAGGATATCGTAAACGTCACATAAACCAATTTTTAAAATTCCTATATACAGGGTGATCCAAAAGTCCCGCACAACTTTAAAAATTAATAACTCCGCGACTATTTGCTCTAGAGCAATGCGGTAACCACCATTGTGTTCAGGATGCAATGGGAATATTTATGGCAAATAATGAAAAATTCGAAATTGATTTTAGTTACTATTTTATTCGCTAGATGGCGCTCTACCAAATATTGTGTCAAGACCTTTCTTTTTAAGTATGTTTTTGTTCTCTTTTTTATTGCAGGGTTCATTCAGGTTAAGATTGATGATTACATTTGATGGCAATGGGGTAGGAAATATTGGTTCTTATTGAATTTGAAATTCATTATGTTTCATATTTATGCCCTTCATAATATTGTTGTCGTACTGAAGTGTTAAAGATCTTTTGAGTCTTTCTTTTTGTGTTCAGTTTAAATAGGTTCTATGGGATTAGGGCTTCCAATCCCGGTACATATTTTCAATCCCGGGATTCGGGATTGCTTTTTTCTCAATCCCGGGATCCCGGTATATCCCGGGATTGAAACACATGTTCGTCTTTCTACGCCAATAGGTATATCGTTTCGTTCGTTATATTTTTATTTTTTTATTTTTTATAGTGCAATGACGTGGCACTTACTTCGATTAAAACAACCTTAAAGCACCAATGACATATTTGCATTGTTCAGAGGAAAATACTCCAGATATTCGAGTCAAGCCAAGATTACACACCTTGGTACGGCTATGAATATTAATGTTCAGGTAACGCTTGCTTCTGATTGACGTCCATTCATCCAGCGTAAGGTTGAAAAGTTGCCCCTTTTCTTTCTCCATCTGAAGCTCTCGAACGACCTTCTCACGAAATGTGTCCGCATAACGACATACTTTAATCTTAATGGTCTCTGCGAAGAGAGGAATTTCATGTCCAAGAGCATTGAGGCACTTGCGTAGATCCTTAGATGTGACAAAAACGGAGAATGACAATCCGTCGAGAGCTATCATTCTAGCTAGCACAGCATCAGTCGATCGATCGACGGAAACAGACGAAAAATGATCGAGAATTGATATCTTGGGGGTCTTTTTTGCAGGGGTCTGTGTATCAACTTCGTCTTTAACTTTTTTCTTCGAAGTTTCGATTCCGTGGACCGCCTTCTGGTGTACATGCAGCTCTTTTGTAGACCCACCGACGCATTTCAAAATCCCTTTGCACGCTATACACTGTGCATTTTGGCCAGATCCGTCTCGTAGGTAATAGCACCAGATTCCTTCTAATTTAAAAGGAATAAACTTCACCATCACAATCAAGAAGTGATAAGCTTACCAAAAATGTCCGATGCGTTTTCTATTGAGAAATAACAAGGTCCGATAATATTGTTTTAGTGACTTTGTTTTATGTTAGTATAAGTTGAAAACTACTTTAAGCTGATGCTTGATAGTGACGAAGAATTTAATGAAATGACATTAAATAAATTTAATTTCAATTAAATGATAAAAAGCTAGCGAGGGTTTCACAAAATGAACAGCAGAGCAGTGCATTCATGATGACCCATGCATACAGAGTACAGGATGGAGAGTATAAACATAGATTAAAAAAATATATATAAAACAATTTGGAGCCCAGATAAGAGGTTAGTGGCGGGTCCATTTTACACGCAGGTCCGCCACAAAAATAAAGGGATGCCGCTACTATCTAAGAAGCCACTATTTGCATGTCAACAAAAACTGGGGCCCCCTCCATGTATACTGCTGCATACTCTCATTCTAGAGGCTGCCATTTTGAAAAGATCTTGCAGAATAACCCTTCGTTATTAGTGCATGAAAATAATTTCAAATCTCTCAGAAAAAAAAAAGACCCGAAATGCAGCTGTATAAACAAAACGTCAAAAGTGTGCTATCTCATCATCTGTTTGATTACCAAAATGCTAGATAAGAAAAATATATTTTTGCGCTGGTTTTCATGCACAAACCAGTAATCCCGGGATTTTTCGATCAGAATCCCGGGATTCCGGGATCATTATTTGGCTCCGGGATTGGAGGCCCTATATAGAATATATGCTTGGTTTCTTTACTTTTTAAGCTATTGGTGAATTTTATTGTTTTTAAGTATCTTCTGCTTTCGAGTAGGTCTAAACCACATTCTCTCTGAATTTTTTCTTTGTTGGTGAATGAAACAGCACCAGTGATTATTTTGGCCGCTTTTGCTTGAACACTGTCTAGTCTTCCTTTTAGTGATGAGCTTGAGGGAGCCTAGACGAGTGTTGCATATTCCATTATCGGCTTTATTAAGGTGATATATGTTGTTCTGAGAATTCTGGGTGTTGCTCCCCAATTTGTTCCACATAGCCTTCTCAGAATGTTTAGGTTTCTGGTAGCTCTATTTGAGGTGCTAATTATGTGTTCTGTAAATCTCAATTCCTCATCAAGTATCACACCTAGGTATTTTGAAGATTCAATTTATCAATTATTTGGTTGTTTATGCTTATTTTGGGGTAATATTTATGCCTTTTTTCCTGTCAGTGGAGAAGACGCATAGGTTTGTTTTTATTGGGTTTATGGTCATTTTGAGTTTCAATGCCCACTTCTCCAGTCCTCTCATTGATGTGTTCAGTATTTTTTCTGATATTTTATACTGCTACTTGTGTGCCATATAGCTATATAATCTGCATAACAGGCAATTTTTGTGTCTTCAGTGAGGTAATGATGGATGTCGTTAAGGTTGTGTCGTAATTAGACGTACAACAACTCAAACTTGACCATGACTCTTATTTTAGCTCTTATTCTTTTCGTTTGACCAACAATTAATGTCCAATTTATATACACATATATTCTTACATAATGAGACTTTAGAGAATGCAAATAATCTTCATCTATTTACATACACAACACATCTCCCCCCTTAATAATACTCCAGTCGGTCTAGGGGTTTACTAGCTCTCTTAGGTCTAGGACTGCGGACGGGCACTTGCACAGCGGCAGTCTCCGGTTTAGGACTGCAGAAGGGCACTTGCACAGCAGCAGGCCCCGGTCTAGGAGTGCAAAAGGGCACGTGCACAGCAGCAGTCTCCTTGTTTCCTGATGTAAACTCTGGACCCTCCTCTTCACTTTCTTTCTGACTTCCGCCTACAGGCTTCTATCCTGACGTTTGAGAAGGTGTCAAATTTCTTGTCTCCACTTGTTTCTTTCTCACAGATCGCAATTAATTAATATGCCTCTCATACACGAGGCCCTCGCAACTTATAAGGTAGTGATGACAGCTCAATAATTTCAAATGGTACCTTTTTTTCCATTTAGGTCCAGTTGCATAGTTGCGGAAATGAACCTCGCAACCTGTAGTAAACTGCTTCTGCCTTCTTACGGCCTCATGAAATACCTCTCGCGGATTTCCTATCTTGGTATTAAATTCGAGAATATTGATCTCAAACTTCTCTTCATTAGCAGTTCCGCGGGGGAATTCCTTTATTACAGTTTGGGGGAATGTTCTATGAGCACATAGGAATCTTTGTAGATTCGTCTCTAAATAATCCTTCCCATAATTCTTTCTCAAAAGGTTTTTAAACTCTCTTACATATTTCTCAGCTAAACCATTTGTACTAGGATTATACGGTTTGGTCTTAGTGTGCTGTATACCATTCACTTTGGTAAATTGCTCGAATTCACCGGAGACAAACTGTCTTCCGTTATCTGTAACCAAAAATTCAGGCAATACAAATCTGGCGAAAATTTCTCCAAGATGACTTATAATCGTTTTGCTGGTAATATCGTTGAGGATAAAAATTTCAATCCACATTGAGTATGCGTCTACGAGAACCAAAAACATTATTTCCATGACCCGCTAGATCAAGATAAAATTCGATGCCACTGTTTTTCGGGCCAAGTCCATTCCGAGATGGCAGCCGGCGGCATGCTTGCCGATTCTTGGCATACTCTACATTCTCTAGTTAACTCTTCGATGTTACTGTCTATGCCTGACCACCAGAAAATACCGTCTGGCAATCATCTTCATTTTAACAATTCTCGTGTGCATTTCATGCAAGTCATTTAAAATTAAAGATATTATTTTTTGGGGAATTACCACTCTTTCACGCCATTGAAGACAACCAAACTCCAAACTTAATTCCTCATTGATCTTATAATAAGGAGCTAGTGGGTTTTCCCTCAATACCCTTGTGAGTTTCCACACACACACACACAGTTGCCTTTTCTAACATTCCTTAATACTATAGACAGTATTTTATCTCGGGACGTCTCATATGCCACCTCCCTAAAAGAGAACGGTACCTCATTCAACTTCCTGAGAAGAAGTACCTGGTCTTCATCAAGAGACTCCCTGACACTCGATTCTGAAGGAAGACGTGACAATGCGTCAACATTGGAATTATCATTACTTTTTCGAAATTCCACATTATAATTAAATGCAGCTAATTTTAAGGACCATCATTTAATTCTGGAAGCTGCACAATTGGGAATTGGTCTCTGAGGTGAAAGTATATGAATTAAGGGTCGGTAGTCTGTGACCAATACAAATTTTCGTCCCAGTAAGTATTGTCTGAATTTCTCAACGCCATAAGTTATACTCAACGCTTCGTTTTCTAGTTGAAAGTATCGTTTTCCGCTTCAGTTAATGTTCTAGAAGAAAAAGCTATAGGGCATTCTTCCTTTCTATCATTTCTATGACTCAGAATTACGCCTAGTCCATAGCTCGATGCGTCACAAGCCAGAACCAATTCTTTGTTTGCATCGTAATGTGTGACAAAACAGACTTATCAGTTAATAATGATTTACATTTTAAAAATAACATTCGATGTTTTTTCGTCCAATTCCATCTACAATTTTTATTCAAAAGTTGATAGAATGGCGCTAAAATTATTGCTATATTCTTTATGAATCTAGAATAATAAATTAAGAGTCCTATGAAAGATATCAATTGCGAAACATATTTTAGGTTCAGGCGCCTCTATCACTGCTTTAATTTTATTTTCTAAGGGATGAACTCCATATTTATCAATTTAAAACCCTAAATATTCCAACGAATCCATTTTAAATTTGCATTTATCTCTGTTTAACTTTAAACCTTTTTCTAGCAATCTTCTGAACACTAGATCCAACTTTTGTTCATGATATTCAAAGTCTTTTCCTGCAACCAAAATATCATCTATGTAGCAGGCCACACCTGTCAAATCAGCAAATAGACCTTCAAAAATCCTCTGAAATTTATTTTGTGCTACCGCTACACCATATGTGTTTATATTAACAACAGCTTTAGCTTCTTCCGCTAACATTACTTGTAAGTAAGCCTGTGATAGGTCTAGAGTCGAAAGTACGGTGCTTGTAGATAATTTTGAAGAGATTTCATCGATCGATGGAAGGGGATACCTATCTAATTCTATTGCTTTATTAGCTGTACATCTAAAATCACCACATATCCATACACTCTACCATCCTTTTTTAATACCGGTACTATTGGAGCGGCCCAATTTGCATCAACTATAGGTTCTAAAATGGCAGAATTCACTAAACGAACAATTTCATTCTATACTTTGTTTTTTTTTTAAGAGAAAGGTAAACTTCTGGCCTTACAAAAAACAGGAGTCACATCCTTTTTTAAATTAAAATTTATTCTAACATCTTATAGACAGCCCAAATCTTTGTTAAACAAATCTGCATACTTATCCATCAAACTATTTCTATTAGATTCATTATTTAAAATTTTAATGAATTAAGTTTTAACTGTTTAAGCGATTCTCTTCCTAATAGAATTACCTGGATTTTTTCATTTACAACTATTAATCGTAAATATTGGTTGGCTTCTTTAACAAAAACATTTCTTTGACCTATAATCTCTATTGATTTACCACAAAAGGATTTTAATTTTAAATTTGTTGGAAATAAAATTTTACCTTGCAAATAATTTTATAAATATCTTTAGGTATTAACGTAACTGGACTTCCTGTATTTATTGTAAAGCACAAAGAATAATAATCTACCTTTACATTTATTGTGGCATCAGTTTCGCCCTGTACAGAATATATAGAGTTCTCTTGTACAAATTTACATCCCCACATTTTTTTACTAGCTTTGCAGACCCTACTTAAATAACCCAGTTTATTACATTTTATAACAAGTCTTTGTTCTATGAGGTAAAACAGATGCCACGTGTGAATGTCTTTCACCACATCTATAACACATTATTTTGCCTTTGCCTCTTTGCCTGAAAGGCCTATGCTGCGCGGTACAATTATTGTACTCACCCTTTTTATCCTTTCCATTCACAGGGGATATCTTGGACACTAATTTATCTTTTAATTCTCTTGTATTTATCTTCGCCAGTTCGAACGAGATCGCCACTGCAAAAAATATTATCCAGGGTGACATCGTCGTCCTCTTGTAGTAGCTTCTTTTGTAGGCTTTCCGACTTGATTCCAGCCACAAAACGGTCTCGCAACTTGGTTCCCAGCATATCGCCGAAATTACAATTTATTGCTAAATATTTCAATTCTCTAAGATATTCCGAAATTGATTCTCCTTCCTGTTGAATTTTCTTCAAAAATATGCATCGCTGTGGTATCACTTTCTTCTTTGGATCCAATTGCAGCTCGATTCTTTAAATGATAGTATCATAGGGTTGATCTTTCATTAGGCCGGGAAGAAAAAAGTCGTTTCCCAGCTTCAAAGTTTCAGAATCTAGTAGCGAGGTAAAAATCGGCACTTTACTATCCTCCTTCAGATAATTCGCCATAAAGGAAGCCTTAAATTTGTGTACAAAAAGATCGAAGGTATCCTCCACTGGACTATAGCATTTAAAAGGTACTCTTAACTTTGAACTTGCCATGCTGATCTTTTCTACTCCTTTTTTTTTATTGATCCAGATAGTTTTAAAGATGTAGTAGTTATACTCGTATTGTGTGACTAATTTTAATGAGTTCCTTCATGTTTTCTTCTGTTTTATTTGTTTTAAGAAGTTCATTGATATTGTCTCTCTCTGCAATCATTGCCTCGATGTTGTGGTCCTTTCAGTAAGGTTTTGACAGGTCTTTACGTCTACATCTTGGTATCGATGCTTTTTCAGCTTTGGATATGTTCGAAGAGAATTTTTCCAAGTTTTTGTCAATCGTTCTGTGATTTAATTCTTCGTTGAAGAATTCTTCAAGCTTTTCTGTGAATTTTTTTCCAGTGTTCTTTTTTTCTGTTGGACATTCTCAATTTTGAAGTTTAGGGTTGTTAAAATTGGTCTATGGTCACTGATTTCACTTTTCAGGATTTTTCATTGTGTTGTGGGTGCGATGTTGTAATTTATCCCTGTGATGCCTATTGCGGATTCTGTTCCAGTGGACTTGGATAGATAGGTGTTCTTTTCGTTATTTTACGGTGTAAGGTAGAGGTAGGTTAGCATGTCCTCAACCTGCTGACCTTTGTTATCCTGGACAGGTAATCCCCAAGTTGGACTCTTGGCGTTAAAATCAGAGTTTGAATGTGATATCCGAAGACGCTTCACTTAATGTCTCTATCAGGCCTGTATTGATGCTAGTATTATCGGGGTGATAAACATTTAGGTTTGGTATTGTTTTATCTGGGATTTCTATTGTCTGAGCTTCTTTCGTGCTTTCTATAGGCGATTTCCTCAAATTTGATTTCTGAAGTTTTAATCGAAACGGCAAGTCCTCCTCCAAATTTTCCCGGTCTACCTTTCGTAGTGTTGTATAACCTTTGATATTGAATCTCAGATTCTGATTCAATTTTGTCTCCTGAAAACAAGCAATGTGTACATTGTTGTCACGGATAAGACAAATCAGCTCTTCAGTTTTCCTCTGGGTGCCATTTATATTGAGCTGTAATAGATTTAATTGTGTCCTCGTAGTAGATTTCTCACCAGGAGCCCGGGCTGCAGCTTCTAACGCGGTGGTTACCCCGGACGCGGTAGCATTACTGAAGATATCGGTTTTGCTCTTCATTGGAAAATGGGTTCCGTTGCCACGTTAGTCACCTTGGAAAAGAACCAGAATTTGATCAAATATTCCAAGGGTTCAGGGGGGACCGCAAGTCGGACTCCCCCCCCCCCCCCGGAATGCCGTTACTACAGAATAAAGCACTCTTGGTGAATTTTTTTTAATTGCGAATCAGAATCTGCCACTGAAGCTTTATGAGCGTTTCGTTCCTTTAAATATATTCAAAGCAGTAAAGGACCCATGAGTTGCTACTCTCTAAGGCGAATGATTAAAAATTTTGGGGAAACTGGATCTCTGGAAGCAAAACCTCGGAGTGGAAGACCATCGACATGCAAGTCAGTGACAGTTATGGTTTTGCAGAATATTTAAGCTATTGAAACTTTATCCACGTATGGAGAAGTAAGTTCTCGACAAGTTTCTCGACAAACGGGGATTTCGTATGGAACAGTTTGGAGAGAACACACATTTAGACTTTTTCCTAAAAAATACCCAAACAAAATTCAAAGTTTTCACGAGTTGAAAGTCAGCGATTTTGAGAAGCGTCAAGATTTCGCTGCATGGGTTTTCTGGCAAATTGATATTGATGCAAACTGGCTGTGGAATGTTCTGTGGACAGATGATGCTCACTTTTCTCTAAAGGGAGAATTTAACATTCAAAACGCCACATTTGGGCAACAGAACACCTTAGGATTTTCACACAAAAAAGCACTTCATCAGTCCAGAGTTAAGGTTTTGTGTGGGTTCACTTCTTCTTTTATTATTGGGCAATTTTTCTTTGAAAAATTCAATGCTGAAGGATACGTTCGGTGAAGATCGTGGAATAAGTCGCCACTTTATATACCATTGGCCTCCAATATTACCAGACTTGACGCCTCACAATTTCGGTTATGGGGGTACATTAAGTCGGGTGTGTATCGATGCCGGCATACCACATTGGCCATGTTGAAGGCGTATATCAGATGGCACGTTTTATAAATATCAACAGAAATATTATTTAATGCTGTCCATTCTGTCATCTATCGTCTGCAGGCGGTGTTTGAGAATGAAGGGCGCCACATTGAGCAAGGATTGTGACCTAATACAAGAGAGAAGGCAGTTACCTCATGTGTTATATAAACTGCCAAGTATTATACTATCTACCAATATTTTGCAGCTCTTTGTTTTGGGTTATGGGAATAATAAAATCTGTCCTCACATCTTGAATCTTTTTTTTTTCTGTAAACAGTAATTTTTTTGTTTGTCATTTGCTCACATCTTATATTATGTCGTGCAGGCCAAAGTGTTATAACTTCTCGAATAACACTTGTACACACAATTTTACCCCTTATGTTTAATCTATCGCGTTTCGCTCATTAGAAGAAATAGCATAAGGAATATTCTCTGTACCCCCCCCCCCCCCCCCCAACTCTAGAAATTTTGCGCAAAAAAATAATACAAAATGATTTTACTACCACGTTTTCAACGCAAAAGGTCGGTTTAAAAATGATTTTTATTTGAGGGGATACATTTTCAAAATTGTGTACAGTATAATAAAAACAATAATAACATTTAACAAGCCCATAGGATATTTGGAATAAAGTACGACAAATATATTTTATCACTCCCCTCTATATTTCATTTGTTGGATCATGACAAATATCCCGTTAAATAGTCAAGGGTCGCCAATTAGTCAAGAAACTACACATTCCTTATAGCAAGAAATCCTATTAGTAGTGCCATCATAAATATTTGGTACTATATTAACATTTTAAAAAATTGATATCAGTAGTGATTTTCAAACATTCTATCTACACTGCGTGACATTGAAAATGGAACACCAAGAAATAGTGGCCAGAAAATTGGGTCGATGTTTGGATCGCCTCAAAAGACGAGGAATTTTTTCGACACGAAATCCGTATGCTGCCTGAAAGATGGTGAAAAGTCGTAACTAAAGATGGACAATACTTTGAATGGAATATATTGTACTGATTTCTCTGAATAAAGCTTCGAATTTATAAAAAAATCCCTCAAAACCTATTTGTACGCCTAATAAATAAAAATAATATGAAATTAAATATCCAATTTTTGAAATCAAAACGCTCGTGTACATATCAACAATAACACAAAAGTGTGTTTAATTTCGTTATCTCAATTCTGACACCTCCAGCGAAACCACCTTTTATTCAGAGTAATATGTGAGATTGTGATTACTTCACTAATGCTTCTGAATTCTTGTAGATGTCGTGAGAACCATTGTGAGAGCCATATTGGCTGTCAACGAGGGTCATATATCCTATTGAACGCTGGTTTCCTGACATCCTTATTTTGAATTTATAGAAAGACACTTACCACGAATCTTTTAAATAATTATTTTACCATGTTCCATTTATATATATATTATATTTAATAAAGAAAATGAATGAGGTTTTCTGCTTGAATTTAGATAATGTTGGATATTATGGTATGTAATGCAGTCGAGGTTAAATCTTGAAAGAATGATAATAATAATATTTATAAGATCAGAGATTTCTTTATTTGTGTGTGTGTGTGTGAGCTGAGGAATATATAAAAGAACATAATTTGATAAAAGTAATGCCTGGATTAAGGCGTAAGCATAAAAAAATGAAAAGCTTATTTACATAATGTGCAAAAGTTTTGAGCCGGCCATCGGGATAAAACAACAACGAGTTTTTATATGCAAAGCGTGACCTCTGGCGGTCGATTTAACAGAATATTTGAATCTATGATATATAATTTTAAATAAAATAATATTTTTATATAACATATATATATAATATAGTTTTCTTTTCATAAGCTTTTCGTGGAGAAATTTACTAGCAATCTTTTAACTGTGCAGAAAATGTTAACTCTAAGCGCGCATGCTAAGATATATAAAAAAAATCATATAAACCTAAATGAGCTCTTTTACAAGCATTAAGAGACAGGCAACCAGGCTACTAAAAGAGCGCATTTGGAAACAGGGGCATAACAGAGATGCACAATGGATTCGACAAACAACTTCTATAAACATGCAAATTTATAACCAGAATATATGACCAAAATGTACAGGCAAGGGCCTTAACACGAATAACTTCAAAAGCTAAACAACACCAAGATAATTTATGGCGACCGAAAAAAAAAAGAAAGTAGATAATGATCTTATCACACATAGCTACAACATCTGAACCATAAAATTGAAAAACATGGGACAACAGAAGTACGCGGAGGATCCTACAATCAACATATGCAGCAATAGAACCAACAGAATTCACAAAACCAGGGACAACAGAGGTTACGCGGATGATGCTACAATGGACTGTTGCAACAATTTAACCATCAGAATCAACAAAACCAGGGACAACAGGAGGTATGCGGTGGATCCTACCACGGACAATTGCAACAATAGAACCGACAGAATTCACGGAACCAGAGACAACAGAGGTTACGCGGAGGATGCTACAATGGAAAGATGCAGCAATAGGACCAACAGAATCAACAAAACCAGGGATAACAGGAGGTGCGCGGTGGATCCTACCACGGACAGCTGCAACAATATAACCAAAAGAATTCACAAACCATGGACAACAGAGGTTACGTGGGATCCTACCACGGTCAGCTGCAACAATTTAACCAGCAGAATTTACAAAACCAGGGACAACAGAATGTACGCGGTGGATCCTATCGTGAACACTTCAACAATAGCACAACAGCAGAATACACAAACCAGGAACAACAGAGGGTAGGTGGAGGGTCCTACCACGAAAAGTTACAACCACAGCACCAGCAGAAACAGCAGTTCCGCTCGGTAGAGCCCCCTCCTTTCTTGTCCGGCGGCGGCTTGGTCCCTTCTTCGGAGGTCCCGTTGGTGACGGTCAGCTGCTCGCCTGAAGGTCCCTCGTCGCCCCCGCCGCCGCGTGGTTCGGACATCTGCCGCACCATCGACCATTGACGGACACAAATAGAAACATTCGGAATACATTTCATAGGTGTGCCCTTTCCACTTACTACTACTCTTCGAGGGATGTCGATAGATCGTTTTGTCCCTCTGACCCAAGATATGACCACAAAATAAGAATTTTATTTTAAAAATAGAAACTTCGTAAAATTTACTTTAATGTGTGCAAACTCCCAACTTGTAAAATCTTACCCCAACGATGGCAAGAATCGGAGCAGCGAGGTTATTCAAGCTGCTACTGCGGAACATTTATTGTTCGAGTGCCCAATAATAAGGAATTACAGAAAATAGGAAGGCATTCATAAGTAAGCATTGTACATATTTATAGATGGTAAGGAATAATAAAAATAATTGCGGATATATTTTTATCTTCTTTTTATTGAGGAAAACAAGACGTCAACCCCTTTTGTCTTGGCTATTTTGTAAATATACTTTCACTAAATATTTAGTGAAAGTTTACCTAGCATGTATATATATCGTTTTGATATAGATAAATAAAAAAACGACAATATGAGTAGAAATCGTCAAACCGCGTTATGACACCATGTAAGTGCAAAGTGTAACCGATATGTGTAGGCATGTGACTAAGTAAACCTAAGTAAAAGTCAGAACAATGACGCCTGGCCTGGCCAAAAAAAAAATTGATCCCATTTAAATCGAGATTACCAGCAGAATAACAAGGTTTCAGAAGAGGTAGAGGGACAACAGGTCAAATAACAAACCTAGGATGGATAATGGAAAGACACTTTGAAATAAATAAAAATATATTTATGTTTCATAGATTGTAGTACAGCTTTTGATTGCCTAAATCACATTAAACTATAGACGAAACTGAGAATTATGGAAGTGCCAGAACACTTAATTATCCTGATTAACTAACTATATACAGAACTGGAACCACAGTAAATACCGAATATGGGTATACAGATTGGCTCAACCCACAAAAAGGAGTGAGGCAGGGCTGTATATTATCACCATATTCCTTGAACTTCTACGCTGAACATATCATGAGATTATTTGATCTTGATAGAATTAAAAATTCCTCATAAATATAAATATTTAAAAACAAAGTAGAGAGGCATATCCTGACAAGGAGCACATGTGCTTTTATTATGTAATGCTGAGATAAAACCACACTTGCGAGCAAAAAATAAAGAAGTCCCAAAGAGATTATTAAGAAAGCTAAAGAAGAAAGTGAAGAAATTGGTTCAAAATTAAATATATCAACAGAGCTAAACAAATTCAGCTTCAAACTGACTCTATCGCTGTATGTTGTACATGTGCAATCAATTCTATATCGTCTAGCCGGGATCAAATGCCATTCCAGCAGCAATGGTTACACAAATATAGCTTCAAACTGACTCTATCGCGATATGTTGCACATGTACAATCAATTTTATATTGTCTATCCGAGATCAAATGCCGTTCCAGCAGTAATGGTTACACAAATTCAGCTTCAAACTGACTCTATCGCGGCTTGTTGCACATGTGCCCAAATCAATACGAGGTCGGCCAAGATGAAGATACCAGCCAAGATCTTACCGTAGAATGAATTCCAATTACTGAATCCCCAGGTCCCCATATTCCCCGGATCTGCAGTCATTAGCCGAAATTGTGGCCATTAACGGCTCACAATTATGAGTCTACAGAATCTTCAAACGGCGGATGTGAATGTACATCCTTTGATCCGCTTAGAATTAGTTGCAGGGGAACTACTTGGAACGTTAACACTACCCATGTTTATCGTACGCAGCACTTATACATCATGTTTACCTAACACAAACCTATAAGAAATGAAACCATGAAACACTAATTCTTCTGTCAAAAAATGCTACTGTCCGTACTGCAATCAAAAATATTGGAATGGCATGTCTCATCGATGGTTTCGCCATTTCAATCAACCATACCACTCTTTAGAGCTCTAATATTGTATTAAACGATTCTGCTTATATATATATGGTAATTTAAACCAACAACCCTATATTGTATTATACGAATTATTGACATGTGTCATTGCATCACCATATGTAATGTACTTTGTACAAACTGAGGACGAATAAATAAAACTCTGTAATACATTAAGAGCTGAACTAAGCATGAGATCTAGATAGAAATCAACCCCAAAGAAGAATTTGGCAGGCCGTTGCCATCAGGTCCAAAGGGGGTAGAATACCGCAGACGCCCCACGGCCTTTGCAGCCGTTCAAAGTCCAAATTCCCGCATGTCTCCCCCCTCGGCAAAGACATATAAAACCTCTGTTTGAGCCGAAATTATAGTCACTTCATCATCAGTGTGTGCCCTCGTCGGTTGTACCCAGGACCACCTCATCGACCATGTAGAACAGTAAGAACTCTTCTATATCCATCTTGCTCTTAGCTCGACTCCTATCTGTTCATGGAACTTTCCTATTACAACTGTGTCTCTTCGTTTATTGTGTGTGAATATTCCCAGGCTTTCCACTCTGCCTCGACCACGACTGCCTGTACCCTGTGAGAACTGTTAAAGGTCCTCCAAGGTGCAGAAAGGTACTGGAAAACTCTCCACGCCCTGACTATCCCTCTCGGTTACTACAGTTTTGACCCTCGGTTACCACATATATATTTTTTCGACACTCTATAAGGAAACTTGGTTATTGTATTCAACCAAACTATAAACATAAGCTTTACACGTGAATACTTGCATCGAGCAATGCTCTTCTGCTAACAATTTTTACGAGTCTCAACTGGACATAAATTAAACAAATGACAATTACGTGTCATCTAGATACAAACAAATAACCTATTAAGCAGGTATTTTCATTTTCAAATAAGACAAAATTTCTACTGTCCTTGCTGCGATGAAAAATTCAAAAAGCAATTCACTCATACATCACCCGCTGTGTTACACATATACATCATGCGTAGCATTACACTCATATGTCAGACGCAACAATACACTTATATGTCGTACGCAGCACTACACTTATTCACCATGTGCACACTACACTTATGCATCATGCGCGGTACTACATTCATACATCTTCTATAGTATTTGGCATATACATTATACTCTGCACTGCCTTCATGCGTCATACGCAACAATACTCTTATATGCCATACACAGCACTACACTCATACCATGAGCGGTACTTGACTCATACCATATGCGGTACTACACACATACATCATACGCAGCACTATGTCAATACGCAAAACTACACATGTAGGTCAAACGTAGCACAACACTTATACCTCATTCGCTGCACTGCATTTATACATTATACGAGGCACTACTCTTACATATCATACGCAGCTATATACACCTATATATTATATATATAGGGTTGTCCGTTAAATAAGTTCCACAGAGGTTTTTTATACAGAAAAACACGCATATATGCCCTGAACTATACATTTTCGAAAATATCATACTTTTTCATTTTTCTACATATTCCCCGTTTCGTTCGACGCATTTTTGCATTCGGGACACCCACTTATGGAACCCAGAGTCAAAGAACTCTGCCGCCTGGCCGCGTAGAAAGCCAAAAACCTCTTCTTCCAACTCATCATCGTCCTGGAATTGGGTTCCACCCAGGTTTTTCTTCAACTCGGGGAAGAGATGAAAGTCACTAGGAGCTACGTCCGGGTTGTAAGGTGGGTGTGACACCAATTCCCATCCAAATTCTTCGATGAGAACAGTGGTTTGATGGGCGGTGTGCGGCCGAGCGTTGTCGTGGTGAAAACGCACCCCTATGGTTAACATCCCTCTCCTCTTGTTCTGAATCGCGCGTCGAAGTTGTTTCAAGGTCTCACAGTATCGGTCGGAATTGATTGTTGTACCCCAACGTATAAAGTCACACAACAATAGACCCTTTCGGTCCCAAAAGACGGTAGCCATAAGTTTCCCGGCAGAAAGCGTTTGTTTAAACTTTAGAGGTTTCGGCGAAGAAGTGTGCTTCCACTGCTTGGATTGCTCCTTTGTCTCCGGTGTGGTGTAGTGTACCCAGGTCTCATCACCAGTAACGATCGAATCCAAGAATTTTCTCCGTCAGTTTTGTGGCGATTGAGAAATTTCTGGGCCGCATCAACTCGCTGCCGTTTATGGTCTTCAGTCAGCATTTTCGGAACCCATATTGCGCAGACCTTTGAATACCCTAAATGTTCACGCAAAATCTTGTCGATGGTGGTTTTACTGACATCAGGAACCAAATCGCAGAGCTTCCACGCAGTAACCCGTCAATCTTCAAGCATTGCCGCTTCAACTTTGGCAATGGTTTCGTCCGAAACCGATGGCCGTCCAGCACGCGGTTCATCGTGGACGTCTGTTCGGCCGTTTTTAAATTCTCTGACCCATCTGCGCACCATCCCGGAACTCATACACCCTTTTCCATACACTTGACAGAGTTCAGTATGAATGTCCTTCGCCGAATTCTTCTTTGCGGCCAAAAAGCGAATTACTGACCGTAATTCACAGCTGGCGGGAGACACGAGGGGAAGCTCCATCACTAACGGCTGCTCAGCCAAAACTAAGCTTACCAGCGACGTGCCCTTGGCGAGAAATTGGAGTGGGGAGAACTAGCTACGAGCCCGTGCAGTCGGCTCGAGCCTAAAAGCGATCCTCATGACAGTGGTGCCCCGTGGAACTTATTTAACGGACAACCCTCTTAATAATAACTTACGGCAAAATATATATCTACAAGGTATGATAATTAATTTCCAGGGGACTGGTAGTATAACTTTATTCGAACAAGTGATATTACAAATATTTATTAATATTTTTCAAAGTATGATTCTCCTATATCAATGCTTCGCCTCCATATATTCTCCCAACAAGCGAAAAATGCTCCAAAACGTCCTCAGTAATGCTTCTCAAGACGTCAGCGATTTTATTTTTGTATCATCTTTCGTGTCAAACCTCTCTCCTTCCATCATCATATTTAATTCAAGATAAAGAAAAAGTTATTAGGAGTTAAATCTGTAGAATAGGGGAGTTGAGGTAGGATAGGGGTGTTGTTTTTGACCTAAAAAGCGAGTGCTGATTGGGCTGTTTTGCGGGCTTGCGTTGTCAAGTTGAAAGAACCAATCTTGACGGGACCACTTCTCCGATATTTTCTTTCTGATCGATTCCCTCAGGCGCCGTAATATGGAATGATAAGTGTTTTGATATTTTGTGACTCCATCTGGCATAAATTCATGGTGCACAAGTCATTTGTTGTCAAAGAATGTTACAAGCAGGACTTTAGTTTTCGATTTGAACATTTGAGATTTTTTCAGTTTGGTTCATTCTGTGCTATCAACTGACTGGAGTTTGATCTCAGGGTCGTACTGTTATCACTTTATATTGCCAATTCCGATCGTTTTCAACCATATGGAACATGTTTTTACTGATCTCCAAACGTGTCTCCTTTTGCTATGAGGTCAACACACGAGGCACAAACTCGCTTGCAATTCCCTTAGACCCAGATCTTTGTGAATGATTTCCTGGCATAATACAAATATGTTGTTCGCCTCTGAAAGCTCTCTGATTGTTATGTGACCTTTATAAATATTTAATAATATTTAAGGTAAATATTTAAATATTTTATAATCTTAAAAATATAATGTTTTCTGATTAAATATCTGTAAACAACTTGTATTTTTTCAGAATTTCAGGTATGCGCCAGTTTAAAGTAGAAACAATAATTCGACAATATTCGGTGATGGAGTTCCTGTTTAAGTCTGGAGACATTCATCCATTATGAATCGCTCGAAGCTAAAGTCTGTGTATGGAAACGAAGCCTTTCTTAAACTTATTAACCACGAGAAATGATGAAATTTCGGAAAGAGATTTGTTTACACCACATGGAGACCTTTTCTGAAGGACCTATTTGGGTGTTTGAAGGTGTGGAAACATATTATGAGACTTGCATTTATAATTATGATACTTCTTCAAAGCGCCAATAAATGCAATGGACCCATGAAACATAGCCAGAAAATAAAGAACCAAGGCTTTTCCTTTCTAAGGACAAAATTATGATTTTTGTTTTTTGAGGCCAAGATGTTTTTGGGCCATGATATTTATGGACACTCTTGAAAATAATTTTCTATCAACAAGGAATAGTATTGAAAATCATTAGAGAAGCAAAAAATAATTTAAAATAGAAGAGTCAACATAAAAAAACATCTAAATAAAATTTCATCAGGATGATGCGAGACCTCACGAGGCAAATCTGACTTTGGAGAAGATTGCAGGGTATGGGTGGACTTTGATGCCTCAACTTACGTACAGCGCTGACCTGGCACATCTACTTGTTTGGAATGGTAAATACTGTTTTACGTGGCAACACGTTTGAAAAAAAAATTATACAATTTCACTCTAAGTTGTTAGAGGGTGGTTCAAAAATATTGAATAAAGCGTTTCACCAAAGTGTCCTTTGCAAGTTGGAAACAACGATGGATTAAATATGTACAGATAAAAAGGTGGATACATTGAATGATATTGGTATATAGAGGACTGTTAGGAGTTCTCATATACAAAGTTTAGTTTTCTAGTTTTCCGATAAAATATTTTTACCGAGTGTGTATTATTTATTGACTGTATAGGTGTTTTTTTGGACGTGGTCTCCTGCAGGTCGGGCATCGCCATTTGCCAAGTAATCTAAGATACGGCAGTGCGCGTATTTTCATTCTCCAGGCTCTACTTCGAATATTTTGTGTTATGGTTTACATATAAGTTCATAAAAAAATAATTTTAAAAATTTATTATACACCTTTTTGATGTTTAGATAAGTTTGGAGAATCAGATATATTTATATGAGAGCTGCTTTTTGGTTTTCATAAGATGTGTTTACTGTTTTCAATATTTAAAATAGAAGTATAGTCGTCGAGTTGATGTTTCGGTTGATGTAAATGGCTTATTTTGTCATAAATATTTGTTAGTTTGTTATAGTTGAGTGTGTGTGTGTGTGCGTTAATATTGCTTGTTGTGTGTGAAAAAAATATTCAATCGAACGACGCAGTTCGCATCTCCAATCGACGAAGTATTTAAAATTTTGATCCCTCTAACGCTAAATATAAAATTATTTTCAGGGTGTAGATTCTGTAAGAAATGACATTTAGTTAAAATTGTATGTAAAGAATCGTTGACAGATAACTTTTCAAAATCCTGCAGAGCGATGGCGAAATATTTTTCCAGGCGAGGAGGATCTGTTTGGTTATAGGCGATGATAGTTTGTATAGATGGTAGTTTAGAATACTTTTGTGATTTTTTATTATTTTCAAGAAAATAATTTTCAATTTTATTTTTTAAAATATTTTTTGGGTTTTCTTCATAATAAAAATGTCTCTCTGCATGATAAAGTCTTTACGGCCTATTCCCCTCTTTTTTTTTAGAGAGAGGCAGTCTATGTACCTCCTTGTCCAAGTTTCATTAATATTAAAATGTCATCGAAGACGGGTGTAGGTGACCATTCAAAATGGAATCAGACGCGCAGGAACGTGTTCGTTATTTATGTACAGAAAATACGTTATAAAATATTCGTTAAGATATCGAGATTTCTTGTGAATAAAAAAGCAGCGACACAATCATTTTATAAAAGTATAATTAAATGACGATGCGAAATTTGTATTCAGAAATTCGATTGGGGTTCTGAAACGTTATTGTTGTTGCTGCTTTATCGTATGATATACGTATAACTTTATATTCTACTATAACCACTAAGAGATTTTACAGTTATCAGTTAAAATATTTATATTGTAGGTTGCGTGTCTGTTCTGGAACTCCATTCTCTACACCTAAGTCCTCGGCTTTTGTTAAAATTTACTTTTATTTTCGATATCGCTTCGAGATGTTTTTAAAAATTGTAAATCGTTTCAAATTCGCAGACGTCTTTTATGATAAGAATGAAAGCGTCAACATAGGCGAAGAATTTGGTTAATTGACGGAGCGAATTTCTAAGTATGTATAAATTAGGGATGTCGTGGCTATTGAGAAAAAAAGCGCGTAAAGGCCGCAACTTTGTCTCACGCCTGTGGTGGCTTTAAATTTAAATGAGAGTTAATTTCTGATTTCTATTCGAGCTTCGTTATCATTAAATATTATTTCCTTCCATTTCATCAAACCAGACTGTGTTTTCAGTGTCTAAAGTTTTCTATAATCAACCTTCTGTCGATTGTGTGTCTAGTCACTCTAAGTATAATGTGACAAGGACGAGCGGTGTACAGGATATATAAACAGATCGACAATAGCACTTATAAGTCATGCCAGAGCGTAGGTTTTAGTTACTTGCACTCACTGGAGGGTTTGTTTGGACGTGTGAAAGAATCTCGCCATGAATGCAATTTTCCTTAGCAAAAATACCTAATACGGATTCAATCCCGGGTGTTGTTATCGTGAGTGTTGTCCATCCTTATATGCCTAACATTCTTTATATAATTGCCAACGGTGTGTTATGTACTTCGTGTGACGTGTTTTTAGGAGGGATCTGCAAGGAGAAAGAAGACATTTATACAAAATTCCTTGAGTGCCTTGGTCATATTGGGACCACTCAAAGAGGTTCTTGGTCGAGGTCCATTGTTGTCCTAGCAACCAGTCATAACTATTATAGTTTTTGGCAATCCTTCCGGGTGCTAGTATATTTTTAATTTGCCTTACTGGCTTAGAATTGAATTACCGACTGGCTATGGATGATTGTTTTAACTCTATAGGCTGTGTGGCCTTGACCTATGTGCCTTTATGGCCGTGCTGTTATAAACGGACAATGGTCCAATGACAAAACTGATCACCTAAAAAAAAAAAAGAAGCATGATATACGTGTTTAGAGCAAAGAATGACCTATCCTGATGGACCAAACTTTATCTACTTTAATTTTCAAATCAATTTATTTGTATGGACATATTAGATATATTTAAGAAGCTATAATAGTATAAAGTGTCCACTTCTCTTTCCGCCCCTTTTTTCGAAAGAATTCCAAATGTTGAGAGTTATTTCTGTGGAAATCTCTTAATTCACTTACAGAAATTTTAATAAATCATCTACTTAAATTAAATTTATAAACTCAATTGCCATCTATCTATAAAATTTGTAACATATATATACTGGCAATGTGTTTCTTTCAATAATAGCATCAAATATTATCTCTACAGACCTTATTGCAATGATATAAGTTATTGAATGAATGGGCTTGGCTCAACAGTAGTGAACCTTCTCAGCAGAAAACGAATGTCTATACTGCCCTACTATTGTATTGGATTGGTTTGAGATATACCCTGTTTATTCTATCGAAGACAACTTCGGGGTGTTTAGTGAATCTATGGACATACACCTATAATTCTGTAGAGGTACATACATATAATTTAAAGGCATTGCATCGAGCAAAGCTCTTCCGCGAATATGGTTTCATAACAAATATATATTAGTAAATCAAATTTATAAATGATTAATTTGGCGAACCAGCTGAGAGGATTCACTACTGATGAGCAAAGCCCTCTCATTCAATAACTTATATCATTGCAGTAAGGTCTGTAGAGATGATATTTGATGCTATTATTGAAAAGAATCACATTGCAATTAAATTTATTTGTAACAAAAATCATATACTATTCTTATATTTGAATTGAAAAGAAGGTGATGTTCATAATAATAAAAGAGAGAGAACTATTGAAAAATAATTTAAAATTCAATTCATCATAGAAACTTTATTTTATACTGATCAAAGAGAGAATCAATTAAATCGAATTTTGACAATAGTGCGAATTTCTAAATGGTGATATAATTTGTATTTTAGTCAAAGAAAAAGATAATTAATCAAAGAGGAAAAGAGGTCCATACTCTATGAATGTCTCAATCCAGACAACGAATGAATTATTTTTGAGTGAAAATTAAACAAGGCTCTGAAGATTTCGACCGATTTTCTGTATTGAATTCTTCGGGGTGACTAAGGTATTTAGACAGATGTCGTCTTCGGTAAATGTGTTTCCACTGTGTGTGGTAAATTTCTTGTATATCGCTACATAATGATGGTGGAGATAATGATAATTTTGTTTCTAATGATCGAAACCCTAACCATAAAAATTGCATATGCAGTTCTATTGTATACAGATGTATTTGCAGCGAGAGGCCGGGTAGGATCAATACCCAGTCAATACCCTGCCAGAAAATCGTTAGCTCAGATAGAAATGGGCCCACTCTCCACGCACCAACACGGCACGAGAGAACTTTGTAGAAATTCTCATTCTGTGTAACGTTGAAATTACTTTTCTGTTTTCTCTTTGTGCTTTATTGAAGATCGTAATTTCGTTCAAAATGATTATTGTTTCCCTCTCACTCTATATATGTTCCCTTTACTTTAGCAGAGAGAAGACAAATGTATTATATGAACTATGGGGTGGTTGGAGGAATGGTACACACTGCCGGTTTTCGACAACCACGACACTGGATCGAATCCCGCATCGAACATTTTTTCTGCTTTAATGATCCCCGATTTTAAATAGGTTCAACTGCACATGGAATATGCAAAAGGTCGAACTGCATTCTACCTGTGTAGATGTGGGGTGTCATTTGAAGTAAAAGTCAGCCGCTAACTATCGACAATGTATACACGATATGTAACACATGTACTTGGGTAAAAGTAAAATTAAAAGTTTTGAAGCACATAATTAGGGTATCATTCTCCTCGAGCATTCAAGTAAAGAAGAAGAGTATCTCTACATATACAAAAGTAAAAGTATGTATATTTATTTATTCCTCATACGTGTTTCCTCAATATTTAACCAATATGGCTGATATTTTAACAGTACATAGAGATAAATCGGTAGAAGAGGTTTTTGTCACATTTGCATCCAAGGAAAATTAAAATTAACCGAGTACTGGACTAATTTACATTTTTTTAATCATAAAAAGACTATGAAATATTTCTCTTATCATGTTTGATGGACAAAAAAAAATATTTTGGGATCAATAACTCAAGCAGCAAACAGGCCAATCCAGACATTCCTTTTTAATAGACAGGAACAAGATTTTTTCAGCGAAACATTAACTGGAGCAGAAAACTATCGAAGTCTGGTTATATATGTTGTAATATATTCCAATATATACTTATATCCCTATGTGTTATATAGTTATAGTATAATTACCAAAACGACATAATAAAATTCGATTGAGTGACGATCGAAGCCAGTCGGGAGGAAGGTCTCCGAAAAACATATCGGGGTACCAGGTGTGCCCCTTTGGCTCAAAACAAATCAGTCCGCTTGGAGACACGATGATTGATAGACCCCCTGGGCAGACCTACCTTGACTGGCATCGCCTACACTTACTCTCTCGCCATCTCTGTGGTAACATCCAACATGCCTAGTCCTTTTGTGTAATTCATTTCACGCCTGAACCCACTCTGAACATTGTGGCCACAACGACTGCAATTAACATGCCACAAGAAAAGTTCAAATGCCAATTTAACTCCTTTCTTATAAAAAAAAAACACTCCTAATAAAAGTTATAAATCTAACAAGTAGGTGTATATGTGAAGATGCAGTTTAAAGTATAGGCTATTTAAAGCTTATTCTCACGCACAACACACACAAAAATAAACAAATATTCATTATACAAATTTAAAAGAGAAATACTATTTATGTCTAGAAGGAATTCGACCTCATAAATTTGAAATAGCCAAATGTCAGACTAACCTGATTATTTGTCATAAAATGTGAGGCTAATATATAATTCAGAATTATGTTTGTTAATAATTCAGTCTTATAATAATACTAGAATATGAGCAAATTCAGCGAACAGGTCTAGAATGAGAGCAAGTTCTAAGTCTTATTATTTTTTATCTTAATATAACTAAAAATTAAAGTAGGTGAAAGACTTTTTTTCACTAATGGATTTCTAATTTACCAAATATAAATTAATGGAAAAACTGATTATTACAATACAAGGTGTGTCCAATAAATAATGAGACAGGTCAAAAAGAAAATAGAATGAATAAAAGGTTTTTATTAGTATTTTTCAAAATAGTCTCCTCCCGCATCTATACATAATTTCCATCTCTTCTCCTATGATTTATAACATTTAGAAAAGGCATCTTTCGGGATGTTCTTCAAGACCTTTTTCGAATCCGCTATGATGGACTCTCTAGTGTCAAATCTCCTTCCTTTTAGAGCCATTTGGAGTTTTGGAAAGAGAGAAAATTCATTTGGAGCTAGGTCTGTGGAATAGGGAGGTTGTTAAAGTATTTGGATGCCGTGTTTAGCCAAATAAGTCAGTATAGATGTAGCGGTGTGTGGTGGTGCATTATCATGATGGATAATCCAATTTTTGGAACTCCACATTTCATTTCTTTTCAGACGAATTGATTCACGTACACGTCTCATAATGTTTAAATAAGACTCTTTATTGATTCTTTGACCTTCCTCTAGATATTCATAATTCACAATTCCCTTTATGTCAAAGAACGTGACCAATAAGACTTTGTTTTTTGACTTGCAAAGTCGGGATTTCTTCGTTCTTGGTTTGGCGTTTGCTTCCGGGTCATACCCGTAAACCCATGTCTCGTCTCCAGTTATTACTTTTTCCTTCCAATTAGGGTTTTCTTCCACCATTTCAAGCATTTCTTTTTTGGCAACTTCAACGCGATTCTCCTTTTGTTGGATTGTAGGATTTTAGGAACAAATTTTGAAGGTGTCTTCTTTAACTGTAAGTCTTCTTTAATTATCGATCCAACTAATGATTTTGATATCCCTGTTTCTTCCTCAATGTCCCGTAACCCTATTCGTTGATTTTCTTTCATCAAATTTGATATTTTGCTCACCTTTTCAGGGTTCCTGTGCAGAATTGGACGTTCACCACGCTTCTCATCTTTCACCGATTCCATTCCATTTTTAAATCGTGAAAACCATCTAAATGTGGTGGGCTTATTTACATTTTCATTTCCAAATGCCAATTTCAACAAATCTAAAGTTTCTGAAGCCGATTTTCCAATTTTGTAACAAAATTTAATACAAATCCGTTGTTCCAATTTTCTATCCATTACAAATTAGAAGTTGTTATGCAAGGCGTTCTTTTTACAAGCTTACAATTTATCGACTGCGCGCGCAATCACGTGATGTGATATACCGCAGTGTAGCTGAAGCGTTCTATTGTTTTTAATAGACTTTAAAAAAAATTATCATTTCATTTTTTCTTTGTTTTTGACCGGTCTCATTATTTATTGGACACACCTTGTACAATGTTTAAGACATATGCCACACCCAAAGCCCTCTTTTTTATTAAGTCTGTTTGTTCATCTTATTCATTCGCCATGATAATTTAATTATTTTTAATTGTTTTTAATTATTAAATTTTCAATTATCGAACTATTACCAATTTGATTCAAGTATTTATAAGTAGCCGAGGGGTCGGTGGAAGGATGGTCTAAACCGTTGGTTTTCGACCGCTACGACCCGGGTTTTATTCCCGCATTGGACACTTTTTTTCTGATAAAAAAACTGCTCCAATGGCCCCCGATTTTTGTAAAAGTCCAACCCCACCAGCGAGTGCAAGTAATCAAATGGGGCACTGGCACATTTTTGAGTGCAAAGTCAAACTGCTTTTCACATGTGTAGACACGTGGTGCACTTACAATAAAAGCAGTCGCCAACTTCTAACCACCATGATTATCATAGCCTGTGCCACCTGTACTAAGGATAAGCAGAAAATAAATAAATAAGTAGCCGAATTAACACGGCAACCTCCAGGTTTTATTCGATGATTTTTACCTGTGTATACATGTATGAAGTAAAAGGCTGTTTTAAGTTTAATAAAATTCCTTACTATATTTCATTTTAATAAATATTTTCCGTTGTTCTTGGAATTTTTGCTATATATCCAAGGCGAGTTTATTATTTTGAAATATCACCTTTGTTATAAAACAATACTTGATTCACAAACACTTACTAAGGAGGAAGCCGGGCGAGAAATTGGGATATAAGAGTCATTATGTGGGAATAATTAATATAATTCTATATAACATCAAAATAGGTGCTTAATGAATTGTTCACCGTCTGAATTTAATATTTGAATAGCTTATATTTTTATCTATTAATATCAAAAAAGTCATATTCTGACCACGAGCACGAGTTTTTTTAGATGGTATAGCGCCATCTAGTGGAAGAGATATCAATTAAAATGGTTTGGCCTAATATCAAGGAACGGGCTAAATCAACGTTTAGTTGATTTCTGTTCCACTAGATGGCGTTCTGCCACTTAGGTTTACGAATTTTTATCGAAGTGTGCCTATTTTTGAATGTAATTTGTTACTATTCGTTGTTTAACCTTGAAAATAACAAAATTCAAACTAAGTTGGACTTGGCGGATATCACTGAAATAACTCGGGGTTGTCGAAAACTTACAGTGTGTAACCACTCCTCCAGCAACACCCTTCTTCAAGAGTTGTTCAGAATATAATAATATTCTATCTGCTAAAGCATAGGGGAAGAATGGCAAATAAATTTTATCTGAGAGACACTCTCTTCGAAAAAGATTAAAATTAAATCGACAAAGAAGAAACTTGAAACAGAAAGGTCAAATTCAAATAAAATCCTGAAGCTCAACTCTTTTGTGAACAGAGAAAGAAGAACGAGTTCTTCTAAATTCTGCATGCCATCATATATCAGGGCATAAAGTTGATTTATATAAGAATATAATTTTTATGGGATTGTTAATACTAAAAAACAATTTTTCTAAATTTAAAGAACATTCATTTGTTGTTCTTTCGTCAAAGGTGGTTAATTCCTCTACCAACATAGGCTTTCCAGAGATCTCTGCCTAGGGCTTTGGTAAAGAGTTTTGTGTTTTCATGGAGGTTAGCTACTGTTTTGATAATTTCTATCCAGTTCTTTATTCTATTTTCTCTAATCCCTTCCATTCTGCTATGAGGGACTTAGATGGGATTTTGTCAGTAGTCAATCTGGCTAAGTGATCTATAGTTGCTATGTCCTAGTGTCATTGGGTCTGTCATTCCGAGTTTTCTTCTCTGATATTATTATTTATTTTGTACTGTATAGATTATGCCTTTTTATAGAGGAATATATAAAAGGGATATATATATATATTGTTATTTATTATAATCAAATTGTTCATATTTAAAGTTCGCAATAGGTTTTTGCAAATCTTCTATTCAAGTTAACTCAATTTACAAACTGATACATTTCAAATATTGAGAAATATTCAATCTAAATATGAACACGTAAGTATAAAACTCTATTGTCCTATTATTTTAATTTAAAAATATTTAGGATATCTTATTTAATAATATATGTTTTTTTCAATATTTTTGGATTAATTATCCATGAGAACATTTCAATTATGTGATTATATCTTCTCTATGAAAACTATATACTTGTACATTGATTGATTCCTAACCATTAGAATTCCAATAAATCACGTCAGATTGTTGAAAGACACTACCGGACATTTCCTTGCACCATCTTGTATAATAGGTTTCAATAGTTGCTGAAATAATAAAGTTATCTTTTCTCCAAACTAAAACCCTGAACGTCTAGCTAACAATTAGGAACGGTTATTGCAGATTACTATTCCATCATATTTAATCTAGAGTGTGATCTTATTGATAACGTAGAGTTAAATGTAATTCTACCATCTTAAAAGCATATGTCCATAGTTTGTTTAAATACCATTTCTAAGATTCCACCCTTCAGTGTAGCATATAAAATCAGAAAGATCCAATTCCATATTAGAGCTCTAAAGAAGCGGTCTGGTAGATTAGATGAATTGGGCCCTTCCAATATTTTCTTCATAGCAGTAAGAAAGTAGAAGTGTGAATTATTTGTGAAAAGACACATTCGCGTCTTAATGTCTCCATTCGTTATATATATAACGTAGAGTATAGGTATTTATGAAACACGGACGCGTGTGTGTGTTGTAAGATGTCTAACTTAAAATTTAAAATGTATATGTTTAAAAGTAAGAGAGAGAGTAAAGCGTAAGATGAACTGTTTTTTATACCTTCGAACAAAACGCGAGCTTTCTATATCAACGTTCTTTAACTGAGGTAAAGATAAAACGACGAGCCACTTGACTGTTGAAAAGCGGTGTGCTTGAAAGCTTCTTATTCGAATTCAAAATAAACACTTCACACTACGATCTACTCTTATTATTAAATAAATAACGGATGTGACTATCGGGAACACAACACATATAAGTGTGCGTATTAAATGTCGCACAAATACATAAGAGAACGGTTTCAAAGAAGAATCTATTAGAACCCATCTATTGAGTGGTTTAGAATCGTACAACTCTTCAAAACTGTAAGGTTTAGCGATCAACAAAATAACTGGGCGCATATAAAAATATTATATAAAAGTATTTTTTTGAAATTTCATTTGATTATTATCTTTTTTTTTATTTGCATTAAGCCCATATGCATGCCGTATGGACTTGATGGATCGCCGATTCCCTTAACAAAGAGTATATCATTGTCTATTGTCCTGGTGTGGAACTAACACCTACCCACATATTCTTATGTCCAGCAATGGCCGCAGCCTTACAGAAAATTAACATGGACCCAGAACAGCAGCTTTACATACCCAAGATAATGGACATTGCGACTGCTGTGATATAGATGCATGGAGACATCTGAGGCTCTTCATTGGACACGACAACAACATATCATCTTCTATCGTGTCTGAAATATCTGTCCACTACCAGTTATATGTGATCCATTATGTAGAGCATAACTGTTAACTGTCTGTTTGTTCCAAGGCATTAACCTTCTGACTGCTCCGATATATTATATACTCTACAATCGACTACATGTCTACGTAGTATATCAGCGGCCCCGCCGCGCGATCCCATAGGATCAAAAGGAAGGACAAACTAACAAAAGGTCACATTGTGAAAAATAGGATGATGAGGACCAATAGCCCGAAACGCGTACGTGGTTAGCTTTTCTTGATTAATCAATAATAGGCATTTGGTCAATATTGGAATAATTAAAAATCAACCAGAATAGTTGATATTTATTTCGATAGATGGCGCAAGTTACCAGCAACTTTCAGTTGCACGATAAGGAGATGCCTTTTTCTTTTCCAAAAGGTCACATGTTCTATTCACCTACACCATGGCTCTGACCGACTAAACTACAAGAATATACTCTAAGTGTTTTCTTGATGGTCACATTTAGTGTTTACATATACAGCACCTAACCATATTCCAAGAAACTTAGTTGTTGTTTAGGTTAAATAAAGACCACAATAGCAGTCACCTACACAACGACTAACTCTGTCTATATTCAGAGAATAGAACCTGATATAAACATATAGTCACATAATCATACATCACATATATTAGGTATACCACGACTAAGTGTGTGTTTGTATTGTAGATAAATATTTTTATTATTTTAAAAACAGATTTTTTACTATGTTATACATTTTGCTACATAGCAATCATTGCCTCACTCATTTTATGTGTGTAAAAAAGGTCTAATTCCTTTATTGAAAATAAATAGGCAAATTATTCTTAGATTGGCTTTTCAATTTTTCTACGTATCAAATTTCAACGAATAGACTCTTTAAGTGGTCGCGTGGTCGAATTCTACATATAGTATTTACATATATATAACATATGATCCTGTATATATTTCACAATTAGAGGCTTCAAATGCAAACTAGACTAAAAATACTACATTCGGCTATCAGCACATTGGCTATAGTCCAATAATAGGCTCTATAGAAAGTAGCACTAGACAAAGGAAGACCACATATAGTAGTTACCTATACCACGACTGACACAGTCTATATTCCAAAAAAAGGACTCTAAGTGTAAACTAGACAAAAAAAGGCCACTTAGATTGTTTGCATGTATCGCGGCTCACCCTGGCTACATTACAAGAGAATTGGCCCTAAAAGGAAAGTTAGACAAGACAAAAGAAGACTCCACTTATGGTAGCTAACTATACTACGACTAACCTTTCATATTAAAGGAATATTCAGGCAAAAGGTCTCCTATAGTAGTTACCTACACAAACACTGACCCTGTCTATATTCCAAGAATAGACTCTAAGTGCAAACTTTGCAAAATAAAAGCCATATTTAGTGATAGCATGTACTACGGCTGAACCTAGATATATTCCAAAAATAGACCTCAAAGAAAGTACAGAGTAGACAAAATAAAGGTCATTATAATAATTACTTGCACAAACACATAAACGACTGACAAGGAATAGGCTTTAAGGAAAGTGATCACTATACAAAGGAAGTCTAATTGTGGTAGCTATTTACAGCACGTGCTGTAAATGAAGAATATTTCTATGAACATTAGAGACTCAAGAACAAATTTTACAGTAATTGCCGGTTTTACAAGAATGTCATTCGCGGCAAATATATATACCATTGGCTAATATCCGCTATATTCCAAGAATGGGGTGTTAGGGAAGTGCTACAGTTCGGACCATCTTCCCCCTCCGAGTCTACAAGAGTCCAGACAAGACGTGCGGTATCTACCTACCCCATGGCCGCCGATTATTCCGAGAATAGGCTCTAAGTGAAGGCTTCCGGATGGCCCACGTGACCGCTCCACGTCGTGTTTACCAACACCACGTGGCTAGACCAGACTCGAGGTACGTGTAATGTCGTGTATCTCGCTCACCTACCACGCTCCTTTTATTTATTAAGGTAAAATTAAAAAAACGAATTGCATGGTTTCTTTTTTATTGTAACGGCTAGCTTTGAGTGCTAGCTCAGGTCTACTGAACCCGTAAATAACGATTGTTTCAAGGCCTTTAGAGAATCGTGATTTGTGAATTGAATAGACCTGTAACGGGCTTGAAAGACGGCCGCTTTATAATTTTTAAAAGCACCTCTTAATTCGTCTTTTTATTTTAATATCAGAACGTATTTATAAAGTAGATTACACACTTGGTTTTACACGAATTGAGGAAATATAATAAAATACCATTTTATTCACCCTCCATCATTATTATCTTTTACTATGATGCACCTCATGATTATCAAGAAAAAAAAACTCCTGATCGTGCAACTATAACTTTTTTGATGGGCTTGGCCGTCTATATAAATAAATATCAACTAATCAGTGATTATAAATATTATTCCTGAATATTGCCTGAAATAACCTTTTTGATAATCAAGAAATGCCAACCACATAACATTTTTCAAGCTGTTGGCTCTGGTCAGCGTGATGCAGACTGTACCTCAGCAGCTAAAATATTTCAAAAAATGTTTCCATGTGTGGTCTCTTTTATTAATTCTATTTCAATACTCTTGTAAAATCTAAGTTAGCAAAGGGGTCAACGTATAGTCCAGACAGGTAAACAAATATCCAATCAAATCATAGCGGGCCGTGTACTTGTAATTTTTAAGAGACAATTTAAAGGTAAACTCGTAATTTTATTTTAAAAAATTGATATCAATAACGTTGATAAATATAAATTGTTGTAATTGAAATATCAAGCTTATTTGATTTAAAAATGGTTACGAGGCAGATCAGGTTGAAAGACGGATCCAACCAACAGACTGTACGTTTTGATAGAATTTGCATCAAATCTAATTTCCCTCTATAAACACAACTAGATTTTACGGTGTAAATTAAAGCTGCCTACTCAATATCTTATAGGCGATATGCACCCACACACGTCTATCTTTACTTATCTTTTTCTCTCTCAAATTAGAAAGGTTCCATTCCCCGTCAAAACAGGCGCTAAACAAATCATAGACTTACTGCCACTGCAATTAAAGAGTGTGGTTGGTGACATAAATACATTACCAGCTCTGTCAACTTCAGAACACCCACCTGGTAATGTGTCACTGACACTAGTCTTCTATATTGCAAAGATGGTCTAGATAGCACTTAATTTTTGTTTCTATTTTAACTGGAGAAGAATTCTTTCTCTTTTGAGAACTCAATTTCCTCTCTGCGAAATAACACTGATTCATTTTACATATACAAACTCGGCTTCAATTATTATTAGTAGAGATTTCAAACAACATTCTATTTCTCCCAATAAGTACTATCAGACTGTGAAAATAATGGTAAACAGAATATTATATTTACCATATATATGAAATGAATTTGTTTACGACCATGTGTGTGTGTGTGTGTGTGTATCAGCTCAAAATGTGATTGAGTTTTACTGAGTTGGGCAGTGTAGGATTGAAGGCTACATCAAGAAACAGGAGTTTCAAAGGAAGAAAATTGAGCTCGTGGAGTGAGACAGCTAGTTGCAGCCCCGAGTGACATAGCGGTTGAGTCTAGTCCAACTTTTCCGCCAAATTTTGCCAAAGCCGCCAGTTTGCTGAGTTTATATTTAAAATAGGCAGGATAGACTACGGTATCAGCTCTAAAGGGTTCCTGTTGAAAGGCACCAGTTTATCGGCTTCCTGTGTCTAATTAGAATGTATTGCCTGGATATATTTTGCGATCTTATTCGAACTTAAACCAAGTGGATTGCAAGTTCAAATATACAAGAAGTTTAGGATATAACATCTTCGCATGTTACTCAGTATTCTGGCGCTTTTAAAATATGAAATAATTGGTACCCATGAAATTTATATTAAAATCGGAAAAAAAAGATAATATAACACCTGAAAATCAATTATTTTTAGCATTTATGAACTACATTAGGGTTATTTGCGTATTAAGATAGAGTTGGACAGAGATTTTTTAAGAGATCGTGTGTTCAAACCCGTTGCATTCACAAGTTAGCATTTTTGACTAAGGAATAGAATTTCTGAAGCTGATGAATATTTTAAATTACCATGGACAAAAAGATGAACCTCTCACACGTTAAAAATGCATCAAACAATAATTTTTTAAGATATGCACCCACACACGTCTATCTTTACTTATCTTTTTCTCTCTCAAATTAGAAAGGTTCCATTCCCCGTCAAAACAGGCGCTAAACAAATCATAGACTTACTGCCACTGCAATTAAAGAGTGTGGTTGGTGACATAAATACATTACCAGCTCTGTCAACTTCAGAACACCCACCTGGTAATGTGTCACTGACACTAGTCTTCTATATTGCAAAGATGGTCTAGATAGCACTTAATTTTTGTTTCTATTTTAACTGGAGAAGAATTCTTTCTCTTTTGAGAACTCAATTTCCTCTCTGCGAAATAACACTGATTCATTTTACATATACAAACTCGGCTTCAATTATTATTAGTAGAGATTTCAAACAACATTCTTTCGAAGGAAAATGTATGTTGTACTTGAATGTATTTCTTGAATATAATGTATAATATAATGTATATATAATGTATAATATATTATAAATATAATTTTTATTTGAATACAGAATGATGCCATTATCGCGCCATCTGTTATGAAAATTCGAAAATATTATAAGCGCGTATGATTCTTTTAAAAATTGAATTGAATGTAATGTTGCGCCTGTTGTGTATGATATATGTAACTATTTGAAATGTTTGATGAAATTTATAAATGTATGTATATCGAGTAGTTTTTCATGTGAGAATATTAACGTTTCTATGTTTAAAACCCAATAAATTATTTATATTAGAAAGATAACACAGTAGATTAATCTTTATATTAAACTTTGATAATTGTCGCATTAACTCTCCAAGGTATTAATAAATTGAAACCGTCAAACAACGTTGACTCCGAAACATCCCGAGGTTCTGTGTTTCGAAAATCAGAATTATAAAATAAAAAAAAAAGCCCTTCATATAAATAAATGATTTTAAAAACGGCTGAACCGTTGAAATCGCTTGGAGTGCGCGCTCGTAACATTACAACTCTGATACATCTGCATAAATTATTTTGTCTTTGACAGTTTTTGACTTTTAACTTCAAAGATATTCGAGCTGAAAACCTGAAATTCAGGATTTAAAACTCTTTTTGGTTGTGAATGGTCGCTAAAATACCAAGCCTCAACTCCTAACCGTTTCCGAGTTGGAACCGTTCATCACTGACAGATAGATATCGTATTTATATAGTTAGATAGCTCAAGTATAGACTCGTCTATATTGTATAGAAATTATTGATATTAAAATTATTGCTTATTTTTAACTGTTCACCGATTATTGTCTTAGTACTTAGTTCAATAAAGGCTGGTGATCGATACTAGGTAGTAGGCTTTCAAAGTGCCTAATTGATTTGGTATCGATTGCCTGACATGGGTGACTCAATCTTTCCGCGGAATGGTCGGCGACCTCGTGATGTGGAGCCGTAGAATGGTCAGCGCCCTTGTGGACGATATGCAGAACGGCCGAAAATCTTGTGTATGGGCCGTGAAATAGTCAGCGACCTCGTATATTATAGTTTCAGAAAGTTGAAGACTCCGTGAAATACGGTTTCAGAAAGGTCGACGACTTGATGAAATATTCTTGCGAATGGTAAGTTACCTCGTGTAGTACAGCTGCTGAATGGTTAACGCCTCGTGTAGTACGGTCACAGAATGGTCGATGACCTCGTGTAGTACGGTTGCAGAATGCTCGATGACCTCGTGTAGTACGGTGGCAAAATGGTCGATGACCTCTGGAGTACGGTTTCAGAATGGTCGATGACCTCGTGAAGTATAGTTAGAGAATGGTTATCGCCTCGTGTAGTATGATTGCAGAATGGTCGATGATCTCGTGAAGAAAATTTACAGTATGTTCAACCTCATGTAAAGGTTAGATACCGAATGGCCATTGCCTCGTGTAGTATAGTTAGAGAATGGTCAACTCCTCGTGAAGTATAGTTACAGAATTGTCATCGCCTCGTGTAGTGCGGTTTCAGAATGGTCGATGACCTCGTGTAGTACGGTTGCAGAATAGTCGATGACCTCTGGAGTACAGTTTCAGAATGGTCGATGACCTCGTGTAGTACGGTGGCAGAATGGTCGATGACATCTGGAGTACGGTTTCAGAATGGTCGATGACCTCGTGTATTACGGTTGCAGAATGGTCGATGACCTCGGGTAGTACGGTGGCAGAATGGTCGATGACCTTGCGTAGTACGGTTGCAGAATGGACGATGACCTCGTGTAGTAGGTTCCAGAATGGTCGATGACCACGTGTAGTACGGTTGCAGAATGCTCGATGACCTTGAGTAGTACGGTAGCAGAATTGTCGATGACCTTGTGTAGTACGGTGGCACAATGATCGATTACCTTGTGTAGTACGGTTTCATGATTATCGACTACCTCTATTAGTATGGTTGCAGTATGAACGATGACCTCGTGTAGTACGATTGCATAATGGTCATTGACCTTGTAGTGTATTTGCATATTGAATTATGGATATGCAAATATCATATTTTGCCTAATGGTTTCATAGAATTTTGTATATAAATATCGACAGTTTTTAGCTACCAGCAGTCAGTCAATTTATGTTAATAAACGAGATTACTGGAATCCGTTTGCCTCAGTGAAGCGACACCTCACTCTTGGCTACCTCCCAACCTTCTAGGATAAAACAACTCTGGCGACGAGAAAATCTACGGGAAGCTACGGTAGTGACTACGAGGTTTGCAACGATTGGTACGTGTCTACGGGAACGACCACGAGGTTTTAAGGATTGCGGAACTACGACTGACTCAAAGCATCAAAATGAGGAAATATGGCAACTAATCGAACTGTATCGTTCAGAGTCTTCGATTCGAAGGAAGAAAATTTTGAAATCTTCGTACAGCGATTTGAAGCGGCTTGCGAAGCTAATGAAACAAGTGACCAGAAAAAGGTCGTAATCTGGTTAAGTTTATTAAACTCTGAACTCCTCAAACTAGGAAATGATTTGTTCTACCCTGAAACGATTAAAGCACAGTCTTATGAAGTAATAATTAAAAAAATAAGACAACATCTAGCGCCTAAGCCAAAGGTAATACCTCAGCGATGCATGTTCTTGAAAAGGGTGCAAAAAGAAACTGAAACTGTTTCTGAGTATTCTAAGAGAACTGAAGCACCTAGCCACAAATTGTGAATTTGGCAGTATTCTGGAGATTATGTTACGGGATAGATTCGTAGCAGGCTTGTCATCCGAAGCCCTCTATAAAAGACTATTGCAGGAAGATAATGACGTAAAGCTGGATAGAGTATTTGCCATTGCAGTCTCGTACGAGTTAGCCGAGAAGGATACTAGTGAACTGCATGGAAATTGCATAGGCAAAGTGACCTCGCATTCTTAAAGAAATAGAAGGGAGAGGCACACCCCTGTGCAGAAATATAGGCCTACGGCAGGAGTTAGAAGGTGTTACCGGTGCGGCGAAGGGAATTCCCACCTAGCACCAGCATGCCCACACAAGTCAAAGGCTTGTTATAAGTGCAAAAAGATTGGACATCTAAGTAAAGTATTCAAAGCGGCAAATTATGCACAGAAAAATAGTTATGTGCAAGAACAAATACTGTCCCTCAAGGGCGAAACGGAGGTTAAAGTTACGCTCACTTTAGACGGAAATGTATTAAAGTGTGTAGTGGATACTGGGTGTCCGGTAACATTGATGCCGGAAACCATCTTCAAGAAGTTCTGGAAAGTAAAATTATTTTCTACTTCGAAGAATTTAAAAACCTTGTGCAATAATCCTATCAAGATAGTAGGAGAAAGGGACGTTTTTGTAGGAGAAGCCGGAAAGAGACCTAGATTAATAGTGGTGAATGAAGGTTTCCCAGAGGTTTTACTGGGAAGGGAATGGCTAAGATCCTTGAATATTGACTACTGTAGGTTACTAAATGTGAATAAAATCATCAAAGAATCTTGCATGAAGTCATTAAAAAATTGAAAAATATTCAATTTTATTCAATAATGAACGGGTTGTTTAAAAGATGTAAAATTAAACATTTTCATTAAGAAGAACGCAGCACCAGTGTTTTGTAAGGCTCGAAGTTTCCCTTTTGCTATGAAAAAAAAAGGTGGAGGATGAATTGGAGGATATGGTAGATAAAGGAAATTTAGAGCCTCTTTATTACGCCGGCTGGGCAGCACCCATAGTACCAGTTTTGAAGAAGGATGGCAGAATTAGAATCTGTGGAGATTTTAGGAGTATGGCAAATAAGGCAATTATATTGGATAAATACCCATTGCCTACGACAGATGAGATTTTTTCTAAATTATCGGGTAGTACAGTTTTCTCAACTCTGGACCTTTCAATGGCCTATCTGCAGGTAGAGCTGGCAGAAGCCAAAGGAGTAGTAAATATAACTACTTCGAAGGAATTGTTTGCATATAAAAGACTCTCTCTCCCTTATGGTGTGGCTGTAGCACCGAATAAATTCCAGAGGTATTTAAAAGATTAGAGGACAAAGGCTTGAAATTGAATAAAATTAAATGCATTTCGCTGTTGATTCGGTTGAATACTTGGGTTTTCGAATCGATAAGAACGGCCTGCATCCATTAATAAACAAGATACAAGCAGTCTCTAATGCTCCTGAGCCTAAGAACATTGGCCAGTTACGATCATTTATCGGAATGTTGATGTACTACGCCAGATTTATAAAGAATATCTCTCATATTTTAACTCCTATTTACAAGTTGTTGAAGAAAAATACTCATTGGATATGGACAAGAGAACATTGGATATTGTTCAATAGATGCAAATAATTATTGACCAATGAGTCAGAATTGGCACACTATGATCCAACGAAGGAACTGGTATTGGCATGCGATGCCTCAAGCTATGGACTTGGTGTGGTACTTAGTCACAGAAACAAAAATAAGCAGGAGAGTCCAATAGCGTTTGCCCGCGAACCTTTACAGATTCTGAAAAAAATTATTCCCAGCTTGAGAGAGAAGCCTTAAATATTGTTTATGGCTGTGAAAAATTCAGGCAATACCTTCTAGGACGCTCCTTTGTGTTGGTGACGGAACAGGCCGCTGATGCACTTGTTCTCACCTCACAAACCGATTCCAGTATGTGCAGCGTCAAGGATAAAGCGTTGGTCGCTAAAGCTGGGTGCTTTTCATTACTCAGTTGAATTTTGGAAGACTGACGACCACGGAAATGCGGATGCTTTATCAAGGTTACCGTTAAAAACATTAAGGAGAGAGTCTATTGATGAGGATCAAGTCTTGCTTCTGAGAAAAATGAATGAAGTACCTTTTTCATTCCGGAATGTAGCTTTTGAAACTAGAAGAGACAAGATCCTCTCAATTGTTTTGAATGTCCGGGAAGACAATTGGCAAGTACCAAAATTCTCGAAAGAAAATCCGTTAATCCCTTTCTACAAAATTAGGAATCAACTAAGTGTGGATTTTGGCTGCTTACAGTGGAGGTAACGAATAGTAATTCCTCCCAAGTTGAGATCGCAGATTTTGAGAGACCTACATGAGATGCATTTTGGAATAGTAAAAATGAAAATTATCGCACGGAGATATTTTTGGTGGCCTGGAATAGATGGAAACATCGAAGATATGGCCCGGGAATGTACCATCTGTCCGGAATCTGCAAATATGCCTCCCTCCACGATTTCAGAGTGGACTTGGCCTAAAAACCCTGGCATCGCCTACATATGTATTTGGCCGGCCCTTTTATGGGTAGAATGTTTTTGGTCATAGTGGACGCCTATACAAAATGGTTGGAGATTTTCATCCTGAAAGAAATAACCAGCAAAAGCATTATTTACCATCTTAGGCTAGTGTTTGCAAGGTTCGGACTGCCGGAATTATTGGTAACGGATAATGGGCGACAGTTTGTCTCAAAGGAATTTGAGGATTTCACCAAGATGAACGGAATTCGGCATACAAAAACAAGCCCATACAATCCAAGCACAAATGGATTAGCTGAGCGCTATGTGCGAGAGTTCAAGGCCTCACTAAGGAAGAACAGTGGAAAGGATGGCCTTGAGACAAACTTGGAGAGATTTTTATTGGCTCAGAGAGCATTTCCACAGACAGTGATGAAGGAATTGCCGGCGGAACTATTGATGAAAAGGCGTTTGAAAACAAAGTTTTAAAATCTAATGCCTGAATGAAATTTGAATGAGAGGTGTTTCATGATGCCCTAAAAAATCAAGAGAATTTCAACATAGGTTCCGATGTTTATTTCCGGAATCATGCTGCTGGACCAAAGTGGAAGCTGAGCACAATACTAAAACTCCTTAGTTGCCGCCACTACCTAATACGATATGAGGACCAATCTTTCAAAAGGAACATAAACCAGTTGTGCCCTGTAAAGGAAAAACCAGAGACTACAGTATTGAAAGATCCGAGGTTAGTACTTCCAGGTACATCTACGGAAACCCTGGAAAACCATCCTGAGATGAAGCCCTCTCAAGTTGGCCTGGAGATCCCTGAGAGGAAATTGCCAGATATGGAATTTGCAGAGAAACCGAAATCGACAGAGCAGGACTTGGCACCAGTTGAAGACAACCAGAGTCCTGTTGCTGCTTCTGGAGAAAAAGTCCCGAGCCGGAACCCTAGACCCCAGCGAGAGAAGCCGCGGTCAACAAGGCAGAACTTGGCACCAGTTGGAGCCAACCAGAATCCTGTTGCTGCTTCTGGAGAAAAAGTCCCGAGTCGGAGCCCCAGACCCCAGCGATCCAGGAGACCGCCTGACCGACTCCAATATTATTAGGAGGGGAGGGTGTAGTGTATTTGCATATTGAATTATGGATATGCAAATATCTTGTTTTGCATAATGGTTTTCATAGAATTTTGTATATAAATATCGACAGTTTTTAGCTACCAACAGTTAGTCAATTTATGTTAATAAACGAGATTACTGAAATCCGTTTGCCTCAGTGAAGCGACACCTCACTCTTGGCTACCTCCCAACCTTCTAGGATAAAACAGACCTCGTGTGGTATGGTGTCAGAATAATCGGAGACCTCGTGAAATGTTGTTGCAAAATGGTCGACTATCTCGTTAAGATTGGTTACAAATAATTCGACTACCTCGATTGTAATGGCTGCAGAATGGTCGATGACCACGTGAAGAACGCTTCGGTTTTATATTTCGTGATGATGAGCTTTTAAAAAAATTATATTTGAGAGAGAGAGAGATGAAAAGGGAAAATCAAACAAATATTTTCTCTACATATATCGTCATTTATCAGATGAATATTCACGAATTTATATGCCTATGAAAATAGCAATGTGGCATAGCATGGACTAAGGTCATGTTTCCTCGAATAAAGAAAATGTTGTTTTATCACTGTACATGTAAGCGGAAACTGTACAATGAAACTCGTTTTAAGATATTTGGCACCAAGTTAATGACCTTCTGCAATAGAAGATGATTATATCAGATTAAACGTAGAGTGGCTAGTCTAGACTTGATTAGGTTTAGTAGATAATTTTCTCTCCCTATTAAAAACATTTTCTTATTAAATTTCTCAGATTGAACGTCATTTTAAAGGGAATATAATATATGACAATCTTGCATATTGGATGACAATAACTATATATGCTGCTTTCAACCACTCTCTCACTGAATAGAAGTCGTCTAAATATTAGAAGCGGGTTATCAGCTATCTCTACCGCGCATTTCTAGATCGAAGAGGTAGACTCAGCCAGCGATATTATGTTATAGTCTTCTGGGCCTCCAGCAAAGATCCAGGGGCTTTAGTCCAGCTTAACTAATAGTTTTTAAAATTATTTTATCATCTAAGTAAGGGTAGTAGTAGATTTTTTTTTTTTTTTTTTTTTTAAGAATCATACGCATCATAGTTCAAATTTACAATAACAGATAGCGCGCTATTACGCACTTGTTTATATAAGTCTTAAAGAACCAATAGCGATAGGCGAGAGATAAACACTGGAGCTGCCAGCGATGTAGACAGGTTCAGGCGATGCTGAGAGACACGGATGGGCGACACACCGACACGGACCAGCCAGAGCGCGACGTCTGCCGTCCCAGCAACAGAGTGGGGCACAACTACGGTTGTGGCCTAAAGCTCACCGCTAGTCCTCCGATCGGGTGAAGTGGCAGACGTTCTCACCGGTCAGAGCGTTCTACTTGTTAGGGAATGCGGCACGCTTTGAACGCGTTAATGCAGAAACACCATCGGAGAAGTCTCAAACGGTTTCCTGTAGATAGCGCATAAGCTAAAATAACTGGCAGCCATAAAAACTTTTGCGGTCTTGAAGACCAAGATCCTCAGGCTGTCAGGGAGGAGAAACCGATGGGCCAACTCAACTAATTGAAGCCAGACTTCTAATGGATTACCTCTCCCTCTTCCACAGTGTGAGTTAGACGTCAGAAGTCAGCGGTGTCAATCTCGCTCATCTTTTTTTTCCAGGCTGGAGTAAGCGTTTGAAGCCTTGCACGGCTAATGCTGAATGTCCTTCAAGCAGGCGAGCCATAACTAATCTGCGAGATAAAGTAGCCCGATGTAGTCAAAGACCGGCCTCGCCCGGGTGCTCCCAGAAAATCACAAGACCCGGCCATTGCCAGTAGAGAGATGATGACGGAAGTAATGTCCCAGAGCCAATAGAGAGATTATGAAGGAAAAGGTGTCCCAGAGTCAGTAGCGGAATGATGAAGGAAAGAGTGTCCCAGAGTCAGTAGAGAGATGATGACGGAAGAAGTGTCCCAGAGTCAGTAGAGAGATAATAACGGAATAAGTGTCCCAGATCCAGTAGAGAGATGATGACGGAAAAAGTTTCCCAGATCCAGTAGAGGGAGATGATAACGGAAGAAGGGTTTCAGATCCAGTAGAGAGTTATGACGGAAGTAGTGTCCTAGAGAAGGTAGAGATGATGACTGAAAAAGTGTCCCAGAGTCAGTAGAAAGATGATGACGGAAGAAGTGTCCCAGATCCAGTAGAGAGATGATGACGGAAAAAGTGTCCCAGATCTAGTAGAGAGATTATGACGGAAGTGGGTGTCCTAGAGAAGATAGATATGATGACGGAAGAAGTCTTCCAAATCCAGTAGTGAGATGATCACAGAAGAAGTGTTCAGAGCAAGTAGAGACATGATGACGGAAAAAGTGTGCTAGAGTCAGTAGAGAGATGATGACGGAAGAAGTGTCCCAGAGCCAGTAGAGAGATGATCACAGAAGAAGTTATCTGTTGTATATATATTAATTAATTGTTACCACAGAGTGTGTGTAAGCTCACAGGTAAATAGGCGCTAACCGAAACAGAAAAATGTTCCTTTGTTTAATATTAGTTTCCTTTTTATATTTTGTTCTCTCTCTTGTAACTCAATAAATACACTGCGTGGCATTGAAAATGGAACACCAAGAAATAGTGGTCAGAAAATTATGCAAATTTCAGGGTAGACGCGCCTAACCGAGTTATGCAAATGATGTAAAATGCGCAGCTCTCGTGCGCACATGGAGTAAGATATGAGGGAAGGAACTTGCAGAAAGGACAGTATTCGTGTCGTTATTTCTTCAAGGAAAATCATTGTAGAAATTTAGTTCTTGTGTCAAAAGACACGTGTAATAACAGAGAATGTCAGGTCATCGTAAACGGAGGCATTTCAAGCACACAGACGCTTTTACGAGGGGCATGGTGATCGGACTGAAAAGGGCAGGTTGGTCCATACGTCAAATCGCAGCTGATACACACCTTGGTGCGTCCACGGTGCACCGACTGTGGAGAAGATGGTTGGAACAAGGAAATGTGGCAATTTATAGGAATGTCGGTGCAACCAGAGTGACGTCAGCACGTGTGGATCGGCGTATCCTTCGCAAGCAGTGGCGGCCCCACAAGCCACTTGTACCGCCATCCTGCAACATGTGCAAGACACCCTAGATCATTCCATCTCAACCAGAACCATTTCCCGTCGATTGGTTGCTAATGGCTTGCACTCATGCCGTCCGCTAAGAAGACTGCCATTGACCCCACCGAATAGGCGCCAACGTTTGGAATAGTGCCGGGCTAGATCGACGTGGATGACGGAATGGCACAGGGTCGTGTTCTCAGATGAGTCGCGTTTCTGCTTGTCCAGTGATAGTCGCCGTGTACGCGTGTGGCGTCGACGTGGAGAAAGGTTCAATCCGGCAGCAATTGTGGAACGCCTAACCGTGCGACAACGTGGAATCATGGTTTGGGGCGCAATCGCGTATGATTCCAGGTCACCTTTACTTCGTATTCAGGGCACTATGACGGCCCAACGATACGTTGATGATGTGCTTCGACCGGTGACACACCCCTACCTTCAGGGGGTACCCAATGCCCTTTATCAGCAGGATAACGCCCGACCGCACACTGCTCGCATTAGCCAACAAGCTCTGCAAGATGTACAGATTCTTCCCTGGCCACCGTACTCTCCTGATCTCTCATCAATCGAGCATGTCTGGGACATCATTGGACGCCGTTTGCATGCCTTGCCATAGCCGCGTTCAGAAGACGAACTGTGGCAAATGGTTGAGAGGGAATGGAGAGCCATCCCTCAGGACGCCATCCGTACTCTGATTGACTCTCTACCTAGACGTGTTGCTGCGTGCATCGCCGTCCGCGGTGGTCCTACTTGCTACTAAGCCGACGCCGTTCTCGCTCTGTATTATGACTATCATTTTGAAATAAAGATCACTTATTGTTCGTCCCTGTCTCTCTCTGTCTGCCGAGTTTCATCACTTTCTGGCCACTATTTCTTGGTGTTCCATTTTCAATGTCACGCAGTGTATTAAGTTTAATTAATAATTATTGGAATCATTTTCATTAATATTTCTAAGCAAAGTCAACAATTGGTAGCAGAGCGTGGTTATTTGATATATAGCTCAAAAGCGAAAATATTTAATCTGAATATAAGCAAGAAGTTTATTCTGATCGGTAAACTGAAGCATTTCTAAAAAGATTAAAGGTATTTATTTAGATTAAGTTAAATTATATCTATATATTGAATGTTTAAAAGCTACCCAATTATTCAAATGAATTTAATATATATATATTTGTTTTTAAATTATATTGGTTTGCTTATATTTGCTCAAAAGGCGAAAATGGCTGAATATATTTTTTTATCCCAAACAAAAATTGAACCATTAACAGGAACTAATTATCAAATATGGGCGTTGAAAATCGCCGCAGTTCTAAGAGGAAAATAATTATTTAAATGTGTAATTTCCGATCCACAGAACCTGATATAGAAGACAAAAGTTCTTGGGAGATTTGGAGTGATAAAAATGATGAAGCATTTGGGAAAATCATCACTACGTTGACAAATGAACAAGCTGGAATGTTCATAGGAGAAACAAATGCTAAGAAAGTATGGGACTCACTAAAAAAATAACAGGTAATTTGGAAGATAAAATTATTGATATAGGCTTAGAATTAAAGAACATTAAAATGAAAGATAATGAAACTGTAGATGAATATATAACAAGGGCAAAAATATTGCTGCTAGAAGTTCATCATTAGGGCATCAATTTACCTCAAGAGAACTTTCATTTCATATTGTCAGAGGCATACATCCAAAGTATGAAAATATTGCTATTGTCTTACGATCAAAGAGAGAGGCAGCAGTAGAAGAGATTCAACAAAATCTAAGAGGAGTCAAGTAGTAATATGAGATTAAATCAATCGGTTGAGAATGGGCATGAACAATTATACAGAATTTAAGATAGAAAAGTTCAACAATTTCAGCCAAAAAGATGTTTTGTTTGTAATAAAAAGGGACATCTAGCTAATGATTGCTGGTTTCGAGATAAACAGAAACAAGGATATCAAAAGAAATGGACTCCTGATTATAGAAATCACAAATACAGTAGGGAACATTCAAATAACCTAGTGGATACTGTGAAAAGAGGAATTGATGAGCAAGCATTTGAAACATATGTAAAAGAATTTGAAGATTCACCAGATAGGAGAAATGATAGGCAAATTAAAGTGAAATCAATCTATCTGAGAAGGGCAAAACTACCCAAGCCATAGCCAAAGGAGATATGAGACTTACTACATGCACAAGTGAAGGTCAAGAAAATATTCGCATCAAATATATCTTACATGTACCAAATCTAAGAAATAATTTCTTGTCAGTATACGAATTAGTCAACAAAGGAAATTCAGTTATTTTCAATAAGGATGGAGCAAAAATTTATAATGAAGGGAATGATTTAGTTGCTGAGGCATATATTAAAGATAGAATGTTTATGATGGAAACAAAACTAAGAAATGTACCAATAGCAAAAAATGAATATGTCATGGTTGTAAATATCTTCTTCTTTCTTATCTCCATACTGGGTTAAGTAGAATGCGTCTGTCTTTGTGTTGTAAATATACATTTATCAAATAAAAATAGCAATATAAGTTTATGGCATAAGAGATTAAACCATATAAATGAATAATACATGAAAAAATGATCCAAGGACATATTGTTAGAGGATTAGATCTAAAATTTGAAAAGTTACCAGAGTGCGAAGCATGCATAATGGGAAAACTGGTTCAGAAGCCATATAATATTACAGAATATTATACAGTTAAGCCCCCCTGCAGTTGATTCATCAGGATTTATGTGGACTAATGCCATGTCAATATTTAGGAGGATCTAAGTATTTTCTTGTTATAGTAGATGACTACAGTAGAAGAATCTTTGTATATTTATTGAGATCAAAATATGAGACCTTTGAAAGATTTGAAGAATTTAAAGCAAGAGCCGAAAACGAATTAAGTCTTAGAATAAAAGATGTAAGAACCGACAATGGAACTGAATTTTGTAACTCTAGATTTGAAGGACCTTTCAAGAGAAATGAGATCCATCACCAACTTACCACAACATACTCACCACAAAGTAATGGAGTCGCAGAGAGAGTGAATACGACTCTTATAGATACAGCGAGATCCTTACTAATTGACTCAAAATTACCCATGAAGTTTTGGGCAGAGGCAATTGCTACAGCTGCATGCATTAAGAATTGTTCCCCCACAGATCTATCAAGCACCATACACCTATGCAGAGATGGAATGGCAGGAAACCATCGGTCAAACACATTCGAATATTTGGATGTTTGACACATTGGCTTGAGAGCAAACCAAGAAGAAACATGTTTTAACCAAAGGGTAGAAAGGGACTATTTATTGGTTATTCCATTAAAATAAAAGCCTACAGAATATATGATATAATGTCAAAAAGAATCCATGAATAAAATAAAATTTAGTGAAGATAAGAGAGGAATTGATTATGCAAATGATATTCAGGAAGATACTAATTGTGATAATTTGACCTATAAAGGAAATTCTGAAGAAATAGTTGATAAAAACTTTCTTATCTTGAAAGAAGACAATCCTGTCACAGAGAGTAAAATGAAGTCTCAGGAAGATACCTCAGTAAAACCAGGTGGTGACACTAAAAATGACTCAACACAAACAGAACCGATAGAGGAAAGATGTGTTAAAAGAGGAAGAAAGAAAGGAGAAACAAAGAGCATCTTAGAAGAACGGCACAAATCTAGACTTGAAGAACAAGAAAGAAAATTGATCAAAGAAGGAGTTCGACGCTCACAAAGAATAAAATGAGGAATTATGCAAACTTTATTATGGAAATAGATCATTATATCCCGGATAACTTTAAAGAAGCAATGGATAGTGGAGAAAGAAATGAATGGCACAAAGCAATGGAAGAAGAGCTCAGTGAGATAGAGAAACATAAAGTATGGACACTAATACCAAGGGAAAATGGCATGAAAGTCATCAATAGTAAATGGGTCTACAGTATAAAGAAAACCTCGAATGACGGCATATATAAATGAAAAGCCAGACTGGTTGATGTTGTATGCAATCAACGATATGGTGTAGATTATAAGGAATCTATTACCTGTACTCAAAAAGGAAAGGTTGCGAACAATAGTAGCTCTTGCAATACAACAGAATTTAATCATAAAGACTTATGATGTGAAGACAGCTTATCGAAGAAAACAGAGTGTGTAAATTGGAAAAAAGCCTGTATGGTCTACCACAATCAGGAAAATGTTGGAACAAAAAGATCAATGAAATTTCATACCAGTTGGGAATGATTAGAACCAAATGTGATCCATGTGTCTATAAACTCCAGAAAGGAGAAGAGTATGCAATACTGGGTCTATATGTAGATGATCTCATCATTGCTGGAACTAGTAAGGAAATTAATGACAACCTAGCCTCAGAAATAGAAAAATATTTTACTCTAACAGAAAAGAAAGATAGCGAACCATTTATTGGAATTGAAATAAAATGGGCAGAAGATGGATTTTATCTATCTCAGACTCATTATATTGATACAATTCTTCACAGATATGAACTGGAAGAATGCAACACTGGGCAGACACCTGGAGATCAAAATCAAAATTTGGATGAATATTTGGGCTCTAAGCCAGTAGATAAAACTGTATACCAGGAAATGATTGGATCACTAATGCACCTTTCTATGGGTACTCGACCGGACATATCCTTCAACGTCAGCAATATATCACAGTATAGTAATGATCCAAGAGAAATACACTTAACTGGAGTTAAAAAGGATTTATAGATATCTGAAGGGAACAATAAATAAAATGTTGGCATATAAGTCAAAAGACAACAATATTACAATAGGTTCTGATGCGAGCTGGTGCACAACCCGAGACGCAAAATCCTATTTAGGCTATACAGTCAAACTTGGCAACAACTTAATAAACTAGAGAAGTAGAAAGCAAAATTTAGTAGCCTTGTCTACATGTGGAGCAGAACTTATTTCAATATGTGAAGGTATTTCATGCTTAAAGGGATTACTAGAAGAACTTTGTGAAAATTTAACTTTCCCAATTACCTTGAAAAGTGACAGCCAGGCTGCAATAAACTGGATACAATCTGACAAAATTATTTCACGAACAAAGCACATAAACCGAAAGTATTATTTTGTGAAAGAAAAAATTCAAAATGGAATCAAGCTGGAATACACTAAAAGTGAAGGCATGGAGGCGGATATACTAACGGAGAGTCTCCCTAAGGACAAACTACGGAAATGTGCAGATAGCTTTGGACTTGCTGATTAGAGCTTACACACATGGGAGCGTGTGTTGTATATATATTAATTAATTGTTACCACAGAGTGTGTGTAAGCTCACAGGTAAATAGGCGCTAACCGAAACAGAAAAAGGTTCCTTTGTTTAATATTAGTTTCCCTTTTATATTTTGTTCTCTCTCTTGTAAATCAATAAATGTAATGTTTAATTAATAATTATTGGAATAAGTTTCATTAATAAATCTAAGCAAAGTCAACATGATCAGAGCAAGTAGAGAGATGATGACGGAAAAGGTGTGCTAGAGTCAGTAGAGAGATGATGACGGAAGAAGTGTCCTAGAGCCAGTAGAGAGATGATGACGGAAAAGGTGTGCTAGAGTCAGTAGAGAGATGATGACGGAAGAAGTGTCCTAGAGCCAGTAGAGAGATGATGACGGAAAAAGTGTGCTAGAGTCAGTAGAGAGATGATGACGGAAGAAGTGTCCTAGAGCCAGTAGAGAGATGATGACGGAAAAAGTGTGCTAGAGTCAGTAGAGAGATGATGACGGAAGAAGTGTCCTAGAGCCAGTAGAGAGATGATGACGGAAGAAGTGTCACAGAGTCAGTAAAGAGATGATGACGGAAGAAGTGTCACATAGCCAGTAGATAAATGATGACGGAAGAAGTGTCCTAGAGCAAGTAGAGAGATGATGACGGAAGTAATGTGCTAGAGAAGGTAGAGATGATGACGGAAGAAGTGTTCTAGAACCATTATAGAGATTATGACGGAAGAAATTTCCCAGAGACAGTAGAGAGATGATGACGGAAGAAGTGTGCCAGATCAGCAAAGAGGTGGCGACAGGACGGGACGCCATCAGCGCTGGTTAAAATTCCTGAGTTGTTCTCCGAGCAAACTTTAATTGCATAGAGATCAATGGGAGCACAGGGCGCATGCGCTCGCGCCATATTTCTAAGATTTTTTTTCTTTTCAATATTCGGCAGCCTTGTGACGTCATCCGACGACGTCACCAATCCAGGTGGAGCGGCCGGAGGACTCAGCGACACAAACTTTAAACCCCAATAGGGAAACTCTTGAAGTAACCAAATAAAACCGCTTATTTGAAGCATTCGCCTTACATTGTATATTTGTTTCAGAATCGGAATGTAATAAGCTCCAAATAATCGAGAATATTTCTTTCCTTAATCATAATTACAATTATGAGGGTTTCTAAGAGACTACATTGTTGAATGAATCAATTGTTTAGCCTATATTTAGTCTTTTTATTTATAAACATCTATTCATTTTAAACGAATAGAACATTTTGTACATCATATATTCAAAACCTCTAGTAATATTATTCTGATTTATTAACAAAGAGCCCTTAGCTTTTTAGTATAAAATACTTTTTGAATAATGTTATTTACTCAATCTCTATTAAACAAAATTGAAGTTTTTTATAACTTTTCAGGAATAACAATAATATAGTATTTTATCAAGAAATTTCGTTCTATTATAGACTCGTCCCGGAGTGTCCCAAAAGAAAAATGCAAACAATTATAAGAATATCAAGAAATAATCAACCTTACACAGTTTTAATGATGAAATCTAACAATTACTGAGTGTAATTCTATTCAGCTTCACTTCAAGTTTTATCGATATTAACAACTATTTTTCTAAACTGTTGAAAATGCGAGATTCCCGAGATGGCAGCTTACATACACGCATTATTGTTCAATATTTTATTGAGAATATTTCACCAAGATAGAAAATTTAAAAATGATAATAATATGTTTTAAAAATGTGTGTATATAACATGCCACTTTGTATATCATGCATTGAAAGATTGGTCAGTTGAAGAGCTCGTGGCTTCGAAAGCTTGCCACCCCCATTTTTATCTAAATAATAAAAAAAAAAAAAACCTTTTTCAAACCGTTTTTCTATAGTATCTAATAAGGGATGTGCATATAAAATGAAAGGATACTACTGCCGTTAAAATGTACACAGCGCGCCATGCATGTGGTCTCATAAATACACAGCACATCTGAACGGACGAGGGCCATCAATCCGAAACCATTATTTTTAGGCTTGTGTTCTAGGTATGCTAAAACTGGTGTTGTGGTGTTGTCACCGATATGAGTTCGGTAGTTTTCTTAGACTGTCAATATTTGGCAAATTATTATTCACGTTTATTTTGACGAGAGAGGTGTCCTTTATTCTTATAGATCAATTTCCTCCCAGAAAAATGCCTTTCTATATATTTTCAAAATTACACACCTACATAAAAAAAGTTATTTATTTTCCTTATCATATATTTCAATTCAGACTTAATTAAATTTTATAGCACTATATACTCAAGTGAGAGAATATTCTCTTACAATTTTCAAATAAAATGAAATAAGGAATTTGATTGAAAATTGTATTTAAGATGTTCCTAGTATATGATCTCATTGATGTTATTAACACACGTTGAAATATATTATTTAACTAGCGGATGTACCCTGTTTCGCCCGGGTTTTACCCGAGTAAAGGTTTGTCTAGCGAACATTTGTGGAAACAATTCTCTATAAACTTATAAAAAAAAAAAAGATATATTTTGATAATTTGAAACTCGTAAATTTGAATATCTCGATAAAGTGAACATTTTTCCCGGTCCCTTGAGAAATACTCGATAAGTTGAATAAAATCAATATTAAATGGTTCCCTCGGTAATTGGAAGTTAAAGGAATAGTATCTTGCCTTGGAATTGTATCATTATTCTTGTCTCAAATAAATTGCCGTGTCATCCTGAATTTTGTGTTTCCTAATTTTCTACATTACAAAATCATTATTTTATCTATTCACTCAATATATACGTTGTAGATAAATGATAAAACTAACTTTGACTTGTGCGCAATTAATAGGTAGGAAATCTTACTTTTGATAAATAATCTTTGAGATAATAAACTTATAAAAAAAAGGATATATTTTGATAATTTGAAACTCGTAAATTTTAATCGACAAAGTGAACATTTTTTCCCGGTCCCTTGAAAAATACTCGATAAGTTGAATAAAATCAATATTAATTGGTTCCCTCGGTAATTGGAAGTTAAAGGAATAGTATCTATGCCTTGGAATTGTATCATTATTCTTGTCTCAAATATATTACCGTGTCATCCTGAATTTTGTGTTTTCCTAATTTTCTACATTACAAAATCATCATTTTATCTATTCTCCCAATATATATGTTGTAGATAAATGATAAAACTAACTTTGACTTGTGCGCAATTAATAGCTAGAAAATCTTACTTTTGATAAATAATCTTTGAGACAATAAACTTAGTGATAATAAAACTTATAGATAAAAAAACTTGTTATCATCGTCGCAATGGGGGCGCTACTTGCCAGTTGAATCTACAAATCTGCAAATAACTCTAAGGATATTCAAGATATTCAAGAAATTATTTTTCAAAAACCTTTTAGTGATTGTCGATAATCTGACAAGATTTGTCCGATTAAGCCCTGTAAGGAATACATCGACGCAGAACGTCATGAAGGTAATGAAAAGTTTTGTGAATGATTTCGGACTACCCGACAAGATCATCAGCGACAGAGGGTCATGTTTTACCTCAAGGCAATTCGAAGAATTCTGCCGAGGAAATGGAATACATCATACACTGAACTCTACGAAACATCCGCAAGGGAACGGGTTGGTCGAAAGAGTGAACCGAACAGTATTGTCCACTATGGCAACCGGTATCGAGGATCCGCGACGGAAGGATTGGGACCTGAAGATCAAGGAGGTAGAGCGAGACCTGAATAATGCGGTGAACAATACGACGAATAAAACACCGTTCGAAACACTCCACGGCTATTCCCCTCGATTCCACGATGAGATACTTGGAAGATTAGCCGACGAAGATATGGACCCGTGGACCGAGCCGGAGAGAATTCAAGAGAGTGTGAGAACCCAAATTGAGAATAAACAAGAAATCATGAAGACGTACTACGATAAGAAGAAATGCCGTACACTCCAATTCGAAGTAGGAGAAATTTTAGTGATGAGGCATGTACCCAAAATGACTGGTGAACCAACCAAGGCGCAACCCAAGTATCGAGGACCTTTTATAATCACCGAGGTTCTGCCAAGCGACACGTACAGAGTGACTCAGTTAAGCGTAAGAACCGGTGGACGGTTCTACACGACAACGGCCCATATCAGTCAACTGAAGTATTGGCACAGTGAAGAAGATGATTCAGCTACAGAAAAAAGTCCGGACGAGGAGTCAGAAGAAGAAGACACCCTCCGACGCAACCCACGACGTTCCTGCAACGCAAGGTTCAATCGAGGACGATTGAAATCCAGGAATGGCCGAATGTAGGCGCCATCCCGACCAGAGAGCCGCAGACAAACGGAATATAATAAACAGAATATGGAAGCCGAGCTCCCCAGAAAAAAGGGGATACACCGACGCTGACGTCAAGCCAGCACTACGCTGCGGACTTTGTTTTTGTTGTTCCCCCCCGATCGCTTGTTTCATTTGTAACTATTGTGTTGGAGCGGGTCGCTCCTTAAATAAATGCATGTATTAGTTTAGAATGAAAAAACCCTGTACAATTTATAAACGAATACAATAAAGCATCAAGGGCTGCGTATCTTTATTGAAAAGATATTGTAAAGATACGCAGCCCTTGATGCTTTATTGTATTCGTTTATGTATTAGTTTATAATTAAATGGAATCCCTTCTTTCTTTTTCCCAGTAAGAGACGCCTACGGAAGCCAACAATATATAGACACAATGCGTAAACCAACATATATAATTGATTCTTTTTATAGTAAGATTTTTTTCCAATTAAAGAAATTATTAGATATTTAATCTTCTATGCTGGTGTATATATGTATATCCTTTATCAACTTGTTTAATAAAAATATTTTTCACACTCCATAAAATTGTTGGAATACCCCCCCCCCAATTATTATTTAATTTGCCTAACACTATTATATTATTAAATAATTCTAATAAAGGAGACACACCTTTTAGATCATATAATATATAAATACTTCTTCAAATTAAATACACAAAATCTTTTGTCCTCGTCAGGAGCGAACACAATTTAAAACATTTGGCAAAGCGTTAAAAATTATTCTAAGGCTCTTTTTTTTTAACGCTTTGCCAAATGTTTTAATTTTTTCGCCCCTGACAAGGATAAAAGTTTTTTGTCGAGACAATGAAAAAGATTTACTGGCCAAAGTGTATTTAATATTAAGAACTATGAATGCCGGCCAGGCAGCCTCTATATTTACGATATATATATATATATAAGTACTATATATTATATATAATTAAGATTCCTATGTATCTTTTGGAAAGTAATCATTCATTTATTAATTAAGGTCCTCTTGGAAAAAATGTCTATATAATACAATTCATTTAAACAAGTACGTGAAAGAGGTCAATTAACTGTGGTAACTATTACTAAGTATATGGAAGAAAGAGACCTCTATCCTACCAACGACCAGTCGCTTTGGTCACGAGAAGGCCATAACTCCCCTCGCTCGGCCATAGTCTGCTATAATCGATATGTAAGGTACCTAGCCATTACTTGCCAGGCCTAATTTCTCTCCATAAACCCTCCCATCGAAAAATTATAAAATATTTCTTCAAAGATCTTTTGTAAGTAAACCGCTGCAATTTTCCATTTTCTCTTTCTCTCAGTGATTGATTCTTTTTTTTTTTTTTAAGAATATAGGCACTCACCTAATCTTTTTTTTTCTTTTAAATTTCTTTAAAAAAGCGATGGATGTATCTGTTTTTCTTTTTTTCAACAAACTTTCAACAAATTTAAATTATTTTTACAATACATTATTCATATTATTATATTTTATTTGTTAAATGTACTGAATCGGGTGAATAATATTTTGTTGTCCTTTGATTCGTATTTATTTATAGATAGCCGAAGTACTCGGGTTTTGCTGTTAATATTTTTATTTTATTAATATTTATAAAATAATAATAATTTTTATGAAATCATACCATTATATATTTTTTCTTAATAGTAGAAGTTGTAATAACATATATTTATTTACTAAAGTAGCAATATCATTATCTCTCTTTTTTTTTTTACTTTTAAATATAGGCCAATTATTTCATTATATTTTGATAATCTGCATATCTTTTTGGATGGCAAACATAAGCAAACTAGCAGTTCTAGTTGATTTTTATAGATAGTAATATCCATAATATATAACGTTAAATTATTTCGAAAGATGTTTCTTTTTCTTTCAAGTATTTGAGAGAAATGATGATATAGAAAATTAATTAATACTTTATAATTATTTTTTCTGGATCAAAATATCTTTTTGAAAATAGAGCAATCCATAAATAAATCTTTAAATAAAAAGGCATATATTGGATCAAAATATCATTTATTTTACCAATATTTCAGTTGGCTAAACGCCAACTTTTATCCAGTTATTTGCTGGGAATAAGTGAAAATAGAGAGAGAAAAAAGAGAATTCAGAATCTATTAAATAAGCAAATGATTAATTTAAATAAATAAATTTTGTGTTTAACTATTGTTCCTACTGTAGCGATAGGCAGGTGGTTTGCTGAAGGTAATGAGCGACAGGGTTTGATGAGTTTAAATACAGGGTGATCCAAAAGTCCCGCACTATTTTAAAAATTAATAACTCCGCGAATATTTGCGCTAGAGCAATGCGGTAAACACCATGTATTCAGGATGCAATGGGATTTTTTATGGCAAATAATGAAAAATTCGAAATTGATTTTAGTTACAATTTTATTCGCCAGATGGCGCTCTACCAGAATCAGAGATTCAGCGGCCAGATTGTTTGATAAATTGAAAAATATAACTGATCGACACGTATTTTCCCTTTTTGAATACCAGGAAAGAACCCTAATAATATCAAATAACAAATTAATAAAACACCACTTCGCCAAAAGTATGAAGAATTGGTTAACGATTTTCAAATACAATCAGAGATATGTAAAATAGGTAAATGCAAATTAAAACATGTAGCAAAAATATGTATATTTTATATGGGGTTTTGTGAAATAGATTGAATGTTTGAAAAACACTGCTGATATCAATACACGAATTTTTGAAATGTTAATATAGTACCAAAAATTATGATGGCACTATTAATAGGATTTCTCGCTATAAGAAATGTGTAGTTTCTTGACTGATTGGCAACCCTTGACTATTTAACTGGATATTTGTCATGATCCAACAAATGAAATATAGAGGGGAGTGACAAAATATATTTGTCGTACTTTATTCCAAATATCCTAAGGGCTTGTCAAATGTTATCTTTGTTTATTATACTGTACACAATTTTAAAAAATGTGTCCCCTCAAATAAAAATAATTTTTAAATCGACCTTTCACGTTGAAAAACGTGGTAGTAAAATCATTTTGTATTATTTTTTTTTTCAAAAAATTTCTAAAGTTATTGGTGTACAGAAAATATTCCTTATGCTATTCCTTTTAATGAGCGAAAAGCGAAAACTAAACATAGGGGGAAAATTGTGTGTACCAGTGTTATTCGAGAAGTTATAACACTCTGGTTTGCACGACATAATATGTGAGCAAATGACAAACAAAATATTACTGTTCACAAAAAATAGAGTCAAGATGTGAGGACAGCATTTATTATCCCCATATCCCAACACAAAGAGCTGCAAAATATTGGTAGATAATATAATACATGGCGGCTTATCTAACACATGAGGTAACTGCCTTCTCTCTTGTATTAGGTCACAATCCTTGCTCAATGTGGCACCCTTTATTCTCAATCACCGCCTGGAGACGATATATGACAGAATGGACAGCATTAAATAACATATCTGTTGAAATTGATAAAACGTGCCATCTGATAGAAGCCTTCAACCTGGCCAATGTGGTAGGCCAGCATCGATAAACACACGATTTAATGTACCCCCATAGACAAAAATCGCAAGGCGTCAAGTCTGGTGATCTTGGAGGCCACTGGTATATAAAGTGGCGACTTATCATACGATTTTCACCGAGCGTATCCTTCAGCAATTGTTTGGCACCTCGGGAGATATGAGGAGGTCCTCCATCTTTCATGAATGTTATATCGCTTAGTGCTTTTGCCCTGCACAATATGGGAATACCCTTTTCTCTCAAAAGTTGAACATAACGTTCACCAGTTACAAAAACGGTTTTAAAAGTTCTTCCATTGATTTTTCAAAGAAAAATGGCCCAATAATAAAAGAAGTGAACCCACACAAAACTAACTCTAGGCTGGTAAAGTGGCATTTCTGTGAAAATCCTAGGGCTTTCTGTTGCCCAAATGCGGCTGTTTTGAATGTTAAATTCTCCGTTTAGAGAAAAGTGAGCATCATCTGTCCACAGAACATTCGACAGCCAGTTTTCATCAATATCAATTTGCCGTAAAACCCATGCAGCGAATTCTTGACGCATCTCAAAATCGCCAACTTTCAGCTCGTGAAATCTTTGAATTTTGTATGGGTACACACAATAGAGACATTAAGTGAAGCGTCTTCGGATATCACAATCATACTCGGCGAATTAAACGCCAAAAGTTCAATTTGGGGATCACCTGTCCAGGATAACAAAAGTCAGCAGGTTGAGGACATGCTAACCGACCTCGACCTTACACCGTTAAATAACAGAGAGAACATCTATCTATCCAAGTCTACAGGCACAGAATCCGCAATAGACATCACAGCGATAAATTACAACATCGCACCCACAACACAATGGAAAATCCTGAGAGGTGCAATCAGTGACCACAGACCAATTTTAACAACCCTAAACTTCAAAATTGAGAATGTCCATTAGAATAAAAGAACATGGAACTTTAGGAAAACCGACTTGAAAAAATTCACAGAAAAGCTTGAAGAACTGTGCAACGAAAAATTGAATTACAGAACGCTTGACAAAATCTTGGAAAAATTCTCTTCGAACATTTCAAAAGCTGCAAAAGCATCGATACCTAGAGGTAGACGTAAAGACCTGTGGATACCTTACTGGAAGGACCACAACATCGAGGCAATGATTTCAGAGAGAGAGACAATATCAATGAACTTCTTAAAAAAATAAAATAGAAGAAAACAGAAAGGAACTCATTGAAATTAGTCACAAAATAGAACAAGAAATTTGGATATGCAAACAAGAAAAATGGCAGAATTCTGCGAAAAATGGATCCAAGAAAGGACAGCCAACACTGGAATATGATTAGAGTGTTAGAGAACAATCAAAACCAACACCAATCCTCCAATACTCTAACCGATATGAATAGAACAGCGAGAACGAGAACAAACAGATGGCTGACATAATTGCTGAATATCTTTCAAGCACTTCCATACTCAACTATACGAATGAAGACAGGACTCTAAAAATAATATAAACCAGTTAGTTAAACAAGCAAGAAACTTCCATCAACAAGATATTTTCTCGAGAGACTTCACACTGAATGAGCTAAACTTATCAATAAAAAAATCCAAGAGGTCACCAAGAGATAATCTAATCTTTGGTCAAATGATTAAACATTTTGAAGACAAAGCTAATAATCAACTCCTACGAATACTGAACATTTCATAGCAAACTGGTAAACTACCAAAGAATTGGAAGATATCAATTATAGTGCCAATACTGAAGCCAAACAAAGATGCCAAGGAATACAAGAACTATCGGCCAATTGCTCTCACCAGCATACTTTGTAAAATACCAGAACGAATTATCCACTCTAGGCTCATAGTCTGGCTCACTAACAATAATAAAATAAACCTCTACCAAACTGCCTATAGATCCCAGCACTGTACGACTGATCAACTGTTCTACTTCTGTCAATCAATAATAGATTCTTTCCAGGAAAAACCGCCAAAAAAGACCACGGCTATATTCCTTGATATGACCTCAGCTTTTGATTGAGTGTGAAGGGAGAAATTACTTGAAAAGCTGCACAACATCGGAGTAAGAGGAAAAACCTTAATCTGGATTGCAGACTTCTTAAGGGGAAGAAGGTTAAAGGTTCGGGTCAATGGAGAAATTTCCAAGGAAGGAAGAACATGGGCTGGTGTAAATCAGGGATCTGTGCTCAGTCCTCTACTCTATCTGCTATATATTAACGACATCCATCCTTACCTCACTGAAGACACAAAGGTTGCCTGTTATGCAGATGATATAGCCATATGGAACACAAGTAGCAGCATAGAAAAATCGTAAAAAATACTGAAGACATCAATGAGAGGACTGGAAAAGTGGGCAATGGAACTCCAAATGACCATAAACCCAATAAAACCAAACCTATGCGTCTTCTCCACTCACAGGGAAAAAGGCATAAATATAACCACAAAATAAGCATAAACAAACAAATATTTGATAAAATTAGAAATCCATAATACCTAGGTGTGATACTGCAGTCCTGGATCTTTCAAGTTGGTCTTGAGGACCACGCCATCACCATCTCCTAAGCGGCGAAGTACGCGATCTACGTATTCATCGTAGATCGCAAAATGCGTGGTGTCGCTGGAGACCCACTGGCGATTCTCCACCAAATTCTGCAGCGCTGGCAGAGGCGCCATATTCATTGTACATAGTGTATATAATGCATATTATCTTTTTTTAATAGTGCAGACTGTGCATGTATTGACAAGATGTGTCAACAAAATTATTTTTATTATTATTGATGAGGAATTGGAATTTTCAGAACACATAATTAGCACCTCAAATAGAGCTATCAGAAAACTAAACATTCTGAGAAGGCTATGTGAACAAATTGGGGAGCAAAACCCAGAATTCTCAGAACAAGATATACCACCTTAATAAGGCCGATAATGGAATATGCAACACCGGTCTGGGCTCCCTCAAGCTCATCACTAAAAGTAAGACTAGACAGTGTTCAAGCAAAAGCGGCCAAAATAATCACTGGTGCTGTTTCATCCACCAACAATGAGAAAATTCAGAGAGAATGTGTTCTAGACCTACTCGCTCGAAAGCAGAAGACAAAATAAAAACAACTTGGATCGGCACTTCGGAAACGAGGAACCAGAGGACGAGATCTCTCTGACCACTTGTGGTTTGGTAGATCCGCCCTTTTCTGAGAATGAGGTGAAACTGACGGCTTCCAAGTTCGGGAAAAGGAAATCTCCTGGTCCCGAAGGGATCGATAACACGGTCGTAAAAGCCCTGGTAAGGATGCACCCATCGCTTCTTTCCAGGTTATTCAATAGGTGCCTGGACACTGGTGCATTTCCTGAGGCATGGAAGGCTGCCCGAGTAGTGCCTCTCGAAAAGTCTGGTAGAAAGGGTAATTCTCCAAATGATTATCGTCCGCTTTCTTTACTAGTGTGTCTAGGTATGGTCCTGGATAGCCAACTAGCTCAGCGACTGAAGCATTGGCTAGAAAGTAATGAACTCCTTTCCTCTTTCCAACATGGTTTTAGGGAAGGGAAGTCCACAACCACAGCTCTTAACGAGGTGTTAGAGGGGGTTGAGATGGGCTTAAAAAAGGGTGCTTGGGTTCTTTTCGTGGCCCTGGACATGGATGGCGCGTTCAACTCCATGAGCTGGAACAAGCTGATGAGAAATTTGATGGACATGGGTTGTCCTGATAATTTGTGCAGCTTGGTTCGTGACTTCCTGAGGGATAGACGGATTAGCCTCAGTTTTGGTGGGCGGAAGTTGGAAAGAAACTGTGCTAGGGGTTGCCCCCAGTGCTCTTGCTGCGGACCTATTCTGTGGAATATCCTGGTAAACACCGTTTTCCAGGAGGAGCTCCCTGAGGGAGCCAGGCTGGTTCTCTATGCTGACGACCAGTTCCTCATCATTGAGGCTGCTTCGAGAGCGAAGGCTGAGAAGTGTGTTGGAACTTCTCTCCAAATTCTCTCGATCTGGGCCCATGACTCTGGCCTTAAGTTCAATGTCTCCAAAACTAAAGCCCTCAGCTTCAAGCCTAGGGACATAAGAACTAAAAGGAAAGGGATCAAATGGGAACACAAGCCGGCTATCCGGATGGAAGGACGGAGGGTAGCGTTGGTCAATAGGATGACCATTCTGGGGGTGGTCATTAATGACAAGATGGGTTGGCAATACCAGGCGGAGGAGATGGTGGCGAGAGGCAGGGAGGCGTTGTGCAGGCCTGTCCTGGTTGGCTGCTCTCAACAGGGGGGGGGGGGGGGGAGAAGGAGGGTACTATTCTTAGGAACCTCTGCCTCTCCTGTGTCGAACCAATCTTGCTATATGCTTCCGGGGCTTGGTGGCGCCGAAACAGGGATCAGAAGGTGGCAACAACTCTAGAGAGAGTGCAGAGGACAGCGGCACTCAGAATCACAGGGGGATATCTCACTGCCAGCAGTGAGGCCTTTTTGGTCCTCGCTGGGCTTATTCCCCTGGGATTGAAACTAGAGGAGGAGACCATCAGACATCAGAGAACAGGGAAGATGCCCTGGAACTTGAAACGGGGGCCCTGGAATCGAAGAGGGTTCCAAGGAAGCCTTCGCAGTGGTTGCCAAAGTGGAATTGGAGTCCTGGAGGGCCGACAGGGATTGGCACGGAGGTTTTCACTGATTGTTGTAAGTCTGGAACCAATACTGGAGCTGGGGTAGTGATATTCACTAATGGAGAGCTGATCTTCCAAGAAAGTTTAACACTCAGAGTGGACGAATTGGTCTTTTCAGCCGAGCTGGTTGCGATCAGGGTAGCCCTCAGAGTGTGCGCCGAGCATAACTTCAGCCCGGACTGCTCCTATTCTGATTGTATGTCGGCCCTCGTCGCCATCAATCTGGAGAAAGGGCAACTCGCGCATCAAATAATCCAGGAGCTGGAGATGATGACGCGGGCTCCGGAGCTCCCTTGGTTTAGGAGACACAGCCTCATCGAAGGTAATGAGTTCGCAGACAGGATCGCTAAGGCAGGATGCTTTAGAGGTAGATCACTGAGGACCCCAGTGACCAAGAAAGAAGTTTATAGGAGGATCAGGGGGCACGTCCAGGACTTATGGTTGGACAGATGGAGGAACAGTGTGAAGGGGAGAGAGGTATTCAATGGGGTAACAACACCCAAGTACCTCTGTAAGGTAATGTCCCACAAACTCATTAGAGTAGTTCGGGACATGGGCTCTTCCCCAAGTCTCCACAGATTTAAAATTAAGAGAAACCCTGATTGCGTCTATGGAGAAAGGGATGTGAATGCACGCCACTACGTCTTGGATTGTCCAAGGGTAGTGGGTGTGCAGGAAGAGAGAAGGAGGGCGAGGGGCGCGATCGAGAGTAAGCTGCTGAGAAACCACAACAAGCTTCTTGAGAAAGCCCACGACGTGGCAGCTGAGCTTTTCCTCAGCTGTGAGTGAACAGAGTCGACCGGGGTCTGCCTCCCCGCGGTCCCTGCTGGACACAGTAGATAGTTTCCTATTTTGCTATGATTAAAGGCCACCGGTATAGAAATCCTTCCAGACACGTTGTCTGGGAGGTGGTGTTTCCAGGTACAAAGTCCAAGCACTAGCTTGGATACCGTTACTTGGCTTATGAGTTGAACAGAATAGCAGCGAAGGGCATGCTTCGCATGCCGGATTGTGGACCTAAAGGTCTGGGTGGCCATCTGCTTCTAGGGTATACCAACTGTGCTTAGGTGGGATCCTCCAGTTCTTGTTTATTTTGGCTACTGTTTCTATTTCTTTAAAAGTAAGTTTATTTTTCTGTAGCAAGGGTTCTTTTGTGCCTTTTTTCGCTAGCGCATCAGCAGCTTCATTGCCTTCAATGCTAACATGTAAGAGTATCCATTGAAGGTGAATTTTTGAGGCATTGAGAGTTTTTGGAGATAGCCAATTATGTTCCTGCTTACTTTGTCTCTAAGATCCCCTGTGTGACTCAAGTGTTGTATGGCACTTCTACTATCAGTAAGAATCCACATATCGTGATTTTTAATGTTTCTGATGGATTTTAAGACTTCATAGATGGCTATAAGTTCTGATCTGAAGACTGAGCAAAATTCTGGGTTTCTTCTGTTTATTTTCTCAATGCCATTTGTGGTTTTGATGAGACAGCCACTGCCAATGTGTCTCAACTCGTCTCTGCTACCATCGGTATAGATAGTTATTGCATTTTTAGGAATTTTATTAATTATTTCTAATGATAATTGTTTTGAGTATTCTGGATTTTGGTATTGTCTGTTGGTGGGTTCATTTAAAGTAGCATTAAAAATAACATTTTGTTAATGGTTCGCATGGAGATATTTTTTCAGCTAAATAATATTTTTCCACTTTATATTTTAAAAATCCATTTCTTTTGGCCAGGTGGAGAGGGCCTTATTTTTTTAATCTTATATTGGGTTCCCAATTAAGTATGTAATTGAAAGTTCTGTGTTTGTTTTCATAACTCTTGATTTTGTTTATATATTTTGGCAGATTGTAGCTTATTCAATCCTTCAAGGGCATAATGTCTGCCTCGTAAAGTACAATATTATTTGGACAGGTTTTTCGAAGACCTGTAATATTTCTGGCTGCACTTAGTTGCATCCTTTCCAGTGATTTTAGATTTGTTTCAGATGCTGTACCATAGATTTGATATCCATATTCCAAGATAGGTCTCATTAGAGATGTGTAAGTTAATTTTAGTGTTGTTGCTTCAGTTCCCCACTCTTCCTGAAATATATTTCAAGATTTTTAGTCGGTCTCTTCCTTTTCTAACAACTCCTTCAATATGTGTACTGGAGTTAATTTCTGGATCCAGGGTGTAGCCGAGATATTTAGGATGTTTATTATATTGTAATTGTTGTTCTTTCAGAATGATATTTGGTCTTGTTTTGTATAGTTTCTTATCGGTAGTAAAAAGACAGGATTCAGATTTTTGGGGGTTAAATTCTAATTTATTTTTATTAGCAAATTTTTCTAGGTGGAGAGAGTCTTGTTCAAATCTCTTTCAGCTTTTTTCCAGTTAGTGTTACTGCTCCATAGAATAATGTCATCAGCGAAAAGTCCAATATTGGTTTTATTTGAAATTTTTTCTTCTATGCCTGCAATAAATAGGGTGAAGAGAGTTGGGCTAAGGATTGATCCTTGTGGTAATCCTTGGTACACTTTGAAGGTTTTAGATAGAGTGCCATTATATTTGACCCTGATTTATATATTTTTAAGGGAATTATTTATCCAAGTGATAGCTTTTCCATCAATTTTGAAATGTTTGTATAATTTTGTAATTAACTTGTTTTTCCATACCTTATCAAAAGCTTGTGTAAGGTCTAAAAAGCAGCTATGGTGTGGTTAGTTTTTTTTTTTTTTGTTTTGTGCATCTTTTACCTTTTGTGTGAAAAATAAGAGTTGGTCTATTGTCCCATGTCCTTTCCTAAATCCATATTGTTCTTCTGGTAAGAGATTTCTTGTGTCGGGGTGGTAGGTGAGTCGTCTGAGTATAATTTTTTCCATTAATTTGCAGCAAATATTTGTTAGGGAGATAGGTCGGTAGTTTTTTGGGTCATCAGCAGATTTGTCAAGTTTTTTAATGGGAATTATTGTTGCATTTTTACAGTCTTGAGGCAATTTACCAGTTTTCCAGGAGTTATTGAAACTATTAAGAAGTGTTTCTTTGCCAATTTTGCCCAAGTTTGATATCATTCGGCCATGGATTCCATTTGGCCTAGGAGTCTTGTTTAGGTCAGTGTTTTCTAATGCATAAGCTAGCTTTTTCATATTGATTTTTTTCATGAAAAATATTATGAGTGCTGGTGACATTTTACAGTCATGAATAATCTTTCGGGCCTTTTTTCAACCTTGATTTTACTACTTATTTGATATGGATTACCTAAAAGATTGGCAGCAATTTTGTCATTAGTTGCTGGTGTACTATCTGTATTCTTAATCATATTTGTGTTTTCAGTTTTTGGCTGGGCTCTGTCAATTTGTTTTGCCAAATTCCAAAGTTTTGTATTTGGGTTTCTTGGGTTCAGTTTTTCCCAAGTTTGTTTCCATTTTTTCCTTTTCACATTTACGTATAATCTTTTTATTTTTGCAATCACAATGTTCAGTTCAGTTATACAATTTGTTTGGTTTTGGGTGCACTTTTTTGTAGTTCATTTCTTTTAGTTATAAGTGTTTGAATATTTTTTGCCTGGTGTGTATAATTTGGAATCCATTTCTTAATATTACCTCTTGGTATTGAAACTTTGGCTGCTTTAATAATGGTGTTTTCGAAAGATATCATATTAGCCTTTTTGAAGTTCCAGAATTTTTCTTAATTGAGCTAGTTTTGGTCTTGGTGCTAATTTCTATCAAATTAGGCAAATGATCACTTCCAAAACTTTTTAATATTTGCTATTTGCATTTGTGGAAAATGTCAGGATAGTAAAACTTATATCAAGGGCTTGTGCAGTATTATAGCTTGTATGAATGATGGGTAGGATTCCCATCTTTTAAGCACATGAAGGCATTGTCGTCAAATATGTTTGATAGTATTTTGCCTCTTGGGTTTGGCGTAGGACATCCCCATAGTTGATGTTTGGCATTAAGGTCACCTACAATAATAGTGTTGTCTGTAAGAAATTGAGCCATTGTTCCATCGTCAATAAATGTTTTGTTAGGAGGGTGATACATATTGTATATGTTGATGGCTTTGTTTTGATTGAGGTAGACTTTGATACCTTGGGCTTCGAGGTCTAATGTGTTTGTAATATTAACGGCTATGTCCTCATAGTACAAATTCTTGATTAAAAATGCTAGGCCACGCCCTTTAACAGCATATACAGATGGATCTTCAGACCTTACCCTGAGTAATGGAGGGGCCGGAATTAACATAATACTGCAAGATGGAACAAACATCAAAATCAAAGAAGGAGCAGGACAGATATCGTCAAACTTCACTTGTGAACTGACAGCTATCTGGGAAGCTCTTGATTTATGCCTTTACCAACCATCCCTGCATCAAGCAGAAGGAATTTTAATATACAGCGACTCCATATCCGCTCTAGAAGCAATTCAGTAGGGCAATACTAGAATCACACAGAAAATACACTCGTTACTTACCCAACTGGAATCATTGGAGAATAACTGCATTCTACAATGGATTCCTGCCCGTGTTGAGATCGGGGTAATGAAATGGCAGTTGAATTGGCAAAGGAAGCCAGAAAGCTGAGCCAACATAAAGAACAAATGTCAGTATTTGAAGCTGATGCTTTGGCAAAATACAAGATATAATTTAAAAAAAATAAGAAAAGATCAAATATGTTAAATAAACTCTGAGAGAAAACTGACAAAAACTATAACAAGACTTAGAACAAAACATTATAAAGGAATGAAAATACATCCAGATGGCACAAGAACCTATAGAACATGCAACAACTGTCCTGGTGTGGAACTAACACCTACCCACATATTCTCATTCCCGCAGCCTTGCAGAAAATTGACATAGACCCAGAGCAGCAGCTTTATGCATCCAAGATAGTGGACATTGCTGCTGCTGCTGTGATAGAAATGCATGGAGACATATGAGACTATTTATTGGACACGACAAAAACAACAACGGCATTCCAGAGTAAAATAAATTATCAGAGATAGATACATATTTTTCAAATGAATTAAAATAAACATAATCGATACTGAGTGAGAGTTGAATTAAAAATATTAGAAATTTATTATCTTCGGAAACAAACCGTATCTAAAATATCAATTTTCTTTTTGCTACATGTTTTAATTTGCATTTACCTATTTTACATATCTCTGATTGTATTTGAAAATCGTTAACCAATTCTTCGTACTTTTGGCGAAGTGGTGTTTTATTAATTTATTATTTGATATTATTAGGGTTCTTTCCTGGTATTCAAAAAAGAAAAATACGTGTCGATCAGTTATATTTTTCAATTTATCAAACAATTTGGCCGCTGAATCTCTGATTCTGGTAGAGCGCCATCTGGCGAATAAAATTGTAACTAAAATCAATTTCGAATTTTTCATTATTTGCCATAAAAAATTCCATTGCATCCTGAACACAATGGTGTTTACCGCATTGCTCTAGCGCAAATATTCGGGGAGTTATTAATTTTTAAAGTTGTGCGGGACTTTTGGATCACCCTGTATAATGGGCTTTATTTTCTATGATGAAATGATACATAAAATGAACTAAACTATTGGAGCAGTTTTCCCTAACTTATTATGCAGATCTATCTTTTGCCAACTTTAGCCTTTTTTCACTCTCTTCACCAGACTTTTTCTACGGGCCCTTTATTACTTCTTTTTTCCTTCTTCGGTATCCACAGCAGGCTCCTTATAGGTTTCTTTACCCTTTTTTTATTTTCATCTGAGCTCGAGTTTTCTATCTCCTAGGCTCTGACACTACTATCTTCTTACACTACTAATCCCCGCAACGACCATCCCGTCGTGCCTTTTATACCATACTTTTTTTCGCAAAGTCTCACCCGATTGGTTCTCTTTGTCACGTGATCTGCGTAGATTTAATACAAATGATTATGCAAATTAACTAGTTTTTACAGTATTATAACATTTTAATGTGTTAAAATTTTACACAAATAAATTTACTGGCAATGCGTTTCTTTTAAATATCATCAAATATTATCTCTACAGACCTTACTGCAATGGTATGAGTTATTGAATGAGAGGGCTTGGCTCATCAGTAGTGAACCCCCTCAGCGGTTTCGCCAAATTAATCTCTAGACCACTCTACTATTGTATTGGACTGGTTTTGTTATATACCCTGCGTTTTCAATGGAAGGCAGCTTAGGGGTGTTTAAGGAACTATGGACATAAGCTTATAGGTCTGTAGAGGTACATACATATAATTTCAAAGTATTGCATCGAGCAAAGCTCTTCCGCAAAATATGTTTTCATAACCGATATATATTAGTAAATTAAATTTTATTGCCATCTATCGTTGAAATTTTACACAAATAAATTCACTGGCAATGCGTTTCTTTTAAATATCATCAAATATTATCTCTACAGACCTTACTGCAATGGTATGAGTTATTGGATGAGAGGGCTTGGCTCATCAGTAGTGAACCCTCTCAGCGGTTTCGCCAAATTAATCTCTAGACCGCTCTACTATTGTATTGGACTGGTTTTGTTATATACCCTGCGTTTTCTATGGAAGGCAGCTTAGGGGTGTTTAAGGAACTATGGACATAAGCTTATAGGTCTGTAGAGGTACATACATATAATTTCAAAGTATTGCATCGAGCAAAGCTCTTCCGCAAAATATGTTTTCATAACCGATATATATATATATATTAGTAAATTCCACCGGTGCACAGAGGAGGCCCTGGAGTGGATTCGTCACCTCGACATTCCACTCTAGAGAAACTTGCCAACATTGTTGTATTGTGCTGTAAAAAACAATATCATACGCAATAAATAAATAAATTAGTAAATTAAATTTTATTGCCATCTATCGTTAAAATTTTACACAAATAATTTACTGGCAATGCGTTTCTTTTAAATATCATCAAATATTATCTCTACAGACCTATCTGCAATGGTATGAGTTATTGAATGAGAGGTCTAGAGGTAGAGCGGTCTAGAGATTAATTTGGCGAAACCGCTGAGAGGGTTCACTACTGATGAGCCAAGCCCTCTCATTCAATAACTCATACCATTGCAGTAAGGTCTGTAGAGATAATATTTGATGATATTTAAAAGAAACGCATTGCCAGTAAATTTATTTGTGTAAAATTTTAACGATAGATGGCAATAAAATTTAATTTACTAATTTTAATGTGTGTCAACAACAAACTCAGCGCCACATAACGTCAATAGAATTAAGTTTAAAAAAATATTTTTGCTTATATTCAATAGGGAGAAATATATATATATTTTTTCTCCCTATTGAATATAAGCAAAGATATTTTTAAACTTAATTCTTTTGAAGTTATGTGGCGCTGAGTTTGTTGTTGACACACATTAAAATGTTATTGTACCTTGATAAAGGTTGGCGTTCAGCCAACTAAAATATTGGTAAAATAAATGCTATTTTGATCCAATATATGCCTTTTTATTTAAATATTCTCTATTTAATCCGTTGAGTTTTTTATTTACAAATTTACATGTTCTGGGGGGGGGGTCGAAATGACAAAGAATATTCCTTCCAGACCTAACTCTGTTAAATATATCCTGATAGGTCAAATATTGTGGATTTCTATCAAACCAACACGGCCACATTTATATTCTAGTTTTATATAGTTGAGAACGATTTTTGATATATGGTACGGACAAATTCTCTTTCATAGAATTGAAACACAAGGTACCAAAAAAATCCAAATGAGTGACATAATAGGTGACGTTTCGGTAAAAGCGTTGTTATCTTTTTCAGTACTTTTGTCTGTAGAAAATAACAATGCAATTACCCCTTTTGGTAGCCATCACATATAATTTAATTATTTGGATTTGTTCTTGGAACCTTTATGGTTTAATTCTACAATTGTGTGTGTACTTTATTACTTTAAAAGGACAACTTTCTAGCTTCTACTAGAATAAGAGAATTTTCTAGAAACTAAAGAGATTTTCGAAAGATATTTATTATATTTTCCATCAAACCCCCATTTGTTTTATTTTTATTTATTTTTATTAAAGAATTGGCAGAAATACTAATGCCTCTTTCACATAAATATGGTAGATATAGAGAGAGAGGAAAAGAGCAAGTAAATATTTATGCCAAATCCCGTAATGGGCTCTTATTATGCCCCTAGCCAAAAAAAAAAAAAAACATTCGCCAAGAAGACAATACTTTCAACCAAAAGGACCAAGATAAGTATTGTCAACAAATTACCCCTAAATACACTTTATGAACAACCTACTTAAAACTAGAACCGAGGATGATCACCGATATGTTTAAAATGCAATAGACCTAAACTTAAACACCTGAACTAGACACTTTCAAACTAAACTTTTAGAGATGTATAGACACCCCACATACGCCAGGTAACAAGCCCTTAATCTCCAAAACCGATTTTAAAGGGGTGGAGAGCAAATAAACCTTGTACACGTTCCCGATCCGAAGACCTACTCTTATTTTTGTGCAGACTCAGGCATATCTATGCATAACCGATATTTTGTCCTAGAAGATTTAATTATTCGAGAAACTAAAGCAAGAGTCGATCATCAATAATATATAAAATATATATCAAATATATAAGTTTAAAATATATGTAAAAGAAATAAGGTTCTGCAATGCTTTGATAGGAACAGGCGCAGACTTCTCAGTGGTCGACATTACGAGTAGAAAAAAATCTATATATAATGAAATAAGACGCGATATAAAGGTATATAAGACTATATGCGCTTGGTCAGATGAAAATAAAGGTCTATATGATTAAGAGTATGTAATTAGATATCAAACTTGATGATGAATATTTTTCAATACGTTCATTGTAATGAATTGTAACATCGAAACGTTCATTCTGGGAGAGAAGACACCTGTTGAAAATAATTAGAGCAAAATATAATTCTGACGACGAACTGATAGAATATGATATATAAATTACGAATAAAAAATATAGAAACGAAATACAATATAGTAACAATTTATTTTTCCTGGGATTCGAGTTATACACATTAGAGCAGAAATTACAGCAAATGATGGTGAATATTATTCTGAACAAAATAATAAGCTGTTTCACACAAATGGTCTTAGAATAGCTAAATTCTTAACCACTATAAAAAATAAGAAATATCTCTCATGTTTGGATAAAATGCTCACTCACGCCTCCTTAAAAAAATAAAAAAACATTGAGTTTTCCAGTTCGCGCACTTATCAAAAAAAAAAAAAACCCTATAGAAGATAGAGCTAAAAATACCGAAACTCTAGTTCAGATCAACCAAGACTATCAATTAAGGAACAAAGGAACTAAAACAACATTTTATCAAACTCTTCAGATTTTTCTTCTCAAAATTGAGTATAATCAATTTAATGAAGCATAAAATAAATATCAAGGATAATATCCCAATCAAACACAAGCCTTACAGATTTAGTGCAGCATAGAGAAATATAATTGCTAAACAAATATAATATATTTTCGGCTACATGAAAAGAAGCTCCTCATGTAATCTTTTAATCCTTATATATTTAAATATAATATATGCTTCACAATGGAGTAATTCGTTCGTCATTAAGCCCATGGGCGTTTCCAGTTATATTAATTTTAAAAAAGACGGCAGTGGAAGGTTTTGCATTGACTACAGAAATTTCAATTAGATAACCGTGAAGATGTTTATCCCATCCCCAGAGTCGATGATGTCATGGACATCCTCCTAGGGTCGAAATACATCTCAGAAATCAATCTTAATTCAGGGTCGTGGCAAGTTGAAATGGAGAAGGAAGACAAAAGGAAAACAGCTTTCATAACATGCCACGGCTTATACAAATTTAATAGTATTCCTTTTGGCTTATGTAATGCTCCAGCCACGTTTGAGAGACTTATGGATAACCTTCTTAAAACTCAAAAATGGAATATATGTTTATGCTATTTAGATGATCTTATTATATATAAAATTATTATTTTTGAAACTCATCTCGAAAGACTGAAGGCATTTTTAAAATCCTTCTGTGAATCAAACTTAAAGTTAAATGGTAAACATTGTTATTTGCCTTTGAAGAACTTATCAAGCCAACAGGGAGTAAAGATATCAGACAAAAGATCGAAGGGGTTAAAATTTCCCGAAATCCAAGAAAATAAAATAGATGTAGTCATTTTAGAAAAATGTGTTCTTTTACTACAGTAGATGCATCAAATGGTTGACCTCGAGACCAACCCGGGAGATTATGATGACCACGTAAAAACCCTACAGGGAAAGTTCAGAATTACAGAGACTTAGGCATCCACAACACGGTAAAAGTGTAAGAGCGGGTGAAGTATTATTAAAATTAGAAGCACATCGCGATTGTAATTGGAACATAGTAAATTTGGTAGTCATATAGACTCCAATAAGGGAAATATAAAAATGTGAAAATTTACAAAGAATTGAATTTGGACCATACAGAATGTCGGAAAACTATCGGAAGTGTCCACACGTTGTCCATATATCAATGTTGAAACCCTACTGCCAGATAAAAGAGGAAGGCCACGAGAAGGTGGTGGAGGTAGTAATGTCACATAATACTCTGCGGTGCTCTACTCGGTAAATCATCATTAGTCAGGTGACACGTCATTTGTAAATATTTTGCTTGAATTGATCTCAGTCTGTTTTCCTAATAATTCACAAAGGTTGCACACAGTTATTTGCTGAATAAAACTGTTTTTTTTTTCATTATTATTTGTCTCACTTGCATTCTAGATATGAATCAATCGAATGTTGACCTAAGGCTCCCAATACGGCGCAACAACTTAAATATAGACATATAGGAGCTAAAGTATATGTTGAGATAAAAAGACGCATATAATAGCAAATTAACAGGAACAACAAAGCTTCATTAAAGACTGGGATTGAGCATAATGGTCTTAAGGCAGAAGCACGCCATCTGTATGAGAAACTACGCAGCGGGCCTGTTATTATAATAAAGCGATTTCCCATAGCTCTTACTGAAAATATTGGTATGAACACTCGATTCTACTGTCGAAACAGGTTTAAGCATTCATCGCTGATGTGAGTTAAGTTTTTACAATTTTTTTCTCATTGAAGTAATGGCTTTAAAAATCAATTGTTCTAAATAGGTTCTAATTTCAAATAGTATATTTATTGATATGTGTGGTCTTTTGTGAGGAAATCATTAATAATTTAATTATGATTACTATATATCTCCACAATTCACGATACTCCTAATCAAATCTGATGCCCAAAAATTCTTAGTTATTTCTTTCAATGAAGAGATTCTTCCACACTATAGAGAGATACGTTTCTTTTATAATTATATCTGAGCTAGTTTTCATTCCACAAGCCCTTCCTCACAGGCCCTTACCTACATTCTATGTTGACGCAAAGACCTAAGGAAGAGCCTATAACTTGAAAAATACCTTATATTTTATTGATATTAATATAATCTTCATTTTCTCACATTTCCGTACAAAAAAAACCCAAAAAGATTCAAAAAGAACAATTGACAAAATAGTAGCTATCCGGAGAACTCCTACAGTATTTAAAAAACAATCTGTTATAAGGTCAGGGAAATCTCCCAGTTCACAGAAGGAATTGTCGAAGCGAACATGGTTTAAGTTTATAATTTATTGTAACGTCCTCTTGTTTTATTGAAATAAATGTATTGTGATAGTGTGTTATGGAATATATTAATTGAAAAATGATACCGGCGATTTTAGAACGATGAATACGTGTCAAAATATAGTGAATTAATTACAAAATCTATCCGCTTTTATGAGTAATATTTAAATATATATTTTTTATAGGTCGAGACCAAGTTTGACGATTCGTGGTCGGATTTGAGATGTGGTAGTTCTTTAGAATATTGTTTTAATGGCGACGTTAGGAATATTTTAAAAATAGGTCTTCAACTCGGACTGGTCGTTGAAGTGGCGTGTTGACGAAGAGGCGTTTGATTGTCCTCAACAATGAGATCCACGAGAGCTCGCATTATTAGGTAGGTAGCAATGCTGCCATTGTTCCTTCCAAACGACTACCGTAGCCAACCACTACCGTGATTATGCTGCCCCCAGTAATTGGCGGGGTGAAATGCGGGCACTTGATGGATTTTCCATTAGTTCCAGAAATCGGGTCAGAAAGTGGCTTGCTAGGATTTAATATCTGGGAAATGGGCCGTGGTTGTCCCGAGTGCAAGCAAGCATTTCAGATCTGGAGCTATTGCAACGGTCATTAAATCTTTGTTACAACAGTGCTAATGGGGTTGTTGCATATTCCATGTAAAAAGACTCAAAATTAACCTTTTTTAAAAAAAGGCATCCATTGATCTTGTAACTGAAACTTGCTGATTGTTTGAGTCATCTGGCGGATTAAATGTCAACATATCATTGTTTTTATTATTACAGAATATTGTCTGAATACCCTTTTTTGATAAATCGATAAATTCCAACCACGCATGTGATTCAGAATGCTGACCTCATCAGTTAATTTTCCAAACGATCTATTTAGAAATGGTTATTTTATCAGATGATATATAGAGTAACAAAAGATAGGAGAGATGGAAGGAAAATGTATCAAAGAATGTTAAATTACCTCTCTGAAAAATGTTTAGATATAAGAATATAAAATAAATATTTTCTCTAAAGCCACACAAAGTATTAATAAGCCTTTGAGACAACAAAGAAAGCTTTAGAATTAAATCGGACTAGTGTAAATATTTAAAAAGAAGTCGTTATTTCTCTTCAGAGAGCCAGATGAAACAATAATTAAAGATTTCAAGTGATAAAGATATATTGTGCAAATAAAATATTTACATATAATAAAATATCTAAATACATAGAATACAATATTGAAACATCAGATAAAGATTTGAAATGACCTAGGTATAGTGTAAATACCCTTCGGTATCAAAATATTAGTAATAGAAAGGAAGCTCTGGTAGGATAAGAATACTGCCTAACACATACACACTTCCCTATTGATTGAGGAGAGATATATGGCAATAGAAAAGAAAAAATGCAAAATTTATTTTCTCTAAAGTTTATGTCTGTTTCATAAGTTCACGTCAATTGAAGCGAAAAAAAGCTAAATGACATACTGTATGAAAAAATGTCCAAAAATATTATCAAATAAATACGTCATACTTTTAGAGTCGGATTAGTACTGAATACGTCCTAATTTATTTAAGCGAGAGAGAGAGCCTTATTTCCGTGCAATGAACATATTTGAGATACTCAATTCACTTAATACCATTCAGTGGGGTGGTTGATAGAATGGTCCCTAGCGTCGACTTCCCACAACCACGACCTGGGATAAAATCCCGCTTTGATCACTTTTTCTGCTTCAATGACCCACAATTAAAACTCCCCGCCGTTAAAAGGGGATCTGGCACCTTGAAAGTTCAAAATCGAATTAATTTTATATGTGTACAAGTAAACACGTATTTCAAACACGTACGTTAAACACGTTTACGTATTGTAAACATGCATGTGATGAACTTAAAGCAAAACCCGTCACTAACCACACACCATGATTATCACGGTATCACGTATGCACTTAAGATAAGTAAAAAATCCAATATAAAATTACTAAAATGAAGAGTTAATTTTAAAAAGGCGATAGACATTTTATTAACGACTATTGTGTTATTGTTTTTGATAACACGCAATTCAAAACAAGAATAATTACAAAATTCAGTATCTTAATGAGGCTCGTTCTTAAATCTTTAAAAATCCAACTTGTTAAAGCCACTTAAATTGCTCAATTTTATTGAACTCGTACAAAATACAAATTCACTCCGTATACTATATAGACATTGAATAGAAAATGAAATATAAATATTATCAGACAAACTATTTACACATTTCTATAAAATATATTTTAAGATAAAAATATATATAAAAGTTACTGCTAATACAGAGGGTGTTCACACATATAGGAAACAAGTTTAATTATAAAATATTAAAAATTAACACCATATTTGAAATTTTTCAAATGTTCTATTTGAAACCCTTTTGTTTATTTACAGAACGGCACCTGATTTTCCACGATAGCAGACACTTTCTGATCATGGTCATACTCAAAAGATCCCATTCTTCCTTTACCACTTTCCAGAGACCTTCAATTGTCCTAGGGTGTCTCTTTCCAAGTGCTTTTTTAAGGTATCCAAAAATGCAAAAATCCATCGGGGCTAAATCAGGAGATTTTACAGGGGTTCTGTTCTCTGGAATAGTGTTGATTCCTGTTCTTTGACTTAGATCTTCCAAATAAGCTTGGGTTGAAGACGAGGTATGACTTGTGGCGTTATCATGGTGAAACCAGACTTTATTGCTCTGTTTTCCATAGATAGAGGGAATATCATTTAAAAATATAGGTTCTAAAATGTTGTTTTGATAGTACTCCGAGTTTATTTTGGCATTTTTTTCAACTTTTCTTATTTTTATTTTCTTTCATATGATATACCGCATGCCACCATAAATCCTTTGGGGTAACTTTCGGCACATTCCTTCAACCGAATTTTCCACCCTTTTTGATAGTATATAGCTCTTTTTCTGTCGCAATCGGTTAAATATACCAATGCTTCGTCATATGTAACAATAAATTTCCATCTATCAGCAGTCAAGAAATTTTCATAAAAATATCTGCTGATAGTGTGTCGCTGACGAATATGGCTCTGAAACAATTTGTGAACCGCATGTCTTTTGTAGCTTTTAGGCCTAAATCTTTATTCATTATTTTATTTATTGTTGACACTGATGTTCCTATTATTTGGCTATATCTCTTTGTGGCATAGGATTTTCTTTTGTAATATATTTTTTTCACTTTTTTGACAGTTGCAAGAGTTCTCACAGATATAGGGTGATAATTTTTTGTCCATTTCTCCGTAGGTGCTTTGAATAAAAACTTGATATTTTTGTCGTGAATAATATTATAAATACCTTTTTTAGAAATGTTGATATCATCTTGTTTGCATATTTTAATTATGTCCAAATAGGTGAGATTAGCTCTGGAAAGTGGTAAAGGAAGAATGGTCTCTTTTGAGTATGACCATGATCAGAAAGTGTCTGCTATCGTGGAAATTCAGGTGCCGTTCTGTAAATAAACAAAATGGCTTTCAAATAGAACATTTGAAATATTTCAAATATGGTGTTAATTTTTAATATTTTATAATAAAACTTGTTTCCTATAAGTGTGAACACCCTCTGTAGCTTCTTTACTTCTTTCTCTCCTATACTGGTATACTTGTGTATTCCAAACAAGTACTCAAGAATCCATTCAGATGAGTGTTTAGACTCACCATCAAGCGGTCTCTATAATGGTGTAAAAGTGTTTTTCCATTCCCTATGTTGAGCGTTAAAACAATAAATACTTCACACAACCCAGTCCTTTGCTGGAAAGAAAAAAACTAACTAATATTAATACACAATGAATATTGACAGCTTGATAAGAGCACAGTGAAAATAATATATTTTGAATTACTATCAATTAATTGTAGACACATTGTATATGTTAGTTGAATTTCTGATATCTAATATATGTGCAAGTAGCTTGTATATAGAAGTTAATGTTATTCCAAGTAAAAAAGAAGACGGTCAAAAAGTAGTTTATATACAAGAAAAATAACATATTCAAAGTTCTCAGAAATAAGAATTTTATTATAAACTAGAACAATGGCACAGGCCATCTAAAGGATAAATATACCAACAATGACATTATTTTTTTTTTAATTCAAGCCGCAGAAATTTTCCAACGCCAAATTAGATCCCTCTCTAAAATACAAAGATTGAATATACTAATATATCCATATATCATAAATTTAATAATTAAATATTTGATTAATTTCCTTTTTTAAATACAATAGACTAGCTAAAAGGATATTTTTAATGTATACTCCCTTAACCCCCAACAACATCAACAAAAAAGAGAGAGAACGATTCTGAGAATCTAACCCACGACCTTATATTTAATATATTATTACGTTGATCATTGCAACCACTGAGCTGAAAATCATTGAATTCTGATTGGCTTTTTGAGCGTCATGTGATAATAGAGAACCAAGAGCAGACGAATAAACCGCCGAATAGAAAACCGATTTAGACGTATAGTATAGATATAGTAGATAGTGTTATTATTATTTTTATTATATATATATACACTGCGTGACATTGAAAATGGAACACCGGGAAATAGTGGCCAGAAAGTGATGAAACTCGGCAGACAGAGAGAGACAGGGACGAACAATAAGTGATCTTTATTTCAAAATGATAGTCATAATACAGAGCGAGAACGGCGTCGGCTTAGTAGCAAGTAGGACCACCGCGGACGGCTATGCACGCAGCAACACGTCTAGGTAGAGAGTCATTCAGAATACGGATGGCGTCCTGAGGGATGGCTCTCCATTCCCTCTCAACCATTTGCCACAGTTCGTCTTCTGAACGCGGCTGTGGCAAGGCATGCAAACGGCGTCCAATGATGTCCCAGACGTGCTCGATTGGTGAGAGATCAGGAGAGTACGGTCGCCAGGGAAGCATCTGTACATCTTGCAGAGCTTGTTGGCTAATGCGAGCAGTGTGCGGTCGGGCGTTATCCTGCTGATAAAGGGCATTGGGTACCACCTGAAGGTAGAGGTGTGTCACCGGTCGCAGCACATCATCAACGTATCGTTGGGCCGTCATAGTGCCCTGAATACGAAGTAAAGGTGACCTGGAATCATACGCGATTGCGCCCCAAACCATGATTCCACGTTGTCGCACGGTGGGGCGTTCCACAATTGCTGCCGGATTGAACCTTTCTCCACGTCGACGCCAGACGCGTACACGGCGACTATCACTGGACAAGCAGAAACGCGACTCATCTGAGAACACGACCCTGTGCCATTCCGTCATCCACGTCGATCTAGCCCGGCACCATTCCAAACGTTGGCGCCTATTCGGTGGGGTCAATGGCAGTCTTCTTAGCGGACGGCATGAGTGCAAGCCATTAGCAACCAATCGACGGGAAATGGTTCTGGTCGAGATGGAATGGTCTAGGGTGTCTTGTACATGTTGCAGGATGGCGGTACAAGTGGCTTGTGGGGCCGCCACTGCTTGTCGAAGGATACGCCGATCCACACGTGCTGACGTCACTCTGGTTGCACCGACATTCCTATAAATTGCCACATTTCCTTGTTCCAACCATCTTCTCCACAGTCGGTGCACCGTGGACGCACCAAGGTGTGTATCAGCTGCGATTTGACGTATGGACCAACCTGCCCTTTTCAGTCCAATCACCATGCCCCTCGTAAAAGCGTCTGTGTGCTTGAACTGCCTCCGTTTACGATGACCTGGCATTCTCTGTTATTACACGTGTCTTTTGACACAAGAACAAAATATCTATAATGATTTTCCTTGAATAAATAACGACACGAATACTGTCCTTTCTGCAAGTCCCTTCCCTTATATCTTACTCCATGTGCGCACGAGAGCTGCGCATTTTACATCATTTGCAATACTCGGTTAGGCGCGTCTACCCTGAAATTTGCATAATTTTCTGGCCACTATTTCTTGGTGTTCCATTTTCAATGTCACGCAGTGTATATATATATATACAAAGTGTATACAAAAATGTAATGCCTCGATAAAGGTTGGCGTTCAGCCAGCCGAAATATTGGCAAAATAAATATTTTTTCAAATCCAATATATGCCTTTTATTATCTAATATATATATATATACGTATATTAAAGATTAGAATTTTTTTGTGTTTGATTGTTGAAAAGAGGTGCAGTCGTGGAAAAGTAAAGATAATTATTTACCTTTCAAGCAGATTTTTATTTTTAATCACTTGAAGTAAAGAAATTGAATAAAAGATAGGTAGGGTTAAATATACATTATTTACAACAATAATAATTAAAAGTGGTATATTTTGCATCTATGGTCAAATATGTAAAACAGTTAATGAATGAAAATAAAATATATGTTTAAAAAATATATATATATTTGTATCTTAGATTATATAATATATATATATATATATATGTCACATAATATTACCCTTCCAGGAATAATAAAGTAAATCTACAGTCGACCAGAGAGAGACGTAGAGAGAAGGATGTAAAGGCCGGTCACTTGATATATCAGTCACATTCTAAGGGGCCCATTTTCGTAGAACCTCAGGACAATTTTTGGACAGTTGGGGGCTGGTGTGCGACACGAACGGTCGTTCAGCGGTGACATCCCCTCGCGCTCCCTCTCTCTCGCTGGTTGCCTGGAATTTCTCTTTCAAACTTGTGGTTTCCTTATTTCTCTCTCCCCACATTATTATCATATTGCCACATTGAAAGTCGACAGGATAAGACCTGACCGGGAAACAAATCCCTCATATACCAGAGTATGAAGAAAACAAGAAGCAATACCACGATGATCGAACAAACCCACAACCAAGTTCCACAAGACCCAACGACCGACTCTACTGTAGCCGCTTCCCTTCGAACTCTCACGCTCTGTCTCGACCAACCTTTGAACCGTGATCCTGAAGAAACAATCACCTACGACGGAGATGAACCTGCCGCACACTTCTTCTCACAACTTGAGTCTCAGCCGAACTTCCACAACTTAGAGCAGGCACGCCAAGCTCGAAAGGCTCTATCATCACTCAGAGGCGAACCTCGCAAAATTGCACAAGACTTAGTTCTACTCAATAAGACTTATGAAGAGGTCAAGGAGTCACTCTGCGCCGTCTATCCCCGACGCCCTAGCTTCACTCTTTAAGAGTTCTATTAGCTTAAATGCACATCGATGGCCGAGATCGAGACCTACTACAAGAACAAGGTCCGAATAGGATTGGCGATCAACCTCCCTAAGAGTGCCATCGTGCAAGCACTATCCAACGGTGTGCCACGTAACTATGGCAACCTTTTAAAGATGGCACAACCCTCGGAACCAGGAGAATGGTTGTGCTTAGCCCAACAGCTGACCTACGAAGGGGACAACACCAGCACTAAAGCTGCCCAACAACGAACACCGCGCCAGAGCAGAGCACCTTCCACCACCGTGGACAAGACCCCACCATATCCTTGCCGTTACTGTGGCGGACAACACAGGCACGCACAGTGTCAGCAGCGAGGGCCCTACCAGCGGACTTTTCGGACCTTTACACCTGCGGTCCACAACGTCGAGCAACCCCAAAGATCGACTGGGCCTGCAGGTGTCTACGAGACCGCAGAAACGACGAGCTCGGGAGAAACCAAGTAATGTCAACTTCGGCAGCAGAGCTCCTCCGAAGCTCAATGAACCTACCTGCACCCTAAACCAGCATACGCCTGAAGTGCAATTATTTTAACCCCTATCATTCATTCTTTAAAGATGCCATTCCTAGTTCACTCTGGAGCCAATGTTTCCATAATTAGTTTAAACCAATTTGAATATATTAAAAATTTTGAATAGTTTCATTTGTTCCACCCCCATTAACAATGATGTTATTATCCGTACTATATCTAGTCATGCCAAACCAATCGGATTAGTTACCTTGCCAATACAATTTAATAATTTTAATTTTAATGAAACATTTTATATTTTAAATTCAGCCCTTGAACTTGGTATTCTATCTATTCATGTTATGCAATTCTTAAGATTAACAATAGATTTTCATAATCAATTGATACTTCGAAATAGTGTTCCAGTACCTAAACATTTGTACCATTTTGTATGTGACCTTCCCACTTGTAAGTACGGCTCGCGAATAATAACTTCTAACCCTAAACGACCCATAATCCACTCGGTTAACTTAGGCGTTGACGATTTCAACCTCCACGTGAGCCTTGCTTACAAACAACCCTTAGTAATATTTATCAACCTTCCCCTGAATGCCCCTCTCACCCTTACAACCTTAATAACCTTCCTACCAGCCCATGCCCCTCTAGAGAATTAATGATTAAAGAATTTATCGAACAACGCCCAGAACTTCCTATCCCTTATCAGCACTTATTGTATTCTTTTAAAGATATTTTCCCCTTAAAAAAATTCGATGTAATACCACTCAACATAACCCCTCTAAAGCTCAAAATATTTCCGATAAGGTTATTTCCCTCCGACCATACCGAACTCCCTATGCCTACCAGAAGGAAATTCAGGACCAGGTATCTCAACTTCTAAAACATGACATAATCACCCCCTCCTCTAGCCCATATTCCTCCCCTGTGACACTCGTTCGCAAACGCGATAACACCATGCGTCTCTGCATTGACTTCCGTCGCGTGAACGAACTAGTACCCTCGGATTTGCATCCTTTGCCATTGATAGAAACGGTACTGGATAACCTGTCGAAAGCCAGAGTATTTAGCACCGTTGACATAAGCAATGCATACTATCAAATCCCCATCGCGGAGGAGAGTCAACCACTACTCTCTTTCGTGACTCAACAAGGGCAATATAATTTCAAACACTTACCCTTTGGATTCAAATCAGCACCCCAAATTTTCGAACGTATGATTACCCGGTTGATCCACAAACACCACCTCTCTTTCATAGCCCATTATTATGACGACTTCGTTATTTTTTTCTGACTCCTCAGAACAACACCTTACGTACCTTCGACTTTTCTTTAAATTCTGTTTAGAGGAAAATCTCCAACTTAACCTTAAAAAATGTATTTTTTATAAAAATGAAATATATTTTCTCGGCTACCACATCACCGCAGGGACTTACACACCTAATATTAAAAATACCGAAATCATCAACGCTATTAGAACCCCTATCAACATTAAAACTCTACAATCATTTCTAGGGGCCGCCAACGTATATCATAAATTCATCCCAGAATATCCTAGACTTCGCCACCCATTAAATCAATTACTAAAAAAGAACGCCAAATGGCTTTGGAGCCCGAATTGTCAACAAGCCTTTGATAAATTGAAGCAACACCTCGCAACACAACCTGTGTTACATCTATTTCAAGAAGGGCTCCCATGCCAGGTCTATTGCGACGCTTCCACGCAGGGCATCAAAGGTGTACTCAAACAAGTACATCCTGACGGTAACATCTACCCTGTACAATATTAAGGTCGCGCGTTGCGTTCCTATGAGCGTAATTACACTATATCTGAACTGGAGTGCTTAGCCATTGTAGAGTGCGTTGACAAATTCCGAGTGTACCTCCTAGGTACAAGGTTTGTCATCTACTCGGATCATCACGCCTTACAATGGCTAAAGACCATAAAAGACCCCACCGGACGCCTCTTTCGTTGGAGCCTTCGACTCTCAGCTTACGACTATGAGGTCAAATACCTCAAGGGCTCGCGTCAGTACGAAGCGGACCTACTCTCCCGTAACCCTTTCTGCGGATTTCTATCCACAGGTCAAATAAAAGATCATCAGGGCGAATTACGGAGGGACACAAGGTATATCCTCAATGACAAGGACCTTATGACCATCACAAGACGGGGTGTCACTAAAATAATTGTTCCACCATCACTCCGTGGCACCCTACTACAACGAGCTCATCGCGATTTCAATCACCCCGGCATTTCGCAGATGACCAGACTGATCGCAACCCAATACTATTGGGACGGCATGACAAATGACATCAGGACACATGTAAGAGCCTGTTCAGTATGCCAATTAGTCAAACCACCAAAAGCACCTATCTACGGAGAATTGGGACAACTCCTCCCAGCGGTCCTGCCGTACGAACTAGTGTCACTAGATACTATTTCTGGATTCGCGAAATATGGAAATTCTCAGACCTTCTTACATGTCGTAGTGGACCATGCCACACGGTACGCGTGGGCATTTCCATCGCGGTCCACCAGCATTCTCACCTATACCCAAGTGATTAAAAAGGTGATGCAGTTTGGTACTCCTAAACGACTTTTGACGGATAGAGCTCCTGCCTTCGCCTCTCCGAAATTTCGTAGATTTTTGATTAGACATAAAATTGGCCAACTTCTCACGACAAGCAACAACCCTCAGGCCAACGGATTAAGTGAACGACTAAACGCCACGATTACTGGCAAACTTAAACTGTTGCGCCTCCAACAACCTAAGACGTCCTGGACAAAGCTACTACCTCAGGTTCTTCAGGCTTATAACCATACCCCACATTCTGTGACCGGGTTTCCACCGTCATACCTTTTGTTAGGTAGTTTCCCGCTACAACTATCCGAGCATGTACAAAACTACCCAAAAATCGACGACGCCATAGAATTGGCCTATTAAAGGACACACGAACGACCTTTACGCGACAAAGCGAGATTCGACCAAACACATAGAGCTTCCGATTTTGAAGTAGGCGATCTCGTTTTGGCAAAAACATACCACCATCCAGACACCGGTAAACTGGCACCTTTCTTCTCAGGACCTTATGAAATACTGGAGATAATTTCCCCTCAAATTGTACGGATCAACCGCTCCAACCGACCTCTAAGTCGTGAGACAGATACAATTTATGTCAACAAATTAAAACACTATACGGAAAACGAACAATTTATTTCACCGCCCATAAATGATCGAGACCAACCCAAAAATACCTTCAATTTCCCATATAAACACTTCAATCACACTCTTATCCATACTAAAACGGCTATTAACTCACGAAAGCAACATGACTACACTTACAATCAAGATTATCAAAGATATTTGACCGCTTATCCCCTGATATCTTTACCAATTACTAACCTGACAACGAGACTTTACGAACCCAGTAGTATCTAAATAATTAAGGTAGAAAGGCCCAGGGCAAGTTTCTCCTCGCTCTGTCCGCCTATATTATACCTTTGCATCTCGAGCTACTTTATCTTCGCAAATTAAATATAAGTCCATTCGACTTCCTCACCTACACACGGGACTTTTCCCCTCGGACTCGCTACACAAGTATCTACATAGATAAGGTAGAATGGCCCAAGGCAAGTTTCCCCTCGCTCTGTTCGCCAAGGTTCTAACATTGTATGTAGTCCTATATTTACCTCAGTCCTGAGCTCACACAATTGCCAACCTCAACCTCATTTCTCGTACTCTACACCTATAGCATTGAAAGCCCATGCCAAGTTTCCCCTTGCCATGTCCGCCTGAAAAATATCTTAAAGTGTAGAGTCCCCCAGTCTTAATGACCTTCAGAATTTCATCATGTGTATGTGACTTCCCTTCTCCTTGTTTACACTCCTCAATTACATTTCCCTTATAATACATTAGATGTTATTGTATATAACCTTTTGTAGCTTTGATATTATAAAGAATCCCCTTAAATATCAAACTCTCCGGTTTTGTGAAACTGCTTGTAAATAATATTTACTTGTGTACTAAACAATATTTTATTTACATAAAACTATGTCACCATTACCTTAATTAATTTCAACTGTAAAATTATTTTCTCTATTCCTGGCTTCTCCAGCTTTAAGTATACTCAAACCATGTTCAGCCTTCTTCAACGGGGGCCATATGTCATAATATTACCCTTCCAGGAATAATAAAGTAAATCTACAGTCGACCAGAGAGAGACGTAGAGAGGAGGATGTAAAGGCCGGTCACTTGATATATCAGTCACATTCCAAGGGGCCCATTTTCGTAGAACCTCAGGACTATTTTTGGACAGTTAGGGGTGATGTGCGACACGAACGGTCGTTCAGCGGTGACACCCCCTCGCGCTCCCTCTCTCTCGCTGGTTGCCTGGAATTTCTCTTCCAAACTTGTGGGGTTTCTTATTTCTCTCTCCCCACATTATTATCATATTGCCACATATATATGTCATAATATATACTCTTCCTGGAATAATAAAACGGACCTACAGTCGACCCAGAGAGGGATGGGCAGCTGAAGGGTGTCACCTTAGACATCAGGACATTCCAAGGGGCTCCTGGGGTCCGTCACTTGGCACCTCGGGACCTTGGAGACAGTTGGTGATTGTGTGCGATACGAACGGCCGGCCGCCTGTCGGTGCAGGGTCAGTCGCTCTCCATCTCTCTCTGGTTGCCTGGGTCCTTTCTCTTCCAATTTGTGGTGTGATTATTTCTCTTTCCCCACATTATTAGTATATTGCCACATTGAAAGTCGACAGGATCTTATCACAGAAGAGTCGACAGGACAAGACCTGGCCGGGAAGCAAATCCCTCATATGCCAGAGTATGAAGAAAACAAGACGCAAGACCACGATGATCGGCCAAACCCAAATCAACTGTAGCCGCTTCTCTTTGAGCTCTCACCCCCTTCCTCGCCAACCGTGAGCCTGAAGAAGCAATCACCTACGACGGAGATGAAGCCGCCGCCCACTTCTCCCAGCACTAGACCTGCCCAAGAACGATCGCCGCGCCAGAGCAGGACACCTTCCACCATCATGGACTCCGCCATACCCCTGCCGCTACTGTGATGTACAAGAAAGGTACGCACAGTGTCACAGACAGAACTCTCCCGAAGCTCAATGAACTTACTTGCGCCCTAAACCAACATAACTCGTGAGTGTAATTGTTTTAACTCCTACCATTCATTCTTTAAATAAGTCATTCCTTGTAAATTGTCCCAATATTTCCATAATTAGTTCAATATGTATGAAATAATTTCTTTTTAAAGTCATCCCTTAAAAATGGACTTCTACCTATTCATATTTTACGATTTTTTAAGATTAACAATATATTTTCATAACCAAGTTATGTATGAAAATAGTGTTCCTCTACCTAACCATTTGTTCCACTTTGTATATGACTTCTTCTAATTTTAAGCACGGCTCACGAAAAATAATTTCTTTCCCTAACCAACCCAAAATTCACTCTGTAATTCAGGCGTCGAAGAATTCCAACCACCACGTGAGCCTTGCTTACAACCAACCCTTGGTGACTCTTATCTATCTTCTCCTTAATGTCCCACTCATTCTTACAACTTTGTCAACCTTATACCAGCTCAGGACATTTTATAGAATTATTGATTAATCAATTATCGATAATTATTGCCAACAATATTGTAATTTCAAAATCCTAATCTTCGCCCTTCATTTATGATAATATATTTCGTAGTTCATCTCTAGCATATCCACCGACCCACACCATCTAGCCAATGGTGTGTTCGTCACAGGATGCAGATTGACTAACTGCTAGATGTTTATCAACTCCTTTTTGTTCGCACTTGAACAATCTGCATCGAGCGGCACAGTTCGCTCCTTCTTCTCGCCCCACACGTTCGCCACACGGACCCTGTCTTCAAATCTATGTTTGTCCCTTGTCCAAACCAGCACGATATAACCTACTTCCGATATTTCCCACGGATGTACGTTAAACATCGTCGCTGATTTTGTCCGGTCCGTCATTATTTCGCGCAGACATGGGTTTTACGTTCAACCCACCGCGAAATCATCGCCTCGCACAAGCTCCCACGACGGTTCAAACACCTCGTGGCCGAGCAGCTTGTCACTTGTAAGTTATATTGCCACATTGAAAGTCGACGGGATCTTATCACATATATATATATATCTTTATCCACATAGTGGTTCCTCACACACACACAAAATAGATGGAGCTTTATCTTCAGAATCAAGCATATTTAAACAATCAATAAATTTGCTACGCTAAAGTCAAAACTGTACCCGCATAGTATAAGTGAATATTGATTTATTTGAAAAAACAAAACTCACGCACGGATGTCGGAAGTACATACGCACGCACATCACCCCTAGGTAGAATTAGAGAGAACAGGATTTAATGAATTCCATAGTTCGCTATTTTAGAATATTTTATTATTTAAAATTGTTCTGAATATAAATCAATCCATATTTAAATCTTTAGATAACAAAAATACATATATTCGATTGAATAAAAGATTTTTATTTGCCAATATTTCATTCAATCCAATATATGTATTTTTATTATCTAAAGGTTTCAAATTATATTAAAGATATTTTAAAAGAAGTATTGTTGATGCTGTTACTTTTCCCACTAGATGTGTGGGATTATGGGATATTATCCATAATATCATCAGAAGCTTGGTGATTATTCCTGGACAGTCCCAAACGTCCTGCTTCATGGCTTGGATACAACCAAAAAGATGTTGGAGACTATAGTTTGCACTTGGTGAAAGTTGTAATTATATTGTTGTTGTCTGTATACTTGACATGTCTGTTCTTTAATGTAGAAATTTTTGAGTGATACTCTTTATTTAATGTAGGCGTTCAAAGCATTGTAGAATTACGAACACATATGTTATAGAGCAAAAAGCGACTTTTAAAACATTTCGTAATATGAGAAAATAGTACAAATATGAAATTCTACTGGGTTAAGATGGAAAAATTAAGAAAAAGGCATCTACTTATTGTGTAACTGAAAGTTGCTATTGGCTTGCGCCAACTTGTTTAATCAAGAATGGGTATTTGGCCAATTCTGGGATACTTGAAAATCGTATAATAGTTTATATTTATTCCGGTTGGTGGTGCAAGACATTAGAATCTTTCATTCGCACGATAAGGAGATGTCTTTTTCTTAATGTTTCTACCTTATACCAGTACAATTTCACATTTGTACTATTTTTTCACAATGTTTCGCAATGATTTTTCAGGATGCCTGAATGGCCAGTTTTTTAGTCGTTGAGATACAGCTTGCACCACGCTGACAAGGGCCAAACAGCCCGAAACGCGTCCGTGGTTAGCTTTTCTTGATTAATCAAAAATGGGTATTTGGCCAATTTGGAATAGTTAAAAATCAACGAATAATTGATATTTATTCCTATAGATGGTGCAAACCATTAGCAACTCTCAGTTGCACGATAAGGAGATGCCTTTTTCTTAAAATCGTAATATGTTTATCCATCAACAAAAACAGCTCAAGCTATCATTGTTCAGAAAGCAGAAATAAATATAAAAGTGAACACCTTTTGAGAGCGAGTTGAAGAGCTCAAAAGCTAGTGGTTTTGTTAATAAACAAGGTTACTGCGAAAAGGTTTTAGCACTTAACGAAAATTTCTCATGTAGAATATGATAGCGGATTTTCCATTTTCATTCTGTTGATAGAATAATTATTATAGGTTGGTTATATAGTAATAATTATAAGTTGGTTGTCAAATGGTATGAAATGTCGTCACCGCGATAGCAATGAACCATCATTGAAAATGATTTTTTAAAATAACTTCATTGTTTCAATGACCATCGATTCCTGCCCCAGTCAAACAATCCTACCAGTGAGTGCAAGTAACCAAACGAGACTATGACACTTTTAAGTACAAGCTCGAACTGTTTCCGCATCATATGTAGACCTGTGATGAACATATAGTGGAAGAAGTCGCAACCCCCACACACTACGATATTATAAATAATGAAGGCATATCTCTCTCTCTCCTGACCACGTTCAAACGAACATTTTAGATGGCAGAGCGCCATCTAGTGGAACAGAAATCAACTAGACATTGATTTAACCTGTTCCCTGATATTTGGCCGAACCCAATTTCTTGATAAATCAAGAAACTATGATATTATCTATGATATACAGTATTATGATATCATATCACACTATGATATTATCAAGTCTTTTAATATATGCTCTCATGAGAACAAAAGAATCAACTCTTCTTTCACAAATTTGTCTAAAAATATATTATCTAATTAGAATATAAACAAGTCGAATTTTTACAATCACTAAAATATTTAGAAAAAATATCAGGAGAGTCTGGTCTATCGCGGTAACAAAACTTCACTCAAAATAATTGGTGCAAAAAGTGACCATTATTCATCTATAATATCATTTTAGATACAAATATATAATGTGACAAGAAGGACCTCTATAAAGCTGAAGAAAAAAAGACTCAAATTGCTCCAATAATGCCGTAAAGGTGTTGCCAGATTTTTCCATCCTGTTGCCTGATCTATAAACCCTTTTTTATGATATATAAAATCCCAGGAAAAAAAGAGAGAAAGACAAAATTATCTTCCTGAAGAACAAAAACAATAAGATCGATATTATATATACTCGTTGTCTCTTAAATTCATTTGAGTTACTGATGGGCATATATAGTTGGAGCTGATTTCATCAATTTCATGATCAATTTCCAAATCGAAGGTTCACGATCACTGCAGTCAATCCTCACAATCCCTTGCCTGTTTCTCGAGATGGTGAGAAAGCATTATAATATATTACTTTAACATGTCTATACTATTAAAATTAAATTATTTTAGAGAGGGTAACGATTTTTTTTTAAATCGAACAATTTTATACATCCCTTACTGAAATGATAAATTATCATTTAATTTATTAAATATATAATTTTATAGACGAGTATAATTATTTTAAAAATTAAACATTGAATATTTTTAATAGAATCATACGCGTTTAAAATAATTTCGAATTTTCATAACAGATGGCGCGCTATTGCATCAAATATAAAATTAATTGATCATTGCGCAGAGTAAATTGTTGAATTGGCAGAACAAAATTGTTTAATTTCAAAAAGAATCACACGCGTATGAAATAGTTTCAATTTATTATAAAAGAGGGCAAGTTAATGGGCACGTATTATAGGCACGTAAGATTCTTTTACAAATTAAACAATTCCTACTGCCCTTACTGCAATAGAAAAATTAATGGGAGGGCCTGGCTAATCAGTGGTGAACCCTCTCAGCGGTTTCACCAGTTTAATCTACTTGTGAATTATAGCGGTGTAAGAATATATGGAATATATTTTACCACCACACATTATTCCTGAATTTTTCCATTGAATGTACGAATGTTTTATATTGCTTCGTATTTTCAAGATGGCAATTCAGATTGTACGAAGTATCCTTCTCATATGGTTCCTCCTGCTATGACCCTTCAATAGAGTTAGTGGTTCAGAATTCTTTTAACCTTTTTTAGTGGTATATTACTAATAAGATAATAACTTGAAATCTTCTTATATTCATTCCACAAATAGAATAGTACTCTCGTGGCACACTTCGGAGGTTATACTATTCTTTGAAGTTATAGAGGGACGTATTATATAATGTAAAATAAGTGTACCTGTATATGAATTTTATGTGCACATACTCGACCATTCCAACCTGTTTCACATGTTTAATTGTATTCATGTACATTTCGGCTAATTAATTTCATTTATTTATCAAAAAGCTTGTTTGACTACCTCGTTGGTACTCTCTGTAATTATTTTAGATGAGTTTTAATATATTGGTGAAATTAAATGGTAGGCCAATATGCTATAAAACCTGGAGAAGTTGTAAAGAGATTTAGGGGGAAGAGGAAGACAGAGCTATCACGACCTCTTCTTCAATTTTAGTATTTCACGCCTTTGTTCAGACATTTTGGGAACTGACAGTTTAATTATCCTAAACAAAATATGAATATTCAAATTTGTATTTTGATATGAGACCATACTAAAAGTGTTAAATCCATGCGCGTAAGAAAATACTTTCAGGAAACTGAACCCAATGAGATTCCCGGCGAACATATATGTAGCATCAATGGTAATGATATATCTGGATAGAAGTAAAATTTAACAAAAGTAATGCCTATAGTATAGGGATACGATATATCGATGTCATTCTGAGTGTAATCAAAAAAGGCAAACTGAACTATCAATTCAATTATGTTGACAGCATATGTAAGGACATTCAATTCACACAAGAAACAGAAGACACAAGAGGAATCGCTTTTTAAGACATACAAATATCTAAAACGAAGATGGCACAGCAAGGACAACCGTCCACAGAAAAACGACAGATAAAGGACTGAAACCAAGTTTCAACAGCCACGCACCACTAAACACTAGAAACCCGTTGTAGTTGCAATGGTGGACGATCATTTTACACATCCATTATCAAAAATGACCATAAGAAGGGAGAATAAATTAAAAGGAACTTAAACAAACGAATTCCTAACTCCACTTGTAGAAAAGAAGATAAAACAAAGATAAAAGGCAAAGAGCACATGCCTCATCAGGATCATTACCCATTAAATAAACATATAAACATATATATCCCAGACACACACACATATATATAATATATGGGACTTTTGGGGTGATGGTTGTTGGATTGGTTGTTTTTTGAGTGATTGATGGTTAGTAAGACCCTGTTGATTTACTTGGTGGTTGATGTGGGCGCAGTCGTTAGGCTGAAATAGTAACGGGGAAAATAACGAGGACACAGGATTGGATTGAAATAGGCCAGCGATCAAGGGAGAGAAAGGGTTTAGACTATTGGCGTATTTGACTAATGGCTAGGCTGTTCACATATTGAACATTGGACTTATCTGGGTGCTGAGAAAGATGGTGGCGCGCTCCAACCTGTTGAGATGGTGTCCAGGTCCTGACTAACTAACTTGAGTCCGAGATTTAACTCGTTAACTCCTCAGGGCTCTCATTGGATGATAGTCGTGTCGTGGCCGTCTCTGATTGGATCTTAGCTAGCCCTGCTGGACTCTGATTGGATCTTAGCTAGTCCTTTGTCTTTGTCATGTTTTAAAATGCTCCCGGAAGAAGAAGGTTCTTGAACTGTTTTATTAGTTCCTGGGTAATAACTTTTGCTTCCTGGATAATGAAAACCTGCTAATGATTGTTCCTTCTCTGATGGCCTTTCTCTCCATATTCGCTCTAGTTATATACAAATTATGACAGATGCGCCCCCTACATGTGAAGAATTCAAGAAGTGAATTCTTTAAGGGAAAAATATTTTTGTGGGAAATTAATTATGGTTACTGAGAGGCTATATACAAGCATGGGTGGTGACATAAGAGATAAAAGAGAATGGTGTTGGTGAGATATTGGTTGAGTATAAGTAAGAGAAATCAAAATATTTAATTAAAAAAAATCAAATGATATTGCTATGGTACATTGTTGATGGAAAAAAAGAAAAAGGTGCCTAAACAATTATCTACTCTAGATGAGGAACAAAAATCGAGGGAATTTTTCTATTAGGGCTTTTGAGAAATCAAAAATAATATAAGTTGTGAGAAATCAAAGTGAATGCCTTGGTTCATAGTGAGAAAAAATAGAAAAAGGTGCCTAAACAATATTCTACTCGAGATGGGGAACAAAAATCGAGGGAATTTTTCTATTAGGGCTTTTGAGAAATCAAAAATAAAATGAGTTGTGAGAAATCAAAATGAATGCCTTGGTGCATAGTGAGAAAAAAAAAAAAGAAAAAGGTGCCTAAACAATATTCTACTCGAGATGGGGAACAAAAATCGAGGGAATTTTTCTATTAGGGCTTTTGAGAAATCAAAAATAAAAATTTGTTGCGAGAAATCAAAGTGGATGCTTTGGTGCATGGTTGGCATTTGGTGCTTTTTTGGAAATAAAAAATAAAAAGAAGATAAAATATCTAAAATTAAAAGAAAACCAGTGAGTTTTCGTTGAGAAAAAATTGTTTAGTGGTTGAGAGTAATTGGTTTATGAACAAAATAATAAAAAAAGTTGTTTAATAAATGGTAAATATTTTATTAAGATAAATGATAAGTATTTGATTAGGATAAATGGTAAATTTGATTAAGAATTTTGATTTTAAAAATAAAAAAAAAGTAAATGAATGGGATAAGGAAAATGTAGAGCGAGAGGTTCACAAACTCTCTTTGTGATAAAATTACATGCCAAAATCTATGTCACGCGGCGCAATCAGCTCTTTTTATTTGCCTCGTAGATTTTTTGTCTTTCCTGTGCGACTCATGGGTACAAACATGATCTTTCCCAATTGTGTTTTTTATATTATGTATACAGGAGACACGGGAATCTAATTAACCTTAAGTGTGTATGTTGTTTTGTGGTTTTGTCTTCCAGATCTCAAGGCCGAGTGTATTATGTTAATATGTCCCGAGCCTTAATGCGTTCTAGGGATTTTTATGCAATTCCCTAGGGAACTTAAGATATGCTCGCCCGATATCCACTTTTTTTATCGGGAGGTCATAACCGGAGTCGGATCTTTGAATACAGGGTTCGAGGAAAGTCCTCGACCCTTCTAAAGTGGTTGTTTATTCCTTTCGGAAGAAACGTAAGCTCGAAAGCTTTGCTACCTAATTTTTCCTATCCTTTAAGTGGTAATGTGCGTGCCTTTGTTCGTATTTAACCTTGAGATCTGAATGTTGTGCATTGGTCGTGAGTGTTGTGTGCTTGTTTGTGGGTTTGATGCGTGCCTAGTGTGGGTAAATGCAAGTCTTTTGGAAGTCTTGGAAGAAGAAGAATAAAAAGAATAGAGAGGGTGAAATTCATTGGGGGTTGTTTGTTAATATAATATTAATATAATTAAATTTTGTGTTTTTGTAAGAGTCGATATGCAAGCTCGTTGTAAAGTGGATCCAGTTTGGTGACCGTTAAAATGGTGGATGTGGAGGGGGGAACACGGTGACCTCAATTTTTATTTGCCGGACTCGTGGAGCCTTCTCGGGGGTTCTAAATCTGTCATCCTCCCCTTGTGTAATTTGAAACTTCCTGTCTCCTAATTGATTTCTGAACACCGTCTTGGGGAGCCCTAATTGTCCTCAGGAAATTTTCTTCTATTATTTCCCATATAAGAGTTAGAAATTCAAAAATTGCATTGCCTATATGGAAGACTGCTTCCTGTAACTGGTAAAGCTGTGGGGGTTGTAGGGTATATATTCCAATGTAAACTATTATTGTAAATGGAGCGAGTTTATAGGGCATAATTAGAAGACAGATAAAACATATTAAGTGAAATATGGGATATTGGGGCATTTTCTCCCATGTCTTCTCCACGAATTGGGTTTTGGAAAAAATGGTAGGATCTAAATAATTGTCAGGTTCGCTGTTCGCCAGTTTGGTTGTCAATGGTTCTGTGTAGGGGTTTTAAGTGGAAACGTGTAATCGTTCCTCTGTCGTAGATGGTGTATTTTTGTTATTGTTGGTATTGTGTGTGTGGCATTTTTTGTGTACGGATTTAGTTTGTTTAGGTGGACTGTATCGGTATCTCTTTGGAGAGGTTGGTTGGATTCATCGATACGTTTTGTTAATTGGCAGGTTGGACAGGTTTTTACCTGTTGTGCAATGTCTTGTGTCATGTTCTGCCAATAATATTGAGCAGAGATGAGTCTCGTCATCTTTGAGATGTTTGGATGGTTGTACTGTGTGTGGACTGTTTGTAGTAGTTTGTTGGTGAGTGTCTTTTGGATTATGATTTTAGTTAAACCTTTTCGGGAAACGGTATGCAGTCCATTGTGATCAATGGTCAAGCTAGAATTTCCCGATGGGGAAGGCTGATGGCTCTTAATGAGGGAGGCGTCTAAGAAGCCACAGAACGGGTTACGAATTATGACGTCCGTTTCATATTGTTGTACTCCATTTATGTAACGAACCTCATATTCGTATCTCGATAGCCTTAATCTCCATCGAAATAATCTGCCTGACGGGTTTTTGATCTTTTTCAGCCACTGCAATGCGTGATGGTCATAAAATATAGTAAATTTTCTGTCCATCAAATAGACGCGGAACTTATCCACACTCTCAACGATTGCTAAGCACTCTAGTTCAGAGATGGAATAGCTCCGTTCGTGTGAATGCAGGGCGCGGCTGAAATTCTGGACTGTGTAGGACTTCCCAACAGGGTGGATCTGTTTGAGGACGCCTGCGATGCCGAGTGTTGAGGCGTTACAGTACACCTGGCATGGCAGACCTTCTTTGTAAAGGTGTAAAATGGGGTGTGTTGTAAGGCTTTCTTTCAGGCTAGTGAACGTTTTCTGGCATTCGTCATCCCAGACCCACAACATCCCTTTTTAGAAGGTTGACAAGTGGGTTCCCAAGCGGGCGTAGTTCGGAATGAACTTTTTATAAGCGTTCACAGCGCCTAAGAAAGATCGCAATGTTTTGCGATTGTGTGGTTGTTGGGTGGCGTGAATTGTTTCAATGTTTCGTGTAGATGGTATGGTTGTATTGGCAATGGTTGTGCATGTATTTGCGTGGTGTTGTTGTCGCTTTTTGGTGCGAGTGTCGCGCTTGTTGCGATGTTTGTGCGTGTGACTGTTGTGTGACGACGTGTGGTCACGTGTGTGCGTTGTGTGTGAGTTGTCCTGTTGGAGGGACACATTTTGTGTATTGTCGTTGTGAGTTGGAGCCGTTGTGGCCTTGTGAATTGAGGGCATATAATAAAGGCAATTGGCCTTAGTGAAAAAATTGTGTTGTGCGTGCGCGTGACTAGATTGGCATGTTGGTGATTGGGTTTTGACCAATGGATGCGCGCATTGGGTGCCATGTGTGGAAGGTTTAGGTGCATGGTGAGTCCTTTGTGACACCGCTTGGCACTCCCAATACATGCATTCATTGGGTACATGGTTGAAATGGTAGGTAGGGGTAGACAATGGAGCGTCAAGTTGGAACATAGTGCCTTGGTTGAAGTCTATGGTTATTTTAAAATTCCGGAGGGTGTTTATACTGAGAATTCCAAATGGCAGAGGTGCTTCCACCACATGGAAATTCTCCTTTTTAGTTAGTTTACCTATTGTCAGGGGGAGGACTATTTTACCTATTGTTGGTACAATACCGTTTATGGCCTGTAGGTCTATAGACTGTTTTTTAAATTTTAATTTAGGAAGGTTAGTTTTTAAAATTTTATAGAGATTATGGGGCACTATGTTCAAACTTACGCCTGTATCAATTAGAAAAGGGGGTGACAGTTCAGGGGTTAGGGACAGTTTCATCGTCAATTGGCTGACGAAAAAGGGTTGATGCCTTCCTACCATATTGACGAAAGGCTTGGGCGTCTTGTGCGTCTTTGGCGTGTTGTGGAGGTGAAGGACGCCGGGCGTGCTGTTGAGTTGGGGCTGTTTGCACTGCCCGTGCGTTCGCGTGTTGAGTTGGGGCTGTTTGCACTGCCCGTGCGCTCGCGTGTTGAGTTTGTTGGGATGGGGCAGTCCACATACTTGTTTTTCCTTGGTCGTTGGCGTTGGGGTTCGGCTTGGTGGGTGGTGGCTCCTCGGGGTGGCGCGTCCGGTAGCCCGGCAACATGGCGGCGGTTGCTCCGTCCATCTCCCGGTCGGTCGCTCGGAGGAGTCTGTGGGCGGCGTATGTCACGTCGGCGGGGGCCCGGTACGTCCCCGCGCGTCGGGTCAACTTTACTTCCTGGAGGGCAGCAGTCAACTGAAATCAAATCGCCGCTAGGGTGGTCCTTCGCCTACTCCGCTGGCTTTTTTCTTCTCCCTTGTCACTTGGTCGCTCTGTTGGTCTCGTTCGTTTTCCATTTTATCCTGTCGACTCACTATAATATATGGGACTTTTGGGGTGATGGTTGTTGGATTGGTTGTTTGTTGAGTGATTGATGGTTGGTAAGACCCTGTTGACTTACTTGGTGGTTGATGTGGGCGCAGTCGTTTGGCTGAAATAGTAAGGTGTTCTCACAGGGGAAAATAACGAGGACACAGGATTGGATTGAAATAGGCCAGCGATCAAGGGAGAGAGAGGGTTTAGACTATTGGCGTATTTGACTAATGGCTAGGCTGTTCACATATTGAACATTGGACTTATCTGGGTGCTGAGAAAGATGGTGGCGAGCTCCAACCTGTTGCGATGGTGCCCAGGTCCTGACTAACTAACTTGAGTCCGAGATTTAACTCGTTAACTCCTCAGGGCTCTCATTGGATGATAGTCGTGTCGTGGCCGTCTCTGATTGGATTTTAGCTAGCCCTGCTGGACTCTGATTGGATCTTAGCTAGTCCTTTGTCTGTGTCATGTTTTAACATGTCCCGAAGAACGAAGGTTCTTGAACTCAGTTTTATTAGTTCCTTGGTAATAACTTTTGCTTCCTGGATAATGAAAACCTGCTAATGATTGTTCCTTCTCTGATGGCCTTTCTCTCCAGATTCGCTAGGCCTAACCTTTATTAAAATCTTTAGATCATACATTGAATACATATTGTGGTGGGGTTACATCTAGTTATATACAAATTATGACATATATATATTTAGAATAATATATATATATATATATATATAAACACTAGACCAGAAAGATAAGAGGATATTGTGCCAGAAAAAATACAACGTTTATAACTGGCTAGACACACCGATCTATATCCAGATAAAAAATGCAATGATGAGCACTAAAAAGCCCAATAATATGAAAATAGATAACGTATTTATGAAATAAACTGCTTAGACTGCAACAAAAATAAATAGGCGAAGCAAAAAGAAAACTAGCGGATAGGATCAAAGAACACCACCAGGCTCTCCGAGGCACTAACATTGAGATGTGGCATATAACAGTAGAAGACCATAAGGTGGACTGAACAGGGAGACCACAGAAAGGTTATTAACAAGGTAGTGAGAATCTTCTTGAAGGTTGGAATTCGGAAAATTCGGGCAACACTATTTGAATTAGAAGATGGACATCGCACCACAATACGACGCTATAATGCACAAAATTGAGAAAGGAAAAGGAACGAGTGAGAATCAGCGTTCAATTTATTTTGACGTGACAACGTCTTAAATTAGGTTGCGGCTGGGAGTCACTTATGAAAAAGTGTAACGCCCGGTAACGTTACGATGAGTCATCGAACGAGAGTGCTGCGCGCGCAGCTGCGCGCGCAGCGCTAGAGAATTAGGCGCATTGAATCGGCGCATGCTTGTCTCTGTCTTTGTCTTTCTCGAACGTTCTTGGCGTTGGAAAAACAAGAAAGCGTCATAATACAAGTTCACACGTGTGGTTAAAGTATCGTCAGCTGTGTCTGTAGTGAAAATGTGGAGTGCTTAGATTCGTCATTTACAACAACTACAACAATAAAGGTAAATAATTGTACACTGATATTTCATTATCGTAAACTATGATTGATTGATTAATTGTTAGATTGACACAAAAGTTGAGAAACTGAGTTTATAGGTTATGTCATACTATTGATAAATGTTGATAGTGTTAAGTAAATTATTAGTTTAAAATTAATTAATTAATTTATTATTATTTTACAAATTTTAAATAGTTTCAAATTTATTTAGCAAAAATTTGAACCTTCGATCTGAATAAATGTTTTGATTTTCGAATTGATTCTTTAAAATTACAAATATTAAGAAAAAGTGGCAGATATAAGAAAACTTTATTTAAACTGTGTTGAGCAAGAATTTTAACATCTAATTTAAGTAAATGTTTTAATTTTCAACTTCATCATTTACAATTACAAATTTTATTTAATTTCAAATTTATTTAGCAAAAATTCGAACCTTCGATCTGAATAAGTGTTTTGATTTTCAAATACCAACGCGGCTGGTGGAGTGGCGATCTATCGTAAATTATCATCGACATCTACGGCGGAAGTGTTCCAAGTTGCGATTACAGACGTAACTCGTGTCATTAAAACCAAGGGTGACATGTGCATGACTGAAGTTACTTGCTTCGCCACTAATACTAGCTTCAAGTTTATACTCGGTGCTGTATATATTCATCCAGGAGCTAGTATGCAGGATATTGGAATGTTACTATGGCAAGGACTCGGTCCGTACATTCACAACAGCCAGTACGTGCCACCGTTCGTGCAAGTTGATTCTAGTATACCGATTCTTCTGTGTGGTGATTTTAACAAAAACGTAAAGCCTGACAACTCGTTTCTTAATTTCATGAAAAATACGTATAATCTTGATTGCGTATCAAACGTTTCTAAGTCAACTACGTTAAAAGGAACAACTATCGACTTGACTTTCGCAAGACACATTACAGCAGAAACACTTCCTTTCATTTCATATTTCTCCTATCATCGTCCTATCCTCAACAAAATCACTCAAATAGGAATTAGTTAAGTTTAAGTTTACATGTACAATGTTTTAGTAAACAAAATATATTTCTATAGTTAAAATTTGTGCAATTCTTATTTTCATTCAATTCCTTGTTCCTATTGTGCAATTTAATTATATTCATATCAATAAATATTCTACCGTTGTCACGTAAAATCTTCGCCCGTAAAACCGACTTTACAGGCAACCATTGTTTTTTAGATTTTTTTCTCTATACACTAATTTCATATTTTGTATATATTTTCAAAATTTATAATATTAATTTCAATTATTTAAAATTATGATTTCCCAGTGTTTTGGTTTTACCATCCATTGCACATTTTGCAATTTATTTTCATTCCCTAGAGAAACAATATATATTTAACAAATTTTGATTTATATAAATATATTTTTCTTAATTTTCAAAATCTCTTCATTTTTACCTCTTTTTTATTTTCTATATAAAAAATATGCGACGCTTCACATGTATTTTATAAAATCGCATTCATATATGAGCAGAAGTTAGAATTCATAAATACGCATGTGCCTAAGGAGAGTGACAGAGAGTCACTGAAATGTCGCTAATGAATAAAATTTGTTTGAGGTATTTTTTATTTTTTCCAAAAAAAACTTCCAACTAACAAATGATGTTCAAAAAAGGCTGAAAATGTGTTACTGTAAACTATCGTGATCCTACTTTATATTTATGAAGCGATTATTTAAAAGGTTATTATTTCTTGATACCAGAGCCATTAATATAAGTGTGAAGTTTTGTCATCAAGTCTGTGGTGACAATGGTCCTCCGCCTGAACTGCTGACCTTGAACAGCTCGCAGTCGATGGGAGAGAAATATTTCCCTCAAATTCATTTTTGTTGTCGCTCCATTAATCAAGGAGGGGTCCTATTGCTCGGACTGCCTCGAACTCTTGCCCTTTGTCTAGCTCTCATTCTCTCTTCTTTGTCAGGATAGATAGTTGATAGTATTTTGTCTAGCTCTCATTCTTCCTTCTTTGTCAGGATGGATAGTTAATAACATTTTGTCTAGTTCTCATTCTACCATCTTTGTCTGGATAGATAGTTTAGAGCATTTTGTCTAGCTCTCATTCGACCCTCTTTGTCAGGATAGATAGTTGAGAGCATTTTTGTCTAGCTTTCATTCTACCCTCTTTGTCAGGATAGATATTTGATAGTAGTTTGTCTATATATAGCTCTAATTCTATCCTCTTTGACAGGATAGATAGTTGATAGCATTTTGTTTATAGTTCTCATTCCACCTTCTTTGTCGGGATAGATAGTTGATAGTATTTTGTCTAGCTCTCATTCTACCTTATTTGCCAAGAGAGATTGTTGATAGTATTTTGTCTTGTTCTCATCCTACTTTCTTTGTCAGGATAGATAGTTTATAGCATTTTGTCTAGCTCTCATTCTACCTTCTTTGTCAGGATAGATAGTTGATAGTATTTTGTATAGCTCTCATTCTACCTTCTTTGTCAGGATAGATAGCTGATAGTATTTTGTCTTGTTCTCATCCTACTCTCTTTGTCAGGATAGATAGTTTATAGCATTTTGTCTAGCTCTTATCCTACCATCTTTGTAAGGATAGCTAGTTGATAACATTTCGTCTAGCTCTCAATCTACCCTCTTTTTTAGGATAGATAGTTGACAGCATTCTGTCTAGCTCTCATTCTACCATCTTTATCAGGATGGATAGTTGATAGCGTTTATTTTCCATTGTACTTTCTTTGCCAAAATATATAATTGATAGAACTTTGCCTATCCCCATTTCAACTTCTTTGTCGATGAAATATTTCTGTCAAGATGTCGAAATTATAGTTCATTTAAATAATTTTATTTTTCTCTGTATCAAATTCTTCGTTAAAATAGGATATAGATAAAAGTTTGACCCACAATACTATTTTCCATATTTAGTATGTGTTTTAAAATATCAGAAAATATTAAAGATATATAGAGTACCATATCCCGTTCTAGATTATTTGGAAATATGACTATTAATAATACAATGAGAATTCGTCGATCTAATTTCATGAAATCTGTGTCAATATTGTTCATGATATATTAAGATTATAATAGATTTATTCTCTCTCTTTCTCTTCATACTTAGATTGATAATTTTTGATAAATATACAGAGACAAAAGAGAGTGAGATTTTTATTCTGTTTTTAAAACCTACAAAGTGTGTGTTGCGTGTGTGGTTTCTCACCAAAATTATGAACCAATTGCAAATATTATATGTAGTTTTAAACGCTTTTCACCTATAATTTGTCCTAAAAATAAATGATAAATATAAATGTAAAATAAATTATATTTTGATTCAATATATTCTTTTTGAATTAAAGATTTATTTGTTGTTTGCTCTATTTTCAAAAATATAAAATAATCTGTGGTGGTCTACTCGCTATGTCAAGCGACATTACGTCATCGCCTTTTATTGTTGATATTTTTCTCTAAGTCTGTCTTGATATATTATAACGAAGAAGTGGTAAATAGTTTCTTTGTAAAAATAAATTATTCCATGTCTATGGTATCCATGGTATGGTTCCTGGTATTAATCCTAATAAAGACATAGATCAATCAAAGGTGAATATAAAGCCAACCTCACATGACGGTGTAATAATATCAAGAAACATGTTTTAACTGACTGATATTTGTATACTCGGAGAGTGTATTAAAATTGAGATCTAACCTTTTGGCTCTGAGTAGAGTTAGAGTAAATTTACCTAGTAGTGTCTACCTCTCTGAGCGGCTACTTCTGTGACATTAATATTGACTGGTCTAATCCAACCTCCGATTAGGAACCATTTAAAGAGTAGCCGTGTTCCAGTGTCTTCTCTCTAAAATGAGTTACAAATATATTTGGATTTCATTTACTCAATGCCCTCTATTCATGACTTAAAGTTTCTTGAGTTTAAATTTTCCTCTTTAAATAAAATGATCGTTGACAACAAAGTCTATCGTATAACTAATGTAAACATTAAGACGCGAATGTTTCTTTTCACAAATAAATCAAATTTCTAATGTTTTCATATATGTAGATGGTGCGTTATTGTGCTTTGTATTAAAGGCTATCATCCCCAAATTACACTTAGAATATTGAAAGAAAAACTATTGCTTAAAACGTCAGTTATGTGGAGTTTAATTAAGACAAAAATTGTGCAGTACCATATCAGTGCGTTGGTGGGGGATTGAGTGTTCTTCTAAACAACGTCATTACTTTACCAGAAGTTAAATATTGGAACATTTTTCACATGTGGACAAATGGTATTTTACCTGTTCATTATGTGTTGTTGGCAAAAGGCTTTTCTCAAATTTGAAGTAATCCATGAAAAAAACCTCAATACATCTTCTACTAGGTTTCCCTGTTTTCAAGACTATAGAATCGACAATAATTTAATAGTAACAGATCCAAGTATTTTTATTTCTAGTAAAGAAATGTATATTAAATTCAATATCTTTTGTATATATATTTTGAATTATATAGCAACAAATATATTTTAAGTAAACTGATAATTTATATTATGCTGATCTTACATATTGCCAGATACTTCTTTCTTTTGTACACAGTTCTTATTTTCTCGTTTTTTTCTCTATTTCTCATTCTTAACATCATAAGACTATTCTATTCACTTGTGTATAAACAAATGTAAAGGCATACCTATTTGATAGCGCAAGTGTCCCTTGGAGACATAGCGCTTTAAACTGAAATAAAATAAAATAAAGTAATCCATATTTATGTATAACCCACATTCCAAGTTCGACATCAACTAAAGAGAAATAATCCCAATTATATTGGTTCAAGAAATTTGCTTATTTGGATTTTTATATTAGTTGTAACGTGCTTTATGTATTCTTTTTTCGGATTGTACGTCATTTATATTTTATATTAGTTGTACGTTTATTTTACCTTACTTGGATTTTACGTTTTTTGAATGTTGATTTACATTTTTATGAAGTATAGTAACAACAGATAGATTTTATTACTATCATCGTTAATCAGACGTCAAGATGTAAGATTTTGATTTTAATAAATGGAGTATATACACTAGAAATTCCCAAGAGTGTAGCAAGATGGCGTAGTCTAATATTAGAGCGGTATGATATAGATGTATGAAACTGGAGAAACCGCTGGGAGAGTTCATGTTCTCAAGCCGCACTATATCGAGGAACGCAAGACCTACAGCAGGGTTCTTCACAAATAGTACCTGGTTTCTCAAATGGCTTTATGATTGTTGCAGATAAAACGGAAATTTTCCTATAAAGAAGGTGGATCCAAACGTCAAGATAAATTCGCAAATCTAACAAAGACTTGTCTTATACTCATTATTCGACAATGAGGTGCCATTTTTGTATCCAATTGACTCAAAATTAGTAGGGCTGAACCAGGAAATCGTATCTGGTGTGCCAGATAAATCTCCAGATTTGGCCCCTCTGGATTCTTTTTTTACTTTCTCAAAACTGCTCTTATATCTAGAAAACCAAAGACGCTATATGGTCTCTGGAGAGTCATTGATTGCACTGTTGGGATGGTCTTGCTCAAAATATTCTAAGGAGAAGCCCTATTTCTTGGAAACATCGATGCAGGACTGTTGCTTTTATAAGAATAACGATTTTTTGTAGAAGAGGTTTGCTCGATGCATTTACTTCTAATTATAATTATATATAAATAGACACTTATGCAGACTTATAAGATTATGCCCGTAGATTCTCGAATATGCCTTATAATGAGAGATTACTGACTATATAAGAAAACAAATTCAATCCAATAGTGAAGCGGTGTTCACCATTGACGAGTCAAGCCGTTTCATCTAATAACTTCTACAATCGCATTGAAGGCCTACAGAGGTATTTTTTACTATTTATTTCATATAAAGATGAGTGTCGAAAATACATTATATAAAGGTGCATAAATTAATGTTTAATGTTGTTATAAGACGGAGTTATAATAGAATCTGTCTCCCGCTAATTATAATATAGAGAGTCCAAGTTCTCTATTAATAATTATCTTCAACGACAAAGCAGCTATGTCAGGTGTGTCTCTACCCATTAAAAGCTTTAACACATTCTATACAGTTTTGTAAACATTAAAGCCCTATATATTGTCAAGAAGCCCAGCGGCTCCAATCACGAGAGGCCCCATGGGACGTTTGTCAATCATCGCTGGACACCGGGTGTGAGGGGTTCTGTGGAATCTGGCCGGCGGGGGGAGCTGAGGTCCCTCATTAGGATTAACCTTAACTTGGGGTAAGTTCTACTTTATCCATCTCCCTATAAAAACCCCTTATAATAAATTAATTATCCCCAAACTTGCCCTTGCTTTATTTATCTCCGCGACAATATTATGGAACAAGCGATCTCAGGTAAACAGGTACTATGTTGTGGTTTCATAGAAAATCAGAGTTAAAATATAATTCCACCTTCACTCTAATATAAGTGAACGCTAAGTGATGCAATTGCAATTCTAATGCAAGCGAACAGTTGCTGATATGGCCTCCGCCATATATTTCAATATCTAGCAAGAAAGGTTCAGGCTATTCTTCATTCCTGAATAGTAAAGAAAATATTCCATGATGAATCCAACAACGTTGCGATTCAGGCCAATCTAAATGATAGACCCATGATAGAGTCTTATCCTCTATCTCCTTCACCAAACTCTGCAGCGGTGGCAGAGGCGCCATATTCATTGTACATAGTGTTATGCATATATATTAATATATATATTTATTAACACAAAGCAATAACTCGCCATCTATATATATAAAATAAAAGGACTTAAAAGCGCGAATGTTTCTTTTATACATAAAACGAGCTTCTACTGTCCTTACTGCGATGAAGAATATATTGGGAGGGCTTGGCTCATCAGTGGTGAACCCTCCCAGCGGTTTCGCCAATTTAATCCACCAGACCGCTTCTCAGAGCTCTAATACTGTATTGGATCATTCTGCTTTTATATGCTGCACTGAAGGATGGAATCTTAGAAATGGTTTTCAAGTAAACTATGGACATAAGCTTATAGGACAGTAGATTTACATTCAAATATTTGCTTCGAGCAATGCTCTTCAGCAAACTATAAAGACAAGGCCAGTTAGGCATAAATTAACACAAAGCAATAACGCTCCATCTGAGAAGCGGTCTGGTGGATTAAATTGGCGAAACCGCTGGGAGGGTTCACCACTGATGAGCCAAGCCCTCCCAATATATTTTTCATCGCAGTAAGGACAGTAGAAGTTCGTTTTATGTATAAAAGAAACATTCGCGCTTTTAAGTCTTTTTATTTTATATATATAGATGGCGCGTTATTGCTTTGTGTTAATTTATGCCTAACTGGCCTTGTCTTTATAGTTTGCTGAAGAGCATTGCTCGAAGCAAATATTTGAATGTAAATCTACTGTCCTATAAGCTTATGTCCATAGTTTACTTGAAAACCATTTCTAAGATTCCATCCTTCAGTGCAGCATATAAAAGCAGAATGATCCAATACAGTATTAGAGCTCTGAGAAGCGGTCTGGTGGATTAAATTGGCGAAACCGCTGGGAGGGTTCACCACTGATGAGCCAAGCCCTCCCAATATATTTTTCATCGCAGTAAAGACAGTAGAAGTTCGTTTTATGTATAAAGGAAACATTCGCGCTTTTAAGTCCTTTTATTATTATATATATATATATTATTTAGAATAGTGCAGACTCTGAACTTTTGCATGTATTGACAAGATATCAATAAAATTATTTCAATTATCAAATTGTGTATCTCCTCATGTCTGCTGTGACAGACGTGGAATTATCTGTTAGAGCCATTTATTTGAAGGATTTATTTATAATAAAGTTGATTGAAACATTTGTTTACATTTTCAGGTAGGTGGCGGTATTGTTCTGTGTTAGAGTGATGGCGAAAAAATAAACACCAAATGTACTTTCTGCTAAAGGCGTTAGAAATGGGAAATATTTCTTGGATGTGTGATAGACTTCTAATAACAACTAATTTACCAATTTATGCCTGATTCGAGATTTCTTATTTCTCTATTCGAACACTAATTTTCTTTATATGTTGTGTCTTCCAGTACGTTTTCCTAATGTGCTCACAATATAAAATTCTAATCAACACACAATATTCAGTTATTTTCAGAGAAATACCTTGATATCAGTAATTCCTAGTGCCACCGTACGTTCATCTCTATATTAAAATTATTTAGGAAAAGAGATATAGTCGAGATAGAGTGGTATTAATGTAAATAATATATATAGTTTCTCAAATGTATATATATATATGTTTGAAAATAGAGCTATCCATATATTATATTATTTATATTTGTCGAGTTGCCACACGAAATATCGGAAATAAAACTTTATGATCCAAAATAGGCATTTTTAAATAATATATATAATAGCGGATGTGTACCCGGCTTCGCCCGGGTTTTATCCGAGTGAAAGTTTGCCTAACGAATATTATATATTATGAAATATAATAAACAATTTTAAAGATTAGTTTAAATTATTAATCAAGATTGTGTGTGAATATGTGAGAAAGATGTAATTTCGTTGTTGTTTTCTTGGCCGACTGTTTTACATATGGTGTTATCTTAAAATTGCTTGTTTTGAATATTTTTTTTAGATTGAGTTGAATGAATTGCTGAATTTTTTTTTTTTGTATTTATATATAAATAAAATTAACTCTGTTGATTTTTTTTGTATTTAATCGATAACAGCGAAGTTACGCATGTTAAAGTTAAGAAAAATATTTTGATGTTAAGCAAAACCTGCTCCATCTCGTTCTACATAAATGTTGAAAATTTGGTCGAAATTGATGCATTGTAACGAAAGTTTTTAGCGAACACCACTTATGAAATTTGCATTTTATTATTATAGATGATGATGTGATCTTGTTGACTAAATATTTGATGAGAATACTGTTGACTCTTGTAGAATCCTGTCGACTCTCGCTATACTGTGGTAACCGAGGTTGACAGTTAGGGCGTGGAGAGTTTTCCAGTACCTCTCTGCACCTTGGGAGACCTTTAACAGTTCTCACAGAGTACAGGCAGTCGTGGTCGAGGCAGAGTGGAAAGCTTGGGAATGTCCATACACAAAAAAAAAGAAGACACAGTTGCACTAGGAAAGTTCCGTGAACAGATAAAAGTTGAGCTAGGAGCGAAAGATGGAGATAAAAGAGTTCTTACTGGTCTACATGGTGGATGAGGAGGACTTTGGTGACATCCGACGAGGGCTCACGCTGATGGTGAAGTGACAGTATTTTTGGCTAGGACGGAGGCCTTTTATATCTTTTCCGAGAAAGGGATTATTACATTTCAGCAGATGCGAAGAGCGTGGATCGTCTGGCGAAATTCTAAACTGGCGCCGCGGCAGTTTCCATCTTTAGACCTTGTTGTTTTGGGAATTCTAAATCTATCTCGGTTTTAGACGTTTTTGACCTTTTGCTTTAGCTCAACTCTTAATCTATTACAGAGTTTTATTTATTTATCCTTAGTTTGTACAAAGTACACTACATATGATGATGAAATGACACATGTCAATAATGCGTATAATCATTTACAGATGTGTTTCTATTATACAACATGAAAATCTTGTTATAAGTTATATACAATATGGGGTTGTTGGTTTAAATTACAAAATATATATGTAATATTGTTGCAGTGCCTACGTATGGATGAACTGGCAGTCGTGTACGTGAGGCGAGTGTTGATGATCTTCCCACACGCGGACAACAAGAAGCAGAGGTAGGGCTAGATGTTAGCACAAAGAGGGATCGGGGACAGCCCACGGGACAGAGGTAGAGGCCATGACACCAACTTTGATGTTTATCACCGAGACATGGAGGGAGAGTGTGTGAGAGAGACAGCCTGAAGCGGACTGCCGAGAAACACCCCCTAGAACATCTGCTGACCCCCTGCCAAAACTTGTCCTGTTTACCGGGGGGTCTCTATAAGAATGTCCCTCGGGACCCCACATGGGCTGGGAGTTGCCTTTTTCCACCCCTCTGTCCCTGCTGCCACCAGCTGACCGCTCTCTCTTTGGATCTTTATTTTGACGTCTTAATTTTAGTTTATATACAAAAAGGGTGTACAGGTTATATTAATAAAGATATAGCATATATACAAAATATGGGGGTGGTAGCAAATAGAAAGTGTCATTATTATACAGTTTAAAATATACGATATATATATAGTATAGTTATGAAAATTTTAAGATTAATATATTTTTTTAATTTAAATGTGTGAGGTTTGTTTTTTTATTTTTATTTTTTTGTAATAAATAATTAGTTAGATTATATTTAAAAAAAAAAAGAAAAAAAAGTAACACCAGCAAAGCATCGGCAGTTACGCGTCATAGGCTGGATGAAAAAAGGGAATAAGCGAAGAGAAAGTTTTAAAGAGAAGAGCAAAGGCAGAACCATGATAATAATTTTCCAATTCCAATTATTCGCTTATTCCTTTTTTCACCCAGCCTATGGCGTGTAACTGCCGATGCTTTGCTGGTGTTACTTTTTTTTTCTTTTTTTTTTAAATATAATCTAACTAATTATTTATTACAAAAATAATTAAAAAACCTCACACATTTAAATTTAAAAAAATATATTGAAATCTTAAAATTTTCATAACTATACTATTTGATACAGAATTAGCTTGCTGTTCTGACTCAAAATTAATTCAAAATCTGTAGTTCTTAATAGTTTACTTCTCCTCTATTTTCCAAATATAAAAAAATACTATTAATATATACACTGCGTGACATTGAAAATGGAACACCAAGAAATAGTGGCCAGAAAGTGATGAAACTCGGCAGACAGAGAGAGACAGGGACGAACAATAAGTGATCTTTATTTCAAAATGATAGTCATAATACAGAGCGAGAACGGCGTCGGCCTAGTAGCAAGTAGGACCACCGCGGACGGCAATGCACGCAGCAACACGTCTAGGTAGAGAGTCAATCAGAGTACGGATGGCGTCCTGAGGGATGGCTCTCCATTCCCTCTCAACCATTTGCCACAGTTCGTCTTCTGAACGCGGCTGTGGCAAGGCATGCAAACGGCGTCCAATGATGTCCCAGACGTGCTCGATTGGTGAGAGTTCAGGAGAGTACGGTGGCCAGGGAAGCATCTGTACATCTTGCAGAGCTTGTTGGCTAATGCGAGCAGTGTGCGGTCGGGCGTTATCCTGCTGATAAAGGGCATTGGGTACCCCCTGAAGGTAGGGGAGTGTCACCGGTCGCAGCACATCATCAACGTATCGTTGGGCCGTCATAGTGCCCTGAATACGAAGTAAAGGTGACCTGGAATCATACGCGATTGCGCCCCAAACCATGATTCCACGTTGTCGCACGGTGGGGCGTTCCACAATTGCTGCCGGATTGGACCTTTCTCCACGTCGACGCCACACGCGTACACGGCGACTATCACTGGACAAGCAGAAACGCGACTCATCTGAGAACACGACCCTGTGCCATTCCGTCATCCACGTCGATCTAGCCCGGCACCATTCCAAACGTTGGCGCCTATTCGGTGGGGTCAATGGCAGTCTTCTTAGCGGACGGCATGAGTGCAAGCCATTAGCAACCAATCGACGGGAAATGGTTCTGGTCGAGATGGAATGATCTAGGGTGTCTTGCACATGTTGCAGGATGGCGGTACAAGTGGCTTGTGGGGCCGCCACTGCTTGTCGAAGGATACGCCGATCCACACGTGCTGACGTCACTCTGGTTGCACCGACATTCCTATAAATTGCCACATTTCCTTGTTCCAACCATCTTCTCCACAGTCGGTGCACCGTGGACGCACCAAGGTGTGTATCAGCTGCGATTTGACGTATGGACCAACCTGCCCTTTTCAGTCCGATCACCATGCCCCTCGTAAAAGCGTCTGTCTGCTTGAACTGCCTCCGTTTAGGATGACCTGGCTTTCTCTGTTATTACACGTGTCTTTTGACACAAGAACAAAATTTCTACAATGATTTTCCTTGAAGAAATAACGACACGAATACTGTCCTTTCTGCAAGTTCCTTCCCTCATATCTTACTCCATGTGCGCACGAGAGCTGCGCATTTTACATCATTTGCATAACTCGGTTAGGCGCGTCTACCCTGAAATTTGCATAATTTTCTGGCCACTATTTCTTGGTGTTCCATTTTCAATGTCACGCAGTGTATATGTATATATATATATCATAATTTGCCTAATGCCCGAGAGATATAATTTCTTTTCACCATAATAAGTATGTTAAAATGTAAATACAAATTCATCCATATATAAATGCACTGTGCAAAATAAACGTGGGAGCCAGCACGCGCGGGCGAACGCTACGGCACGCCACCGCGTGTGCGCGCTCACGAGTGTGGAACAAAATTATTTTCGAAGCTTATATGCACAACGGTTGCGCTCTTCCATTCGATTACAATATATATATGGACAAAACATGAAGAAGTTGTACCTTTTAGCACAAGCATGTCAAACTCAAATCCTAACACGGGCCAAATAAAAAAGTAATAGGATTATGTGGGCCGCAAAAAAAAAGAAAACAAGTAATTAAATTTTTATAGTAACATTTATGTAGGTTTATTTTAAAAAATACTAATAAGAAAAAAGAAAGTAAAGTTAAAATTTTCTCCCTGATATTTGGCATCTCTTTTCTGCTACCATCTTTCCTACTTCGGGGGAAATCTTGTTCGCAGTGATTAATTTTAAAACTGACCCAAGGTGAACGTTAGTAATTCTCGATCTGATTGGAGACTTATTTCCTTTCATAAGTGAAAATAACTGCTCGCACCGATAAGTACTTCCAAACATGGACATAATTTCATATGCTAATTTTCGAGTGTTTTCAAATCTGGCTGACAAATATTTGTAAAATTCAGAAACGCCAACTTCAATAAATTTTGCCTTTAAATCTGAATCGCACTGGATATCTATTACCTCCATTTGCATATGATTAGGTACTGATTCTATATTTATCGAGAAAATCGAAGAAAACAAAGTAAACTTGCCTTCCAAAGATTTGAAATCAGAAAAGATTGTTTCAAATTCATTTCTAAGACTTAAAATTTTTTCCGCATATTTTTGATACGATGCAGTTTTACCTAAACTTGATTTGTACATGTTGCATGTCGGAAAGTGCATTAAATCTCCGTTTTCCAACTGCTTTTCCCAAAGAACTAGCTTACATTTATTATTTATTAACATCATGAAACGCGATGTCCCAAACTCAGGGACATTTGCGTCGATACCTCTCTCTACATCACAACAAATCGGCTATATACAATCCTGTTCAATTCATTATTTTATATAATTAACCAAAGAAAATTGTCCGAAGAGAAAAACAAACAACAAAGCAAAACAACAAAGCAAGCATCGCAATCTTTTCCTTCTAAGTTTCCCTCTCCCTTTTCCATTTCAAAAGAAAGTTGTAAATAAATTTTCAAAATTGATCAAAACTTTTACACCTCTCTTTATCGTCTACAAATTCATCAAGCTGTCCAATACGACCAAACTTGTTTTCCTTATAAACCCGGAAAATTGGGCAATTCATTAGTAAATGTTTCGAGTCCTGAATTTCACCTCCGCAGAAGCATCCCGGTTCCTTCACCGCGCCGATAGTTGACAAAAATTTCCCAAAATTACCATGATCTGTAATGAATTGGATATTATAAAAATTTGGACGGAAAAATCTTGGGATTCCAGACACGAAAAAGCTTCTGAAAATTTCATTAGTATTATCAAAAATTTCTTTCATTTTTGCGTGTAAGAATGATTTGACTATACTTGGAGCATGGGGTTCGTAAGCAATTAGATCTTCAGTGGACAGATGAGCTAGATCATATTTGATTATTCTAGATTCTATATAGTCTGTTAGGAGTGGAATTTTTGCCAGACTATGCACACAGTTTGATGAAGTAGTTTTATATGCTCTGACTGCCCATAAAATGATCTGGTACTGCATGGAATTCAGTTTTTGTTTAGAACGATTGTTTAAATATTTAAACCAAATTTCTGATCCGTATGTACGTACAGGCCTTATTATTGTTTTATATAAAGTTAACCTCTTTTGAGTATCTAAACCCCACATATTGCCGCTTAGTGAACATAATAAATTTTTCATACGCCCTGCCTTACACATAATATCATTTACATGCGGAGTAAAGTTAACTTTATTTTTCCATTTGTGATTTGAAAATTTCATTCCCAGAATTTTTACTTGCTTGACCGGCCTAATTATATTGTTAATAACCTTAATAGGTATTTTTCTCTGTTATGCAGGTATAGCAAATTAGTTTTCTCTGTACTGATCGTTAATTTATTTCTATTACACCATTGGATCACATAATTTAAGATGTATTCACTTGCGGTTTTTAGTCCTTCGATAGTCTTATTCCAGCAAATTATTGTAACGTCGTCTGCATAACATATAATATCTGCATTCATTGATTCAAAATTTATCAACAAATCATTTAGCAAAATATTCCATAGAAGTGGTGATAAAGGTCCACCCTGTGGACATCCTTTAGTTAGTTTCTTATAAAAAGTTTCTGATTCGTATGTAAATTTCACCTCCCTTTCATTATTCAAATAAGATTTTATGATCCGTATTAAATCTGAGGGAACATTATCATTATCCATTCGTTTTATAATCGCAGGCCACCATGCATTGTCGAATGCACCAGCTATATCTATAGCTATCAAGGAAGTCAATTATTTTTGTTTATGTTTCAATATAGTTTCTATAATTTTTTCCATTCCTGTAATAGTTGATCTAGATTTCATAAAGCCGTGCTGCCTTGAGCTCATTAGATTATTTTCTAAATAATATTTACTTAATTTATTTTTTATTATATTCTCAAATGTTTTAGAGAGATTAGATGTCAATGATATAGGTCTATAACTTTTATTTACTTCATAATTCGTTTTGCCTGGTTTTGGAATTATTTTTAAGAATGATTTTTTCCATTCATCCGGATAGTATCCCATTTCTATACATTTATTGAATAATTGATGCAGAATTGGGATTATTTTTATTTTAGCTTGTCTGATCATATTGTTACTAATGTAATCAGGGCCCGGTGCTTTTTTAATATTAGTTTTTAAAATTGTTTCCTCTATTTCCTTGGATTCAATATAAACACTATTTTTATTTTTATATTTAGGCGTATAATTTCTAATCAAAATATGATCATCTTCATCTAAACATCCAATATCATCCTGAAATAGATCGTTCATTAAACTTTTTATTTTGTCGATCTTTAAATGATCTGGTAAATTATCTATTAGAGGTAATCCTAGATTCCTATTTTTCGATCTCAATGACTTGTAAATCCTATAAGCATTACCAAATGCGTTAGTTGAATGACTTTCTTCTATAAAATTTTTCCAACTCACTCTTTTTGCCTTTTTAATTTTATTTAGATATTTATTTCTCATTGATTTATAGGTCTTTTCATAGACCACTCCATGCCGATAATACAAATTTCTAATATAGTGGAAATCGTTTTTCATATTCTCCAGCTTCCCATCCCACCAGTATGTATTTGTTTTATGATTTCCGCTACTTGTCTTGACATTTAGTGACAGATAAGCTGCCTCTTTAATTATTTGTGTGAGAGTCTTTACAATGTTGTCAATATCTTTGATGTTTGACGCGTGGTTTATCTTGGTGATAATATTATCTACATCTTGTATTGAAATTTTTTCAGTAAATGTTTTCCAATCAGCATCTTTTTCTATAAATTTCCATGTTGAGTTTTTAACTGTCCTTTGCCTGTTAAAATTATGATAAATGTCAAAGGTTATTGCAACGTGATCTGAAATGTGCGTCAATATAGTCGTCTTCCAGTTATGTACAAAACTTATTGATTTTTTGTTTGAAATCGTAAGATCTATAATGCTTGAATTTCGGCAGGTGGGTATCTTAAGATTATGAATAAATAAGCTGTCTATACATTTGAATACATTAACTTGGTCACACATGTTGGTAATGATCTGATTCTTTCCTTGCAGTTTCAAATTTAAATCCGACAAGTGTTTTGTTATGTCAACCATGAAGGAAAAATCTTGCAACCATACTTGATCAGAAAACAAAGTGATGTCTTGATTTTGGTTATTAAAAACTGACATATTTCTTCTTTCAAGTCCCAAAATTGTTTGAGAACCTTGGAGCATGATAGCCAACGTACCTCGGTATATTATGATAAACCTGAATATTCGCTTTCTAATTCAGTTAAGAACAGAAAGAACTGTCGCTGATTTAAACCTCGAGATCTTATGAAATTGATGAATTTTTTGATAGGTGTCAACACATTTTCCATTTTTATTACCTTCGTATATAATACTTCCTGGTGTATAATGCAATGTGTATGATGAATATTGGAACCATCAGAAATTTCACTTAGTTTTTTTCGCAGTAATGCTACGAAACCGTTGTTTTTTTCCAGTCATTGAAGGAGCTCCATCTGTTGCTACAGAAGTCAATTTTGATTGAGGTAAATTGTATTTTTGCAGAATATCATAAACGCAATTGAATATATCTTCTCCTGTAGTAGTGCCATGCATCGGGTACTAGTTCCAATAATTCCTCAAAAATGTTGAAATCCGTGTCGCAAGCTCGAAAAAAAAACAGCTAACTGAGCTACGCCCCCAATGTCCGTACTCTCATCACAGGCAATGGAAAATGCTTCGAAACAAGATGATTTTTCTTTTATCTGATCATTTAAATTTCTGGCCATATCAGTAACTCTTTCCACAACGGTATTTCGAGACAAAGATATTGCTTGAAACGTCTTCACACTTCCAGGACAAACAATTTCTGCAGCTTTAATTAAACATTCCTTGATGAAATCACCTTCAGTAAAAGGTTTTGAGTGTTTAGCTATCATCTCCGATAAAACGTAGCTTGCATGCACCGCCGCTTCACTCTCTTGTGATACTTTAGTAAACATAAACTGTTGTTTTTTCATTCCCAACTTGAACTCTTTTAACTTTTCTTGTCTCATTAAACCTTCGTAGGTATCATATTATGATTCATGTTGTTCATAATGACGTTTAATGTTATATAATTTTGGTACACTAATAGCATTATTACATATCAAGCAGATAATTTTATCTTTTACTTCAGAGCAAAAATACTCTAATTCCCACTTTTCATGAAAATTCCTATGTTCGTCAGCAATTTTTCGTTTAGTTTTACTGCCACTTGGTTTTGATGAAGACATATTGAATACAAAGGTCTGAAAAAAAAATTGTAATCGCTAACACAAAATAATAAAACGTTTTAATTAATATTTTAATTTTTTTTTTTAATTAATATTTTTTAACTTACCAGACACAGAATAACTGCACAAATTATTGAACGTAACTTTAAAAAAAAAATTTCTAGTACTCCGAAAGAATATTTTCTTTAAACTTTAAGGCACACAATACTTATGGCGATGTACATACGTTATGTATGTAGGTATAATATTATCAAAACTTACGACTTATGTATGGCGACCAGTGGTTCGTTATTAATAAATAAATTATGTATAATTACAATTTTTAAAAATTAGGCTACAAATTTTTATTATTATTTTTTTTAATTTATAAAATTTTTTTTATTAAAATATATTGTCTGGTGGGCCGCAAATTTATTCGTTGTGGGCCGCATGAGGCCCGCGGGCCGCGAGTTTGACATGCTTGTTTTAGCATGTATATCGGGATTGAGACATTAATTCTATTGAAGACACGCGTGTCTTGAAGACACACCAAGTGTGAACAAAATTGCCTGTCTCCTTAAAAAATATATATAAAACAGACGACTGGCGACTTTAAAGACTTTCCATTTCCTTAAGTTTTGTCCATGAGTGTGTGTATATATATATATATATTAAAAATAAAGAAGGCATCTCCTGACCACGAGCACATGTGCTTTTAAGATGGCAGAGCGCCATCTAGTGGAGCAAAAATAAACTAAACGTTTATTTAGCTTGCTCCGAGATATTTGACCAACCCAATTTCTTGAAAAAACAAGAAAAGTCATTCACGAACGCCTTTCGCGCTGTTGGCGCTCGTCAGCGTGGAGAAGGCTATAACCACTGCGACCAAAAAGATTTTTGGTCCCAATGGCCTCCCGAAAAATCAAGAAATGGGTATTTAAGGCCAAATTTGCGTAAAGACGCTCAACACATGAAAAAACAATAGAAAAAATGAAAGATAAGTGGGTCAGGTGTGGATGGCTTTTCTTGTTTTATCAAGAAATTGAGTTGGTCAAATATCTCGGAGCAAGCTAAATAAACGTTTAGTTTATTTTTTGCTCCACTAGATGGCGCTCTGCCATCTAAAAAGCACATGTGCTCGTGGTCAGGAGATGCCTTCTTTATTTTTAATATCAACACCTGACCCACTTATCTTTTATTTTTTTCTATTGTTTTTTCATGTGTTAAGCGTCTTTACGCAAATTTGGCCTTAAACACCCATTTCTTGATTTTTCGGAGGCCATTGGGACCAAAAAATATTTTTGGTCGCAGTGGTTACAGCCTTCTCCACGCTGCGAGCGCCAACAGCGCGAAACGCGTTCATGGTTGGCTTTTCTTGATTTATCAAGAAAATGGGTTGCCAAAATAGCAGGGAACAGGCTAAAGTTTAGTTGATTTCTGTTCCACTCTATGACGCTCTGCCATTTAAAATTTTCATGTAAACATGGTCAGGATATGCCTAATTTGTTTCAAGTATATACTAGCTGAATGACCCGGGCAACGCCCGGGTTTTACCCGATTATATGTTTTTTTTTTCAAATACTATTCGTTACAATTATAAATTAGCGCCGTGGATGTCCCTTTTGTGAAACGTCCCGCTCCAAAATTTACATGCACATTAGGTCAGCTGAAATTACCTCCCATCTTCACTGCTAGAGGCGCTGCTCGCGAGCGAAAGGACAAATTTGCAACGCAAATTTGCAAATAACTCGACGAATATTCGGGATAGAGACCTGAAAATTTCCCCATAGGTTTTTCCAGATTCTATTCTATATAATGTTAAAATTTCAGTCAGATTAGTTACGTATTGTGGACGTGTATAGCCGACAAACATACACCAATACATACATACACTGACTTTTATATTAAGAAGATAAAGAAAAATTCTCGATAAAAAGACACGAGTGACATAAAGATTTGAACTGGGTTCGTAGAGATATAAGATTTGCATGACACGAAGACTAGTTTTGTTCACGAAATAACGTTTGAGTAGACTGAGAATTTAGTTTAATTTAGATAATTTTTCCGGATATTCATATTCAAATATGTTGAGGATATATATATATGTCAGAGGAACATATACATTTTATATCGAATAATGTTCGGAAATAGCAATTTGATTTGAATGTTCCATTTCATTTTTTAATCTGTCACTATTTTGATTTCAAATTTGTAAGCTATTTGATATATACTTGTATATTTGAATTAAAATTAGATTTATTTCTTAACATAATATCCATAAAATGCTTACCAAGACCTCGAAAAACATTCCTCAATCTGAATTTTAACCTAAACAACAATTTAAAAAATAAGACTACTAAAAAGAAAGATCAATTCACTATTTGAAAATTCAATTTAAATGCAAAAGAGGCTTTTGAGCATGTCTTTTTTTAGTTCAAGTTTATCTGAGAAAGAGCACGCCTAAATCGCCTCTCTTATATTTTGATTAGACATAAGTTGATGCGTGTTAACTCTTTTAAGAATTCTCGAAACCCGCAAAAATTATTCTATATACAGTTACGAGCGGCATGCGTTCTTAATAATTCTTCATCTCTGTCACCGTTTGCTTTATTTTTGGAATGGCGCTCTCCTATTGGTTGGCTACGATCACGCCACCTTTGCCCCCCCCCCCCCATCATGCCCCCCCCCCCCCCACTCGCTTTTTGGTTTTTGTAACTATTGTGTTGGAGCGGGTCGCTCCTTAAATAAATGCATATATTAGTTAATAACTAAATGGAATCCTCTCTTTTTTTTCCCAGTAAGAGACGCCTACGGAAGCCAATAGTACATAGACAGATAAAGCACATAGGCTATAGTTATTAACTAATATATGCATTTATATAAGGCGCCAATTTATAATTGTAACAAATAGTATTTGAATAAAAACATTCAATCGGGTAAAGCACGGGCGTTGCCCGGGTCATTCGGCTAGTACAACATAAGTCTCAGCCGTTTAGCCAGGATCAAAGTGTAGTGAATACAACAAGTAGACACCAAGGGAAATTTAATAACTTTTATTGAAATAAAAAAATCATTTTTGAAATATTGAATGTTTAAATAATGAAACAAACTCTATTTCCTATATTTATTATTGTTTCATTGTGATGGATATCGTCGAGGATTATCGTCTGATACATATAAAATAAGAATATAATTAGCAACGTTATGCTTTGAGGGATCGTATAAAAATCTACGAGATTGAGATTCGAACCTAGTTTACAGGAACACAACCACTGCAACGTACTCTTTTTGCTCCCCATAACCATTATACACAAATAATATGCGTTATATTGACAATTTGATTTAGTTCATTTCTTCAAAACATTATCTTCACGTAAAAACTCACTAATAGCAGGTATGTAAATAAAATGGATTTTTTTAAAATTTAATAAGTTTTGTTTATACAATATTTCTATGGACCAATCGTCCGTCTTCTACGAGGTTTTTGTTATGAAGCACACAGCAGGTCGCGGTGAGCCCAACAAGCTCAACAAGTCTAACAAGCTTGTTGGGCGATAAACCATCTATGATATACATTTTAAACAATATTGAATATAAACTAAAGAGAGAGAGAGAAAAACAATGTAGTATGTAGCAATTGAATTAATTAAAGAAATAAATGAAAAATAAATATGAAATCCATCAACAATTAAAAATAGAGAAGCTACTCTCTGTTCTAATCAGCCAAATAAGAAACTCTATCGTCTATCAAGCATGTAGAACTTATTTTACTTGGAAATGTAAACTAATTTAAAATCCAAGAATATGTCAAAATCATTTAGATAAATCAGGAACATGTGATCAAACAATATGACGCGATATATAAAGAGATAAAGGTTTTTGTAGCTATAAATAGTAATTTCCTAATATCCGAGTCTGATAAAATATTGAAAAAACACCCTATTTACAAAATCGAACAAATCAATCATCTTTCATATCGATCACTATCAATATCTATTTATAATCGTATTTCTTCTTCTACATAGGTCTAATTAGGTCTATACAACATTCAGTCGACCTTTGGCAAATAAATGTACCTATGATAACGTAATTTTCTACCTAAAGTGATTTCTTTGGAAGTTTTATTTGGGAATTTAAGTTTTATGATTGAGATACAAGGAATTATCATTAATAATATTACATTGGAATTCTTTTTTTGGAATGTTATTAGAGAATTACTCTATCGCGCGTACATGTGATGGTACATTAAAAAAATATTTAATGAAATACTTAATTAATATTAAAAAATAGTTTTTTTTAACTTTTATTTAAATATTCACTGAAAACTGAACAACACTGTCATGTGGAATTCTGATATCTTCTACATTTGCGTTGTTAGCTTTATTAAATGTAAACAGTTTTCGATTTCTATGCGAGGTCTGGAAGTATATTCAAAATTTGATCATGCGTGTATCACGCTGACGAGGGCCAACAGCCCGAATTGCGTTCGTGGTTGGCTTTACTTGATTTATCAAGAAAATGGGTTAGTCAAATATCAGGGAACAGATTAAATCAATGTTTAGTTGACTTCTGTTCCATTAGATGGCGCTCTGTCATCTAAAATGCCCATGTGAACGCGGTCAGGATAAATTCTTTTTTGTTGTTGTTGTTAATAATATATAAATATATAAATGTGTGTGACGGGCTTTGTTGAAAACATCGATGAAGATACCGACACACGCGCTAAATGAAAAATTATCTCGTCTACGCCATGGTGCTAACCACTCGGCCATTAATAACGGCTTTTCCTCAATCCCCCGTTATTCTATCTGGGTTTTATCTTGATTGCTTAGCTCTCACTCTTGCATCCCAAGAAATCTGAAGACCTTTCTTCCTCTGACAGAAATATTGACTACTATGTGATATTCATAGCTATGCACATGTGCAAAAATATTATCAAATTAAAACGCGTAACAAGAATAATGAATACAACATTCACGATAATTGAATAAAAAGTTAATTCTTAACTTTTTATAAAAACACTAAACTTAAGCAGCGGAGAAGCACTCAAGTATGGCGGGTTGACAACTCAAGAAAGCCAACATGACCAATACCATAAGTGTTTGACCCTCTCGAAAGCCTCTCATATGTTCTTTAAAGACCTTTATATATATATAAACCTGGCCGTTATCACACAACCAGAAGACTTGTAAAAAGGTAAACTCTTATGGCATCACAAAAATTCAATTTTTGACAGAATCGAGATAAGATCGGAATCAAATATTTACTACAAAAATATGACATCTTCTCCGGCCCAATTGTATAAGTTTCTATACAATGTAACAAGATATTTAGCCATTTTAAATTTATATGCAAGTATTGTATCACAGATATTTTATCGTATTCTAGTTATGAAATATATTTTAGTGACCAACAACATATCGTGGTAGAGAGCACGAAGTCAGTGAGTTTAGTTAGTTCTTGCAGTTGTTGAAGATAGTTTTGCCCGAGGGGCTAAACTTTTGTTGGACTTTCTTGTCCACAATTGACCCCACTACTTGGTAGATATTTTCCCAATATCAATATTTGATTTTTTCTATTGCCTTATATATAGTTTTAATATCGATATATTTATTAAATAGAAAGAGATATTCTTAATATACTTATATTTTACTTTAAAATACCTATTATTTTAAACTTTAACAGTTTGAAAAACGTTTTCTATAAATATATTTCACTAGAATATTCACTATCTTAAAGATACAATTATTTTGTGAAGAGTGTACATTCAGCATCATTATTAGAACTAATTATTTTGCTTTGCCTTTTAAAGAAAAATTTTCAACAACCAATAAATAGAAGAAAAAACATATAGAGAGGTCTCTTGGCTCCTCGACGGTAAATTTTGGCATTAATAAAGATGACTAATGATCATGTTTTACAATTGGATGGCGCTCTCAATGATATGTTTAAATAAAATTGCATATTGGCTAAAAATGCATAATATCTCAAATAAAGTTTCCAAAAAAAAAGTATGTGATTATTAAAAGTATTTTCCTTTTTACTTAAAATGTTTAGATTAAAAGTTATTAACGAGAGAGAGAGAGCGATGTTTTAAGATTTTGTTCCGTGTTTGAGAGATCTATTTGCCACGCGGGAGTCTAAAAGCTGTTTGCTCGGCAAATATCCTGGCACCCTGGAGAATCAAAGATTCTTGGATGAAGGAACGCTCCAAAGTAAGCTGGCGTTCAGCAACATTTTGCGAATATATTACATCATTTTATAGGTTCGTAATATTGAAGAGACCTCTTTAAGAGATTATTTTAGCATTATATGATATTCATCTCTTCCATTTGTTTAAAGTTTATAATAAGTTTTCTTTAAAAAATATACACTTCGGCCAGTAATGGTTTTTATTTTCTAAACGTTTCAACAAAATCAATTTTTAACGCCTTGCCAAATTTATCATTTTTATTTATTTTTCCTGAGGAAGACAAAAGATTTTTTTGTTGAAACGTTGAGAAAATAAAAACCTTTACTAACCGAAGTGTCTATTTTTTAATGAAATATGAATGCCGGCCAGGCAGCCTCTATCTTTACGATAACAAGTTTTGTCTAGCCTATGGAGACCCCCAACTCTCTTAATTAAAAAACCTTTTAAAACATCCAGCTACGGCTTTTACTAGTAAAGTAATAAAAGAGCATCTACTGATCAAAACACTGATACTTGTTAATGACAGAACGCCATCAATCGGAAGAAATATGTACCTGAAACCTATGGAAGAGCCTTGCTCGATACATTATCTTGTAATTATATATAGGTACCTCTTCAGACCTATGAACTAATGCCCATATAGAGGTGCCTCTTTATGTACAACAATATTATCCTCCCCAACTTTATGTTATAAATATAACATATATATAAAGTCACACGAAAGTATGATATTCATGTACGGAAACACATGCTAGAGGAGGAAATTCAAAAATCATTAATCAAATCTGAACTATACGTAGTTCTGGAACCCTAGCTAATCCCCCAACAATGGTAAGTTACTTAGAAAATTACGTTGCGTTGTTACCTGTATTTTATGTATTTGAACTTTATCCTCTCACACAATGTTATTCAACATATTGTATATTACTCATGGACAAAACTTTAGGAAGTGAAAGGTCTTTGAGGTAGCCAGTCGTCGATTTTTTTAAGGAGATAGAGGCAATTTTGTTCACACTTAGTTATCTCGTGTGTCTTCAATAATTATCTCTCTCTTTCTGTGTATCAAATATCAATTCAAGAACCTGAAGTGCACTCTGTGCAATAGTAGTTTAGCCAGGAATTTCCACAATACAATTTTACTGTCCGGCTTTGGAAGATGGGAGAGTAATTCTCTTCGGAATATTGCTTATGAAAACAATTCGCCATATGCTTTATTGGAAAAGGTAATGAAAAGCAGGGCCAATGCATTGGTCTTTACAAATTCTGGAGAACAGCACAGTCGAAAAGGCGTAACACAGAAGAGCGACCCAGTGAGAGGAAAGATTGTTGTTATTCTCCACTTTCTGCAAATACATTTGGCTTCTGTTTACCCAACTAGGATAATCCTGTAAGGGACGAATGTCCCTAATAAAGGCTTTGTTGTTGTTGTTGTATATCAAATATATTTCAGAGTTATTGTCTGAATCCCGATAAACTTAATGAAAGGTGCAACTTCTTTTTTGTCCATGTCTGTAAGTAAATGTAAAAATACTACTAATACTAATTGGAATATTCATCATAAATCATAATAAATAAGTTCTGCCCCCAATATATATAAGACATTTAAGGCTTATATTGTTAGTGGTCTGTGTACATTAATACTTAGAATATTTTATTATTATCTATCCTATAGTTATTTTATTCAGAGAGAAATATTTTTCTCAACGGAAACATTGATGGCTGTTAGCAACTCGTCATAATTTTCCAACAACATTTTATATTTTAGAGTTTTTTTTGTTGTTGTTGTTGAGGTAGGGGCCATAAAAAAGTCTGCACAAGTGAAGGCTGCAGTTGTGCATCGATTCACATAGAAACACCACAGAATATTTCTGCCATAACATCTTGATTTGACAAAATACTTGTACTTTTCGGAAGTTGAATCGACTGATACATTAGCCAAATCTGTTGCTTTGAAAGAAGATGCAGAAATGTGTAGAACTAAACTCACTCATAAAATCTATCTATATCAGTTCAGAGCAAACCTTGGGGAATAAATATTGGTACAGCAGAGAAAAAAGCCGAGAGAACTTTGATTTCTGATCTCTCTTGCAGTGATTACATAAGGATTACAACAGGCCACCTGAAACCCTTGACATTTGAAAGGGGGAGATAAACTTTCCCAACATATATCTGGAAAATATCAATGAAGATATTTTCTATAATAGCATTTTTTTATGTTTACCTCATTCACTATGCGAAAATACACGAAACAATATTTTGCCGCAATTTATAAATACACAGGTGTCCAAAAAATAAGAAACTTAACCAATATTGAAATTTCTCAAAAGCTAATTTATTAACAAATATAAAATTTAGTATACAAATAGTTTACACTATGGAGAATTTGACTAGCTATATGAAAATTTAAAAAAATATATTTGAAAATATGAATTATGCAAATTATTACCAACATACCCAAAGCTAAGGTTCCAGATCTTAAAGAAATAAGATATCAATAGGGAGTATGATCACCTCTAACAGCTATCAAGGTCTCACAGCGAGCCCTCATACTGTTTACCAGGCTTTGGAGGAGGTCCAGGGGTAGTAAACCCCACTCCTCCAATAGAGCAGTTCTTAGCTCAACGAGGGTTCTGGGAGAGGGGTGACGAGCTCCAATACGCCTCCCTAGAGCATCCCACATATGCTCTATTGGATTCAGGTCCGGAGATCTGGCTGGCCAATCCATCCTTCGAATATTCTCACTCTGGAGATATTCATTGACTAGCCTAGCCCTATGCGGACGAGCATTATCGTCCATAAAAATTAAATTGTGACCAATTTGATCTCTATAAGGTCTTAGATAGGGCTCAAGGATCTCGTCCCTGTACCTTTGGGCAGTTAAAGTGCCCCCAGAAAAAAATGTGGAGGGGTGTGCGTCTGCTAGAACTGATGCCAGCCCAGACTAAGAGACTGCCCCCTCTAAAACTGTCTATTTCCCTGATGTTACTGGGATGATAGCGGGTTCCAGGCTCCCTCCAGATGAAACCTCGTCGGGAATCTGTGTTTAAACTAAATCTTGACTCGTCACTGAAGAGAACATTGGCCCACTGATCATTAGTCCAGGCGTGATGTTCCAAGCACCAATTCAAGCGGGCTCTCCTGTGAGCAGAGGTTAAAGGGATACAGACCATTGGTCGTCTTGCATAAAGAGCACCTTCGTGAAACCTTCGGTAAACAGTTTGTCTTGAAATTTTCGTTCCAGTAGCACTTGAGAGTTCATTAGAGAGTTGAATAGCTGTCATCTCCCTATGGCGCTTGGCAGTTACGACCAGATAACGGTCTTCAGAGGTAGCTGTTTTTCTTTTTCTACCAGAGCCTTCTTTTCTTTTGATGGTTCCTGTCTCAATGACCTGTTTCCATATTTTGCTGACTACAGAATTATTCACATTCAGCCATTTTGCTACTTCAAATTGTGATTGCCCTGCCTCCATTCTTCCAACAGCTCTCCATTTTAAATCATCTGCCAAAATTTTCGTAAACTCATAATTAACTAAGGATTAAATAAAATTATAATTGGACAATTCTTAGATGGGGTAAACGACACGTCAAATAGCACACTTATAAAGACAAGCAAAAATTTGCATATTTTCAATTTTACCGAATCGAATGGTTGCGATAAATAAATTCTACGACTTAAAATACCTAATTAAATTACTTTTTAGCTTTTAGCGTTGTATATTTTAAAACATATTAAAAAACAAATGTTTCTTTTTTTTTGGACACCAGTGTATAATAATTTTGAGGTGTAAAAAATTTTAAAAACGATTCCTTGTAGATACAGGTTTTCTCGGCTGGTATTATAATTTCTATATAATAAAGGACATCGCGGCCAGAAAAGGTGCTTCATTTCATCAGCGTTCTGGCAAAACTCTTTTGTCCGGTCAGTATAAAAGTATGCAAAATAAAAAATGTGATTGAAGAGAGCTTACACCATTGGATAGTGGGCTATCTAGACCGAAGTCTGTACGTCTGTAAAAGAGCTTACATCATTGGATAGTGGGCTACCTAGACCGAAGTCTGTACATCTGCAAGAGCTTACACCATTGGATAGTGAAATACCTAAACAGATAACTGTACGTCTGCAAGAGCTTACACCATTGGATAGTGGGCTACCTAGACCGAAATCTGTACGTCTGTAAGAGCTTACACCATTGGATAGTGGGGTACCTAGACCGATGTCTTTACGTCTGCAAGAGATTACACCATTGGATAGTAGGATATCTAGACCGAAGTCTGTACGTCTGCAAGAGCTTACACCATTGGATATTGGGCTACCTAGACCGATATCTGTAGGTCTGTAAGAGCTTACAGCGGAGAAGAAGGATCTTAGAGTTATAAAATATTAAGAAATATTATCTCCCGATTGTGCAACTGAAATTTTCAGATGGCTTACCGCCATCTATCAAGAAGAAATCAACTAACAGTTGATTTTTTAATATTTTCCAGAGAAAAGCCCTTTCTTGGTTAATCGAGAAAAAGTCAACCACACGTACACCTACCGTACATTTTTATTTATAGAAATTTTACCAGAATTGCTTGAATCCTTGATGTTGAAGGTTTAGGTTAAGTATATAAATATATTTAAGTTTACAATAACAGATGATGTGTTTATGCCCATCATGTTTGCATAAATCTATATACACTGCATGACATTGAAAATGGAACACCAAGAAATAGTGGCCAGAAAGTGATGAAACTCGGCAGACAGAGAGACAGGGACGAACAATAAGTGATCTTTATTTCAAAATGATAGTCATAATACAGAGCGAGAACGGCGTCGGCTTAGTAGCAAGTAGGACCACCGCGGACGGCGATGCACGCAGCAACACGTCTAGGTAGAGAGTCAATCAGAGTACGGATGGCGTCCTGAGGGATGGCTCTCCATTCCCTCTCAACCATTTGCCACAGTTCGTCTTCTGAACGCGGCTGTGGCAAGGCATGCAAACGGCGTCCAATGATGTCCCAGACGTGCTCGATTGGTGAGAGATCAAGAGAGTACGGTGGCCAGGGAAGCATCTGTACATCTTGCAGAGCTTGTTGGCTAATGCGAGCAGTGTGCGGTCGGGCGTTATTCTGCTGATAAAGGGCATTGGGTACCCCCTGAAGGTAGATGTGTGTCACCGGTCACAGCACATCATCAACGTATCGTTGGGCCGTCATAGTGCCCTGAATACGAAATACAGGTGACCTGGAATCATACACGATTGCGCCCCAAACCATGATTCCACGTTGTCGCACGGTGGGGCGTTCCACAATTGCTGCCGGATTGGACCTTTCTCCACGTCGACGCCACACGCGTACACGGCGACTATCACTGGACAAGCAGAAACGCGACTCATCTGAGAACACGACCCTGTGCCATTCCGTCATCCACGTCGATCTAGCCCGGCACCATTCCAAACGTTGGCGCCTATTCGGTGGGGTCAATGGCAGTCTTCTTAGCGGACGGCATGAGTGCAAGCCATTAGCAACCAATCGACGGGAAATGGTTCTGGTCGTGATGGAATGATCTAGGGTGTCTTGCACATGTTGCAGGATGGCGGTACAAGTGGCTTGTGGGGCCGCCACTGCTTGTCGAAGGATACGCCGATCCACACGTGCTGACGTCACTCTGGTTGCACCGACATTCCTATAAATTGCCACATTTCCTTTTTCCAACCATCTTCTCCACAGTCGGTGCACCGTGGACGCACCAAGGTGTGTATCAGCTGCGATTTGACGTATGGACCAACCTACCCTTTTCAGTCCGATCACCATGCCCCTCGTAAAAGCGTCTGTCTGCTTGAACTGCCTCCGTTTACGATGACCTGGCATTCTCTGTTATTACACGTGTCTTTTGACACAAGAACAAAATTTCTACAATGATTTTCCTTGAATAAATAACGACACGAATACTGTTCTTTCTGCAAGTTCCTTCCCTTATATCTTACTCCATGTGCGCACGAGAGCTGCGCATTTTACATCATTTGTATAACTCAGTTAGGCGCGTCTACCCTGAAATTTGCATAATTTTCTGGCCACTATTTCTTGGTGTTCCATTTTCAATGTCACGCAGTGTATATATAAATGAATGTATGTGTGTGTGTGTGTCTGTCCTTTATGCCTGACAAACCACTCATTGGAACGCCATGAAACTTTGGGAAGTTATTTAATATAGTACTGGGAAGGTTTCCGAAAAATAATTTCTTGAATATCTTGAATATCCTTAGAGTTATTTGCAGATTTGTAGATTTAACTCGCAAGCAGCGCCACCATTGCGACGATGATAACAAGTTTTTTTTATCTATAAGTTTTTTTATCACTAAGTTTATCATCTTAAAGATTATTTATCAAAAGTAAGATTATCTCAGGATGACACGGCAATTTATTTGAGACAAGAATAATGATACAATTCCAAGGCAAATATACTATTCCTTTAACTTCCAATTACCGAGGGAACCAATTAATATTGTTTTTATTCAACTTATCAAGTATTTTTCAAGGGACCGGGAAAAAATGTTCACTAGATAAAACGATGATTTTGTAATGTAGAAATTAGGAAAGACAAAATTCAGGATGACACGGCACACAGGGACGGGGAAAAAAATGTTCACTTTATCGAGAGATTCAAATTTATGAGTTTCAAATTATCAAAATATATATATATATTTTTTTTATAAGTTTATAGAGAACTAGTAGAAAAGCCCGTCCAAGAACGGGATCGGCTAGAGCAGGTGGATTCCTAATTTTATTTCTCACATTCCTTTTTGATACTTAATAATATGTAATCGGAAGCGTTCGAGGTAAAATAACGTTCATGGTCCGTCAGGGATCGATCCCCTTCCGAGCTTTGCAACATTTTACCTTTCGGGTCATTTTATTGATATTTTTTTAATCAACATTTTTACTTTAAAAGAGGTGAACTTACAATGAATAAATTTCTTTGTAAACAACATTTTTAGTGAAGCAAGCTGAACTATTTTCAAGAAGCCTTCCTTGCTTGCTTCCGTGGATTATTTTTATTTTAACACACTTAGAGCTTTTTACCCTACAAAAAGCAACATATAACTGACCATGGCTAAAAACTGATTCAGGTAAATAGATGCCAACCATTTCAAGGGTTTGGCCTTGTGATTTATTTATTGTCATAGCGAAGGCTAATTTTACAGGGAACTGTCCCCTTCTGAGAATGAAAGGAATCTTAGAATGTTGACGGAACGGATGTTTTCCATGTGGTTCTTTGAAAGTTGATGCTTTCCAGTCATTAAACTTTCAAGTAGTTCAGAGGTTTGAATCGGTTCAAGTTCGACTTTTCCTTTGGAACAGCATTTATGAAAAGTTTTACTGTATGTCGTTTGTTCCAATTCGAAATACTTTGCTCTACATTTTGGGCAAACTTGATCAAGTTGGCCACAAAGGTGCAGGGGAATTTGATCTTCCTCGAAACCTGTCCCTGTTGGCAAAGGTAGATTATCTCCCTGTCGAATTCTTTGCATCCTCAGCCTACTGTTTTCCCTTTGAAGGGCTCTTTGATTTTCGCTCATATTCATTCGGTATTGCCGTTGTTTTTCATTATGCCGTTCTCTTACGGGTGAATTTAAACGTCTTTGTCGCTGCTGTTCAATACGACGTTGCTTTGCTTCGATGGCCTCAACAATAGAAAGGGCTCTTTTAGGAGACATCTATATATATAAAAATGAATGTTTGTATGTTTGTTGGTCTGTTGGTATGTCCGGTATACAAATTCGCAGTAGTTCACTAATTCAAACCAAAATTTCCATATATAGGTAAAAAATAACGGGGATGACGATAGGCTATTTTAAAAAATATATAAATCAATTATTAAAACTATATATTCAAATTATTCAACTTAGCTCACGAGCAGCGCCCTCTAGAACGCGTGGCGATTTTGACGGCGGGGGATGCCCATTGGCTGCCGGCGCAGCACGTGACTTCCCTGCCCCCTGCCCCCCCCCCCCCCGCCGAGTAAATGTGATCTCCCGGCTGCCGGCCGGTTAGCCACTTCATGTTCCCACCGCGTGCGGTCCTGGCGTTGGTGACACAGCTGTGCCAAGTGCCAAAAAAGCCTCGCGGGTGACCTCCGGGAACTACGTCCATCTTCCATATGTAAAATACATTTAATCGTGTAAACCCGGGCGTTGCCCGGGTCATTCGTCTAGTTGTTTATAAAAATAAAATAATCAAGCTAAATTAAAAAAATAAAATTATTTAAAAAATATTATTCCTCAAATATTCACCGAATAAATTGCCGAAAGCAAAAAATGACTAATAAGGTCAGAATACAATAAAATAAAGGATGAAAACAAAAACCAAACAGACCTACAGCCGGCCACGTCACTTAACTACGTAACTTGATCACGTGACTTAACTACGTAACTTGAACACGTGACACAGAATGGACCAATCCTATTCGGCTTCAACGAACAAACGCTTTATTATATGTGATTGTTTTGACAAATGTTCGTTAGACAAACCTTTACTCGGGTAAAACCCGGGCGAAACCGGGTACATCCGCTAGTAATATATAAAACTATACTTCGAAGTTAGAATTTCACAGGGAGTATATTGATCTATCAAAGTGTAGTGCCTCTATAATCCAAATGAGTGTATTCATAATGCGCCATCTATTGACTTTTCCTGCAAACTTGCAGACTCAATTCGTTAACAAGTCATCAAAATCATTCTTGGCAAATTGAGACCGTCAGAAAGTAAAACGGAAGAAGAACTTAAATTCCATTATTAAGACCACTTTTACTCACTACCATTGTCTCCATGACAATATTGTACTGTATACTTTGGAGTATAATAAAAGGCTTTGTTTATTTTCACATAACAATAACAACTCTTGCAAAACAAAACAAAAACAAACAACACGCTGAAACAAAATGTGATTATAAAAGTATGAATCAAAACGTTACTTGGTTAGGATAGAGAAAGATTCAGCCGTCCCTGATAAAATCAATTCCAAAATCTACTTGAGGCAAGGCATCTTAAAGTTTCCAGCCAACTTTTAATGGAATAACCATCACGGAGGCCAATATTCTGCTTGGGTTCCAATTATATAGACCGTGTGAGGACTTCCTAATTTCATTCCTGAACTTGCACATTGATAGATTAATTCTCTTTTTTTTTTTTTTTTTTTATAACTGAGAGAGAGGCTAATTATTATCTCAGTGGCCATAAAGTTTTCTCTTTACGTTTTTCAAAGTTTCAACTAGGGAATTGAAATCAATCTTTGTTCAATCCCAAGAATATTTATATTCATCAAAGTATTAATTTTTACACCCACACAGCATATTTTATATTTTTAATTCACTTTTACAATTTTAAAACTATTTTTTAAGTTTTATATTATTGCTTCAACTGTTTAAAACAAAACAGACTTTGTGAGGGTTCGCACTGATGGTTAGGTTCTCTCATTATTTTTATCATTGCAGTCAGGGCAGTAAATTTTGTTATATTTCAAACAATAACACAGGTCTACAAAAAATAAACTCTTTTTTTTTTGCCGGAGAAAACCTGATGTTGATTCTAATGTAACTTTTCATGCTGAATTCAAAAATGAAATAAGAAGTTTTCCATCACCCATAGTTCTTGTAGAATAACCATTTTTTCTATAAATTGGTATATACAGTAATAATGCAGAGATTTTACGTAAATATTTTTAAAGTAAACCTCATTACAATAGCTAGCGCTTTATTTTTGACAAGAAGAGTTGATATGTGGAGCCAAAAGCTTTATTTTATTTGTTATTAATTAAATTTTGCTCTTTAAGAATCATAAATATTAATTTTAATAACAAAAATTATTGAATTTTTAGTTAAATATGTTCAATTTATAATGCAATCTATTTTGCTTTCAACTTTGCTATTTGCTGAATAACAGTTTTAATATATATATATATATATATGTAATAAGAGATGTCCTGTCGGTTCACTGTAATGATTTGTTGAGTTTGATGTCGACTACTGAAATAAGTTGAAGTTCTGGTAAGCCATGTGTAGAGTTTTCCAGTACCTCTCTGCACCTTGGAAGACCTTTAAAAGTTCTCACAAAATACAGGCAGACGTGGTCGAGGCAGAGTGGAAAGTTTGGGATGTCCCCACAGAAAACGAAGACACAATTGCACTAAGAAAGTTCCGTAACAGATAAAAGTTGAGCTAGGAGCGAACATGGAGAGCTAGAAGATTTCTTACTCGTCTACATGATGGATGGGATGGAACTCAGGTACTACCGACGTGAGCTGACGCTAAGGGTGAACCAAAACTGTCAAGTCCCTGTAAAAGTGATGTATTTATAGGTTAAAAGACGGGGGGGACCTTATGTGACAGGGGCGTTTGAGAAAGGGCGCCTTTACCTGTCCAGGTGTGAGAGGGGTCTCTGCATTCCACCACATGTGACAGTGTGGGTGGCCTGTCGTGGGAATTGTGAATCTACCTGATTTATGACTTCCATCTTTAGACTCTGTTGTTCTGGCAATACTATATGTTCGATCTCTGCCCTAGCTCAACTCTTAAATCTATTACAGATTCTATTTATTTATCCACTTTGTACAAATTACATTACATAGGGCGATGCAATGACACAGATTAATCATGCGCATAATTATTTATAGATGTGTTTCTATATACAACATGACAATCTTATTATAAGTTATATACACAGTATGGGGTTGTTGGTTCAAATTACCATATATATATATATTTAAATTGAACCTAACGATTTGTTTAATTGATTTGCATCAGAGGTGACAGGTAATTTTGGAGTGATCAGTTTATTCTTCTCTATCGATTTGCTTTTATAAATCGTGTGCACTAGACTGTGTCAATATGCCTAGGCGTTGCATTAATATTCCTGATATTTTCTGTTACATTTGTGGGGAATTAACTTTCAAAGTTCAAAGGCGAAAATTTACACCTCTCATCAAAAAGTGCTATCAACTTTATTTTGGCTGTAAAGTCGGTGACCAAGATAAGACTTGGACTCCTCATCATTGTTGTGAAATTTGTGTTCGACGTCTTACATGATGGATTAAAGGTGAACGTCATATGCCGTTTGCGGTTCGAATGATATGGAGGGAACCTAAAGACCATTCTTCAGTTTATTATTTTGTTTGACAAAGATTACAGGTATTACATCCAAATCAAGACATACATTTGAATATCCAGATTTGCCTTCTGCTATGAGACCGGTTCCTCATAGTGATATTTTACATGTGCCATAGCCTCCTGAAAATGTAATATTTAGTGACGATGATTCAGATAGACGAGAGCAACAGTCGGATGACACAAATTTTGAAGCAGGTGCTTCATCTGAACCTCATTTGTTAACCCAAGGAGATTTAAACGACCTCGTACGTGATTTAGATTTATCCAAAAAACAGAGTGAACTTTTAAGCTCTAGATTAAAAGGCTGGAATCTGCTGCATAAAGGCACAAAAGTATGCTTTTTTCGCAAGCGTCAAGATGAATTTCAAGACTTCTTTTCCCAAGAGAATGATTTAGTATATTGCAATGATGTTGTTAGTCTAATGGAAGCGCTTGGTCATAACCATGATACAGAAGAGTGGCGTTTATTCGTTGATTCTTCAAAATTCAGTTTGAAAGCTATTCTCCTTCACAACGGAAATAAGTTCCCATCAGTGCCAATAGCACATGCATCCAACATGAAAGAGACTCACGAAAACATGAAACTGCTTTTGAAAAAGATAGAATAAGAAAGATACGGTTGGAAAATATGCAGCGATTTGAAATTCATTGCTCTCTGGCGTGGATTACAGCTTGGATATACAAAATTTTGTTGTTTTCTGTGTGAGTGGGATAGCAGAGATAGGGAAAGGCATTACATTAAAAAAAGCTGGCAAAACCGTGAAATCTTTACTCCAGGACATGAAATTATTATAAATCCTCCCCTGTTCTATCCAGAAAATATTTACTTACCACCATTACATATTAAACTGGGATTAATGAAGAACTTTGTCAAGGCAATGGATCGAAATGCCAGTGGATTTGCCTACCTAAAACAAAAATGTTCTAACATAAGTGATGCGAAAATTAAAGAAGGCATTCTCGTTGGACCTCAGATTCGAGAATTGCTGCAGGATGGAAATTTTCAAAATAGTTTGAATGAAGTTGAAGCAGCAGGATGGAATTCCTCAGAAACGTTTGCAAGAACTTCTTAGGAAGTGTCAAGGTTGAAAATTACCGAGACATAGTTAATGATCTGTTGCTTTCCTACAAGGCATTGGGATGTAATATGTCTCTCAAGATCCATTTCCTGCATTTCACATCTGGATTTCTTTCCAGACAATCTTGGTGCTGTTAGCGATGATCATGGTGAGAGGTTTAATCAAGATATATTAAGCATGGAGAAGCGGTACCAAGGTAAATGGAGTCCCGGTATGCTTGCTGACTACTGCTGGACACTCAAGAGGGATGTACCACAAGCAAGGTATAGAAGAAATTCCACTGTCACTACTTTTCAATAAAATAAATATATTTCGTTCATATAGGCCTATATATTAAAAACATTTCCAAATTTCATGTAGGTGTATCTCAAATTTCTTGCGCGATAGAAAAAAACTAATGGTATATTTGGAATCAGCACAAATAGTTATATTTAGATAAGATGCTGTTTCTTTTGGGACAAAGAAAAATAATTTTTGATAAACCAGTGTAATGTAATAAGTTTATGCAAAAATGCTTACGTAATATTTTTTTTTGCATTTTTTGCTGGGGGGCTGTCAAAGGCTGTCACGCAAAAACCATGGGTGATGGAAAATTTCTGATTATATTTTTGAGTTTAGCATGAAAAGTAACACCAGAAACACCATCAGGTTCTCTTGGGCAAAAATGTTGACCAGTGTAATCATTAACGCTTGAATATTTTACATTTATAATAACTTTATAAACTTTGAATTATATTTACATATCTTTCACTACCTAATGTATCTCTATACATTCGCCGTCTACTATTGCCTCTAGAGTTGAATAGATTCTCCAAATTTTTCAAGCCACCCCTCCCACTTCCCATGAAATAAATATTGTAATTACTCCTATTTAATCATAAAAAGCCTTAACAAAAGAGGAACAAGCACAATATCTCCAAAATCAACACTGAACATCTTAAGTATCTCGTTTACACCCGTAGACATTCCAAACACAGGGCCAACATATCTGTGATTGTATCCAGTGTCTGCTACAATCCAGAAATGTTATACGAACTCGTATGATGCAACGCCATCAACTGATGAAGCTCGCCCGATTTTCTATCATAGCCTTCGAAAAAATTCATTTAGGTAAAATTGAAAGTAGTTTTTTTCTTCCTTATAGAAATACACAATAATTTAGACCTATTTGGATGCTATTTAATCAGGTTTAATAGTTGAGATTGGTAGGAATCATTATCATATTTTAAAAGTTTTATAATATATAAATTATCCACTAAAGTGCGTATTTTGGGCCTGAAAATGAGTATTTAAAATATAATGAATTTCTCTCATAATTGCATATAACACTATCGATATATATATTTTAGCAGCATATTTATTATAATATTAACATACTAGCCGAGTGACCCGGGCAACGCCCAGGGTTTACCCAAAGGGCCTGCAGAGACTTTAAAAGTATAGATTGACCATGTTTTGATGTCCTGAACTATAGCCTATCATATAACAAACTGTAATTCGACACTATCAATAATTCGACACTTCCGATAATTCGACCGTTTTAAAAATCAAATTTACACAGTCGATTGTTGTTTAAATACAACCTTACCGGTAAAAAGGTATTACAGAGGCGATGACAGCCACTGAAAATGTACAAAATTTATGTATAGAGAAATGGGAGAATTTAGTGAATAAAGAGAAGTCCAAAATCTAAATAATTGATAATAGTGTATTAACAAACAACTAATACAAAAAAATTCCTTTGAGGTAAGAAACTATAGACATTAGTAAAAAGTTTATGAAAATAAATCAGAAAAAAGAGGTTGTCAACTATATTGCAGAGGAGACTACTTATAAAAGGAATTAATCTAAAGGACTCATTAAAAATTAATTTCTATTTTTATTCATACATGAGTTCAACTTTATATGTATTTTGTCCAAAGTTCAAACACGTGAAAAAGCCGCATAGAGCTGTCCATGCGTATGTAGTAAGAACCCAAATATTATTTATCGTCATAGCAAAAGCCAACTTTAGTGAAAACTGATGCCTCTTAAGAATGAAGGGAAGGCTGATATCTGAAGGAGCAAAATATATTTTTGGCACCAATACAGTGTATCCAACATTGGTCCCGGTCAGTATTTGTGCTTCAACTCTACTTGTATGCCATCCAAAGTTCACACACGTGAAAAAGCCACATAGAGCTGTCCATGCATAAATGCAGGTTCTTGTAGAAAGAAACTCACTCTAGTAAAGGTTTGGCCTTAAGCCTTATTTATAGTCATAGGAAAAGCCAACCCTATTGGAAACTCTTGCCTCTTCAGAATGAAGGGAATGTTGATATCTGAAGGAGCCAAAGATGTTTTGACACCAATACAGTGTGTCCAACATTGGCCCCTGTCAGTATTTGTACCTCAAGGACATGAGAGCACATGCACTGTATCACCATACATGTACCATTGTAAAGACCCTGCTTAAGATTAAAATTTCTCAGAAGCATAACAATAGCACCAACCTAGAGTATAACTGGTGTGGAGGCATTCTTCTGGGAGTAAGGCTATTGAAAAATTCAATTAGAAGTTATTTTGCTCCTCCACAATCTTACACTCCACACTGTTAACACTGAGGAAACACTGACTCGTGTTTGGTAAGCAATTTCAAGAAAGAAACTATAGGTATTGGTTGAAGAGTTTAAAAATATATATTTTGAGTGAAAAAAAAAAGACACAAATCAGCAAATAAAATTGCAAACAATACTACTATATCACAGATAAGACAACATATAAAAGGAATGAATTCATTTAAATGACCTCATTAAAACGACATTTATAGTTTTATATATAAAATATAACCTCGATAATTCGACCAAGTTTTGTTGTCCTTACCTACAGCCTATTAAATAACAAATTTAATTTGACACTATAGATAATTCGACCATGTTTTGTTGTCCTGACCTACAGCCTATCATATAAAAAACTGTAATTAGACACTCTCGATAATTCGACCATGTTTTGTTGTCCTGACCTACAGCCTATCATATAAAAAAACTGTAATTCGACACTCTCGATAATTCGACCATGTTTTGTTGTCCTGACCTACAGCCTATCATATAAAAAACTGTAATTCAAGAGTTTAAAAATATATATTTTTAGTGAAAAAAAAAAGACACAAATCAGCAAATAAAATTGCAAACAATACTACTATATCACAGATAAGACTACATATAAAAGGAATGAATTCATTTAAATGACCTCATTAAAAACTACATTTTATATATACTTGGGTTCAACTTTACATGTATGCTATCCAAAGTTCGCACACTTGCAAAAGTCACATAAAGTTTTCTGTGCGTAAACCCAGGCTCTTGTAGCAAAGGTTTGGCCTTGAGCCCTCTTTATATTCATAGCAAAAGCCAACCTTAGTGAAACATAAAGCCTCTCTAGAATGAAGCGAAAGTTGGTATCCGAAGCAGAGGAAAACTATAAAACTGAAAGCCAGGACAGGCATAAAAAGAAAATTCCAAGTATGTGAGGAAACAATTGATGAAAAAAAAAGGATTGTTGTCCTTACCTACAGCCTATTAAATAACAAATTTAATTTGACACTATAGATAATTCGACCATGTTTTGTTGTCCTGACCTACAGCCTATCATATAAAAAACTGTAATTCAAGAGTTTAAAAATATATATTTTGAGTGAAAAAAAAAGACACAAATCAGCAAATAAAATTGCAAACAATACTACTATATCACAGATAAGACTACATATAAAAGGAATGAATTCATTTGAATGACCTCATTAAAAACTACATTTTATATATACTTGGGTTCAACCTTACATGTATGCTATCCAAAGTTCGCACACTTGCAAAAGTCACATAAAGTCGTCTGTGCGTAAACCCAGGCTCTTGTAGCAAAGGTTTGGCCTTGAGCCCTCTTTATAGTCATAGCAAAAGCCAACCTTAGTGAAACATAAAGCCTCTCTAGAATGAAGCGAAAGTTGGTATCCGAAGCAGAGGAAAACTATAAAATTGAAAGCCAGGACAGGCATAAAAAGAAAATTCCAAGCATGTGAGGAAACAATTGATGAAAAAAAAAGGATTCCAAAAAAATACTGCAAAAAAGAAACCAGACACAAAAAGCAACAATTGAGTACACAAATACAGCATCAGCCTATTTATGAGAAGAAAAAAAAAGACAGACACAAAAATGGAGCTAAATTCAAATGAAAAACTATAACAAATTAATAAAAGAAAATAAGACCTAATCCAAATAATTTAATTAAAAAAAACGGCACACACTATTAAATTATTTGGATTAGGTCTTATTAATGAGAAAAGAAAAGATGCCAAAGAGAGATGAAAAGATGCCAAAAAAGATAACCAGATACAAAAATTGTGCTAAATTCAAATGAAAAACTATAACAAACACTTATAAAAGATAGAATAAAAGGAGCCAAAGATGTTTTGACACCAATACAGTGTGTCCAACATTGGCCCCTGTCAGTATTTGTACCTCAAGGACATGAGAGCACATGCACTGTATCACCATACATGTACCATTGTAAAGACCCTGCTTAAGATTAAAATTTCTCAGAAGCATAACAATAGCACCAACCTAGAGTATAACTGGTGTGGAGGCATTCTTCTGGGAGTAAGGCTATTGAAAAATTCAATAGGAAGTTATTTTGCTCCTCCACAATCTTACACTCCACACTGTTAACACTGAGGAAACACTGACTCGTGTTTGGTAAGCAATTTCAAGAAAGAAACTATAGGTATTGGTTGAAGAGTTTAAAAATATATATTTTGAGTGAAAAAAAAAGACACAAATCAGCAAATAAAATTGCAAACAATACTACTATATCACAGATAAGACAACATATAAAAGGAATGAATTCATTTAAATGACCTCATTAAAACGACATTTATAGTTTTATATATAAAAATATAACCTCGATAATTCGACCAAGTTTTGTTGTCCTTACCTACAGCCTATTAAATAACAAATTTAATTTGACACAATAGATAAATCGACCATGTTTTGTTGTCCTGACCTACAGCCTATCATATAAAAAACTGTAATTAGACACTCTCGATAATTCGACCATGTTTTGTTGTCCTGACCTACAGCCTATCATATAAAAAAACTGTAATTCGACACTCTCGATAATTCGACCATGTTTTGTTGTCCTGACCTACAGCCTATCATATAAAAAAACTGTAATTCAAGAGTTTAAAAATATATATTTTGAGTGAAAAAAAAAAGACACAAATCAGCAAATAAAATTGCAAACAATACTACTATATCACAGATAAGACTACATATAAAAGGAATGAATTCATTTAAATGACCTCATTAAAAACTACATTTTATATATACTTGGGTTCAACTTTACATGTATGCTATCCAAAGTTCGCACACTTGCAAAAGTCACATAAAGTTTTCTGTGCGTAAACCCAGGCTCTTGTAGCAAAGGTTTGGCCTTGAGCCCTCTTTATATTCATAGCAAAAGCCAACCTTAGTGAAACATAAAGCCTCTCTAGAATGAAGCGAAAGTTGGTATCCGAAGCAGAGGAAAACTATAAAACTGAAAGCCAGGACAGGCATAAAAAGAAAATTCCAAGCATGTGAGGAAACAATTGATGAAAAAAAAAAGGATTGTTGTCCTTACCTACAGCCTATTAAATAACAAATTTAATTTGACACTATAGATAATTCGACCATGTTTTGTTGTCCTGACCTACAGCCTATCATATAAAAAAACTGTAATTCGACACTCGATAATTCGACCATGTTTTGTTGTCCTGACCTACAGCCTATCATATAAAAAATTGTAATTCAAGAGTTTAAAAATATATATTTTGAGTGAAAAAAAAAGACACAAATCAGCATATAAAATTGCAAACAATACTACTATATCACAGATAAGACTACATATAAAAGGAATGAATTCATTTGAATTACCTCATTAAAAACTACATTTTATATATACTTGGGTTCAACTTTACATGTATGCTATCCAAAGTTCGCACACTTGCAAAAGTCACATAAAGTCGTCTGTGCGTAAACCCAGGCTCTTGTAGCAAAGGTTTGGCCTTGAGCCCTCTTTCTAGTCATAGCAAAAGCCAACCTTAGTGAAACATAAAGCCTCTCTAGAATGAAGCGAAAGTTGGTATCCGAAGCAGAGGAAAACTATAAAATTGAAAGCCAGGACAGGCATAAAAAGAAAATTCCAAGCATGTGAGGAAACAATTGATGAAAAAAAAAAGGATTCCAAAAAAATACTGCAAAAAAGAAACCAGACACAAAAAGCAACAATTGAGTACACAAATACAGCATCAGCCTATTTATGAGAAGAAAAAAAAAGACAGACACAAAAATGGAGCTAAATTCAAATGAAAAACTATAACAAATTAATAAAAGAAAATAAGACCTAATCCAAATAATTTAATTAAAAAAAACGGCACACACTATTAAATTATTTGGATTAGGTCTTATTAATAAGAAAAAAAAAGATGCCAAAGAGAGATGAAAAGATGCCAAAAAAGATAACCAGATACAAAAATTGTGCTAAATTCAAATGAAAAACTATAACAAACACTTATAAAAGATAGAATAAAAGGAGCCAAAGATGTTTTGACACCAATACAGTGTGTCCATCATTGGCCCCTGTCAGTATTTGTACCTCAAGGACATGAGAGCACATGCACTGTATCACCATACATGTACCATTGTAAAGACCCTGCTTAAGATTAAAATTTCTCAGAAGCATAACAATAGCACCAACCTAGAGTATAACTGGTGTGGAGGCATTCTTCTGGGAGTAAGGCTATTGAAAAATTCAATAGGAAGTTATTTTGCTCCTCCACAATCTTACACTCCACACTGTTAACACTGAGGAAACACTGACTCGTGTTTGGTAAGCAATTTCAAGAAAGAAACTATAGGTATTGGTTGAAGAGTTTAAAAATATATATTTTGAGTGAAAAAAAAAGACACAAATCAGCAAATAAAATTGCAAACAATACTACTATATCACAGATAAGACAACATATAAAAGGAATGAATTCATTTAAATGACCTCATTAAAACGACATTTATAGTTTTATATATAAAAATATAACCTCGATAATTCGACCAAGTTTTGTTGTCCTTACCTACAGCCTATTAAATAACAAATTTAATTTGACACTATAGATAATTTGACCATGTTTTGTTGTCCTGACCTACAGCCTATCATATAAAAAACTGTAATTAGATACTCTCGATAATTCGACCATGTTTTGTTGTCCTGACCTACAGCCTATCATATAAAAAAACTGTAATTCGACACTCTCGATAATTCGACCATGTTTTGTTGTCCTGACCTACAGCCTATCATATAAAAAACTGTAATTCAAGAGTTTAAAAATATATTTTTTGAGTGAAAAAAAAAGACACAAATCAGCAAATAAAATTGCAAACAATACTACTATATCACAGATAAGACTACATATAAAAGGAAGGAATTCATTTAAATGACCTCATTAAAAACTACATTTTATATATACTTGGGTTCAACTTTACATGTATGCTATGTGCCAAGACCAACAGTGGACTGGCTCCCAACCTTTAACCAAGAACCGGCTTTCACAGCGGCTGAAATCTTCCGCGCGATCCGACGATGTGGATGGAGAAAGTCCCCAGGTCCCGACAGACTTGGAGTCAGGTGCATACTCCTCGGTGGACCAGCACTGCATGAACTCTTATCGCAAATCTTCACCAAATGCCTGCGCCTCGGACACTTCCCAACCCCTTGGAAAGCTGGACGACTGGTTCTCATCCCCAAACAAAACTCCACCTCATCCAACCCACTGGACAAATACCGTCCAATTACTATGATCAACACATTAGCCAAAGTTTTTGAACGATGCATCCTAGCGAGGCTGCAATGGCTAGCAGACCAGCATGGCTGGTTCTCGCCCATGCAATTTGGCTTCGTCCCTGGGCGTTCGGCAGAAGGAGCACTTGACTCAATCAACAACTTTATCAACGACGGCCTGAAGCACTGGAGAAAGACAGTGGCAATAAGTTTGGACATTAGCCATGCCTTCGACACGGTTCAAAGACATACCATCATTCAAGGCCTCCGGGACCTCAACTGTCCAGAAGAGCTTATACAACTCTCTGCAAGCTCTCTCAGAGACAGGAAAGTGATCTACCAAGCCTGGGACTCCACTCTCACCGCGCATACAGTACTGGGTGTTGCACAAGGGGCACCGCTAAGCCCCTTCTTTTTCAACATTGTAGCCAGGAAAGCTCTTTCCCTTCCAAAGCCCCAAAACTGCCAAATAATTTGCTTTGCAGACGACTTCACCTTGCTTTTCAGAGCTTTCCGTAGATTACCAACAAAGGAGATTAACAAATTTCTTAAAACTTTCAGCTTGTGGGGTAAAGGGCATGGATTGACCTTTAATCTTAAGAAGACCCAGGCCTGCCTCTTTCATTGGAAATCCAAGCGCCCTAGTTACCAAAATATAAAATTCCTCGACCAGCCTATTTTAATCAACAACCATATAAAAATACTGGGCATAACTTTTGACACCACACGCACATTCGTTCGCCACTCGGACAACATTTTCAACAAATGCAAATGGATGCTTCCGCGATTAATTAGCACAATTAGGGAACAATATGGACTCACTTACAGCTCAGGCCTGAAAATAATCAAGATGGTAATTCTCCCTGCTCTGCTCTACGGCTCGGGTGTTTGGGGCAAGAGAGTGTTCGACACCAATGGCACTCGCAAACTACGTAGTCTCCACTATAAATTTGCTAAAATTCTTATTAGGGGGGGCCCCTGTACCCCCACAATTCCAGCTATCTCACTCACTGGCGGCCCTCCATTGGACATTTCAATCAAGGCACATCTGGCGTACAAGGAAGCAATAAAAAATGGTCCTTTTGAGACACGTCCAAGGCCTAGCGCAGTCCACTATCCACCCCTTAGAAAACTACTTCAGTTTTCAAAGTCGCTCCCAGAAAATGCAACCATCATATACACCGATGGATCGCGGTCCCTCAAAGGCGTAGGCGGCGCAGTTTTTCTGCCACCCCCCTCCACTCCAATACAACTAAAACTCCATGATCTTTGCACCTCCTTCCAGGCAGAATTACTTGCTATCCTATATGCAACTAGAGCGATCCAGCTCATGCAAAGACAACCAACAGCAATCGCTTCTGATTGCCTGGCAGCTCTCCATGCCATTTGTAACCCAGAACTCCCAAAAACCTCACTCATAGCTGAGATAGTTCGCAATCTTAACCATTTAAACGTACATCTCTGCTGGGTTAGAGGCCACAGCGGCATAGAAGGCAATGAGCATGCAGATAAATTAGCCAAGGCAGCAGCTGAATCAAACTTGCCCATATCCTACTCCACTCTATCCAAAAAGTTTGTTCGAGCCCGCAGCGAACAGTATTCACACCAACTCTGGAAGGAATTATATGTCACAGATCACTCCACAAGAAACCTCAGGAGAATAGCTGCATTCCCAAACACTCTCATGGCGATCCTGCCCAAAATAAAATTTTGTGGCACCACCTCAACAATCCTCACAGGTCATGGCTTTGTCAAAGCCGATGCTGCAAAATTATCTAGAGACGATCCTACCTGCCCACACTGCCACGAGGAAGACCAAACTGTCGACCACCTTCTCTTCAGATGTCCCACCTACCACCTTCATAGGTTCCAAACAGCCACCCTCCTAGGAATAAATATATTTGCCCCTGAAGACCTGCAAAACATCCCCAAGCACAAGTCAGCCTGGCGACACTTGATAAACTGGATGTCTGCTGCCACCATTAGACGTGAAGTCTAAAAACCAACCCGGATAGTTGGCGACCTTAGTATGCTCCAGGAATCCGGGTTACCTAAATAAATAATAATGTATGCTATCCAAAGTTCGCACACTTGCAAAAGTCACATAAAGTCGTCTGTGCGTAAACCCAGGCTCTTGTAGCAAAGGTTTGGCCTTGAGCCCTCTTTATAGTCATAGCAAAAGCCAACCTTAGTGAAACATAAAGCCTCTCTAGAATGAAGCGAAAGTTGGTATCCGAAGCAGAGGAAAACTATAAAACTGAAAGCCAGGACAGGCATAAAAAGAAAATTCCAAGCATGTGAGGAAACAATTGATGAAAAAAAAAAGGATTGTTGTCCTTACCTACAGCCTATTAAATAACAAATTTAATTTGACACTATAGATAATTCTACGATGTTTTGTTGTCCTGACCTACACCCTATCATATAAAAAAACTGTAATTCGACACTCGATAATTCGACCATGTTTTGTTGTCCTGACCTACAGCCTATCATATAAAAAATTGTAATTCAAGAGTTTAAAAATATATATTTTGAGTGAAAAAAAAGACACAAATCAGCAAATAAAATTGCAAACAATACTACTATATCACAGATAAGACTACATATAAAAGGAATGAATTCATTTGAATTACCTCATTAAAAACTACATTTTATATATACTTGGGTTCAACTTTACATGTATGCTATCCAAAGTTCGCACACTTGCAAAAGTCACATAAAGTCGTCTGTGCGTAAACCCAGGCTCTTGTAGCAAAGGTTTGGCCTTGAGCCCTCTTTCTAGTCATAGCAAAAGCCAACCTTAGTGAAACATAAAGCCTCTCTAGAAAGAAGCGAAATTTGGTATCCGAAGCAGAGGAAAACTATAAAATTGAAAGCCAGGACAGGCATAAAAAGAAAATTCCAAGCATGTGAGGAAACAATTGATGAAAAAAAAAAGGATTCCAAAAAAATACTGCAAAAAAGAAACCAGACACAAAAAGCAACAATTGAGTACACAAATACAGCATCAGCCTATTTATGAGAAGAAAAAAAAAGACAGACACAAAAATGGAGCTAAATTCAAATGAAAAACTATAACAAATTAATAAAAGAAAATAAGACCTAATCCAAATAATTTAATTAAAAAAAACGGCACACACTATTAAATTATTTGGATTAGGTCTTATTAATGAGAAAAAAAAAGATGCCAAAGAGAGATGAAAAGATGCCAAAAAAGATAACCAGATACAAAAATTGTGCTAAATTCAAATGAAAAACTATAACAAACACTTATAAAAGATAGAATAAAAGGAGCCAAAGATGTTTTGACACCAATACAGTGTGTCCATCATTGGCCCCTGTCAGTATTTGTACCTCAAGGACATGAGAGCACATGCACTGTATCACCATACATGTACCATTGTAAAGACCCTGCTTAAGATTAAAATTTCTCAGAAGCATAACAATAGCACCAACCTAGAGTATAACTGGTGTGGAGGCATTCTTCTGGGAGTAAGGCTATTGAAAAATTCAATAGGAAGTTATTTTGCTCCTCCACAATCTTACACTCCACACTGTTAACACTGAGGAAACACTGACTCGTGTTTGGTAAGCAATTTCAAGAAAGAAACTATAGGTATTGGTTGAAGAGTTTAAAAATATATATTTTGAGTGAAAAAAAAAAGACACAAATCAGCAAATAAAATTGCAAACAATACTACTATATCACAGATAAGACAACATATAAAAGGAATGAATTCATTTAAATGACCTCATTAAAACGACATTTATAGTTTTATATATAAAAATATAACCTCGATAATTCGACCAAGTTTTGTTGTCCTTACCTACAGCCTATTAAATAACAAATTTAATTTGACACTATAGATAATTTGACCATGTTTTGTTGTCCTGACCTACAGCCTATCATATAAAAAACTGTAATTAGATACTCTCGATAATTCGACCATGTTTTGTTGTCCTGACCTACAGCCTATCATATAAAAAAACTGTAATTCGACACTCTCGATAATTCGACCATGTTTTGTTGTCCTGACCTACAGCCTATCATATAAAAAACTGTAATTCAAGAGTTTAAAAATATATATTTTGAGTGAAAAAAAAAGACACAAATCAGCAAATAAAATTGCAAACAATACTACTATATCACAGATAAGACGACATATAAAAGGAATGAATTCATTTAAATGACCTCATTAAAAACTACATTTTATATATACTTGGGTTCAACTTTACATGTATGCTATCCAAAGTTCGCACACTTGCAAAAGTCACATAAAGTCGTCTGTGCGTAAACCCAGGCTCTTGTAGCAAAGGTTTGGCCTTGAGCCCTCTTTATAGTCATAGCAAAAGCCAACCTTAGTGAAACATAAAGCCTCTCTAGAATGAAGCGAAAGTTGGTATCCGAAGCAGAGGAAAACTATAAAACTGAAAGCCAGGACAGGCATAAAAAGAAAATTCCAAGCATGTGAGGAAACAATTGATGAAAAAAAAAAGGATTGTTGTCCTTACCTACAGCCTATTAAATAACAAATTTAATTTGACACTATAGATAATTCGACCATGTTTTGTTGTCCTGACCTACAGCCTATTATATAAAAAACTGTAATTAGACACTCTCGATAATTCGACCATGTTTTGTTGTCCTGACCTACAGCCTATCATATAAAAAAACTGTAATTCGACACTCTTGATAATTCGACCATGTTTTGTTGTCCTGACCTACAGCCTATCATATAAAAAACTGTATTTCAAGAGTTAAAAAATATATATTTTGAGTGAAAAAAAAGACACAAATCAGCAAATAAAATTGCAAACAATACTACTATATCACAGATAAGACTACATATAAAAGGAATGAATTCATTTAAATGACCTCATTAAAAACTACATTTTATATATACTTGGGTTCAACTTTACATGTATGCTATCCAAAGTTCGCACACTTGCAAAAGTTACATAAAGTCGTCTGTGCGTAAACCCAGGCTCTTGTAGCAAAGGTTTGGCCTTGAGCCCTCTTTATAGTCATAGCAAAAGCAACCTTATTGAAACATAAAGCCTCTCTAGAATGAAGCGAAAGTTGTATCCGAAGCAGAGGAAAACTATAAAACTGAAAGCCAGGACAGGCATAAAAAGAAAATTCCAAGCATGTGAGGAAACAATTGATGAAAAAAAAAAGGATTCCAAAAAAATACTGCAAAAAAAGAAACCAGACACAAAAAGCAACAATTGAGTACACAAATACAGCATCAGCCTATTTATGAGAAGAAAAAAAAAGACAGACACAAAAATGGAACTAAATTCAAATGAAAAACTATAACAAATTAATAAAAGAAAATAAGACCTGATCCAAATAATTTAATTAAAAAAAACGGCACACACTATTAAATTATTTGGATTAGGTCTTATTAATGAGAAAAAAAAGATGCCAAAGAGAGATGAAAAGATGCCAAAAAAGATAACCAGATACAAAAATTGTGCTAAATTCAAATAAAAAACTATAACAAACACTTATAAAAGATAGAATAAAAGGAGCCAAAGATGTTTTGACACCAATACAGTGTGTCCAACATTGGCCCCTGTCAGTATTTGTACCTCAAGGACATGAGAGCACATGCACTGTATCACCATACATGTACCATTGTAAAGACCCTGCTTAAGATTAAAATTTCTCAGAAGCATAACAATAGCACCAACCTAGAGTATAACTGGTGTGGAGGCATTCTTCTGGGAGTAAGGCTATTGAAAAATTCAATAGGAAGTTATTTTGCTCCTCCACAATCTTACACTCCACACTGTTAACACTGAGGAAACACTGACTCGTGTTTGGTAAGCAATTTCAAGAAAGAAACTATAGGTATTGGTTGAAGAGTTTAAAAATATATATTTTGAGTGAAAAAAAAAAGACACAAATCAGCAAATAAAATTGCAAACAATACTACTATATCACAGATAAGACAACATATAAAAGGAATGAATTCATTTAAATGACCTCATTAAAACGACATTTATAGTTTTATATATAAAAATATAACCTCGATAATTCGACCAAGTTTTGTTGTCCTTACCTACAGCCTATTAAATAACAAATTTAATTTGACACTATAGATAATTTGACCATGTTTTGTTGTCCTGACCTACAGCCTATCATATAAAAAACTGTAATTAGATACTCTCGATAATTCGACCATGTTTTGTTGTCCTGACCTACAGCCTATCATATAAAAAAACTGTAATTCGACACTCTCGATAATTCGACCATGTTTTGTTGTCCTGACCTACAGCCTATCATATAAAAAACTGTAATTCAAGAGTTTAAAAATATATATTTTGAGTGAAAAAAAAAGACACAAATCAGCAAATAAAATTGCAAACAATACTACTATATCACAGATAAGACTACATATAAAAGGAATGAATTCATTTAAATGACCTCATTAAAAACTACATTTTATATATACTTGGGTTCAACTTTACATGTATGCTATCCAAAGTTCGCACACTTGCAAAAGTCACATAAAGTCGTCTGTGCGTAAACCCAGGCTCTTGTAGCAAAGGTTTGGCCTTGAGCCCTCTTTATAGTCATAGCAAAAGCCAACCTTAGTGAAACATAAAGCCTCTCTAGAATGAAGCGAAAGTTGGTATCCGAAGCAGAGGAAAACTATAAAACTGAAAGCCAGGACAGGCATAAAAAGAAAATTCCAAGCATGTGAGGAAACAATTGATGAAAAAAAAAAGGATTGTTGTCCTTACCTACAGCCTATTAAATAACAAATTTAATTTGACACTATAGATAATTCGACCATGTTTTGTTGTCCTGACCTACAGCCTATTATATAAAAAACTGTAATTAGACACTCTCGATAATTCGACCATGTTTTGTTGTCCTGACCTACAGCCTATCATATAAAAAAACTGTAATTCGACACTCTTGATAATTCGACCATGTTTTGTTGTCCTGACCTACAGCCTATCATATAAAAAACTGTATTTCAAGAGTTAAAAAATATATATTTTGAGTGAAAAAAAAAGACACAAATCAGCAAATAAAATTGCAAACAATACTACTATATCACAGATAAGACTACATATAAAAGGAATGAATTCATTTAAATGACCTCATTAAAAACTACATTTTATATATACTTGGGTTCAACTTTACATGTATGCTATCCAAAGTTCGCACACTTGCAAAAGTTACATAAAGTCGTCTGTGCGTAAACCCAGGCTCTTGTAGCAAAGGTTTGGCCTTGAGCCCTCTTTATAGTCATAGCAAAAGCAACCTTATTGAAACATAAAGCCTCTCTAGAATGAAGCGAAAGTTGTATCCGAAGCAGAGGAAAACTATAAAACTGAAAGCCAGGACAGGCATAAAAAGAAAATTCCAAGCATGTGAGGAAACAATTGATGAAAAAAAAAAGGATTCCAAAAAAATACTGCAAAAAAAGAAACCAGACACAAAAAGCAACAATTGAGTACACAAATACAGCATCAGCCTATTTATGAGAAGAAAAAAAAAGACAGACACAAAAATGGAACTAAATTCAAATGAAAAACTATAACAAATTAATAAAAGAAAATAAGACCTGATCCAAATAATTTAATTAAAAAAAACGGCACACACTATTAAATTATTTGGATTAGGTCTTATTAATGAGAAAAAAAAGATGCCAAAGAGAGATGAAAAGATGCCAAAAAAGATAACCAGATACAAAAATTGTGCTAAATTCAAATAAAAAACTATAACAAACACTTATAAAAGATAGAATAAAAGGAGCCAAAGATGTTTTGACACCAATACAGTGTGTCCAACATTGGCCCCTGTCAGTATTTGTACCTCAAGGACATGAGAGCACATGCACTGTATCACCATACATGTACCATTGTAAAGACCCTGCTTAAGATTAAAATTTCTCAGAAGCATAACAATCGCACCAACCTAGAGTATAACTGGTGTGGAGGCATTCTTCTGGGAGTAAGGCTATTGAAAAATTCAATAGGAAGTTATTTTGCTCCTCCACAATCTTACACTCCACACTGTTAACACTGAGGAAACACTGACTCATGTTTGGTAAGCAATTTCAAGAAAGAAACTATAGGTATTGGTTGAAGAGTTTAAAAATATATATTTTGAGTGAAAAAAAAAAGACACAAATCAGCAAATAAAATTGCAAACAATACTACTATATCACACATAAGACAACATATAAAAGGAATGAATTCATTTAAATGACCTCATTAAAACGACATTTATAGTTTTATATATAAAAATATAACCTCGATAATTCGACCAAGTTTTGTTGTCCTTACCTACAGCCTATTAAATAACAAATTTAATTTGACATTATAGATATTTCGACCATGTTTTGTTGTTCTGACCTACAGCCTATCATATAAAAAACTGTAATTAGACACTCTCGATAATTCGACCATGTTTTGTTGTCCTGACCTACAGCCTATCATATAAAAAAACTGTAATTCGACACTCTCGATAATTCGACCATGTTTTGTTGTCCTGACCTACAGCCTATCATATAAAAAACTGTAATTCAAGAGTTTAAAAATATATATTTTGAGTGAAAAAAAAAAAGACACAAATCAGCAAATAAAATTGCAAACAATACTACTATATCACAGATTAGACTACATATAAAAGGAATGAATTCATTTAAATGACCTCATTAAAAACTACATTTTATATATACTTGGGTTCAACTTTACATGTATGCTATCCAAAGTTCGCACACTTGCAAAAGTCACATAAAGTCGTCTGTGCGTAAACCCAGGCTCTTGTAGCAAAGGTTTGGCCTTGAGCCCTCTTTATAGTCATAGCAAAAGCCAACCTTAGTGAAACATAAAGCCTCTCTAGAATGAAGCGAAAGTTGGTATCCGAAGCAGAGGAAAACTATAAAACTGAAAGCCAGGACAGGCATAAAAAGAAAATTCCAAGCATGTGAGGAAACAATTGATGAAAAAAAAAGGATTGTTGTCCTTACCTACAGCCTATTAAATAACAAATTTAATTTGACACTATAGATAATTCGACCATGTTTTGTTGTCCTGACCTACAGCCTATCATATAAAAAACTGTAATTAGACACTCTCGATAATTCGACCATGTTTTGTTGTCCTGACATACAGCCTATTATATAAAAAAAACTGTAATTCGACACTCTCGATAATTCGACCATGTTTTGTTGTCCTGACCTACAGCCTATCATATAAAAACTGTAATTCAAGAGTTTAAAAATATATATTTTGAGTGAAAAAAAAAGACACAAATCAGCAAATAAAATTGCAAACAATACTACTATATCACAGATAAGACTACATATAAAAGGAATGAATTCATTTAAATGACCTCATTGAAAACTACATTTTCTATATACTTGGGTTCAACTTTACATGTATGCTATCCAAAGTTCGCACACTTGCAAAAGTCACATAAAGTTGTCTGTGCGTAAACCCAGGCTCTTGTAGCAAAGGTTTGGCCTTGAGCCCTCTTTATAGTCATAGCAAAAGCCAACCTTAGTGAAACATAAAGCCTCTCTAGAATGAAGCGAAAGTTGGTATCCGAAGCAGAGGAAAACTATAAAACTGAAAGCCAGGACAGGCATAAAAAGAAAATTCCAAGCATGTGAGGAAACAATTGATGAAAAAAAAAGGATTCCAAAAAAATACTGCAAAAAAGAAACCAGACACAAAAAGCAACAATTGAGTACACAAATACAGCATCAGCCTATTTATGAGAAGAAAAAAAAAGACAGACACAAAAATGGAGCTAAATTCAAATGAAAAACTATAACAATTTAATAAAAGAAAATAAGACCTAATCCAAATAATTTAATAAAAAAAAACGGCACACACTATTAAATTATTTGGATTAGGTCTTATTAATGAGAAAAAAAAAGATGCCAAAGAGAGATGAAAAGATGCCAAAAAAGATAACCAGATACAAAAATTGTGCAAATTCAAATGAAAAACTATAACAAACACTTATAAAATATAGAATAAAAGTAATAATTCAATCTACAATTCGAAAAATAATATAACCTGGTGAGTTCCCAGAAAAGGTTAACTTTGGTAGGCGGCGCTGTACGTTGACACCGCCGTACCTTCGAGCCGTTTTACACGAGTTCCAAGAAAAGGTTAACTTTGGTAGGCGGCGCTGTACGTTGACACCGCCGTACCTTCGAGCCGTTTTACACGAGTTAAAGCGAAGATTTTGGACGTAGTGATTTTTACATTTCGATCTTTTATATTAATATATATATACTTACTATTTCGAATTATTTTTCTAAAAACGAACATTATTTTTTTTAATTATCTGAAACTAACCTAATTCAACTTATCTAAAACTAACCTTATTTAGCGATTAAACTAACATAATTTAACCTATTTGAATCTAACCTCATATACACTTTTACACTACCTTTTCATTTCAAAATTAAATTAAAATAAGTTTATATTAAATAATAACATTTTTAAAAATCGACTTTCTGGTTCACACTTTTGTATCTAATCAATTATGTATTTCTTTATTTCGCTCTATAAAAGTACGCAATTCAAAACAAAGGAATTGATGATGATAAATGCAATAAATCTACGATTGTAAAATAGATTAAATTAAAAAATAAAAATAACTGTTAACATTAGGTAAATAAAAACAGGCCTATCATACGAAGAAAAAAATAACGAAAATTTTGGTATATAGATCGTTATGTGTAGTTCAGAATCTTCGGAGGAGATAGCTCAAGACTTTACAATGGAAAACTCTGTTACGGTATTATCTATATAGATATTATTAATTTTGATATTTGTATTTTTCTACTCTGTAAAATTCTCTCATTGCCTCTCTGGTATTTTATGCTTGTTAATTTGTTATTGCGTTAATCCGGGTTACAACAAAAGATAGTTATTCCATTAAATAAATATCCGTGTCATCCATAATTTATCTTTCCTAATTTCCTTATACGTTGTGTGTGTGGCAAATATAAATAAAAAAAAATATATATATATATATGTGTGAAAAAATAGTACAAATATAACATTGTACTGGGATAAGGTGCATAAATTAAGAAAAAAAAGGCATCTCCTTATCGTGCAACTGAAAGTTGCTGATGGCTGGCGCCATCTATCGGAATAAATATCAACTATTCTCGTTGATTTTTAATTATTCCAGAATTGGCCAAATACCCATTCTTGATTAATCAAGAAAAGCTAACCACGGACGCGTTTCGGGCTGTTGGCCTCATCAGCGTGGTGCAAGCTGTACCTCAACGCCGATTTATATGTGGTTTAACGGGCTACTAACCAAAAGTAATGATTTTTGAGCCCATGCGCGATGTGAGGAGGCAAGGAATGGGGGTATGTAGCGGCAGGAGAAGACTCGCAGGGAAGTGGAAACGTTGGGAAAGCAGGGGAACAGCGCCTGGGAGAAGTGAGGCAGGGGTCCAGTAACCAGTGGAAGGTGGCAGGAGGAGTTGGAGGCGGAGGGTTTTTTGAAGCCTAAAACGTGCGGGCCTTAGACTTCAGGATGGGGCAGATTGAGGCTCTCGCCTCGTGGTTGTCTGAGAGGCCTTTTTGGCAGCAGTTGGCACATTTGGAAATGTGCTGGTCAGCTCTGGTTGGGCAGGAGCGGCCTTCATGGCCGTCTTCACCGCAGTGGAAGCACTTGGGAGCTCTGGAACAGTGGGTGGAGTTGTGGCCGAAGCCACAACAGCGGAAGCAGACGCGGGCGCGGATGGACGCCTCGAAGTTGAGGATCACACCGTCAACCACGATTCTTCCGCGGTTGCCCAGGGCTCCAAAGGTCTTGAGGTCCACCTCGATGAAGGCGGTGCTGGTCCCGTTTCTGAGTGCAGAACGGTGCGCCACGCGCACCACTTTGTTCCCGGGGAGCTGGCTGACAGCGGCGGTTGCCAGGAAGGTCTCCTCGATTGTGGAATTGGAGGTCTCCTCATCCACTCTGAAGAGGCAGATTCTTGGCAGGATCTCCTTCTGCTGGCGGACCTTCATTCCCGTTAGCTTGCTGGCCAGGGAGGTAGTCACCTCAGTGATGGTGTTGGGATTGCTGGAATGGAGGACCAGCTTCCCCTTGGTGCGCAGAGAGGCCCAAACACCTTGGGGTAGGGTGTGGGCAGCGCGGACAGCCTTGTAAATGTCCCTAGGATCAGCCTGTGGGTCGTCAGAGACGACCACTGTGTGGGCCGCCGATTTTTCCCCATGGAGGACCACTTGGGCGGCCGCAGGCTTGGATACGCGGGATGACGCAAGTTTGGTTGGACCTTTTAGGTTGGGTCTTTTTGCGGGCGGGTTGAGAGCCTCAAGCTGCTTCCTCTTGGTTGCAACAGGAGCAGGCAGGGTGGAGGCAGGCTTGTCAGCAGGAGAAGGAGTGGCAGGCTTGGTGGGGTCAGTCTGGGAGCTTTTGCAGGCAGTCTGTGGCATGATTTCGTCCAGTTCCTTAAAGGACGCGAGGGTGCCAGAGAGGTTCTCTACCTCGGCAATGAGGGCCTTGATCTGCTCGGTCCGGTGACTGGTGATATTCGTAATGATTTCGCACAGGCATTCTTGGGAGGTAGGGTGAGGATAGCGTAATGCTATCTCGACGTCCTCCATATACTGGCTATTCTCCAGCTCTAATAGGGCGAGGGTTGCGAGGGGCTCCTCGGCATTCTTCTTCTTCTGGGTTACGAGGGGCTCCTCGGCATTCTTCTTCTTCTTCCTAGAGGGAGCCATGGCAGGGATAAGTATGGTAAGTATGGCCAGCGGGGAAAGGTAAGTATAAGGTAAGTATGGTAAGTATGGTAAGTATGGCCAGAGCGTTTAAATAAGTGGTAAGTATAAGGTAAGTATGGTAAGTATGAAGCTGGTAAGTATGGTAATTATGTACCTCAACGCCCAAAAAAATTTGGTCATTAAGGCATCCTGAAAAATCATTAAACGGGTAGTTAAGGCCAGAATTGCGTGAGGACGCTACACAATGTGAAAAAATAGCACAAATGTAACATTGTACTGGGATAAGGTGCATAAATTAAGAAAAAAAAAAGGCATCTCCTTATCGTGCAACTGAAAGTTGCTGATGGCTGGCGCCATCTATCGGAATAAATATCAACTATTCTCGTTGATTTTTAATTATTCCAGAATTGGCCAATTTTTTTTTTTTAATTTATGCACATTATCCCAGTACAATGTTACATTTGTACTATTTTTTCACATTGTGTAGCGTCCTCACGCAATTCTGGCCTTAACTACCCGTTTCATGATTTTTCAGGATGCCTTAATGACTAAATTTTTTGGTCGTTGAGGTACAGCTTGCACCACGCTGATGAGGCCAACAGCCCGAAACGCTTCCGTGGTTAGCTTTTCTTGATTAATCAAGAATGGGTATTTGGCCAATTCTGGAATAATTAAAAATCAACGAGAATAGTTGATATTTATTCCGATAGATGGCGCCAGCCATCAGAAACTTTCAGTTGCACGATAAGGAGATGCCTTTTTTTTTTTTTCTTATATATATATATATGTATTTAAAAATATATTTATTTTGCCAATATTTCGGCTGGCTGAACGCCAACCTTTATCGAGGCATTACATGTAAAATGTAATGCCTCGATAAAGGTTGGCGTTCAGCCAGCCGAAATATTGGCAAAATAAATATATTTTTAAATCCAATATATGCCTTTTATTATCTAATGAATTAAGTATGGATTGCTCTATTTTCAAAAAATATATATATGTGTGTGTGTGTGTGGGATTGTTAGTGGTTGCTTAAAACAAATGCAAATTATCTCAAAAAAGAATTAATTTGCTTATTTTGTATGTGAAAAAATGATTATGAAAAGGCGATAATATTTCAATGAATTCCTACCATCACAACTTCTATAATAATAATGGTTGTATAATTAAAAATAGGTTTGAAAAATGTCCGTTGGGTAGAAAATCCACTCGGGCTGATTGAGGCACAGGTTCACACATTCTGCAGTAAGAAATAAGGAGAGAGTTTTGAAGACTGAATGTGCCCTTCACCACAGCATGACCTCGGGGGGGAGTTTCTACGATTCTGTCATCCGGGGGGAGTTTCTAATGAAGTGACAAGAAGACTTCGCGTGTGGTAACGGGCCAAGTCATTCATCTTGGACCACGCCTCGACCCTTCGTGACGGTGTACTGGTGGTTGCGGCCAGAGTCCATGGGTGAATTATCTCTTTTTGTTGATTCCGCTGGTTTAACTGAATAATGCACCCTCTTTGTTGCTAATACGACATATTAGTAATATCATTTTATTCGCGATCGAACGTTGTGGCCCACTGTATGTATTACATCCCAAACACGATGCGATGTCAGCCATCTCTGTCTTGAGCTCTATGTACCATCTCGGCGACCGTTAAGCCAGTGAGTTCCTTTAATTGGTCCACGAAGCGTGTCAGCGGGCGTCCAGGTATGCGTCGCCCAGACGTCTTTCCGGTCAGTGTGGAAAATACGGCATACAGGTGTAGTATATATGTTTCTTGATTCCTTTGTTAAACGATCTATTTGGGCTGTGTTGAAGATCCTTTCAGTAAAGCTGACAACCAAACTTACAGATTTATCAATTGGAAACGAATATACCTTTGACCAGTGGCGGAATTTCTTCTCGTGTTTCTTATCTATCCTTTTATTTTGAAAGATGACTGTTTCAGTGGTTTCAATGAAAAATATCTGCGAAAACCCTTTTTTGGTTGTCCCAAAAGGTACAATTCCAAAGTGTAATAACACATGACAACACACACTTGTAATGAATTTGCTATAACTAATTAGTTGTATAATGCTCCAACTCTACAAGATTTTTCATATGTTTTAAAATAACAGGAATTAATATATACAGTTATCAGCGTCATAATCAAGCAACAATTCTTAATCAATTCTGTCACCGTTTGCTTTGTGAATGGAATAAATACCCAAATATGGCCATTTCTCATAACCATCGGTGGTTCAGTGGTAGAATGCTTGCCTGCTACACGGGCGGCCCGGGTTCGATTCCCGGCCGATGCATTTTTTTTTTTTTTTACAATTTTTAAAACTCATTTATATATTTTACAAGAATGACATCCACGGCGCCAATTTATAATTGTAACGAATAGTATTTGAATAAAAGCATTTAATCGGGTAAAACCCGGGCGTTGCCCGGGTCATTCGTCTAGTATAGAATAATGCCGTCAGAACAAGAAAGGCATGATATATGAAGTGGTTTAATGAAACTTTAGAATACAATTTTACAAAGAATCACCTTCTTGTTGAAAGTGGTTTAAACTTTATGGAGATAGGCTGTGTCTATTGAATCGTCATACTGTCCTGTAATTGGGGCGTACAACATAGACTCTGAACTTGTAAGTAGAGATATAAGGTTCTTGATCGTTTCGCCAATACACATAATCATTGAGTCGGAATCATTTGTTCGCACCCTGAGAAGATCTTGATGAAGTTTCCTACGATCTTGGAGAAGTAGTTTCTGACTGGACCATCAACTTTAAGGGAAAGGTGAGTGGAATTTGCTTCTTAGCTTCTTATTTTTACTTAGAAGTTTTTTTTCTTATCTCTCTCTTCCTTTTTTACATATCTTGTTAAAAACATTATCCTATAAATTACCTGATATTCGCGCAAGTTAAAGCAAATGAGTGATGCAAATTGTCTTAGGCCAACCTAACCGTAGCTTCTTCCAGACCTAACCCTATATCGCGGCAATATACAGATACGTCAAATATTGTAGAGATGTGGATAGAACCAATATCATAATCGAATCCGCCTTTTTTTTTTAAATATAGTTCAGATATACCGACCCCTATTTTAAAGATATATATTCCTATTTTAAATATCACATGTAGTTTCCTACTTTACACAAATTGCAGTGGCAATAATAGGACCTCAAGTCAACTCAAGGATTTAACTTGGCACGTATACGATAGCCCTGACCGACTGATCTGTACAGGAAGCAATTTTGGTCGCTGGAATCTTCAACTAGGTCAGGTCATCGTAATGGCTGAGTTGAGAGGCAATTAAAGTTATGAGTGGAGTGGCCGTCATGTGTGGTGACACTGGGCATGACAGGGTCCTGTGGCACGACAGAGGGAACCGAACTCATCGATAGATTAATTGCGCAACACGCCAATCGATCGACGCCGAATGGAAATATGATTGCCGCCGTCAGATGGCAGCAGCTCCGTCAGCATCGATTCCTCGGTCCTTCTTCTTCCTTCCTTCCTTCGTTACCTTGATCCCTCCCTCTCCAGGATAACTTTTCCTTCTTTTCCTTACCTGACTTCTAAGTCACATCGCTGTTAACTTTTCCTTCTTTTCCTTTCCTGACTTCTAAGTCACGTCGCTGCTAACTGTTCCTTCTTTCATTTACTTGGCTTCTCGGTCACATCGCTGTGAACTTTCTTCTTTTCCTTACCTGACTTCTAGGTCACACGTTTCTAACTTTTCTTATTTGCCTTACCTGACTTCTAAGTCACATCACTGTTAACTGTTCCTTCTTTTATTTACATGGCTTCTTTGTCACATCGCTGTTACCTTTACTTCTTTCCTTACCTGACTTCTAGGTCACATCGCTGTTAACTGTTCCTTCTTTCCTTACATGACTTCTAGGTCACATCGCTGTTAACTGTTCCTTCTTTCCTTACCTGACTTCTAGGTCACATCGCTGTTAACTGTTCCTTCTTTCCTTACCTGACTTCTAGGTCACATCGCTGTTAACTGTTCCTTCTTTCCTTACCTGACTTCTAGTTCACATCACTGTTAACTGTTCCTTCTTTTATTTACATGGCTTCTTTGTCACATCGCTGTTACCTTTACTTCTTTCCTTACCTGACTTCTAGGTCACATCGCTGTTAACTGTTCCTTCTTTCCTTACCTGACTTCTAGTTCACATCACTGTTAACTGTTCCTTCTTTTATTTACATGGCTTCTTTGTCACATCGCTGTTACCTTTACTTCTTTCCTTACCTGACTTCTAGGTCACATCGCTGTTAACTGTTTCTTCTTTCCTTATCTGACTTCTAGGTCACATCGCTGTTAACTGTTCCTTCTTTCCTTACCTGATTTCTTGGTCACATCGCTGTTAACCTTTCCTATTTTCCCTTACCTGACTTTAAGCCACATTGCTGTTAACTGTTCCTTCTTTCCCTTACCTGTCTTCTAAGTCACGTCGCTGTTACCTTTCCTTTCTTATTTTTCTTTCTTAACTTCACTCAATCATATTAGGGTATCAAGCTTGTAAAGCTTGAGACTTTTGATGGTGTCTGCCGGGGATGAGTAGAGCTCATCAATGGATTAGTCAATAAAACTATGCGACAGCCGATGCAGCATAGTGGGGAGATTTGACAACTATCATGATTGGGTGAAGTAGAATGCGTCTGCCTTTGTCATTAAGACTGGGAGCACTACTCAGTGGCAGGCCGACTTAGCTCCGAAAGAAATGACCGCCTCTGACATGAGGAACAGACGCAATGTGCAGCCGCTCCTAACATGGAGTACAAACGCTGCTCATTCTGTATCCCTGGATTATGATCCCTTACAGGATACTATCAGCCGGGACAGCTGAGCCCAAGTTTTTTTAGTGAGCTTGTTACTGTTCCCCCTCCTCCTTTTTCATCCGGGCTTGGGACCGGCAAAGGTGGAGTTTTAAGTCACATCGCTGTTAACTATTCCTTCTTTCCCTCACCCGATATCTAGGTTACATCGCTGTTAACTTTACTTCTTTAACTATCTTGACTTCAAGGTCAAATCGCTGTTAACTGTTCCTTCTTTTACTCACTTGACATCTAGGTCACATCGCTGTTAACTGTTCCTTCTTTTATTCACGTGACATCTAGGTCACATCGCTGTTAACTATTCCTTCCTTTCCTCACCCGATATCTAGGTTACATCGCTGTTAACTTTCCTTCTTTCACTATCTTGACTTCTAGGTCAAATCGCTTATCTGTTCCTTCTTTTACTCACCTGACTTCTAGGTCACATCGCTGTTAACTACTCCTTCTTTTACTTGCCTGACTTCTAGGTAAAATCGCTGTTAATTTATCTTTTTTTCCTATTTGAATTCTAGGATTACAGTATTTATACTTTCCTTCGCTCCATCATTTGACTTTTATTTTTATATTTATGTTGAGAAAAAATCATTTTATTACTACCGTTACAAATATTTTAGGTTCTATCGTCATCGTTTATATCTTACTAGACGAATGGCCCGGGCAACGCCCGGGTTTTACCCGAGTGCGTATATATTTTAAAAACGTTTTAATTCAAATACTATTCGTTACAATTATAAATTGGCGCCATGGATGTCACTCTTGTGAAACGTCCCGTTCCAAACTGTGTGTTTGTAAAATGTTTTAATTAAAATACTATTCGTTACAATTATAAATTGGCGCCGTGGATGTCTCTCTTGTGAAACGTCCCGCCCCAAACTGTGTGTGTCTTGAAAATATAAAAATAAAAATGTGAATTTTCATAAAGATTTCATCATGTGGATTTTTTTTTTTTTTGCATTTCACCTACTAAATCGATAGAGATAATTACATTTGCAACATGAACTTAGGTATATTGACTAAATAGAAAACTGCATAGTAATAAAGATCATTTTTTAAAGGCACCATATCGGTTTTTTTTTTCAATAAAATCGAAACAAAAAATAATTCACAAAAAAATTACCCTATAACTTTCCGCAAGGTTCTAAATGGTCACACGGCCAGTGAATATATAAGTAAATAGATAAATATATAGATATTGATCTCTGAATCTTGATCCCTTGATCTTGATCACTGAAATGATCCCTTAAAATTTTTTGAAGCCTGCGGCGCTTTAGCTGTGCTTGGTGCTGCCTTGGTCCCTTCATAAACGGCGCCCTCTTCTCCCCCGGGGTGCCCACGGCCCTGCCGGCGCCTCTCCAGCCCTCTCCTTGGCCCTCCATTGCGGCGGGCGCTTGGTGACTCTCAAAGATGTTTTGCCTTAAAATGCTTATCCGAAAGCATGTAGAAGGCGGATTAATTGTTAATTAATGATAAATATATAGATATATATTCTAAACTGCGGTAAAAGTTTTTTGAATGAACCCATATCATAAATATGCAATGAAAATAACAATTAAAAATTACTAAAGCAATTTTTTTAATTAAGATGTTTGAATTGCAGACGAATAGATGTTTTGTTAGTAGAAAATTAAAAGGAAATATTTAATTTTACAGAATGTTCTTATAGACAATATTTTTTGTGAATACTTTGTCACTGTCCGGCAAAAGGCGTCCTTGAGATGGTGTATTGATGACTTGGACTTTAACTCCTGTTTTTTCCTTTACACGTGAAAACGCCACGTACAGTTGCGTATATAAAAAAGATTAAATAATTGTGCAAAACGGTATATACGATATATAAACATCAAAAGAAATAATGAGCCTATCGTTCAAATATAAAATTCGAATAAATATAAATGAGATACTAAAAATTAAATACCTATTTAATGAAAATCATATTTTATTCTTATAAAGGTACTTATATATAATATAATTTATATAAAATATATAAAAATATATATAAAATATATAAAAATATATATAAAATATATAAAATATATAATATATATAATATAAAATATATAATATATACCAGGTCTATTAGTATGAAACGCGAAAATTTTCAGTGAATTCAAAAGTTCACCAATTCCATACATCAAAAGATTTTTTATTCAAAGTAACTGCCCTGATTAGCTATACACTCGGACCACTTTTCAGGCAATTTTCGAATTCCTTGTCTGAAAAATTCTATTCCTTTTGAGTCGAACCAGTCAACAAGTCATTTTCGGAGTATGTCTGAGTTCGAAAATTCCTGTTTTTTTAGGGCGTGTCTTAAAGATGTGAAAAGGTGGTAGTCCGACGGCGCTAAGTCTGGTGAGTACGGCGGGTGGGGTTAGAGTTCCCAGCCCAAGTCTTTTATGGTGTTTTTGACCACCGTAGCGTTGTGAGCTGGAGCGTTGTCATGCTGAAGTATCAGGTTGTTGTGCTTTTCACGCCATTCCGGTCTTTTTCATTCAACGCCTCTCTCAAACTGTGCATTTATTGTTCGTAGCGACTAGTATTGACCATTTTGCCAGGTTTCAGGAGCTCGAAATATACTACGCCGGTCTGGTTCCACCATATGCAAAGCATTGCCTTTTTTCCGAAGCGATTGGGCCTAGGCGTCTGTTTTGGAAATTGGCCGGGCAGGCCCCACGACTTTTGGCGCGTAGGATTGCTGAAGTGGGTCCATTTCTCATCAGAAGTTACGATTCGGTGCAAAAAATTACTTCTTTTCATTCCTGGCGAGCAGCCCTTCGCAGGTTACCAGACGCCGTTATTGCAGCCTTTCGCTCAACTCGTGGGGGACCCATCTGGAAAGCTTTTGGGTCATTCCGAGGCTGTTTAAACGTAGAGAAACAGTACCTTGAGACACCTGGAGCTGTTTTGCGAGTTTCTCCTGCATTTGGGTACTGTCCTCATCCAACAAAGCTTGCAGTTCAGCGTCCTCGAACTTTTGGGGCGGTATTCCATGTGGTTCATTATCAAGTTCAAAATCGCCACTTTGGAATTTTTAAACCACCTGTAACACTGCGATTTGCTCAGAGCGTGGTCGCTGTAAACTTCCTCGAGCATTCGGTGAGCTTCAGTGGCACTTTTCTTTCAGTTGAAGGCGAACAACAAAACTTCCCGCAAATGGGCACTTTTTGGCTCGGAAATCGCCATTTTCCACAGGCTCCAGAAATTTTTCACGATTTGAATTTTTCTAAAACTGCACGCATGCTGATGCCACGTGAGTCAAAGAACAAAACGCCTACAACAGCGCCACCGTTGGCTCAAAAAAAGTTGCACAGCGGCCTCTGGCGCCCATTTTCGCGTTTCATACTAATAGACCTGGTAAAGGTTACCGATTTAAAAGTCTATTTTATAATTTTAGATTGTATATAAGAAACATATTTTCATTCAAGTATTGTACTTTATGTAAAAAAGATCAAATAATTGTGCAAAACGGTATAATCTATATAGATAATACCGTAACAGAGTTTTCCATTGTAAAGTCCTGAGCTATCTCCTCCGAAGATTCTGAACTACACATAACGATCTATATACCAAAATTTTCGTTATTTTTTTCTTCATATGATAGGCCTGTTTTTATTTTCCTAATGTTAACAGTTATTTTTATATTTTAATTTAATCTATTTTACAATCGTAGATTTTTTGCATTTATCATCATCAATTTTTTTGTTTTTAAATGCGTTCTTTTGTCTTATTACTACAACCAATCGTGATGAAACTTTGGGAAGATGTTTAGTATACTACCGGGATGGTTTCTGGCTAATTACTCTTTAGAAATAACCTTTCGTTGCATTTTTATTTACGATAAAACGTAGATTCACTCGCAATCAGCGCCCCCTCGCGGCAGACGTATGGCCTTAAATAGCCTCGCATGATCTTATTTGTAACGTCAAGCTTAGCCTATACGTTAGGTACGCAGCTTCATACCCCCGCAACCTAGGTTCGAGGCTCAGCGTGGGTGTTTTTTTTTTTCATTTCTTCTATATTATTGTAGCAAATTATTAAAAATATTATTTTATTTAAAATGTAGGCTTTTTAAAATAAAAATTAACATACACAATTTTTTAATAATATTTGTAACAAACCTAGGTTCGAGGCTCAGCGTGGGTGTCTTTTTTTATTTTCGTTTCTTTTATATTATTGTAGAAAGGTCTGTTTTTACAGCATTATTATATTTTGATTGGTTTATTTTAAATATGTTTGTTATGAAGGCTCTATGTAATACTATTTAGAGCACATTTTACATTTTAAACACCTAAGCCCCCCTCTTTTTAATATTGTAGCAAAGTATTAAAAGTATTATTTTATTTTAGATGTTTGCCATGAAACTTTGGGAAGTTGTTTAGTATACTATCAGGACGATTTCTGGCGAATTATTTTAGAATAATATTTATAACAATAATTATAGCGAAATTAAGACATAGTTATTATATTCTGTGTTTGTGCATATATTAATATTTAACAGAAAATGTTAGAACGTTCTATTAGAATATCTCGAAAACAAAAAACAATACATATAAACGAGTTCACTGACATTTATTAATGCAGTGATTATAATCAATGATTACAATGAAGGGCTATATTATCGATATATATAAAAAATCTCTTTCAAATTTTAACGTAACGTTCCATTCTCAATCCCGTAGGGCTTTAGATCGGCTAAAACATTTTTATCTTTATAAGTGAATATTAACTTTACTGTACTGAATAGTTTAGTATAATGTTAATTTAACATATTACAATTTAGCCACAGCAACGCGTGGCCGGGTTCGCTATTTATAATATATATTTCTGATTCATTTGATTATGATTATAATTTGTAAGTCTTTGTTATAGTTTTTCATTTAAATAGAGCTCAATTTTTGTGTATGTTTTCTATTTGCAGTACCTTTCCTAATGTCTTTGGCAACGTTTTTTTTTCTCATAAATAGGCTGAGGTTATATTATTTTTTGAATTGTAGATTTAATTATTACTTTTATTCTATAATAATTATCTTTTATAAGTGTTTGTTATAGTTTTTCATTTGAATTTAGCACAATTTTTGTATCTGGTTATCTTTTTTGGCATCTTTTCATCTCTCTTTGGCATCTTTTTTTTTTCTCATTAATAAGACCTAATCCAAATAATTTAATAGTGTGTGACGTTTCAGCAACAGCATCAGACAAAAGAATAAATGAACTAAAGAATAAATCTCATTTTTTCTTTTGTCTGATGATGGTGACATTTGGATTAGGTCTTATTTTTTTTTATTAATTTGTTATAGTTTTTCATTTGAATTTAGCTCCATTTTTGTGTCTTATTTAATAAATGAACTAAAGAATAAAATCTCATTTATTCTTTTGTCTGATTTTTGTGTCTGATTTTCTTTTTTACAGTATCTTTCATAATGCCTGATTTGATTACTTGATCTGTTATACACTGCGTGACATTGAAAATGGAACACCAAGAAATAGTGGCCAGAAAGTGATGAAACTCGGCAGACAGAGAGAGACAGGGACGAACAATAAGTGATCTTTATTTCAAAATGATAGTCATAATACAGAGCGAGAACAGCGTCGGCTTAGTAGCAAGTAGGACCACTGCGGACGACGATGCACGCAGCAACACGTCTAGGTAGAGAGTCAATCAGAGTACGGATGGCGTCCTGAGGTATGGCTCTCAATTCCCTCTCAACCATTTGCCACAGTTCGTCTTCTGAACGCGGCTATGGCAAGGCATGCAAACGGCGTCCAATGATGTCCCAGACGTGCTCGATTGGTGAGAGATCAGGAGAGTACGGTGGCCAGGGAAGCATCTGTACATCTTGCAGAGCTTGTTGGCTAATGCGAGCAGTGTGCGGTCGGGCGTTATCCTGCTGATAAAGGGCATTGGGTACCCCCTGAAGGTAGGGGAGTGTCACCGGTCGCAGCACATCATCAACATATCATTGGGCCGTCATAGTGCCCTGAATACGAAGTAAAGGTGACCTGGAATCATACGCGATTGCGCCCCAAACCATGATTCCACGTTGTCGCACGGTGGGGCGTTCCACAATTGCTGCCGGATTGGACCTTTCTCCACGTCGACGCCACACGCGTACACGGCGACTATCACTGGACAAGCAGAAATGCGACTCATCTGAGAACACGACCCTGTGCCATTCCGTCATCCACGTCGATCTAGCCCGGCACCATTCCAAACGTTGGCGCCTATTCGGTGGGGTCAATGGCAGTCTTCTTAGCGGATGGCATGAGTGCAAGCCATTAGCAACCAGTCGACGGGAAATGGTTCTGGTCGAGATGGAATGATCTAAGGTGTCTTGCACATGTTGCAGGATGGCGGTACAAGTGGCTTGTGGGGCCGCCACTGCTTGTCGAAGGATACGCCGATCCACACGTGCTGACGTCACTCTGGTTGCACCGACATTCCTATAAATTGCCACATTTCCTTGTTCCAACCATCTTCTCCACAGTCGGTGCACCGTGGACGCACCAAGGTGTGTATCAGCTGCGATTTGATGTATGGACCAACCTGCCCTTTTCAGTCCGATCACCATGCCCCTCGTAAAACGTCTGTCTGCTTGAACTGCCTCCGTTTATGATGACCTGGCATTCTCTGTTATTACACGTGTCTTTTGACACAAGAACAAAATTTCTACAATGATTTTCCTTGAAGAAATAACGACACGAATACTGTCCTTTCTGCAAGTTCCTTCCCTTATATCTTACTCCATGTGCGCACGAGAGCTGCGCATTTTACATCATTTGCATAACTCGGTTAGGCGCGTCTACCCTGAAATTTGCATAATTTTCTGGCCACTATTTCTTGGTGTTCCATTTTCAATGTCAAACAGTGTAGTTTTTCATTTAAATTTAGCTCCATTTTTGTGTCTGTCGTTTTTTTTTCTTCTCATAAATAGGCTGATGCTGAATTTGTGTACTCAATTGTTGCTTTTTGTGTCTGGTTTCTTTTTTGCAGTAATTTTTTGGAATCCTTTTTTTTTTTCATCAATTGTTTCCTCACATGCTTGGAATTTTCTTTTTATGCCTGTCCTGGCTTTCAGTTTTATAGTTTTCCTCTGCTTGGTTCTTATTTTACCTTTTTTTTTCAGCGTCTTCTGTCATGCCTCGAAAAGGCCGTGGAAGACTCACTCCCCTAACAGCTAGGCGTGCTAATATGACTCGCCGCAGACACAAAACCCCAATTGCTATTTCTCTTGTTTACTTTTTTACCAATGCCTATAATTTTTCACCTGAAAGATTTTTTATTTTATTTGTTATTCAATAAATTATTATCACTTATTTTTGGTCTTCTTTTTACTTACTTATTTTACTGGGGGTTGGTGGAAGGATGGTCTAAGCCGTTGGTTTTCGACCGCTACGACCCGGGTTCGATTCCCGCATTGGGCACTTTTTTCTGAAAAATAAAAAAAAATGCTCCAATGGCTTCCGATTCTTGCAAAAGTCCAACCCCACCAGCAAGCGCAAGTAATCAAACGGGGTTCTGGCACATTTGTAAATGCAAAGTCGAACTGCTTTTCACATGTTTAGACATGTGGTGTACTTACAGTTAAAGCAGTCGCCTACTCTACCCACCATGATTATCAAGGCCTGTACCACGTGTACTAGGGATGAGCAAAAAAAATTATTTTACTCATTGATCTATACATACAATTATTTGCATACAATTATTTACATACAAATATATGCATACAATTATATACATACACTTTTCTACATTTTTGCACTCTGCAGTCTAATATGTTGTTAATAATAGGGGTTTTAGACAAATATCAACTGTTGAAATTTGATTTTCCAAAATAGTTGAATTATCGAAAGTGTCGAATTAGTTTGTCATATGATAGGCCGTAGGTCGAGACATCCAAAAATGGTCGAATTATCGTGTGTTGAATTAATTAGATTATATTGTATATATAAAAATATAGAATTGTTGTTTTTAATGAGGTCTTTTAAATGAATTTATTCCTTTAATATGTTGTCATATCTGCAATTTTTTTTTCATTTCCAAAATATTTATTTACACTTTCACCAATGCCTATAGGATCTTTGCGATGGAACAGGTACGGTGTTCTAGCGCATGTGCTCTCATGTCCTTGAAGCACATATACTGACAGTACCCAAAGTTGAACACACTGTATAATGTCTGAAATATATGACTATAAAGAGGGCTCAAGGCCAAACCTTTGCTACAAGAGCCTGTGTTTACGCACAGACGACTTTATGTTTTTAATGAGGTCTTTTAAATGAATTTATTCCTTTAATATGTTGTCATATCTGCAATTTTTTTTCATTTCCAAAATATTTATTTACACTTTCACCAATGCCTATAGGATCTTTGCGATGGAACAGGTATGGTGTTCTAGCGCATGTGCTCTCATGTCCTTGAAGCACATATACTGACAGTACCCAAAGTTGAACACACTGTATAATGTCTGAAATATATGACTATAAAGAGGGCTCAAGGCCAAACCTTTGCTACAAGAGCCTGTGTTTACGCACAGACGACTTTATGTTTTAATGAGGTCTTTAAAATGAATTTATTCCTTTAATATGTTGTCATATCTGCAATTTTTTTCATTTCCAAAATATTTATTTACACTTTCACCAATGCCTATAGGATCTTTGCGATGGAACAGGTATGGTTTTCTAGCGCATGTGCTCTCATGTCCTTGAATCACATATACTGACAGTACCCAAAGTTGAACACACTGTATAATGTCTGAAATATATGACTATAAAGAGGGCTCAAGGCCAAACCTTTGCTACAAGAGCCTGTGTTTACGCACAGACGACTTTATGTGACTTTTTCAAGTGTGCGAACTTTGGATAGCATACATGTAAAGTTGAACCCAAGTATATATAAAATGTAGTTTTTAATGAGGTCATTTAAATGAATTCCTATTATAAATCGTCTCCTCTGAAATATAGTTTGTAAATTTATATTCTGATTTATTTTATCCTTTTTTTTTTCATTTCCAGAATATATATTTACACTTTTCACAAATGCCTAAAGTTTCTCACCTGAAAGAAAAAAAACTCCGCCTTTGCCGGTCCCAAGCCAGGATGAAAAAGGAGGAGGGGGAGCAGTAACAAGCTCACTAAAAAAACCTGGGCTCAGCTGGCCCGGCTGATAGTACCTTGTAAGGGCTCCTAATCCAGGGATACATTCTTTTGGAGCTAAGTCAGTGGCCTGCCACTGAGTAGTGCTCCCAGTCTTGATGACAAAGGCAGACGCATTCTACTTCACCCAATCGTGATGGTTGTTAATTTCAAGCTTTACAAGCTTGACACTCTAATATGATTGAGTGAAGATAAAAAAGGAGAAAAAAATATTTTTTGTATTTTTTTTGGCAATAATCTATTTATTATCAATTAATTTGATTTTGGTCTTTATTTATTATTCCCCTGCTCTATACATACATTTTGTACATTTACAATGTCAGCCATTTTCTCTGTAATACCTTTTTAGCAGTGAAGTTATATTAGAGCAACAAATAATTGTTGAAATTTAAATTGGTCGAATTATCGATAGTGTTGAATTACACTTTGTTATATGATAGGCTGTAGGTCAAGACAACAAAACATGGTCGAATTATCGAGGTTATATTGTATATATAAAACTAGAAATGCAGTTTTAATGAGGTCCTTTAAATATTTTCATTCCTTTTATATGTTGTCTTATCTGCGATATAGTAGCATTTTTTGCAATTTTATTTGCTCATTTGTGTCATTTTTTCACTCAAAATATATTTATTTAAACTCTTCAACTAATGCCTATAGTTTCTTTCCTGAAATTGCTTAGCAAACATGAGTTGGTTGTATTGTTATGCTTCGGAGATATTTTAATCCTAAGCAGGGTCTTTACGAATGGTACACGTATGGTTACACAGTGCATGTGCTCTCATGTTCTTGAAGTAGTGTAGATGTGTTGTTTGCACTTTTATTTTCTGATTTGTTAGTATTTTTCTTCTTTTTTCATTTTAAATAATTTTTTAGGCATAGGAACCAACGCCTATAGTTTCTCACTTGCGGGCCCTTCAAGTAAACCCGGGGCGTTGCCCGGGTCACTCGGCTAGTATATAATATAATATAACGGTATAATAACGGTATAAAGAAATAATGAGCCTATCGTTCAAATATAAAATATAATATAATCTATATATATAAAAATGAATGTTTGTTGGTCCGTTCGTAAGTGATAATCTTCTACATCGCTCAACCGATCGTGATGAAACTTTGGGAAGTTGTTTAGTATACTACCGGGATGGTTTCTGGCTAATTACACTTTAGAAATAACCTTTCGTTGCATTTTTATTTACAATAAAACGTAAATTCACTCGCAATCAGCGCCCCCTCGCGGCAGGCGTATGGCCTGAAATAGCCTCGCATGAGCGTATTTGTAACGTCAAGCTTAGCCTATAGGTTAGGTACACAGCTTCGTACCCCCACAACCTAGGTTCGAGGCTCAGCGTGGGTGTTTTTTTTTTTTTTCATTTATTTTATATTATTGTAGCAAATTATTAAAAATATTATTTTATTTAAAATGTAGGCTTTTTAAAATAAAAATTAACATAAACAATTTTTAAATAATATTTATAACAAACCTAGGTTCGAGGCTCAGCGTGGGTGTCTTTTTTTTATTTTCATTTCTTTTATATTATTGTAGCAAAGTCTTTTTTTTACAGCATTATTATATTTTAATTGGTTTATTTTAAATATGTTTGTTATGAAGGCTCTATGTAATACTATTTAGAGCACATTTTACATTTTAAACACCTAAGCACCCCTCTTTTTAATATTGTAGCAAAGTATTAAAAGTATTATTTTATTTTAGATGTTTGCCATGAAACTTTGGGAAGTTGTTCAGTATACTACCGGGACGATTTCTGGCGAATTATTTTAAAATAATATTTATAACAATAATTATAGCAAATATTAAGTCATATTTTTAAATTATGTGTTTGTGCATATATAAATATTTTACAAAAATTGTGAGAACGTTCTATTAGAATATCTCAAAAACAAAAAACAATACATATAAACAAGTTCACTGACATTTATTAATGCAGTGATTATAATCAATAATCAATAATTACAATAAAGGGCTATATTATCTATATATATAAAAATCACTTTCAAATTTTAACGTAACGTTCCATTCTCAATCCCGTAGGGCTTTAGATCGGCTAAAACCTTTTTATCTTTATAAGTGAATATTAACTTTACTGTACTGAATAGTTTAGTATAATATTAATTTAACATATTACAACTTAGCCACAGCAACGCGTGGCCAGGTTCGCTAGTATAATATATAATATAATATATAATAATATAAATAATAATATAAAATATAATATATAATATAATACAATAAAATATAAATGAGAAACTGAAAATTAAATTTCTATATAATGAATTACATATTTTATTCTTATAAAGATTATCGATTAAAGGTACTTATATATATTTAAAGGTTCTCATAAAGGTTACCGATTTAAAAGTTTATTTTAAAAGATTAAGTAATTGTGCAAAACGATAATTGCCTTAAAAAGAAATTGCCTTAAAAAAAAAAGAAACATTCGCGGTGATTTTGTCTTGCATTCGTTTATACAATTATTATATATATTGGCATCATATATTAACTTTATGAACGGAAAAATATGTCCAGGGTAGCCTAGTGGTCATGGCATCTGCCCGGTAAGCGGAAGGTCGTGGGTTCGATTCCCATCCCTTGACACTTTTTTTATTTTATCCATTCTGACCAAAATCTATCCGTGAACTTCACACAGTGAACTTCACACAGACAGAATAAGGCAATTATATAAGTAGATTTTTTCAAGTCAATGCTTTATCTTTCCGCGGAGTCTGTTGACTCCTGTCTGATTGTCTCTCTCACTAACTGTCAATAAAGATAATTGTCATTGTCTCTCTCTCTCTCTTACTTCTTACCTGGAAATCAACTGTTTTTCCACCTTTATCATTCATCATTGACTTCATTTTTCCTGACAGGATTACAATAGTTTATTTACTTTGACTCTTAAAACGCTGCCCTGGTGGTAAAATCTCGACTTTCGATAACAAAGACTCTGGGACCGAAATCTGCATTAAGCACCATCTCTGACAACAATTAGCAACAATGACGACTCATTATTAAACAAATAAACTCACAAATAAGTGCATATACAGATACACGGCTATAGCTACATCTAAATGCAGTTTTGACCAACATGGGATGCTCGCATGGTATGCCCTTGCCGCGAACTTATACCCACTATTATCATCATGTCCTTTATACCATAGGTACTTGAATTAACTATTTAAACATAAACAATCAGTAGCTGAATTTTTAAAGAAATTATTCAATATGATTACTGCATAATAGTTTTTTTTAAATTTATACTCTATATAATATTATAATATATACAGTTCGTGCATTAATATTCTAATACTTTTTTATTCATTTGTTTACATTCTGAAGATTTACCAATTATCTCTTTTCAATGAATATAAATTTTTATGAGGAAATGTATGAGAGATAAAGGAAATTTCACGATCACGTTCAGATTTCAGAAATTTAATTTTTATAAGTCCATTATATGAATAACATGAAGCCTCTCTCTGGAGTATTGTATTTAAATGTATAATTGGAATTATTATTGAATGTGTGTTATTAGTGATGTTTTCAAAGTGAATTTTAATCATATAGTTTACATTCGAATTTTGGAAATCTGTATTTTTCTTTCATACTCAATATTTGAAAATCTTTGAATTTTATATTTAGCCTCTCTCTCTCTTGACATGCATAGTTTGTCTTTAGGTTCCATCGAAAATGTATAATGGAATATTCGTATGCCAAAAGAAAGTTTCAGAAAATCAATTCCAAAAGACATATTGGAAGAAATGCCTATCGGGAAAACACGAAACCAGCATTAATACATTTTTAAAGCAAATTAGGAGAAGTTATAATAAAAATGACCGCCTCAAGTATTGGAAACCAATTGGGCTCGATGCCATGCAAACAGCTCCGTTCGAAATAGGAGCAAACAACAACCTCCATGATATAATCATAGAACCTTTTCGGGACTTCTAGGGATTTTTAAATTGTCATTTACAAATTTATCACTATAATAATAACGACTGTAATAATCTTCTCGGTATTATTTAGACGATAAAACGAAATAAAAGAAGAAAAGTTTCTTTAATAGACAATTATAACGGTGTATGTCACTCTTGTGAAACGTCCCGTCCAAACTTTACATGTACATTAGGTCAGCTTATATTACCTCCCATCTTCACCGCTAGAGGCGCTGCTCGCGAGCTAAAGGGCAAACTCGACGAATATTCGGGAAAGAGACCTGAAAATTTCACTATAGGTTTTTCCAGATTCTACTCTATATACTGTTAAAATTTCAGTCAGATTAGTTACGATATAAATCTTCAAATCGAGCGAGCGTCTATAAATATTTCGATTTAGATCAACTATTCTAATTATTAAGCGAACTATTATTAAGAAATTTTTTTAGAAGATTTCAATTTTAAAGGTATTTATAACCTTGATAGAGGGCGCTGTTCGTGAGCTAAGTAGTATAATTTGAATATACAGTTTTAATATTTAATTTATATATAATTTAAAATAGCCTATCGTTTTCCTCGTATTTTTTTTTTACCTAAGTATGGAAATTTAGGTACTGTAAAAAAAAACTTTGCTTCAATAATATAAAAAAAAAACACCCAGGCTAAGTTTCGAACCAAGGTTGTGGAAATACGAAGCCGTACACCTAACCATTAAGCTACGCTTGGCATCATAAATATTCGCATGTAAAGCTATTTCAGGCCTTACATATTTCTAACGACCTTTTTGAAATAGGTTTTTGAAACAGGGAAATTATAATACTTCAAATAAATAGAAATAGAGTGAACACAAATAAAACATACCAAATATTTCGAATTAGAGCAGGTATTTTAAACGGCGAATTAGATAAGTTATAGCTAAAAATGAAAATATTTAAATAAATAAAACATACCAAATATTGCAAGAGAAGTTATTTTAAACGGCGAATTAGATCAGTTATAGCTAAAAATTAAAATATATACATAAATGAAACCTACCAAATATTTAAAATTAGAGCAGTTATTATATAAATATTTATATTATATGTGTTATTAAGCGAACTATTATTAGTTATTTTAAACGGCGAATTAGATCAGTTATATCTAAAAATGAAAATATATAAATAAATAAATTAGAGCAGTTATTATATAAATATTTATATTATATGTGTTATTAAGCGAACTATTATTAGTTATTTTAAACGGCGAATTAGATCAGTTTTATCTAAAAATGAAAATATATAAATAAATAAAACCTACCAAATATTTCAAATTAGAGCAGTTATATCTAAAAATGAAAATATATAAATAAATAAAACCTGTAGGGGACATGTATACAAATTATTGTTTTGTATTTTATGTTTATGTAAATTTTATTTGCTTTTTAAAAAATTCATATTTGTTTGTTGCAAATATGCAAATTTTTTATTATCTAATTTATATATATATTTTTTTCAATTTAATTGAATTTATTCTTCTTCCTCTCATTCTTTTTGGTTGTCTGAATATAATAGCAATATCGAGGTGTAGCCATAGTGATTGTAATAAAAAGGGTTGATTTTATAAGGTAAATGTTTTATGTGGATTGTCGTTAATTCACCACCACATAAATTGGTGAGCCGGACAAAAGTAACCACAACATAAATTGGTGAGCCGGACAAAAGAACCAGCACAACGAATTGATAAAATGAAAAGTGAGGAAACTGAGAGAGTTGAGACCTATAAGGTAAATATTAAACTTCCACCTTTCTGGATTGAAAGACCTGATATATGGTTCCATCAAGTTGAGGCTCAGTTCCTGATGAATAATATATAAAGACAGAAAATACGAAATTCAATTATTTAATCGCTCAATTGGACCCAAAGTATGTCGAAAACTTCTGGAATATAATTACCTCTGAAGAAATAAATAAATATTCAGAGGCAAAAGAGACACTTCATAGAATATTTAAAGATGGCGAATCAAAAAGAATTCGAAAACTGCTATCGGGAATTGAACTAGGTTATCTAAAGCCTAGCCAGCTGTTTCAGAAATTGAGATCTTCAGCAACAGAGGACTTACCGTTAAATTTATAAAGACGCTATGGCTCGAAAGACTACCACAGGCAATTCAGCAAATTTTAATAATTAGCGAGGAAGAGCTCGACAAATTGGCAGTAATGGCTAATAGAATAGCCGAAATAAACCCCAAGGCGGATATCTACGAGGACTACCAAGTATGCTATACCAGGACTACCAAGTATGCTATACCAGGACTACCAAGTATCCTATACCAGGAGAACCAAGTATGCTATACCAGGAGTACCAAGTATGCTATACCAGGACTACCAAGTATGCTATACCAGGAGTACCAAGTATGCTATATCAGGACTACCAAGTATGCTATACCAGGACTACCAAGTATGATATACCAGGAGAACCAAGTATGCTATACCAGGACTACCAAGTATGCTATACCAGGACAACCAAGTATGCTATACCAGGAGAACCAGTATGCTATACCAGGAGAACCAAGAATGTTCCACAAAGAGAATCAAGTATGTTATACCAGAAGTGGAGATCCCATCATACCTGCCAGCAGAGAAGATCCCATCGGGCCTTCCAGTAAACCTCAACCATCCAAGCCTGGGGTGCGGTTCGATTTGCCAAAGGAGACCCGCAGCGGAAGACGGATAAAAACTCTTTCCAGGTATAATGAGTCTATTGGACGTGACTCCCGTCACTGGAAGGGGAGTGATGTAGGGGACATGTACAGATTATTGTTTTGTATTTTATGTTTATGTAAATTTTATTTGCTTTTGAAAATTCATATTTGTTTGTTGCAAATATGCAAAATTTTTATTAACTAATTTATATATATATTTTTTATATTTAATTGAATTTATTCTTCTTCCTCTCATTCTTTTTGGTTGTCTGAATATAATAGCAATATCGAGGTGTAGCAATAGTGATTGTAATAAAAAGGCTTGATTTTATAAGGTAAATGTTTTATGTGGATTGTCGTTAATTAACCACCACATATTTCAAATTAGAGCAGTTATTATATAAATTTTATATTATATGTGTTATTAAGAGAACTATTATTAGTTATTTTAAACGGCGAATTAGATCAGTTATATCTAAAAATGAAAATATATAAATAAATAAAACTTACCAAATATTTCAAATTAGAGCAGTTATTATATACATATTTATATTATATGTGTTATTAAGCGAACTATTATTAATAAAATATTGAGAAGATTTAGATTTTGAACGTATAACCTTTTAGTACTTGATAGAGGGCGCTGTTCGTGAGCTAAGTAGAATAATTTGTAAATATAGTTTTAATAATTGATTTATATATTTTTTAAAATAGCCTATCGTCTTCCCCGTTATTTTTACCTATGTATGGAAATTTTGGTTTGAATTAGTGAACTACTGCGAATTTGTATACCGGACATATACAAACCAACATACAAACATTCATTTTTATATTTATAGATATATATATGTGTGTATATACACTGGTGTCCAAAAAATAAGAAACTTAACCAATATTGAAATTTCTCAAAAGCTAATTTATTAACAAATATAAAATTTAGTATACAAATAGTTTAAACTATGGAGAATTTGACTAGCTATATGAAAATTTAAAAAATATTTGAAATTATGAAATATGCAAATTATTACCAACATACCCAAAGCTAAGGTTCCAGATCTTAAAGAAATAAGATATCAATAGGGAGTATGATCACCTCTAACAGCTATCAAGGTCTCACAGCGAGCCCTCATACTGTTTACCAGGCTTTAGAGGAGGTCCAGGGGTAGTAAACCCCACTCCTCCAATAGAGCGGTTCTTAGCTCAACGAGGGTTCTGGGAGAGGGGTGACGAGCTCCAATACGCCTCCCTAGAGCATCCCACACATGCTCTATTGGATTCAGGTCCGGAGATCTGGCTGGCCAATCCATCCTTCGAATTCTCTCACTCTGGAGATATTCATTGACTAGCCTAGCCCTATGCGGACAAGCATTATCGTCCATAAAAATTAAATTGTGACCAATTTTATCTCTATAAGGTCTTAGATAGGGCTCAAGGATCTCGTCCCTGTACCTTTGGGCAGTTAAAGTGCCCCCAGAAAAAATGTGGAAGGATGTGCGTCTGCTAGAACTGATGCCAGCCCAGACTAAGAGACTGCCCCCTCTAAAACTGTCTATTTCCCTGATGTTACTGAGATGATAGCGGGTTCCAGGCTCCCTCCAGATGAAACCTCGTCGAGAATCTGTGTTTAAACTAAATCTTGACTCGTCACTAAAGAGAACATTGACCCACTGATCATGAGTCCAGGCGTGATGTTCCAAGCACCAATTCAAGCGGGCTCTCCTGTGAGCAGAGGTTAAAGGGATACAGACCATTGGTCGTCTTGCATAAAGAGCACCTTCGTGAAGCCTTCGATAAACAGTTTGTCTTGAAATTCTCGTTCCAGTAGCACTTGAGAGTTCATTAGAGAGTTGAATAGCTGTCATCTCCCTATGGCGCTTGGCATTTACGACCAGATAACGGTCTTCAGAGGTAGCTGTTTTTCTTTTTCTACCAGAACCTTCTTTTCTTTTGGTGGTTCCTGTCTCAATGAACTGTTTCCATATTTTGCTGACCACAGATTTATTCACATTTAGCCATTTTGCTACTTCTACTTGTGATTGCCCTGCCTCCATTCTTCCAACAGCTCTCCATTTTAAATCATCTGCTAAAATTTTTCGTAAACTCATAATTAACTAAGGATTAAATAAAATTATAATTGGACAATTCGCAGATGGGGTAAACGACGCGCCAAATAGCACACTTATAAAGACAAGCAAAAATTTGCATATTTTCAATTTTACCGAATCAAATGGTTGCGATAAATTAATTCTACGACTTAAAATACCTAATTAAATTACTTTTTAGCTTTTAGCGTTTTATATTTCAAAACATATCATTAAAAAAACAAAAGTTTCTTATTTTTTGGACACCAGTGTATAAGTAGAAACCCTAGGCGCCTGAAACCACTTGGGCCCATGACTGCTGTTGCTTGTGTTACGATATATATATACTCGTATATGTAAGAGAGGCCAGCAGCACGACAAGGTCCAAGAAGATGTCTCAGATATGGGACGTCCAGTGGTCAGTCGTAAACCTAGTGGAAGATCACCGGGAAGGGTCCACGTGAAAATCTAGGAAATATCCGTGTCTCGACAAAATTAGTTATTAATTTGACTTCGCCTTGGCTGGGTCGCTGGCTGAATCTCTTTAACTTTATTGTCTTATTTGAGATGACATGATCTCCCAGCTGGCCCGTTCTATTTTATCAACATTTTGGACTATAACACTTATTATATTTATTGTACATATAAAAATCTAGTGTATATTGACATTTACATTATACTCCCTATATATACGATAATTGATAGAGTATTAATTGATAATATCTCCGAGACATAAGAAAGCATGGATTTTCTATACACTTCATTCATAGACAAATCTACAGCAACCATTAGAGACATAAGACAGACTATTATTCATGGAAAAGATTGTGTGTATGCGTGTGTGTGTTATCTCAAGAGAAAGGCATCTCCTAATCGTGAAACTGAAAGTTGCTGATGGCTTACGCCATCTGTCGAGATAAATATCAAAGAATCGTTGATTTTTTGATATTAAAGAATTTTCCAAATACCCTTTCTTGAATAATCAAGAAGGGCTATCCACGTACACGTTTCAGGCTGTTGGCCCTCATCACTTTTGTACTATTTTTTTCCAGATTGTTATCTATTATATCCTCCAAAAAAATAAACAATATTATACGAATTATATATATAAGGAAATATTGAATAAGATTCATTATTCAACTATCCTAAATCCATAAGGACCCCGTTGTCAAAGTCGCAAATATTAAAAATGAACCTAGAAACCAGCATAACACCCTGTCAACAGTGCACCGCTACCTATATAGGCGAAACTAGCAGACCGTTAATTCCAGAATTAAAGAACATAGCCGTTACAAAATAAAGACAATAGATCCTTAATATACCAACATGAAAACCTTCAAGCCACCAATTTAACCGGAGTAAATCTCATAATAATATTTTATCCAAGAACAAAAGATTTATTCTAGAACGGACGAATGGTATAAACTGTCCATTTCCGACAGCCACGACCCGGGATCAAATCCGGCATTGGGCTTTTTTTATGAATAAAATTTCCCCAGTTATCCTGATTCTTACCAATGGGTAGACATGTGGTGCACTTGCAATAAAAGCAGTCTCCAACCACTACCCACCATCATTATCATAGCCTGTACCACATGTACTAGAGATCATTTTTAAAAATCTTTAAACCAGAGAATCGATATATACCTATATTGTTCCTAAACAATTCCAACCTATACTTATCAAATGATATTCCATGAGAACATTCTTCAATCCCATGCTATCAAGTTACAGGTGTGTATCTTATATTCATAATTGATCCAATTCAATGAATCTTTTTTTATGTTTTTCAAATGGTCAGAGGCATGGCTTACATTATATTTTATAGAGATGGTAAAAATATCTTAATGAGATCTAATTATTTAATTTCTTTTTAAAATGATAAAATTCCTAAATATGTAAATTAATTTTAGCCAGGTTTGTACACACACAACTGGCCATTAAAATTGCTACACCAGGAAAAGTGCAAATAAAAAAATAACATTTATTGGGCAAATTTATATTATATATACATTATATTGGAAATAAAAGTGATTAAAATTTCAAGAAATTGGGAAGAATGGATCCTAATAAATCAATACCCAGAAAATACACCTTTGGCAGCAATAACAGCACTTATACGCCAGGGCATTGAGTTAAACAGAGATTGGATGGTATGTACAGGTAGAGCTTTCCTTGTAGCTTCAATACGATGCCACAGTTCATCGACTGGCGTGTGGTGACGAGTTAGTTGCTCGGTAGCCATTGAACAGTCGTTTTCTATTGATGACAACTTAGGAGAACGTATTGACCAGGGCAGCAGCCGAACATTTTTTGGATTTAGAAAGGTCCGTACAATACCGGCAACATGCGTCGGGCATTATCCTGCTGAAATGTAGAATTTCTCGGGTTTCAAATGAAGCGTACTGCCACGGTCTAAACACAACAGAAATGTAACGGGAACTGTTCAAAGTGCTAGGAATGCGAACAAGAGGTGACCGAGGCGTGTATCCACCCCACAACCTCACTCCAGTAGATGGGCCAGTATGACGATGTCGAATTGCGCGCTGGAATTGTGCCTTCTTCGCGATGCCGCCAAACATGGATAAAGCCATTATGGTGCTGCAATAAGAACCTGGATTCGTCTGAAAGCGCGACGTCACGCCATTCCTGCGTCCAAGTTCGCCATTGTTCGCCACACTATTGAAAGCACTCCTGTCTGTATTCGTCAAGCTGAGAGTCCATGCTGCTGAAAACGTAATTTTACTGCTCGTTCAGACAATTTTTAACTTGCGAACGACATTTCTTGTGTTGGAAAATATTTATCCTATATGTAAAAATATACTTTTCTTTCTTCTTTATGTAAATAGATATTTTGCATATTTTCTCTTTTGTTTGTATTTGTTTGCCTTTATAAAAGGGGATTTGCCTGTGCCGGCAGAAGAGCTCGTGGCTAGAGGAGAGCGCGCTACTAGCTTTTACAATAAGCATGTCTCTATTACAAGTCTTTTAAAACTCGTCCAAGTTCATTTCTGGGTCTTCAACTTCTTGAAGCATTACAGGGCAAGTTTTCTCCGTGGTACAGCCATATCGGGGTTTACCTCCGCGACCTCTTGATTTATGGTTCTTAGCGTAGTTGTACGAGCCATTAAGGCCATGCGGGTAACGTGACAGTCTTTTCGGCTATTTGTGATAGCGGCCGCTGAGTACGTCGTTCCGTATGACCGACGCGAGGAGCAATACTGCAATCCCGGTAAACTACAATTCTACCTCCATTCAAACTCAGAAATGTGTGTAGTAAGCATCTCTCCTTTTAATACTATGTATCATAACCTTTTACGACGAAGCAACGTTTCAAATGCAATATCTGTATGAGAGAAACCAAATGTACAATATCTTATTTTTTACACTTTATATGCGCCAATATAGGCACCATTTTTTCATAAATGCGTTAAAACCCTAATCATTTGCATATCACATATCTTATTCCTATCGTGTAAATTGCACGTCAAATGATCGGTACTGTATTATAGGGTCACTATTCTTTGGCCCAGCATTCCCGGTCCTTGAAAGTTTTGTTTTTAATTATATTTTTCTTACCTGTCGCTTTGATTCAATTGATAGGATATCTAAAAATATAAAGTTAAGTGCCAGGAGAAAATGTTTTTTATTATATTATTTTGAATAAAAAAGAATAAAAAACATTTTCTCCTGGCACTTAACTTTATATTTTTAATATCCCAAGGAGAAAGTTTCTACGATTAAATAAATATGATAGGATATCTGTTTTGGTCTTAGTTGATTTTTCTTGTGGTACACTTTCGGTAGTTGCAATCTCCTCTAAGGTACCGTTGTTAAGTTTATCCAAGTTTGTTTTTTTATCTATTTTTATAAAAGCCAAGATACAAATTTGAACAAATGAAAATCACAAAGTTGATACGGGACAAATATGATAGTTATAAGTACCAATCAAGTGTCGTTTATTTTGACGAAAATTTCAGCAGGAGTGGTTTAGTGAGCTTTTTCTCTTACGCTCTCTATCCCTGCTTTATCAAATAACCCTATTTTTTATTCTGTTTTTGAAATCCTTCTCTAGCTGGTAAACCTATATTTCATCCTTTTTTTGCATATAATCTCTATGACCTTTTACATATTGTTAATTCTGTTATATATTCTATTTGCAAAATCATTGCCGCGGTATGTATATGAGATCATCTTTGTGTCAAAGTGTTTTTAATATTCAAGCTCTATTCGAAGGACTGAAAGCTCGTGAAATGGTCTATCAAAGTAAATAAAATTATTGCCCCTCGCAATTTTTCTCGTAATAAATATATCTCACATCAAGATCATCTGTGTTCATTATTCTTGATTATTCTTAATATTCTTATTTTTATTTATTCGTATTCATTTACACATTTTACAAGCTATAATTCGCGCTATGTTTTTTCTTTCGTTTTTCCTAATAATCATACTGCATCATTAACTTTAAATTCCTTTAACCCATCTCTCACTAACTATTTATAAATGAATCTGAATATATAATTTATAAACGTTTTACTTTATGAATATAAAAAGATAACAGAGCGACATAAATCACCCCTGGAATTTTATAATAAGCTGTCAATTGGTGGATTACCTTCAAAGCGTTAAACACAAAGTGAAGAGAGTAATAATGATTCAATCATCGCCACATCATGCCGGCTTCCAATGCCTACAAATATGCCTCCAAGGCCAACATCCTCTAATTTCACCCCCGTCTTTGTCGTCTCGCGGTGGGGGAGCCATTATTGGCTGCTAGGAAATCCCAATTTTAATTCCATTCCTCCTTCACCAACCTCCGCAACCCTCGGCCATCTAGAGGTTCCTTGATCGATCCACCTAATGGAAATTCAAAAATATCTATTTTATCTAATCAAGAATATATATTGTCTCTAATATATGCATTTTTCTCTATTGAGAGCTTAAGAATACTTGCTGAATATTTGGGTAAAAATGAATTTAAAATAATTTTATTGACTTAAATCATAATTCTCCTTAAGATTGAGGTTGCCTGGCCGGCATTCTCCTGACGAAGACAAAAGATTTTTGTCGAAACGTTGAGAAAATAAAAAAAAAAAACTCTAACTGGTCGAAGTGTTTATTTTTTACAGAAATAAATTATGATTGTTTTAAAGAATAAGCTTCAAAATTAAAAAATAACTCTATAAATTGAGGTAATCTAAAAATAATTGATAATAATTAAATCTATTTGTAGAAACCAGCCTTGGAGATCGACAAAGAGTTCTTCTCCAGACATCGAGTATTTCACTCACTAGGCTTTGGCCGACGCGACAATGGCATCACCATCCAGACCTCGCCCAATACCCAGCCCTATGGATAAAAATTATTTCCTATCCGTAAGTAAAAATTGTTTTTATTACTATTTTATGTATTTTATTCATTTATCTATTGCTTTTATTTAGGGCGTGGGGCAGAAAATTCTACAACTAATTACTATAATAAAGGCGCAAATGGTATCAGGTTTATTCGTCCCGTTGATTGGCACTTTCGTGCGTCTTTCTTATCTTCATCTTCATGTTAAAGATGAATGTATGGAGGCCCTTGGTGTTTTGTTATATACAATGGAACTTGCTTCTGTCACATGGGCGATGTGGTAACTATGGAAACCTACAGCACATTTGTTTCCTATATAATTTATTGTTTCAAAATATTTACATAGCATGCTCGTTATTCTGTCTCTAATGTATTTGCATCCATGGCAAGTTAGCCTGTACCATGTGTGGAACAATTTCTACCCAGAACTTTTTCTACAATTAGTTAAGTGAAGAAGGAGAATATTGGGAAGAGGCTTGGTTCCTCGATGATAAAGTTTTCCAGCGATTCAATCTACCAGATCTATACAAATATTGTATTATTCCTTCTGCTTATATAGTTTCACTTGGAGGCTTGTTCTAGGTAATGGTGTTTAGCGAAACTATGGAAAAAGACCTCTGTAATTGTTAGTGATCATGTTGACTGAACAGGCTCTTATTTTTGTAGCCGTGTTCTTGAATGAAAAATAGTTGTGCGCAAAGCCAGAATATTTGTTAAATTTCTACAATTAGAGAATCCCCTTACCATAGATTCGTCAACACACTATCACCAATAATACACCTTCAGACTCTATGAGCCAGATGAACATATAATTGTAGCGATCTGCTAGATTAAATTGTTGAAATCGCTAAGAAAGGTTCACACAGCACTAAAAAGCCAAGACTTCCCAAATCTTTCTCATCTTCAGTTCACTATAAATGTAGAAATTCTTCCTTTATACCAATTAAAAATATATATCTTATTTTAATTATTTCACCATCAACACACAAAGTGCGCCATGTGTTGTTTACTTATTTGTATTTTTATAAGTATAAATTTCTCTGGAAATTGCAACTCAATGAATACCTACCTTATGTTAAAAACATTGCAACAGGAGCCATTACTTTAAGACCATTCGTTTTATGGAAAAACATGGAAAATTTTTAAAATATATATATATACTATTGTTATATTTACCATGACAATAAAAGAAGGCAATCTTAAGACTTTAATTCATATAATGAAAAGCAAAGAATGAATAAATATTCTTCATTCATTCAAACTCATTTCTATAAAGAGAAAGGCATCTCCTGATCGTGCGACTAAAAGTTTTCAATGGCTGATTAATGCTAATTTGTCGGAATAAATATCAACTAATCGTTGATTTTTAATTATTCCAGAATGGCCAAATACCCTTTCTTGATTAATCAAGAAAACCTAACCCCACGTTCGCATTTCAGGCTACTGGCACTCTACAGCGCGATGCAAACTGTACCTCAACGACTAAAAAGGCTGGTCTTTGAGAATTTCTTAAAATATCAAGGAAAGGGTATTCAACGCCGGAAGGGCGTTAAAACGCCAAACTATAATGTATTTTTCCTTTTTTTTTTAAACCTGTTCCCAGTATAATTATAAGTTTGTACTATTTAGCATTCTCACGGCTTTCCGGTCTCAAATACCCATTCCTTGATTTTGAGGAAGCCTTAAATACCAGCTTTTTTGGTCGTTAAGTTACAGTTTGCACCACGCTGATGAGGGGCACCAGCCTGAAATACGTACGTGGTTAGCTTTTCTTTATTAAACAAGAAAGGATATTTTCAGCTAATTCTAATTATTAAAAATCATCGATTAGTTGATTTTTATTTCGACAAATGGCTCAAGCCATTAGCAACCTTTAGTCGCAAGATCAGGAGGTGCCTTTTTGTAATTTATCAACTTCGGAATTAAATTTTTATATTTAGAAAAATTCATTTCTCATTAACATTATTTGAAGTGTAGTGGAATACAATGGTTTCTGAGATGTGTATTCGGCGACTCGCCATAGCGCACGGAATTAAATCAAGGCGTGGGCGGTGTTCCAAAGAAAGAGCCGGCGTGACATTTGCAGGACACACAGTCGCAGCTGTCCCTGCCCGCGCTGCAGTTTAAAAACTGTGGGTTTGTTTTACATAACGCCTTCTCGAGTGATCCAGATGCCCTTCGTATGACTCGACACCACGCGTAAATTAAACATGGCAAAGATGCATCTTGTTTTATAAGTACACCACAGCTTTACAAATGCAAACCAATATGGTTTGATTTGTATTTTAAAAAGTTCTAAACAACTTCAATTTATCGAACATTATTTCAATAATCATCATTTTATAGAAAGATCTTCAATATAAATGTCGATATAACTGAGCATGGTTAACACACAATAAGATTACAACCAAAAGGTTGTGAGTTTCTTATGCGAGAGCAAACTTCTGTACTCCTTATCTCTGCCCCCTTGATAGCGTTATTTTACAAACTGTTTATAAAAGAAGATGTAACGCAAAAATTCCTTGCAGTTTTTATTTTCACTTCCTGCCATAAAAATTCGTAAGCAAAATTAAGTTGAGGGATTAGAAGGTGCTCTTTTATTATATAATATTCATATATGGTTAACATTGCATTTAATGTGTGAATTCTGGGCAATCTAGAAATAGGTATTCAAGGCCAAATTTACATAATTACGCTGAACGGGCGGAAAATATATATTTTTTAAAGACAGTTGTTGATATTAAAAATTAAAAGTCGGGAGACCGTTCTCATGGGCCTTTGATATGGCTTTATTTGGAACAAACATAAATCAACGTTTTGATGATATGTGTTTCACTAGGTGGGGCTCTGCTATCTAAAATGCTCATGTGAACGGCCAGGACACGTCTTTTATTTTTAATATCATCTCCTGACCTTTTTCTATATTCATTGATATATAATATATATCAATAATATATAATATATATAACATATAATGTAGCTGACATATAACCTACAATTCTTTGGAACCGTGAAAAAACCTTCTTTACAGAGAGTGAGAGAAAGAGAGAAAAGATGTAATCTGACGGAACAAAAGATAAAAGCAATAATCATTCTATGATGTCTCTATGCACAATTATAAAGAAATTAGTTATACTATCTTCGAATGATTAATATAATAATAAGCAGGATTTAAGGAAGTAGAGACTATTAAATAAATAACAAAAAAATCATTTTAAAAGAAACTGATAAAGATATAAAAAGCCATAGAATTGGTTGCCAGTAGGATATAGGTTTTTTATTAAAATAAACTTAATTGAAAGAGACACTTTGCGCGATTTATATCCAGTTACTATTTTTTCTAAACCCCCTTTCAAAGAAATTGGAATTCTATCTACTAATTGTTTCATAAACTTTTCTCTGAAGGCAATTTGAATTGAGAGTTTTTGTACTTGTATATATATTGTCCAACCCCACCAGTGAGTGCAAGTAACCAACCGGGTCTCTGTCACTGTAAATAGAAGATTCAAACTTCTTTCCACAAGTGTAGAAACAAGTAGTGCACTTACATTTATAGACAATCACTGACTACTTTCTTCGGTTATTATGGCCACGTATACTTGGAATAAGTAAATAGGCGAATAAAATGAGCCAACTTTGATAGTTTGTGGTTCATATAATTCAAGTTGTGGTTTATAATATAAACCTGAAATTATGCATATTATTCTGCTTTCATTGATGTTCATAATCAATGAATATTGAAATGTGTCAGGTGTTGATATTAAAAATAAAAAGGCATATCCTGGCCGCTCATTTTAGATGGCAGAGCCCCACCTAGTGGCACAAATATCAACTAAACGTGGATTTATGTTTGTTTCGAATAATGCATTTACAAAGCTCGTGTGAGCGATCAGGATATGCCTTTTTACTTTAATATCAGCACCTGACTTTTTTTTCTTATTTTTTCGCCTGTTTAGCGTAATTATGCAAATTTGGCCTTAAATACCCATTTATTTCCAAAGAAGCCTCTTTAGATCCACATTTTGGTCGTTTAGATACAGTCTGTATAACGTTACGACGGCCAACAACCCGGAAATAATTAATATTTTTGAACGCATTTTTATCAACGTTTAATTGATATTTGTTCCACTAGATAGCGTTTTGTCATCTAAAATGCTCAAGTGAGCGGTCATGTTATGAATATTTCGGATCTATAAAAGAATATTTAATGAAAGGATTTAAACACTAATGTTTCTTTTATATACAATACAAACTACTACTGTCCTTCCTGCGTTGAAAAGGTATATTGAGAGGGATTGACTCATCAGTGGTGAACCCTCCCAGTGGTTTCGCCAATTTATTCCACCAGACCGCTTCTCAAAGCTCTAATACTGTATTGGACGATTCTGTTTATATACGCAGCACTGAAGGGTAGAATCTCAGAAATTAATTTCAAGAAAACTATGTAAATCAGCTTTTAGGACAGTAGAATCACATATAAATACAGTATTAGAGCTCTGAGAGGCGATATAGTGGATTAAATTGGCGAAACCGGTGGGAGGGTTCACCACTGATGAGCCAAGCCCTCCCAAAATATTTTTCATCGCAGGAAGGACAGTAGAAGTTTGTATTGTATATAAAAGAGAAATTCGTGCTTAAATCCTTTCATTATATATATCCTTATATCTATAAAAATGAAATCCAAAATCGATGTTTGTTATCGCGTTGCGCAAAATCTACAGAATAAATCATTATGAAATTTCGCATGTAGGTAGCTGAAGATTTCGTTTAACATATAGGCTATTCAAAAAGCTAAAAAGTTAATGTGCTTTTTTTCATGTAAAACCAAAAAGCTTTAGTTCCAGCCTTTTACCGCTTGGCGCCGCACTGGTCGCGACGATAAATAAATAAGATTGGTTAATAATTTTACACGTTGTTTGTTTAAACGATATATTTTAGTTTGTTTACACGATGAATATTTTTAAAAGGTAAGATTATATATATATTTAAACTCTTTGTGAATAATATATTAATCGATCGTTATCAAATTTATACGCCCCCGGAACTTGGGATAATTAAAACTGTATTGTGAAATTTCGCGCGTAGGTAGCTGAGGTTTTGGTTTAGCATTTAGGCTAAAAGTGCAAAAATTGCATTTCGAATAACTTTTTTTTTTCCTTTTTAGAAGGTAAGATTTTATTTAGTTATTTAGTAATATTAGTTATTTTGTAATATTTTTCGAATTGAATTAATTGGAAATATTATTCATTTCGCAGCATATTCATATCTTTTTGTGATGATCTAATTTTTGCTTTGTTTAATTTTAATTAGTGTAAATATAACTATCCACATTTTTTAAGATAAGGTTTACTATTTGATTCTCATAAGGAATATTCCTATTTTAAGACAAATTGAGATTTAGAACAGTATTCTTTTTTTTTTCTTTCTTATATTTAGAGTAAGTATAAATTTTATTGAAGTTGTAAAAAGTATATTTATTAAAAAAAAAAGGTATGCTTTTTCTATATAACTTGCTACATATATTTTATTATATGTTTGTTCCATGTAATATGTTTATGCTCTAATAGCGTTTATATTGTAAGCAGCAGCTATACATTCTCAGTAACTGCTTTTGTTTTTAAGGGTAGGCTCAAATATTTTGCTGTCATTTGTTTAGGTAGGGTTTATATTTATCTGCTTCACAATATATAACTACTCATATATATCTATATAGTACAACCATATTTTTGAATATATGTATTTAGATATATAGATGAAAATATACTTATATTTAAATAAAGAAATATACAATCAGCAATCTGACCACTGAGGGAGCCAGAATATGCTCTACTCATATTTATTGTGCCGCATTTTTCAGCAAATTATACCTTTTTTTTTTATCTTCTTCCATTTGATTTTTTTAGTCAGTTAAAAAAATTGGAACACCATTTCGCTCCCATTTAATTTAATAAACGCTTTACGTATGATTTTTAGAATTGCATTATTTTTAGGCATATTATTTTTAAAAATTTATGTTAGCAAGACATGGAATGCTGTTAAGTTAATGTACTATTAAAAAAATTACCAACCCATGAAGCGTTAGCTCCAGTCTTTTACCGCTGGGGGCAGCACTGTTAGAGCTAATAAATGATTTCGATTGGTGCATACTTTTGCATGATGTTTGTTTTTAGACTAAATTCATTCAAATCAAGATAGCTTTTTTTTTCATGCTTTTAAAAGTTAAGATTATATTTTTAACGTTTCATAATACTTTTCAAATTAAAGTCTTTGGAAATAATATTGCTTTTTTTCCATCCTGCAGGTCAACATTACACTGCAACATGCTATCATAACTCTGGCTTTTGGCATTGATATTTATGTATTATGAAAGTACTGTTTGCTACCTTAAGCTGGAGAGATTATAATGTATCTACAGATCCATCATGTGTGGAAATCACACCATAGTAAAAAAGAACGCATGTAGCTGGTAGCAAAATTTGTGCCCTGTGTGAAGCTAGCGTTAAAAATTTAATTTTTTAACATGTTACTAACCCATAACGCAGATCCATTTAGGGTTTATTAACTCATTTGACATTTTACTTTTATTTAAGGTCTTGGAAATATATATATATACCTTTTTAGGTTAAAAAAAAGAGGTATATTTTGAAATATAGATAAGAATCACAAGGAAGCAAGACCAAAATCCAAATAAATAAATTATGTGTGGTTTCAGTAACAGCATTGTTACCATCTTCAGACAAAAGTACTGAATACATTCAGTAATTTTGTCTTAATAAGGTAACAATGCTGTTACTAAAACATCACACATAATTCGTTTATTTTTATTTTGTCTTGCATTTTTGGTATTTTTAAAATTGTCCTTGACTATTAGAAAACTGCCAACAATAACCTAATAAAAAATTCATCCAAGTCCGGGTATTTCAGTATTGCAGATATATTACATTTATAAAAGTTGCTTAACTATTTATAGATGTAAGTGCCGGATTAGGTGCCCTTAAAAATGTTTAATCTGGCTGTTTCTTCTTGAACAGCCGAGAGTTAAGTGGAGAAAGTGAAATTTTCAGGCTGCGAGGACCATTTTCCTTAATTCACTAATCATTAGATTTTTTTTTTATTTTTTTAGATACCAAAGCCCAGTTTGGTTACTTGCACTCACTGGAGGGGTTGGACTTTTTCAAGAATCAGGGGCCATTGGGGAATTTTTTTTTTTCAGAACAAAGTGTCCAAAGCTGGGTTCGATGATCCCGGGTCGTGGTTTTTAAAAATCAACAGTTTAGACCACTCCTCCAAAACAGCACTCTATTCATTAGATGTGTTTGTGAAATTGATCTTATATTTCAGATTATTTTACCAGCATTTTCAATCTTGCTATTTGCCGTTTATCTCCATTGTGCTGAGAGAAAATGCATTACTATAAGTTTTAAAACAATTGTAGTTTTATTTTAAAATTTGTAGCGCAATTTTTTCGTTTACTTCATAATATTTACTCCCCTTTCTTTTTTTACTTACTACATAGTAAAAAGACTTTTGACATTGTTTATTTTACAAATTATTTCACTTGTATTATAGTTCTTATGACTTTTAAGGTATCGATATAATTATATATAAATAAAGTTTTATTAATTGATTTGAATTAAATATTCCACACTATGATATATACCACTTAATCAGTTTATTCGCCCAATTATTGGTTCTCTTGTGTCGCGTGACCCTCTAATCAGCCAATCCGCGTAAAATTGTTTCTTAGATTAGTGGTTACTAAGAATATAGGCATTATGTTATCTATTATATATATAAAAGTCAGTGTATGTGTGTATGTTTGTCGGCTATACAAATCCTCAATATGCACATAATCTGGCTGAAATTTTAACAGGAAATAGAGTAAAATCTGGAAGAGATATTTATATATACTCCCTCTATATTTATAAATGTCATATATATCTTTATAAAAATTAAAAATATATATATCAACCATTTTCCATTCTTTACTGAATCGATTTTTATAGAATATTTATTTATAAATGTCTTCATACAAATCGATTCAGTAGAGAGACTATGTTACTCGGAGAAAATATTTTTAATCAAATATTCATTAGGTTAACTTTCACTCAAGAAAAATCCGGGCGAAGCCGGGTACTCCGCTAGTATATATATATATATATATATATATATATATATATATATATATATATATATATATAGCTCTGCAACCCTAGCCACAGGAAGCTCTATGTGACACCTGTCAATCATCACTGGACTCCGAGGGGACGACCACAGGTGTGAGGGGTTCTCGGAATCTTATCGGTAAATAAGGAAAACGGGACGCCTCGGTTGCTGACCACTCTTATTATTATCATTTTTACCTTGGGATAAGTTGTTATATTATCTGACTCTCTCTCCCTTAAATACCTCTCGAATATATATAAATTTATTGGAGAACTAAAAGGAAAATACCCTTTATAATAAATTATCCCCAAATTTGTCCTTGCTTTATTTATCCCCGCGACATATTTTGGCGGAGACGCTGATTAACGTGACGGAACTTCGAAAAGTCGACGTCTACAGGGACGTGAACCAATTCTTGAACCTTTGTCACAACGAATAAAAATGGAAGACGACCACAGGCCTACTGTTAGCGGATCCTACCTCCTTTGTAAGCGCCAAATAGATCCATCTACCTTCTCCAGAAGGGAAATATAAAGCCTGGACAGTGGTTGAAAGAGTACGAGAGAGTGTCGAAGTACAAAAGATGGGACGAGACCATGAAGCTTGCCAACGTCGTCTTTTACTTGAACGGAACTGCTGGAAGATGGTTTGATAATATCGAAGAATCACTCAACTCGTGGAGAAGCTTTGACGACGCATTCCGCGGTGTGTTCGTAGTGCAGGAGGATTCTGCTCGACGCGCCGAGGAAGTTCTGAAGTCAAGAGCACAGAAGGCTAAGGAATCCAGCGAGTCATACATCCAGAAGATTCTTAGTCTCTGTCACCAGGTGAACCATCGCACGGAAGAAGGTGAGATAGTTGCTCACATTATAAAGGGACTTTCGGAGGACACATACCAGGTATTGGTGGCTAAAGACATACAGACGGTAGATGAAATACTGAAGTTTTGCCGTCATCTGGCAACCGTCAAGCAGCGCAGGATCGACCGTACGAAATTCGCCAGGTTGTCAAACGTAATGCCCATTTCGTGTGTTGACGACTCAGACGACTTGGCCGGCTTAATTCGCCGCATCGTTAGAGCCAGCACCTGAAGTGATCAATCCTCTCCGAGAAGTGAACGCCCTGGAACAGACTGTGAGAGAAGAAGTTAGCCGTGCTCTCCAACCTATGAGACCACAAATAACGTTGTGCAACAACAACCACGAACGCCCTATAATATCGACCGACCAACCCAATCCAGGAAGATGGAACAATGGAGAATCTACGACGACAAACCCATCTGCTTCCACCCGGACATGTCGTTCGTTATTGTAGGGAACGACGGCAGGTCTTCGCTGAAGCCAGGTCAAGGAATGGTGGAGAAGGAATAAATGGTGGATTTTCGAGTCGATCCCCGACGACTATGTAACGCCCCAAACCTCGACGCACTTCTACCGGAGCTCTTCCCCGCATCCAAGCCGCACAAGGTCACCAGCCCGAAGACAATCCCAGTCTCGGCGCGCCATTTCAGCCGTTCTCCCAAGCCTCAGAATATGAAAAACTAGGTGGAGCGGCTTTTAACAAGGGTGAGGTCGATATTGAGGAAATTCCTCCAGGGTATATCGACGCTAAATTAAAAGAAAATGTTGTCATGATCGAAATAAATGGACTGAAAATTAGAGCATTAGTGGATTCAGGAGCAGACTTTTCTGTTATTTCGGACAAATTTCGACGTGAACTAAAGACACCTCTTTTCAAAGAACCCACCCATTCTTAAAGCCGCAAACAAAAATTTAATATAGACCCTAGGAAAATGTGTCATGAACATAGAAGTTAATGGTCTGGAGATATCTTTTGAATTCGTTGTTATGGTGGAATGCAGCCATGACATCATATTCGGATGGGACTTCTTCAAGGCCACCGAGGCCGTCATTGATTGTGGCAGAAATGAACTCCATCTCGGGGAAACTCTGTCCTGGAATCTCGAGAGGAGGAAAACCAGAGGTTGTTAGTTTCCGACAACTTTGTCATCCGGCCTAAATCAATAAAGAAGATCAGTGTGATAAACGAAGAAATAAGTGATGTTAGAGATGTTTTAGTCTCAGCTTCTGAGGACTTATTATTAAGAAAGGAAGTTATTATACCAAACTTTTTGGTCAATTTTTTTGACACTGCCGAGAAAGCATTTGGGTGGCGAATGGAGTGTCTTGGCTGCAACTGATTCCATGAGGGAATGAATATGTGCACCATGGAAAGTTATGAGAATGGGAATATCAGCAGTCTTATCGAATCCAGCTATAAGTTACAAGAAACGCAGCTAAAGTCACGTGAATGGTCACAGAAGATGAGCCTTACTCTGGATCCTAAGTTGATTGAAATGCTTGAACCAAAAAAAATGTATTTTTGGATCAAGGAGGATAAATATTTTAGGACACCTTGTTGACGCCAATGGAATTCATCCAGATACAGATAAAGTTGAAGCCGTCTCTAAATTTCCGAGGCCAAGACATATCTCTGAACTGAGGAGCTTTCTTGGATTATGTTCCTATTACCGAAGATTTATTGAGAACTTTGCCGACAAAGCTAGACCTTTGCACGACCTACTGAAGACTGAAAAGCAATTCTATTGGGATGCAGCTAAAGAGAAAGTGTTTGAAGTTGTTAAAACAGCTCTAATTTCAGAGCCTGTCTTGGGAAACTTTGACGAATCCGCTGATACCCATCTACACAGGGATGCAAGCGGACATGGTATTGGAGCTGTTCTTCTACAAATACAAGGTGGAAAAGAGAGGCCTATAGCTTATGCATCTAGAAGATTGACAAAGGCTGAAAATAACTACTCTACAAAAAAAAAAAAAAGAATGCCTTTCTGTAGTCTGGTCTATTAGCAAATTCTGTCCATATTTGTTTGGTCGACCATTCACGGTTGTCACTTACCATCATTTTCTATGTTGGTTGGAAGGGCCGAAAGATCCTTCTGGCCGTTTGGCAAGATGGGCGCTGAAGTTTCAAGAATTTGACGTGATCGTTATCTACAAGAGCGGACGCAAACATAAGGATGCCGATTGTCTGTCAAGGAGCCCGCTTGAGAACGATCAACCAAGTACTGTGATGTCACTAACCAACGTCGATATAAAGCAGACTAAAGACCCGGATTTAGCTAAAATAATCAATATTTTAAACACGGGCTACACCTTAAAGGAATACAGCATTATCGACGGCATCTTATACAAGAACAACTATAGCACAACTGGAAGACCCTGGCTTATGATGATTCCTAAGCACTTATGATCGGAAGCTATGGCAGATTTACATGACGCTCCTACAGCTGGGCATTTGGGGATCCCCGGAACGTATGACAAAGCGAGGAAACGATTCTATTGGCCTGGCCTTTATAGAACTGTTCGCCAATATGTAAGCCATTGTCGGGGGTGTCAACGAAGGAAGAAATTACCTCGACGTCCGGCTGGACAACTTGTATCCATACCACCTGTAGAAAAGCTATTCTATAAGGTCGGGGTTGATCTCTTTGGAAGATTTCCAGTTTCTAAAGATGGAAACTGTTGGATCATTGTTTGTACCGATTATATGACAAGGTATGCCATAACGAAAGCGATCCTAGACGGAGGAGCAATTGAAACAGCTAAGTTCCTGGTTGAAGTCGTTATCTTGAAGCATGGAGCTCCTAGAAAAATGATAACAGATCGCGAAAGAAATTTCATTTCTAAAGTAATAAAAGAGATTAATGCTCTGTGCGGAATTGTGCACAGATTTACAACGGCCTACCATCCCCTGACCAACGGCCTGACTAAAAGGTTCGACAAAACTCTGGGAGACATGTTGTCCATGTACACAGGTGTTGAGCAGAAGGACTGGGACCAAGTTTTACCCTACGTAACTTTTTCTTACAACACTGATAAACAGGAGGCGTCCGGGCACACTCCGTTCTTTCTTGTTCACGCCCCCCGCAAGGCCGGTACCTACATCGTTGCCGTACTACCTTACCTGAAAGATGAGATATCTGACGACTACGTTAGAGAACTTGTGAGCAGAGCTGAGGAAGCGCGTCAACTCTCCCGATCACGCTTTCTACAATCACAGGCGAAAGACCGTAGACTTTACGACCATAAACATACTCCAGTCTATTACCAGAAGGATGATCTTGTGTGGGTTTTTACTTCCATCCGAAAAGTAGGACTCTCAGAAAAGCTACTGAAGAGATACTTCGGTCCCTACAAGGTGACCAAGAGCTTTAAGAAGTTACGTATGGAGTAGAGCCTGTGGACCAGTCGCCCCGATCACGGAAAGTCAAGGATATCGTCCATGTCATTCGGATGAAGCCCTACCTGAACCCTGAAGAACAACATTACATTCTGCTAGGGAACAACAGCCGTGATAGACTTCCTTCCAGAACAAGGGCTGAGACAAGCTAATCATCAGGTCGCTGTTTTCTCTAAGGAGGGTGTAATGTCAAGTAGCTCTGCTGCCCCAGCCACAGGAAGCTCCATGGGACACCTGTCAATCATCACTGGACTCCGGGGGGACGACCACAGGTGTGAGGGGTTCTTGGAATCTTATCAGCAAATGGGAAAACAAGACGCCTCGGTGGCTGACCACTCTAATTATTATTATTTTCACCTTGGGATAAGTTGTTATATTATTTGACTCTATCTCCCTATAGATACCTCTTGTATATAATTTTATTAGAGAACTATAAAAGGTAAATACCCTTTATAATAATTTAATTATTCACAAATTTGACCTTGCTTTATTTATCTTCTGCGACAATATATATGTGGCGCGTTATTGCTTTGTGTTGAGAGAATATTTATTTTATTATTATTTTAAAGGGCAATATTCGCCTCTCTTCATCGAGGTTTTCTGCGATTTAAACTAAATAACGTGGACCACTCTCGCTATACAAGACCAAAATAGGAAACGACCTGATGAAAATTTAGATATATATCAAATACATATACAATCTATATTTTGTGATCAATTTATGATATATTTCCTGACCATTTAGAAGTCTGATATTTAATAGACTAGAGTTCAATCCTACTAACATTGCAAGTTCATAAAATTACAGACTTCTAAGCAGCCTTGATGTCGTAAATAGACTAAAGAAGAAATTTCCTTTCAAACGAATAAAAATCGGCACAGCCGTTTCTTTGGCGTAATGAACGGCTGGAGTCCCATATAAATGTGGTCAGGACTGGACTTAATTCCCATTATTCTTTTCAAATTTTATGATCAATTTTTAATACACTTCCATGCTACGTTGAAGTTACACATTTTTACGCTCACCAAATTGAGCTAACAATGCAAGTGTACGAAATATCAGACTTCTATATTACCGTGATGGTCCGGAATAGACTAATCTATAGAGTATTTGCATATTTATATATATATATATATATGAAAAAACAATAGAAAAATATAATAATAAAAAGGTCAGGTGTTGATATTAAAAATAAAAAAGGCATATCCTGACCAGGAGCACATGTGCTTTTCAGAAGGCAGAGCGCCATCTGTGGAACAGAAATCAACTATTCATTGATTTAGCCTTTTTCCTGATATTTGGCCAACCCAATTTCTTGATAAATCAAGAAAAGCCATCCACGAACGCGTTTCGCGCTGTTGGCGCTCGTCAGCGTGGAGTAGGCTGTACCACTGCGACCAAAAATATTTTTGGTCGCAATGGCTTCTTGAGAAACCAAGAAATGGGTATTTAAGGCCAAACTTGCGTAAATACGCTTAATACATGAAAACACCAATAGAAAATAATAATAATAAAAAGGTCAGGTGTTGATATTGTAACATAGTATGTATTAATTTAATTTATGTAACATAGTATTTCTTAATTTTATTATTTTTTATTTAACAGAGTGGTCATTTTTATTTTTATATCTGGCGACTCTGTAAATTTCCCTCGTGGCTTATCTTTTGTTTACCGTTCTTAGTACGTCCTTCCCTGAAATAAATTTTGTTTCCTCCTGAAGTTTTTGTCTTCCCTAATTTTCCACGTGGCATTTTGGTGGAGATGCTGGGTAAGTTAGGGAAGACAAACTGAAGATCGCCGAGAAGACCTTGAAGCCATGGGTGCTGTGATCTACATTTTCGGAGACTGACATCAGGATTCCACCGCCGTGCTAAAGCCAAGACTTCCCTCGAAGATGACGATGCCCCTATAGACGATACGACGACAAAGCCGCTCTTCACGCCGCAAGAAAATGGACGCAAAGGTACTAGGGACAAAGTTCCAAGACTTCGATGGAATCCTTGGTAGAAGCACGTCAAATCCACGTCAGTATCTACAATAATTGCTAGCTGTGGGTCACAGCTCCCATAGGGAAGAAGCTATGTAACATAGTATGTATTAATTTAATTTATGTAACATAGTATTTCTTAATTTTATTATTTTTTATTTAACAGAGTGGTCATTTTTATTTTTATATCTGGCGACTCTGTAAATTTCCCTCGTGGCTTATCTTTTGTTTACCGTTCTTAGTACGTCCTTTCCTGAAATAAATTTTGTTTCCTCCTGAAGTTTTTGTCTTCCCTAATTTTCCACGTGGCAATATTAAAAATAAAAAAGGCATATCCTGACCAGAAGCACATGTGCTTTTCTTGATTTATCAAGAAATTGGGTTGGCCAAATATCAGGGAACAGGCTAAATCAATGAATAGTTGATTTCTGTTCCACCAGAGGCGCTCTGCCTTCTGAAAATCACATGTGCTCCTGGTCAGGAAATGCCTTTTTTATTTTTAATATATATATATATATATACACTGCCCCGCACAATTAAAGGAACAACACATATTTAAGAAAAATAAAAGTTATATTAAAGGATATATATCATTTTTTGTATATTCAAAAACTCCCATGAATTAAGAGAATCTTTAAAACAGAAAAACAAATGAAGTTGTTCACAATGTGCAAAATACCACCGTCTACGTTAACTCAGCCTCCAGCACGTGCCTGAGTCTTTCTCAAAGCGTCCTAATTTTACGCTCCGTTAGATTTTTATTAAACTTTTTGTTTTTTAAAGTTTTCATGGCTTATAGGTAACATCCATCACAAGAATAAAGGCAAGCTATTGGAAGAATGGAAGCAGGCTAATCACAGTCAGAAGTAGCAAGATGGCTTGGAGTAACAAGAAACGTTGTCTCAAGGCTTTGGAAAAAATTTCAAGCGACAGATAATGTTGCCAGAACACCCGGACAAGAACGGCCAAGGGTCACAACGTTAAATCAAGACCATTATTTGAGTCTCCTTGCGCGTCGCAATAGAAGAATGACAGCATCGCAACTACGAAGTGACCTCAATGCAGCTACAGGAGTCTTAGTATCAACTGATACAATACGCAGAAGACTTCACTTGGAGGGCCTCTATGCTCGACGACCCATAATTTGTGTGCCATTGACACCACCTCAAAAGAGTGCAAGGAAACTTTGGTGCAGACAACATGTCGCCTGGAATCCAGATGAATGGAGACGTGTAATGTTCACTGATGAGTCCAGATTCTCTCTAAACAGCGATTCTTGTCGTGTCTTTGTCTGGAGAGAGGTAGGAACCAGAAATAATTTCCTAATTTGTTTGAATGGGATCCCTACAGAAGTCAAGGCTTTATGGTCTGGGCTAGGATCTTCTTGGGCGGTCGCACAGCACTCCATATTTTTTGGCAAGGAACCCTGACTGTTAAGAGGTGTCGGGACGAGATCTTGGCAGCATATGTGATGCCTCAAACAAAGGAAATGGGAAAATTTTATTCTAATGGATGATAATGCCCGTCCACATAGAACTGGTGTGGTCGACACTTTTCTTCAAAACCATGTATTTTCTCGGATAAATTGGCTAGCTCGATCTACAGACCTAAATCCCAATGAGCCTGTATGGGAAAATCTAAGACGGTGGAGCTCATCCCACCAACCCCCTCCTAGAAACACTCATGAGCTAGAAACAGCCTTAACACAAGAGTGGGTGTTGATTCCACAGGAGCTGATAAACTCCCTAATTTTTAGTATGGGTCGCCAATGTAGAGACTGTCTATCAGTTAAAGGCGATCACACCCCATATTAGCAACAATATCCAAGATATATATTCACTGACTGCAAGATCATTGCTTGACCGGCTAATTTGCATAAAATACGTGTTAGATTTCTGTATCATTTGTGTATAAAATTCCATTGATAAATGTTCAATAAAATTTGAGATAAATGAAAAAATATGTTGTTTCTTTAATTTTATGGGCCAGTATATATAATAGACGGAGAAAATAGGCGCAACCGTTTGTGGCGGTGGCAATTCCTTAAAAATAAATCTTTAGCTTAAACCAATATTATATAATCATTTGAAATAATCATAATGAAAATTCAACCACATTTTAATTATAATGATAAATTTATACATTTATAATTCAGGACTATAAAAATCAAATAAATAATTAATAAAATTGTTTTCAAAAGCTTCTATTAAAATGTATTAAAAATAATAAAACAAATACTTCAGCTACTGCCATTGAAAAATGGCCATTGAGATTTAAAATAAAAGCAGCGATCATCATGAATTTCAAACTTAATGTGATTCAATATGAAGCAACTAATTATCAAATATGTTTATGTTCCACTAAATACTTTACCTCTTTCTTCAATATACGATTATTATTCCTGTCCTCTTTTGACTCGTATAATTATATTTTTTTAATGGCGGGATCTGAAATATATTTTAATTTTTAGTTAATTTTAATAAAACCTTTTTGAAAATTCGTTTTTTATTATTATACATTACAATGTTGTCCCAAAGGTTCGTAAACACTTGCAAAAAATTGAAATACCAATATTATTCGCCGTTATGTATAATGCCTTTGTATTATGTACCATATAAAGTGATTAAATTATGTATTATTATGTATTTTTTTTCGCCGTAATAATATTATTCGCCAAGTAATAAGAAAAACACGAACTTTTGGGACAACCTTATAAAAGATATTAGTTGTAAGAGATGTGGAAGAAAAAGGTTGTGAGGAGATAAGCGGGATGAATGTACAGCCAGAAATATAATCCAGGGTGCATTCAACTCTCGGAAAAGAACTTATATAGGTAAAATAATGCGGATAGACATAAGTAACATATATCTCCCTAACTCTTCTGTGTCAACTTGGTGATATCCTCAAAAGTTAGAATGTACGACACAAATTCGTTTAGATTCTCAGCTTTCGATATAACATTTTCAAATTTAAAATTGGAAGCAAATAATCTCTATATTCCATCAACTTGTGTTAGATAAACATCATACACATTTCTTTCTATTCACGTTTTAGGCCAAAAATGTAAATAGACATATCCCATAACATTATTACATATCAATTTTAAAATTTCAGTTGTAAATATCCACGCTGCGCGCGTATGTATTTGTAAATATTCCTTGTAAGATATAGTCGATGTTTTTTACCAAGCCCGTTGAAGAACGATTATCGCTTGAAAGCTAGCAATTTAAAAAAAAAGAAACTCATTGTGGTAAAATAATTTTGTATTTTTTAATGTTTCTTTCTTCTTTTGAATCCTGTGGTTAGCGCCATCCGGATATGCTCCAGGAACCTGGGTTCTATATTTAAATAGACAGCTACATAGGATGGTGAGCCGTCAATATGTAGCTGTTAGACTTTTTTATTTAAATATAGATAGGAAAAAAACGTAAGGGAAACCAATTAATTTAATTGAATCAAAACTGATTAATTCCTTATCATTTTTTTTAAATGTCTTCTCATCTGGTCTCTTGTTTCTACAAGATATAGATTCAAATTTTCTTCAATAATATTTTGTATTTTTTATTTTATTTCATTTTATTGTTTGTTCCTTAACTTTTACAGACCAATGTATCATTATTTCTTACTCTTCTTACTGCAATTATTAAAATATCAGTAGGGCCTGGCTCATCAATGGTGAACTCTTTCAGCGGTTTCCTTAGTTTTATATAGCGGTCTGGTGTCGAAAGTAGCGAAACGACTAGCAGTATAACACAATGATTAAATAAAGCCATTTCAATAATTTTCATTAAGTAGTCTTCGGCAAAATTCGTTTTCACTGGTGGATTTTGATATGTGCACTTTTGCACCACTATGAGAATACGGATAACTTTGATAATAAGTATGAAGATTTTTGGCATTTAAAATTTCAGTTTTGTGTGACTCATAACCAAGCCGGGTCAACCCCAAGAGTCTTTTAAACATCTCAAATATGCATTCTATATATATTTTTGTGTGCGCGCGCGTGTGTTTTAAAACATAATAGAAAATAAAATAATAAAAAATAACAGGTGTTGGTATTAAAATCAAAACAGGCCTATCCTGACCACGAGCACATGTACAACATATATCTATATATGCCATACATATTTTAATACACTATTTAAGGAACCCTATGTTACCCAGCCATTTCGTCCACTGTAGTAGTATTAATCAGCATGTCCGTGGGTGTTCAGAGCTGGTGTGTGTGTGTGTGTAATAACTTGATGGAAAAATAGGATTTTAACTATTAATCGTGGTAATTTATACACGATGACCTGGCACATCTCCAACTTCTGGCGACTCTTCGATATTAATATTGTACGGGGAAGTAACGGTTGGACATATTTGGCATGTGTATTTGTTTTATAATGCAAGTTACTTATAATTACTTGTACTTCATCTTCAATTTTGAGCAGACTTCCTGCTAATATTATATTTATAACTATTGTACGCATTTATTTCTTAAAGTTAGAAACCGATCTAGAGAGTTAAAATGCAAGCATATGCAGTTAGAATATTTCTTATACCATTCTTGTCAAAAGTGATCATCAAATGTCAAAGAAATTATAGAGAATATATTAGGCAGACCAATTTGCATATATTTTTTCTTGATCGTTAGGTACGATTAGTTGCCTTGGGTACTAACTCGACTATTCTGGGATAAAAGAGAGATCACTCCAGTTCGTACCATTACTTAATTTCTTTAATAATTAATAAATTAAAATACATTATGAAAAAGCTCTTATTGAAATGCACTAAAAAGAAAAAAAGAAAATATTGTATCTTCTGTCATTGAGGAATTAGATGTATCTGAGTGAAAATAAAAGCGGTAGGGGACGATCACCATGAATTTCGAACCTAATGTGTTTTAATATTTAGCAGCTGATTAGCGATTTTTATAAGTGTTTGCTATATTTTTACCTTTTCTCTAAATTTGATGGTCCCCCGCCGCTTTTATTTTCACTCATATACATCTAATTTATCAATGACAGAAGATACAATATTTTATTTTTTCCTTTTTAGTGCATTTGAATAAAGGCTTTTTTCAGATGTATTTTTATTTATTAATTATTTAGTTAATTTTAAGTCATAAATTTACAAAACTTAGAATCAAAAGTTCACTGGGGATTAGGCCTAAATAGACGGAAGCCAGCTCGCGGCGGTTTGGTCAATTCCTTGTAAGGGGCGTAACATAAGATTTAAAAAGAAATATAGAAATGTTAAAATAAAACTACAACCTTTCGCAATAAAAGAAACTTATTGCGAAAGGTTGTAGTTTTATTTTAAAATTTGTAGCGCAATTTTTTCGTTCACTTCAAATATAGAAATGTGTTCATTCCTGGTCATTCCAATCACCCATAAGTCTGAAAACTTGTACACTAGCATTGTTCATTGGACTGAGTGAGTATATCAAAATTAATTTACAAATTTGAACGGCAATTTGGAAATTTGTCCATTTCCGGCCACCTCGACAACTCAGAAGTCTGAAAATTTGTCAACTTGCATTGTTCATCGTGTTCTGAAAAGTGTACCAAATTTCATATTCCTAAGTGCTCTAAAAGTATATTAAAAATCGGTTTCAAGACAGACAGAAAAGCAAGTTAGATAAAAGCTTTAAAAAAAACACACTTCAGCCAGTTAAAGTTTTATTTTCTCAACGTTTCACCAAAAATCAAGGCGTTAACCCTTTGCCAAATGTTTTATTATTATTTATTTCTCCTGACGAAGACAAAAGATTTTTGTTGAAACGTTGAGAGAATAAAACTCTAACTGGCTCACGTGTCTATTTTTAAAAGAAATATTAATTCCGGCCAGGCAGCCTTTATCTTTACGTCGTTATCTTAGCGACTGAAATATTTCTCGATAACTCATACTTCTGATTATATTGGCACCACATTTTATATACCTCGTATTAGAGCTGGACCATAAAATGAGCAGGAGTCATTCAAATATTGTGTTGTAAATTTATACACATTTATAAATATTTTAAATATAGAACATTCTCTGTAAGATAATTTATTCATTAATATTTCAGTTGGCTGAACGCCAACCTTTGTCTATATACAACAACATATTTATATAGGGATATTAAGAATTATTTTTAATCCAATATATGAGTTTTTTAAATTATTTTATATAAATATATATATATATATGAAAAAATGGTACAAATGTAATATTGTACTGGGATAAGGTGCATAAATTAATAAAAAAGCATCTCCTTATCGTGCAACTGAAAGTTGCTAATGACTTGCGCCATCTATCGGAATAAATATCAACTATTCTCGTTGATTTTTAATTATTCCAGAATTGGCCAAATACCCATTCTTGATTAATCAAGAATGGGTATTTGGCCAATTCTGGAATAATTAAAAATCAACGAGAATAGTTGATATTTATTCCGATAGATGGCGCAAGTCATTAGCAACTTTCAGTTGCACGATAAGGAGATGCTTTTTTATTAATATATATATATATATATGTCATAATATTTGGAAATATGTAAAATAAAATGGCCTGTGTGGGAGTACAAGGAAAGAGGGAAGATAGCGAGGTTAACAAACAACCCCCTTGGTAAACAAGTATCACGACTTCATTATCTCCCCTAGGGGACTTATCTTACTTAAAGCGGCTTATAAGCGGCTAGACGGGATGATCAAAGTTCAGTTCTCACCGAGGTGGCCTCGACGCCAGTTGTTCTAGGGGTTGTTCTGGGACCTTCTATCTTTCCTCCCCGATCTATTTCCTCACGGGTTTTTGCCTCTGGATCCTGTCTCCTGTGTGTCCTTACCACCCATCGCTCAACAACCACGACTGCTTCTAGCCAACATGCCACACTGCATTCATCCAACAGCATAAACTACTACTACATTACCACATATATATAGTGAAGAACCGAATAAATACTGTGCACTGCCATACAATTATGGCATTGAAAGAATAACAAGAATACTTAAAAATTACAATATCAAAACCCGATACAAAACCACAGCAAATCTGAAAGAAATTCTACGCCATCCAAACACTAAACATAATAGCATTCATCAATTTAAATCAAACATAGTATATCGCATTCCATGCAAATCATGCCCTGCAACATACATAGGAGAAACCGGTAAAACTCTTGAAGAAAGAGTAAATCAACACAAAACAGCTTTTAAAAACCATAGCCCATTATCACTTTTAGTAGATCACGCACTCAAACAAGACCATATACCAAATTTTGAAAAAACTGAAATTATATATAACAACATTCAAGATAAACATTCAAGACTCTTTTTAGAAAGTTGGACCTCAATGAAAGATACCAACAGTATTAATAGAAAAATTGACATACCTCCGTTATATCTACAATTCAAATCGATTTAAAATTATTTTATTATACTTATTAGGAATCATATATTATTTTTAATTTTTATAAATGTTCATATATAGTCTATTCTTATTAATATTTTTTGTGTGTATATATTTTAAATTTTATCCCCACAGAGTTACAAATATTTATATATCGTCGCGTGAAGGCATCACGTGATGAACCAAAGCAGTTCAAAAACAAGAAAAGCCCTGACGAAGTTAGGCGTATAGCCTATTGAAATATTGGCATTTATATTAAATAAAATGTTTATTTTATTTTTGATCCAAAATATGCTATTTAATTAATATATATATATATATATATAAAAAAGATGCATATATTGGATTTCAAATTATTTTTATTGTTCCAATATTTCGAGGGGCAACTCGCCTCTCTTTATCGAGGATGTTTGTGTTTTTCACTAGAACATGCGCGCACGCGTACACCACTCTCGTTCTACAAGGCCAATGAAAGAACTGTATCTTTGACTCAATTATTGCCTTCAGTTTATATACAGCAAATAATTATATTTATACTTAATATTATAGATTATTATTTTATCTATGGAAGATATAGAGATTTATATACAACACAGTGTAATTGCAAAAAATTGTTTACATATTAATTCCAAATTAAAAATTTTTAAAAGCAAAATAAATTATTAAATAAAAGGTATATACATAGTTATTTATAAATAATTAAGATATGAATTCTTTATAAATTTCTGGAAAATCAATTTTTCTGTTTATACTCTGTTTATCTTCGGCAGAAGCCCAACTTTCTAAAAACAGTCTACTATGCTTTTCTGTTATGTTTTTGTATATAATTGTGGTCTGTTTGAAATCTGGTACATGGCTATTGTTTAGGGAGTGGTCTACTAGTAGGGATAATGGTTTGTAATTTTTTAAAGCTGCTTTATGTTGATTGATGCGATCTTTAAGTGATTTACCTGTTTCTCCAATGTATGTAGCTTGACATGTCTGGCAGGGAATTTTGTAAATTACATTGGGTGTATTTTCTTGGTTTGAAATATTTTTTGTATCTGAGTGGCGTAAGATTTGTCTTAGATTTTGTGCAGATTGATATGTTGTAATTATATTATATCTCTTTAAAATTCGGGCAATTCTCTCCGAACCGTAGCTATATGGAATAGAGCATTATCTTTTTTGAGACTGATCACGACTATTATTTGAAGGTATATCTCTCTGTTTATAAAAATGTTTTTCAATAAATTTTTTTGGATAATTATTATCTATTAATTCTTTGAAAATTCTATTTCTTTCTTCTGTTGCACTATTTTTATTTGAGTGGTGTGTTTCTATTCTTTTAGAAAGAGATTTCACTACGGCTATTTTGTTATGTATGGGACCAAAGGAGCTAAAATTCAAATAGTTTCCGGTGTGAGTAGGTTTCCTGTAAATGCAAGTTTCGATGTTATATTGATTCCTTTTAAGCTGGATGTCCAAAAAGGCTAGAGAATTATTGCTTTCTTTTTCATATGTGAACTTTAAAAAAGGTTTGAGACTATTGAGAAAACGTATGAAGCTGTCAATGTCTATTTCTGTTAGACAAAAAATGTCATCAATATATCGTAGCCATAATATTATTTTAAATTGGTTTGAATTAATTATTTGTTTATCTATTTCGTTCATAAATATATTGGCTAATGCAGATGAAATCGGGTTGCCCATTGGTAGGCCTTTAATTTGCCGGAAGAATCTGTCTTTGAAACTGAAATAACTATTGTCTAAACAAAGTTTGATTAAATCGATTAATGCTTCTTTAGAGAGGGGCAGAACTATTTCTGGGTGGATTTCAAGAAATGATTGGAGGGCCAGGAGTGCTTCATTGTGCGGGATTGAGGTGTAGAGAGATTCTATATCGAAGGAAACCATCCTGCTGTCATTTGATATTTGAACGGTTTTGATAGCTTCAACAGCTACTATGGGATTGGGTACTGTGTGAGGTAGTTGCTTTTGGAATGGAGAGATGACTGAAGATAGAAATTTCGTGAGAGGATAAAGAGGAGAACCAGCATAGCTCACTATTGGACGTAATGGAATGTTTGGTTTATGGATTTTAGGTAGGCCGTAAAAGTTGGGTAGAGTTTTTTCTTCTGCTTTGAAATTTTCGAACGATTTTTTATTAAGCTTATGTGTGCGTATAATTTTATTTAGTTTTTTATTAAATTCTTTAGTGATATTAGGCAATGGATCTTTTGATAATTCTTCGTAAATTTCTTTATCTTGCAGTAATTGTTCGATTTTAGAGTTATATTCAGTGGTATCCATGATTACAGTATTCCTTCCTTTATCGGAAGGTGTTACGATTATATTTTTGTTTTGTCTTAATAGATTAATTGCCTTTTTTTCATCTTGTTGTAAATTGGTCTTATTTTGTCTTTCTATTTTTTTAATGATCGGTGTTATTTCTGTTCTAATTCTAGATTTATCGTCATCGGGTAAAAGCTTTATAGAATTTTCTATAGAGGCTAATGTTTTAGGAATATGCATTTTTTGTGATGGAACAAAATTCAATCCTTTAGATAAAATTGTTATAATATCAGGAGAAATCGACTGTTTTGAAAGGTTCACAACATGATGTGGTTCAGGTTGTATTTTTTGTGTCCATTTATCCAGTTTCTTTGACTGAATATTGCGAATTAATGTTGTTTTATTTTGACATTTGGTGTCCAAATATTTATTCAATTTGTCGAACAGATCATTAGGTAATATTCCCTTCAACTTGGGGATTAAAATTTCCATCTTCATTTTATAATTATTTAAATAATAGTGGCAGTTTTTTATTCTCGCATTTAAAAGTTTTCTGCCCGTTTCTAATATAATCTTTCTTGAAAATTTTGTTCTTATATATATATATATATATACGTCAAATTATTATCATACAGTAGAACGTGGATAATTGAAAGTCTTCAATTCGAATATTTATCTTGGTTCCTAGACTTTTAATCCTTTTATTTAAAACGTTTAAATTAGAATTTTTGAATAATTCGATTTTTTTTAATCCCTTGGGCTTCGAATTATCCAAATTCTACTGTATTTAAAATATTAAAATATTGTAATATAGTTATAAAACAAACGGATTGCATTCAATTTTTAATAATTTGTGTGTGTTGTGTGTGTGAATTATTATATTGTAATTATTTATATGGGTATTTTAATTGACGGGTATTAAACCTAATTTATGGTTTAAATAAGTAAAATATAAGATCTACTTATATAATTGCCTTATTCTGTCTGTGTGAAGTTCACTGTGTGAAGTTCACGGATAGATTTTGGTCAGAATGGATAAAATAAAAAAAGTGTCAAGGGATGGGAATCGAACCCACGACCTTCCGCTTACCGGGCAGATGCCATGACCACTAGGCTACCCTGGACATATTTTTTCGTTCATAAAGTTAAGAATAAAAGAATAAATATTTTAATATAAGAATAAAATATGAGATATTCATTAAATAGGTATTTAATTATCAGTATCTCATTTATATTTATTCGAATTTTATATTTGAACGATAGGCTCATTATTTCTTTTGATGTTTATATATCGTATATACCGTTTTGCACAATTATTTAATATTTTTTATATAAAGTACAATACTTAAATGAAAATAAGTTTCTTATACAATCAAATTATAATTGTAACGCATAGTATTTTAATTAAAACATTTTAAAAACACACAGTTTGGAACGGGACGTTTCACAAGAGTGACATCCATGGCGCCAATTTATAATTATAACGAATAGTATTTGAATTAAAACGTTTTTAAAATATATACGCACTCGGGTAAAACCCGGGCGTTGCCCGGGCCATTCGTCTAGTATTATATATAATACAACGCTTGAAAGGCACGAAAGAAAGCTAATGTGATGTAAGTAATAAATCGAGGGTATTCAGTGACGTATGTAGTGTTGTGTGGCATATCCGCTCTTTGCTCAGAGTCGATCGATAAATTTCATTATTTTAATGTTTTAAAAATAGAAAGAGTGCAGCCCCCTCTCACCACTCCCCTTTATTGCACATGATTATCATTCTCTCCTGCAAGATTTTATTATATTTCGACCTAAGTCGCCATCATTTATAACGCCTTTTCTAGTCGACCCTGTACTGATTAAGGACCATAGTTCAAAACGATTTTTTTTTTGTCATTTTGGATGTGTGAAAGGGTTGTATGGAATTCTGCTTGTTTGTCTTCATGCCTCCTTAAATCAGACAAGACCTAGTTTACATTCAAAAAGAGCTAGCTTTATCAGCAGACGAGAAAAGAAGAAAGATACAAAAGCGAAAGACTCGTATTTACTAGTAATAAAAGCATATTATCCTGGAAACAATTAACATTTCTCTAATTATAAAACTTGTTAGTTTTATGGAGCAATTTTTGTTTGATTTTTGTTGTAACAATATATATTTGTGCATGCTGATCTTATCAACATACTCTTCGTTAGCAAACATAATTTTCATTCAACTTACTGTTTGTATTCAATAAATAATTAGCAGGTATTAAAAGGAAACTACATGTTACAACATGTGGCAACGAGAATAATTGCAAGACTTCTCAAGGTAACCATTATATTTTTCTTTAATTAAAAGAATTATTTTTGTTTTGCACACATCAGACGCCGCGTTCTAATCGATAAAAATTCTAATTTCAAACTTGGTTCCCGATTCGCCCAAAGCAAAACAAATTAATGCGAGTCAATTCAAAGAATTCATGCTCGCTTTCTAAAATATCAACTGAACAATTTTCCTCAAACAATATTATCTACGCAGCAAAATCATTCGCCATCACAAAGGGCCGATAGTTCTACCCTGAGCCAGGCTACTCTAAACCCTGCTTTAGTTCAAAATTCCGAAATTTTCAATACCAAAAAAAGAATCCTTCAAGTTTAATCATCAAAGATTTGAACAAATCATCGAACTGAAAAATCTAATTTCAAATAAAAATGTATGCGCCCAAATCCTTCTAAATTCAATAGGTGCATCTAATTACGATATGCTAGCAGCTCTGGTGGTTCACCTAAAACGCCCCTCAACTAACCTCTTTGAGGAAATCATTAACGCCTTTGAAGTTCATTTGTGTCCGTGTTAAAATGTAGTGGTTGTACAACATCAATTCCTTTCAACTTATCGATTTGAAAATCAAAGTATTTCTGATTTCATTGCTACACTTAGACTCAATATAATGGATTGTGAACTTGCCTGATCATGTGATTGGGAGTTATAGATTTCAGATATAATTTTGAGGGCTAAATTTGTTCGTGGTATTTATGACAACTCAATTCGAGAACAAATACTACAATCAAATTTGTTTTCTTTCGATTAAATTACAAAAGGATCGCTAGAACTTGAAGTATCAAAATTAGATAGCCAAGAACTTTCCAAAAATATTTCAATATATATAATTCAAAAGATGATATCGATAGAATATCAAGGGATCGCTCAAAGTTCGATTACAAAAACTTGACATCGACTTCTAAAAATAGACAAGCATCTAACAATATGACAAAATCAAGACCAAAAATTGAATTTTTGAAACTCAGATCAAAATATATCTGCCTCCTTTGAGGCCAAGATAATCATATTTCCAAAGATTGCAGATCTAAAGATGAAACACTCAAATGCACCGCAAGCAAGAAAACAGGCCATATCAAAAAGGTATGTATCATTAGAGAAAAACGCATCCAACAAAACCTCGGCGAATAATATTTCCCATGAGGATCCCTATTCTTATGGCATAAATAAAATTGTTGATATATACCATAATAGACAAGATCTTGCCAAATATTAAGTTTATTTGAATATAGAAGGTAAAAAAGAACAATTTTCGAATTGAACTCTAGTCTCGGATTTAACTTTATGCCCAGTGATAAGTTCTCTTGATATAACATTAAAGGACATCTTCAAGACTCAAATATAACATTTAGATCATATACCGGTAATTTTTTTATACCAGTCCATGTTTTTTGTGGAATACAAGGGAAGGAAATTGAAGAACGCTACATTGTTCCTGAAGAATATGATGATTTACTGGGACGTGTTTGGATTCGTCACCTCAATATTAATTTACATGATGTTGGCTCCCAAATTCAAGTATCCAACATCAATTTTGATACAACTAAACGTAGGAGATAGGGTACAAGCTCGATGTTATGTAAAAACAAAGCGACATGGAAATTATAAAGCATAATACAAAATTGAGGAAAGCTGCATTATCAGATGGAATTGGAAAATGGCTACATTTTCGAAAGATATTAACCGGTTAAGGAAAACGGAATGCTCTCAAAAGACCGTTACATTTGCTCCAGATACAAAACAAGAAAACGACTCAAACTTCAAGCTTATCTGGATTCAACAATATGATCCTCAATATAATACGCAGTATCAACCGGCAGGTACTGGTGACAATGACAGGAGAACATAAAATGTCACAGTCCACAAACCTGTAAGTTTCCGTTAAGCGTGGGAGAACTGTTTTAACAGAATATAATCGAAAACGCTTCTTATCAACATACTCTTTGTTAGCAACTATATAAATTACTGTGTCAAAATTCGAAAATACAACGTATATGTATTATAGACGCGTATGATTATTTTTAAAAATTAAACAATTTCTACTGCCCTTACTGCAATGGAAAAATTAATGGGAGGGCCTGGCTCATCAGTGGTGAACCCTCCCAGCGCTTTCTCCAGTTCTGGGAACTACTTAAATTTCAATTCTTTTGGCCCAATTCATCATAAAATTTCAGTAGTAAACACTCTCTCCAAAAGATTAACAACACATTTTTCAATGAAAAATGATTTTTAAAAATGGAGAGAAATAGAATTTTTAGAGACCTAAAAAGCAATGATAACCCAGATAAATATTTTAAAAACACCTTTTTAAACCTAAATTTGTACAATCAAGCAACAGCCCTGATCAATCAAAAAAGTTATATTGCTCCCTCCCTTACAGTAGCTGTACGGCTCTGAACGCATTTCCAGAGTCTTAAAGAGAAACGATATTATAGCTACATATAAATCTTCATTCAATTTAAAAAAATTATTACGTCACCCAGACACCAAACAAATTAGAAAATTTGAAAACAAAAACAATGTAATTTACAAAATACCATGTAATGTATGCCCCGCCAAATAGATAGGGGAAACAAGCAAGCCTCTAAAAGATCGCATTAATCAACACAAATCTGGTTTGAGAAATTATAATCCATTATCACTCCTTGTAGACCACGCTTTGAAAAACAACCACACACCGGACTTTGACAAAACAGATATTTTATACCAGAACAAAAATGAAAAACATTGCAGATTATTTTTGGAAAGTTGGACTTCCGCAGAAGACAAAGATAGTATAAATAGAAAATTTGAACTACCAGAGATATATTCGCAATTTAGATCGCCGTAAAATATTTACAGTTTGATATTTCAAATTCCCAATATTTTAGGTATTCATTTAATTTAATTTTATAGGGAGAGGTAAACATTTAGAAGCACGTAAAATGTTTTAATACATATAACGCATTTTTACTTTTATGTCTTTTTTAAAATTTATGTAACATCGTTTAAGTTTATTTCAAATTTAATCACGCTTATTTTATATTTATGTATATATATTAATAGTTCAATGTCTTCAAAGGTTTTATTTGCGTGATATCATTTTAAAAAAATAATTTCCCATTTTCAACTTATAATTTATTTCAAATTTCACAATATTTAAAAATATATTATTAATTTTTAATTTAACCAACTTTGTAAACATTTTATGCACTTTGTGTTTTCGATAAAAAAAAATTTAGTTCAGCATTTCTTTTATATATAATTTATTTTTTTATTCATAAAAATCTTTTTACACATAGTACAATTAATTGTAAATATAAAATAGGCGTTATTGTTAATATTCAAAATATTCACAACCTTTTTTTACAAATGTGAAGAAAAGTCGGGTAATCGTTTCACAAAACACTGATGCGAAATTCGGTAGAAGAATTCGCAGTGATGATTCTTTTGACGGCTGTTGCAAGGATTTGATTCAGATCACTAAATAGCAGAAAGGAGAGGGTAAAATTATCCTTCAAACTAACTTTATTCAAAATATATTGAGAGGACAGAGAAAAACACCCAACTCAGTCAGCGTCAGACCAGGCCGTGTTCTCGTCCTTTGTTGGAGCTTGTTTATTTACAGTCACCCGAGCCATCTGGACGACGTCCGGAAGTGGATCTCCATTATTCCACATACTCCCACCTGTTTTCCTCTAGGCACAATAGGAAAACAATAATATTCGTTCAATCGGTTGGGTATACAAACAGTTCTTCCCGATCTAGTCTGAATTTTTGCAGTTTTCTCTTTATCGTTCAGCAAACGCGAAGAAGCTGCTGTTGATGATATTTCCAAGGGATATATTTTCTGAATAGGTCTTAGGAAGGTTCCTACTGCGGTTTTCACCTTCACTAATCTATTCACTCCATCTCTTCCGAATAATATCTCCTCGATCACTGCTAATGGCCAGAAGTTACGCTTTTTATTGTCCATACCAACAAGGACAACATCCCCAGCTTGGAGTTTTGGATTGTAAATGCGTCTGTTTCTCTGGACCAGGAGGGACAAATATTCCTTCCTGAATCGTGATTTCAACTCCTCCCTCAGCTTGCTCAAATAGCGCAGTTTCTGTGTCGTTGGATTAGATCCCATATTCTGGCACTCTGGAAACTCGATATCTGTCTGTTCTTGTAGAAACATGGAAGGTGATATTGTCACAAGATCATTCGGATCGTCGCTGCCATAAGTCATGGGCCTTCCATTCATCACTGCCTCTGCATGACACAGCAGGGTCATCAATTGTTGATATGTCAATGTTGATGTTCCGAGCATTCTTTTCAGTATATCTTTGAGGGAACGAATCAATCTCTCCCACCATCCACCCCACCAGGCAGCAGTGGGCGGGATGAATTTCGATTCGATACGCTTCACTTTCCCGTCGTTAGAAACGCGTTCCCAGTCAATCTGTTTAAAGAAGTTATTGGCTCCTACAAAATTTGTTCCGTTGTCGCTGAAGATGGTGGATGGACGTCCTCGTCTCTTGATGAATCTCTCCAGGGCCATTAGGAAATCTTCTGTGCTGAGAGATATTACCAGTTCCAAATGTACACAGCACAGGTGAAGAGAACAACCCAGGTCTTGGTCCGATCTTTCAGATAGAGCGGGCCCGCCAGATCAATCCCTACCACCTCGAATACCTTGGCGTTATGTACTCGAGTGGCAGGTAGTGGAGCGTCTTCCACCACAACGGGTTTAGCGGAGAAGCGGCGACATGTGACACATCTTCTCACTATTTTCTTAATGGTCTGTTTCGCTTTTACTATCCAATATTTTTCCCGAAGTTTGTTCATCAAAATTTGTGCACCCGCGTGGCAATTCTCAACGTGTGAATCACATATCATTTGTTCAATCAACGGATGAGTCCCATGTAATAGTACTGGCAAACGGAAGCCAAATTCGTCGCTGCTGTAAATTAATTTTGTTTTCACACGCAGGATTCCTTCTACTTCATATATCTTCAGGCCAGGTATAGAGTGGCTAGGTAAACACTTGGCCTGAACTAATTTCAAAAGCGCTAGCTCCGCTTCATCGATTTCCTTCACAGAAAGTTCGCTCTTTACTTTCGTTGATGATCGGAGGTTGTTGATGAATCTTCTAATCCACGCCATCATCCGCACATTTTTTATGAACGAGGAGAAATATTTCATGTACCAATGATCGGTACTCTTAACTGTTGTCACAACAGCAATTTTCTTTCTTTCCGCACAGATTTCTTCTTCATTCAGGTCTTTATACCTGGAAGGCCAATATTCTTCGGATATTTTTAACCAGGAAGGACCCTCCCACCATCTAGACTGTATCAGTTGGGAGAGGCTGCATCCTCTGGAGGGTAAATCAGCTGGATTGCACTCGCTAGGAATATATATCCAATCTCCAGGATCACTAAGTCTGCATATCTCTTTAACGCGATTCCCGACAAGTTACCCCACTGATCATCGCGCTTTATCCAAGCGAGGGCTGTTGTGGCATCAGACCAGAATACATTTTTGATATATTTCAACTCTAGAGCTTCAAAGATCATCTTGTTTAATCGTGCTCCTACAACACAGGCTAAAAGTTCAAGTCTTGGTATCGTAGGTCTCTTGAGAGGAGCGACTCGAGACTTAGCCGCCATCATATGCACTTCAACTTTGTCACCAACCCGTGTCCGAAGGAAGACCACAGCAGCATAAGCTTCACTACTAGCATCAACAAACGTGTGTATCTGCCAGTCCTTCTGCGGTACCATTAATGGATTGAAATTCCTAGGAATTGCCATGCCTCTGTGCAGCTGAAGGTCGTCGAACCATAGGCTTAGTTCATCCTTGTGGTGACGGTCCAATTCATCGTCCCATGCCAACTTTAGAGTCCAGGCTTTCTGTAATATAATATCAGGCTTTATTAATATTAGACTCAGAAACCCAATAGGGTCATATATCTGAGCTAAGCAGGACAGGATACTCCTTTTGGTTATCTTGGGGGGTATGGCTACGGAAATTTCACATGACAAACAATCTTTACCTTTATCCCAATATATACCAAGCACTTTAGATATCTCTGCTCTTTCATAGGGGTAAGTATTGGAGGCCACGTCCAGGCTATGCTCCATCCGAGCATTTTCCATGATGGACGTTGCGGTCAATTTGAGATCTTGTAACTCTTCAAAAGAGTTCACGCTTGTGATTAAATTGTCCACATAAAAGGATTTCTGCAACCTCTGAGCTAACGGTTTATGTTCAGGTCGAACATTAGACAGGTGGTATTCGATTACTGCCCCCAAAATGAAAGAACTACAGTTAACACCGAAACCGACACGTCTATGTCGTAATACTTTAGTATTGTCTCCATTTTGAGAATACCACAGAAAACGCAGGTAATCTCTGTCCCTTTCATTCACCTCAATCTGCAGAAACGCTTTCTTAATGTCTGCCACGACTCCAAACTTGCCATTTCTAAACCTCAGCATAAGGTTGGGAATCATCTCTATGAGGTTAGGTCCTTTTTCAAGAGAGTCATTTAAAGATGGGGATCTATAGACGTTGCTCCCTGTTGTCCGCGATTTTAGCTTTCTCCACAGTCCACGGGAGGGAAACAACATATCTTCCAGAAACAGAATGTTGGACTGTTTTTAGAAAATGTCGACGCGCCAAAGCGTCTCTCTGATCTCTCTGTTTAACCTCAATAGGATCCATAATGCCAAGAACATCGAGATTCCACAGAATGAGTATACTGCTCTCCGATATTGTCATCGTTGTAACATGATGAACGAGTGAAACGTCACTACATGGCTGACATTCTCCCATTGAAGTCCATCCAAAACGCGTCTGCGACACAGTCAAGTCATTTGACATCATACAAGATTTCATCATGAAAATAAATCCCAACACATCACATCCTAGAAGTATTTCAATTTCCTTGTCATCCTTTCCAATATCAGGAACCCAGATTCTGCGAGCTTGAGTTCTTTCATCCATGGCCCGCGGCTCAGTCTTGGTAAGTTACCACAGATATTTTGTTGATCAAGAAGCTTCGCGAACATTTTAAAATTCCCTGATGCATGACCCAAAGTGACTCTGTATTCTTGGTTGACACTTTCACTAGTATGGCCTCCAAACACCACATGTTTAACTGATTCCTGGCCAATGGGAGATAGTCCGAGATCCTGAGAAGTTTTAATTCTATGGTGTGAGCTAGAAGCGAAGCTCACTTTACTGGTCGTGGGACTAGATGCAGCGACCTTAGTTTTAACAAGAGCCAGACATTTTTTATATATCTTCTTATATCTGAAGGTATATTCCAAGGCTTCCTCATCGTCGTGCTCTAGTTTCTCTTCGCTAACGTCTGAAGTTAGCATGAAGTCTCTTATCTTGCCTTGGATCACAAGAAGCTCACTGTGAGTTTCTTCAATGACTTTTCTATTATTTTCAATGTCCTCTACAGGTATTGGTGGAGTACTTGACAGAAACTCTTCTGTCGTCTTCAAGATGCGAGTTAGTCGCTTTCTAAGTAAACTTCTATGCCTTTTTGAAATTTCCATTTTTCAAAATAAACTATAAACAGAAGGTAAAACAAAAGGTACTTATCTTGAGTCTTGACTTGTACTCCGCCGTTCAATCCACTTGATCTTGCCTTGTCAGAAGCCCACCCGGGGACGCCACTTTGTGAAGAAAAGTCGGGTAATCGTTTCACAAAACACTGATGCGAAATTCGGTAGAAGAATTCGCAGTGATGATTCTTTTGTGGGCTGTTGCAAGGATTTAAATCAGATCACTAAACAGCAGAAAGGAAAGGGTAAAAGTCTCCTTCAAACTAACTTTATTAAAAACATGTTGAGAGGACAGAGGAAAACACCCAACTCGGTCAGCGTCAGACCAGGCCGTGTTCTCGTCCTTTTTTGGCTGCTGGCGCCACCGGGGCTTGTTTGTTTATAGTCACCCGAGCCGTCTGGACGACGTCCGGAAGTGGATCTCCATTATTCCACAACAAAATTTATTTTGTCCATAATATAAATTTAAATATCAATTTTTCTCTCTCCCCATTGAATATAGCAAAAATATTTTTAAACTAAATATATTGACGGTATGTGGCGCTGAGTTTGTTGTTGACACACTTTAAAATGTTATAATATCTTGATAAAGTTTGGCGTTCAGCCAACTGAAATATTGGTAAAATAAAATTTTGATCCAATATATGCCTTTTTATTTATGGATTGCTCTATTTTCAAAAATATATATATTTGCATATTGCACTGATGAGCCAAGCCCTCCCATTAATTTTTCAATTGCAAGAAGGGCGGTACAAATTGTTTATTTTTGAAAAAAAATCATACGCGTCTATAATAGTTTCGAATTTTGATAACAGATGGAGCGCTAATGCATCATAATATAAATTAGTGTGTGTTCGTATTCAATAAATAATCCCTATATGGTAAAAGGAAACTACTCTCTATTTCTATGCCTTAATAACAACTATTTTATTTTTAAAATGTGAATATTTGCACAAATAATTATTCAGAGTGTGACAACATACACTTTCCTGAGCATTTTTCGAATTTTCCAAACCTAGTGTTGTGGCTTCTAACTGAATTTCAGCGTTCTACGCAAAGAAGAAAAATTAAACGCATTGTTTTGGTGCATTTAATAAATGCACTTTTTATGCATTCGATAAAAGAAAGAGGTTTTAATTTGGCACACAAACATTTTTCTAATGAAAGAGCATATTTTAGAGTTTCAACTAAAATTTGTTGGTGGCAACTCATAAATATCAACTCAACGTTGATTATTTTACCTCCGGATAAAATGGCCAATTCTTGGATTAAGAAGAAAGGCCAGTGTGGGGCAGCAGCCTGTACGTTAATGACTCGCCAAGATGGATGTTTGGCTTCTTTTTAATTGAAGAAAATTGATTAGAGGGATAATGGATTATGGAAAATGGATAATTACTGGATTATACTGGATTTATTGAACTTTTCGCCCTTCTCATATTTTTACTGATTGCTATATAAGAGAAAATATTCTAACGACTTCAATGAAATTTTTAGATCTAATTTGGCTAGATTTTATGTTCTAAAGAATTAGGGAAAAATAAAAGTAAAATACTCTGTGTTATCTTTTGAGAAAACAATATCTTAGAAATTATATATATTTTAGTCTTCCAAGTAGATCTTCAGACACACCTTGCTGAACATGAACTACTTTTAGAAAAAAAGATGGTTTTTCTCATTGTACTCTATCAATATCCGCAAGAGAGATATCGAGGTATATATATATATGTTATGAATATTTTTTGTTGTTGTTAGATAAGGCTTGATAAGACAAAGGATCGATAAGATAAAGGGTTGAGGTGCAGTCGTGATAAAAAAAAGATGATTATTTACCGTCAAGTAGCTTTTATTTTCAATTACTTGAGGAAATATTACACATTAGTTAGTTTCACATTATATAGAATTTATAAAGTTAATCCTATATTAGTGATTTAAAAGGATAGATATGTTAACTACGCATATTTACTACAAAACTATACAACAAAACTGAAAGTCTTTCTAAAAACGAGGATAACAAAATAAAATTATCAATGAATAAAATATATATTTTTTAAAATATAGAAATATTTGAGTTTTTAGATTATATAATATTTCCCCCCTGTGAAAAAGATTTCAAAAAATTATAATTTTAAAATAAAATTGGTAATTAAAAATAATTAATTAAACGAATCAATAAATCTATAGAAATAATTGAAAATGAAACAATAAAAATCAATATCCACATTTTTTCAAAATAAACAAAAGAAAGTTTGTTTACAAATAATTTATATAATTATGAAATTATAATAAAAGTTTATATAAGAAGTATTAATAGGCGCTTCATAGGAAATATGGATATGAAGCAAAAAAGGTATTTAAAATTGATTAATTATGTCATGCTAGTTACACTTCAAAATATCTAAAAGCAGTAGAAAATGTTATTTTTACATGGTTGAGTAATGAAACGCTAATAGATGTATGGAGTGACATTAAGTTATTTGTGAAGGCTTAAGAATTGGGGTTGATATTTGTTCTTCATTGTCCATGTCCAAAAGATGGCTTTCCTGTAAAAAACATGGTTTATCATCAATATCTATTAACTTGGTGTTAGAATTTTGATTTGCTATTAAGTCATTTCCTATGTTAGTGCTATAGTGAAGTAGAAAATCTGCTTCTAGGTAAAATAATTTAAGCTTATTAGAGTGTATAATTTCTATATGTTTTCTTTGGGGTAAATTGGGTTTATTAATTTCATATGTGACTGGAGAAAGTTGTTTTAAAATAGTAAATGGGCCTATATATCTTTGAGTTAATTTACCAGTGTCTGGATAAATAAAGGTTTTTGCTTATACCTGATCTCCTTCTTTAAAAATGGGTTCTGGGTGTTTAATATCATAAAGTTGTTTGCTGTGTTCATGGGATTTTATGGTTCTTTCAATGGCTAATTTTCTTGCCTTTTCTATTGGTGTATGTGTTTCTGTGTCATGTTCTATATACTGTGGTTGTATTCCATAGTATAAGAATTTAGGTGTAAAGCCTGTTGTGGTATGTACTGTTTCATTATAGCTTTCAGTAATTTTAGGAATATATTTTGTCCAAGGAATCTTTAAATTAGCATTATATTCACATCTTAACCTATTAATGATAGTGGAATTTAGTCTTTCTACTTTTGCATTTGTTTCTGGGAGATGAGCACTGGTGAGTAGATGCTTAACATTATTTCTCTCCAAAAAGTGCTTGAATTTACTGCTGAGAAAAGCTGCATTTCTGTCAGTTATTAATATTTCAGGTTTATTAATTATGAATAAATTTCTCAAACAAGTTATATAAGAATCAGTTGATACAGATTTTGTTGCAAAAGCCCAAAGGAATCTACTATGGTGATCTACTATCATATGGATACTGTGTCTAGTTGTCCCATAATTATGTAACCCGCCCAATGTATCTAGAGAAAAAATGTGATTTGGGTGTGTGGCTATTGGCATCTGTTGTAGTGGTCCATAAACAATTCTGTTATCCCTAGACTTGTTAAACTGGCAAGTTTCACAATGTTTGGTGTAATTAGCAATATCCCTAGTCATATGTGGCCAATAATAGTGTTGAGAAATTATTTTAGTCATTTGAGTTGTTCCAATATGTCCATGCTTTGTGTGTACTTTGTTTAATAATTTGTGTCTTAATGTTTGTGGTACAAAAGCTCTTTTAAAACCCTTTCTAATAATTGTATAAAGGCCATTTTGTATTTTAAGTTTACTATTGCTAATTTGTTCTGTTGTTTGGTGTTCTTTTAACTCATTATATGTTAGGTAAAATGAGCATTGTCAGCATGTCTCGACAGCATGCATGTCTGCTTCTATATTATTTAATCCTTTAATATGTTTAATGTCAAAGTTATATTGAGATAGAATTAAGGACCCTCTAAATAACCTACCTTGTGGGTTTTTTACATTTTTGATCCATTTTAAAGGTAAGTGATCTGTGTGCAAGGAAAAATGTATGTTTTGTAGGTATGTATGAAATCTTTGTTCTGAATTAATGATAGCTAATGTTTCAATTTCTGAGGCAGTATAATTCTGTTCATATGGATGAAGTTTTCTTGAAAAATAACCTATGGGGTGTAAAATGCCTTGTTCATCTGGTTGTTTAAGAACTCCTGCTACTCCTAGACTTGACGCGTCTGTGAATAAATGACATGGTTTTGATGGGTCATAAATATATAGTACAAGTTGTGATATGAGTGCATTTTTAAGTGTTTGGAAGGCTTTATTCATGTTTTGCACTCCATAGCCAAGCAGCATTTTTTAACAAAAGTTCATTCAAAGGTGACCTAATTTGCGCATAATGAGGAATAAATTTATTATAAATATTTATGGTGCCTAAAAATCTCTGTAAGGTTTTAATATGATATGGTCTATTTAATTTTAAAATCGCTTCAATATTTGTGTTATTTGGTGTATATTTTCCTGAGTTAATAGTGTATCCTAAGAATTGTATTTCTTTTTGTAAGAATTTGCATTTATTGAGATTGAGCTTTATATCCTCTTGTTCGAATATACTTAATATGTCATCTAAATGTTTAATGTGTTCTTCATAAATTTTGGAGTGTATAATAATGTCATTAAAATAATTTAAGGCATAGTGTATGTTATGTGTTTAGTGAAAACTGACTTCATAATCCTTTCAAATTGTGAAGGTGCATTTTTTAGACCATATGGAAGTCTGTTCCATTCATAACATCCTAATTGTGTTACAAAGGAAGTTTTATGTCTATCTTTTTCATCTATAGGTATATGCCAATATGCATTTTTGACATCTAGAATAGTATATATTTTTGACTGTGATAACCTATCTATAATTTGTTCTATAAGTGGAATTGGGGTATGTTCTGGAACTGTTTTTTGATTAAGTTTCCTATAATCTATACAGAGTCTTGTGGGGTGATTTGGGGTATCAGATTTTTTATTCACTAATAATGCAGGAGAACTATAGGGACTAGATGAGGGTCTAATAATATCATATTTTAATAATTCAGTTATTTGTTTTTGTATTTCAGCATTATTGTAAAAAGATGTCCTATATGTGGCTTTTGTGCTATGGGAATATTATCTAAAAGAGATATGCAAATTCGGTTAGTCTTTATGTGTCCTATATCAAAATTGTGCTTAGAGAAAACATTTTTATATCTATGCAATATATCTGAAATTGTTTGATTAGAGAAATTTGGATTATTATCTACTTTACTAAAGTCTAAATATGAATTATAATTTGTTATAGAGTCCGGTTGTTGCATACTGTGAAATGAGTTAGAATCAATAATGGAATTTGAAGTAGGATCTATAAGTTTAACATTTGTATTTGGTATATCAAGAGAATTAAAATTACACTATTTGTAACTTAAATAAATAAAATGTTGGTAAACCTAAAATAAGATATTCTATTGGACTATCACAGAGAGAGAGACAAAATTTTCTTGATACTTTGTAATTTTACCTTAGCTAAGCCTAACTAATATTTTGTATAATGGGTAAGTAAATCCTTCTACCTGACCTATTATTTCCTTTGGGGAATTATCTAATATTTTATAATAAATATGGTTTAAGTATTTTAAAGGTATAATAGATATAGATGATGCAGTGTCAAGTACACAGGGTAAAGATATTTGGTCTATAAGTACAGAGAAAAGTAATAATGTTCTACCTGAGTTGATGCGCTTCGGATGAATATTGTTCCTAAGTGGGCAGTCTCTATGGAAATGGATCTGGTTGGGTAGCTGGTGTGATGCACATATCTTGCAGGGGTATGGAGGCTGGTTTATTGATTTGTGGGGTTCTTGCTGGTGGTGAGCTGCTGCTGCTGTCCTGGGAAAAGGCTGGTATTGATGAGCTAGGGAGGAGTTGGAGTTAAATTTTTTTACTGGAGTGCTTGTACTGGTAGAGGGTTGTTGGGGTTCTTCTTCTTTATTTGTTGATGATTTTAATTGGGTTGTGATTTTATTCTAGTCTAAAGGTTCTTGTACTCTTGCCGCTATTAGATATTTTTTTAGGTGACTTGGCATTCCATCTGTTAGTGCTTCTAATAAAAGTGTTTTTTTCTAGGTTTAGTTTTTTGGCTAAAGCAGATTTTTCCTTAAAATATTGTTCCAGATCATCTTTATCATTATATTTTAAATTTAGAAACCTACTGAATAAATTTGAATCTTTAATTGTGAAATATGATGTTAATTTTTGTTCAATTTCCCCCCAATTATCTATATCTTGTAATTCTTCTATGTAATAACTGAATGATTCTCCCTCGAGATAATTTGATATATTATTTAGTTTAAAATCTTCATCAAGATGTTTCTGTAAACATTTTTTGTTAAAGAATTTGAGCCAAGATATTATGTCTAAATTTTGACCATTAAATTTCGGTATTTCTATAGTATTTGGATTGGGCGTCATGGCGTGTTCTACATTCCTTTGTTTGCGAGACATTTTGTAAAAATAGTTTTATAAAATTTGAATAATTTATAGAGCAATTGGGTTGAAAATTCAGGTAATCCTGCCGGCTTATTGTTATGAATATTTTTGTTGTTGTTAGATAAGGCTTGATAAAACAAGGGATCGATAAGATAAAGGGTTGAGGTGCAGTCGTGATAAAAAAAAATAGATAATTATTTACCGTCAAGTAGCTTTTATTTTCAATTACTTGAGGAAATATTACACATTAGTTAGTTACACATTATATAGAATTTATAAAGTTAATCCTATATTAGTGATTTAAAAGGATAGATATGTTAACTACGCATATTTACTACAAAACTATACAACAAAACTGAGAGTCTTTCTAAAAACGATGATAACAAAAGAAAATTATAAAACGAAAATTGCAATTATACCGCGAATGTTTCTTTTAAACAAAAATCGAAATTTATTTTTAAAGAGAAATAACGGCTATTTCTAACTTTAAGGATGAAGTATGAAAGGGTGAAAATATGAAGAGTAATGGCGAACGGAAAAATAAAAGTGTCCAGGGGCGGGAATATATTTGAAAATTCCTTTATAAGACAGAGTAATAAAATGAAATCAAACATTTGAGTCACTTTTAAGCAGGCGTCTAGAGCACGTACGACTGCGATTCTCGCTTTTTACACTGAAGTGAGTTGTATATTTTTCCGTTCGCCATTACTCTTCATATTTTCACCCTTTCATACTTCATCCTTAAAGTTAGAAATAGTCGTTATTTCTCTTTAAAAATGAATTTCGATTTTTGTTTAAAAGAAACATTCGCGGTATAATTGCAATTTTCGTTTTACAATCATCAGCCGCGTTATATTGTATTTTAAAAGAAAATTATCAATGAATAAAATATATATTTTTTAAAATATAGAAATATTTGAGATTTTATATTATATAATATATATATATAGGTTCCTGGAGCGCAGAACGCCAACTACCCAGGCTGTCACTAGCACCAACTAGCACTTCAAATCGCAGCTGAGTAGAACCACCAGTTGACCAGAAAGTTCCATGCTGAGGCTGGCTATAGTTATAGAACATATCAGTGTAGACCATCCTATCCTATAGGATAGCCTAAATATCTACAACTCACTTCAGTGTAAAAAGCGAGAATCGCAGTCGTACGTGCTCTAGACGCCTGCTTTACACGTGACTCAAATGTTTGATTTCATTTTATTACTCTGTCTTATAAAGGAATTTTCAAATATATTTCAGATAAAATATATTAAAAATCCAAATATGTCAAATTTTATTTTAAACAATGGCAATCTATAATAATAAAAATAATTTAAGATTTTTAACCCAGCATCTCAATTGGCAGATATAGATAGGCGTAGAAGTTAAATTATCTCTCTGCCAACCGGAATAATAAAATTGATATCTTTAGATATAAATTCTAATTATTTGTAGCAAATTATAGAGAGAGATCAAAATAATGAATAAGCGGGGAATTTTACCGATAAAAGACAGTGAAATCGCTTGGCTATTTTTTAAAATGAAGGAGATATTCTCTCTCTCGAATTCTCATTCTATGAAATTCGACTCCTTAAAAGACCACATTTTCTGGAAAGTCAATGTTTCAATCTGCACCTTAGGTTGAGACTAAATAACGAAAATAGTTATCGATAAGATGTCTTCTATTGTAGAGTATGCTGGGTAATATTTCAAGCCAAAAAAAGGTTCTTAAACGGACCTAAATATCCTGTTACATCTTTACTGTTAGGCCAGTTGAAGAGCTATCAGCTTGAAAGCACATTTGTCCTAAACTTTGATAAAGAAACTCGTCGCTAGTCTTTCTCGTTATTTCGTTTTAATCTATTTAGGTGCTATGTAGCCAAAGTACAATGATGCTGATGGGCGGACTGTATTTCTTATATCCCTGTGGATTGGCCGATCTATGGTTGCACACAAATTGTCAGGGATTGTTATTAAGACTTGAAATTAGCGCGAACCATATATCGACTGTTGCAATCGCCTCGGAAATGTGTGCTTATTTGAATATAAAACATAAGCAATTCTTGATCAATTTCCTTGAAACTTAGGAAGCTATCCTAGTATTCGTCAGACAAAAACGAGGAGATATTGATATAAAAGGATGTTATGAAATCGAAGCTGCCCCTGTACTTATGAAGGTTGAAGCCCGAAACAATGTTATACAGCTTAGATTTTTGTTTTAATTTGCCAAAATTGATGTTGTGGCTCATTCCTTTTAATCAATAGTAAAGTTATTTCACTAAGGTGGTAAAAATAATGTACTGTTATAATGCATATTTAAAGGGATAAGTCTTGTTTTGTTACGTATATATAATAAAAGGGCTGACATACCATGTATCCCAACTGCGGGAAAGGATATAGCAGCCAGGAACTGAAATAATTCGTATACCAACACTGTGACTCACAAGTTATTGTTATTCCTATGAAACATTTGAACGCTCTTGAGTCAATTAGTTGGTGACATAAGAGTCAGAGAGAAAAACCTGCAATCCTCTGCCATTCCCTTCCAACCTATCTCGCTAGATTGTTTGTACGAAGACTCGGCAAGCCAAGAAAAAAATGATGCGAATAAGGCTTTGAAGCTTATAACTGAAACATATCTCCTTAGCTGTATGTATGCGAGATTGGGGCAGTGCCTCGGTTGCGGATAACCAAATTGTATAATTGCGGATATTGCGATTGTAGAGGATTACAGATAATGCTGCAAGTGTAGTAAACGGGGATGTTGTAATTGCAGGGCACGGTTGAGTACAATACAGTCTTAGAGGGTCACGGATATTTTTATAATAGGGTTGCATATATTGTGATTTTAGAATTGCGAATATAGATATTGTAGGGGTTTTCTGATATTGAAATTGTAGAATTGCCAATATCGATATTGTAGGGTAGTTCTGATCTTGCGATTGTAGAATTGAAAATATTGGTATTGTAGGGTTGCTGATATAGCGATTGTGGAATTGCGAATAATGCGATCATAGGGACTGGAGATAACTGTAGATATTGCAATTGTAGAATTGCGAATATTGTTAATGTAATTGCAGAGATTTCGATTGCATAAATGAGAATATTGAGATGAAAGGGCTTGCATATATTGCGATTGTAGGTTTGCGAATATTGGAATTATTGGAATTATAGATATAGCGAATGTATAATTGCGAATATTGAGATCCTAAGGCTTGCAGATATTGTAATTGTAGAATTGCGAATATTGATATTGTAGGGATTGTATATATTGCGAATGTATAATTTCAAATATTGACATTGCAGGGATAGCTGATAATTCAATTATATAATTGCAAAAAAAGGAGGGAATGCCGATAAAACACCGGAGCCAGGCTACTGGCAACCAATCACAGGATCGTCAGCAGAGTCAGTACTGCTGTATACTCCATTTTGTTTTCTGAACAGGGATATACTGAATCGGAGCTTTAAAGAAATATTTTCCCGAATTCATACTATATCTCGTATATAAAAAATATCAAACCAAATTCTCTGATAATGGAGGCAGAATTATTTTTAATATTTCTTCTATTGCGATATTTTTATTAGTTTATAATTTATATTCTAGAATTATTTCTTTAATGGAATTCACGAAATTATTCCCAATTCTGAGAGAGATAAACAAAATATTCAGTTACCTAGGCCACGAGGCTGTAACAATCAGACAGTTGGTCCAGTTAAGACCATCGTACTATGCCACCCAAGCCAGCGGTTTTAATAATGAATCCGAATTCTCTAGTTATTAGAAAACTTCAAATAAATTTCCAGGCAATAAGTCTCTTTCGTTGAATTATAAAACGAGATATCTTTAGAGCTCAACAGCCCTATCACATAATATGAGACATGGTATCAGGTTAATCATATACAATTCTAATTATATTTACATATTTTTGATTAAAATAAAGACAGTGGGTTTGTTGGCGAAGCATGTCTATTTATTGTAGAAAAAGACGCAAGCTTTCGACCACGTCGTACTGGCTATAATGATATAACGCCAACAGAGCAGAGACTTATAAGATACATTATAAAATACATTTCGAAATAAGGATAAAATATCGTTGGAATATATTCGAACAAAAGTGACGAGTTTCTTTAACAATTATACAACTGTCGGACGTTTGAGTCAAGGTTCTTCCTCGGCTCTACAAGTACAAAGAGACTATCTTAGTTCATCACTTTTAACCTCTCTTAGAGAAAATTATACGTTTACTTTGAAATATAACATTGTTCACCTTACCAATGTATTACTTTCAAAAACAGTACAACTTAATTGTCTCAAGTTATAACGTAGATTCTTCAACCGCGCGTTCTTGAGTTTTTTAATTCCTGACATTTCGGCTACTCACTGACACCTAGCTCAGGGGAATGACCCGGGGGAAGGTCGTCACAATAAGTCACAAAACTGTCGAGAAATACCTCAAGTACGGTATCTCTATGTTCCTTTTTAAATGGTTAGAAGCATTAACTTGATGTCTGAAGCTTTCTAGAAGTTCGTAAACTTATAAATACAAAGCAATAAGGTGCCATCTATATATAACAAATGAAGACATTATGTTTGAAAAGAAACATTCGCGTCTTAATGTCTTCATTCGTTATAAACTTATAAAAGTTGACCCTTTTAGGTTTGTGATTTACATTTTAAAAGTAGTTTCTGTTTTCAAATGAGTCGAATTTTTTTATTTAATGCAGAATTTGAATTAATTTTTGGAGAAAGATCTTTCTTACTGGTTGTAAAATTTGTGTGAAGGATTTCACAGCATAAAATTATTGTTTTTAGTATTTTAGCTCTTAAATATTCGGGAATGCGCATCACCCAAGTCAAATTAAACATACTCTATGCTATAAATAGAGTCGCCAAAAGGTTGGAATAAATAAGTTGAAGGGATATCTTCTCTTTTATTGTATTTAGCAGTCATTTCTCTTTGCGCACAATAGGCACCATAGTTTGCATAATTACGTGATTGTTAGTTATTAATGAGCTTGTAGAAAAAGAGAAGTTTCACATTCTATTAGCCTAACAAGTCAAAGATCTACAATATGTTCATTGATCATTGGCCGATGAGAGCTTTGTCTACTTGCACTACCGGTTCTAGAGTTCAGTAGAAACGTTAAGAATAACGTGTTACAATGAAACAGAAGATTACTATAAGATATTCAGTGGTTATTATGTCTCTCCAGCCAGAGACTATATTTAGATAATTACTTATTTACTTATTGATACTTTCTACCATTGTTTGTCCTTCTTTCCTTCTTTGACTCCGAGACGAGAGATTCTATATAAGATGAAATAAATAGAATATTTGTGTGTGTTGCTGTTATATGCGTGGTTTGTTCAGTAGTTGGTATAAGTTTGTTTCTAATGTGCCTAATTTTTTTAATCGAAAAGAGTTTCAAAGCTTTCAAAGAGAAGGAGAGAAGGGGGAAGTCTAGCCATACCTTGGAACTTTATGAACTTCTCTGTACTTGCTTCGGCTTTAGATAAATTGGTTTGTGGTTGGAACTTTTTATTTTGGATTGTAGCTTTTTAACCTCACAGTTGTTTGAAAATCGTATTATATGAGGGTTCAAGCGTATTTTTCATATATATGAGACATTATTAAGACACAGGTCCATATTATAATTATACCTATAATAACATCCCCCTTAGCCTTTTCTGTATAACTTCTCCATCCTGCTAAAACACCATCTGTCATTTTTGTATCCAACTAGAACAAATCAACCCAATAGATCCATGGAACAGAGCTAATTAACATGTCCCCTGAACCGTCGGGTGCTCCCGCCCTCTATATGGTCGGACGCAGGAGAACGCCTACCATTAACTGTTCACCAGACCGGACAAAGTATGGGCCAAGTACCTTAACAACCGTACCTCTCAATTGGCGATCTATGGACACGCCCCAGAAGCCTAGACTACCCATATGTTAAACACAATAGATTTTTAGCTCTTACTATTCACAGAGAGGGTTCAATTTTTAAAAGGACGATTCAATTTGTTTTATTAAAAATTATTTACAAATTTTTGTACAACTTTTTGTTTTCTATGTATAAGCCTTGACGTTCAGCAACATCCTTGCATTGGTGTTTCCAGGAAATAAAACTTCGTCTTAGTATATTTTGATCCCAACAGTTCTTAATGACTTTCTAGAGATCATATAGCGTCTTCGGTTTTCTAGACCTAAAAGTAGTTTTCAGAAAGCCAAAAGCACAAATATCCATAGAGGCTAAGTGCTTAAAAGGAATGTACGAAATGCCGGTTTCATCCCTCTTTTCGTCCAGTTATTGACATGTTGAACGTGAGGCGACTCGTGGCTTTATCTTGTTTTATACACGCGTATCTGGAGTCACTTGGATACAAAAATGGAACCTCATTGTCGAATAATGGGTCTAGAATAAGTCTTGGTATATTTCCGAACTTATCTTGACATTTGGGTCCACCTTCTTTATTGAAAGTTTCCCATTTTGTAGCACAACCTGCAACGATCATAAAGCCCTTTCAAACCCTTTTCTTTGCATTGCTTAAATCAGTTCTGAAAGGTATTTATTTGAGAGTTATCTTAGTAAATAGCACGGGGTTGGTTGCCCTCATTGAGATAAACCCATGCCTCGTACAGTGTAACAATATACTTCAAATTTTTACCTTGCAGGTATTTTTCATAATTTTAATAATTCAGGTAAATAAGCGCTTTATCTTCGAAAAGTCTAAAAACGTAACATTTAACAAAATACTTTTAATTTTAGGCTTTTATATAATATTTGAAAATAGTTTTTCGTGGAATAGAAATCAATGTTTATTCTTTCGAATCGTGCGGTTCTTTCGCGAGCTACAGATTTGTAAAATCTTTCTTTTAAAAATGGAACACGCTCTGTAGTTAGTTATCCAGTTAGCCACACCCTATCAATTTTCAATCATCTGATAGTCCTATATCTCACAATCCGATTATTTCCCACTCAACCCTCTCTTAGAGACAAGTTTGCCTTGAGAGTCTGCTCCTTCCTTCTGTGATCGACAAAACTATTCCTTAATTCTACAACCAACTGACCAATAATACCAGACTTTATATTCTTTATCCAATCAGCAGCTTAAATATCCTTTCCTTTATATCTATAAAAATGAAATCCAAAATCGATGTTTGTTATCGCGTTGCGCAAAATCTACAGAATCAATCATTATGAAATTTCGCATATAGGTAGCTGAAGATTTCGTTTAACATATAGGCTATTCAAAAAACTAAAAAGGTTAATGTGTTTTTTTTTATGTAAAACCAAAAAGCGTTAGTTCCAGCCTTTTTACTGCTTGGCGCAGCACTGGTCGCGACGATAAATGAATTTGATTGGTTAATAATTTTACACGTAGAGTTTGTTTACACGATGAATGTTTTTAAATGGTAAGATTATCCAATCGCCGTGAAACGTGAGGAAGTTATTTACTATACTACTGGGAAGGTTTCTGGTTTGAATTTGATTTGAAATAAATATTCGTTGCAATTTTATTTGCAAATTTTCTACTTTCACTCGCAAGCAGCGCCTCTCGCGGTTCTGGGGAAATTACATTTATAAATTGTAAAAATGCTAAAATGTGTTCCAAGTATAATAAATTTAATATTTAATTTGATGATTTAGTAATATAACATTCAAATGACGTTGCAAAAAAACTTGGCATTTCAATATTAATATATATTTAAAGAAAATAACTTATTTAAAATTTAATAATGTTTTCAAAATATTATGTGTTTCAAAAAAATATTGAAACGCATATAACAATTTTTATATACGTTTATAAATCTATATATAGGTGGATTGGATGTTTTCTAGAATCGTTTTAACAAATGTTCGTTAGGCAAACTTTTACTCGGGTAATGTACTAGATCCCCGTTTTGTTACTTGTGTTAACTTCTGGGGTTGGACATGTTTAAGTTTGAGCAGTTGAATAAGCAACCTATTTAATATTAATATTGGATCATTATATAGAATATATTTCGATGAAAAGACGAAATAAAGAAGAAGAGTTTCTTTTATTATAAATAGATCAAAGCAAGCTTTCGGGCAAAAAACCCTTCTACAGGCGTGTTATATTTAGAGAAATATTAAGAATTAACATAGAATATATATAAATACACTCCATGTAGAAAATCCTGTTATATTTCTATAAATGTTTTAACATATTCTTTGTAATTTGTAATTCACAGAATCGATTGAAATATTTACGTAACTATTTCAAAATTATCAAATTAACAAAGATGTCAAAAGTGGCGAGTGACAGTTTTACTATGTATTGATATACTACTGCCATTTATCAACAAAGGAGAGAAACGGATGTTAGAGTTTACTCTGATAGAGAGAGAATTGATTAATAAAAACTAGAACAAAATTGAAGAAAGCGAAAGAGCTATGTTTTCATTTTAAAATATTTTTTCCATTTTGAAAATAGATCAGCCCATAATTATAGTTTTATTTTAAAAAATGGCATATATTGAATTTTTCTAAAATAGATTTAGTTAACCAATAAATCAATTGCCTGAACGCTGCCGATCTTTTGCAAGATATTTACCACGTGTTTATTCATTTAAAGTGAGTTCACTCAAACAATGTGTTAAAAATAAAGATGAATTTATATAAATAATTCAAAATTAAATATAAGAGAGACATCTCTCTATCAAAAATGAATTGTATACATCTTTGGTACTTATGTTTTTTAAATATTTAATTAAATATTCTCCGCAAAAGGTTTCTTTAAAAATGAATTATATATAGCAAGCTTCAAAGTTTAAGAACTCTTCAACAGGCATTTCATCTAAATATTGTTGCATCATGCTTAATGCGCCTGTTTTTAAAATTATTTATAATAATATTTTTCATATATTTCAAATTTAAATTTTATATTTATTTATTTCATAAAGCAGAATATTATTATGAAATATTATGTACTATAAAATCATGTGTATTTTGATACACTGAATACCCAACCTGCTTTAAACTTGGATGTGATAAATAAAGAGATATTCTAGGTGTTACCCAAAAATATAGTTGTCTTATTATTGACTGGTTTAACCTTGTAGGATGGTTGAGACACGTTCTGGAAAGATGCAAGACGCGTCTGAGGAGAGAATCAAGACCGAAGAATCTGCCAAACCGCAGCCTGGCGTGCAACAATTGTACACAGCCTGCGACTAGACCCAAGCCCATCAGACCAGCTTTGTTTCTTTCTTTTATACATTTTTCTTCAAATGTTCACTGATACTTTTATACTAAACTTCTTGCCTTTAAAATTACTATTGTGTCAATCGAGTATATCCTTGTTTTGTAAAATGGATAAACTGTGAGCTGAGGTTTTTCCTCTAAACCTATTGCAGAAGATTGTTCCGCCTAAATGACTAATGATAAGCTTTTTTAAAATTACATAAATCATTATCAGCAGACCTTACTGCAATATTTTCTATATGTCAAAATATGAAACAGAAAATACAAATCGATTATAAAAGCTATGTTTCTTTATTATTAACCGGTAATTGCGATCACACAAAAATCTTTGACGGGCCCAAAATAAAATGTTGGAAGAAAATTTTCGCATTTCCATTTAAGCTTGTCAATAATATTTTGATTGATATCTTGCGAGTTTCATTAACAAACCACATCGCTTTTGTAATAGGTTTGTATTTTTTGTTTATATATTTTATAGATAGAAATTTGAACGATTATTAATGGTTACTATCTTCTATCTTCCCAATAAGGTCTGCAAAGGTAGTTTTGATGATGTATTTCATAGGAAACATAAATGGCTAAAATACACTCACAAAAATAGGCATAAATAACAATAACAACAACTGGAATGATTTACGTTAGGTTGCACTGAGTTGGGCTAAATTAACAAGTGACTGTGAAAAACTAGTATAAAAAGATTGGCGCTTATACACCTATAAAATATTGGTATTAAATAACCAATATTTAATATAGCTTATAATTTTCTCCTCATAGATAATATTATATTGTATGTATCAAAATTCAAAACTTAAACTTTCAATTCTAAATAGGTATAAGATCCTCACCTTTTTCTCAGCTAAGCCCTACTTATAACAAAAAGATTCACTGAAATATGTAAAAAATGGCATCTCTACTCTTTAAAAATACAGGTAAATACACTCATAAACAAAACCTAAAGAATTTGTACCTTTTAGCATGAATATATCGGGATATATACAATAACTCTGAAAGATATTTGATACACAGTGAACTTTATTGAAGAAATGCGAGATAACCAAGGGTGAACAAAATTGCCTCTGTCTCCTTCAAAAACGGCGACATCAAAGACTTTCAACTTCCTTAAGTATTGTCTATCAGTGTAATGTAGTACGTTCGGCCATATCTGCGCAGATCTCCAAAACCAATGCATATGCCACAACACCAGCTTTGAACAATTCTGCTAACAAGCTATATACAGAAACAAGAAACACAGTTGTTCTTCTTATTTAGTCCAACAGCGAGATGTTGAAAGAGGCAAAATAACGAATTCTAAGTAACTATGGATTGGTAAAGGTATGTCGATATTCAATTAACACGATTCGCGTTCGAATCCCGTTTTAGCTTTTTTTCTCTAAAATTTGATTCAATGGTCTGAATTCTTAGACAATTTTAACAACTCAATTTATGAGTATAATTAATCAAACAAGACTCTTGCAACTTGGAAATGTAAAATTCAAACTGCTTTCTACATGTGTAGATAGGTGGTGCATTTACAGTAAAACAGTCGCTAACCCCAACCTAACTTGAGATACGTAAAACTATAACAAATTCTAACCATTGCGTTCTTTTCCGATAGTGTCTCTCAATATGTTTATTTTCCATATAAAATCACTGAACGTATTTATTTCGACTTTCTCTCTATTTCAATCCTTTCAATGGCTCGGAGATCTAATGGTCTCAACTGTCGTTTTCGGAATACACAGCACCCGGAATCAAACCCACACATTGAATTACTTCAACGGTACCTTCAATATCTGCACAAGTCCATCACACTAATGTCTGCGGTCAACCAAACGAATATATTGCAAATTTGTAAGTGTAACGGTCAAGTTGCTTCTACAAGTGTAGGCGACATGTGGCGTACTTACATTTGTAATAATTATTTGAATAATATACAAGTGTCTATCGTAACTTGGACTGGCAATATGTATCTTTATTATAAACTAAAAAATAAGCGAGTTTTCGAGCGAAAACGGCTCTGCCACTAATGGCTTTTTTTTAACGCTAGCAATTATGGGTACCATGTGCTGCATCACATGTATTTGAAATAATAATTATAATAATTAATAAGTGAAAATACATTTTTTAAAAGCTTTTATTAAAATGAACTAAAAAGGAAAAAATAAAATATGCTATCCTGTCATTGAGCAAATAGATGTATCTGAGTGAAAATAAAAGCGGCGCGGGACGATCATCATGAATTTCGAACCTAATGTGATTTATTATGTAGCAGCTGATTAGCTATTTTTATGTACATCTAATTGCTCAATGACAGATAATATTTTTTTTCTTTTTAGTGCATTTGATAAAAGCTTTTTTTAAATGTATTTTTACTTATTAATTATTTAGTTAGTTTTTAGTCATGAATTTACAAAACTAAGAACCAAATTTTCACTGGGGTTTAGACCTTAAATAGACAGAAGCCTGCTCGCGGCGGATTGGTCAATTCCTTGTAAGGGTCGTAACATAAGACTTAAAACTAAATATAGAAATTTGCTCATTACTGGCCACTCCGACCACCCAGAAGTCTGAAAATTTGTACACTTGCATTGTTCATTGAAATGAGAGAGTGTTAAAAGTTTGATACTTCTATGTGATCTGGAAGTATATTAAAATTAATTTTAAAAATTTGAAAGACAATTTGGAAATTTGTCCATTTCCGGCCACCCTGACATCCAGAAGTTATAACTTTATCTTATTTATACTCTTTTGAGACATGCGATCTTTCAAGTAAAAACCTAAACGTCGGTGAAGAATCTGATTTCCTATGAACAAATATATAGAAATAATATTTGCGTATATCAGAATTTTATATTTTTCAACTGATGGTAAATATTATATTTGCATACTGTGACGAATAATCTCTGCTCGAAAGTTCTCCTGTCACATGATATAATAAAATAAACATGCCGCAAATCATTGACGTACTTTTATTTGATTCTAATCAAACCATTAGATTGATTTATACAGATTTGTTTGGAAACTGTGGTACACGAGGTAGGTCGACGTGCCCATATGTTATTGTTGAATGAGACTCCGGGGTAACAGGTGATTGCCAATTAGAATTCAGGGAACTTCGCCAATCCTTTTTAAATTTTTGGAATGGTTCCAGTTTATTCTGAGAGATTTTTTTGGAAATGTTTATTTTCTTCAAATCTGTTGTCTCCCCGATTATAATTTTAAAAATAGTCGAGGATAGTTCTGCACTTAAGGTATTACACTTCATAAGGTATTCATTAAAACTTTTCACGATAGGCCGTTCTGACAAGTTACCAGTTTTAATGAAATCTCAAATCAATATTTTTTCTATTCTCTCTAATCCAGCTTCTAATGAAAGACAACCATAAAAATATATTTTTTAAAGCTAAAAACACAAGTATAAATATAAAGTATAAATACACATTTAATGATAATTCAGATGGTATATACACAAAAACCTAATTAGTCTCAAACAGAGATTTGTGTGATAAGTACAAGGAAACACAAAAGATGAAAGTAAATAAAACAATTTCAACACGATAGTGTTTATATATTATACTTTGACTATATTATGTACATTATTCCGAAGTGAAGATCTCTAGACACACCCACCCATATGTGTGTCAATTGATTACCTCGCTTTGAGGAAATTGGAAAGTTGCATTAATTCAACGGAAGGAACTCATGAAGTTGAAACTTTCTTGGAGTAATTGTGTGGGCTCTAGAGCCACGACTCCCAGGTGGGCTTTTCTAATTTGCTAAATCTAACGGCAACTTTTTTGTGACTGCGCAATTGTCGTAACGGTTGAATATCCTATTTGCATATAGGCTACATATATAGGGTACATTATAGGTTGCATATAAAGGATACATATAGGTTACATTTATAAGGTACATATAGGTTACATTTATAAGGTACATATAGAATACAAATAGGTTACATATATAGGTTGCATATATAGGTTACATATAGGTTACATATAAAGGGTACATATATTTTACATAGAGCTTACATATATAGGGTGCATATAGGTTACATATAAAGAATACATATAGGATACAAGTAGGGTACATATATAGGATTAATATATGTTGCATAAAGAGTGCGCCATCTATATACAAGAAAAGAAACTATTTAGCACATTTTTCAAGTAAAATGTTTCCTACTGTCCTTGCTGCAATGGAAAAATATTGGGAGAGTTTGGCTCATCAGTGATGAACCCTTCCAGCAATTTCACTAGCTTATTCCATGAGCCTGCTTCTCTTAATATTTTCCCATTGCAGTAAGGACGATGTGTGTGTGGGAGAGGGGGGGGGGCATTTTTTGCTTTATATGAAAGCAAGATTTTTATTTCTTGAATATATATAGGCTGTGCAATTATAGTAAGGCGATAAAACGATCTAACTATAAAGACTTTGTTTTTTCATTTTCAAATTTCCACGAATATTTTTTTATAATTGTTTGGTTGGCTTATATCGTAACCTATTTCTTTAACTACAACATGTTATTTTAGTAATAATTGATTGAGTAAGTTTCCTGATAAAGACACATGGATCAAAGCCAATATGAATAATTCAAAATATTCGTGTACCAATATAGTGCACCTCTCCCTTTAAAATGTATTAAAACAAGTCATTTCTCGATCGTCTCTACGCAAAGTGCTCACACTCAAATAGGTGTTAGAATGCCACAACACCAACTTTTGTCAATTCTTTGGAGGTCGAAAATCCATGTCGATCCTATACTGATAGAGGTCGTAGCCCAAACCCATGGTATACAGGTTGTTAGCTTTTGTTGAAATTTATACCGGTGTTATTTGCTGATCTGAGTCTGCGCAGAGGAGATAAGCGCTATTTGAATGCAATTTCAAAGGGAAAGGTGCCCTCTCCTTGTACACATATTATATCCTCTACCTTTATCTCTTATAGGCAAATATAAGGATCTATATTTGGTCTTAACATAAAAATGCAAATATGTGAATTAATAACGTCTTAATAATTCCTTATTAAACACAAATTTTAACTGTTCAAATTATATTTATTCATACCTTTATAATTTAAACTTTCTAATCAGTTTGAAGCCCTCAATATTCACTCTATATAGTAAAGAATTATTGTTTAAAGATAGACAATATAAGTAAAACATTCTCAAATGTAATATAGCCGCCCCATTTCTGGTTAATTATACTAATGGAAGGATTGATATGTCTGTGTTTTTTCCTATTTTTTTTTAATCTCTGACGACTTAACTAAACCCCTAGTCTTGTGGCTCAACGTTTGGTGGTAATTGTAGAGAAGACGCAAAACTTATTTTATTGTTATTGGGTAGGTAGTATCGGTAATTTTTATTATCTCTTATTAGCTTAATACACTATCAAATAATATCGTAATATTCTGGTATATAGTTTGATATTTATAATACAATATATTGCGGCTATTATTATAGAACGACGTTTAACAATAGAGGGCGTCAGGTTTTGACGTTTATTTTGACGGGAGAGGCGCCCATTGCTTCTATGGACGTTTAACAAGTTTTACTGCAAATGTTTCTTTTTACAGAACGAAAAATCGAAATTTCAATTATTTTAAAAGGATAAATAACGACTATTCCTATCCTTAGGGTTGAAGTAAGAAAGGATTAAATTGTTAAGAGTAATGATGAACGGAAAATAAAAGTGTCCAGGGATCGGAATCGAACCCACAGTGTTCCGCTTACCGGGCAGATGCCATGTCCACTAGGCTACCCTGGACATATTTTTCCGTTCGTGAATATTATATAAATTTAATTTATAATACAATATAATGCGGCTATGATTATAGAACAATGTTTAACAAGTTTTACCGCAAATGTTTCTTTTTACGATTTTTCGTTCTGTAAATAGAAACATTTGCGGTAAAACTTGTTAAACGTCGTTCTATAAAGTTTGACATATTACAACCCATTCTAATTTAACATTTGAATAAACAAACACAATACACATTATTTGAAACGGGGAAAATAAAATTCAGGTAAAAGGTTTCTCACTTTTCAAATAATTTATGGGCAACCATTGCTCACAATACACATTATATAAGACAATAACTTAATATTACAAAATGTGTTTTGTGAATTGTATATATATATTTATATATAATTCAAAATTTACAAGAGATTAATATTATATGAACAATTTTTAATATTATAACTTAAATTATATTGATATATTATAATATTGTGGCGAAGAAATATTTTATTATTTAATTTAATATTATTCAATGAAAATATATTCAACAGATTATAAAAATATATATTAATATGTATTTGTGAAATCATCTTTAAAATATTTCTTTGCTTGCTTGCTTAAGATTCTCTAGAGGTAAATAGTTTTGGGGCTGACCTGTTAATAATTGTCGACTCGTCGCTGTGACGTCATCAATAAATACTTTTATATCTTAGGATATTTCAAGGCTTGATTTCTACGCTACAACTGGTGGAGAGACTGGACCGATACCCATTAAGAAATAAAAGAAAAATTGATTCTGTTGAACCAGAAGAAACTTCTATGAATGTAAAGAAGGAAGGTACTCAGGTAAGCAACTACGTTGTTCAACATTTGCCAAGGAACCCTTCCATTTTCTCCGGGGAGGATGGTGAAGATCTCCAAAAATGGTTAAAAGGGTATGCACGTGTGGCAAGGTACAACCATTGGGACGAAACCCTTTGTCTTACTAAAGTTTATTTTTATCTGTCTGAAACTGCTCTCAAATGGTTTGAGAACAACGAAGAAAGCATCCAGACTTGGAAGGAATTCACATCTCAATTAGAGAATGTGTTCGGAAAAAAAGAAAATTCAAAATTGCAAGCGGTGAAGAAACTTAAAACACGGGCACAATTAAAAGGTGAAAGTACCGAATTTTACATCCAGGATGTCCTGTGCTTGTGCAAAGAGGTTGATCCTCAAATGAGCGCAGAAGATAAAATCTCCCACCTCATGAAGGGGATAGCTGAGGAGCTTTATCAAGCACTCCTACCGAGGGATGTAAAGAGCACCGAGCAATTCATTACAGAATGTCGCCGTGTCGAAGCGCTCCGTTGTAGGCGAGTTACCCCAACCAGGTACGAGCGCCTACCAAATGTAGCCTCTCTCTGTGACCAGGATGACGGAGAAGATCTGTCATCGCTGATCCGAAAAATTGTCCGCGAAGAGATACAGCAAGCATTGGACTCTCCTCAAGAGGAGCCGAAAATCGCTGCCAATGAAGATTTAGTAAGGGAAGAGATCGTAAAGACCTTGGCGCCTATATCAGAACCTACAATAAGTCCCCCTCAAGCACCCAGGCCGGTATCAAATCCTAAATTTGAGGCTCAACCTAGAAATCCCCATCCTACATCTCAATATCAGAAACAAGGAAGAAGGCGCGACACCAATGAATGGCGGACAACTGAGGGAAGGCCAATCTGTTTCTACTGCGGACGCCCAGGTCACGTCGTCCGCTATTGCCGTGACAGGAAGAAACACAACGAGGAAAGGAGAAAAGACTATTTCCAAAGAAAGCAAGCGGCAATGGTATCCTACAACTCTCGATCTGAATCTCAGGACCCCAATGACGAATCATCGAATAAAACTTTCACTCGCTACCGAAGCCCTACTTCATATCGCGGTCGAAGCAGACAACATTTCTCACCTGCTAGAAGATCTAGCTGGACGCCCCGCCATTAAAACTAGATGATAGACCACATTGGAGGCGAGGCCGCAAAGTTATAAAATCCCCCCTTACCGACCACAGTAGAAATGAGAAAAAGCTACCTTGACGTAAACATAGACCTACCAAGTCCTCATGAAGAAGATATCTCAACTGAAAGAAGACATCCACCGCAGCCACCTGAAAATATCCCTGGCCATAGTACTAGTTCTTAAGACTGACGACGTAAGTCTCCTGCTGAGCATCGGGTCGATGCTCTTTATAGGAGGAGGCTATGTGGCGAAGAAATATTTTATTATTTAATTTAATATTATTCAATGAAAATATATTCAACAGATTATAAAAATATATATTAATCTGTATTTGTGAAATCATCTTTAAAATATTTCTTTGCTTGCTTGCTTAAGATTCTCTAGAGGTAAATAGTTTTGGGGCTGACCTGTTAATAATTGTCGACTCGTCGCTGTGACGTCATCAATAAATACTTTTATTTCTTAGGATATTTCAAGGCTTGATTTCTACGCTACAATATACAACACATCCTTATATAATTATTAATCGAGTGTACTATTATAATATATACAAAATCATGTAATTATAACTATCTAGCTTAACAATAAAACTCTCTCTCAACAATTTAAATAGATTATATCATTACCCATTAGAAATCATTAATTTTGAAAACTCTAATTAAAATTAATTTAATTAACACAAAGCACATTCGTTTTGATCAAATTTATTTTTTCTCTTTTGTTTCAAATTAGATTTGAAAATTATTTAATGCGTATAATTTTTCATATAAAAAGTTTATATAATTGGGAATCAAAATTTGGCAAAGAAAAATAAACGTGTTTTACTCTAAATATTATCAACCATTAACACTCAGGTAATTGAAAATAATAGTAATAAATTCCAATATACTTCAAATAAACTTATGGAATTCAAATCATATGCAAATGAATGTATCGAGAGAATGTATTTTATAAATTGATATCCTAAATTGTAACGGCAGCTGGCATGCCTATATAGTAAATTATCAGTGAGCACATTATTATCACTGATGATACTCTGTGCAGTTGCTTTTTGACTTATTGTAATATATTACATGTAAACTTATGTCTGAAATAATTTATATCATGTCTGTTATTAGCCAAAAGAAATAAAGACTTTAACTTCCAAATACTTCTTGCTGATTAACGTCAACCAACAAACACGAGGACGTTACATGGTGGCAGCGGCAGCGGCGCTTGTAAACAACACCACGTGGTAAGAACAATTTATTAATTTCCAATTTCTTAAAGTATTTCAGAACATCTCTAATTTTCATGTTCAAATAAAATTCAAATTGCATAAGAATATATACAAAAATAATTTAATTTACAAGCAAGAAGAAATAAGTGTATTTTTAGAAAAAAAATTACAATAACAACAACATGGCGGAAAATGCTATTCGACCTCCAAATCAAATAGGCCTAAATGAACTAAACAAAGAGGGCTGGGAATCTTGGCTTGAAAGATTTTAATGGTATGAAATTGCTACCCAATTAAGTAGTAAAGCACCAGAGGTACAAGTTGCTATCTTTATGGCTGCAATGGGACGAGAGGCTCAAAATATTTTTAAATCTTTCAACTTAAATAATGCAGATAAAAATAATCTGAGCATTGTAAAAGACAAGTTAAACAACTATTTTTCTCCAAAGCTGAACACTACAATTGAAAGATTCAAATTCAATCAGATGAAACAGAATGAAGATGAATCATTTAATGATTTTCTGACTAGGATCAAATTACAGATAGCAAACTGCAAATATGCTGTCATGTATGATGAACTACTTAAAGATCAAATAGTTGTAGGAATTATTAACAATGAAATAAGAGAAAGACTTCTTAGTGAGGCTGACCTTAATATGGAAAAAGCCACACAAATTTGCATAGCATGTGAAAATGCCACAAACCAAATGAAACATGTACTATCAGACTCAGACAAACAAGTTGCTGTGACAAAGATGAACAGTAAGAAGTGGAAAGATAGAAAAGAGCCGAGGAAAGAAAACACCACTAACCAAAGTCACAAAATAATAGAAAACTGCAGAAATTGTGGTAGATCCCACAAAATCAACCAATGTCCGGCATATCAAAAGAGATGCAACAAATGCAAGAAACTCAACCATTTTGCTAATCTTTGCAGATCCAAGAACACAAATTCATACAAAGTTAGACAAATTGTTGGGTCACCAGAACCTGAAATGATTCAAGAATTTGTAATCCAGTCAGTTGAAAACACCAACCTGACCGAAGATTGGTATGAAGAAGTAAAAATTAAAGGCAAAAAGGTAAACATGAAACTAGTCACAGGTGCACTGTGTAACGTGTTGCCACTCAGCCTGGCAGGGAGATTAAATCAGGAAATCCAAAGGTCTGCAGTAAAAAGTTTAATTTCCTTTTCAGGACATCGAATTCCTGTCGAAGGACAAAGTCTAGCAATGTGCATGGTGAAAAACATGACTGCCTACATACGTTTCATCATATCCAGAGATAACACATGTCCCATCCTAGGCAGACAAACCTGTTCCAATTTAGGTCTTGTCAAGCGAGTAAAGACCTGTCAAAAGGTTACACAGGAATACCAAGAATTATTCGAAGGGATAGGATGTTTGAAAGGATATGAATACGAGGCAAAGTTTCAGACTTCTGACATGAACATGCAAATAAGACCACTCAGACCTATTCCTCTATCTATTAAAGAAAGAGTAAAGAAAGAACTTGAGGAAATGGAAGACAATGGGATTATAAAGAAAGTAAATTACCCTACCCCCATCTCCAGTCAGATGGTTATAGCAAAACAGAAAGGAAAAATACGTATATGCATTAACCCATCGGATATCAATAAAGTAATTCTAAGAAGCCATTTCCCATTACGGACATTTGATCAGATTGCAGTAAACCTGCATGGTTCAAAATACTTCACAAAGTTGGATCTGAAGAAAGGATACTGGCAGATCAAAGTAGCCCCCAACTCACAACGCTACTTTACCTTCACTACTCCGTGGGGAAGATATATGTTCTTGAGAGTTCCCTTTGGAATCAAAACTGCTCCTGAAATATTCCAGAAAATCATGGCAGACTTACTCCAAGACCTTGAGGGTACAGAAAATTCAATGGACGATATCCTGATCCATGCTCCGGATCCACAGACCCTGGAAATAAGGACAAGAGCTGTACTACAGAGGCTTAAAAATGGAATCAAACTAAATAGAGATAAATGCAAATTTCAACTTCAAGAAGTCCAATTTTTAGGCCATATTGTCACGACAGAAGGCATTAAAATTGACCCTGAGAAAGTGCGTGCAATAGGAGAAATTAAGTCACCGAGCAACAAGCAAGAACTACAACGTCTCTTAGGAATGATACAATACTTGAGCAGGTTCATCCCTAACCTTGCAGAGAAAACCAAAAACATGAGGTTGCTTTTGAAAAAAGATACACCTTGGCTATGGGACGAATCCCTCGATTGTGATCTCTTAAAGATCAAGACTTTGCTCAGAACTGCACCAACTCTGAAATTCTTTAATCCCAACGGAAATCTGACACTTTCAGTAGACGCCAGTTCATATGCCCTTGGAGCGGTTCTGTTACAAAACGGAAGGCCCATAGCCTACGCTTCATCAGTTCTCAGCTCCACTCAGCAGAACTACGCTCAGATAGAAAAGGAAGCTCTTGCCATTAAATTTGGATGCGACAAATTCCATCAACTCATTTATGGCAAAACTGTTGACGTCGAGACGGACCACCGTCCTTTAGAGACCATATTCATGAAGCCGTTAAGCTCCAGAGAAATTTTCTACAGATACAACAATACGATCTCAGGATTAAATACAAGAAAGGAAAAGAACTGCTAACAGCTGATCTATTAAGTAGAGACTGCTCATATGAAGACACCTACTTGGAAGAGAACTTTGAAGTACTTATGACCACCCCGACAAATAAGTTAAGCTATGAGGAACTTCAAGCTCTTACAAAAGAGGACCAAGAACTACAAGAACTAAAAAACCTAATCTTATATGGCTGGCCAAACTACAAATCAGCAGTCCCTGAAAGCTGCAAGAAATACTGGCCATATAGAGATGAACTCTCGACAAACGAAGACCTAATCTTCAAAGGTAGCAGAGTCTTCATTCCCCTAAGGTGGAAAGCAAAGATACTCAAGTTAATCCACGAAGGACACCAAGGAACAAACAGCTGCTTGAGAAGGGCCCGAGACTCAATATACTGGCATGGCATGTCCCAAGACATCATCAACACAGTAGAAAATCGTAGGACTTGCCAAGCAAATCAGAGGAACAAGACAAAAGAACCAATTATCATAAAAGAGATACCGAGTCTTCCTTGGGAAATAGTCGCAGCTGACATTTTCTCAATAAAAGGAAAAATTACCTGTTAATAACAGATAACTACTCTGGATTCATTGATTTCAAAGAAATGAAGACAATGAACTCTGCAGAAACTATTGAATCTCTTAAAAAATGGTTTAGCGTACATGGAATTCCCAGACTCCTGGAAACTGATAATGGGCCAAACTTTACGTCCAGGGACTTTAAAGACTTTCAAAAGAAGTGGTTGTTCGACCACCAGACATCAAGTCCTCTATATCCTAAATCAAACGGATTAGCAGAGAGAGCGGTACAGACAGCCAAGAACCTCATCAGGAAGTGTTTGGATTCAGGACAAGAAGTGGAACTAGCACTTTTGAACTTCTACAACACTCCTAGAGATGGTCTTCCTTCACCGGCTCAGTGTCTGTTCAGTCGCAGGACCAGAACCCTCCTTCCTACTAGCACTCATCAGTTGGAACCATAAATCCAAAAGGGACATACACAAAACCTAAGAAATAAGCGGGAGAAGCAGAAAACACACCACGATAAGACAGCTAAGACAACGCGAAGCTTCAAGGAAGGTGAAAAGATAATGCTGAAACAGCATCACCGTGAATGGATCCCTGCCAGAGTTACCCAAGAAGTAGCTCCAAGATCATATAAAGTGCAAACACCTACTGGTGAGTACCGCCGCAACAGTTCCTTCATGAGACACACGAATCTGGAGAGTCCAAAGCAACAGCGAAGGAGAATCCCGGAGATCCCCAAGTCAACTCTACCGGAAGGACCTGGCCCGAGCGGTGATAAGGAACAGGCTCAAGTTCCTGAAGAACTCAATACTTATCCAAGACCATTCTCAGGCCAGGAACCCAGGAGTGATCACCAGAACGCGGAGCACAAGAACGGCACCCCGCCCATTACAACAAGGTCCGGGCGAATCATCAAGCCACCCAAACGATTTGAAGAATGAATTTCTTTAAAGGGGGAGATGTGACGGCAGCTGGCATGCCTATATAGTAAATTATCAGTGAGCATATTATTATCCCTGATGATACTCTGTGCAGTTGCTTTTTGACTTATTGTAATATATCACATGTAAATTTATGTCTGATATAATTTATATCATGTCTGTTATTAGCCAAAATAAATAAAGACTTTCTTTTTTTAACTTCCAAATACTTCTTGCTGATTAACGTCAACCAACAAACACGAGGACGTTACATAAATGTCTTCAGTTTCTCTGGTCTTTAGCAGATTCTGATCTTCTGTGTCGCCATCACTTTATTTCCTCATAGTTTATCCTTCATAACAGTGCACCAATCCAATTCTTCTCCTTTTCACTATCGTTCTTCTTTCATTCATTTTACTCTCTAAATAACCTAACGTGCCTTCTTCAGTTCGCCTACTCTTTAGAGAATAGACTCCAATGGCGCCATGCTCTTCTATCTTGAGCTCTTTATTTCCTTATAGATTCTACTTCCTGTCCGATTCATCAATCCAATTCTTCTCATTTTCACTACCGTTCTTCCGTTCACATTTTGCCTTACGATATCCTAAATTTTGTTATGAAAAATTGCCATCACGACTGTATACATTAAGGTAGACATTCATTTACTAAATACGATATGGCAAGGTGTTTTGCTTCCTTCCAATATTTTAGATGGTCTGTAGATACTTTCTGAAGGGGGTACAAGTTAGAAAAACTCTAGCTCTCTATATCATATTTTATTTTCCTTGTGGCTTTGAAACGATAAAAACGAGAAATATCATCTTAAGAAATACAAACCTCAAGAATTAAATCAATATTTGATCCTTACATTCCTGTTAAATCACTAGCTGTTTTTATATAATGGAATGATGTGTATTTGGACTACTGCCCAACAATAACTCCGTCCTAATGGACATGTCTATGGCAAATAACACAATAGCTAAGCTAGTTTTCCTGATTTTTTTCTAAAGTATATTTATACTTCAGGATATCCACCAGATACCCGATGTAAAACATTAGTCAAAAGAGAAAACGAAAATATAACGTGGTGAGTTTCTTTTTATTGAAAATACAAGCTTTCAAGCAAAACGCTTTTCTTCAGGTAATCCAAGAAAATGTGCGGAGAGGTATATACACCCAACTAAGTAAGATTTGAATATTGAAGCGGAATTGCCACGAACAAGCACGTATCAACACACCTAGAGAGCGAGCGAGAAATCCAGTTTAAAATAAGTTTAAAATAAATAAAATATATACATAAATCGGGAAAACACTTGAGGTTAAAATTCCTTATGCGGGATCCATGCTATTACAAAAAGCTATGTACTGCGGGGATAGTTCAATTTTTCTATTGAGGCTCGGAATTTTATTGGAAACCAAAGCCTCCAGGACCAGTCGTTGATATTTTCCGCGTATGTTACTGTAAATACATTGGGTGTCTGTGAAATCAAATGAATGCTGTGTTTCTGCCATGTGCTGATAAATCTGGGAACGGCTGTCCTTGTTCATGATGTTTCTATTGTGTTCTTTAGTCCTGATTTCAATGGTTCTGCCGGTTTCACCAACATAATGTAGTTCGAAATTTGAGCATTTAATTTTGTACACTGCTCAAATAAAATGCTCAAATTGCGAACTACATTATGTTGGTGAAACCGGCAGAACCATTGAAATCAGGACTAAAGAACACAATAGAAACATCATGAACAAAGACAGCCGTTCCCAGATTTATCAGCACATGGCAGAAACACAGCATTCATTTGATTTCACAGACACCCAATGTATTTACAGTAACATACGCGGAAAATATCAACGACTGGTCCTGGAGGCTTTGGTTTCCAATAAAATTCCGAGCCTCAATAGAAAAATTGAACTACCCCCGCAGTACATAGCTTTTTGTAATAGCATGGATCCCGCATAAGGAATTTTACCTCAAGTGTTTTCCCGATTTATGTATATATTTTAAACTTATTTTAAACTGGATTTCTCGCTCGCTCTCTAGGTGTGTTGATACGTGCTTGTTCGTAGCAATTCCGCTTCAATATTCAAATCTTACTTAGTTGGGTGTATATACCTCTCCGCACATTTTCTTGGATTACCTGAAGAAAAGCGTTTTGCTTGAAAGCTTGTATTTTCAATAAAAAGAAACTCACCACGTTATATTTTCGTTTTCTCTTTTAACTTTTAAAACGTGGCTAAAGTATGTCTGATCCTAACTTTTCTTTTATCACATTTTACAAAAAACATTAGTAGCACAAATTGTATGACATTTAAACTTTTATTCAGACAACAAAATATAGTTCGCATTCTGATATGATATGCTACATGAAGCTATAATATGTATGTTTCTGACTATATAAAGCTATATGGTTTGAATAAGAATGTACGTGTGAAGTTAGTACATTTTTAATCTGTTTCAAACATTTTAATGGAAGTGTTTGCTTTACAATTTCCAAAGCTAAGTATGCCTGCAACACATTCAGCAGTACTTGTTTTAGGAATTTAAATATATTGTATACCCGTGATTTTTCACTGGGTTAGTGTTTGTGTATACGCTCAATTTATCCCTATTTTATGTGATGCCTGGATTCTGTACTTGTATTTGAATTAAGGTAAAAAAGTTTGATTTAGGTTCCTGAATTGTGTGCTTATATGCAGGGTTTGTTGTACAGTTTCCAGAATTGTGTACTTGAATGCAGGGTTTGTTGTACAGTTTCCAGAATTGTGTACTTGAATACAGGGTTTGTTGTACCGTTTCCAGAATTGTGTACTTGGATGCAGGGTTTGTTGTACAGTTTCCAGAATTGTGTACTTGGATGCAGGGCTTGTTGTACAGTTTGCAGAATTGTGTTCTTGGATGCAGGGTTTGTTGTGCAGTTTCAGAGTTGTGTATTTGGATGCAGGGTTTGTTGTACACCTTCCAGAATTGTGTTCTTGGATGCAGGGTTTGTTGTATAGTTTCCAGAATTGTATACTTGGATGCAGGGCTTGTTGCACAGTTTCCATAATTGTGTACTTAGATGCAGGGTTTATTGTAAAGTTTTCAGAATTGTGTACTAGGATGCAGGGTTTGTTGCACAGTTGCCATAATTGTGTACTTGGGTACAGTTTTTATTGTAAAGTTTTCAGAATTGTGTACTTGAACGCTGGGTTTGTTGCACAGTTTCCAGAATTGTGTGCTTAGATGCAGGGCTTGTGGCACAGTTGCCATAATTGTGTACTTGGATGCAGGACTTGTTTCAGTTTCCAGAATTGTGTACTTGAATGCAGTTTGTTTTGCAGTTTCAGAATTGTGTACTTGGATGCAGGGCTTGTAGCACAGTTGCCATAATTGTGTACTTGGATGCAGTTTGTTTTTCAGTTTCAGAATTGTGTACTTGGATGCAGGGCTTGTGGCACAGTTTCCAGAATTGTGTACTTGGATTCAGGGCTTGTTGCACAGTTTCCAGAATTGTGTACTTGGATGCTAGGTTTGTTTTGCAGTTTCAGAAATGTCTACCTGGAGGCACGGTTTGCTTTACAGTTGCCAGAATTGTATAATTGTGTGTGTGGGTGCAGTAAATTTTTATTTTTCCTATTCCATACGTGTGCATTTGGTTTGGTCATAGTGATTGTATGTATTCGTTTCCAGAATTGTGTATTTGGATGCAGTGAGTGCTTGTTTTACAGCTTCCAGAACTACATACACATATAAAAAGGTGCTTCACACACCTTCATAGATATATATAATAAAGAATATATATATTTTTTTATATATATTAGAGTACGGACATTTTATTTACAACTTTAAAAGGCTATTTGCATATAGATATATATACAGTAATTGCTTGTTTTTCCACTCAAGAGAAACCCTATACCTGAAAATAGTTAGTGCATAATATTGTATATATTTATCAGATATATAAAACGGTAATTTAAATCTCTTATCCGTGCTTCATGTGAATATTTATTATTTCTTTCAATATATATACCGAGTTATTTTAATCCATAAATTCCAAATTTTCTTCTGTTTTATAGAAATTTTTAAAATTGTTCGCGCGAGTGAATCGGAGTATTCCTTTGTGTGCGCCTATAAGAATTTAGAATACCCAAGATAACGCGGAGTTGATGCCGAGGTATTAATAAGCCCGCGCGGGATGTGAAGATCGATACGAGTTAATGAATGGTTGTGTGTAGTTATTTCACTTGACTCTGGTTAGGTTAGGTTATGGTGGGAAGGAACGTGGGCGGCTCGGGGCGGTGGCCTGCCAGGACAACGAAGGTCACTGCCTTGGATCGATTCCGCATTGATTCAAACTTTAAGCCTAATGTACGGTGGCCTTTACACCAAGATGTCGTCCGTGAGTGCCGTCCTGGCGCTGCCATCCTATTCTAGGCATCCTGTTGTACCCCTATCTGTCCATTGGACTCTACTTGTGCTGTTGCTCTCTGAGGGAAGGTTGTCAGGGAGGCTGGTGCGGAGGGTGGTGACCCACCTCAGTGGCTGCAGGGCTGGGCGGACGTTGCTCATGCTCCACCCGTCGTCACCAGCGACAAGCTCCATGGCGGCACAGCTCCATAGCGTCACCGCCGCCGTGACTCCATGCCAATCGATGCGGGCGAGCGAGCACAGCGCCGCGCTGTGAGGGCAGGTGCGCGTCTACACCACCTGCGTGTACACACAGTTCCTCCTCCACACTGGAGCAACACTTCTTAGCATCCTCTCTAGGCTTCGCTAGCACCTGTCCTCGGTCTAAATAATATTTTTTTCGTTTTACAACTATATAATATAGTCGGCACTATAGTAGCTTCCATCCATACTAATCGATACTGCCGTTTGCTCCTGATTACAAATCCAACCACAAGAACGCCAATATAAACGGCTGAACAGTTTTAATTGAAGCACATATCAAAATCTGTTATTGAATCATTCTCTTTAATAAAGCCACTATTTTTATTTTAAAAATTACCTAGCATCATTACAATATTCTCAATGTCTAGTTTTTTAAAAATAAGCTTAATTTGCCTTTTTATTTTATAATTTCCACACACCTGACAAAGGTGGCCGAACCCATTCAGGTCTTTTCATTCAGTAGTAGGGTCAGACTTAAAAAACCAATCTGTATGTGCCAATCAATCATTCCTTGAAGTTTTGACTACTTTAATGCAAGTTCTGAACCCATGTTGAACTACTATGTTTTTTAGGAGAGCGAATATTCATAGTATTCTCGCTTCAAACTTTTCAATCAGAAAGAGATATTGAATTTGTGTTTGACAAATGCAAATATATACCAAATTTATTTGCTTGAATAATCTTATTTTTGTAACTAGAGATAACGGACATTTGATATAGTTTATAAATGGTAACAAGATCCTTCACGATGTTGATTCTCTTATTGCTTGGTTCTGTTTTTCTCCTTATTTCTTGACTATATATTTCTTGGCGGTCTCTGGCCAACATTTATTTATTTTTTAAATTGTTGGGTTATAATTCAAAACTTTAATGGACATTAGTTTATATAGAGGGGTCACATTTTTATAAATAAAACCTCTAAAAATAACTATCTAATAAGTGAAAAAATGTTTTCATGGAAATAATTTAAATATTCAAATGCTTTTTAATATCGCATTTTTACTATTGCGAGGTCGGAATCCAACACTCCGAAGCCAGCTGGGAAACCACGAACGATCAACAGGAATCCCGTGACAGCAGGTAAACAAGGCAGTGGCAGCATCTTTCGATCAGTGCTGCGAGTGGTGCCCGGACTTCCATCCCGTGTGTTACATGAAGGCCTCAGAGAAGCTGGGAAAGGAATCTGTTTTCCAGCTCATGAAAATGTCCGGCCAGGTTCTTGTCAGACTGACCCGTGTGGAGAAGGTGGAGCGCCTTGGTAGAGGATGGGCTCACCATTGGGGATACAATCTTCAGAGCATCCCCGTACAGGAAAAGGGCAGAAAAGATCATCATCGAGAACCTGCCTGTTGTGGAACCATACTGCCGGGTTGTGTCTCTCTGGCCTTCGAGGTAATAAACTGCGACGACTACTCCTGGACCACAGACAATAGGGAGGCCTTCATCTTTGTGAATGAAACTATAAAGCTTCACCAGCTCCCTGTGAAAGTGAACATTAATTCCAAAGGTGAGACAACGCCAGCTTATATCACACATGACGTGAAATTCAGCATATGACACCGCCAAAGACATCGGAAATTTATCTGCCCCAGGAGATATTTGGAAGAGCTTCCAGCGCCGCAAACCACCTTCCACCAAGGTCCGGCGCCCCTTCCTTCTCCCAAACCTACAGCCATTACATCAGCGGCTGTGCGACCTCCTCAACCTCTGGAGACCTCTCCCTGTGGAATTCCGGCCCCTACACAGGCTCCTTCAGTCCAACCAGCACTGAGTGCCATCTCCACCCAGACAACACAGGCTGCCGATCTTCCATTCCTTATTAAAGAGAATCAGCCCAAAAATAAGACCCCTATTCTGGCTACACCGTCTCCGGTGTCCGACGCACAAAAGAAACAACCTCCTCAGGACACTTAAGAAGAGGAACCATCTCAACCAGAACCTGGGAAAAGGTATCTATCCCTATTTCTGTTGTAGGCAGTCCTTGAACAGATACCGCACGCCTTGTTCAAGGACGCTCAGACAGCAAGTTTATGGAAGAAATGATTGAAGGGAAAACATCAGGCCTCCAGGTAAAGTTTCTTTATTCTCTTTTTAATTTACAAATCTCTTTCTCTTTCGGGCGCTAAAGCCCTTCTACAGGAGAAATTATTTTACATTTTGCTAAATCCAAAAGTGAGACAACGCCAGCCTACATCACACATGGCGTGAAATGTAGTAAATGCCACCGACAAGGGCATAAAATAAAATTCATAGGATGCTTAAAGTTATTTGAATGCAGAATCAACGCGGGTCTCTATTGCGCATGCTTATGGAGTTTGCTATTCAGAGTCGTTATCTTTATTTGGAGGTTATGGGGTGGATTCAGGTTCTTGTATATTCTAAATTTCTTGAATGTCTATTCTTCTGTTAATGCTATTGTGCTTTCTGGATATGATGGATTCCATGATAAGTCTCTGTCGTCTATTGGAGACGTTGGAGTAATGGGTCTTCGGTTCCGATAGGGAGAAGGAATGGCCTGTTTCTCTTATATGATGGTATACTAAATATCAACTGTATTGGTTTTCGATATTACGTTTATGTTCTGATATTCTTATATTCAAATGTCTGCTAGTTTCGCCTACATATTTGGTTTTGTATTCGTTGCATTCTATGAATTATATGGCATTCTTAATATTGGTCTATTGTTCTTTGTTATAAGGTTTCTTAGTAACGAATTTAAATTGGGTGAGGGGATGAAAAAGGTTTTAATATCAAATTTCTTTAGATGACGAGATATTGAAACGGACTGGTGAATAAGGATTACCGCAAATAGAGTTATAAATTGAAGGATTCCGAATTAGAGAAGGGAGGTATAGAAGTGTCTTAGAATAAATAATAAAGGATATTGAAAAGTTTTCAGATTTCTCATAAGATATTCTCTGAGTTTCTTCTGTTTTAAAGGTTTGAAGTGAGCAATGGCTATGGACACATTAAGTTCTTTATTGAATTTATGGCTGAGAGGGCAGTAGGAGGAAAAACGGATATAGCCGGGGTTAAATGATGACTTATAGTAAAAATTTGTTTGGAATTGATGTTATATGCGGATGATTTTTATATCTAGAAAAGGCAGGATATTGTTTGGTTCTTTTTCGAAAATGAAAATCAAGTCGCAATGGTAACTATTGAGTTTTTACAGAATGTTATTGGTTTGTGATTTTCAGGACAGATACAAAATATTTCGCCAATATAACGACGCCATGCTGCTATATCTGACGGGAATATGGAGGTTATCCAACTGTTCAAGCGACGCATGACAATTTCGGCAGCTGAGGTCGAAATAGAGTCCCCCATGGGAGAATATTTTATCTGTCCATAAGTTTTGGAATTGTATGTTATGATATTTGTTTACTCCAACATCCCCAATAGACGACAGAGACTTATCATGGAATCCATCATATCCAGAAAGCACAATAGCATTAACAGAAAAATAGGCACATTCCGTATATTTATAATATACTATTCCCTGAAACCACCCCATAACATCCAAATAAAGATATAGCTTCCGAATAACAAACTCGATAAGCATGCGCAGTGACTCGCGTTGATTCTGCACTCAGAAGAGAGAGAGAGATAGCCGTAAATACCCCATGCATTTGATTTTATTTTAACTCTAAATCTATTGGCGATTTAATGAAAAATATTTTCTCCTTCAGAAGGACTTTCGTGTCTGAAATATATAGATTTGTCAATAAAAAATAAAAATAAAAACTTTCCAGGAGGCCTGATGATTTCACTTTATAATTGATTCAAGGAATTATTTTATAGAACAAAAGTATTGTGGAGGTAATCTGCTTCAAGAACTCCATGAATGACCTGATCCCTGTCCTGAATACCTCACAGCGGGATTGCTTGGTCAACCTGACAGAAAAGTTCATCCCCTGTGTAGAGGATAAAATTTTCCAACTCTAAATGCGGCTCACAATCGCTAGAGCTGCTGTAGCTAGAGAGGCGTCATGGGCTTCCGCATGGCGTGCCTCAATGTGCGCGGCATTTCTGTTCACGCTAGGAGTTTTGATATGTGCAGCTTCCTAAGATAGCATGCGGTTAATGTCGCGTTCGTGCAAGATATAAACCTGCTGGCCCTGAACAACGTCCGGGACTTTTCCTCGGCTACAGCGTCGTCTTCGCGCCAACGTCGACACCCAGGGGATCCCGCTTCGCCGTGGTCGTAGAGCCGGGAATCACAGTCCTCTGGAATCTCGTTCTGTGGGCAGGCAAGATTTTCAACGCCAGCATCAACATTAAGCGTCATCAAATTCCATCTGTCCCACGCTCCTGAAAAACGTAATCTCAAACTGCAGGTCATCGCAGAGGAAGCCATCGGGGAAGATGCGTAGGCCCTCGGCGACTTCAACATCTCCGAGGAGTCCTCAGGCGACATTGGATCTGGAGCTGTGAAAGCTTTCACGGAACTTCTAAAACGAACCGCCCTGGATGTCTAAATGTGCGCGGCATTGCCGTTCGTGCTAGGAGTGTGGAGAGGTGCTGCTTCCTTAAACAACGTGCAGTGGTGTCGCGTTTTTGCAATAGACGAACGTGCTGGCTCTGAAAAATGTCCGGTACCTCTGCCTCAGCTACAGCGCCGTCTTCACGCTAACTTCGATTCCCAGGGGATCCGGCCTCGCCGTCGTCGTAACGCCGGTAGTCACAGTTCTCTGGCTTAGCTTTCTGTGGCCAGGAAAGATCGCCATTGCCAGCATCAACATCTGGGGCCTCGAGACCCGCGTCATCAACTGTCACCTGTCCCACACTCCAGGTCATCGCAGAGGAAGCCATCAGGGAAGACACGTGGCCCTCGGCGACTTTAACATCTCCGAGGAGTCTCGAGCGACATCGGGCCTGGAGCCGTATAAGCTATCGCGTAACTCCTGGACCGGACTTTCTTCGTCGACACCGCCATTTGATGCCGCGCACCTGCCTACGAGGGTTTCAGGTTACAGAAGCCGGGTAGACGCCGCCCGTCTAGATCGAGTTCTAATACCATCAAGACTCTGCGGATGAGTCACCCGTTACTGGACCCTCAAATACCACTGTTCGGACCACCGTGCCATCCTTCTCAAAGTAAGGGATCCCCCTTCAGCATCTGCGCCATCCATCTCCGCGCTGCTTCGTTCAGCGCCAGTCGTCGGAAGAGTTGAGACGCTTCTTGGCGAAGCTTCTCTGAAAATCGGAAACATCGCTCCTGAAAATCTATGGAGAGAATGGGCAAACTGAAGCGAAACCTGGCTGAAGACGTCAAGTGCCTCTCCATTCCCCGCTCTGAGGACGAAGACTACGTCGCTATGGAAAGCTGATTTCTGCGCCCCAGACTGAAGCAGAGAACGTAGACGCCGATTACCCTTCACTGTCTGAGCTTGGTCGCGCTTTGCGCGTAGGACTACATCATTCAGAACTGACGACCATATTCAACGCTCAAGGGAACTCTGTCGTAGGAGAGAACCTGAGGCGCACTGTCTTCAACTCCTTCAGAGAGCGCTTCGACAGCCTACCTTCAGCCCGGAGGTCACCGCTGTGTTCCTGGAGGGAGCACGGGGAACATCACCCTAGAGGACAGTGATCCGCTTCATCGAGCAATTATCTCTTTGAAGCTGCCATCAGCCGGCTGCCACAAAGAAAAGCGGCTAGTTGGGATAGGGTTCCCTGCGATATCGTCCCGGGCTTCAAGGACTTTTTCGGAAGGTCCATACATCGAGTTTTTCGTTAATCCAAGCTTCGCGGGGCTCTGCCTAAATTCTCGAGGAGAAACATCATTTGCCTCATCCCCAAAGCGCAGGGTGGTCCAGGCCTAAGCGGTTACCGGCCCATATCTTTACCGACGCCGGACTAAAGAATCGTAAGCAGCATTCTTCTGCGTCGTCTTCATCGCCACCTACCAGCCATGGTGCCGAATTGCCAGACATACGCCGTTATGGGATTATGTCCTTCCTGGAATATCGCGTGCGTGTCTGACGGAGTGGCCCTGGCCTTCAAGAACAAGTCACCGCTTGCAGTTATCTCCACCGACCTTCAGTCCTCCTTTGATAGCGTGAACCGAGAGTTCCAGGCTGCTGAGCTGTGCTCCATCAGCCTACCTCTGCCCTTCGTGGAATGGCTCCACCTGCTCTACAGAGGTCTATTGTTAGAACAATTACCAGATAATACTTTATATGAAAGCTCTATTTTTAGTAGAATATAAAATAGCAAAAGGATTAAATGGAAACAAAAACAAAAGCTTGAGCTAGTGTATTTACTTGATAAACAAAGCTGGCACACAATCCCATGATGCTCTCCGCGACGAAGAGCGGAGTAGACAGTCTTAGGTCACGTGATCATCGGCCGACAGTCCAACATACTTCCTCCTCGGATCTAACACGCTGGATCTCAGCTGGTTGGATCCGACAAGTCATCATTACTTTCGATGTGAATTATGGAGGAGTCTTGTTAAGGGCTTAGTGAGCAGATCAGCAGTGTTCCTCTCAGTGGGGATATAGTACCGACCATGATTTAATCACGGATGAAATGGTACTTGATCGCAATGCGTCTTATCCTTGATCTATTCACATAGTTCATGGCGTGTGTGATTGCAGGTGGTTATCACACCAAATGAGAGTTGGGTCTAAGATTAAATGTCCAAATTTCAATTTCTTTATCAGGTCTCTCACCCATGTGATTTCTCTTACTGTCGCTTCTCGGCCTTTTGGCTAAGATCAAAGTGTCACTGTCGTTGAAAGAGCTACAGTGTACTGAATCCTGTAACAGTCTGTTTTACATTCTTTCCTGTCTTGAAAATTCGATGCCCAATCTACATCTGAAAATGCTTTAAGCTGCTCTCCTGTCGGTCTGTAGAAGTTACCATAATATTTCGTTACTCCAAGGTATCGCAATACTTTCTTTGCTGCATTCCTAAACTTCTTTTGAATTTGTTACATTACTGAGCCAGTCGTCCAAAAGCGTATGCTATATGTGGTCTTATTCTCTGTGCCAAGAATGATAGCCCTCCTATCAGTTCTCGATAGGGTAGGTTTTCTTCAATTCCATCAATAGTGTAATCAAGACCTACATTTACCTCCATTGGTGTTAATATACTTCTCACATCTTGTAGTCTGAAGCGTTCGAGAATATTATCAATGTAGGTTATCTGGGTAAGTGTAAGGCTTCCATCTTGATGTTGAAAAAATTTGACGCCGAGTAGAAATGAGATCGATCCGAAATACTTCACGTCAAACATCTCCTCTAGAAGTGTCTTACACTTTTCTCTTATCGACTTATTTTATGAGATGGTGAACATATCATTTACACACATAAACTGATAGAATGACTCTTCTTTCTGTGCGCTCAAGTTCATAAACGCATGGGTTAATTGAATTTCTCCTGAATCCTATTTCCTGAGGTTTGTCATTTAGGAACGCATTACAACACCATTCACTCTCTTTTAGAGTCCATAAATTGATTTCTTAACCCTACAATATAGGTGTTCTTCCCCTGGTTTAACAACACTTTTCGGTTCCTCTATATATAATTTGATCGTGGTTCCCATACAATTAAGCATTTTTAACATCAAATCCCAGCCTCCTATATTTCTTAAATAACTTTAATACTTTTTAAAATTCATTAATGAAATAGAGACACATGACAACGGAATGGTACAGGGTAGTGTTCTCAGATGAATATCGCTTTTGTTTTAGAAATGATAGTCACTGAGTAAGAGTTGGGCGCCGTCTCGGTGACAAGTCCAATCCGGCCGTATCTGTGGAACGCCGTACCTCACGACAACGCGGCATTGTGGTTTGGGGAACCATCGCCTATGATAGTGTATCACCTCTGATTCGTATTATGAATAATATACGTGATCTGTTTGATATTTGTATACCTTCCTCCAAACCAAATACAGCTGCATAACTTAGATAAACTGTCTACATACATTCAAAAGCAAATAGCAGATGGAAAGAAAATAATTTTACTTGGAGATTTAAACATCAGAACTGGGAAGTTGGGAGGACTACACAATCCACTTAATTTCCAGCTCCCTCTAACATCGGAAAAAAGGACCAAAGATGATATAATATCATCTCTGTCTGATAAACTTCTTGATTTCCTGGAAGATAATTCTTTGACAATAGTTAATGGAAGATCTAGAGAGGATAAAGATGGAGATTTTACATACATATCTGAAAGACGCTCTTCGACTATTGACTATTGCATACTCTCACAGGGTTCACTGCAAATTTTACTGGACTTCAAAGTCGATGACCAACTGTACTCTGACCACCACCCTTTGGTTTTAACGATAAAAGGCCAAAACTTCAATGAGAAAAAAAAAAAACAAACGGGAAGATTATAAAATTACGAGATATAGATGGTCAGCCGAGGGACTCGCAATGTTTAAAATGAAACTGGAAGAATTGCGGGAAAAAAACATACCAGCCTCCGATGACCTTGTATACACTTTCCATCGGCGAATTTTGGAAGCAATGTCATCTGCAAAAATAACGTACTCAATTAAGGGCGGCCCCAGGAAATCTAAGCCGTGGTTCGATAAGGACTGCTATGATATGAAAAAATTGGCAAAAGAAAGTCTGAAGAAATATCGCAAAATAAATAGATTGGAAGACAGGGAATGTTATGCTTCCTCCAGAAAGAAATATCTTGCTCTTTTGGATCTAAAAAGAAAAAGCTTTGATAATGAAAAACAGGAAATACTCAGAAATGCTAAAGACTCAAAGATCTTCTGGAAAACTATTGCGCTCTACAAAAGCACATCTATAATCCAAGGAGAAATAGCTATACAGGACTGGCTGAACTTTTACCGCGAACTAATGACTACAGAGAAAAATTTGAGAATTTGTAATTAACATAATGTGATTTCTCAGAACGATCCTATATTGGACACAGAGATAACCAATGCAGACATATACAAGGAGATAGCTGGTTTGAAGAGTAACAAGGCATGCGGGCCCGATGGCATCCCCAATGAAGTATTAAAAATACTCCCTGATTCGTACATACTGCTGTTGAAACAACTCTACAATAGTGTTATGACGACTGGAAAATACCCAGCAATTTGGACTAATTCCACTGTTCGTGTTCGTTTAAAAAAAAAAAAAAAAAAAAGGGTGATCGATTGAAAGGAAAAACAATGGGGGAAATAAATGCACACTTACACAGTATAATAAAAGGTTTTATTAAAAATTAAAAAAAGGCTCAAAACTATTATACTTATATATAAAGAATTATGGATAAAAAAACAAGAAAAAAGGTTAAGCAAAATTATACTTATATATAAAGAATTATGCATAAAACAAGAAAAAAGGTTAAGCAAAATCATACTTATATATAAAGAATTATGCATAAAAAAAAACAAGAAAAAAGGTTAAGCAAAATTATACTTATATATAAAGAATTATGCATAAAAAACAAGAAACAAGGTTAAGCAAAAAAAAGTAAAATTAACTAATATTAGGGAAGGGAGATAAAAATAAGTGGCAGGGGGGTGTCGAGCTTTGTGTTCACACAGTACCTCGGGTGGCAGCACCGTCGCTCGCTTGGCTTGGCTTCCTCTTGTCGCGGCTCGTGCGATGTCCAAGGCGTCCTTTCCGTCCTCAAGTTGCCGCTTGAGGGATACTCCAAGACGTCCTTTCCGTCCACGAGACTCTGCTTGTAGGATATTTCTTGACGTCTTTCCGTCCACAAGACGCTGCTTGTAGGATACTTCTCAGACGTCTTTCCGTCCCCAAGACGCTGCTTGTAGGATATTTCTCAGGCGCGTCTGCTCCGCCTGGTCCGCTGCTTCTAACTAAAAAAAAAAAAGATGACGCCACATGGCGCGCCGTCCCGGGGCTCGCAGAACAACCAAACAAATTCCAGGCTTCCACGTGACTCTGCCTCCCCGGGCATCGACCGACCTTTGTCCTGATCGGTCCCAGCTGGGAGTTTCCCCGACCATGTAGATGTTTTGACTCTTTCTTTCAACTTTTCCCCTCGTCTCCCTTCACCTAAGTCTTTGATTCTATGTACAAAAGTAAGGATCGGTAAAATAGTTTTAACATTCTCCCACAAAATTTTGCTCTGAAAGAAGTCAAAATTAAGTATAATACAAAAGAGCATATAAATACACAATACACACAAGAGTAGATATGCCTATTACATTACATAAAATACACATAAAAGAATACACATATTACACTTTTTTTTCCATACAGGTACTTTCACTAGTCCTTCGAGTCATACCTTGCAGGCTTTCTGATTACCCTACCATATCTATTTCTAGAGTCTCTGGATTCAATATTGGGCCTATTTCCTAAAAATGCATCAGATTGGGGTTCGGTATTTGAATTGTCCATTTGAATCGTCTTAACATTCGAGGATATTTCAAGAGGGTGTAAGCGTTGTAGAGCCCTGATCAAGGTTCCTGTGGATGTTTTAACATGGGCCACTCTCACTATTCCATCTTTACCTGGTATGAGATTTACTATTCGCCCTTTAGGCCAAAACATTCTTTTAAGATTTTCTTGCCCGATCAGTACAACGTCTCCTACTTTCAACTGTCTTCTATCAATATTTTCGGATTTCTGAATCAGCGCGCCTAAATATTCCTTTAAGAATCTCTGCTTCAATTCTCTCTTCAGTTGACCTAACTCTCTGTATCTAGTGTGCAACATTTCTGGCTTTAAATTTTCAAATTCAGGAAAGCTAGACTCTGGACCATTTTGTAAAAACTCATTAGGAGTTAACGGTTTTAGATCATTGTCGTCTTCAGAGACATAAGTGAGGGGTCGATTATTAATGATAGATTCGATTTCACAAAGGGCAGTCTGCAGTTGTACATATTTCAGCTTCCTGTGACCTAGCATCTTTATCAACATTTCCTTTATTGTCCTAACCATTCTTTCCCAAAATCCTCCCCACCAAGGAGCAGAAGGAGGGATAAAAATCCGTTGTATCCTTTTAATTGAGGTTTCCCTTTCAATTCTAGTCCAATCCAATCTCTTGAATATTCTATTAAGTTTTGCGAAATTGGTGCCATTGTCGCTATATATTTTCTCGGGGCGCCCTCTCCGACAAATAAACCTATGGAGGGCCATCATGAAGACTCCTGTCTCTAAACTCTTCACCAACTCCAGATGAATAGCGCGATAGACGGCGCAAGTAAAGGCGGCTACCCACACTTTCCCACCTTCTTTCAAATGAAGAGGGCCTAATAAATCAACTCCTGTAATTTGGAAGGGTTTGCCCAGTCCAATTCTGTTTTCTGGCAAAGCTGCCATTGGTCTTTGCAGAGACTTTTCTTTAAGTCTCTTGCAAGCAATGCACTTACTGATAATTTTCTTTATCGTTTTCCTTCCCCTGATTATCCAAAATTTCTCTCTCAGCTTTGATAAAATGAATTGCACCCCTACATGTCCATTCTTCAGGTGCACTTCCCATATAAGTTGCTCTACGAAGGGATGATCGCCTGGTAGAATGATAGGAGTTTTAAATTCTTCTGGGACCTGTCCATGTAAAAGTTTGCTTTCTACACACCAAAGTCCGTCAGTGTTTTTTAATATTTTAAAACTCTTGGTTGCATTCGATTTCTCTATGGAGACTTTCTCCTGAATCATTCGGATAAGCTTTTTTTCTGCCAAGTCTAATTCTGAAACTTTCAAAGGTCCTGTTTCAGTTGACTGTTTTTTAAGTTTCCCTAAAAATCTTAAAACATAGGACATTACCCTGATGCTGAGAGAGTAATTAGACCTCCTTGTCAGTATCCAGTCTTTATAATCGATGTTCAAATTAATGTTGGTTTTCATAATGTTTTCTTCAACCTTTATTTCTTTTGGATTTATCGAGAACTCTGAATTGGGCCAGAATTCTTTAGGTTTTTTCAACCATTCGGGGCCCTCCCACCATCTGCTTTGCACAAACTGGCTTGGAGGGCAACCTCGAGACAGAAGATCGGCCGGGTTCAACTGACTAGGAACGAACCTCCAATCGTTCAAATTGGTAGTGGCCTGTATTTCTCTGACTCGGTTTCTCACGAAAATTCTCCACTCAATTTCTCTCTTTATCCAACTTAGCGCGGTAGTAGAGTCAGACCAAAGAGTTGTTTCACATTTACTCTTCAAGGCAGCTTGGATTGCATTGGCTAGTCTAGCTCCTAGTACCATGGCCATTAATTCCAAGCGAGGGATCGTAATACTCTTCATAGGAGCTAATCTGACTTTGCTCCAAATCAAAGTTAGAGTATTTTCTCGTCCCGTTTCGCTCCTTAAATAGGCTACAGCTCCATAGCCTATTTGACTAGCGTCACAAAAGATATGAACTTCTGTAGGGAAAATGAGATCATTCCACATATATCTCGGTATCTTTATTAACTCTATGAATTTTATTTGATCCAACCAGGTTCGAAATTCCTGGGCCATACTTTCGGGTAGAGGTGTATCCCAACCTAGTTTCAGCCCCCATGATCGCTGCAGTAACAACTTTGGTGGCAAGAATACTGGAGCGCAAAATCCAAGTGGATCAAATATCCGCTGAACCATGGACAGTACCAACCTTTTCGTTAATTTGGGTTGAAGACTCAATTTGTCAGGGAGTTCGCATTTTAATGAATCTTCCATTTTATTCCAAACAACACCCAATATTTTTGTACAAGTCCCCTTTTCAGGGTTTTCCTCCAGAGAATATTCCCACTCTCGTAAGTCCATTTTAGCCCTGTCCATAATTTCAATTGCGGCCTTTTGAAATTCCTGCACTTCCTGCTTTGTTTCCAGCGAGGTAATACAATTGTCCATGTAGAAGGATTGAGCTAAAATCTTTGCCCATTGAACAAGTGGGCCTCTTATTGATTGAAGATGGTATTCTATTACGGCGTTCAGCACAAAAGGACTACAGTTTAAGCCAAATACAAGTCTCTTATGCCTGTAAGCTATTAGTTCTCTATCGCTCTCCTTTTCCCACCAAAGGAATCTGAGGTAGTTCCGTTCAGATTCTTCAATCGCCACCATCTGGAATGCTTTTCTTATATCTGCCGTGACTCCAAATTTATTTTCCCGAAATCTTATCATCATTTCAGGGATTCTTTCCAATAAATTCGGTCCCTTTTCTAAACATTGATTCAAAGATAGTCCATTATGGCCTAGACAAGAAGCATCGAAAACCGGACGTATGGGCGTCGTTTTAGATTCCATCTTGTACACAGGGCGGTGAGGTAAATAGTAGCCTCTTCTCTCGAGAGGATTTTCCTCGACTCTTTCAATGAGTCCTTCAGTCAGCCAGTCTCTAACGTGACGGCATCCACCCACACAGCTGGTCGGTGGGTGACCACCCACACCGTCAAATCCCCACCTACCTAGCTATGTTGGTTTCGCCAACATTCAAAAGTATTCCATTGGAACGCTTTTATATATAAATTAACTCTGTTTAGAATAGTTTTAATTGTGAATAATTCTCTAATATGTTGTGTCGCCAAGTAGAGGGTAGCCGGGATGAGGTGCCGCTTAAAGGCCACGAACTTAGAGGGAATACAGTTTATTCAAACATCACAATTGATACATCTGTGGTGGTTACTTAACGACAATCCACATAAAACATTTACCTTATAAAATCAAGCCTTTTTATTACAATCACTATGGCTACACCTCGCTATTGCTATTATATTCAGACAACAAAAAGAATGAGAAGAAGAATGAACTCAATTAAATAGAAAAATATATATATAAATTAGATAATAAAAATTTTGCATATTTGCAACAAACAAATATGAATTTTTAAAAGCAAATAAAATTTACATAAAATAGAAATACAAAACAATAATTTTTACATGTCCCCTACACATCCTATTAACTGACTGACTAACACAAATGGTGCCGCTATTTATATACAATCTCTAAGACAACAATTTAGTATTCAAAGTGAGTATTTGCATTTTTAAAAATAGTTAAAACATGCGAATACACTACACCCTCCCCTCCTAATAATATTGGAGTCGGTCTGGCGGTCGCTGGGGTCTGGGGCTCGGGACTTTTTCTCCAGAAGCAGCAACAGGATTCTGGTTGTCTCCAACTGGTGCCTGCCTTGTTGACTGCGGCTTCTTTGCCAATTCAATTTCTGGCAATTCCTTCTCCGGGATCTCCAGGCTAACTTGAGAGAGCTTTCTCTCATGATGATATTCTGAGGTTTCCCTTCAAACTGTAAATTGTTTTCCCTCGAATACACTATATAAAAATGATTTCATTTAATTAAATTTGCATGCCAACCTTTTGTACATATTTCAATTGTGTTGATTTTTTTTCTCTTTTCATCTAATTAAATTGTATACTAATTCTTGTACATATTTCAAATATCTTTCTTTTCTTTCTATGTTTAGTTTACGTTTAAAGTGCAAGTGTCCATAGGGGACATAGCGCTCTAAGTCGAAATAAAATTTAAAAAAAGAAACGTATTCGAATTATAGATAAACCTACGTATTTTATATTGTATGACGGCTCAAGTATCTGTGTGCAGATAGAAAAGATAATGTTTGGCCAAGCTACAGTCGAGCATCCTACTAGACTCTGTATAATTGTGTTATCTTTTCCGTCTAAATCAATTCATCAAACAAATTACAGGAAAGCACGTTCCTTTAACTCTATATATATTTCATATCAATTTATGTTTTATCACTATTTACTTCTACATTTATATTAAACAGGTTTTTTTACTGTTTGAAAGATTTATTTGACTATAGGGTAAAGATACAATTATCCTTAAAAATTAATTAGGATATTATGTCAATAAAAAAATAATAATAAAAATAAAAAATAATAATAAGAAGAATATTGATATAAAAATTATTTCAAGCCTTATTTATTAAAGCTATTATTGATATATATGTAAAATTATTCGCTTATATGTTAAGCGTATTTACGCAATTTTGGCCTCAAATAACCATTTCTAGGTTTTTAAAGAAGCCTCTGGGACTAAAAATATATTTGGTGTCAGTGGTACAGGCTGCTCCACGCTGACGAGCGCCAACAGCGCGAAACGCGTTCGTGGATGGCTTTTCTTGATTCATCAAGAAATTGGGTCGGCCAAATATCACGGAGCAAATTAAATAAACGTTTAGTTTATTTTTGCTCTACTATATGGCGCTCTGCCATCTAAAAAGCACATGTGCTTTTGGTCAGGATATGCCTTCATTATTTTTAATATCAACACCTGACCATTTTTTATTTTTTCTATTGTTTTCTCATATATGTGTATATATATATATATATATATATATATATATATATATATATATATATATATATATATATATGGCAATATAGTGGTAAATGTGGTGAGGAGAGAAAAAATCACACGACGAGTTGTTAGAGGCAATAATCCAGGCAGCCAGCCGAGAGAGAAAGTGGTGGCGAGTGAGACGTTATCAGCTGAACGACTGTTTTCCCTGTGTACACAACCGGGGTGATATTCGCCAGGTGGTGACGCCCCCCTCAGGAATGTGGCCAAAAAATGGTCGTTAGTTAGTTGTCTAAAGTGTCTCGCTTTAGCGGCCCATTTCTCTCTCGTTGGCTGTTGGTTTGTTTTATTAATCCTGGAAGAGCATATATTATGACATATGGCCCCCGTTGAAGAGGGCTGAACATAGTTTAAGTATATTTAAAGCTGGTGAAGCCAGGAATAGAGAAAATAATTTTACAGTTAAAATTAGTTAAGGTAATGGTGAAATAGTTTTATGTAAATAAAATATTGTATAGTACACAAGTAAATATTATTTGCAAGCAGTTTTACAACACCGGGGAGTTTGACATTTAAGGAAATCTTTGAAAATATCAAGGTTATAAAAGGCTATATACAACAAAATCTAATGTACTATAAGTGAAGTGATATGGAGGAGTGTGAACAACGAGAAGAAGAGTCACATACATATGGTGAAATTCTGAAGATCATTAAGACTGGGGAACTCTACACTTTAAGATATTTTTGAGGCGGACATGGCAAGGGGAAACTTGTCATGGGCTTTCTATGCTATAAGTGTAGAGTACGAGAAATGAGATTGAGGTTGACAATTGTGTGAGCTCAGGACTGAGGTAAATATAAAACTACATACAATGTTAGAACCTCGGCGAACAGAGCGAGGGGAAACTTGCTTTGGGCCAATCTAACTTATCTATGCAGCTACTTATGTAGCGAGTCCGAGGGGAAAAGTCTCGTGTGTAGGTGAGGAAGTCGGATGGACTTATATTTAATTTGCGGAAAGTATGCGCGCACAATGCCAAAAATTGGGACGAGGATTGCGTTGTCCGTTACAAGTGACAAGCTGCTCGGACACGAGGTGTTTGAACCGTCGTGGGAGCTTGTGCAAGGCGATGATTTCGCGGTGGGTTGAAAGTAAGACCCATGTCTGCGCGAAATGATGACGGACCGGACAAAATCAGCGACGATGTTTAACGTACCTCCGTGGGAAATATCGGAGGTAGGCTATATCGTGCTGGTTTGGACAATGGACAAACATAGATTTGAAGACAGGGTCCGTGTGGCGAACGTGTGGCGCGAGAAGAAGAAGCGAACTGTGCCGCTCGATGCAGATTGTTCAAGTGTGAACAAAAAGGGGTTGATAAATATCTAGCAGTTAGTCAATCTGCACCCTGTGACGAACACACCATTGGCTAGATGGTGTGGGTCGGTGGATAGGCTAGAGATGAACTACGAAATAAATTATCATAAATGAAGGGCGAAGGTTAGGATTTTGAAATGACAATATAGAAGTTCGATAATTGATTAATCAATAATTCTCTATAAAGGTCCTGAGCTGGTATAAAGTTAACAAAGTTGTAAGAATGAGAGGGGCATTAAGGGGAAGATGGATAAGAGTCACCAAGGGTTGGTTGTAAGCAAGGCTCACGTGATGGTTGAAATTCTTCGACGCCTGTCTTACAGGGTGAATTTTGAATCGATTAAGGAAAGAAATCATTTTTCGTGAGCCGTGCTTACAAGTAGGAGAGGTCTATACAAATAGACATACAAAAGTTTAGGTGCTGGAGGCATATTTTTATAAATAAATTGATTATGAAAAATCTATTGTTAATAGTAAAAATCGTAATGCATTAATAGGTAGAATTCCAATTTTTTTTTTTAAGAGTTTTTTTTTTTTTTTTAAAGAGTTACGTTAAAAATGGAAATTATTTAATTAAAATAACGATTGTTAAATTCAACTGGTAAGGTAACTAATTAAATGAGTTACAAATATCTAGATAAATAGTATGGAGCATAAAATCATTGTTAATAGGCATGGAGAGAATAAATGGAGCTAATTATGTAAATATCGGGACAATTTACAAGGAATGACTTATTTAAAGAATGATTGGAAGGGGTAAAACAATTTCACTTACAGGTTATGCTGGTTTAGAGAGCAGGTAAGTTCATTGAGATTCGGGAGAGTTCTGCCTGTGACACTGAGAGTACCAGTGTTGTACATCACAGTAGCGGCAGGGATATGGCGGAGTCTTGTCCATGATAATGGAAGGTGTCCTGCTCTGGCGCGGCGATCGTTCTTGGGCAGGTCTAGTGCTGGAAGAAGTGGGCGGCAGCTTCATCTCCGTCGTAGGCGATCACTTCTTCAGGGTAACGGTTCAAAAGTTGGCGAGGAAGGGGTTGAGGGCTCGAAGAGGAGTGGTTACAGTTGAGTTGGGTTTGGCCGATCATCGTGGCTTGGCTTCTTGTTTCTTCATGCTCTGGTATATGAGGGATTTGCTTCCCGGTCAGATCTTATCCTGTCGACTTTTCAATGTGGCAATATAGTGGTAAATCTGGTGAGGAGAGAAAAAATCACACGACGAGTTGTTAGAGGCAATAATCCAGGCAGCCAGCCGAGAGAGAAAGTGGTGGCGAGTGAGACGTTATCAGCTGAACGACTGTTTTCCCTGTGTACACAACCGGGGTGATAGTCGCCAGGCCATTCCACTGGCGCGGTGTACGCGGTTTCTTGCCATGATTGCCCAGCCTCCTATGTGGGCGAGACTGGGAGAACCGCGTACATCAGGATGACAGAACATAAACGCAATATAAATAATAGAGATCCTAAATCCCTTATATATCAACATATATTACACACAGGCCATGAGTTTAATCTGGACCACCCTAAGATTCTCTATCAACATATACATAATAAGCAGATTAGGTTATATCTAGAATCCATCATCTCCACTCAAACCAACAGTATTAACAGAAAAATAGATCTCCCTGAAGCCTACCATGTTTTAATGCAATAATTATGTTCCCTGTCGCCCTAGATAACCCTCATAGTGTAACCTGGTCGGAGGGACCCCTGCTTGTTGTTCATTTCCAACTTTTAGCGTATATAAATGTATTTCCCAAAAAAAAAAAAAAAAGGTTATTATTGTTGTACTAGCCACGCCTGTTGAAGAACCGCAAGGTAGGAAAGCTAGCAATTAAACGGAAAAGAAGCTCCTCGTGTAATCTTTTATTCGTATAAGTTTAACCAAATATACTGAGTTCATTTATTCGTAAAATATATATATATATATACACTGGTGTCCAAAAAATAAGAAACTTTACCAATATTGAAATTTCTCAAAAGCTAATTTATTAACAAATATAAAATTTGGTATACAAATAGTTTAAACTATGGAGAATTTGACTAGCTATATGAAAATAAAAAAAAATATATTTGAAATTATGAAATATGCAAATTATTACCAACATACCCAAAGCTAAGGTTCCAGATATTAAAGAAATAATATATCAATAGTGAGTATGATCACCTCTAACAGCTATCAAGGTCTCACAGCGAGCCCTCATACTGTTTACCAGGCTTTGGAGGAGGTCCAGGGGTAGTAAACCCCACTCCTCCAATAGAGCAGTTCTTAGCTCAACGAGGGTTCTGGGAGAGGGGTGACGAGCTCCAATACGCCTCCCTAGAGCATCCCACACATGCTCTATTGGATTCAGGTCCGGAGATCTGGCTGGCCAATCCATCTTTCGAATATTCTCACTCTGGAGATATTCATTGACTAGCCTAGCCCTATGCGGACGAGCATTATCGTTCATAAAAATTAAATTGTGACCAATTTGATCTCTATAAGGTCTTAGATAGGGCTCAAGGATCTCGTCCCTGTACCTTTGGGCAGTTAAAGTGCCCCCAGAAAAAATGTGGAGGGGTGTGCGTCTGCTAGAACTGATGCCAGCCCAGACTAAGAGACTGCCCCCTCTAAAACTGTCTATTTCTCTGATGTTACTGGGATGATAGCGGGTTCCAGGCTCCCTCCAGATGAAAACTCGTCGAGAATCAGTGTTTAAACTAAATCTTGACTCGTCACTGAAGAGAACATTGGCCCACTGATCATGAGTCCAGGCGTGATGTTCCAAGCACTAATTCAAGCGGGCTCTCCTGTGAGCAGAGGTTAAAGGGATACAGACCATTGGTCGTCTTGCATAAAGAGCACCTTCGTGAAGCCTTCGGTAAACAGTTTGTCTTGAAATTATCGTTCCAGTAGCACTTAAGAGTTCATTAGAGAGTTGAATAGCTGTCATCTCCCTATGGCGCTTGGCAGTTACGACCAGATAACGGTCTTCAGAGGTAGCTGTTTTTCTTTTTATACCAGAACCTTCTTTTCTTTTGATGGTTCCTGTCTCAATGAACTGTTTCCATATTTTGCTGACCACAGATTTATTCACATTCAGCCATTTTGCTACTTCAACTTGTGATTGCCCTGCCTCCATTCTTCCAACAGCTCTCCATTTTAAATCATCTGCTAAAATTTTTCGTAAACTCATAATCAACTAAGGATTAAATAAATTTATAATTGAACAATTCTTAGATGGGGTAAACGACACGCCAAATAGCACACTTATAAGACAATCAAAAATTTGCATATTTTCAATTTTACTGAATCGAATGGTTGCGATAAATAAATTCTACGACTTAAAATACCTTATTAAATTACTTTTTAGCTTTTAGCGTTGTGTATTTTAAAACATATCATTAAAAAACAAAAGTTTCTTATTTTTTGGACACCAGTGTATATATATATATGTGTGTGTGTGTGTGTGTGTGTGTGTGATATCCTGAGGGTCTCTCGCTTTACTGTGGTAACCGAGAGGGTCAAACCTGTAGTAATCGAGAGGGACAGTCAGGGTGTGGAGAGTTTTCCAGAACCTCTCTGCACCTTGGAAGACCTATAACAGTTTTCACAGAGAACAGGTAGTCGTGGTCGAGGCAGAGTGGAAGACTTGGGAATTTCCACACGAAAACAAAGGGACACAGTTGTACTAGGAAAGTTCCGTGAACAGATAAAGAGTCGCGCTATGAACGAAAGATGGAGATGGTTAAGAAGTTTCCTACTGGTCTACGGCATGGTCGAGCATCACAAGATGAAGTGACGAGGGCTCCCGTTGATGGTGAAATGACTATATATTTTTGGCCCTGTTGGAGGCCTTTATTTCTTTGCCGAGAGGAAGTTTTGGGTTTCAGCGGATGCAACAAGAACGTGGATCGGAAGAGATGTCATTGTACACTGGCAACGACCTATCTTCTAGGCCTCGTTCTTAAAGTTGTGGGACTTCTACATCTCGATCTTTGCTCTAGCTCAACTCTTAATCTATTACAGAGTTTTATTTATTTATCCTCAGTTTTTACAAAGTGCATTACATATGATGATGTAATGACAAATGTCAATCATGCGTATAATTATTTACAGATGTGTTTCTATTATACAACATGAATATCTTGTTATATTTTATGCAATATGAGGTTGTTGGTTTAAATTACCATATATATAATCAAATCAAAAAAGGCAAATCCTGACCACGTTCACTTGAGAGAGAACTTTTTTTATTATTATTTTATTTTTATAATTTTTCATATATATATATATATATATATATTGATTATATTTTAAAATATATATTCTAGCAGTCATCCCCATGCAGGCAGTTTTGTCACAAATGGTGTCCTGACCTCTCTTTTTCGAAATGGAGACGAAGATCATGGAGCTGAGCATCCTGTATAATGTATTGGAAGTGAGCCATGTAGACTATGAACACGATGATAATGCTCTCATGGAAGTAAACCTTGCCAATTCAGATAATATGGCGGAAAATGTTTCTAAATCTCCTTTTGAAAGTTCAATATTAAGCAATCAGACAAGTCTCGGATATGCAAATCAGACCGCGGAAAAATACAAACTAATGCAAATTGGGCGGACATTTAGGAGCATCCGAAAAGGAACCGGCTTATCGAGTTTTCAAAGACCAAGGAGGAAATAAGGCTCTTACGCAAATCAGAAGCAACAGAATCAGTAGGAACTAGTCACGGTTAGGTTGGCAGCGACAATATTCGACCAGTGCTACTTCGTAGAATTAATCCCGGACTTCCATCCAGTCCAGAATATGAAGGCGCTGGAACAGATGCTGGGCAAATCTTCAATATACCAGCTTATGCCGATATCCGGCCATGTTCTGGTGGGCCAATAAAGCACTGAGAAGGCAGAGCGCTTGGTCGAGGAAGGCCTCACAATCGACAGCACCCTCCTGAGTACCTTCCCATAAAGGAAGAGGTCCGAAAAGATAATTATAGGAAATCTTCATATCGCCGTCAAAGATGAAGACCTCATTGCGGCGCTACGACCTTGGTGCAAAGTGACCTCAATGGCTTACGAAGTTGTAACCTGCGAAGGTTATTCCTGAACCACGGGCAGCAGGTAAACCTTCATATTTGTGAATGAAAGCCTATAGATCCACCAGCTCCCTATAAATTTTGAAATCAATTCCGGGGGTTAAATGACGCCATCATACATCACCTACTGCGTGAAATGCAGCATGTGTCACCGCTAAGAACATCAGCGTGCTAGCAGCCCCAGGAGGAGCGCTACACTCAAAATCAACCTCCCAGCATGGATCTATTTCACCCAGACATCACCGTCGTCGAGACCTGCTGCAACCTCATCAGCTGCAGTTAGCTATGCGGAGAGCCTGAGGGAAAACATTGCTAAAGGATACGGAGGTAGCGGGCTTAGGCGAGGTTAAAATGTGGAGGCAATATTCCACAAATTGATCCAGTTGAAAAACTGATTCCTGCGCTGAATCCCGAGCAGCTGGACAGCCTGTTCCTTCCCGCTGTAGAGGATAAAACCTTCCACCTCTACAAGCGGCTCACTTCCACCAGGGCTGCAGGCAGTCAGAAAGATGTCATGAGCTGCTAAACGTGCTGGCCCTGAACAACATCCGGAACCTCTGCCTCTACTACAGCGCCGTCTTCACATCAACGTCGACTCCCAGGGGATCCGGCCCCGCCGTTATTGTAGCAGCGGAAGTCATTCTCCTCTGGCCTCACGTCCTGTGGCCAGACAAAATCGTCAAGGCCTCCATCAACATCCGGGGTCTCTAGACCCGCGTCATCAAATGCCACGTGTCCCACACTCCTGAAGAACGGAATCCCCAACTGCAAGTCTTTGAAGAAGCCATTGAGTAAGATGCATGGGTCCTCGACAAATTCAACATCTCCGAGAAGTCCTTGAGCGACATCAAGTCTGGAGACGTGTAACTCTTCGCGAAACTCCTGGACCGTACCACCCTCGTCCACACTGCAATCATCTTCGATACCGCGCACCTACGCGGGTTGACACTTACGGAGGTCGGGTAGACGCCGCGGGTCTAGACCGAGTTCTAATGCCATCAAGACTCTTCGGATGCGTCGGCCCGTTACTGGACCTTCAAATGCCGCTGTTCAGATGACCGTGCCATTCTTCTCCGAGTGGGGGATCTTCCTTCACCATATGCACCATCAATATCCGTGCTGTTTCGATCAGAGCCTGTCTTCGAGAGAGTTGAGGCGCTTCTTTGAGAGGCTCCGCTGAAGATCGGAGACATCCCCTCGAGATATATAAAAAGAATAAAAAACCTGAAGCTGAATCTTGTTGAAGACATCCTGTTTCTCCATTCCCCGTGCTGAAGTCGAATACTAGGTCGCTAGAACGAGCCTGAGCTTGGGCGCAATTTGTACGTCCGGCTACATCGATCAGGACTGACGACCGTCTCCAACGCCCAGGGAAACCCCGTCGAGGGAGATAGCCTGAAGCGCACCGTTTTCAACTCCTTCAGAGAGCGCTTCGACATCTCTACCTGGAGGCCCTCAGCCCGGAGGCCATCTCTGAATTTCAGGAGGGACCTACGGAGGGCATCACTCTGGAGGACACTGACTCGCTCATCGATCAGATATCTCCTTGAGTGGGATGAAAGCTGCAATCAACAGTCTGCCTCAAGAGAAAGCGACTGGTTGGGATAATGTGTCCTGCGATCTCTTCAAGTGCTTCGAGGTCTTCTTCGAGGGAGCCATTCAATGAACCCTCGTGGAATCCAAGCTTCATGAGTTCCACCGGAATCTTCGAAGAGAAACATCATCTACTTCACGTGCAAAGCGAATGGTTGCCCATTGGTACGCTCTATCGGTCTGTCTCTGCCCTTCAATATTTCCACTTGCTCTACACGGAAGCCGATGCTACCATCAAGGTCGATGGAAATGTCACACGCCCATTCAGAATGTGTATAGAGCTTCGGAAGGGCTGTGCCTGCATAACAGCCCTTTTTTCTATCTTCACTGGTCCCTCCCTGCGCCACCTGTAAATAATTCCAGGAAGAGAGAACGTTTGACAAACTCCGATGATATTCTGCTGATCCGCTAGGATTGTTAGGTTGAGAAAGTCAAGACTATCTTTGACGTATTCCGGCGTGCGTCAGGAGTAAGCGTGAACTTTTCTAAGAGCAAGGGACTGTGGTGCGGGGCTTGGATGAACCGTGCCGACTCTCCGTTGGGCATCTCATGGTTCTTATCTTCCATCACGGTGCCGTGTTGCAAAATTCCAATGTCGATCCAGAAAAATCACCTGCTGAGCATCATGTAAAGGGTGATCTCCAGATGGCCCCAATTAGTCCGTGGCTTCTCTCGTCGGGCGAGCGAGAGCGACCAGCTCGCTGGTACTAGCGGGGATGCTCTACCATCTGCACTGCTACCTTCCAGGGGATTTCACTATCGCCAAATTATAGACCAGTCTGGCGCGGTTGGTCTGGGATCTTGTCATCGCACCGCCTGATTCCCCGGGGGTATACTGGCACGTCCTGTATCCGTCGATGGCATAGGGCTACTGGATATCATGACTCAACTCCAGCTCGTCTGCTTTAAGGGGATTCAAACTGAATACAGAGCTGGAGGAAATAACGCCTACTCATGGCTAGCAGAGTCCAGAGCCTGGATAGCCCCCTTGTTCTCGGGTTCTTGACTGCTTCCTCGTCGCTGTCAGCTGCTGAATCTATGAAAGAAGGCCCCTTTCATCCTGGTCCTTAACCACCAGGTAGTGCTCCTTCCCACTCTACTTATCTGCCCCTTGTTAATGCCTGCAGGTTTCTGGCGACATAATCGCTTCGGGTTCCCTCATGGTGGAGAGGAGTGCGCGCTCGCGACCTGGCGAGTCCCGCTCCGCCGCACATCACCAGTCTGACAAATAGCATCTGTGATGATGCAGCTGTTCTTCAGGCATTCTGCCAGAGTCTAGTGGCGGACAACAAGAAGAGCAGGTACAAGAAGAAGACCTTGGAGGAATTCCATAGTGCTGCGCGGTACGGCCACGCCATTCTTGCGCATTTGCACACGCACTGTGCGTCGCATGCTGTAGCGCCTTCGCCTAGCCGCCGTTCCATTCCTACGTTTCCATCTCCATCACTGAACGCCTGTCGTCGATATGCCATCTACCAGCATTCCTTTCTCATCCCTCTGTCGATGCTCTTTCGGGGGCCATGCGGCGGACATCGCTCTGCGACTGGGCCTGCAGGCCTGTCTCATCGGGGGCATCCGGTGTCGAGTCTGCATCGCCTGCGGCTCCAGCGACCTGTCGATGTCCCATTACTACTGATCCTGCAGCGCCGACCGCCCTTTTATTCGAGAAGCGTTCTACATTATCATGCGGCCGCCGAACTTGCAGTCCTAGATCTTCGCGGTGGGCCTCGTAAACCACGTCATCACCATCTCCTCAGCGCCGTGGCACGCGATCTACGTTCTCTTCGTAGACCGCGAAATGAGTGGTGTCGCTGGAGACCCACTGGCGATATTCATGTGAACGCTATAATGGTAGTGCTGCAATGTACATATCCATTGTGCATGACACTATTTTAAAAATATAATTTATCATCATCTTAATCATTTTAATTTGATAAATACGCAATTACTAAAATATGCTCACTATCACTTGATTGTTTTTTTTTTCATTGACAAGATGTCAATGTTATTATCAATTGCACGGAGGCGCGGATTCACAAAACTTGATGTCTGAAGAATTTCAACCGTCTATAGGCGGTGGATTTCCCACTGGTCCAGGACGTGACCCTGGCTGAGAGAAATTCGTATCTACATCTCCTGATGCTATCAGCACTTCTCAGGCCCCTATAGCAACAGACAGGGATGAGCGACGAAGAACTAGAGGCTTGAGCAGGTAAACCTTTGACGATTTAGGCTAATCCCGTCGACTAAGGTAAAACAACTCTCGATGGTGGAAGAAGACTTAATTCTTGTTATCCATGAGCGAAAGTCGCCCTGGAATTCTGTATGGACTTGAGCCAGGCGTAATACCTTTTGGAACTGGAGGAGAATCTGAGCAAATGATACTTATAACGACTGTCAAAAATGGAGGGGCATATCCTTGTCAGCCTCTCAACCGTGCAGCTAGTCGAGAGGCTCGTCGTAGAGGATCTATACATTGAAGGCGCCATTCTACACGTCTTTTCTATGAAGATGTAGGCCGAACGCCTCGCCTTGGGTAATCCTGTTCTTTTTAACGGACGCTGACCTGATCGCGGCGCTCAAGCCCTACAGCCGGGAGTATTCCATTGTCCAGCAAATAGTGTAACTGTGAAATTCCTGCTGGGCTAACGCTCGTCGGGAAGCTTCCACTACTCTTCATGATCTCAGATTCCTCCCTGGCTGTATATAAAGGCTAAAGTGGCAACCACGTCCGTCTATTAACCCTCGGGATCCGTTGTTCCTTTTATCGCAAACAAGGGCACAAGCGCGCCAACTGCTCACAGAGGACCGGCTCGGAGGATAAATTGCTTTTTCCTGAACGGCCGCCTGCTGCGCGCACTAACGCCTGGAGTAAGCTACTTTCCTCGTCCCCTCAAATCTCCCCAACATCTGCGCCAACATCATCAGATTCCAATGTTGCCACTGCCGTTGCAGAAATCTTCCTATCGGTAATATAAATAAAACGGCGAGTGTGCCCAAACAACAAATAAATCCCAGGAGCTTCCTCCATCACAAGAGAAGATGACCTTGGCGTATAGGCAAATTGACGCTTCTTATGATGAATGACAAAGTTTCTGCGCCATATCACTAACGTCCAGCAGCTGGGTTTGGAGAAAGAACAACTCCTCCAAGCCTTTACTAACAATGGAATCATGCACAGGCTTCTGGACAACTCCAACGTCCAGCAGAGAAAGGCCACCGACACCTTGGCTCTTGCATGGGACACCAGCAATACACTGTACAAGAAGCTTTCACGCGCCAGAAACTCTGTTTGGTAGCCGAAATGAACTTCCGAGATGCGACCCTGAACACGTGCAGCATCGCCTCTCTTCGTCAGAGAATCCAGCTCTGCTGTTCTCTCAAGGAGCATGAGACTGACATCTGCTTCCTGTATGAGAAAAACGTCATGTCCCTGAACGAGGTAGGAGACCTTTACCACGGGTACAAGTCGTCGTTGGACCCTCAACGATCACCGGGGATCAGACCTCGCCTGCGCCTTCGCCCCTGAAGTGCCTATTCACCGCTAGCAAATCCTGTCATCGACCTCGCAGTCCAGGGAGACTCCATGACATGCCGCAACGCCCAAGTGTCTCATGTTCTTGAAGAGCGGCACCGCTAACGGCAGACCATCGCAGTTCTGGCGTGTGAAGAAGGTGCGGGGGGTTCGGTGATTTGAACATCTTCGAAGAATCGCCTAAGAACCTGGCATCGGGTTTGGCCGAAGTCCTCGCGGAGCTACTGGACTAAACCGACTTAGTCGAAGATGCCACATTCTTCGATGCTGAGCTGGAGCACACCAGGGTTGCCATCATCGTAGTCGGATCGTGGCGCTTCATCTGGACAGAATCCGATTTCCATCAGGCTTCTGCGATCGCATCACTCACCAAATCTACGACTACGCCTTCTCGGACCACCATGCCGTCTTGATCCAAGTGGTAGAGCAAGCTCTAAAAAGACTTCTTTCATCGGCAAATTGCTAAGGTCATACCTGTTTGTCGATCGAATGGAGACATTCATCGATGAAACATTAGAAGGCCTTGCAAATTTTCTCCCCCGATGCTTTGGCAATATTGGATTGGTATCAAGGCAAATCTGCTCGCGGAGATACAGCCACTCGCGCCTGCCGTTTACGTATCTGGCGGCGTATAAATAGAGAAAGAAAACTACTTTCTGAGGCGGAGAATATAGGAAGACACTGCCCGTACTCCGACTGTCGTTCCATGTAGGACCTTGGACGTTCCCTTCTAGTCATTCCCTCCTAGCTTTCCTCCCGCCTGCACCAGCGACGACTGTAATGTAATCACTTGGGGTGGAGTTTAGCTTAGGCATTTCCTTATGGAACGTTAAGCGGTGACTTCGTCCAAACTCCTACCTTGACTGAAGCCAACGCCGACATCCTTGCTGACTCCCTTGGAGTTCAACGAGTGGGACCAGCTCTTTTTCGTCGACTTCTACCACAACCATATTTGAACAGCCTCGGGACTCGGGATGGGATAATTACTCTGTGAGTTTGTCAAGTTCTTTGGCAAGTCTTTGAGGTTTCTCGGCTCCGCGGGACCTTGACCCATCTTCGAGATGCAGCAATGTCATTCTGCTGCCGAAAACGCACAGTGATCCGGCCATTCAGGGATTGCGGGGTCCTTAGAAGCGTGCTAATGAGCCGTCTGCGTCGCCATCTGCCAGACCTCGTTCTCGAATGTCATAACTTGGCCGTTCAGGACGGCCATCCTTCTGACGCTGCCATACGAATCGGAGAAGTCCACACCGGGGCCTTTCCGCTTCTTAATGGGGGTGAGGCAGGGCTTCCATTTCAGCGCCATTATTTTTAGAATTGGGGTTGGGACTCTACTACGTCGCCTCGAGAAGTTCTAGGCTGCGGCTATATGGTCGCCTATGCGGATGACATCGTTTTCTTTATCAGGGACGCTGCTCAGTTTCAGCTCGAGCCCCTTATCGAAAAGTTCTGAATGGCCTCCCTGGTGGCCGTCAACTTTGGCAAGAGCTGTGGGCTCTGCTTCCGTTCCTGAAAGCACCGAACGGGAATCTGGATGTCCAAGTCTCTGACTGTACTAGGCTGCACGATTTCAGTCGGGAACACTGTCGTCTCCCAGACCTCCCACCTGATGGGGCTGTTGGAGCGAGCCATCGCGAAACGGCTTTCCTTCACTTGCGGACTATCGCTGGTGGGTCGTGCCTGCGTGACCAACAGCCTAGTCCTGGATTCTATCCTGCACCGCCTTCACGGCTACATTCAACCAGAAACCACCATCGGCCGGCTGCAGTCGCGGCTGGCGCGCTTTGTGTGGGGTACGAGCCAAGTCATATGGCTTCCCGGAGGCATTCTGGCTCGCCAAAGCTCCGAAGGTGTTGTCGGCCTGCTTGACATCGCGAGCCAGCTTCGGCTCGCCTGCCTGAAGGGAGTCCAGTCCTCACTCCGCGGCGCCGCCAACGGATACTCTTAGCTAGTCCGAAGCCGAGTTAGGCTGACACCGCCGGCTTCTGACGTCTGGCTCTCACAGATAAGCAGACTTCTGAGCTTCTGAAAGGCCGCCTTTAGCGTCCTTGAGATGGACCACCATGTTCTGAATTCCGCCATCCTGAGGTCCCGGCATCTTCGAGGCGATAACAGGTTACTGCGGCTGTCAGACCTACTGGTTCCTTAGAACTGTTTACAGGCGATGGTCGAGGACTTCTAGCGCGTTCAACGCGGGTTCTCTTCCTGAACGCACAGCACCTGGGGGCGTCTGCCAGTGTCTACTGCAGGAAAACGCTAGCTCCAGCTATGATGCGGAGCAGCAAATGGACACCATCCTCCTACAGAGCTCACCAGCCAGACCGCGCGAAATGCACTGAACCTAACCCGGCTACAGGGACGCCCTGTTGGAGATTCGGCTGTACTGTGGCCCCCACCGTGGATGTGCCTAGCTCCATCTCTTGGGCCGACCTGCGTCGCAAATGCATTTTGGTGCTCGATTCAGACATCGCCCTACGGCTAGCCCTCAAATCCCTGCCCCATCCAAACCATCCTACCTCATCGACCCGTCATTGGACCCACAGGCAGCACAGGTGGCACGACTCGAGGCAGGATGGTCAGGATGGGGTAGGCCGAGAAGAGCTAGCCATAGGGCAATGTCTGCGTCATGCCCCGAGAAGCAGTTGCGACGCAGGTCAACCCAGGGGATGGAGCGAGGCACATCCACAGTGGGGGTCCACCGCCCGGCCAGTTCTCCAGCGGAATGCGCATGCAGCCGTGCCGAATCCAGTACCCGGCGCGCCCTCTGGCTGGGGAGGAGGGTAATGCGCATAGCCGATCCGCGCAGGACGATGGTCTCCGCCTCGTACTCTGCATGATAGCTAGAGCTGGCGTTTTTCTGCGGGAAGGCCGCAGTAGGCCCCAGGTCTGGCGGCCGCAGGAACTTTTTGTCTCCTCAAAGACGCAGGGACCTCAGGTTGGTGGGATGCAGAACCCTGTGGTCCAGCTCAAGGTGGCTGGACGTGGCCTCCCAAAGACCCAGAAGTATCTTTCTTCTCAGTGTGAGCCAGATTTCAGTAGTAGGCGGGCTCAGCCACGCCCGGCTACAGACCAGCCAAGAGTAGCCGTTGGCGACGCCGCGCAGTGAAGCCTGGACCCCTTCAAGCAAGCTAGTCGAAGCTGGCCCGCTATGTCAAGCAGGCTGACTCCACCCTCGGAGATTGGATGGGAAGGATGCGCCTGGGGAGCCACGGGACTTAGTTTGTACCCCACACGAAGCGCACCAGCCATGCCTGCAGCCAGGCCAAAGGTGGTTTCAGGTGGAATGTAGCGGTCGAAGTGATGCAAGATGGAAACCATGGAATCCCCAAGTAGGGCGCCGCAGAGTTGGGAGACCTCATACACGGCCTCAGAGCATCGACGAAAAATTCGTCAAATGCCTTGTATGCTTCGTAAGGCAGGTAATCCCAACTGTGGGGCCTTCCGAGCGGCAAGTGGCGGCTGTGGCTATCTATGCGCAGGTTATCTCAGAGCGGAGCAAGGAAGTCATCCTCTTTCAGGGTGAGGCGGGTAGTGGTTCCCAAGATGAAAACAGCAGCTACGATAGGATCGCGAGACTCGCGGGCGAAGCAGCGCTGGTAGATGGAATGGATCCTGTGTCGCAGCTCTCTGCCTTCAATATATTCCCTTCCTCGTCGCATATATTTGTCCTAACAGGCTGGCGTGAGCGAAGTTTGTGCCCGAGTTCTGGTAGGGATGAATAGTCGGCTCCTGACGATACCGCTTCCAGCCTAGCCCACTAGAACCGTCTGGCGCGCGCGAAGTAATCGTCGTCATTAAGGCGAAAAACTTGCATGCGTCTCATCTCCGCCAGGAAATCAGTCTTGAAACCACCTGACCTTTTTCTGTTTTTTTTTTGTTATTTTTTACATGAATAGCGTGCTCACGCATATTTGGTCTAAATACCCATTTCTTTATTTTCAGGAAACTTCTTGGGCCAAATATAGGTGGTTGAGGTACAACCTGCACTACGCTGACAAGGACCAACAGCTCGAAACGAGAATGTGGTTGGAATTTCTTGTTTTATCAAGAAATGGATTGGCCAAATATGATGGAATATCCTAAATCAACGTTCAGTTGGTTTTATTTTTCTAGATGGCGGTCTGTCATTTGATAATGCTCATGTGAGCGGTCAGGATATATGCTAATTTCATTTTAAATATAAATTTCTGTTATGTAAATTTATTTTATAAATAAAATTCTTAATTATAAAATTATTTTGGACATCTAAGAGTAACTAGGTATTATATAATCTTACTTTATCAGGTTTCAATTTTTAGAGCATCTGCATCCAAGATTCATCCAATTCAAGTAAAAAAAAAGGGGGGGGGAGGAGGGGTATTTTTTTAACGCTAATATGAAATTATACAAAAATTTAGATTCACGTAATTTTTTGAAAATTATTTTTATTTTTAAAACTTTACGTTTCTATTACAAAAATTTCAATCTCTTTCATAATAGTGATTTGAAAAATAATAAATAAATAAAATTCTCAGAAATCTTTGTTTATAAACAATGTTGTGGGAGCGTTCCCAGTTAAGGTTAACTTTGGTAGGCGGCGCTGTACGTTGCCTCACAGGCGTTTTACACGAATTAAAAATAAAATTTCAGTGAAATACTTTGAATTTTACCAATTTAAATATATAAATTTAAATTATAATTTTAAAAAAGATTTAACAGTTAAAAAAAACATTTAAAAAAAATAAAATATTAAATTAATTTTTCTAAAAACGAACATTATTTTTTTTTTATTTTTAATTTAATAATTATTATTTAATTATCTGAAACTAACCTAATTCAACTCATCTAAAACTAACCTTAATTAGAGATTAAACTAACCTATTTTAATTAATGAAACTAACCTTTTCATAACACACCTTAAACTAACCTAATTTATAACCTATCAGAAACTAACCTAATTTATAACCCGTAAAATAGGTTACTATTTTATCTATTGGAATATAACATAACGTCATGTTATTAAAAATGTATTAAGATTTTTTTTACAAAGTTTATTAATCACATCTTATACAATATTTGTAAAATAAATATAAAACTTGTGTATAAATATATGACTTGAAAATATGCCACTTAAAATATTTTAATCTAAACTATACCGAGATTTTTTTATAGAGAGAAATAAAAAAAATACATAATTGATTATGATATAGGCTTAGCAAAATACGGTTATTCTTTTTGAGGATTTCTGGTTGTTTTTGTACTCACGTATGTTGTAGTTACGAGGACATCCCTTTAGATAAAAACAAATATATATTTATTTAAGGAACGACTTGTTCCATTACATATATTGTTAAGACAAGTTAGCGGTAAACATCAGCAAGGTTGAAGGTAGTAGTTGGAAGTTGCGTAATCGTAGTGACGTCAGCATCTATGATGATTAAAGTCAAAGTCTGTGTAACAATTCCCTCCTTACTTTGGCTTTATTCCCACGATGCTGAGGCTCTCCAGGTGTTTCTTCATCTGGTCTCGGGATAGGTCCTTTGTGAAGATATCCGCCTCCAGGTCCTGAGATGGCATGTACAGAAGGCAGATGTCTCTGGATTCATAACAGTCTCTCAAGAAGTGGTACTTTCTGTTGATATGTCTACAGCGACTGCTTTGTTTAGGGCTGGAGATCCAGTTGATCAATGACTGACTGTCTGTATAGATCGCAGTTGGTTTTTCCATGAAATTCCATTCTTCCAGCTCTCGTAGCAGGTTTATTATCCACTTGATTTGACAGCAGCTTTCACAAGCAGCTATCATTTCCGCTTCCATTGTGGAGAGGGCGACGAGTGGTTGTTTACTACTTTTCCAGTCTATAGTTGCTTCGCCGAGCTTCAATACATATCCGCCGAAGGATTTTCCTTCATGAGTGGTCGACCAGCTGGCATCGGCGTAGGACTTCAGGATTCCAGTCTTCCCTCTTTCAAATTTCACTCCTAGGTCAATTGTTCCTCGTAGGTATCTCATCACTCTTTTGATTGCTGTCCAGTGCATCTGTTTTGGTTGTCTGGAGTACTGTGAAAGTTTGCTAGTGATGTAAGCGATGTCGGGTCTGGTGTTAACAGCTAGAAACATTAGCATTCCAAGGGCTTCTTGGTAAGTGTGCTGATCACAATTGTCATCTTCAATATGATTGTCCAAATTGATTTCTTTGGAACCTGGTGTTGGAACTTCCTTACAATTTTCCAGTCCATATTTCTGCAATATTTGTTGTACATAGTGGCTTTGCTGTAGCGAAATTCCCTCCTTGTCTTGTATGATCTTGATTCCCAAAAACATGCCTTTACATGTTACATCCTTTATTTCCAGGTGATGTCTCAATTTATTGATGAATCTGTTTGAGGTATCTTCAGAATCTGAGACAGTGATAAAGTCATCAACATATATCCCTACATAGAAGTATTTGTCTTCATTCTTCCATTTAAATAGGCAAGGATCAGATTTAAGTTTTTCCAGTCCACAGTCATGAAGTACTTGACTGAATTTCTCATACCACGATCTTCCGGATTGAGGTAGACCGTAAATACTTTTGTTGAGTTTACAAACTTTGTTTCTGTCTTGGACAAATCCAGCAGGTTGTTCCATGAATATTGTATTTTCAATGTTTCCATTTAGATAGGCTGCTTTTACATCAAATAGTTTAATGACTGAATCTTTTGTTGCTGCCATTGACAAAATAGTCCTGAGGGTGGCATTTTTAATTACAGGGCTGAAACTTTCGTTGTAATCTCTTCCTGGAATTTGGTTGTATCCCATTGCAACAAGTCTAGCTTTGTAAGTTTTGTTTTCTTGGTCTTTAGATATTTTGAACACCCATTTACTTTTGACAACTTTAGCGTTTACAGGTCTAGGTACCAGTTCCCATACTTGATGCGAGTACATGTTCTGTATTTCCTCAAGCATTGCGTTCTCCCAATGTTTCTTGTCTTCGCATGCGATGGCTTCTTCATAGTCTTTCGGAATGGTTTCATTCGTAGTAGCCAGAACGTAGTCATCGAATCTTTTAGGTATTGTTCGAGTTCTTTGTGGTCTGTCTGATTCACTTGACTCTGTCTGTCTGTTGATCATGGTATCTGGTGCTGGCTCTTCAATATCAACATCTGATAGAACATGATTGTCCAGTTGTTCATCCTCCTGAATGAAGAAATATGTGTCAGTGTCCGTATTATTATCATTTTGTTTTTCTTCCGAGATGACATTATTGTTCTCTCTGAAGTGAATGTCTGCGGTTTCAAGAATGACTCTCGCTGTGATATCAAATACTCGATAAGCTCTTCTGCATCTTGAATAGCCTACAAATATTCCTCTCTTAGATTTAGCTTCTAGTTTGTGTCTTTGATGATTCTCGAGTTTATAGAAGACTTCTCAACCAAATCTCATGATGTGAGAGACGGATGGCTTTTTACCTTTCCATTTTTCCATAGGGGTAGTGTCTGGGTCATTAGTTGTGGGAGTTAGATTGTACAGATATGCAGCTGTATTCACAGCTTCTGCCCAGAAGTGTAGGGGTAATTGGGAGTCTGCCAGAAGTGTTCGGCCTTTGTCTAATAGTGTTCTGTTAGCTCTTTCAACTCTCCCATTGCTTCTTGGGGTGTACGGTGTAGTTAGTTCATGTTTAATTCCTCTGGATTCTATGAAGGTTTCAAGGTTTTTATTGATAAATTCTGTTCCGTTATCTGTTCTAAGTCGTTTTAGTTTTGAGTTTAGCTCGTTTTCTCTCTTTACAATAAACTTCTTCAAAACTTCTGCTGCCGAGAGTTTATCTTTGAGAAATTCTACAAATATTCTCCTAGAAAATCCATCTACGATGGTCAAGAAATATTTACTTCCGCCCAAGGAGTTTATTCTCATTGGACCACAGAGATCGACATAAATGGCTTCAAAGGGGTAGCTTTCCTGATTGCCATCTGTGTGAACATAGGGTACTTTGGTCATTTTTCCCAAGGAGCAAGCATCACATTGATCAAGGGTACCATTTATAGAGTTCAAGCCTTTTAGAAGATTGTTCTTCAAAATCAGGTCTAATTTGTTGTCACTAGGATGCCCTAACCTTCTGTGCCATGCAGTCCTAGAATTGTCCTTTGAAATCAAGCAATGTTCGTTTGGGACATGAGTTGCTTCAGATAAACGTGATAGGTTCAATGTGTACATGTTACCATCAAAGTTGCCTGTTCCTATTAGCTTGTCATCAGAAGAGTATATGTATGCTCCTTCAGAGTTCAAAAGAACAGAGTTCCCTCTTCTTACTACGCTTGGAATGGACATTAGATTTCCTTTCAGGTGTGGTACATGGAGGACATTATGCAGGGTTACAGCGTTGGTAAGTTTGTCCTTACCTTGTACAGTAGCTTGGATTGATCCTGATGAGGTAGATTCGATGTGCCTCCCTTCTTCTGCCACTTGTATGCTTCTTCTTTCCTCCGTCTTGTGCTCGATCCAATCACCATGGGAAGTCATGTGGCTTGTGCACGCAGAATCAATTATCCACACGTCCTGAGTTGTCGGGCGTTCCTCCCTTGTGCTTGCATGTAGTGCGTATTCTGAAGTGGAGTCTCTTCGTTGGGATGGTTCCTCTGTTCGTTCTTGGATTGCTGACCTGGCTGTGTCTTTGTTTTGTTTTGGTCCTTTATGGTAGTTCCTTGTACTGGCCATGTTATTTTTGTTTGTTGTATTCTTTTGATTTCCTTTGTTGTCAGGGTTGAACCAACAGTCTTTCTTGAAATGTCCTTTTCTTTTGCAAATGAAGCATGACTTTTCTTTGAATTGGTTGCCTGATGATCTGAAAGCATTTTCATGATTTTTGCTTCTGTCCTGTCTTTTCTTCTCGAAATCCAGTAGAGTTTGTCTCAAGTCTGGTAAGGAGATTTCTCTGTTTATTGACAGTGCTGCTGCGATCGTGTCAAAGTTAGGTGTAAGTCCTTCAACAATGTATCGTACAAGTTCTCTTTCTGTTACAGTCTTTCCTAGCTGGGTGATCTCTTGTGCCAGTTTCTGTGCTCGTACAATATACATGTTGACATTTTCATTTGGGTTCAATTTTAGTCTGGCTAGATCCAACATTAGGTCTATCCTTTTATTTTCTAGAGATCCTTCAAACCTTTTCTTTATGTCGTACCAAATTCTTTTGGCTCTTTTGTCGCCTCGAAAGATGATTGTTAAGTCATCCGAAAGTGACAATATTATTAGGTTGTATGCTTCCCGATTCTTTTTCTTCCAAATATCATATTCTAGTTTATTATTTGTTAAGTCTGGCTCGTCATTAACAATTACGTCCTCGAAGAGATCTTTTGAATCTAGAATTGCTTCCATTTTCATGGACCACGTTGTATAGTTATTTTCTGTTAACTGTTCGATTTTTGCTAAGTTATGTGTATCCATTTTTATTCAATATTTATTTTCTAAATTGGCGGTTAGTCCAATTATTTATTTTCTTTATGATTTAAATGGATCAATTGGCGGTTAGTCCAATTCGCGCGCCCAAACAACGCACTGCTACCAAATTGATATAGGCTTAGCAAAATACGGTTATTCTTTTTGAGGATTTCTGGTTGTTTTTGTACTCACGTATGTTGTAGTTACGAGGACATCCCTTTAGATAAAAACAAATATATATTTATTTAAGGAACGACTTGTTCCATTACATATATTGTTAAGACAAGTTAGCGGTAAACATCAGCAAGGTTGAAGGTAGTAGTTGGAAGTTGCGTAATCGTAGTGACGTCAGCATCTATGATGATAAAAGTCAAAGTCTGTGTAACAGATTAGATACAAAAGTGTGATCCAGAAAGTCTATTTTTAAAAATGTTATTATTTAATATAAACGTTTTTTAATTAATTTTGAAATGAAAAGGTAGTGTAAAAGTGTATATGAGGTTAGATTCAAATAGGTTAAATTAGGTTAGTTTAATCGCTAAATAAGGTTAGTTTTAGATAAGTTGAATTAGGTTAGTTTCAGATAATTAAAAAATATTGTTCGTTTTTAGAAAAAATAGTTTAATATTTTATTTTTTAAATGTTTTTTTTTCAAACTGTTAAATCTTTTTTTAAATTATAATTTAAATTTATATATTCAATTTGGTAAAATTCAAAGTATTTCACCGAAATTGTATCTTTAACTCGTGTAAAACGCCTCGAAGGTACGGCGGTGGCAACGTACAGCGCCGCCTACCAAAGTTAACCTTAACTGGGAACGCTCCCAATGTTGTTTACAAATGGCGGACAGCGACTTCAAAGAGGATAAAGCGCAACATTTTAAATTCCACAAATATATATTACCCCATCCTGAAAGAAACAAGCGCAGTAATAAAATTTCAAAAGATGTGTCAAACTTTTGTATTACCTTCAAATGTATAAATAACTATTATTCAAAGGTACGTATCACATATTCGAAATTTAAATACTGGCGTTGGTAATATCACAGTCCTATTAGCTGTCTTTCCAGGACTAGCTTCGCAGAATGCGCAGTAAGGGTACGCGCGATGTTTTCCCATACACTTCATTCTCGGTAAACGATTTATCCAGATGTATGAACACTAGGATTTTCTTACAAATAAATGTGTGACAAATCTTTGAATTATGGGGAGCTATCCTTCCCATAGCACTATGTACCCATTAAAACAAATACATTGACAGATATACATAGTGAAATTTAATATGATATCATATTATTTAAAATGCATTGTTTACAAATTAGTAAGAATATAAGTACAGTCAATAGGGTGCTCTCTCTCCAAAAATGAGCAATGGCAGTTTAAAGCCTTGAAGTTCCAACTGTCACACACAAATCAGTGATGGTTATGTGAATGATGATAAATGATGTGTGCCATCATAGCTCAATCTTTGTCAAAATCAACCCCATTGCTCACACCAAGGTGTTAAACATGTAAAATCCCTGGATTACTGTTGTGGAATTAAGGAAATTATATATTTTCTGAAACATACTGCCCCATCTAATGCAACCAAGAAATATATAACCAGCATTTTCATGTCACTTCTAACTTTAGCTTCCCAGTTGCTAACCAAAATGACTATTATTCCCCATTCATGGAAATGGTTGAGAAAGGTTCCAAAGACATCCACACAACACTTGCAACTCTCAGAGATGCCGTTATGGATTCAATGTAAACATCGTTGTTGCCTACTGTTTATTCAAAACAGGGTTTAGTCTGATAAGGCACAATTTGGATTATTGATTATAAACACAAGGTAATAAGACCATATCCAAATATATTAATAGTGTGTGACGTTTTGGTAACAGAACGTAACTGAAGACTTTCAGTACTTTTGTCTGAAGATGGTAACAATGCTGTTACCAAAACGTCACACACTATTTATTTATTTGGGTTTGGTCATATTACCTTGTGTTTATAATGTTTAGTCTGTTATTGTAGTTTGACAGTACTTTCGTCGAATGATGTCCTCCACTGTATATACTGTTGTTGTTTCATTAGAACATCAAAAAATACAAAAGGATTCAAATAAAGAGTGAGCAATTCTAGCAGTAAACACATAATATGGCACCCCTGTAGGTTACCTTGTCTCTCCAACAATGAACAGAAGGCGATAAATCTCTTCACCCTCAGTTCCTTTTCACCTACAGATGTGTTCATGCCACATCCTGTGTATATAATGAGACATTTAAACAATCAACAGAATAAAATGCAGTAATGCCCATGCAAATTTGTTTTTGCTAATGAAACCTAACAATATACTGAAATGACATGTACAATAACTCCTTCCATAGGAGATCCCATCTGTAACCTCCAATAAGAGATTCTGCCCATGTTGGATTTTAGTTAATCCCTCAAGGACCTCCCAATTACTTATATTTACATATTATGCAAACATTCTTAGCTCAAAAGCTTGCAACACCTCAAATTAAAATAAACTTTTTGCCTAAAAGCTCATTTTTCTCTCTCTCTCTCTCCCCTATTCAAATTTACATATTATATTTAAAACTAGCGGATGTACCCGGCTTTGCCCGGGTTTTACCCGAGTAAAGGTTTGTCTAACGAACATTTGTTAAAACAATTCTCTATAAACTTATAAAAAAAAAAAAAAGATATATTTTGATAATTTGAAACTCGTAAATTTGAATCTCTCGATAAAGTGATCATTTTTTCCTGGTCCCTGTGTGCCGTGTCATCCTGAATTTTGTCTTTCCTAATTTTCTACATTATAAAATCATCGTTTTATCTAGTGAACATTTTTTTCCGGTCCCTTGAAAAATACTCGATAAGTTGAATAAAATCATGGTCAGAAGATGGAGGAAGTTCCCGGAGGTCATCTTGAGCAAGCCCCCGCGAGGCTTTTTTCTTGTCTACTTGGCACAGCTGTGTCACCAACTCTGCCCCCGTGCGCCAGGACCTCTTGACCCCTCTGATTGGTCGGTGGGTGCTTGGACTGTCCATCCGGCCGGCGGCCGGACGATTACATTCTCTCGACAGGGGGCGGGGCAGACCTAAGCATATCTCCGTCGCAAGGTGGCGCTGCTTGCGAGTTAAAGCTACAAATCTGCAAATAACTCTAAAGATATTCAAGATATTCAAGAAATTATTTTTCGAAAACCTTTCCGGGGATATACCTAATAATATCCCAAAATTTCACGGCGATTGGATGTATGGTTTTTGAATCTATAGAGTACACACAGACAGACATTCATTTTTATATATATATAGATTATGAAACATGCTCTTGCTTCGAATCATTTGGACTCGTCTACTTGACTACTTGTCATCTTCTTTCTTATCTTCACTCAATCATATTAGGGTATCAAGCTTGTAACCGGTGCTTGTCCCTCCTGCTCTGTACCAGTCATGTGCAGCATTAGATTTCCATTCCTGCAGGCATTGGGTTTTAATGGTACCGAGGAGGTCTCTTTCATCTAGTTGGGTGGTAGATTCCCTGGCTTCAGGCAGGCCAAGAGCTCCAGACTTTGCCAGAGAGTCTGCTAGCTTATTTCTAGGAATTCCAACGTGACCTGGAAGCCATTGCACTGTGACAGAGCTGTTGGCTGAGAGTCGGTTTACAGACTTAGCGATGCTCTTGAGAAGAGGTTTTTGACTGGAGAAGCAGGTTTGAAGGGTATAAATGGCTGCTCTTGAGTCGGAGTATATTATTATTTTGCTTGCCGAGTTGATGTCTTTTAGAGCAGTATCTACTGCAGAGAGTTCCGATTTATAAACTGAAAGGTCTCTAGGGTGGGAAAGGGAGATTTTTTCCAGGATCTTATCTTTGTAGATAACAATTCCACTGCCAGACAGTCCAGTTTCAAGTTGGCTACCGTCAGTGTAAATTGTGATGTTGAAGAGGGAGCTATTTTCCTCAATGATTTGGAGGCCAAGAGCTTTAAGTAATTCTGGCTGAGTTTCATGTTGCGGTGATTGGCTGGTAGATGAGAGAAACAGATGAGTTTTTTGCGAGGTCTGTGTGGGGGATAGGAATTTCTGTGTTTGGGATTAATTGGGTTGTCTAAAATATTAGAGCTGTGAGCCATGTTGAGAGGAGTGGGGCGTTTTAGTCTTTGATTTGGGACCCAATTTCTAATAAATTTTCCTGTAAGATGTTCTTTTGGAGAGTTGATTTTTTTGGATATGAATTTTGAGAAGCAGATTTTTCTCCTTAGGTGCAGGGGAAGAAGGTTGGATTTGAGTTCAGCAATGTAATTTGGGCAGGATCCTCGAAGCCTGCTGATGATTTTAGCTGCACTTGCCTGGACTCTGTCTATTCTGGATAGATTTGTTTTACTTGCATTGATCCAGACTGGGGCAGCATATTCCAAAATAGGTCTTACGAGTGCAAGGTAGGTTGTGCGTAAGATATTGGCATTTGCACCCCAGTTTAAAACCTGATACTTTTTCAGGATTCTGAGTCTATTTTTAGCTTTGTTTATCATGGTGTCAATATTTTTTTTTTTAAGTGAGAGCAGGGTCAAGTGTGACACCAAGATATTTTGGGGAATCTGAATATTGGATTATTGAGTTGTTCGATAAAATATTTGGGGTCCAGTGATGAAGGTAGTTGTTAATGGTGAAGAGGTCAATTTCAGATTTGCTGATGTTGATAGATAACCAATGTATATTGCAACTTGGTTGTAGGCATTATAAGCCAAACACATTGTTGACCATTGCAAGAAAATGTACCATGCTAAAATGTCCTTTCTACGAAACTTAATCTACGAAATGTAAGGTAAAATTTAAAAAATGTTTTACCGCTTGAGTTCCATGGATACTGGGAGTAAAATTGACAAATTTAAGCTCCTAAGGATTTCTATCAATAAACAGTCAAGTATGCGCAGAATGATGGGAAGTTGGATTTCTCCCTGCAAGCCATCCTATTTGACACTGTGCATTGCCAGTTCTTCGGCAGAATATGGGCTGGCCCAGTGGAGACAGCAGCCATCAAGTCTAGGAGCAAGGTCAGACTTCCCTATGACCAGGTATACTTCTGAACGACTAGGTATAGTGTTCACTCTACAGGCTATATGTACAGAAAGTGTACTTGTACACGCCCCAAGGGGAATTTGGACTGGCCCTGGTGGTGGAGCTGGTGGTACAAGAGGACCCAGTCCATACTCTGGGCTGGACCCTTGTTCCCCTGGACCTCAAGTCCAACTCTACTGTGTGAGTCTTCCACAATACTTTACAGAATAAGAAGTATACATAGTGTTCCTCATGTCTGAGGCGGCCATTTCTTTTGGAGCTAAGTAAGCCTGCCACTGAGTAGTGCTCCCAGTCTTGACAAAGGCAGATGCATTCTGATAAAGCACAATTTGGATTATAAATTATAACTACAAGAAAATAAGTCCTAATCCAAATAAATTAATAGTGTGTGACGCTTCAGTAACAGCATTGTTACCGAAACATTACACACTATTAATTTATTTGGATTAGGTCTTATTTTCTTGTAGCAGATGGATTCTATTTCACCCAGTCATGATGGTTGTCGCACTCAAGATGAGTATATTTTAAACTATGTCAAAATGTGGAGCCACAATATTTTTTTGGTTAGCAAGAGATTAAAGGGTTTTTATCTAAATCACAATATAGTGAATATTTATAATGTTTGTAACAGTGTAACTACCATCGTCAATTTCAGCTTTGTCACTAACTTATTGTTTGTAAATATAATAAGGTACAGTTTGGATTATAGATCAGAAACACAAGGTAATAAGACCTAATCCAAATAAACAAATAATGTTTATATTTATTTGGATTAGGTCTTATTATACCTTGTGTTATTTTATAATGATAATATCACTACCTCACTAATTTTTTGTCAATCCAACATTTTGCCACACATCACTGCCACCTTTGTCATTCCTGTGATAAAGGTAGCTGCTGTCAGAGTAGTTGAAACCTTGGACAAACAATAAATGAGTTAAAATTGGGGTTTGTAGCAATATTCTCTCTCTACAAAAACTTCCCAACCAGCAAAAATATTTTTTGCAAGTATGTTCCTTTAATTTTTTAAATTTTAAAATAGTTTGATTCCTTTACTTTTTATCATTGACTTTCATCTTATATATATCCAGGGTAAATCCTATGTGTGTGTGCAGGTATAGTTTCTACTATGGTACCCCGGTAGTTCTCTTGGCTGGTGTTCCTGAGGAAAGTAAGCTCTTCAACACTTAACAACTTGCAGAGAACCAAAATTTACTCTTATTAGGCCCAATATAACACACCTATATCTTCTTCTCTAGTGTTATGCTAAAAGATACTACTCAACTACTAGACAACACTCTCTTCCATCTGGCCATTGGCCAGCTGTTGAGCTCTTTGGCAATATGGCCAGCAATTTATGAGCATGTCAATCACAACCTCCAAGAGTGGACACTCCTACTTAGTGCAGACACCTCTATACAACAGTATTCATCACCAAAATGACCATTTTCCCCAATTAGCGGCTTTCTGGTAAGAGGGTACTTCTCTCTAAAGGACACTTTGGCTCAGCAACTAGGTGTTGTCCTTTAGAGAGTGATTGTTCTAATGCAAGCATGTCAAACTCGCGGCCTGCGGGCCTCATGCTGCCCAACGAATAAATTTGCGGCCCACCAGATAATATATTTTAATAAAAAAAAATTTATAAATTAAAAAAAAAAATTAATAAAAATTTGTAGCCTAATTTTTTAAAATTGTAATTATACATTATTTATTTATTAATAACGAACCACTGGTCGCCATACATAAGTCGTAAGTTTTGATAATATTATACCTACATACATAACGTATGTACATCGCCATAAGTATTGTGTGCCTTAAAGTTTAAAGAAAATATTCTTTCGGAGTACTAGAACATTTTTTTTTTTAAGTTACGTTCAATAATTTGTGCAGTTATTCTGTGTCTGGTAAGTTAAAAAATATTAATTTTTTAAAAAATTTTAAAATATTAATTAAAACGTTTTATTATTTTGTGTTAGCGATTACTAATTTTTTTTCAGACCTTTGTATTCAATATGTCTTCATCAAAACCAAGTGGCAGTAAAACTAAACGAAAAATTGCTGACGAACATAGAAATTTTCAAGAAAAGTGGGAATTAGAGTATTTTTGCTCTGAAGTAAAAGATAAAATCATCTGCTTGATATGTAATAATGCTATTAGTGTACCAAAATTATATAACATTAAACGTCATTATGAACAACATAAATCAAAATATGATACCTACGAAGGTTTAATGAGACAAGAAAAGTTAAAAGAGTTCGAGTTGGGAATGAAAAAACAATAGTTTATGTTTACTAAAGTATCACAAGAGAGTGAAGCGGCGGTGCATGCAAGCTACGTTTTATCGGAGATGATAGCTAAACACTCAAAACCTTTTACTGAAGGTGATTTCATCAAGGAATGTTTAATTAAAGCTGCAGAAATTGTTTTTCCTGGAAGTGTGAAGACGTTTCAAGTAATATCTTTGTCTCGAAATACTGTTGTGGAAAGAGTTACTGCGAACAAGATTTCCCCCGAAGTAGTAAAGATGGTAGCAGAAAAGAGATGCCAAATATCAGGGAGAAAATATTAACTTTACTTTCTTTTTTCTTATTAGTATTTTTTAAAATATACCTACATAAATGTTACTATAAAAATTTAATTACTTGTTTTCTTTTTTTGCGGCCCACATAATCTTATTACTTTTTTATTTGGCCCGTGTAAGGATTTGAGTTTGACATGCTTGTTCTAATGTATTGTACTTCTTAATCTAGTACCTCCTATATTTCTTATGACTGGGGCTGAGGGAGGAGTTCTTACAACCAGAGGCTGGGTTGGTGGTTGGGATCAGGAAATAGACAGGTGGTGCAATCGCACATAACAGAGAAAAAATAGATTCAATTAAAAAAAAAAAATACTATTCAAGAAGTTATGATGAGGCAGGATAAAGAAAATGTACATGCTTTGAAGACCCACTGATCACAAGAAACAGCATTCACACACACTTCAAAGAATTCTAAAATAATTTTAATGACATGGTTCAAACATTAAGCAAAATAAAATGCTTATCAGCTCATATCTATAAAATCCAAAATACACCGACAAATATCAAGAATAGGTACCACACATAAAAATAATAGAAAAGTTTTCTATGAACATTTTCTTGTTTTCATAAGGCACAATTTGGATTATAAATTATAAACACAAGGTAATAAGAACAAATCCAAATAAATAAATAAAAATACTATTTATTTATTTATTTATTTGAATTTGGTCTTATTACCTTGTGTTTATTTTCTTTTTTTTTTTTTTATTGTGATAGAACCTTTTGAAAAATTATAAAAATGATGATGATAAATATATATCAATTTGACCAATCCAGATAAAACTCTTCCGCAATATAGAGCTAGGTCTGGAAGGAATCATTTTCACAGGTCCAAAACCAGAATATTCCATTATTTCCAATAATTTACCTTAGATAATTATCATCATGTATATATGAAATTATTTTGATCATTTCCAACCATAGAATACCAAGTAAATCACTGGCATTAATTTCATATTCCTGATTTGGGGGACTGTGAAAATGATTCCTCCCAGACCTAACTCTATATTGAGGCAAAGTTTCATCTGGAAAGGTCTAATATTATACAGTAGAACCTCCATGAGAGGACCCCTTTCTACAAAAGACAGTTTTCATCATCAAAATTATAATTTTTACTAAATAGCAGGTCTTTGGTAAGAGGACTACTCTCCCTCAAGGACACTTTGGCTCTGCCACTAGGTGTTGTCCTTTACACACTTTCTAGATTTTTATTGTCAAAATTTTATGATTTTTCAATTGGCTCTATCACATTAAATATTCGACAACAAATTGTACATGGAACATGTTTCTATTATTTTTATTGTCAGTGAATTTTGGATTCACCCAGTATATGTAGCATGAGAACGCTTCTCTCATTTTAAAATATATCAAAACAATGCATTTTGTTCACCATCCCAGTGCACATGGCACAACGAATGCCACAACACCAGTTTTTGACAAATTCATACAGAGACAACCTGTAAACCATAGTTTCGGGCTATAGCCTTCATGAGCACAGGGGCGGCTTCAATTTGATATCGGCCAATGAGAAGAGTTATGAAATCAGCCAAATCTTGGTTAATAGAGGTGATGAAATAAAATTTATTATTTTGAAGCATTTTAAAATGGCAGATGTGCCCTCACTCACATGAATATCTTATCCCAAAGAATTATCTATATAGATCTCTATGTGTGTTAAATTCCCATTCTAAATTTTTCAGAAAACTAAACTAAATGTCCATTAAAATATAGGTATAAAATGGTTATAAATGTATAGGAAATGATAAGAGGTTAACAATGTGTATATTGCACATATGCTAGCTTTCAGACACGCTTCCACAACCCTAAATGAAATGTACACAAGGTAATAAGACCAAATCCAAATAAATAAATAGTGTGTGACGTTTCGGTAACAACACTGTTATCGAAATGTCACACACTATTTATTTGGATTTGGTCTTATTACCTTGTGTTTATAACCTATAATCCAAATTGTGCCTTATCACTACATGAAATGTAAAACTGTGGGTTTGATGAGACAGCTAACACCTGGGTGTTGCCAGAGGAGAGGACAGGCCTGGAGCTGGTTGCCTCCCAATTGTCCGTGTCTGTGGGGCTCCCCCGCCTGGTGCCTATCTACACCCTGGTGGGGGCCGGGGAGACTGTGCCGGGGCTCCATCTAGCAGCCAGCTGGGACCTGGCCCTGGAGCAGGTCCACCTCACTGTGCTGCCCTCTCTGGCCCAGCTGGAGCAGGCTCTGCTGGAGTATGGAGCCCAACACCTGGAGGTGGAGTCCATCTTGGAAAGGAGGCTGCTAGTGAGGAATGGTCAATTGCTAACCCACTGGATGGTCAGACTAGAAGTTTTGCTTTTGACTGTGTGGTCATATAATGACTGCTGTAGTTACAAAAGTAATCAATTACAGTACTGCAAGGTGGAAGTTACCTCCCAAAAATATATATTCGAGGATAAAAATGGTCACCTCTCCCTTCAAAATAATTCTAAAATATATACACCACCTATTGAACGTCTGGATAACTTTTTTGTTGAAGAAACCTCTTCAACTATACATAATTGAGCATAGTCTCTTTGTTTAGTTTCCCATTTACTATAATATCTCAGTGTGTTGGGCTTTGACTGTTGATTTCAATAAAATTATTTAATCTATTGACCAGACTAAGGTCACTGACAAAGCTACAATACCAGCTTTGGTGGCCTTTTCATAATCTGATCATATCTGAAAAATATTACAAAAATGAAATTGCATTGGGATCAGTGGATAAATAAAGAAAAGGCATCTCCTGATCACATGCAACTGAAAATTTTTAACAATTTATTGTATCACAAACCATCAGCAATTTTTATTTTCGCAATCAGGAGATGCATTTTCTTAACTGAATTTATCTGTTAAATTGTTGATATCATCTCTTAAGAATCGAGAGGATTTCTATATTTTCTTGAATAACAAACTTTTCATAATTATTATTTCCATAAATATCCTGCTCATATTCTTCTCATCAATTTTTTATTTCTTCATTTGATTATGTAAGTGATCCTTTCTTTTTCTTCCAACTACTGGGAATGCTTAAAGACCATATTTTAATTTTTTAAATTTCTTTTACTCATCAAAATTATCACGCATTTTGTCAAGCTCTTTACATTACATTTCATCATGTTTTTCTCTGTTCTTTATTTTATAATGGGGCCTCCTTATAACAGCCTCTTTGTTAACAGCAACTTACATCATAGCATAATAATTTGTTGGTCTTAAGTTTTAATTTGGTTTATCTGTAATGATGTTATCTTAGCAAGGTGGACTGTATTTGAATAGAGTTGTTGTTGTTGTTGTTTCTTATCCCCTTGTGTAAAGATTACACGAATTCCATGAGTTCATGCTCCTCGAGCTGTTTTATGATGAGCAGCGGCCTCTCCCAAAGGTCCTGTTTAGTGCATCTAATGCAAGCCAAAATGTGTTCTGGAGCTGCAGGTACCAAACTACATTTTGGGCAAGTGGGATAAATTTTGTTATTATTTTCTATCTTCAATGGCTTGAGATGGCCTGTTCTAAATCTTGTTAGTGTTGTTTGATGCTGTCTATTTCTGATGTTCAGAGCTCCTCCTGGGTTCACTCCACTGTACCAAGTGTGCTTAGGTGGGATCCTCCAGTTCTTGTTTATTTTTGTTTTGGCTATTGTTTCTATTTCTTTAAAAGTAAGTTTATTTTTCTGTGGCAAGGGTTCTTTTGTGTCTTTTTTCGCTAGCACATCAGCAGCTTCATTGCCTTCAATGCCAACGTGTGAGGGTATCCATTGAAGGTGAATTTTTGAGGTTTTTGAGAGTTTTTGGAGATAACCAATTATGTTCCTGCTTACTTTGTCTCTGAGTTCCCCTGTGTGACTCCAGTGTTGTATGGCACTTCTACTATCAGTAAGAATCCAGATATCTTGATAATTAGTAGTTCTGATGGATTTTAAGGCTTCATAGATGGCTATAAGTTCTGATCTGAAGACTGAGCAAAAATCTGGGTTTCTTCTGTTCATTTTCTCAATGCCATTTGTGGTTTTGATGAGACAGCCACTGCCAGTGTGTCCTAGCTCGTCTCTGCTACCATCGGTATAGATAGTTATTGCATTTTTAGGAATGTTATTAATTATTTCTAATGATAACTGTTTTAAGTATTCTGGATTTTGGTATTGTTTGTTGGTGGGTTCATTTAAAGTGGCATTAAAAATAACATTTTGTAGTGGTTTGCATGGAGAATTTTTTTCTGCTAAATAATTTTTTTCCACTTTATATTTTAAAAATTCATTTCTTTTGGCCAGGTGTAGAGGGCCTTCTTTTTTGAGTCTTAAATTGGATTCCCAATTAAGTATGTACTTGGAAGTTCTGTGTTTGTTTCCATAACTCTTGATTTTGTTTATATATTTTGGCAGATTGTAGCTTCTTCTATCCTTTAAGGGCATAATGTCTGCCTCGTAAAGTACAATATCATTAGGGCAGGTATTTCGAAGACCTGTAATAATTCTAGATGCACTTAGTTGTATCCTTTCCAGTGATTTTAGATTTGTTTCAGATGCTGTACCATAGATTTGATATCCATATTCCAGGATAGGTCTAATTAGAGATGTGTAAGTTAATTTTAGTGTGGTTGCATCGGCTCCCCACTCTCTTCCTGAAATATATTTCAGGATCTTTAGTCGGTCTCTTCCTTTTCTAATAACTTCTTCAATATGCAGCGCTGTAGTCGTAAAATTAGCATAGGGTATACGCTTGAGAATATAAATTTTGGTAAAAATAAACAAGGTTATTTTTAATTATATTTTTATTTGAAAAAAAGACGTAAAATATTACATACAACTTTTACATAAAAATGTCCCATAATGACTGCCGAGATGCATCTGTATTTTTTCTGGCACAAACTCTTGATCTAGTGTCAGTAGATGATCTATGATGTAAAAGCCATGATTGAACGTATTTTTTCGGCTGAAACATTTCGATTGGTGGTCCATTTGAATTTATGAACATTAAGTTCGAAACATTTGATATTAGCAAAGAAGTCCGCAAGTTTGTTATTATATCATTCATCAGGCTGAAACCTCGCTCACATTCAGCTGTTGAACAGGGCAATGTTGATATTTGCCCTGAAAAACGGTTGAAGTGTTTCGGGAACATTGTTTTTATCATCAACAAAATCTTTCAAGCCGTTAATGCATTTCATTTCATCTAAGTTAAACCTTCGACAAATACGTCTCATTTCGACCTCTCCATATCGAACATTTTCTGCGTCAAAATTGTTTGGTTCTAGAGCTGAAATATCCTTAATTAATTGCTCATTATCTTCATTTGATTCTGTACACAACCTTAATTTTAACTTTTCTATTATACTTAGAAGAAATTTTTTTCTATCAATCGGAATAATTTTGGCATTGGGAACTAATGTTACGCTCCTAAAAACTAAGTTTTCTGCCGCTTCAAGAGCTAGCAAGCTTTTTTCTCCTGGTGATGTTTTGAAGCTTTCTATGACTCTAATTGTTCTCTTTATTATATGTTCCGCCTTTTGTAAAGTAGTTGTTCTAGACTGCAGCTCTAAAGACAACATTGACATTTCCTGAAGCGTGTCGTACATTAAACCTAAATCTAATATAAATTCTGGACTCTCCATTCTTCTTAATAACCCTTGATATGTGGAATTGAGATATGTTGATGATTTGAAATGATGGTGCAATGACTCGTATGACTCCCAGACGGTTTTTATTGTTCTAAAACTACTTGAAATCCATCGTACTCCTAAAATTCGACCCACTTTAGCAAATCTTGTTCCTAATTCATGGCAAGCTTCCTCCAGAGCACGACAATTTTTGGGAGATTGGCTATATAATGAATACAATTTGTCCATAAAAGCTTTAAAATGGTTGATTCCACGGACTTCTTTGATAGTATCGCCAACAGAAAGCTCTAATCTATGGTTGAGCCAGTGCCATGCAAAAAGTTTTGGAAACTTTTGCTTAAGTCGAGTTACGACTCCCGAATGTATTCCTACCATGACACTTGCCCCATCAGTCGCAATTGCTATCCAATTTTCTTTTAAATATTCTTCGTTCAACCCATGTTTATACAAAGTATTCAAAAGCTCTTTTTCAATATTTTCTGAGTCTTGACATTGTAATTCACACAAATCAAAGAAAATATAATCAATACTTTCTCCTCCTAAATATGCTTTCAAGAAAATGACCAAAGTTGATTTATTACTTAAGGTTGTTGATTCATCAATTAGTATAGTAATTTTTGAATTTGTTGACAAATCTTCGCAACAAGCATTTTCCGCATTTCGCAGGCTATATGGTTTATTATTTGTGTAGCAGAATATCTGGAGTGAAGAGTCGATCCTAATTTAATGCCATTTAATGTTTGTAACGTGATATGATTTTCATAATCAGAATATGGTCTATTTGTTTTAGCGATATTATAAGCAGTTCTAAAAAGCTTAATATTTTCATTTTCTACTTCAATGTTCATATTGTTTGCATATTCTTCTAATTTATTTTTTTTTCTGTCTTTCTTAATATTCTCAGCTATTTTATGAGCTTCAGACTCGCAATGCTTTTTAATTTTCATTCGAATGTTTGATAATTTGCTTGCCCGATCTTTTCCTGCTGCTTCTATTAGGTAGTTACTCTATTCTGGTGAAATATGAATTCTTTCACTTTTTGCAGCCCCTAAAGTTTTAACACTTGCGCAAATGTTACATCCGAGTCTACCTTTGGAAATTGAAAGCCATGGATACTTTTCCTTAAATTGAATATATTGGGAATCATTCCAAACTTCAAATTTGGAATCCTGGTCATTCATTTTCTCTGGTGAACTATTGATCAATATATCAGCTCTTTTTGAGATAGTACTTGCATTTGATGTACCAACAGTGTTTTTATTTCTTTTAACAGCTTCTTCTAGTTCATTCTTTTCTGCATCTTCTTCTACCTCCAAACTTCTTTTAGTACATAAATTTCCTGTCTTCAACCAGCGGTCCATAATTAAACAGAAGAGTTATTTTCGAAAGCTAGTATAAGTACAGAAAATTTAAATTTCACTTATTTTAACATTAACAAAATTTAGATACTTACTTAATCGATTTGTTTTGAATAGAATCTTTATTTTATTTATTTTTTTAAAAAACAAACACAAACTTTTCATCAACAATTAAAAACAATTTAAATAAGCTTTTAAGCCAGTATCAATAAACTTACTTAAAGAAGTTTTCAAAATTATATTTTTTTGAAAATCAATGTTATTTTGTCAACAGCTTTTGCTAACTTCAAATAAACTAAAGAATATTCAAAATTAACGTCCACAATAACGTAGTTTAGCATGGTTACCATAGCAACTTTAGTTAAAGAAGAGTATGTGATAAAATTCAAATATATTTTCAATTGTATAGAATTAGAAGAAAATCGTTTTAAATCGAAAACCAAATTGTTTATGTATTAGTTTACATCACTGCTGGATAAATACAGCATTGGTAATAAGAGAACATCTATCTTGAAGAAGTCGTTTTTACTTTTTTTTGTAAATGATTTTAACATCAGAAAATATAACTTAATTTTTATTTAAACTTTAATTTTTTAACATATTTTCTATTAAGCAAACATAATAACTTTTAAATATTAGGAAAGTTTAAAGTTTTCATTTCATTGTGGTTTTAAACAAAATTACCATTTTCAAAAATTAAAGGTTCGGTTATATTCGTTTTCCGTTTTTCGTTAAAGGAGGCTTGTTTGATTATTAATTTGAATATAGTTGATATATTTTTCCCAAGAAATTTTTACTAAATGAATGAAATATTTTGTGTGAATTGTTAATTTGAAAATTTTTTGCAATTTTTCAGTACAATTTTTATCATCATTTTTTTTTACTATTACAAAGAAAGAAAATAATAAATTTTTAATAAAAAATTTGAACAAAATCATAGGGTATACGCTATTTTTAAGTAAAACCACTAGGTATACGCTATCTAAATTTTAAAAGCATAGGGTATACGGCGTATACCCCCGTATACCCTCCACTACAGCACTGTCAATATGTTTACTGGAGTTAATTTCTGGATCCAGGGTGTAGCCAAGATATTTAGGATGTTTATTATATTGCAATTGTTGTTCTTTCAGAATAATTTTTGGTCTTATTTTGTATAGTTTCTTATCGGTAGTAAAAGACAGGTTTCAGATTTTTGGGGGTTAAATTCTAATTTATGTTTATTTGCAAATTTTTCTAGGTGGAAAAGAGTCTTCTTCAAATCTCTTTCAGCTTTTTTCCAGTTAGTATTGCTGCTCCATAGAATAATGTCATCGGCGAAAAGTCCAATATTGGTTTTATGTGAAATTTTTTCTTCTATGCCTGCAATATTAGGGTGAAGATAGTTGGGCTAAGGACTGATCCTTGTTGTAATCCTTGGTACAATTTGAAGGTTTTAGATAGAGTGCCATTATATTTGACCCTGATGTATCTATTTTTAAGGAAATCATTTATCCAAGTGATAGCTTTTCCATCAATTTTGAAATGTTTGTATAATTTTGTAATTAACTTGTTTTTCCATACCCCTTATCAAAAGCTTGTGTAAGGTCTAAAAAAGCAGCTATTGTGTGGTTAGTTGGTTTTCTGTTTTGTGCATCTTTTACCTTTTGTGTGAAAAATAAGAGTTGGTCTATTGTCCCATGTCCTTTCCTAAATCCATATTGTTCTTTTGGTAAGAGATTTCTTGTGTCGAGGTGGTAGGTGAGTCGTCTGAGTATAATTTTTTCCATTAATTTGCAGCAAATACTTGTGAGGGAGATAGGTCGGTAGTTTTTTGGGTCATCAGCAGATTTGTCAAGTTTTTTAATAGGAATTATTGTTGCAGTTTTCCAGTCTTGAGGCAATTTTCCAGTTTTCCAGGAGTTATTGAAAATATCAAGAAGTTTTTCTTTGCCATTTTTGCCCAAGTTTGATATCATTTGGCCATGGATTCCATCTGGCCCAGGAGTCTTTTTCAGGTCAGTGTTTTCTAATGCATAATCTAGCTCTTTCATATTGATTTTTTCATGGAAAATATTATGAGTGCTAGTGACGTTTTTACAGTCATGGATAATCTTTCGGGCCTTTTTTTCAACTTTCTTATCTTTTATTTCAAATTTGATTTTACTACTTATTTGATATGAATTACCTAAAAGATTAGCAGCATTTTTGTCATTAGTTGCTGGGGTACCATCTGTATTCTTAATCATATTTGTGTTTTCAGTTTGTGGCTGGCCTCTGTCAATTTGTTTTGCCAAATGCCAAAGTTTTGTATTTGGGTTTCTTGGGTTCAGGTTTTCACAAGTTTGTTTCCATTTTTCCCTTTTCATATTTACGTATAATCTTTTTATTTTTGCATTCACAATGTTCAGTTCAGTTCTACAATTTGTTTGGTTTTGGGTGCACTTTTTTTGTAGTTCATTTCTTTTAGTTATAAGTGTTTGAATATCTTTTGCCTGGTGTGTATAATTTGGAATCCATTTCTTAATATTACCTCTTGGTATTGAAACTTTGGCTGCTTTAATAATGGTGTTTTTGAAAGATATCCAATTTTGTTCCAGATCTTTTATTCTAGTGGGTGCTTTTCTAAAGTCTTCATTGGTGTTTTGCTGGTAAAGATTCCAATTAGCCTTTTTGAAGTTCCAGAATTTTTCTTTAATTGAGCTGGTTTTGGTCTTGGTGCTAATTTCTATCAAAATAGGCAAATGATCACTTCCAATACTTCTTAATATTTGCCATTTGCATTTGTGGAAAATGTCAGGACTGGAGAAACTTATATCAAGGGCTTGTGCGGTATTATAACTGGAGGAATGCTGGGTAGGATTCCCATCATTTAAGCACATGAAGGCATTGTCGTTAAATAAGTTTGAAAGTATTTTGCCTCTTGGGTTTGGCGTGGAACATCCCCATAGTTGATGTTTGGCATTAAGGTCACCTACAATAATAGTGTTGTCTGTAAGAAATTGTGCCATTGTTCCATCGTCAATAAGTTTATTGTTTGGTGGGTTAAACATATTGAATATGTTGATGGTTTTGTTTTGATTGAGGTAGACTTTGATACCTTGGGCTTCGAGGTCTGATGTGTTTGGAATATTAATGGCTATGTCTTCATAGTACAAATTCTTGATTAAAAATGCAAGGCCACCCCCTTCTTTATTTCTGTCTTTTCTGAGGATATTGAAGTTTTTATATTTGAGATTGTACTTTTTATTTAATTTGGTTTCCTGTAGGGCTATAATTTGTATCTTTTGTTTTTCAGCTTGAATAGAGTGATTGAATCTACTTTTTTTTCCTTAAATTTACTCTTCTATAAATTCCAAAGTACAGTAGAACATCTTTATGAAAGAAAACTTCTGCCAGAGGATACCTCTCTTCAATGGACAGTTTCCATTGCCAAAATTGACTTTTTTGCTAATTAGAAACTTTATGGTAAGAAGGCACCTTCTCTCTAAAGGATAATATTAGTTCTGCAACTACAGTAAAACCCCTCTATAGTGAACCCCAATGGGACAGAGCTTTTGGTTCACTATAGCCACGGTTCACTATAGCCACGGTTTGGCTATTTTTTTTTACTTTTCAAAATTTTTAGACCGTATAATTAAAGGACAGCCATACACACAAGAAGAGGCTTCCTCTTAATAGTGGTCACTCTGTTTTAATTCCCTTAATTGACCAATTTCCTTACATTAATACTGAATAATAAAAGAAATCAATAGATGATAGGTTCTTCTTATCATTAACATACATGTACCTCTATGTCTAATTTAAAAATCAAGACAAATCCTAGGCAAAGTTTTATTAAATATATATTCAAAGATATAAAATGATTTTAAAACATCATTATCACATTATATATTACATTGTTTACTTGGAAAAATGGCTCTAACACCTTGTTGCTTCAAAGCATTCTTCAAGCATTGCACCATTCAAATAAAGTTAGTGTTTTTCTTCCATTTCATTTTCCCACATATTCTTCTAGGTCTAGATTTCGTTTTTTTTTTTTAACCTGTCATGCAAAACATTGCTGACTTTAAAACCACCATAGTTAATGGCATAAAAATAGGTTTTGTTTCATCACGGGACCATTTATTGGGATTTTTTTTTTTTTTGCCCTAAAACGTACTATCGCGATCGCGGCAAAATTTGAGGTTGATTCCTCTTTGTAACAATTTTTAATAGCTTTATATTTTATCTTTTATAATAGAAAAGTTATATTCTCTTATTTTAATATGTTCTTAACATTTTGCCTGTATTGCTTCACTTTGAAAATTTCTGAAAATGGCTTTTTTTTTTAAAGAAATAACGCTTTTGTTTTTAAAATCCCTTTGTTTTCTTCATTTTGGAAGCCATTTGTATTTTTATATTTCAAATTTAATGGATGCAAATATATTCTATTTAATAAAAAGTATAATGTGTTAAAATTTATACAACATACAGCAAAAATAAAGTGCAAAATTCAAAACAAACAATGCCGCTAAATGTATTGTTTTGAAATCGCGATCCGCGAGCTGAAACACATGCTCAAAATTTGGTTGTTTTAATTTTTTTTAATTACAATTCTAAGTTCGTTATAAGCATAGTATTTTAAATAGATTTTATTATTTTGGGACCGAAAATAGGTTCGTTATAGGGGTAGTTCGTTATTCTAAAAATTGCAAAGTTCGTTATAACGATGGTATTTTCAATGGAATTGAATTGGGAATCGGCGTGGGTTCGTTATAAGGGAAGGTTCGTTATATTCAGGGTTCGTATTAGCGGGGTTTTACTGTATGTGTCCTTTACAGAAGGGTCCTATTGTACCTCTCCTAAAATCCATGACTTTGTCTCCCATTTTTAAATTTGGTGTGCCAGTTGTGTTTAAAGCAATGGTGTGAAAGATGTTTTTATTAAGGTCAATTTCTATTCAATTGTTTTGTTCTCATCTATTTTATTAGTTAAATTATTCAAATATGCACCACCTGAATAATGTGAAAACAGAAGCTAGATGTGAGAGGAGGACCATCAATTAGTCCAGGGACTGAACTTACCAGACCAATCAGAATTTACATCAAATTAGGATTTCTAAAGAGATCCCATATTCTTGACTTTAATAAAAAGATTTGCCTAATGCAGTGCAATTTATAAATTTTCTTGAAGATAACCTCCTGGTAATTATAAATGGAAGAACGAAGAGTGATGAAAATGGGGAATACACCTACATATCAGAACGGGGTTCCTCTGTGGTAGATTACTGTATAGTTTCTCATTCGCTCCTAGAACATAGAATTGATTTGTTGATTAATCCACTTCCATATTCGGATCATATGCCAATGGTTATTAAAATGGACTCCAATTTAGATGGAATGAAACTTGAAAGCTCTACACCTTGTACCTTTAAAAAGTACAAATGGGCATCTGAAAAAGAGACTACCTTCATACAGAATCTAGTCACAATACAAGGATCTTGGAATTCACAGATTGAAATGCTAACTAATAATTTCACCAATCAAATCCGGAGTGCAATGTATACTGCTGGTATGCAAGTAGTAATAACACCTGATGGTCCTAAATCCAAACCTTGGTTCGACCGTGAGTGCTACGTAACAAAAAAATCTCTAAAATCTCAGCTTAAAATCTACATAAGATCAAACAGTGAAGGTGACCGCAAGGCATACGCTTTATTAAAAAAGAAATACTCGTCACTTCTGACCGGCAAAAAGAAAACCCACTATGCTAAAATACAAGAGAGGTCGAAGGAGGTGAGGGACTCTGCGGGTTTTTGGAAAACAATATCACTGTTTAAAAATAGAAGAACAACTCTCGGAAACATTTCTATTAAAAATGGCAACAGTTTTATACCGAACTTCTCGCGACTTCGCCACCAGTCAAGTACGATTTGTCCATAAGAGTTATACTGATGCCAGACGACGAGTTAATGGCCAAAATATCCTTGTCGGAGATAACTGGAGAAATCGCTCACTTGAAGCGCAATAAGGCTTGTGGACTTGATAATATTCCTAATGAAGCTTTAAAAGCCTTGCCCCCAGCTTATTTGACTGCCTTAAAAGATATTTACAATAGAGTTATAAAAACTGGTCAATTCCCAACAACTTGGTGCAAAACAATTATACATCCCATCTTTAAAAATGGTGATGCCGACAATCCTCACAATTATCGGGGAATAGCACTTCTAAGCAACCTCGCTAAGCTTTTCTCATCAATACTGAAAATACGGCTAAGCAACTGGACCAAAAATAGAGCAATTATACCGGAAAATCAAGCGGGTTTCAGAAAAGAACATTCACATGCCAGGATCATATTTTTACTTTAGTCTCACTAATCCAATTAACACTTAGACGTAAAAGACGAAAGTTCTACGCTTTCTTTATCGATCTTAAAAAGGCTTTTGATATGGTGCCTCAATCTCTCCTTTGGAAAAAACTGTTAGACATTGGATTGAATTTCCGATTTATAAATCTAATTAAGAATTACTACGAAAACATGACAGCTGTGGTGAGATGGAACAATTCATTCACTGAATTTATCAAAATAAAATCCGGAGTGTCACAGGGTGAGCCACTATCTCCTTACTTATTCATACTTTTTATTAACAACCTGATTAGTACTTTTGACTGCTCTGATATACCTGGTATTTATCTGCCAAAGCATGGAAATATCCATTTGTTACTATATGCAGATGATATTGTACTGATAGGCGAATCTAAGAACAATTTGCAGTTAAAAATTAATATGATACAAAAATATTTTGAGGAAAATATGCTAACGCTGAACGAAAACAAATAAAAAATAATGGTATTTCGCAATGGTGGGAAGCGGTCAAAATCCGATAATTGGTATTGGGGACAACAAACACTAAATGTCACGGAAAGATACATGTATCTAGGATATCCACTCACCTCAACAAACTCTTTTAAGCAAGCCGCATTATACTATAAGGGTAAAGCCCTCTCGCTGCCAGTGGTGCAGTATGGCCCATTCTGACCAGGTCGAAGATGAACTCTCTTAAATCCTCTATGAAACTTCTTGATGCGATGGTTCTATCAACCCTGCTATACGCTGCACCTGTTTGGGCAAATGAGCTTACATTAATTGTCGATCAAATTCAGGATTCAGATATCTAAATTTACCAAGATACACCCCCGGATACATCCTCAGGATAGAATTGGGAAGAGTGTCACTCAGCGTTACAGTCTTGAAACTTACTTTAAAGTTCGGGTTGAGAATGCTGGGAATGGGTGAAACTAGATTGCCGCTGCTCTGCTTGTCCCAGCTGTGGGAAATCTCAAACGCAACGAAAAAATATATAGGTTTCACAGGAAGTATAGTTAATATTTTAAACACCACCGGATTTCAATGGCTGAATTTCTGCACAGACTATAGAACATTACAAAGAGAAATTCCCTACATAATCAGGACTGCAATAGATCAATCTCTGCAAAAGGATCACACAAGAATAATAAATTCAAGACTATACCCCCACTATAAAAACATCTGCTCAACTCCGTTACCGGAACACTATCTGTCCAGCGATTTCCCGCTCCGGGTCAAACGGTGTATTGCCGGACTGAGAATCCTCTCGGTGCTCTTTACTGATGATCGCCCCAGAATATTTAAAACAGACGATGGACATGCGAGATTTGCGGGACAAGAATGGAGCCGGGGCTACATCACCATATACTCTCATGTATGGGGCTGAAAGACGAACGAGAAGTGCTCCTCAGTGAAATAGGCCTTGAGGGACTCTCTTTGGAGCTCCTGTTGAATAAGGTGGTGAGAAACAGAGCTGGAGCGTTTGCGTTGTTCAAATTTTGGAAGACGGCTGAAGAGAAAAGGAAGCTATATACATAATCTAATTGATGTAAATAATTATATGTAAATAATCTTTGTCAGGATTAGAATGACGAATCCTGTATGGGACTTTGATTCCAGTAAAGGGCTTGTTGCTGTTGTTGTATATAGTCACAGCGTAGAAAATACTATACTATACCTACTACTTATAGGTTTCTCTCTGTATTCTTAGTTCTCTTCTCTTCAATTACTCTGTAAACTGGCGAATCCTTTATAGGACGAGAGGTCCTCAATAAAGGCTTTTGTTGTTGTTGTTGTTGACTTTAATAAAAAGGCTAATTTAGACCAGTGATTCTCAACCACTTGTTTGGCAAACTGGCGCCATTCTGTGGAAACTTTGGCAGGTCCATGGAGATTTTTCACCTGTCCGTGTTAGAATTGTTTTTTTTTTTTTTAAATAATCGTAACAAAAATTTTATTATATATTTCATATGTTAATGCGTTAGAATTTGGATTTTAAAAATAAGATAATTAGCCTATGTTTTTGCAGTTAAATATATTAAATGTTTAATAAAGTTTATTTTTATTTAGATTCATAAGTTGATTCAGATTCATTCAGATGATATGTAATGATAAAATGAGAGGTTATAACGAGGGAAGCAAAATGCTTTTTTCTAGATTTCTGACTTCACAAGCTTATATTGTCTTTTATAACAGATGCCTAGATTAAAGCTACAAAAAGAAGGCAAATACTTTTAAAAGGCATATGAAGTCAGAAATCTTTCATTTTTAAAAGGCTTCCTCTCAGGATTGTTATTTTTAAGTTTTTCTTTAAAAAAATATTCCGGTGTGTGTTTTTCACAAATTGTACAGGTCCAAGGGTCAATACAAGTTGCTGATATAAGGGAATAATTGTCAGCCATGATGTCCCAGGTGGGGATCCACAATGGCTGGAGCTACCTCCAGGATCAAGACATCTTCCATCTGGGGTCCAAGAAAGTTTCCTCTCCTGGGTAATGTTCAAACCACAATATCTCTCCTCTTTCAAGTTCTTTATATGATTTTTTTCTTATCCCTAGTACACGTGGTACAGGCCATGATAATCATGGTGGGTAGCAGTAAGTGCTCCACATGTTTTTATATTACAATATAATGCGGCTTATGATTAAAGAACGATATTTGAAAATTATCCCACATGTGTTTATTTTGAACGAAAAATCAAAATTTATTTTAAGGAGAAATAGCGATTATTTCTAACCTTAGGAATGAAGTATGAAAGGATGAATTGTGAAGAGTAATGATAAACGAAAAAATAGCCTAGTAGACATGGCATCTGCCCGGTAAGCGGAACACTGTGGGTTCGATTCCCATCCCTGGACACTTTATTTTTTCGTTTATCATTACTCTTCACAATTCATCCTTTCATACTTCATTCCTAAGGTTAGAAATAATCGTTATTTCTCTTTAAAATAAATTTTGATTTTTCGTTCAAAAGAAACACATGCGGGATAATTTTCAAATGTCGTTCTTTAATGTCTTTATATGACCTATATATGAAATAACACACACAAAATCCTTTTTTAAAACCTCAAGTCTTATACAGATTCTCAATCCAGGAGATGAGTAAAGACTGTATTCCATCATATATTCGGAGTTTATTCTCTATGCTCTCTACACCTATACATTTGTGTAGATTTAAGGATAAAGAAAAGAGGAGAAAATTACTACTATATACGGTGATTGACTATCTCTCTCTTCAATCAATCATTTTACAAATAAGTCAGCTTCTCTTACTTTAGCAGCAGCTTTGAAAATCTAAAGTAGTTTTTATACAAAGGTTTTAGTAAGTATAAAGGTAAAGAGAAAATTATAAATATACAGTAGAACCTCCCTGTAAAGGACAACTAATTGCAGGGTCAAAGTGTCCTTTAGAGAGAGGTGTTCTCTTACTGGAGAGTTGCTAAATAGTAAAAAATGATAATTTTGCAAATGAAAACTATCCTTTTTAGAGAGGTGTCCTCTAGCTTAAGTGTCCTCTCATGGAGGTTCTACTGTATCAGAATTTACAATCATCCCCAAGTGTGCCTGGATCATGGTGCCATGATCAGCGAAAGCTGCACCCCTACACCCTATTCCATGAGATCATGAACTCATGGAATTCGTGTAATCTTTGTACAAGAGGATAAGAAACAACAACACAATCATCCCCAATCTTAAGCAAATAATAAGGCTTCACCAGATTCAAAGTAATGAGCCTATGTCCAACATTTTCCACTTTATTGCCTGCATTCACTGATGGTTTTGGACCTATGCAAGCATTGGAAAACAATTCTATTCATTCAGGCCTGTCAAATCTGGAAGTTTGTCTTTGTGGGTTTTGAATATGTTTAGGGGAAAAGCATCATTATATTTTGTTTTTGTTTTTTATTGGGAGCTTTCAGGTATTGCCATTTCAAAGCCTAAGGGTACAAATATATTACAAACACATCTAGATGATGTCATTCACCAAATCAACAAAGTTCATAACTTTAATACAAGCCATATTTGGGTTATATGAATATATATACCCTTGATCCATTCATGTGTAAAGCTATATATGATGAGCGGAATTTCTGACGCTATTGTCAGAAATCCATGAGCCTCTTTCTTTCTCAGGGAGTTCACAAAAATAACACATCCTACTATAAAAAGATATATAGTTTGCGTGTATCCTGCACGCACTGGGGTTAAAAAAAAAGAGAAAGAATGACAGACAAATAAAAATTTTTGTTTAAGATAACAATATATTTATTTATTTATTAGATCAGTCATACAAAGATAAGAATAAGATAAATGAGACGGGCAATGAGGATTGAGTGGGAAAGTTTACATATATATACCTGTTTAAAAAATCATTATTAAAAGAAAATACTTAACTTTAGTGCTTCAGTTGGAAGACTGGGGGATCCCTCCCCAAAATCTTGTGTGACTACATTTTAACAAGATTTTCTATACTCTCCTCTCTTTTTATAACCAGCACCGCCCCCCAATAAAACTTCCTCGTGACTAACTTTTTCTCTCCCAGGGTGACCAAAACCAGGGTCACCCTCTGTGATGAAAAAAAATTTAAAATAAAAAAATAAAAATTATCATTCGGAATATTAATTTTAAAATATTAAAAAAAAAAAGAAAACCCAAAATAGCTGCTTATTAAAAAAAAAAAAGGAAATTTATTATTGTACTATGAGTTATGTACAAAAACTAGAAATAAAAAGGAGGTGAAGTGATGGGCTGGTTTTTAACAAAGAAGAATTCTCGACGTCCACTTCACTGTCCACCAGCTTTTTCATTGATTCTGTTGGTGACTTTGTGGAGGCCCCAGAAGTGGCCTCTACAATCCTTCCCCGCCAAGACCACGGGATTTGGGCTTGTGAGGGAGCAGGACTATCTCCGGGGTCAAAAGTGGAGGTCGGGGGGTGCTCTGGCTTGCGAGGGAGCAAGGCAAATCTCCGGGGTCAAAAGTGGAGGTCGGGGATGCTCTGGATTAGAGGAGACAAGGCAAATCTCCGGGGTCAAAAGTGGAGGTCGGGGAGTGCTCTGGATTAGAGGAAACAATAGCACTGTCTAAAAAAAAAATAAATGTCAAAACAAAAGGGGCGCCATGCATTCTATTTATTCGCCAGTTGAATGCAAGACTGGCTTTTTAATTCCACTCTGTGACACGGATAGTATTATGATAAGTATATCCGGCGTCTTAGGGTGCCTGGAACACAAGGGTTATAAACATATATATACATCTATTTATATGTAAGATTTGACACATTTGTGGGAAGGTGCACACCTACTAGTTTAAAATAATGCTTAGTAACCAAAATAATAATAATAAAAGAGCCAATAATGAATTCAAACCTGAACTATAATGAATTCAAACAAAAATAATAATAATAAAAGAGCCAATAATGAATTCAAAACTAAAATAAATAAATAAAAGGCCAATAATGAACTCAAACAAAAATTAAATAAATGAGAAAACCAATAATGAATTCAAACCTGAACTATAATGAATTCAATCAAAATTAGATAAATAAAAGGCCAATAATTTATTCAAACAAGATATTAAGTAAATAAGAAAACCAATAATGAATTAAAACAAAAATTAGATAGATAAGAAAGCCAATAATGGATTCAAACAAAATTAAATAAATGAGAAAACCAATAATGAATTCACACCTGAACTATAATGAATTCAAACAAAAAATAAATAAATAAGGGAGCCAAATTAATTCAAACCTGAACTATAATGAATTCAATCTAAAAAAAAAATAAATAAATAAAAATGAATTAAAATCTGAACTATAATGAATTCAAACCAAATATAATAATAATAAAAGAGCCAATAATGACATTAAACAAAAATTAAATAAATGAGAAAACCAATAATGAATTCAAACCTGAACTATAATGAATTCAAAAGAAAAATAAATAAGGGAGTCAAATGAATTCAAACCTGAACTATAATGAATTCAAACAAAATAAAAAATAGAATGAAAGACCTATAATGAATAAAAAAAAAAAAAAACTGGTGACTTCACATCAGACTTGACCCGGTGCCTGTCAGTCAAAATTTATCTCTATCAGTTCCATGCCTTTTTCGTTGAAACATGTCCAATTCTATATGGGTTTGCTACTAACTAAATTAAACTAACATGATCAAGCTCTAAACTTGTTTAATACCTAATAAAAATAAAATAAATAGTATTTTATCAATGTACTACCATAGTACGTCTGGTAGGGAGTCCTTTATAAAGACTGACTGGGCCGAGTTGGTTCTTCAGGATGAACACATCATCCAACTCATCATGAGTAAATACGACATTCAGCACAAAGCCCGAAATGCCAAAGACCTCACGTCCAGCACAAAGCCCGTGGCGTGATTAACTGGCCTATTCTGCACTTATTGATACCCTCGCCGAAGAGTCCTCGTGTCAGTCATCTGAAGACACTACGAAACCTCGCGCGTCCCTATTAATGGTATCAGACCCAACAAATGGGTCAGTGCATAGAACCGATCAAGTCCCTGACTTGCAAAACCCACCCTAACTCAGTCCTTTACCACTAACGTTATCCGTATGGAAGGAAGCATACCTATAGCGCACACTTCCCCTACTGGAGTTTGAAACCAGATACCACCCAGTTATCAAACCCTACATTGATTTAATTGAATTGTATGTAGCCATCTGGTGCGCCGGTGAAAACCCGCTAAGTCCACCAAAGTTTCACACTTATCAAAAGTTAAAAAAAAAAAAAAACTCATATTCCCGAAGGAAGCCTAACTAAAGGAGCGACTATTTTCTAATTTGAGAGTTGCATTGTCCCGAGAGGCTTATATCCCTAACAAATTTGAAATCAAAATAAAATCGATCCTATTAAGATTCCCTAACACTATTCTAAATGTATCTTGGTCTAACAATATAATAGTTTTTAAACTTTTTACACATTCATTATACCAATCCTTTCATACACCCTCCCCCCTATCAATCGCGGTATGCATACAAACTAAGATTAAAAATTGCTATAAACGCCAAAATACCTCAATTATCATTGCTAAATTTACCCTACAATAACTAGCTTAAAGGACATCATGAAATCAAAGAAAATATTTAATAAAACTTGGGAACTAAATGCCCTTCAATATAAATTAACCTATGCCTCATACAATCTCTTACTAACTATTTATATTCAATGACTGATATCAGTCTCAACTGTAAACTAACCTAACCTTAAAATAATTGTAAATATCAAAGTCCCTAAATTGTCTTTGCCTCAACACCTAGTACCACTGCAGAGGTAGTTTAATAGGACAATTTACTAATTAGAGCGACAAAGGATAGGACATTCAACTCATGAAGGCGACAAACAATTGGAGACGCTTCCTCCACTGATAAGATCCTATTGATTGACCTTCTCTCCTCAAACACGCTCCAGTCACAGCAACCACTCTACACCACTAGTGCAACAACTTTATTCTACCTGTTGACTGTAGGCAACACGCAATAGTTCTAGGATATGGAATTAAAGGGCGTCTGTATATACCCAACCGATATCTGTACTAATGTGGAAACCTACACTCTGCTGCACCACTGCTCTAAACTACCTGGCTTCTGATTGTCTATGTCTACTTAATCTCAATTCAAGGGATTATTGAGCGTCATACGATGGCTCCCGTATACTCAACCTTGGACGTCACTAAGAACACAAACAGCTCGCCGCCAAACATTACTCCGACCTCGGCAGTACATCTTTTCCTGGAGTTGTTGTGTGGCTCTGGAGTAAACTTGATGTCGCCCAGCTATACCTATTCGTCTATTTAGCTGCTTGCGCCACCGATCCTACTGTAAACTGTGCACCATACTGAAGTACTAAGTATTAGCTTCTTGATCTAATAATATCTTATTCTATTTAAATCTAATCTTAATAAAAAAATTACCCTAAACTTGAATATTTGTGCCAAATTGGTTACAACTAATTGCCAAATATTAAACAAGACTGATTGTCTA